>CM033322.1:13549732-15010827 GCA_019359835.1 Pharus latifolius
CTTATTTGAACGCTTCTCAAAGAAAACTTATATTTATAAAATAAATCTTAAAATAATTTGTATGCCTGATCATAATTTTAATTTATAAATCTATAAATTGAAACTGAAATTTAATCAAATACTCCTAACAAAATGGGTCCTCATCAATTTAGTATTCATTGAAGAGCTAACCATTGAATCACAAAATCAAATAGTAAAAAAAAGATAATAATCCTCACGCACTTATGCGTCGAGACCCTTTCATAACCAATATGGGTACCAAGTAAAGAAGCAAAAACACTAATTGCAGATGCGTTAAGTTTAAAAAGAATCTGCACATATAATATTTTTCAAACCAAACAGTAGTATCAGTTCAGCGAATCTGCACACATGTACAGGTGATTTACTTTTCTTCTTTGCTACTCTATCGGGTGCACAGGCTATATTGCCAGGTGTCAGCATGTGAAAGGCTAATTTCCTGTTGAAATGTTGGAACAAACAGTGGGAATCTAACGTACGTGAGGCACCTCTTATAGTTGTGGTGGACATCAAGATATATGTCATTGTCGTGCCGAAAGGGGAAAGACACGGTCCTGCTTGAGTGTTGTAACAGATAGGTTTCTTCCCTTTTATGGATAACAATGCGTGCATCCTTAGCTTCCAAACAAAGTTTAGCCTTCTACATCTAGAACGCATGCATCAACAAAGCATATGCACGCCAAGCATTCAAAACGTGATTAAGATCAGTATAAACTTTGTATGTAGATTATGCTCACACAGATCATATAACAAGTTAAAGAAACAACATACCTTTGCGCATGAACAAAAACCTTTCAAAGGGGCCACATCTCAGTAAAAGTTATGAAGAGCTCACTAAAATATTTATTCGTCTGTGAAGTCTTTCAATTAAAAAATAGAGTTTATAATTGTAGCTACTAAAGGTGGGGCGTGCAAATTGGAACTAACTCACATAAAGATGGTTTCACTTTTAAGGTTGTGATGTTCTTTCTGGGCTTATGGATTCTTGTATCGCGGAAAACGTGTAGCGGATTGGCTTTACGAACTTATGTGACTCGATGATTGTTAAGTTCTTGCTTATTAACAAACATGGTTAACAACTTGTACGTAAAACTTGATATGTTGTGTAGATATATCATGCAGATAATTTGCTGAAGTTGACAAGTCAATAAACCGCACTACAACTTACGCAAAAAATGTAAACACAAGATACATATCTCAACGTTACTTACCAAATCATCTGAAAAAGCAAGAGAAAAAGCGAAGGTTCGCATGTGCTTTTATGACTTTTATCACTAGTGGTGACGATTCTAAACAAGATTTGGGCCACTAAGATTGTCGAGGATATCGTCTACATAACTACGTTCTTTCTGTAGTAACTTGTCAAAGTACAGGTGTTTGTATATTTGTTTTATAATGACAAGCAGTTTCCAAAAGCAGCTGTAGTACCGACACTGTGGGCCTTCCAATGATTGGAGAAACTAACACTACACGAAGGGCCGTTACATCAAAAGACTTACATGAAATGTAGTCGACAGGTGGCACTCCGATTAATTTCGCTCTCTTATCTGTACCTTGATTTCTGCATAAACAATGCAGAGGGGAAAGACCTTGGCCGTGCAAGTGGCAAATTTTTTCAAGGACATGGCCCATATATGGGACTTTTTTCAGGCTAATCATGCGTGGTGGCCAATTTTGATATGGCGATCGCACGTAATTATAGGAAGAAAATATCCAGTGCACATATGGATGGAAGAGTTGCCACGTCATTGACCCAATGATAATATATTAAATCTCTATTAATCCCACCTACAACATATTCCATGTTGTTCTATTTCTTTCAATTTTACACCATAAATCCTATCTTATACATAAGAATTATAATTAAATCCCTATATATTAAATTCAAAAAATTGTATTCATATAAAATATTTTATAATGTACTAATTAAAAATTAATAAAGCAATAAAAATTTATAGAAGATCAAATATGAGAATGATTTCAAAAAATACTATAAATTATATAGCATATTAAAAATAAACTAACTTCAATATATTTACTAAAAACTGCAATTCTCTTCTCAATTTTATATCGAGTAAAAATTATACTACTTTGCAAAGTATATCCAAGAAACTAAATACAATTTTATTTAAAATGTTGAGTTTTGAAGTTTTTTTAAATGAAGAATTCTATATTTTTTTTTGTATGTTTTAGTACTATTTTATTTCTATTTTTATCCCTTTTTAAAATTTCTATAGTTTCCATGCTATATTTATTATTTTAAAAGATAATAATGAATTTTTATATTCTTTTTTTGTAATTTTATATTTTTTTTTCTATATGTTTCTTGATACTTTTAGTTTTATATTTTTTCACATACTTTCCAATTTTGAATAGTTTTGTTATCTTATTAAATTTTCTTATTATTTTTTATTCTTACAAAATTTATTAATTTTTAATAATTTTAAAATTTTTTATATTGATATTATTTGTAGAATTTCTTAATTTTTATAATTTTTGTTTTCTATATGTTTCCCTGCTGATAACAACCAGTTACCGCTAATAACTCGCTATCTCTGCCCTGTAAAATTAAAATTGGCTGATATTCGTAATTTTAGAGTGCTATGTTATGGAGAATGTATGGACGATGATGTAGGAAAAATATAAAAACTTGAACAAAATAAAAAAAATATAAGTGATGGATCAGACTCACTAAAACATTGGCCGGTTTCTCTTCTCCTGACTAGGTTCAGGAGCAGCTCAAATTTTTGGGAAGCCGGACCCTACAGTCCTACACCAGCACACTGGACAAACACCATGAGAATTAAACTTGAACGGGATTGTCCTGGTAGAAACCAAGGAGTTAGAAGCTCAATATACTTTAAATCAAGCCCAAAGTTGATTATGTATCACTACGGCCCACATGTAAGTTCACTTAAATGTTGACAGGATGGCCCATTCATGTATCCCCGGCCGGTCTCAACACTAGAAGGGAAGATAATGATTAGGAAATCATAATTACTTTTCAATATAAAAATGGAGGTAATAATCTTAATTTTTTTATATAAAAGCTGTCTTACAAATGATAATATATATCATGTGATAGAGAGTATCGAGAGTCAAATCTACTTCTTTTTATGTGAGCACATGTTCTAACCGTCCGAGTACACATATGACTACGAATCTCCTACTTACTAAGTCAAAAGGCATAATAAATATAGCTATTTAATTACAAATTAGTTGTTTGGTGAAGGTATATAATATGTTGAGGTACTTCAAATTTTTCTCTCACAATAATCTTGATTGTTCAAATCTTAAACTCATGGTACAATGCTCCAAACTTGTGATTTGAAATATTGGTAATCTACCAATCTAAATCCTCCTAATGGTGTAGCGATGGTAGTCACGGCTAGTTCCTAGTCGGTATTGTCAACCTAAAGTGTACACTAACTCCAAATTGATGTATACCTTTACAAACCCATAAAATTGTCCGATAAATTTTATCGAATGAAAAATATCACACGTTATACTATTTTCTCTCTCATATAAGATGAGTTGGTGCTAATATGGTATTAATATATATATCACCAACCAAATAAATCATCAATATCCAATTGTTACATCACTAACAAAATATAATCTTTTAGGATTAACCCATCAGGTCATTCTAAGATAATAGCATTTGACAAACCAAACAACTCCATAGTCCATTATATATTCGGGATAGTATACACATGTATACACCATCATTTATACAAGTAGTCGCAATAAGTGGTTTTATTGTTTAGGTGGGCCGCTAAAGCTGTTAAACACTTGCTTAAATACTTAAATAGTTAAATGGCGTATAAGCAACTCAAATAGACTCAAAATACATCTAATTTTTTCTTTTTAATTTTTCATTGGTTCTAAAAAAAATTGGAATACTCTTAGCAATATTTTATAAATACTATTTTCTATTTTTTTTAATTTATTTGGAAATGATGTATAATATTATGAATATAATTTTTATTTGTAAATATACATGCTGCTTATAAGACAGCACAAACATCTACTTATCATATAAACGCTAAGTAATGCGATCAGCGATAATGTATTGTTTAATATTTTTAGAACATTAGCATACACTAATCTTGGAAGATTTGTCATGGACCTGTAATACCGAAATAGCTCATGCATAAATGTAGACAATTAAAAAAAAATGAAACACATCAACACAAGAGCATATATATGGCAAACATTTTCATGAAAAAGTACAAATCATAAATATCATGGGAGGAAACTTCTAGAAAGAAAACAAAACATCAAGGTCAAAGTCAATAGTTCGAAGAATCCGCCGCCGGAACAACCACAGCGTGCCATCTGTAGCACCGACCCGTACTTGTGAAAACCGGGCATTCCATCGGATCAAACCGAATCACCCCAAAATATCCCCAAAAAACCATAACTGTCAGCTACCTCCGAGCACGGCAGCGGGACACGTGTGAGCTCGTTTGTCCTCGGCAGCAGGGCAGTACGTTACTGGCCCGTGGGTCGTTGCCACCCAAAAGTAGGAATTTTGGGCCATCCGCCGCCCGCCCGTGTCCACGTAGCGGCAATGACTAGTTCACTAAGGCACCGTCGTATAATTAAATTGGTACGTGCGACGGAGGACACCGTGGCGCATTGCCACCCTCACGTGCGTGCTTGTGCAGCTTTCCGGTGAACGGCTCTGTTTGATGGGACGAGCCACCTTGTGAGATGGGGTGACTAGTGACAGCTAGGTCGTGGCTCGTGCGCGTGTCAGGATGTTTCCTCCGTTGGAATGGATGGCACTTCGAGACTTAGTACTAGTACAGTTGAGTAAATTTTATCATATATTCTAATAAATTTTATTGAGTTGATATTTTTTTAGTTTTATTAATCACATTAGAAACTTTCATTTAGATTCGATTGAGAGTTATCTCTATCAAATTTGACAAATATTTTACTAGATGACATACTATGAAGTATAGTATTTCAATTTAATGTCTTCTTAAGACGACATGACTTGTCATATAATACTAAATTATGTGTTATCTCATATACTCTTGTCATAATTTTATCACCAATTTATCTACCCTATTTGCCCTATCTATAATTTCTATAAAAAAAACTAGTTTAAGCCCAAAATTTTGATTCTTTGATAAACTACAAAATTGTTTCTTAAAAATTCAACTTATAAACTTATAGGGGCGTGAGCAAGCTGAGATGTCAGAAGTTATTCTATACTAGTTTCAATTTTTCTTTAATAAATGAACTTAAGTTTTAAGATAAGCTCACAGTAAAAATTATATATTTAGCCCCATTTTTGTCTTTTCTTAGCAGAAACAAAAGTAAAAGTTACACCCAACGAACTTTATTGATGTGGACCACTGCACCAATTAATTTATCACAAGATTTGTAATTGAAATGAAAGTTTGTATCCAACTAACAAAACTAAAACAATAAGGACCTGATTAAAGTCTTGAATAAAGAAGGGGATCTATGACAATAGTACTATCCTTCAAGAAGAAACTTCGGAGTCAATAAGTTAACTAGACGTGAAGCTTGACAACCAAATACTAATATAAGTCTGACTTGGATCACATAAGCTTTTGTGGTGCGTGTATCTTCAAGGATTACACCACATGTGTGGTGGGTCTGTTCTGGACCACGGTTGCCACAACACTCGAAAAGTACAGCCTTGGCTGGATTGTTGGAAACCTCATGCCGGTCCACGCCATTACAACTGGATTTGACAGTGTCATCTCACAAAAGGAGTTTGAAAACTTGAAAGCCAAAGGAGCAAAAGAAAGAAAAGGAGGAGAGTGAGGTCAGCTCGAAGTCATCACCCCCCTTAGACTAAGGGCCAAACCTGGTAGATGCTTTGTATTTTAAGAGGTTGTGTGGTTAAATCTCTCTGCGCTTTACTACTATGGTTAAATCACTGTATTCAAATTTCATTAATTTCAATCTTTTGTATTTCAAGAGTTTGTATAATCAAGGTCTACTATTTATTCATCAAAAAATTTAACATGATCCATTATGTCACACCAATAGACACTCTCTAAGTTATGAATAAACACACTAACATGACTTAGAGGGTAATTTTCATCCAAAACCACTAAAAATGAATGTAGACAATAGGCTACACTAGATTTCCACATATGCCAAAATATTTTCCTCAATTTAGATCTAGTTTGGAACACTCGAACAGGACAAAATCTCCGACTAAACCTAGATTTGTAATACTAACAAAAAGGCAAAAATTTTCCTAAAAAATGCAAAAGTATAATTTTTTCCTAAAAACAAAGAAAAATTAATTTTAAATGGTGAATATATCATGTTGTGCACAGTGATATTCTGACTCTCGTGTTGATGAAAATTGTTGGCCTTTTCATATAACAGTTTACCCTCGAATATGCACGTATATAGAATGATCTGTATATGAAAAGTTGTTTCTTGGGTATTATTCATGTATCAGTGTCGGTTGGCATCGATGGATCTCGACATACAGCTCTTTGTTAGCTTGTCCATCGTTGTCACTGAAGGTCTTGCCGCGTTCGTTCTCGTGGAGAAGCCGTTAATCCGAACGGGACTGGAGAGTCGCATGATGGGCGCAATTCGAGTGAACACACATTTCGATTTCAGGATCCAATGTTGTACGACACGGATCGAATTGATTGGACATGGTAAATTGGCAAGTCAATCCCGAAATTGGTTGGTCACTACATTTTTAGCAAATTAACCATCACCTTTCACATACGAGGTCACACAGGTGCAGGCGAGCGGACCAGCTGGCGGTGGAAGGGGCACGCAAATTGTATCATACTTGTTTTCACCTGAAAAATATATGATCTATCTTTTTATCTATGAGATCGTATAAATGAGTGATTGATATGTATTTATGATTTAAATCAAATAGATTTATAATCTATATATTATCAAGTAATTGTATCTGGATCCGGTAAAAAAAAATGGTCTTGTGCAGTTTTAAAACCCTGATGTGATAGAAGTTCTTTTCCGGATCTTCTATAAAATCCATTAGGAGGAAAACACCCGCTTGCAGCTATGGGCCCTCGCCCACGGTTTCTTGTTTCGTTTTGTTGGGCCAGACCACGAACAATAGGCCCATCTAACCCTCCCCGCGTCCGTGGATCTCGAAGTATATCAGCAATTCAGCATATCTACACTCCAAAACGTGGAAGCATAGATGGATACGTGCAGTACGTACAACATACAGATAAGTATCGATCGTACAGGTCACGAAATATATCTACACTTGGACTGCTAATAGCGACAAACCAGCGAACTCATGGGTTTGTCATGTCCCGGGAAAACCTTGGTCTGGGCTGCGTGCCTGTGTGCCTGTATCTGCCCCAAACCAGAGAGCATCCCAATCGCACGTTAAGCTAAAGCCCTCCCAGGCTCCTAGCAGCTTTCAACGTATTCCGTCCAGCCTTCACCACTTCCGGCTAAAGGCGCGAGGTAAGAGAGACAGGCAAAAGGACATAAGATATATATAAAATAAAAAATTACTAATTTATCTCAATTCATCCCTCATTTGATATATTCATCCTCGACAGATTTAACCACCACCACCCACCACTAAACCAACGTTAAAAAACCGAGTCAAATCAAATCCCACATGTTTCTTATATCATCCTACAACCACTAATTGTCTGCAGTCTAGCACTAACTCACCTCTCTTTAAGTGCTCTACTTCTAAAAGATTTGCTATATTTTGAAAGTATATTTGCCACCAGGTTAACTGCAATTGCTACGCATAGATAAATTAAATAATTGATCTGATGATTCCAATTTTGCTATATTCTCATTTTTGTGTTTTTGTATTATTCCATATTGTCAGAATAAAATATCATGTCTCTTTTTTATAAAAATTTCTATAATCTTTTATTGGTTTACTATAGTTCTATTTCATGATAGCTAAATAATTCATGTAGCTGTTGTATAATTGTTGCAATTTTCTCAAGATATTTCTACAACTTCTCATACTATTGCCATAGTTCTTTCACATAGTGTAGTAGATACCTACATCACCAAAATAATTTTTGTTACAAAAATTTTACCCAACATAAACAATATAATTACTATATCATGGAAACAAAATCACTACATAACCATTTTATTATTTCCCATAGAAGATTCTCTAACATATAAATATACATTTACTACACTATGAAAACACAATTATTATATAAACCAATCTCTTGTTTCTCAAAAATCATGAGGTGAGAACACCTAATCATACAAAAAAATTATTGCAAAAAAACTATAAATCTAACACAAAACACATTATTCTTGGCTTTCTCCATACAGACTAAAGTGACATTCATGTTAGAAGTAGAGGAGACCAATACACCACATCCTCTATTGCTATAAATTTGACATCAATTACTAAGATTTGTACATGAATTTGCCATATGCAAAGTTAGAACTCCGATGAGGATTTGGAACCGGCAAATCAAAATATTCTAAAAAAGTCTAATATCAAAAACACTTTTGTTGCTTTGCTTCCTACTGGCAAAACATTTTTATTATCCCCTACAAACAAAATACATCATAACTAATAAAAAAAATCTTGTAATAACAACAATTTCGCACTTGCTATAGATAAAATGCATGCTTGCTATGTAGCACAAAAGTGTTCGTTATACGTGAAGTCAAAAATCTTGACAAAAAAATACATAATAAACAAAACAAATCATCCATAAAAATCTCTGAATTTGATTTAACAAACACTATCGTTAATTTACTCTATGATAACAAACCATACTAATGCCATTCAGAAAGACAAGAAACAACATCAGATAGAGTGAAGGCAGTGACTTGTGGTAGTGATAGAGGAGAAAGAATAGGAAGAGGAGAAAGAGGAGAAGGGATGGCGGAATCACCAATATGTTGGAGAGAGATGTGAATAAGAGGAAGATAATAAGTGGTTAGTTAGTTATTAACGGAGAGAAAACGATGTTAGTTTCTTAAAATAGGGGGTAGGATGTGTACGAATCTAGAGATAGATGAACGGTGATAAAGATAAGTACAAATTAATTAATTATATTTAGATATAATCTAATTAAGTTATGGTTTGAGAGTTTTTTTAGGAACTTTTGATTTTAACAGATATATTCGCTAGTTTTAGTTTTAGTTTTTTTTGGTGTTTTGTCTGAGAACTTTCTTTTGTGATTTTATTAATCTTGGCTTGATGGGTTTGGATCTTTCTATTTCTTTTGCTATATACTCTCCTGCTCTCTTGTTTTATTTTCCTAAAAAAAAAAGAGATGAAGCTCTGAATATATAATATCAATCAATATTAGCCATCGCACAATTGGTATATGTTGTAGTATTATCTTAACTACTTCAAAGGTATTAAACATGTTTTAAAAAGGACGAAATTCGCAATAGAGAATTATTCATTGATATTAACTATTGCAGAAGTGGTATTTTTTATGGTATTATCTAGATTGTTTTGAAGGTACTGAACATATTTTAAAAAGGGCAAAGCACACAATAGAGATTTATTTTAAAAAGGTACAGAACATGTTTTCACTGCTTCAAAGAAATTGAACATGTTTAAGAAAAGAACAAAATTCGCAATAGTGAATTATTAATTGATATTAGTCATTACACTAACAATAACTTTTATGGCATTATCTTGACTGTTTGAAAAGTAATAAACGTGTTCTAAAAAAGATGAAACTCGCAATAGATAATTATTAATTGACATCAGTTATTGCACTAGTGATATCTTTTGTGACATTATCTTGACTGCTTCAAAGATATTAAATGTGTTTTTAAAAAAGGATATACCCGACAAAAGAATGATATTACTCGAAGTTGATTATTACGCGAGTACTATCTCTTGTGATATCGAGACCTTTAAAAAAAACTTAATCCCAAATGGGACGAAGTATGAAAACTAAAAAACATTTATATATAACTAAATTATCATCTTAATCAATTATTTGTACCTGTATGTTATGCTATCACTTAAAGTGCATGTCATAGAAATCAAAATAAAACCATCATATATGGCAATAGATATTGGTTAAAATTTCAAATTAGATATTATTTCTCATTTCTCTCTATAGTACCACCAACTAAAGGAAAAAAAGACATTGTTTTCTTAGAATAAAATAGCAAAGAAGATCTATACCTTTTTTCCTTACACTTCACCCTTAGGTCTCTTTTTTTTCAAGTAGCAAAGCACTAAATGCTAGCTATTGTTTGATAGAAATGGAAAATTTTTTTTCCATATTTTGGGCACTTTAGTATGCTACACTCCACAAAAAAAAAAAAAAAAAAAAAGCCTCCATTAAATACAAGAAAGATGCTTTTGTACCCTCATATGATAAGTTAGAATTATTTTTGTCATTCATGGATTTGTTCTTATCATTATGATCTATAAAATCCAAAATAAATGGACAGTTATGATTGATATAGCAACTGCTTGCTGTTATATTAAAACTGTTTTCTACATATATACATATATATTCACACATCATCAGAGCTAAACACGGGAGGATGGCTTATTGGCTTTTGCATCGTGGTCCGAACCGACCGGTCATCCTGCCGGATTGAACCATCGCCCTCACGCAACCTGTTCTGAGATCCTTTCCATTTCATCACCACCTTTTAGCCCCAAACGTGATAGGTTTGGTTTGGCATGGAACAACCAACGGTGCAGCGCGCGTAAGATAATGTTAACTTGTGATTTAGCAACTAGTCATTTGTCTAATAACTAATTCTTACATAAAAAATATTGTGATACACCCCTCTAATTAGATTATCAGAGCCGTATACAAGTATGATTTACTATATTATGAATATAGGATGAATTGTATGTGTATATAATATTCAATGGAATCAACAATAACAACTCTGATTTAACTCTTCTATGTGTACAGAAGACAAAAACAAGAGTAAATTAATTCATGTATATGGGGTGATTGATTGTCCTTATCAAATTCAACTAGTTTACCCATGTATAATCTTTAGAAGAGAGTGTTGTTTAGTTGGTTAGATTGTATTAAAGAGTCAGATTTCTCGTTGGACCATACCTGCTCAATGACGTCAATAGAAGAGTAATTAACACACATTAAAAAGTTTTAAGATAAATTGAGATAGAGCCATGATTATTAAGGTATAGAAAAGTTATTTAAGAGCAACAAAAACAAACTAATAACTTTAAATAGGGTATGTTTAGTTTATAATCTAACTTTATCCACTTAGCTATACCAAAATTTTGGCTAATACCAAATTGATCATCAATTTATTAGCCTCAATTTGGCCAATTTTTAGCAAGAAAATGAATTATACTTAGGACAATTTTCATTAGCACACCAAAATTTTGGTATCAAACCAAACAATAGCTAATTTTTATCAGCATGACTAATTTTTGGTGAAACAAGTTGTAACTACAAACCAACATTATAATATTTTTTCGAACTTATATATCCACACTTTCACAATCAATAACATCTTTACCGTCGAGAATAACGATCAGTCGGAGAATACTATGCATTGACAAGTAGTGAAGGCCCATATTGACTATAATAAGATTTTTCTTTGCATCACTCTTGCATTGAATCAAATCGGGGAACACCAGACTGGTAGTGAGGGCCCATATTGACTATCATGAGATTTTTCGTTGTATCACTCGTGCAATCAATCAAAATGACATCTAATTTCAGTCTATATCACTTTATATAATCAACTAAACAACTCTTAGTTGTATTGCTTCATTTTATCTTGACTAGATGACCCTATCACATTGAAATAAAATAGACTAATACAACAATCAATCACCCTCTTAATTGAAGGAGCCTCCCCAGTACTTGTTGATGCTTCGTGGTCATGTAGCATAAGCAATGCAATATTTAGAAGGTAGAAATTTTGATTGAAAAGAAACGTCCAAAAAGACCCTAATATTTTTCAGCTAATTTCCGAAGTGCACGTGACATTGATATCCGTCTTATAGATCTCATCTTCTACTACACAACAACAAATTAAGACGGGCTCTTTCCAATAACCGTCCAGTGCTCTACCTTAAAGAAAGGATGAAGTGGTCAAATCGGATGAGACATCCCATCACAATTCAACGACTCCCAGGTCCCAAGAACAAAGCTCGTAGACTCACGCATGCATCCAATTAATCCGTGTATGTGGTGCATGATTAAACAATGGCTCCGTCCCATTTGACAAGTTTCACTGCGTCCAAGAATAACTTAACACCTTGTTCGGTACATTGGTGCGATGCATCGCACTGCATTGAAAACGCTACAGGTGCAACAGCTGCTAGCTCAAACTTGAAAGCGTCTAGGTCATGTCACTTCAAAAGTTAAATGGCCCTCTTGTCTTTTTTCTTCCCTCTGTTTGTGTGTGATAACAACGGCCCCCTGTACTGTCTATTCCCAAAGCTGGTGTCAAACAAGACAACAAGCACAAAAATTTACGTATGTGCATCCAAAAGCTACACCGATGGGCGTACCGTGTATGACATACATGATGCAGCACAATGGGCTTCTGGCATAAGCCTTACACTTTTTATCTCGTTGGTTGCAGAGATTCATACTGTACTTTGCACATGCTGCCAGGTACTTTGCTATGCAGTGGAAAAAATAGCTTTAGTTTTCTTTAGTTTTTTATTCTTATCAATAAAAAGAGAAGCATTTAGCCACCTCCATAGCAAAATGGAGTGTCGATCTTGTTATAAGTAACGCCATTATAAACACGTTCTGATTATTTGGGAAGGAATCTCTCATCAAAAAATCGCAAGCCCGCCTGGGCCTTTTCATGATCTCACTCCCCAATGCCGCTAGTCAATGCTAATTACTTATCTGCCACCCCATGTGGCCCACAGTCCAATGTTTCCCAATCCATCCATCCATCTCCTCTCCGGTCCCACTGACTGAAAACGAATCCATTTCGCCCTGCACGCCAATTTCTCCCTGCGTATTTTGCCGACCTGATCGAAAATGCATACATTTGGCCATTTTGGTAAAACACATTTAGATAAAAATTCCATCTGAATAATATTATCTCTCTTCCAAGTTTGGTTCAGTTATTACATCAAAAAATATCATTGATCTAATTAGATCATTGGTCTTTTTTTTTTTTAAGAATCTCGTGTTATCCAAAGTTTCCTTTTAGAATTTTTGAAGGGATGCTTGTAAGCATTGTTAACTATCTGAGACATATTCGGACGACGAGGAATGGTATTTTCTGTCTTGTTTAAAAAAAGATAAAGAGTGTATTTTTTCGAATTTTAATTACCCAATTACAATTTAAATGCTCTAGATGGATATACAAGAGAAATTGTGGTGGTTATTCATTTAAATACTCTCCTACTTTGATCTAAAATATTAATTTTTGATCAAATCGAATGATCCAAATAGGTACAAATGCATTGTCTTTTCTTTCTAAAGCAATGGATAGTATTCAGATGCCATAAGACTGAGTTCAACACAAGTGCGTGAGCCGCCACTCGAGTTTCACATAAATGCCATCTTAGCTCATCATAAGGGCGAATTGCGCGGTGAAGGAGTGGCTGCTTTGTTGCATGTAGGTGGGCCTGCAAGCCGTGCGTTGAGCCAAATGGTTGAGTTGGAGCGTGTTGTGGCTCTTGGCGATGCAAATTGTAGAGCCCACCGTGTTGTAACCTATGATATTCCAATTCATAAGGATGTTTGAACTGACAGGTTGGTCCAGTTATTCGCGAGGTCCAGTAATAGTGACAAGATTTAGGGTGTTTACGACTGCACAAGGCAACATAGATGTGTCCCACAAATTGCATATGTGGGTGTGCTTGCCTCGTGTGTTACATACAACTCACTAGAGAAGCTAACAGGTGAGTTCGGTATTATTTTGGCCCACCTGTCAACGTTTGTTTTTATTCTTGTTTAAATCTAACTGCTAAAAATTCTTAGTGTATACTAATTTGCACTCAGCATATGGCAAGTGGGTTCAGAATTGGTTTGATTCACATATTATCCTATAACTCGTATTTTGTAGGTTATTTTGACTTTTTTTTATTATTTGTTAAATGAAAAAATAAAGAAAAATATGTGTTATATTTGATGATGTGATACATTATTTCTCCTAAAAAATTGATGTATCGCAGTACTTAATTTCTCGAGTGCTTTTGCTTGAGTTTCATACACTCAAAAATCAAGCATGTTGCCTCTAAAATTGAACTTAGCACGCTGGCAGACAGTTACGGACTTACAAGAAAAATAAAAAACAGTGGGACAAAACCACTGGACTGGCGAGCCCAAACAAAACATAGGTGATATATATTCCATCACCTCACTGTGCTCTGTCCCCCTGCACAAATCCACCACCCAGCACAAGGTAAAGAGTGGAGAAGGAGAGCACAGGGTGCCCCAACCGTGTGCTCCAAAATGGCTGCGGTGGTGGCCGCTGTGGAGGCCGGCGTGGTCGCGGTGGCGAGCGGCCGGAGCAAGCTGGTGAGGAGTTTATACTGGAGGCTGCGCGCCGGCATCCGGAGGCTGCACTCGGAGCGGGGCCGGTGGCGCAGGGAGAGGTTCAGCTTCCACTACGACGCGTTCAGCTACGCGCTCAACTTCGACGACGGCCGGGCCTCCGCTGATTTCGTGCGATGACTGACTGATGGCTTCTGTGTTGCTGTTTGTGTGTGCATGGGGGATCGTGGTGTTTCTTTTGGCTGTTCGGTGTGCTTTCTTTCGGTCTTGGAGTGTTCTTCGTGAGGATTGTGTAATGGGAGAATGGAGGTGTATGATTATGTTTAGGAGTTAGTGATTTTCTTTTCGAATGGGCGGGCCGATGCTGAGTTGTGTTCTTAGTTCTTACTGCATGCTGATATATTTGTAATTTGCGAGGGTGATCGACATTCTGGCTGTTGTTTGTGTATCTCTGGAATTAGAGAACGTGTCGAGCTAGATATAGTTTTATCCGGGTGGCAAAAACTAGTGTGTGTGTGTGAAAGATCAGTATAACAGCAAGAGTAACTGGCAAGAATAGTCACTATCCCCCCCCTTTTTTTTTGTCAGATGAAGCCTTATCACATGAATCAAGAGCCAACAGTAAGATGCATGTGTATGGAATGATTTGTTGTTACTCCGTAGTTACTACCACCCTTTTTAACCTGGGCATTCGAGTCAAAGGGCGAAGATTGGTGAATTAATCTTTTCGGGGTGGCGGGCGAAGTAATGAGTTAGAGGTTGTTGACCTGTAGAATGTGTGAAACCTCACAAACATCTTAAGCCATTCTATGTAATCGTGACAGTCACCTGCCATTTTGCATTTTGTTTGCTGAAGAAAAAGAGCACGTCAAAGAGAACAATAATAGGATAATGAAACAATAATGAAAATATCATAAGTTGCACTTGAAATTTTGAAATTTTATATTTTCATATAATTCATCCAAAGAAGTCAATTTTTCTAATTCCTTTGCGCCATAAAACCCTTTCATATTTTTATTTAACACTCCAATCCATATTTTATTTTGCTATTGTTTCTGTTTCAACCTTAAGATCGTATTTGGATCCTAAGAAAAGTTTGCGCATGAAAGAGGATCTCACATCGGGATTTTGGATTCAATACTAATATCCTTATTTTCCACTTGTTGGTCGGATTTAGTTTCTTAATCCTAACTCATCCAAACATCTTAATACAAGAGTATCACTAAGCTAAAAACGCCCCTTCTTACAGGCCCAAATAGTTTTCGTTTTTCTTTTTCCAAACAAGGTGTTGAGATTTGCAAAACATGTTGTCAAGATCGCAGGACATGATCTTGTACCCTCCCCATTGAATGGTTGGGTCCGTCCAATCAGTCTTGTCAGAGCTCCTTGCGGAAGCTGGTCCAATCAATCTTGTCATGGCTCGCTGTAAAAGCCAAGGCTGCATCTCCAACCTTCACCACTAATCTTGACGGCATGGAAATGTCAGAGCTTTATGTGGCCGTGCTGCTATGGGGCACTGAACTCGATATGTTTCATGTTTTAGGCTTATCTGAACCTATGTTTCATGTTCTAGGCTTATTTGAACCAATGAGCGTCGGCTCGCGTCAATAGCGGCGGATATTTGGCCGGTGTTAGCTCGACGCGAGGTGGTGTGTGCGTGCTCCGGGATGAGGCAGGTGCAAGGCGAGCTCGCGGTGAGGACGCGGCGCCGTTGGCCCAACGAAGACGCGAACCGACGCGCTTTGCGGGCCCCACCGAGAACACGGACGGCGAACCCTACCAGCGTCAAAAATGTTTTGACATGTGGGACCAGAGAATAAAAGTGTCCACATGTCAATGATTGAGAGCACGGTTTAAATATCGCACATAATATCCAACGTGGGCCCCATGTCCTCGTTTCCCGTGCCGGTCTCAGTTCCCACATGCACCGCGCAAAAATCGAGTCATTTTGCTGATGTGTGGGCCCCATGGGACGCGGCCCCACACGTCATATGGGGTGGAAAGGTACAGCCGTGTCGCACGCCATTTAAAACCGCGTAGGGCCCACCACTTGCTGCCGTGCCGCGTTGCTGACGTTGGCGACGCGTACGCGCATTAACTCCAGCTGATGACACGTGGGGTCGGGAAATGTAGTGGCCCACCAGTCAGTGAGTGTTGTGAATTAAATAGCCGTATAAGTAATAACTGCACGCAATTTAATTGAAATAAATATGTACACATTTATTTTTGACCGCAGAGACTTACAGGTGGGGCCAGTTTATGGATGGCCCACCTGTAAGTGAAGGTGGACTCAAAACACACGGTTGAGGAGCAAAAAAAGGGGAAGGTCCCACCTGTCAGTTGCTGAAAATTTAACCGTTTAATTTCAACCATTGAAAAATAGCCATTAGATCATTTTTTAATACATTTGAGCTCTAAAAAATCATAAAAAATTCCAAAAAATTCCAAAAAAATAACAAAAAATCACTGGTTTATTTTCCAACTCTCCCCTATATAAAGACATGTTGTTTCACTAGTTTTACTCACATTTGTTCATCCATCCACACCCAAAACTACTCCAAAATTGCTGCAAAAATTTCTGAAAATTCCTTATGGATTCAAATCCACCTGGCGGTTTCGTTAACTGGCTTAGCTCTACCTAATCTCCTGGCGAAAACACTGAAAACCCAAACACTCAACAACAACCCGGTTTTTCGCAACCACCGACTTACCTGCCGTATCCACCAAATTACCAGCCGTATCCGCAGTACAACCAAAATTATCGTCCTTATCCACCTCAGGGCCACACAATTCCACCGCCTCCACAGTACAGCCAAAATTTTCATTTTGTCGGTATGCCACCGAGCTGTACATAGTTTTCCCCACCTCAACCACACTTTGCGTCTGTCTCCGGCAATGGCACTTCAGAGTCTGGTCCACCCGATCTGGCGGCCCAAGTTGTCATCGATGACACCAACACCAATGCTGCCGTCGATGCTAGCCGGAAGACGAAGCGCTTACCGTGGTCACCGATGATGACATAAAACTGGTAAGTCCGTGATTTTCGTATAACATCAAGAGGAAAATGCATTTACATTCGACATTTGTCATTCAATATTTTTTATAATACACAGATTAGTTCCTGGCTCAGCAATTCGCTCGATCCTATTGATGGAAACAATAGGAAGTGCAATATGTACTGGGCAAATGTCGCAGCGGCATTCAACGAGACGGTCCCGACAAACAGGAGAAGGGAGACCAAACATTGCAAGGACCACTGGCAACGGTGCAATAAAAATGTGGTCTAATTCAATGGTGTTTGGCTCCGATTGAAAGATGTTTACGCTAGCGGTCGTTCGAACAACCAACTCATGGCACAGACCCGTGAGATGTACAAGACGGAGATGGGTCATCCGTTCGTCTTCGATCACTGGTGGACGGCAGTTCGCAGGCAACCTAAGTGGTCCGCAGTCTGAGTTGGCACCTACACATCATCGTCCAACAACGATAATGTGTCACCAGTAGAGACACGGCCAGAAGGACGAGACGCCGCTAAGGCGAAGCGCAAAGGTAAGAGCAAAATTGATGCAGCACAGGATTCAACGGCGGCAATGCGAGAGGATCTTGATGCCTTCATCAACAATCACCATGATCGTGCCAAAAAAAGGAATGACGCAGTTGAAAGGGATCTAGGATATCGACTAGAGGGGGGGTGAATAGGCGATTTTAACAAATTAACAATTAATCAAACAATTTATAGCAAATGAGAGCAAATAACTAACACAAGATGAACAATGAACAATTTTAACACAAGGATATATCCCGTGGTCTCGGTGATTTGCCGATCACCCCTAATCCACGTTGAGGCAAACTCAAATCTCTAACCGCTCCTCTATCTAGTCAACTTTCTCTCGAGAAGTGACCTAGATCTTGAGCCGGATTAGTGTGATGAGTTATCCAAACCTCAATTTCACTAAGGATGCACTTTACCACTCCGGCAAGGCGTACTCAACCCTTTCACAAGACGTTTTGAGGCTTCTTCACAATCTTCCTTGAAGAGCTCTCCAAAACCTTCTCTCGAGCCGTCTAGGAGACGGCAAAATCCAAGAGTAACAAGTCGGTGATGATCACTTAATCTTCTTCTAGTGCCACAAGATTGATTTAGTGATCTAAATGCAATGCACTAGAAGATCTCAAATGCACACTCTCACAAATTCGAGAATTAGAACCCTAGAGTGTATGAAACTTGCTTAAACTCTCAAGGATGATGACAATGTTCAAATTATGCCAAAAGTTGTGAACAGGGCCGTGCATGGGAGTATATATACCCCCCACAATAAATATAGTCGTTACAGGCCGTTGGGAGAAAAAGATCACTTGGTGGTCAGACCGCAAGTATAAGCCCGGTCAGACCGCCGCTATTGCAACGGCATTAAATAGGTGCAATAAATGCTCACCTGCCCTTGTCAGGTACACTCACGGTCAGACCGGAGCCAATTTCGGTTAGACCGTGATACTATCCAGAGACGACATAGGTTTCTGGACACTTTATACGGTCAGGCTGATAATTACGGACAGATCGGCCAGACAGTCAGACCGTAGTTCAAAAACACGGTCAGACCGATTTCTCGGTTAGACCGGTCTAACAAACGGTCAGACCGTCATAACACAATACATCAGAAAGATAGGACATGAAGTACCAGGAGACTGACCTAGGTTTTTACCTACGGACAGACCGATCTTTTAAATGTATACACTAGACTTTGACATAACGTCGGTCAGTCCGAAACCCTATTCGGTCAGACCGGTCTAAAAAACGGTCAGACCAACTGAGACAGAGTTTGGCAGAAAAGAGTTGAAACAAACTTTTTCAAAGAATATGACCTTCTAGTATGCAATGCAAGTTGATTTTATGATTTGTGGCACATAGATGAAGTATTTTTTTGATACAACCACATGCTCCTCTTAATAGTACGGCGGCTATCCAAAAATCCGGTCAAATTCTTCTCTAATCACCTTAGACCGGTAAAATGGAAAAACAAGCTATCTCGTACCGTTGTCTCTTTGATCAATGTCCTTTCTCCATCATGAGGCTCTTTCTTTGCCTTTCATTAACCTGTCTTTTGAGTTTCTTCTTGACACAACTTAGCAGGTATCGTTAGTATAGCATTTGTAATTGTCATTAATTACTAAAACACTCTTTAGGGCCCTAGAAGCTACAGTAGTTCGTGTGTACGAGTCATTGCGCAGCCTAGAGAAGTCGAAGGAGAAGTCTGCCTTGTACAAGGCATACTCGAGAATGATGGGCATTGACAAATCCACCATGGACGACGCTCAGAAAGAGGAGTATACGGTGAGCATGAAGATGATAAGAGATAAACTTAAAGCCATGGAGGACGAAGATTAGTTATGTTGTTTTGAATTTACTTGGGATAGCCAAGCATGTACGTTTCTTTATTAATCTATGTACGATGCTTTATTAATTAATGCATGAATTAAATTTATCATTGTTGTTAAAATATGACCATTAGAATATAGTTGTTGGGTATGTAGACGTTGGAATATGGCAGGTCGAAATTAGCCGATGGAATATAGCCGTTGGAATATGGCTGTTTGAAACTAACCGTTGGAACCTACTCATTCAAATATAGCTATTGGAACCTACCCATTCAAATATAGCCGTTGGACTCCTGATCTATATATTCAACCCCCTCAGAACGCTCTCCTCACAATCTAACTTCTCTTGAAAAGCAACATAACACTTCATAAACTCACCTTCCTTGCCGCTCACAAAATGTCGTCTAGCTCTAGTTCAAACACAAACAGCCATGAGGAGGATGACATCAGCAAAGTGGAGGATTTCTTGGTGGACTTTGTGAAGGAGGAAGAAGAGGAAGATCATATTATCGTCGGTCTTTACGCCCGATTTGGTGCTGCTTCATCCCGTGGACGTCGTTGATGCAACAATAGGAGATATATTGAGAGAGACCGCGAAGAGGACCATGTACGACTCGTCGTGGACTACTTTTCTGACTCTCCGGTCTACCCCGACGGTATATTTCGCCGGTGATTTCGGATGGGGAGACCCCTCTTTGTTCATATTGTCGAAGCGCTCGGTGAGTGGTCCCCTTATTTCACTAAAAGAAGGGATGCCACTAATCGTCGTGGACTCTCTCCTTTACAGAAATGCACCGCAGTGATGCGTATGCTAACATATGGTAGCCCCGCTGATGCCGTCGACGAGTTCGTGCGGATAGGGGAGTCCACGGCGATTGAATGCTTGGAGCACTTCGTACAAGGCGTCATCGACAAGTTTGGCAATCAATATCTGCATAGCCCCACCGTCGATGATATCCATCGTTTGCTGCAACAAGGAAAGGCTCGTGGCTTTCCGGGTATGCTGGGAAGTATTGATTGCATGCACTGGGAATGGAGAAACTGCCTAGTAGCATGGAAGGGACAATTTACGCGTGGAGATTATGGAGTCCCGACGATCATACTTGAAGCAATTGCTTCTTACGATCTTTGGATCTGGCATGCTTTTTTTGGAGTGGCAGGGTCCAACAATGACATCAATGTACTGAATCAATCACCATTGTTCACTGATGTACTGAAAGGGCGAGCCCCTTGTGTTGAGTACACTGTCAATGGTCGGCAGTATAACATGGGATATTATCTCGCCGACGAATGGGCTGTCTTTGTAAAGACAGTACCGTTCCTACAGACGGTGAAAGCCTGGTTGTTCGCACAGCATGAGCAAGAAAAGATTTTGAGTGGGCTTTTGGAGTCCTGCAGTCTCGGTTCGCCATTGTGCACGGTGCGGCAGGATTTTGGAGACAGTCCACCCTCGCGAAGATCATGCGGGCTTACGTCATCTTGCACAACATGATCATAGAGGACGAATGCGACCACAATACCAATAACTACGACTACAATGATCATCCGGGCACATCCACGATAGTACCACCTGTGATTCACACTGGGGGTACGTCTTTATTCGAAGATGTACTTCGAAGAAATGCTGCTATCCGTGCTCAACCTACACACACGCAACTAAAATGAGACTTGATCGGGCACATTTGGCAACGTTTCAGCGGAAACGCCAATGAGTAGTATCTTATCGAATTTCGTAGTAGCCATTTATTTCCAAATTTAATTCTAATGTATTTCGCAATAATGTCATGTACCACTATTTCAATTTTAATATCTATTATTTTTTTGTCATGTGTAATTTTTAAATCATAAATTTTATTATTTATTTTTTCGTCGTAAATGTCGAATTTAATTTCATAACTAAGATTTTAATATATTATTAATATTAAAAATTATCTATTAATATAAATTCGTCAAATATAATGTTGGGGGAATCCCCGGCGGTCCCACGAAGTCCCAAGGAGCCCCCGGTGAAACCCGGTGAGATCCGGAGGGTCTCCGGGACCTCGGTGGAACCCGTGAGACCCAGGGAGTCACCGGGCCCCCGGTGAGATCCGGAGGGTCACCGGGCGCCCGGTGAGATCCGGAGGGTCTCCGGGACCCCGGTGGAACCCAGTGAGATCCGGTGAGATCCGGAGGGTCTCCGGGACCCCGGTGAGATCCGGAGGATCTCCGGGACCCCGGTGAGGCCCGGAGCGCCTCCGGGCTCATGGAGAGCTGTTGCTGACCGTGGGGCCTCTAGGAAGCTTGTGGCGCCACGTGTCGAGCATCCAGGCCGTCCGTCAGGCCAAAGGACGTCTTCGCCTTTCCATCCAACGGTCGCAGCGAGGGTATTTTCGTCTTTTGCATTTCTTGGGGGCTATATATACTCCTCTTGTACCCTTTTTCAGGGATCCCAATTCATTTATATTAACTCAACATTCGGTTCTCTCGGAGACCTCTCCCCGAGAGCTTACCTCCCCAGCGGACTCGCGTCCGGAGAGAGCCAACAGGACTAGGACCCCCACTGGGACCCGAACCTGTATAAACCCCTGTGTCACTTTCTGTGTTGCCCGGCGGGAGGAGACCAGTAACTCGGTCTGCTCGCGCCGCTGTACTCGTGCTGCGCACGTCCGAACCTGCCGGGGTACCCGTAATACCACGACATATAAAATTGTTTAATCATATAAAGTCAAATAAGAGCCAAGTCATTAGAGTGCTTGGCTCTTGTTTGGTGGTTGTTTGGTGGTTAGGAGTGTGTGGCCCACGTTAAGAGCCAAGGAAGAGTCAAACTGTTGGAGGCTTAGCTTTTGTTTGGTGGTTACGGATGGTTCTCGCACACATAACAGGAAATATTCTGTTTAAAAACTAAGTAAAAATCTGTTGGAGATAGTCTTTGAAACCTGACGATACACACGAGCAGGTTGTAAGGCGACTCCTAATCTAAAACAATGGTATATTCTGCTGTGTATTTTTATTGTGCACTGGATATATTTCATGCAGTTGGATAATTATCGGGAACTTATCGGGAATGTTCAAACAAAATTGCCACATGTTAGAGTGGGAATAAAAAAGAAGATACAATGGAGATGCGGGGGATCGAACCCCGTGCCTCTCGCATGCAAAGCGAGCGCTCTACCATTTGAGCTACATCCCCAACCATTTTATGGTCACTATTATTGCATAATAATCCTAAATACTCGTGAGTCGATGCTGCTTTTAACTAAGTGCCGAAGTTTCAAAAGGTGCGGCGGCCTGATTAGTTTGCTGTCACATCTTGCTTAAGCAAGCAAAGTATAGTGTGCCACAATTCCCACGAGGCCATGACTATCATTTGATTCACGTCTAAAAAAGAAAAAGTGTTGTATAAAAAATTGGTTAAAGGTCCACACGTTATATTCATTTTTTTTGTTTAAAAAATGTGAAAAATATAATTAACTTTTGTATAATGCACCATATTTAGATGTGATACATTATATTGTACTTAAACCAAACATATCGAAAGAACTCGTGCACTGAAACTGATTTTATGCGGGCCTAAGCTCGGCGTGCAGCACACTTGACATGTCCTTGGGCGACATGGCGTGACAAGATAATCTAATCAGCTTCAAGTCTCCATCAACCTGATGGATCACATATAGTTGTTAGAATTCGTGCATGGTACTGTGATTCTGCGACTCCGAGTTGTGAGGTCGCCCAGGCTTAGGACTTGTCCATCCTGTTTCTCTAATGGGCTGCGGCCCGGCCTACGGGATATTGCCGGCACGTCGCTTCGCCGTCCGCTCATCGCTCTCGGCTTGGTTTCCTTTTTTTTTCCTCTGACATTTGGCCCGTTGGGCTGGCTTGTAACTTTTCAAGATCAGGTCTTAAAAAAAGTAGCAAGAGGTCAGAACTCAGAACTACTTAAAAAATTGACAAAGTCGACCATGTTGTCCATTCTTTACTTTTTTTTTGTATTTTCCTTTTACTAAATGAAAGGAAGCCATTATAAGTTTCACCCTTTTGAGTTCTGACCTTGGCTTGTTTGATTTAGTTGGTTTTTGTTAGTGCCTCAATTTATAATCTCCAAAGCATCATTCTACTTATTTAAATTTATTTTAATGTTTTTAGTGGAATGAGGGCTTTAAAAACAAGTCAACTTTTTGACCTTAACTTCGGTTATAAACCGCTAAAACCGTATCAAATATTTTCCTTTATGTTGTCACTAGACTCTTCTTCAACATAAACAGTGACTTCATAACTCGTTAACAATGGCACATCTTGTTAAATATCACAAGAAACGAAACAAAAATGTAACGAAGCATCCAATCATATTAGTTGTGCGATATTGGACAAAGTGAAGTTAGAACGAACTGAGCAGATTCTGAATCTCATAAAGCAAAGACAAGTTCCTTCCTACTCCATTTTCGAACAACAAAAAATCCGGTAAGCATTACAAGTGTCACAGTGCCAATGCACCACAAGATCCAGAATCGCCGGCCAAAACAAAGCTTAGTTGGGAGCTTTCTAATCACCATATTTCCTGCCTTTTCCTCCGTGTTGTCAGTTTAGTCGGTGGATTTGTGACTTATTGTATTAGAAATTTAGAATTAGAATCCTCGCCCAACAGCTTGGCAAACTGATTGTTATAGTTTTCTAGTGTAGTCTAGTTCTTGTTTTTTTGTACTCCAAAGTGTGAGGAAGTGTTCTTTTTAGTTGGAGTTTTGCTGTCATGCTGTTCTTTAGTATCCTTGCCCATCCGTCCAAAAGAAAGAAAGAGAAAGGAAAAGCAAATTTAATTTTTGGGTTGCGAAAACTTTTGCTCTTGGTCATATCTGGCTAATCCAAATAGCATTACCATTTATCGAACTAATATTTCCGAAGTGGCAAGCCAAAGTTCGTTGAAGTACCGATAGATTGTATGTCTTGTTCTAATAACTTTGATTTCTGAGTGTGATTGTAAGTGCATGACACTTAATATTGTATTAGAGGTGGTGGTTATTAATATAAAACTTGGTCGGTGTGTTTATGCAAAAAAAAATTAGTTGAAGGAGTCAGTTGTGGAGACTGCAAGAATCCTATATATTGGAGAAACCAAATTGCAGTTTTGGTTGAGACGTCTGGGTGGGTGAAGTATAATTGTATGAGTAGATTATTCATATTATCCTAATAGTTTAAATTTTTAGAGGGAGATTGCCAATACGATTAAACACATCAAAGCTAATTATAGTATTCATTTCTAGAGTTGAAAATAGTAATCATCCTAACCACGAGTTACGGGCCCATGTACAATTGCTACACAACCGCAAAAAATCCAAACCCCAGAAGGCCACAACTGTGAGAGCGTGCGTTGCATGTGGAGGAGGCAAAGAACAAATCAAACCAGTTGGTTAGCTGATTCAGCACTGACACAAACTGCATTACCAAATAAGCCGGGACCTAAACCAGCAGCCACCAAGCCTTGTCGGCTATGCAAAACTTTTGATTTGTTTTTGGAGCAGCAAGATGCAAGCTTTTGATTATTAGAGCACATATCTAAACAAAAAGCTTTGGTTTTTAACGCAAGCCTTTACGTATAGTCAGTCCATCGTTATCTGTCACATGGTGGAGGCCCATTCTGGATTTCTTGTAATCTATTGTCTTCTGATCTATTGCTTTCTGCTTTGTTTAATTTGAACCCCTTTTTATGCCAATTTTCCATGCTATTGCTCCAGGTGGAGCCAATGGGACTCAATTCAAAAGTTTTTAGATTTGGTACAACATTTTTGAGAGAAAAGGTAAGCAGACAAGCAGTGGTTTGTGCCATTCCTATTTGGATTGCTTGCACCCCCTGATTAAGGAAGAACAGTAAAAGCTGGTAATATGGTTTTCTAAGATCTAGCTAAGTATGATTAATTGCTCCAACTAATATGGAGCAGTTGCTTAAAAAAACCTAATATGAAGTAATACATACGACTACATAATTGAATTTATATGATGCATCGGTATATACAATAAGGCAGTATTTTTTTTAGAAAACAATAAAGCGGTATTTGGAAAAAGAGAATTTATCAAACAAGAACTACTTTTAAGATAGGAGAATGTGGACAAGTAATTTCGACCGTTCGATCATATCTAAGGGGGATTGGTTTCCTCTTTGGAGGCTCGATCTATCGGTCCTATGCCTCCGTACCCCCCTCTAGACAACAACCACTAAAATCCATCAACATCTTTCAAAAGACCTCTTAAAATTTTATCTATGTACTCTCTTATCTTTTCTTAATGGTAGTGAAATACCTATCACCATTCAAATCGCATACTAATAATAGTCTAATAGGAATGATAAAAATCTTTTTTTCTCTTTGTCTGAATCCTTTGTTAGATTATTTTTATCATTTGTACATACAATTAATTGAACTGATTCTAATATAAATAATTTCAATTTGGTGGTCATTAGATTTTAAAAATTAGAATCATTGGGTTTGAATTCCCTCTCCTCTCACTTTGTAATATGTGTGTAATAGTTCATTTGGAATCAAATGAATGCACCGATGTAGTGTGTTATGAATCAAACAAATGTGATTGCTTTAATTAGTGCATATAGGAAAAGAATCCAAATCTACTGAATCACACTGATGACGTGCAGTTATCATTGGGAGCTGTGTTTTAGGCACTGTTTTGGCAACCGCTATTGGCACAAGACATCTTTTCGTATACCCTTGTGCTCCTATAAATACCATATACTTGGGTGTATTTGATACAACAACAAAAAATAACAGTACAAATCATATACACATAAGAATATATTTTTTGTCTTCTCACCGTCAAGAGAATAAGAGAAGCGAAAATAGAGAGGAGAAGAAAGTTCAACTAGATGGAGCAAGATAGGTTTATTAGTATAAGATTATACGAAAATTATTTCTCTTTGGTTGAATCAAAAAGTGCTATAAAGAACTAAATTATAGCTTCCGCTTACATCCTTTTCTGTTCGACGGAGCAAAGAAGTTTCCTAGTTCCTAAAAGCCATTGCCTTTCTTCTGTGTATACTACTCCATACGGTCAACACAATGCCAAACTAGGGTTTATCCTTTTTGACCTTCTAAGACTTCAAACCACTAAGAACCCTATACCCACCCCCACGCAACGCGCAAACGGATAACACAAACAAAACATATAAAATCCAAATTTAGATGATCTAACACACCAGATCATATCACCATCAAGAAAGTCTATCTAACAAACACATTTCAATCAGCACATGGATCCCTGAATCTTGATGCATAACTGCATACGCAATTAAACATATTCTAAAAAATAAAACTAATCACTGATATTTTAAGCTCATGTTTTTATAATAGAAAATGACAGCAAAGCTAACGAGCTATTAAATCTGGCTCGCCACCAACCCACTGCCAATCGGCATGGCCCGCTGACTCGGTGCATAGTAGGACATGATGCTGACTCGGGCCTCCATGGGCATGAAGAAAACTTAGTGAAAACTTAGACTTTAAATAAACATTTCAATGACCGAACGTGTGACGGTGTCTCCCATACGTGAACCTTCGTGGTGAGTAGGACCCTCTGTCTAATGGATCCACCTGTCTCCACATCACCCCCCGTAGTTTTCATGGCGTGATCTGTCGTGCACCAAGATTTTGATTCGATGCAAATCGCCCATCTGTCCTTTCAGTTGGTAATAGAAAAATTAGTGCAGTAAACTGCAACTTTTCGTCTCTGCCAATGGTTAATTAGTACCGTTTGCATTTGCTTTGTATGCCATATACCAATGACCAGACTGCATTCGCGCAACAAGTTGGATGAGTACTATGCATGGTTCATCGAAGGCATGACAAACATAAAGCTGCAGGGGACTTTGCACAAACATTAGGTAGGGTCCATTTCCACGTAGGAGACTTTTTATTTTGGTGAGGAAATGGGATGACTCATGACTGTTCCATTCGAAAGTGAATTAGATAACCACCAAACTGTTGATCCCCCGGGTGAGCAAAAACTTAGCTTCCAAGCCTATAAAAGACACCGTTATCTTCTCCTTGGAACAAGAAGCTAGCAGCAACCCTCACACATTAGGGAGCCACTAACACCTCAAGCAGAGGAAATCAAGGCACAAACAAAGACAAGTCTTTCTGATCCAATGGAGAAGGCAAGCCATGATCATGTGATTGGGATCCCAGTGAGCAGCAAGGCTTACGGCATAGAGGAGCCGGATTTGCCGAGAGAAGGCAACTCTCATCGTGCTGGTTTTGTTGGTTCCTTCAAATCCAAGAATGGTAGGATTGGAGACAGACTTGCTCACGGCATCAAAGAACATGGTAATAAAAAAAAAAATCAACTTGGAGATTTTCTTGTTCTTTCTTTCCAAAGTAGCAACTGAACATATCTTGTATGATTTCTGCAGTGACACTAGGGCCAAAGCTATCTGAAACCGTGAAAGGAAAGCTGACACTAGGCGCAAGAATCCTTCAGGCGGGCGGCGTGGAGAAGGTCTTCCGGCGGTCTTTCTCCGTCGGGGAAGGCGAAAAGCTGCTCAAGGCCTCGCAGTGCTATCTATCCACCACGGCCGGCCCGATCGCCGGCATGCTCTTCATATCGACGGAGAAGGTGGCCTTCCGCAGCGACCGGTCGCTGGCGCTGACCATTCCCAAGGGCGACACGGTGCGTGTGCCGTACAAGGTGGCCGTGCCATTAGCAAGGGTGAAGAAGGCGAAGCCGAGCGAAAACAAGCACAGACCGGAGCAGAGGTACATTCAGGTCGTCACGGACGACGGCTTCGAGTTCTGGTTCATGGGGTTTGTGAGCTACCAGATGTCTTTGAGGCACCTCGAGCAGGCCATTGCACAGTCACAGTAACTACACCACAATGTGCAGTTGGTTAATTTGTGTGCATAGGATGGTATGTTAGACTTCTTTGGTGTATTGCTTTGAGTTTTTTTGGGCATTGGGTCAAGTTTGGTATGAAGTAATTAAGACAGTGTTTTAGGGGAAGAAATCCATGATGTTGGAGAAATATGGTACATGGCAAAAGTGCCATTATATATATGTACATGTGCAATGACAGAAAAAAATTCTATGTGATTCTTCAAAGGCTTGGATTTGTGAAAACTTAAGTCTCTAGTTGATTTATAGTTTCTGATTTTTTTTAATCATCGCATATCTCTACCTCATTCATTTTATTGCAACATTTTCAATGGCATGGCATCAATATCTTGAGATGACATAATAACCTGAGCATTTTCTAGATATTGCCAGTTTGAGTTATGAAAAAGAAAATAACTAGTTACCTTTTAATTATCTCTCCTCGGTCAAGGCTCATCGTACGAAGCTATTAGAACTGGTCAAATTGGGTGAGTCGGGGCTCAATACGACCTTCCAAGTTATACCGAAGCAAACACGATTCAGTTTTTGATTGGGTCAACTTTACACATCCTTTGTTGAATGAGTAGATTGCCTACTTATTCAATGTCCTAATCCCTTAAAATCAGGCTAACCCAGGCCATATGTGCTCAATTCTCAGTTCAACAGTACACATCCGAATGAAAAATATTGATTTTATTTATCTGTATTTGTTTATAAACATAAGGAGATATGATTTAGTTAAGTGGCTGAATTTATGTAAGATCCTTTAATGCAACCATATACCTACTTAACCGAGAACTATTTAGTGAAAAGGTAAAAAAAAAATTAGGTAGAAATCACATCCACATGATATAATAAAATGACAATTACAATCTATACCTTACATCATTCCATAGCAATTCCATCTTTTGATCATTATAATCCCTGAACTACACTAACCACAAAATAAATAATAAATTATAGTGTCCAACGAATCAAAATTATAGACCCAAGAATTTTAGTTAAGTCGACAACAAGTATCCACTACAGTAATTGTTAAATATTAATAACAAAGTGTTTAATAGTTATGTTTTATTTAAGTGGTCTATATGGATAATGCTTTTGGGCTATTTTTATCCCGTTTTTGGTGGATCCATCGGCTTTTTCTCCTCCCGGTATGGACCATCGTACGGTCTACTCAAACAGACTTTTTAGTTTACCCATTCCCACCTTAACGGGCAGTAACAGTTTGTCTTGCCATCGAAGTTATCGCCTCTGCTCTGTCCACTTCTTTGCAGGACAAAGAAAAAGTATTGCATGGTACAAATGCTACTGTACTAGTACGATCAATCTTGGAACACTTGAAACTTATGTACGAATTCGCAAATACTACCTACTGACGTCACACTTATTTCCATATACCTTTTTTCTGAAAGGACTGCCTGATCGGACAGAAAATGATTTCATTCTAGATTTCTCATTTTTTCAGTTAAAAATTATGGGCCTGCCACTTAGCGAAACATGTCCGTTTATGCATTGACACGTACTACGCAATGCAGATACGCCGAGGCTCTGAATGAGCCAACACACGACTTCTGTTTCCGAGCCGGTAGCCGTGGGCTTTCCATTTCACAATGCTGAAATGGACATGAAACCGATCTTTGCAAATACAGAAATAGCAGAGATAGATAGCCTTGGAAAAAATCCGTCAGGTTGCCGATTTAATTGTGGACAAAGACAGCCATTCCCCAGTGCCACTGCATCATATCAAAATGGGACACGCATATGGTTATAATTTGGTGAAATGGCAATGTTGAGCCGGTTCTGCGTGGGATGTGACGAAGACTTGAGGAAATGAGAGACTTCCGCTGAGGGGAATACTGAAAGTAGAGCCCCAAGTACCACTGTTCCCCATCAAATCATATCTTTTCCCTGGAAAGCTGGTTGTTTTACAAATTGGATTGCCCTGGTTCCACATCACCTGTTGGATCTTGGTTGTCGATCTCTTGTGGTTGCAATCTTGAGAACACATCCTATGGCCTTATATCATACTCCTCCATTTCAAGATATAAAGATTCCTCACTTTCTTACAACCTTTAAGATCAAAATTTAATCGTCAATATACATCATAATTTATTTGTTGGGGGAAACTCCCCCGTATATCATGGGCTATCCGGGGACATCTTTCGTGATTTAGTCTACTAAGACAATCCATCCAATGACACTTTAGACGAAAAGTCTTAGAAGATTCGTTATGGTCAATCGTCATCTTAATAGGCTATATATACTACTTGTACCTCATCATTTGTAACCATTGTACTCATTTAATGTTAGAGACAAACACTTTACTATGATATGTCTTGGAACCTTCTCTTTTCGAGGAATTCTCCTAATTGACTTATGTCTAAGGCATATCCAGGACTAAAATTCTCCTCTAGACCTCAACCTGTATAAATTGCGGTATTCAATTTTCTTCTGTTGTTTGACTTAGAGTGACATATAGCATGGTCACTTTGTGTTGTGGTTTGGTTGTGACACGTCAGATCTCGCAGTTGGGAATTCATAAACACAACATTATTATCATCAACTGCATGCAAAAATATGATATATGAAAGCACTTTGAAAATCCAAACTAGTGATAAAATTTTGGTTTTGTTACTTTGGTGTATTTTTTATTAATTCTTAATCAAAGTTTATATAATTGGGTCATAAAAATTCTGTGGGATCTTACAATATAAAATGGATAGAGTACTGTATAACTTGATATATCATTATTATGCAGTAAGTTCGTTTGTTAGTGACATTGTTCATCTAATGAATGGTTTCTGATATGATAAAAAAAAAAAAGTTATGTTTTGAAGTTATTTCAAGTCTTGGAGAACAAGTTAACAACAATTTGATGGATATTATAACACGCATGGACTATCATAGCAAGGGCCTCCAAATTACGGCCGTAATAAATCAAACCCCGGGACCTCCCGACATCATACGGCCCAGGCCTCCTTTCCCCATTATCCGGTGCTGGAATGTGCAAGCACATGGGGTGCTTCTCGGAAAGCAGCAACGATCTCAACCGAACGTAGCCATTTGGCCTTGTCAATACCATAGAGAAATCTAGAAACGTACTCTCGTGCAAAGAATATACGGCACTTGGCCTCACGGGGCAAAAAAAAATTCCATTTTTAGGTCAAATGGATGACACGGCCATCTACAAATCAAGCTGCCGGCCAGTAGGGTCTACAAACTTTGGCGAACGTGGACTGCTGCTTTCCGGGCTCCGGTGAGCCGCTGATGACTCGGCAGGGCCTGTTGCTGACTCTGCAGATCCACTGCCTTTCAAAAAGATTCAGCACCCATGCTGCTTATAAAAGAGGCCTCTGGTAGCAATTAATCCTTACTCACCAAGTTATCTATCTCAGGGTAGCATAAGCCAACTCCAACTTGCTCTTCAGCTTGTAGTTAGCCATGAAGAAGTCGAGCAGTGGCCATGTCATTGGAGTCCCAGTGACCTTGAAGGCGTATGGCCTCGAGGAGGCGCCAAGAGGGCCGGCGGTTAGCAAGGACGCTGACCACCTCGCCGTCTCGCTGACGCACCCGAGCCCTTATGCATCTTTCAATTATAAGCACAGTAAGTTCTTTTTTATCTTTTCATGAAACAAATCAACTTGTACATTACAGTACTTAATTGATGCTAACATTTGGACGTTTCAGGAAGTAAGGGTCAGGTGATCCATTGGGTGAGCAAACTGAGCAGAAGGGCGCAAGGCTTCCGAGAGCACGTGACGTTGGGGCCAAAGCTATCGGAGACTGTGAAGGGAAAGCTGACCCTGGGAGCGAGGATTCTGCAGGCCGGCGGGATCGAGCGGGTGTTCAGGCAGGCCTTCTCCGCCGAGAAGGGCGAGCGGCTGGTGAAAGCCCTCCAGTGCTACCTCTACACCACCGGCGGCCCCATCGCCGGGATGCTCTTCGTGTCCACTAAGAAGATCGCCTTCCGCAGCGACCGGTCCGTCATCGTCACCTCTCCCAAGGGCGACGTTGCACGAACGCCATATAAGGTAAATTTCTTCGCCGACTTGGATCGGCACAAAGTTTCTAACACGGCGGCATGCATATGCAGGGCTTATGGCTAAGTTTCAATTGACTCAACTATTAACTTGATTGTGTATATATAGGTGGTGATTCCACTGAGGAGAATTAAGAAAGTGAGGCCAAGTGAGAACGTGGACAAGCCGGAGGAGAAGTACATACAGATGGTTACGGTGGACGGGTTCGAGTTTTGGTTCCTGGGGTTTGTGAGCTACCAGAGGTCTTACAAGTACATGCAGCAAGCCATCTCGGAGCTGCAATGACCAAGTCATGGTCTAGTACTAGTGATCATTCTGGTTGCGAGGTCCATTGATTCTGTCGGCACGACGAGAAGAGAAGTGGGCATGCATGAGCTACGGGGGCCATCTTTTGTTGTGAGTGGTCCAATATAGCTTGAATTGCTCGATCTTTTTTCCGATCAGAGCAACTAATTAGTTCCTTCCTCGTACGAATTGGATTGACGTATGTTTGTCCAAGTGATCGATCGATCTCTTTGTACAATGGACCAAGAAACCATGGTGCGTGTCATCTAATGGAAAGATTGACATCCAGTTTGTTCAAAATTCGTTTTATCTTTCGCAAGCAAGATGTTCAAAATTCGTAATATGTGATAAAATTGTGTAGGATCCATAATATGATCTCTACTATGTTTTTTAATTTTTTCAAAATTTTTGAGAACTTAAAAATAGTTAAACTGTCATTGAAGATAACTACTCTTAGAAATAAAGTGTCCGCTATATATACACATACACACCTATAATAAGTATTCTATACCCAATTTAAGAACTGTCCAATCTAATTTACTGAAACGAACTACATCTGATTGGATAAATCTAGTAGTTACAATATTAACAGACAATAGATGGCATTAGCCATCAGGCAAGTTTTTTAAAAATATTTTTTTAATCAAAAGAATTGTATCTCGCACCAATCGTCCCCCATATCCCTTATTTCTATCCTCTTCGTGTCTCTTTGTCTTCCCAAAGAGCATAGTGGTAGTTCGATTATTTCCAACAATGTTTCGTCTTCTTACAACCAATTTTTGTGACTGATGCATGGAGTTACATCGGATTGCTTCGATCAATTATTGGCGAAGGTGCCATCAAAATCAATGTATGGCATCGATCTAATTATTTTGCTTGCTATTTGCGTTATATATGGAGCAATGTCAATTACTAACCATTTAATGTCCAATTATTGTCTAGTTACTGTCCCATTAGTGTCAAATTACTATGCAATAATTGTCCAACTACTTTTTTTTATTAACGGTATACTGTCCAATTGCTGACGTAGAACTAACAAATTATAATCCAAATAACTTCTTATTACTATCCATTAGCTATATAATTACTATTTTCTTACTACTCTATTATCGTCAAATTATTGTCTATATAACATCCAATTAATGTGATATTACTGTCCAATTTCTTCCATATTGATATATAGTTTATTGTCCAATTACTGTGTTATTACTATCAACTTATTACTCTATTACTGTCCCTTTATTGTCTAGTTACCGTTCCATTATTGATATTACTACTATATTATTGTCTGATTATTATCGACATATTTTGCTATTACTAGCTGTGTTGAAATGTTTTTTTTATAGTGGCAACAATTTTCAACTTTAGAGATAGTAATTTACCTAGTTTATGATAGTAATTTATTCGAATTACTGTTGCTCCTATCAACAATTACTACTCTATTGCAAACTAGCCTTCGGGCTATGGTGCAAATTCATTAGATTTTTGGCTTTTGGCAATATGAGTAATGATCAATGTGGCTTTTTATTGATATAATTGATATTACAAACTGGTAACTAATATCCCTTTGATTCATATTTTTATAGCATAATTTGGTCAGTTCTTATTTTTGTGGAAGATAGTGTGCCACTTACACAATTTTCAAAGCCATTTATTGCTGCCAATTTCAAACTATTTGTTAGTTATTATCGTCAAGTATTATGGATCTTAATGCATCATCCAATATTCCACAAGGTAGGTATAAAATATCTTTTATATGGACGAGTGTAGAATAGTGTCATCATATATATATATATATATATATATATATATATATATATATATATATATTGTCGTGGTATAAAAAATACCTCGGCAGATTTGATGACGTGCGCAACACGTGTTCCTCAACGCGAGTACACCGTGCGACGGGTCACCCCGCGTTGGACAATCCCAGAGATTGACACATGGGTTTATACAGGTTCGGGCCTCAGTGGAGGCCCTAGTCCTGTCGACGTGCTCCCGACGAGTGTCGGCTAGGGGGCTCTCTCCCGGGGAGAGGACTCCAGAACACGCCTTTTTGCTTTTTCGGATATACAAATGAATGTCTTAGGTTACAAAAGAGGGTTACAAGGGTATATATAGACCCCAAAAGATGCAAATTACTGAACTACCCCTCTTGCCACCGTAGGATCGGGGGCAAAACGGTCTTTTGACGAGGTCTAGGGCACCGATTTTTGACACGTGGCGGCCCTTTGAAATCAGTGCCCACTAGAGGAGCGCCGGGGGAAGTCTCTCCCGAGCCCGGGGGAGGGCTCTGGGAGACGTCTTCCCCGGCCCGGAGAAGGGGGGCTCCGGGAGAGGAGCTCTCTCTAACCCGGAGGAGGTGCGCCGGGGGAAGTCTCTCCCGAGCCCGGGGGAGGGCTCCGGGAGACGTCTTCCCCGGCCCGGAGAAGGGGGGCTCCGGGAGAGGAGCTCTCCCTAACCCGGAGGAGGTGCGCCGGGGGAAGTCTCTCCCGAGCCCGGGGGAGGGCTCCGGGAGACGTCTTTCCCGGCCCGGAGAAGGGGGGCTCCGGGAGAGGAGCTCTCCCTAACCCGGAGGAGGTGCGCCGGGGGAAGTCTCTCCCGAGCCCGGGGAAGGGCTCCGGGAGACGTCTTCCCCGGCCCGGAGAAGGGGGGCTCCGGGAGAGGAGCTCTCCCTAACCCGGAGGAGGTGCGCCGGGGGAAGTCTCTCCCGAGCCCGGGGGAGGGCTCCGGGAGACGTCTTCCCCGGCCCGGAGAAGGGGGGCTCCGGGAGAGGAGCTCTCCCTAACCCGAAGGAGGTGCGCCGGGGGAAGTCTCTCCCGAGCCCGGGGGAGGGCTCCGGGAGACGTCTTCCCCGGCCCGGAGAAGGGGGGCTCCGGGAGAGGAGCTCTCCCTAACCCGGAGGAGATGCGCCGGGGGAAGTATCTCTCGAGCCCGGGGGAGGTCTCCGGGAGACGTCTTCCCCGGCCCGGAGAAGGGGGGTCCGGGAGAGGGGGCTCTCCCTAACCCGGAGGAGGTGCGCCGGGGGAAGTCTCTCTCGAGCCCGGGGGAGGTCTCCGGGAGACGTCTTCCCCGGCCCGGAGAAGGGGGGCTCCGGGAGAGGAGCTCTCCCTAACCCGGAGGAGGTGCGCCGGGGGAAGTCTCTCCCGAGCCCGGGGGAGGTCTCCGGGAGACGTCTTCCCCGGCCCGGAGAAGGGGGGTCCGGGAGAGGGGGCTCTCCCTAACCCGGAGGAGGTGCGCCGGGGGAAGTCTCTCCCGAGCCCGGGGGAGGGCTCCGGGGGACGTCTTCCCCGGCCCGGAGAAGGGCGCTCCGGGAGAAGTTTCTCCAGACCCCGAAGAAAGAACTCCCATGGTCACGTTTTTGGCGTTGGCTAGTATTTTCCCCCAACAGGAGCCCCCCGCACCCCCGGGGACATTTTGATGTCGCCGGGGGGTGCGATTCATTAGCTTAGGGGAAACATGGCCCTCCCCCGGAGAGCGAACATAACGCCCATAACTCGCCCTTATCCGGGAGAGGAGCACTATTTAAGTTAACCATGTATTGCCTCGATATTTGTGCGACCTTTCGTATTCACGGTGTAGATCCCTCGAGCTGACACGTGGCAGCCATCGGGGGCACCTTAGTTGCCTATATAAGGAGGGGCCCACCTCAAGGGAGGCACGCTTTCCTTCTTAATCCTCATAATCCACCAAATTCTTCGGGAGTGATTTCTTCCCCGGTCGCTCTCCGGAAGTAACTTCTTCCCCGGTTTCACAAAACCTGCGGGAGAAGAAATGGCATCGAAGGGACGCGGGAAGACTTCGAGTGTCCCGGAGGACGCGACCTCCGATTACCTCGGGACAACCGAGTTCTCCGCCGGGGACCGGGAGACCCTCATCTCCCGGAGGATATTCGGGGAGAGGGACATTCGCGTCCCAGCTGCGGGGGAGGTGACCCCAAGCCCCCGGGACGGAGAGGTGGTGGCCTTCATGGCCTTCATCCAAGCGGGGCTGAGGGTCCCGATCCATCCGCTTCTCCGGGACTTTCTCCGGGAGCACGGGATAGCCCTCAACTACTTGACGCCCAACGTTCTCGTGAGGATGGGGCTGTTCCTGTGGTTAAGCGAGACAGCCGCCGGAGTGGAGGGGACTCTCCGCCTCTTCCAGTACTTCTACCGGGTGCAAGCAAAGAGCTCCCCGGTGATGAAGCACGGGCCCAAGTCTACTTGCGGCTCCGTGATGCTAAAATTCGCTCCCTCCCGGGCGGAAGAGTACCTGGTGGCCGCCTCCCAAGAGCACTGGGAGGGATGGAGCCGGAGATGGTTTTATCTCCGGGCGGGCGACCCGGAGATGATTTACTCCGCGAGGCCGGCGACATTAGGTCGTTCCCCCGGCCCTCCGGTGCTGACGATGGAGGAGCTAACCTCCGTCGCAAAAATGAAGGAGGCTCGCTCCTGGAGGAGCATGCGAGACTTAGCGGAGGAGCTGCTCCTCCTCCGGCTTAGTCCCTTCAGCCGGAGTAGGAAGGGTCCGGGACTGGGCCCGGAGCTTCGTCCCCCGCGATTCCCGGTGGCGCGGCGTAAGTTTCTTTTCTCCGGGAGTTCACACATCGCGGGGATGTTTCTAAAACTTTGCTTTTTGCAGTTAGGTCCTACAAGTCCACCCGGGAGAAGGCGGAGCACCTCCTCGGGAGGTACTACGAGGACGAGCACTCCCGGTGTCTTGCTGCCATCGGGGAGGGTCATCCCCGGAACATCGTCTCCGAGGCCTTCGGGATGACCCTCCCGGAAAGGGTTCCGCTTCCAACCCCGGGCTCCCACAGGCGGCGGGAGACGGGGGCGCTCCCGGCGGCCAAGCGCGCTAAGACCACGCAGGTACCGGGAGAGGGCTCCCATCAAGACTGCCCCACTTCACCAGCGCCGGCACAGAGACCGGCGGGGACGCCCGATGCGCCGGGAAAGACAAGACCCCCGGGGCAGGTGAGGTCCTCCCCGGTCCAGGCGACTCCGGGGACGCGTCGAACACCGGGGGAAGTGAGGCCATCTCCGGCCCAAGGTACAATGGCCCCCCGGCGGCCGGGGGAGGCTACTCCTCCGGCTCAAGTCACCCCCCAGCGGGGGTCGCAGTCCCCGGAGCCGGGGCATGAAGAGAGCCCCACGGACACGGCCACGCTGGTCGCGCAACTTGATGCCCTGGGGGCATCAGGCGTGTTTGACCACGTGGTCGTGGAGGAGGATGAGTCCACCTCCGGGGACTACGACGCCACTCCTTCCCCGGAGCAAGCTCTCCGGGAGGATCCCCCGGGGGTGTATTTCCGGGGCGGTGGCGCCTTTAAGCGCCTGGACGCGCTCTTTGCTCCCAGCGGCGCATCTCTCCCGACGCCGCCTCCTGGGGGAGCGAGCCGGACGCTACAGCGCTCCCCTCGTGCCGGGGACGGGAGGTCCCCCGCCCCTCCTCCGGGAGACTTTCCCCAAGGCTCCGGGAGTGGAGCTGGTGACGGGGGCCTGCCAATGGGAGGTGACCCCCGTTCCTCGGTGAGGGGGGCGTGCCTCTTTTCCTCGGAGGAGACACGCAAGTTCTCCTTGAGCCTCGTCACTCCCAAGGTGTGGGCTCATGTCCGGGAGGGCGGCATCGACGAGCGCTATGGAGAGGTTGTCTTCTTGGCTCTACAGGTAAATACCTTGAACTTTTCGCCTCCCCGCTTGCATTTACTAATCTACCTTTTCTTAGACAACCGCCGTAGCCCGCGCCGTCCGGACTCGCCTCGCCCGGGAGAGCGAGGACATGAGGGCAGCTTTGGCCGCTGCTGAAGCGGAGCGTGACGCCGCCGTCCGGGAGAGGGACGCGGCAGTCCAAGCCCGGGAGAGGTTCGTCCAAGAGAGGGACGCGACCGCCCGGGAGTTGGAGCATCTCCGGGCAGAAGTGCTGGCCCCCGCGGAGGCTGCCCGGGACACTGCCGTCCGGGAGCTGGAGGGCGTCCGGGAGCAGCTCGTGTCCTCCGGGGAGGCTCACTCCCGGGCGCTTCAAGAGGCGGAGGCCACGGGGGCGCGAGCCCTCGTATCAGCGGGGAATCGACTCCGGGCCACATTGATTGGGCTTGGAGTCGAATTCCGGGAGGAGGGGAATCCCTGCAACCCACTGGCCTCCTTGGCGGAGGCCCGGAGATTTCTTACCCGGCACATTGCGGCGATCCCGGAGGCCGCGGACGTCCGTGCCCGGGCCCTGGCGTCCACCACCACCGCGCTCGCAGCCTCCTTGGTGGAGTACCAGGGGGTCGGGGCCCAAGCTATCGGGCGCCTCGTCCCCCGGAGCTTCCAGGGGTTCTACGAGCCCCGCAGGGCGGCGCTGGAGGAGTTGGCGGGGGCTCTCTACGACCGGGTGATTGAGCCCCCGCGAACAAGACGCCGCCAAGAGGCCGCGGAAGAAGCTCCGGGCGACGCCTCCTCCGGGGGGGACGATGCCGGGCAAGTATGAGCCTCCTGTCCCCCCTGGGTAGATTAGGGGATTTTTTTGTTTGTAGGATTTTTGCTCCCGGTAGTTCCATAGGGGGAACCCCGGACTTGTAAATCATTTGTCAATGAAATGAAAATTTTTGCTAAGTCGCGTCTTGTCATGGTCAGGTGCCCGGGGCGGGAGTCCCGGAGAAGGACGTGGAATTCACTCCCGTCTCCGGGAGTCTCGCCCCCGGTGTCCCCCGGGGGGGACAAGCTTTGCTCCGGTGGTTCCCGATTGGCACTTGGCGAATTTTGACAACCACCGCGCGGAGTTGCTAGCACCTCCCCCGGGAGTGTGGGAGGCAATCCCCTTGCGCATCAAGCCTCCCGAAGGGTATGAATACTGGCCGGAGGACATGTTCAATGCAGCGAGGCGACGAGTTCTAAGCTTGTACCGGGACATGGCGAGGACTTGACGATGGGCCTAGGAGATGCTGGTTCTCCGCATTAGACGTAGGTAGCCTCCCATATGCCCACTGGGAGTAATCAACTCCCGGTTGTGCCCTGTAAGCCTACCGGGAGAGGCTGTCTCCCGGCTTATTTTTTATGGAATAAAAAAGATCGCACTTTTCGTTTATTTTGTGCTTCTAAATCACCGGGAGAGTATCTGGGGGATACACTCCGGGGGAGCGAGGGTCCACTTCCGGAGACGATGTTCCGGGGGAGGTTCCTCCTCCGGAGACAACGACTCCGGGGGACGGAGGTCCGGGCAGCAAGGGTCCACCTCCGGACAAAGGTCCGGGGGAGAGGCTTCTCCGGAGAAAATCCGGGGAGCAAGGCTCCATTTCCGGAGGGCGTCTTCCGGGGGAGAGGCTCCTCGGGAGACAACTCCTCCGGGGGACGAGCATCCGGGGAGCAAGGCTTCACCTCCGGGGGACGAGGATCCGGGGAGCAAGGCTCCTCCTCCGGACAAAGGTCCGGGGGAGAGGCTTCTCCGGAAAAAATCCGGGGAGCAAGGCTCCATTTCCGGAGGGCGTCTTCCGGAGGGGAGGCTCCTCGGGAGACAACACCTCCGGGGGACGAGAATCCGGGGAGCAAGGCTCCACCTCCGGAGGACGAGGATCCGGGGAGCAAGGCTCCATCTCCGGAGGACGTCTTCCGGTGGAGAGGCTCCTCGGGAGACAACTCCTCCGGGGGACGAGCATCCGGGGAGCAAGGCTCCACCTCCGGGGGACGAGGATCCGGGGAGCAAGGCTCCACCTCCGGACAAAGGTCCAGGGGAGAGGCTTCTCCGGAAAAAATCCGGGGAGCAAGGCTCCATTTCCGGAGGGCGTCTTCCGGAGGGGAGGCTCCTCGGGAGACAACACCTCCGGGGGACGAGAATCCGGGGAGCAAGGCTCCACCTCCGGAGGACGAGGATCCGGGGAGCAAGGCTCCACCTCCGGGGGACGAGGGTCCGGAGAGCAAGGGCTCCATCTCCGGAGGATTCTAGATGCCTTAGATGCCCCCCGAAGGGAATTTGACTAGGTATTCCATCTCCTCCCCCTGCAGCGGGGGGTGACCTGAACAGGCGGCCCGCGCTGAAATCATAAGAAAATATCGCGGTTGTTCCCATGAGGGGTGGCACCCTCGAAGGGTTATCCTCGTGCAGGCGAGTGTGGTAAAAGATCTATCGGTCGCGCGACCTAGATCGCTCCCGGAGGAGGGAGAGCATAAAAGCAAGCTCTAGAGTGTATGGGGGGGGACTGGTCCCCCAAAGTGACTCGTTACCTCGGTTCCTTGGGAACCAGGTTGCCGCTTACGCCCTCAGTCCACGAGGGGATATTGTAAGCCGCCCAAGGGGGAACGAGGCTCCCGCCGTCGGGACTTAAGGCTGAGCTGGAGCCTGTAGCTTCCTCGTGATGAGGGCATCCCCAGGGGGCATCCTCACGGGGAGGGCATCCTCGTGATGAGGGTATTGCCTTAGGGGCGATTAAAGAAGTCTGCACGAAAACACATGGAGAAAAGACCATTTGCATTGATTGAAACAAGCTGGTACAATGCCCCCACCCCCTGCGGGATCGCAAGAAAAGGGGCGGAGGGCAAAAGGGCCTTTGAGGCCATTGTTACAACTCACCGCGCCTTCCCCTTGTGAAGTCCGAATAAGGGGAAGGGGGGAGGCTCGGAGACTAAGTGTAAAATTTGCGGAGCAGGTCCGCGTTCCATGTGTGCTTCAGCTTTTGGTCCTCGAGAGTAGAGAGCTTGTAAGCCCCCGAGCCAAGGATTGTGGAAATCCTATATGGCCCTTCCCACTTTGGGCTGAGCTTCCCTTGGGCTTGAGGGTCAGTGACGCGCTTGAGGACAAGGTCTCCCAAACGGAAGGCCCTCCCCCGAACACGCTTGTTGTAGGCGCGCGCCATCTCGCGTTCGTAAATGGCGTTGCGGAGGAGGGCTCTGTCCCGCTCTTCTTCTACGAGGTCCACCTCCAGCCTCTGGTTGTCTTCGTTAGCTTGAAACGCGGCTGCCGAGACTCCCTCGAGGAGTTCGACTCACAGCGATCGGAAATTGATTTCCGAGGGTAGCACCGCCTCAGCCCCGTACACGAGCGAGAAGGGGGCACGCCCTGTTGCTCGGCTTGGGGTCGTTCGCATGGAGCAGAGAATGCTCGGGAGTTCTTCCGCCCATGCCCCACGCCTGGAGGCGCTTTGCTCCAGGCGACGACAGAGCCCTTGGAGGATAACTCCATTGACGCGCTCCACCGCCCCATTGCTCTTTAGGGTGAGCCACTGAGGCGAAGTGGAGGGTCGTACCCAAGTTCTGGCAGAACTCGCGAAAGATCGCTGAGTCGAACTGGGTTCCGTTATCCACGGTGATCTCGCGGGGGACGCCGAATCGGCACACTATGTTCTTCCAAAAGAACCTTTGCACCGCACGAGACGTGATGGCGGCGAGGGGCTCGGCCTCCACCCATTTGGAGAAGTAATCCACGGCCACAACCGCGTACTTGTATCCCCCCGATGCCGGGGGGAACGGGCCTAGGAGGTCCATTCCCCACCGCGCGAAGGGCCACGTGAGGGGGATTGCCTGCAGAGTTGCGGAGGGTAGGTTGGAGCCCTTTGCCATTTTTTGGCAAGCCCCGCAAGTAGAGACGAGGTCTCTCGCGTCGCGGGCGACGGTTGGCCAGTAGAAACCCTGGCGGATGGCTTTTGACGCGACGGCCCGGGGGCCGAGGTGAGAGCCACAACATCCGAGGTGAATATCTTCAAGGAGCTGAACTCCCTCCTCCCGCGGGAGGCAGCGAAGCAGCGCAGAGGCCCCTCGCTTGTACAATGTCCACTCTATTAGCACGTACGCTCGCGCCTTAGCGCGAAGGCGCTTGGCTTCGACTTCATCAGAGGGCTCCCCTTCTCCCTTGATGCAAGAGATAAGGGGGGCCATCCAGGATGTGGCCCGGACGATTTCCGCGACGACTAGGTCGCGGGACTCAGAGTCCGGGTCGGGAGCCGTCGCGGAAGGTTTCGAGATGACCTCTAAGAAGGCCCCTTCGGGGAGAGGCCCTCGGGCACTCGCCGCCCTGGCGAGGGTGTCGGCTCGATCGTTGTCCCTACGCGGGATCCGGCGCGCCTCGAGGCCGTCGAAGTAGTTTTCCATCTTCCGGACCTCGTCAAGGTAGAGGCTCAAATTCGGGTCATGGCACAAGTAAGACTTGTCCATTTGACATACCACGAGTTGAGAATCCCCCTTGACGAGGAGGCGTTGGATACCCAATGAGCGGGCAAGACGTAGCCCTAGGAGAAGGGCCTCATATTCCGCGACATTGTTCGTCGCGGGGAACTCGAGCCTGGCCGCATATTCGAGGGTTCTCCCCTCAGGGCTTCTCAGGACTACTCCCGCCCCAGCCCCCGCCAGGCAGAGGGAGCCGTCAAAGAAGAGGATCCAGTGGTCGTCGCGCGGCGGGGCGGCACGCGCTTCTTCTTCCAGCCCAGGGACCGGAGCCCACTCGGCCACAAAGTCCGCAAGAACCTACGATTTGATCGCGGTTCGTCCGGCGAGGGAGAGCGAAAAGGGGGCTAGCTCGGCCCCCCATTTCCCTATTCGCCCGGTGGCTTCCTTGTTCCGAAGCACCTCCCCCAAAGGGAGAGAGGAAGGCACCGTGATAGGGTGGCCTAGGAAGTAGTGGCGGAGCTTCCGCGAGGCCATTAGAAGGGCGTAACACACCTTCTCCATCTTCGTGTACCTCGTTTTAGCGCCTTGGAGAGCCTCGCTCACATAGTAAACGGGGCGTTGGTGCCCGTCTTCTTCCTTGACGAGAACTGCGCTGACGGCGACCGGAGTAGCCGCGAGGTAGAGGAGCAGGGGCTCCCCCTGACGCGGGCTCACGAGCATTGGAGGGCTCGCGAGGTATTTCTTCAAGTCCTCGAATGCAGCCTGTGCCTCGGGAGTCCAATGGAACCCCTCAAGGCCGCGGAGGATCTTGAAAAATTGGAGGCCGCGCTCCCCCGAGCGCGAGACGAAACGACTTAACGCGGCCAAGCGGCCGGTGAGTCGTTGTACATCCTTGACAGAACGCGGTGGAGGCATGTCGAGGAGGGCCCGAATTTTTTCGGGATTGGCTTCGATGCCCCTTTGGGACACAAGGAAGCCGAGGAGCTTTCCTCCGCGAACACCGAACGCGCATTTTTCCGGGTTAAGCCTTAACCCGTACTTACGGAGATTGCGGAAGGTTTCTCCCAAGTCTTCGATATGAGTGGCCGAGCGCGCGCTCTTGACGACCGCATCGTCAACATACACTTCCACGTTGCGGCCAATTTGATCCCTTAGGACCAAGCTCATCAGGCGCTGGAAAGTTGCCCCGGCGTTTTTCAACCCGAAAGGCATGTGGACAAAACAGAAGGTGCCGAGGGGAGTTATAAAACTCGTCTTTTCCTCGTCCTCCTCCGCCATTCGAACTTGATGATAGCCCGAGTAGGCGTCCAAGAAGCTCATCAGCTCGCATCCCGCGGTGGAATCCACCAGTTGGTCGATCCGCGGGAGCGGGAAGTCATCTTTGGGGCAGGCTTTGTTAAGGTCGGTGAAGTCGATGCACATTCTCCACTTGCCGCTTGCCTTCTTTACGAGGACGGGGTTCGCCAGCCATTCGGGGTGTAGGACCTCCCGAACGAACCCCGCCTCCCGGAGTTTAGCGATCTCCACCTTGATGGCCTCCTGCCTCTCGAGGGAGAGCTTCCTCATCTTCTGTTTAACCGGGGGGCGACCGGGTATTACCGCGAGCTTGTGCTCAATAACATCCCTGGGCACACCCCCCATATCCGCGGGCTTCCATGCGAAGACGTCCGCGTTTTCGCGAAGAAATTCGGCGAGTCGCGTCGCGTGTTCCTCGGGGAGATCAGCCCCGATCTTGATAGTCTTCCCCTCGTCTTGGAAGAGCGAGATTTCCCGGAGGTCTCCCTCAGGGCGAGGCTTGGGAAGGAACTTCCCGTGGAGAGCAATTGGCACGCTTGGAATTGAGGGGGAGCTCCCTCCCCCCGGGGCCTTGACCAGGTTGACGTCCCCGATCACTGCGGAGGCGCGCTCGTAGAGGGACCGAGCCACACCTTGGTCCCCATGCACTGAGATCACCCCGCTTGGCCCGGGGATCTTCATGCAAAGATAGTTGTGGTGGACCGCTCCTCCTAAGCGGTTGATGATGGTTCTCCCCATTATGGCGTTGTAGGAGGAGGGGAGATCCACCACATCGAACCGAACCATTTCGGTCCGGTAATTATCTGGGGTGCCGAATGTCATCGGGAGGTCGACCTTCCCCACGGGATGTATGGTTTTCCCCGGGACGAATCCTTGCAGGGGCCCCACCGTGGGTTGCAGGAGCTTCTCGTCCACCTGCATTTCTTTGAACGCCTTTAGGTAGAGGATGTCCGCAGAGCTCCCGCCGTCCACCAAGATTCGGGCAAGGCGGCAGTTGAACACGGTGGCTGAGACGATCAGCGCGTCATTGTGGGGGAAACGCACCCCACTCGCGTCTTCGATGGTGAACGTCAACGGGACGTCCGACCATTTGGGCGGCCGGGACGTGTTAACGGCCCCTATTACCTTCACCTCCCGCGCATACTCTTTGCGCTGACGTTTGGAATCTCGCCCGGAGGCAGATCCTCCCACAATGACATTGATGTGCCTCTCGGAGGCTTGGAAGGGGAGCTCGCTGCTCGAACCCTTTTCTTGGCCTTGCCTGTGACGTCCCCCTGGCGGAGCGGGGAGTGCCGCCAAGGCTGGTGATGGAAGGGGTAAGGAGGTAGAGCCTCCTCCTCCTCCTCCCCCCGGCCCATGCTGCTCGAGGAATGTCGCGAAATGGTTGAGGAGCGCGTGGCATTCTCGGGTTGCATGGGAGTTGGACTTGTGGTAGGCGCACCACAGGGTGGCTCCAGGCTCCTTGCCTCCTTGCGGACGGGAGGATCGGTTTCCTCCACCGCCTTTGGGTTTGGAGAAGGGGCGCTGTCCCCGGTTAGGCTCCCGAGAGCCGCCTCCGCCTTCGAGGACGAAAGTGTCCCGAGGCCTTGGCTCGTTGCGGGGCCCCCTCCGGGGACGTTTGTTGGAGGGGTCCTTCGCGTCCCTCTCCCCGGGGACGGAGGTCCCCTGGTGCTTTTTCCAGAGATCGTCTTCTTCGGCTCTCGCGTACTTCTTGAGTACGTTGAAGAGCTCGTCGGCGGAGGACGGGCAACTCCGGGAGAGTCTTCGGTGGAGCTCTCCCGGGAGAATGCCACTCTTGCATGCTTCGATCACCGTCGAGTCGGGGACGTGAGCCACCTTGCTCTTGATCTGCACGAAGCGTTTGAAGAAACTTCGTATTGTCTCCCCCGACCGTTGGCGAACGGTGTACAACTGCGACGAATCCAGGGGACGGATGTAATTCCCCTGGAAATTTGCGCAGAATTTGCGCTTCAGCTGCGCGAATGACTTGATGGACCCGCTCTTCAGGTTATAGAACCATGACCGAGCTATTCCCGAGAGGTAGAGGGGGAAAACGTTGCATTGGACGCTTTCGTCCCCTCCAACCGCCGAGATGGCCGTGGAGTACACCTGCACGAACTCGTAGGGGTCGGCCTCCCCGTTGTAGTGCTCGATATGGGGCGGCCGATATGGTTTCGGCCACCGAACACGCCGGAGGCGGCGGCAAAGGGGTTGGTTAGCCCCTTCCACTTCCTTTGGGGAGTTTGCATCGATATCCCCCTTCACGGGGGAAGCGCGTTCATTGTCCGAATCGGAGAGGGGTCCCAACGGACCGCCGGCCTTCCGGTATCGCCTTCGCTCTTCGGGGTTGGTGGAGCTCACCTCTTGTATCTCGGGGGGACCTCCGGAAGTGACGGAGGCCTCTTGCATGGGTCTTTTACCCTTGTCTGCAGGGACAAGGGGGGCGCGCTTGCGCGCGAGTGATTCCCGGCCGTACCGGGACGGGGCGCCTTCGGACCTTGCCGCACGCATGCGCTCCACCTCCTCCCGAGTGAACCGCGTTTGGTTCACCGGGGGAGCCCGAGGAGGGGGACCCGGGGGAGGAGGCGGATATGCGCCCGTCACCGGCGCGGGAGAGGAATCGCGGGCCGGACGAGTCTCGGCCACGGAGACGGCCCGGGGCGTGGGAAGACTTCCCCACGGGGGAACGGCCTGTAATGTAGGAATCACCCCGGGGATACCCGTTGGGATAGGCGTAGTCCCAAGGGGGAGAATTCCTTCCGGGGCAAGGGATGGATCAGGAACGGGAGAACCCCTGGGGAACGAAAACCCTCCCGGCGGGGGGTAGCCCCCGGAGACGGGCTGACCCCCCGGGAGTGAAGGACCTCCGGAGGTGGGAACACCTCCCGGGAAAGGGTAGCCCCCGGAGACGGGCTGACCCCCCTGGAGTGACGGACCTCCAATGGTGGGGACGCCTCCCGGGAAAGGGTAGCCCCCGGAGACGGGTAGCCCCCGGAGACGGGCTGACCCCCCGGGAGTGACGGGCCTCCGGAGGTGGGGACGCCTCCCGGGGAAGGGTAGCCCCCGGAGACGGGCTGACCCCCCGGGAGTGACGGACCTCCGGAGGTGGGGATGCCTCCCGGGGAAGGGTAGCCCCCGGAGACGGGCTGACCCCCCGGGAGTGACGGACCTCCGGAGGTGGGGACGCCTCCCGGGAAAGGGTAGCCCCCGGAGACGGGCTGACCCCCCGGGAGTGACGGCCTCCGGAGGTGGGGGTGCTTCCCGGGAAGGGGAAAGCCCCCGGAGCGAAGAAGGTTCCTGGGTGTCCCATCATGAACGGAGGTGCCATCCCTCCGAACTGGAACGGGTGCGGGTACGCGGGGGCCGGAGGCCGCGCTATGGCGCGTAATAACTCTTCCAGAGTACGTTGTGCGCGAAGCTGGCCCTCCACCAGCGCCCCGAGTAGTGGGTCACCTGAAGTTGAAGGCATTACCTGGGAGGCGTTTGGTCCCCCTGAGCCGGGACCTTCAGGCAGGCTCGTGGGAGTCGTTCCCCCGCCATGGATGACGGGGGGAACAAGTGCCGCCTCCCCCCGAGTGTCCCCGGGAGGAGGTGTAGTGATGACGGCCCCTTGCACCGGCGGTGCAGGGTTGCTAGGGCCGGCGTCGTTAGGGATGGAGGTTAAGTGCCTCATCCTTCTTGGAGCCATGACTATTTGTCACGAGTCCCCACGGACGGCGCCAACTGTCGTGGTATAAAAAATACCTCGGCAGATTTGATGACGTGCGCAATGTTGCATCTAGGCCTTTCATGCCTAACTCTGATGTGTTTTGATGGTTGATGATAATAAGTATTTTTGGACTAACTATGTGTTTGAGTTATTGTTACAGATTTCAGACAACCGCACAAAAAGCGAGGGCTGGTAATCAAGATGTTGAAGTTCAATTTAAGTTGTTCAAAATCATAAGAAGACGCAAAAAGAAATTGTTTTTGCTGGACTAAACTGATGCATCGAGGTATGTTGTAGTTCTAGGTTTACCGATCTCAGGGTGCATGAAGATCGATCGGTTTAAGGATTTTATTCTTAGTTTAAACCGTACTATAAAGAGGGGACACAAGTTCTCTCTACATCTCCAATCATACCGAGAAAAATCTAGGTCAATGCACTCATATCATTATCTGTGGTTTTTCGACAATTTGTTTTGATGTATTGAATTTTGTCAACAGTTGAGGTTTTTACTTCTCGAGAAAGATCTGAAAAGATCTAATTTTTGTTGCTGTTGTCAAAAATGTTCTTCTCGAAAATATCTTCAAAACAAAACTGAAATCATTTGAATCAGATCTCTGGATTTTGAGTTTTCTCTGTTTTTATCCAGACTGACTGTCAGTGTTGATAACTGACTGTCAGTATGATTGTCAGTTTGATAAACTGACTAATCTCCAGAGAGTATGTTTTTATTGAGCTGATTTTTTGTTGTACTAGACTGACTGTCAGTGTTGGTAACTGACTGTCAGTATGAATGTCAGTTAGTGCAAACTGACAAATCTCCAGAGAGCATGTTTTTCTGTCTCAGATTTTTTGTACTAAACTGACTGTCAGTATGAGTATACTGACTGTCAGTGTGGGTTTCGACCACAGAGAGTTTTTGAGTTGGTTTTTAAATTCTGTTTTTCTCTGTGAGACTGACTGTCAGTTTGACACACTGACTGTCAGTTTGGTCAGTAAATTTTTGTTGTTATCTGCTTCAACGGTTATAAAGTTTTTAGCCGTTGCTTTTCACTGTTGATTTTGTGGACACTGACTGTCAGTCTTTGTAACTGACTGTCAGTTTGGACTGTTTCTTTTTACCGTTTTAGTCCACAACGTTCGAGCTGTTGTGATCCTATTTTTACTCTTTCTGGTGATACACTAGACTGACTGTCAGTTTGTGAGACTGACTGTCAGTCTTAGTTACTATTTTTCAGCTCGAGCTCAAACGGCTCTTTTGACCACGAAGGCTATAAATAGAGGTGTTGAGCTACTGTTTCAACACAAGAAAACACAGCAACACAGCCTTTCTTACTTTCTCACTAGTGCTTCTTCGTTTTACTTAAAACTTGATCTTTTGATCGAGTCGTGAGAGTTTTAGCCACATCGAGCATATTGTTCTTGCATTCCCATTTCTAGATATTTTCTCGGTGTGCATTGGAGGTCTAGAGTAGACCTTGCTTCTTATTACTCTTGGTGAGCGCCCTCACCTAGACGGTTCGAAGGCGTAAATCGCTGATCTCTCCAAATCGGAGATTGTCGAAGAGACGTGATTACTTGTAAAAGGCTTGGTGCTCGCCTTTCCGGAGGGGACAAGGAGCAACCTTAGTAGATAGTGTCCTGTGTGGATACTGAAGCTATACTCAAGGACTGAGTGCTTCAACAAGGACTAGTGGAGACTGGGCGTGTCTCCGATACCTCGGGATATATTGGTTTCAATCTCTTATCTTTTACTATTACTTGCTTTACCTTAATTTGAATTTTCATTTGCAAAAACAAATTTTAAAAGTCTCCTATTCACCCCCTCCCCCTCTAGTCGACATCCTGATCCAACACGTGGTATCAGAGCATTGGTCTCTCATTTATAAGCTTCACCGCTTAGAGAGAGGATGTCGTCTACTGATGGCTTTAATCTGGGTCATACTAGCCGTGCGCCTATCTTTGATGGGACTAACTATCCCTACTGGAAAGTGCGTATGTCTGTATTTCTAGAAGCCATGGGATTGGATGTCTGGTTGATTGTTAAAGTTGGTTTTTCTCCTCCGGATGATCCGGAAAGCTATACTGAAGATGATAAGAGAAAACAACATCTGAATGCTCGTGCTTTAAATGCTTTATTTACTGGTTTATCTCTAAATGAATTTAATCGTGTAAGCAACTTGAATACTGCTCACAAAGTTTGGAAAACTTTAGAGGAAATATATGAAGGAACTACTAAAGTAAAAGAGGCTAAACTTTTAATGGTTAGACAAAAGTATGAAACTTTCAAAATGTCTTCTTCTGAATCTGTTGATTCCATGTTTACTAGATTGAATAATATTGTGAATGAACTTAAAGGTCTTGGTGTTATCTTTACTGATCTGGAAATTGTCAGAAAAATGCTTCGAGCTCTCCCAGAAAGCTTTGACACTCTTGTAACAGTTTTGACAAACTCCGATCTTTCTACAACTTCACCTACTGATCTCTATGGAAATTTGATTACCCATGAAATGCACAAAAAGGAGAAGAAGGAACTGAACGAAACCTCTGATACAAAGAAAAAGACGGAGGCTTTCAAAGCAAATTCCAAGGACGGCACAAGTGAAGGTTCCTCCGATGAAGACTTGGCTCTCTTGGTAAGAAATACTCAACGTCTTCTTCGCAGGTTACACAAGAAGGGAGTGAGCATCGACACTCGTCCAAAAGGTTCAAGACCAACAAACTTCAAAGATGTGATATGCTATGAATGTCATGAAAAAGGACATATAGCATCAAGATGTCCGAACAAGAAGAAATCTACGGATAAAAAGAAGAAGAACTTCAAGAAGAAGTTTAACACTCCTAAAAAGGCATGCTTTGGCGAATGGATGTCTGGAGGTGAGAATTCCGACTCCAACTCTGATGATGAGAGATGTACAAAGAAATTAGCCGGAATTGCCCTCAAAAATTCATCAAGCTCTCCAGTTTGCCTTATGGCAAAAAGGAATGAAAAGGTAACTTCTTTTGATCCCTCCTATGATGATCTAGTTGAAATGCTAAATGAAATTAATGAGGCCTATGGCAAAACTAAAAGAAAATATAAGACCCTTAAGGAAGAATTTTCAACTCTTTATAATCAACACTCTGAATTAAAGGAATCTTATGAAAATGCTCTTATGAAAGATGTCTCAAATTTGTCTTGTAAAGCTAGCATTGGTACTTCTTGTAATGATATTGATAATTTTCAACTAGATACACCATGCGCTTCAAATGAATCCACTCTCTGTGAAAATATTAAACTTAAATCTCAAGTTAAAAAATTAGAAAAAGGGTTAGAAAATAGCTATAAAGGTAAAATATCTCTTGTCCTAATTTTAGGTAGTCAAAGATGCACCTTTAGAAAAGAAGGTCTAGGATATTTTCCTAATAAAGATAAAAAGATAAAAATTAGAACTGTTTTTACAAAAGCATGTAACCTGTTTTGTCATAAATGCCATGAAGTAGGTCATTCACATGATTCATGCCCTCTTATGACATCTGCATATTTTGATGCTTGTTACATGCTAAAACGGTCAAAGAAAGGTTATGCTATTGCAAAATATGTTGGTGCACCAATGATGAACAAAAGAAAAAAATCTATTTGGGTGCCCAAAACTTTGATCGCTAATATTAAAGGACCCAGAAGTGTTTGGGTACCAAAATCAACTTAAATTCTTTTGCAGGTAAACTACAAAAATGGTGGACGTCATTGGGTGCTTGATAGTGGATGCTCCGAGCACATGACCGGAAATGCCAAACTGTTCACCACAATAAAAGACAATTCCGACGAACATCAAAAGATCACCTTTGGAAATAATCGTCAAGGAAGTGTGACAGGTTTGGGTAAAGTTGCCATTTCAAATGATTTAACAATTTCAAATGTTCTTTTGGTTGAATCTTTAAATTTTAATTTGCTTTCAGTTGCACAAATTTGTGATCTTGGTTTCCGCTGTATCTTTTATCCAAATGAAGTTTTGGTTGAAAATTTAAAAGACAATTCTTTGATTTTTAAAGGTTTTCGTCATGAAAATTTATATCTAGTTGATTTCTCTTCAAAAGATGCATCTCTTACAACATGTCTTGTCTCACAAACATCTAAAGGATGGTTATGGCATCGGAGACTTGCTCATGTTGGAATGCATCAACTTAAAAAGCTTTTCAAACGTGATTTAGTTATTGGCTTAAAGGATGTGGTCTTTGAAAAGGATAAACCTTGTAGCGCTTGTCAAGCAGGCAAGCAAATAGCTACCACACATCCAACTAAGCGAATACTTTCTACAAGCAAACCTTTGGAACTTTTGCATTTGGATTTATTTGGACCTTCAGAGTTCCAAAGTATTGGGGGAAATAGTTATTGCTTTGTTATTGTTGATGATTTCACTCGTTTTACTTGGGTTTTCTTTATTTCTCAAAAATCTGAAACCCCCGATGTTTTCAAAAGTTTTGCAAAATTTGTTTCTAATGAATTCGAATTATCCATCAAGAAAATCCGTAGTGATCATGGTGGAGAGTTCGTTAATTCAACTTTATTTGATTTTTGCGACTCTCTTGGAATCAAACATGAATTTTCCACATCCTATACTCCACAGCAAAATGGAGTTGTTGAAAGGAAAAATCGAACATTAATAGAGATGGCAAGAACCATGTTATGTGAGTATAATACACCTATTCGCTTCTGGGCAGAAGCAGTTCACACAGCTTGCTATTCTATTAATCGACTCTATTTGCATCCTCTTTTGAACTTGACACCTTACGAACTTCTTTTTGGAAGAAAACCAAATATTTCATATTTTCGTGTTTTTGGTTGTAAATGTTACATCTTAAGAAAAAGAAACTTTGGTGGAAAATTTCAAAGAAAAGTTGATGAGGGTTTTCTAGTTGGTTATTCTACCACTAGCAAAGCCTATCGTGTTTTTAACAAAACGTCAGGTTGTATTGAGGAATCTTGCGATACTGAGTTTGATGAAACTAATAACTCGCAAGAAGAGCAAGCTGTTCATGACACTTCAGGTGAAATTCAAGAACCTTTGAAAAATCTTACCATTGAAGAAGCTGAGGAAGTTGATGAAGATGGAAGTGAAGACTACAATGAACAACCTGAACCTTCTGTGCAAGCTGAGTCTGCTGCAGAAGAAGCAGCACAAGAAGAAGCGCCAAGCCAGCATAGAACAATTATCAAGGATCACCCTTTGAACCAAGTTCTGGGTGATATTAGTAAGGGTGTTCTAACTCGATCTCGTATTGCTTCTTTTTGTGAACATCATTCATTTGTTTCTTCTTTAGAACCAACATGTGTTAGTGAAGCTCTAGATGATCCTGACTGGGTAAATGCTATGCATGATGAACTAAATAACTTTACTAGAAATAAAGTCTGGAACTTAGTAGAAAGACCTAAGGATCATAATGTCATTGGAACAAAATGGGTTTTCAGAAATAAGCAAGATGAAAATGGACTAGTAATTAGAAACAAGGCTCGTCTTGTTGCTCAAGGTTTCACTCAAGTCGAAGGTTTAGATTTTAGTGAAACTTTTGCTCCTGTGGCGAGACTTGAAGCAATTAGAATTCTTCTTGCTTATGCTTCTCATTTTAACATTAAACTTTTTCAAATGGATGTTAAAAGTGCTTTTCTAAATGGTGAAATTTCAGAACTTGTATTTGTAGAGCAACCTCCCGGGTTTGAAGATCTAAAATTTCCAAACCATGTTTTTAAACTCACGAAAGCTCTGTATGGCCTCAAACAAGCTCCTCGAGCTTGGTATGAACGCCTTAGAGATTTTCTTCTTTCTAAAGGTTTTAAAACTGGAAAGGTTGACACAACTCTGTTCACCAAGAAAATAGATGATGATTTATTTATTTGCCAAATTTATGTGGATGACATAATTTTTGGATCTACTAATGAATATTTTTGTCAAGAATTTGGAGATATGATGTCTAGGGAGTTCGAGATGTCCATGATTGGTGAGCTGAGCTTCTTCCTTGGACTTCAAATCAAGCAACTCAAGAACGGTACGTTCGTGAGTCAAACAAAGTACGTGAAGGATCTGCTCAAGCGCTTTGGGATGGAAGAAACTAAGGCTATTAAAACCCCCATGGCTACAAATGGACACCTTGACATGGACAGAAATTCAAAATCAGTAGATTCTAAACTCTATAGGTCTATGATTGGTAGTCTTTTATATCTTACAGCATCTAGGCCTGATATCATGTTTAGTGTGTGTTTATGTGCTAGATTTCAGTCAGATCCTAAGGAATGTCATTTAACTGCTCTTAAAAGAATCCTTAGGTATTTAAAATGTTATCCCAGTTTAGGCCTTTGGTACCCTAAAGATGCAAATTTTGAATTAATTGGGTATTCTGATTCTGATTATGCTGGGTGTAAGATTGATCGAAAGAGCACATCTGGTAGCTGTCAGCTGTTGGGGAGATCATTAGTATCATGGTCATCTAGGAAGCAAAACTCAGTTGCTCTCTCAACAGCTGAAGCTGAATACGTGTCTGCAGGTAGTTGTTGTGCTCAATTATTATGGATGAAACAGACATTTTTGGATTATGGAATTAAATTTGATAAAGTGCCACTTCTGTGTGATAATGAAAGTGCCATTAAAATTGCTAATAATCCTGTTCAACATTCTCGAACTAAGCATATTGAAATACGGCACCATTTCATAAGAGATCATGTGGCAAAAGGAGATATTGATCTTAGTCATGTAAGAACAGATCTTCAACTAGCAGATATCTTCACCAAACCACTAGATGAATCCAGGTTTTGCTTTCTTAGAGGTGAACTAAATATTATAGATGTTTCAAATGCTAGTTGATAAAGTGATATTTCTATTAACTTCATCATACTATTGATTGCTTATCTTGATTAATGAAGTATAATATACATCTATATATATATTATTATTAAAATATTTTCTCCCTTAGAGCTCTCTCCTGGTCGAAGTCATAACTGACAGTCAGTTTTTATAACTGACAGTCAGTATAGTGTTGTTTCTTGGTCGTAGGGTTCTGGTCGTTTTGAAGTCTCACACTGACTGTCAGTATTCAACACTGACTGTCAGTCTCAGCACTTGATTTTATTAAACTGACATTCAGTGTACCACACTGACTGTCAGCTTTTGAAATTAAGTGACTAGACTGACAGTCAGTTTGTGAAACTGACTGTCAGTTTGAGTCCTTAAAACCCTAAACCGAGCTTTTCTTTTTATCTTCTTCGGCCGCCGTTTTCTTTTTTCTTCGCCGTCGCCGTCGCCGTTGCTCCTCCTCCTTGTCGCTGTCGCCGTCGCCGTCGTCATCCTTCTCCCGCCGTGAGCTCTCTCTCTTTTCTTCTTCTTCTTCTTCTTCCTCTTCTTTGTTTTTCTTTCTTTCTCTCTTTAATTCCTTCTTTTCTTTCTACTAATCCGAAATTGCTTTTATTTTTTATGTCCTTGATCTGCTATAGCACTCTATCTTCATCACTCTCTCTCAAATCCCCACAAAAAACCTCGTCATTTCTCCGTTCGCCGGTTCTAGGTTGGAACTGACAGTCAGTCTCTCATACTGACTGTCAGCATCAGGTTCGAACTGACTGTCAGTTCATAAGACTGACTGTCAGTCTGAACCCTGAAAACAGAAACTTTTGTTTTCTCCACCCTTGTTCTTCCTTGCATTCCTTTAGCTGTCCACTATGTCTGATCAGCCTCATCGCCGCGTTGCTCGACGCAAGACTGTTGCGTCCAGCAGCAGGTCTTCGGGCCAGTCCTCTGGGGCTCGGCGTTCCCCCTCTCCAGAGCGTGTCCCCGTGAACTATTCGCGGTGGAACACTAGTCGGCTTCGGACTCTTCGTCAGCCGAACCCCTATCTATCTCCTCGTCCTTCTGGCACGGATGCCTCGCCACGTACCACCTTCTACACCATCACTCAGTTCGACATGTTTGAGAGCATCTACTCTCACATGCCCTTCTTCATTCATCGTTCTGTCTCCTGGCAGACGATAGTTTCTCGCACTGGCATCGCTTCTCTTTCTGATGCTTTTGCCTCTGTAGGGATCCGAGACTTAGTCTCTGATTCTTCTTTGACCTGGGCAGTGGAGCCCATTAGGCAGTTCTATGCCACCCTCCACATTTCTTCTCAGCGTGACTCACTGACCTTTATGACCGGCCTCCAGGTATACACGGTCACAAAGGAGCAGCTTGAGGCCGCTTTAGGACTGGTTCGTCCTGCTTCAGGGCGCCAGCTCCATACTTTACCTGATCTTGAGCATCGTGAGGTCGCTATGCTCTACTCCGGCGCCTTCCAGGTTCGTCACATTGCCGGCATGCGCCGCGATGTTGACCTGGCGCTGAAGATTCTTCGCCTCACTCTTCTTCCGATTACAGGTGACCGCGCCAGGGTCACCTACATCACTCTCCATGCTCTCATCTCGATCTTTCGAGAGGAGCCCTTCGACATCGCTGATCTCATCATTAGTGAGCTTCAGCACGTTCTTCTCTCTCCTCGTCGTCGCCTGGTGTATGCCCCATACATCATGGCACTACTGCTCCACATTCGAGCAGTAGACACCGCTCTTCCTCGACCTCATCAGCTTTTGGCCTTCTATCCCCCTGGCCAGGCTGATCGTCGTCTGGGCACTCGTCCTCCAGCTCCTAGTGCTCCCTCCTCAGCCTCTGATGATGATGAGGATTCTGAGGACGCGACTGCAGCTCCAGCTTCTGCCTCTGCTCCTGCCCCTTCTAGCAGCTCCCGCACAGCTTCCTCTCTTGCATCTCTGCAGGTGTCTCTTGACCAGGTCATTCAGACACAGCAGGTGATCCAGAGTACCTTGGCCGCTCAGCAGGAGATCCTTCAGCAGATACTGCAGCGACTTCCAGCTCCTGATGCTGCGATGGCATCTGCTTCCCTTGCTCCTCGCAAGAGGGCACGGCCTGCAGTTTCTTCACCAGCATCATCTGCCGGCACCGCTCCAGTTCCAGCAGGACCTGCATCTCCCGCCGTCGTACCTTCCGCGTCTCCTACAGCTTCTGGAGGCACTGAGATTCTAGGCGACTCAGATGACCAGGAGTAGATTAGGTTTAGTTTCTCATGTTAGGCCTCCCTTTTTGTGCTTGATGCCAAAGGGGGAGAGATGGATGATGTTATGATATTTTGTTTAGATGGATGATGTTATGATATTTTGTTTAGATGGATGATATGATATGTTGATGATGTTATTTTGTGATATGATTATGATATGTTTCTTTTCTATGAAATTTTTTTTGATGCGATGATGCGATGAGATTTGTTCTTACAGTTGTATGAGATATCAATGTGCTCTGACATAATTTGTGGTTCTCTCTCTTATGCTATGATATGCTCTGATACATCTTGAGGGATGTGCACACTTTCAGGGGGAGATTTTTGCACAAAATCAGGGGGAGTATTAGTTGGTATTAGTTTATTAACTTGTTGTCATCAATCATCAAAAAGGGGGAGATTGTTGCATCTAGGCCTTTCATGCCTAACTCTGATGTGTTTTGATGGTTGATGATAATAAGTATTTTTGGACTAACTATGTGTTTGAGTTATTGTTACAGATTTCAGACAACCGCACAAAAAGCGAGGGCTGGTAATCAAGATGTTGAAGTTCAATTTAAGTTGTTCAAAAGCATAAGAAGACGCAAAAAGAAATTGTTTTTGCTGGACTAAACTGATGCATCGAGGTATGTTGTAGTTCTAGGTTTACCGATCTCAGGGTGCATGAAGATCGATCGGTTTAAGGATTTTATTCTTAGTTTAAACCGTACTATAAAGAGGGGACACAAGTTCTCTCTACATCTCCAATCATACCGAGAAAAATCTAGGTCAATGCACGCATATCATTATCTGTGGTTTTTCGACAATTTGTTTTGATGTATTGAATTTTGTCAACAGTTGAGGTTTTTACTTCTCGAGAAAGATCTGAAAAGATCTAATTTTTGTTGCTGTTGTCAAAAATGTTCTTCTCGAAAATATCTTCAAAACAAAACTGAAATCATTTGAATCAGATCTCTGGATTTTGAGTTTTCTCTGTTTTTATCCAGACTGACTGTCAGTGTTGATAACTGACTGTCAGTATGATTGTCAGTTTGATAAACTGACTAATCTCCAGAGAGTATGTTTTTATTGAGCTGATTTTTTGTTGTACTAGACTGACTGTCAGTGTTGGTAACTGACTGTCAGTATGAATGTCAGTTAGTGCAAACTGACAAATCTCCAGAGAGCATGTTTTTCTGTCTCAGATTTTTTGTACTAAACTGACTGTCAGTATGAGTATACTGACTGTCAGTGTGGGTTTCGACCACAGAGAGTTTTTGAGTTGGTTTTTAAATTCTGTTTTTCTCTGTGAGACTGACTGTCAGTTTGACACACTGACTGTCAGTTTGGTCAGTAAATTTTTGTTGTTATCTGCTTCAACGGTTATAAAGTTTTTAGCCGTTGCTTTTCACTGTTGATTTTGTGGACACTGACTGTCAGTCTTTGTAACTGACTGTCAGTTTGGACTGTTTCTTTTTACCGTTTTAGTCCACAACGTTCGAGCTGTTGTGATCCTATTTTTACTCTTTCTGGTGATACACTAGACTGACTGTCAGTTTGTGAGACTGACTGTCAGTCTTAGTTACTATTTTTCAGCTCGAGCTCAAACGGCTCTTTTGACCACGAAGGCTATAAATAGAGGTGTTGAGCTACTGTTTCAACACAAGAAAACACAGCAACACAGCCTTTCTTACTTTCTCACTAGTGCTTCTTCGTTTTACTTAAAACTTGATCTTTTGATCGAGTCGTGAGAGTTTTAGCCACATCGAGCATATTGTTCTTGCATTCCCATTTCTAGATATTTTCTCGGTGTGCATTGGAGGTCTAGAGTAGACCTTGCTTCTTATTACTCTTGGTGAGCGCCCTCACCTAAACGGTTCGAAGGCGTAAATCGCTGATCTCTCCAAATCGGAGATTGTCGAAGAGACGCGATTACTTGTAAAAGGCTTGGTGCTCGCCTTTCCGGAGGGGACAAGGAGCAACCTTAGTAGATAGTGTCCTGTGTGGATACTGAAGCTATACTCAAGGACTGAGTGCTTCAACGAGGACTAGTGGAGACTGGGCGTGTCTCCGATACCTCGGGATATATTGGTTTCAATCTCTTATCTTTTACTATTACTTGCTTTACCTTAATTTGAATTTTCATTTGCAAAAACAAATTTTAAGTCTCCTATTCACCCCCTCCCCCTCTAGTCGACATCCTGATCCAACACGCAACACGTGTTCCTCAACGCGAGCACACCGTGCGACGGGTCACCCCGCGTTGGACAATCCCAGAGATTGACACAGGGGTTTATACAGGTTCGGGCCTCAGTGGAGGCTCTAGTCCTGTCGACGTGCTCCCGACGAGTGTCGGCTAGGGGGCTCTCTCCCGGGGAGAGGACTCCAGAACACGCCTTTTTGCTTTTTCGGATATACAAATGAATGTCTTAGGTTACAAAAGAGGGTTACAAGGGTATATATAGACCCCAAAAGATGCAAATTACTGAACTATCCCTCTTGCCACCGTAGGATCGGGGGCAAAACGGTCTTTTGACGAGGTCCAGGGCACCGATTTCTGACACGTGGCGGCCCTTTGAAATCAGTGCCCACTAGAGGAGCGCCGGGGGAAGTCTCTCCCGAGCCCGGGGGAGGGCTCCGGGAGACGTCTTCCCCGGCCCGGAGAAGGGGGGCTCCGGGAGAGGAGCTCTCCCTAACCCGGAGGAGGCGCGCCGGGGGAAGTCTCTCCCGAGCCCGGGGGAGGGCTCCGGGAGACGTCTTCCCCGGCCTGGAGAAGGGGGGCTCCGGGAGAGGAGCTCTCCCTAACCCGGAGGAGGCGCGCCGGGGGAAGTCTCTCCCGAGCCCGGGGGAGGGCTCCGGGAGACGTCTTCCCCGGCCCGGAGAAGGGGGGCTCCGGGAGAGGAGCTCTCCCTAACCCGGAGGAGGTGCGCCTGGGGAAGTCTCTCCCGAGCCCGGGGGAGGGCTCCGGGAGACGTCTTCCCCGGCCCGGAGAAGGGGGGCTCCGGGAGAGGAGCTCTCCCTAACCCGGAGGAGATGCGCCGGGGGAAGTCTCTCTCGAGCCCGGGGGAGGTCTCCGGGAGACGTCTTCCCCGGCCCGGAGAAGGGGGTTCCGGGAGAGGGGGCTCTCCCTAACCCGGAGGAGGTGCGCCGGGGGAAGTCTCTCTCAAGCCCGGGGGAGGTCTCCGGGAGACGTCTTCCCCGGCCCGGAGAAGGGGGGCTCCGGGAGAGGAGCTCTCCCTAACCCGGAGGAGGTGCGCTGGGGGAAGTCTCTCCCGAGCCCGGGGGAGGTCTCCGGGAGACGTCTTCCCCGGCCCGGAGAAGGGGGGTCTGGGAGAGGGGGCTCTCCCAAACCCGGAGGAGGTGCGCCGGGGGAAGTCTCTCCCGAGCCCGGGGGAGGGCTCCGGGGGACGTCTTCCCCGGCCCGGAGAAGGGCGCTCCGGGAGAAGTTTCTCCAGACCCCGAAGAAAGAACTCCCATGGTCACGTTTCTGGCGTTGGCTAGTATTTTCCCCCAACATATATATATATATATATATATATATAAAGTGCGCATTTTTGTAACAACCAGTAAAAAATCGACTTCTTCTTATTTAGTACTAAAACATGAACTGCTGTTTTGTACTTAAAATTGTCGTTTAGTCAACTACTAGTCAACAGAGTAAATGGCATTTTTACTGTTGTCAGGTGACATTTTTACCACTATAAATAAAACAAATATATCTTTATGAATGACTATAAAAAAATTTGTATTTCAGATAAGTAATACTTTTATATCAAAAAGATATTTTGTGTAAATATATAACTCTATAGGGATAAAAAAGTATACCGCTATGGGTGTAAAAATGTCATTTGCTCCATTGAGTTGTAGTTGATCAAACAGCGATGGAAAAAAATATTAGTGTACATTTTAGTGGTAAATAAGAAAAGAACCGATATTTTAGTAGTAGATATAAAAATATGCCCTTTTACAGTGGCACAAACATAATTTTTCAAAAAAATGTCACGACATGTTGCTATAAAAAGGGGATGTCTAAGGTACAATTACCAGTTTTTTTAAAAAATTTGCACCATTTATATCACATATTCAAATCTGATTTAATCCCTGCCATGCATTCCTCTCATACCTTTTTTCCTCCTCCTCTCAATCTTTGCCTCCACTGCCGCCCATCACCGTACCGGCCAACCACAATACTTCCATCACCTGTTTCTCCCTCAGTTACCACCTCCCATTGCCTCCACTCGTAGCCATGGCACCACGGTTGCCTTGTTGAGCCACCACCACCACCTACCATTGGATCACCGCTATCTATCGTCAGGCCACGGCCAATGGAAAATCTAAGGAGAGGATTAGATGAATTTTAAAAGATTAGATCTAAAAAGAAGAGTTTAATCTAAAAATAGAGAGAGGTCTATTTAAGATAAGATAAGTAAAAAAAGATACATGTCTATTACCAAATAACATAAAAAATGAAAGGTGCAACTAGTGAACAATGTACTGTAAAACTCCTTTTTGATGGCAGAGCTGATGTCGGAAGATCACTTTTATATTGACGGTCCAACAATTTCAATAAAAAGGTTGTTGTAGTGCAATGGTGGGTATGTCTTATTGACACTTAGGTGATCCAAATTCAAATCCTGGCAACAACATAGTATTTTTGTGTTGAAAACAGTATTCAATAATTCCACCATGAAATACGAATATGTGTGATGAAACTTATGTGGGTTTTATGCATATTCGTCAAAAATTACTTAAGTTTCGTGTGTTTTTGCACGAGTCGAAACAAGTTTTGTGAATTTATTTTGAAACTTATCAAAACCTAGCTAGATTTCGTAGGTACACCTTGAAACTTTCTTATGTTTCATATGTATTTGATAACATTCGTACTTGTTATATTTGTCTATTATGAAACATAAGTCTATTGATGAAACCTATATGAGTTTCATGCATTTTCATTAAAATTCACTCAAGTTTTATGTGTTTTTAGCAAGAATTCAAGCAAGTTTTGTAGATTAGTGTTGAAACTTGTGCAGGTCTTAATGATTTTTGTTGAAGTCCAACCAGATTTTATAGATCTACATTGAAAATTTCCTAGATTTCATATGTAATTGGAAGACTCGTGTCAGTTATATTTGTTTATCATGAAACACAAATATGTGTGATGAATCTTGTGTGGGTTTAATGCATCTTCATCAAAATTCACTCAAATTTTATGTGTTTTTTTAAGAATTGAAGTAGGTTTCGTGGATTTGTATTGAAACATGTATATGTCTTAATGATTTTTGTTGAAACTCAACCAAATTTCATGGGTTTATCTTAAATTTTGCTAGATTTCATATGTACTTGACAACACTTTCCCAATTAAATGTCTATCATGAAATATGAGTATATACAATGAAACCTATGTTAATTTTATGCATCTTTGTCAAAATGCACTCAAGATTCTTATGTTCTTTGCAAGAATTGAAGCAGGATTTATAGATTGTGATGAAACTCATGTAAGTTTTAGATGAGTTGCACTTAGATGATTTCTATTTGTTAATTTATTAATATGTCTATGTATATGGTTAATTTGCTCAAATTAACTCGCCCACGGTGTTATATAAAACTTTTTTAAACACTAATTAAATCTATTGGCTCACAAGGAATTTGAGGTCCCAATTATTATACTTTTTGGGGAAAAAAAAGACTAATATTATTTTTTTAAATACAAACAAAGTAGAAAGGCAGAAGTTTATATGGTTCACGCTTCTTCTACTTGAATTGTATTAAATAAAAAAAATACATGGCAATACAATATGAATTAAAGCTTGTTTGATTGTTCTATTTAGATTGTTGAGCTAATAAGCTAGCTCGAACCCGTAGGCTTTTTGGGCTATTAGCCACTGCTCTAATCAATTAAGCTAATAACTTAGCTTGTAGCCAAATAGAGAAATGCAAGCATCAAACCGGCGACCTTGCATTAAGCGCACAACACTCCAACCACACTACTGGAAATTTAATATTACATCATGATTTATAAACATTATAAAAAAATAATTTTTTTCATAAACTATTTCCTATGACATAAAAGATTTGTCACAATCATTGTTATAGTATGTGTGCCGCGAAAGGTATTTTGTGACGAAAATTTTAGCTATTGTTATAATATTTGTGGCAAGACTGCTGGCTCAGGTAGATTATTTTATGACGAAAGTTTCTCATCACCGTACTAACATCTTTTATGGCAAAAAATTTGGTCATTATTTGTTACGAAAATGTCACTTCTTTTATATTTTTTGTACCATTGGTCAAGCTGTCTACTCACAACATAAAATACATGACTGATATATTTGTCGTAGATAATATATTTAGTGAAAATTGGCTGTCACGGATGTTAGAAAACCAACCAAAACAATTAAACTATTTGTGATGAAAAAAATTCATCATAAAAATTGAATTATTACAGCATACATCAATATATTACATAATACATAATTCATTTTTCATTCCACAGTTACATGCCATACATCAACTCAAAATATAAGAACACAAAAGACTACAACTTTCAATACTTCAACAAAACACATTTGTGGCAAAAAAAAAACAAAATATTATTTTCATTCAAACTATTGTTGAATGATTGAAACAACACCATTTGAAATAGTCTAGCACCTTCACAACTGCATATGGATGTCTTCCTCGCTGCATAGAAGAGATATAAGAAACAGATTAAAAAAATGAATCACAAAATCAAGAATTTATTCTAAAAGACAACAAATTTCTTCACTTCATATGGATGTCTTCCTCGCTGCAGCATTTTGCCACTCCTATTCCACAAATCTGCAAGAACAAAATCTAATAAACTCATCAATAAAGCATGAAATGGAGGAGAAATAGCGGAGAACGGTGTCTCTTGTGGTGCTAGGATGGGAGGGGAAGATGGTATAAATTTAAAGCTTGGAGATAGAGTCAAAAATTTTCAAAAGTCCTCAAAAGTTTTGAGAAGGCCTTCAAAATTTTAAAGGGTGCCATTCCCAAAATTATGACAAAAAACAATTCCCACAATATATATCAATATTCTATGACCATTTATAGTTTGTTATTTTTCGTCACATATTGCATTTCGTGAGCTTATATTGTATTTTAACTTTTCTATGATGATTATATCATCACAATCTATGACAATATTTTTCAAAACATTATAAAGTTTGGGTAAGATGAATTTTGTTCAAATTTATTACAAAGCAACTAATTTTGTCATAGTTACTAATTATGAATGACCCTACGTCATTTCATTGTTGGGTTTTTCTCATTGTTCGATAAGTTTTTGTATCTAATAAAATAATAAAGTAATAAATAAATGTGACCCTCTAAGTTAGGTAGACCCTATATATCATAGAAGAGACTGTATTAAGAGTGATAAAAAACTTGCTCACTGAATGGATAAATGATCCATCCTTAACTTGCTTCAATTGTCATGAGAGAAAGGGTGGAAGGTTTTCAGGTAATAAAAAATTATTTCTTAAAAAGTCGAGGCTGAGCTCTATATAAATAGACCCTCCTAGCCATTCAGGGACAGACACAGAAAGACAGGGAGCAAAAGCAAACTCTTTCACTCCTGTGATGCACAATCACATAGACAATCACAACAGAGACAACACAAACGAAGACACATGAGTAAACTCTATCCTTCATGCGACAACACCATAATGTTTCTCCTCTCCAATGATGAGTTTAATAGAATTTATGCTATCTTCAAATCTAGGAGCGCAATTTGCACCCCGTCTCTGTAGCCAATCTGCAAGGCAGAGAAATGACAACCCTCATGTGATCTTCATAAAAGATCCAGGCAATGTGTTGCGCCTTACAAGTGACTTTGCAAAAGATCATGCATTCATACGCTCTGTATCAATCTGACCGGGTGCAACCAAATGCAGCAAAATGTGTCTCTCCTCATGTTAAGCTGCAGATGCCCCATCTCCGAGGGAGTGCATTAACAAACACTGTTTCTACTCATCATTTGCATTGTGCAAGGTTATGACGGCCTTGCCACGCTTTATTCATGCATCATGTTTGTGACCAATGAGGCTAAACAACTAATTGATCCGATACCGACGAAATTTATGTCGACTCTGCACAATATCAGGCTATCTCCACCAACAAACCCACTGTTGGGTTTTGATGTAGCAAAGGCAGCAAGTCCATCCATGATCGATGAGGTCGGACAGTTGCATAGTTAGATACCACAAGACTAGCTATACGATCTCACATCCGCTTGGATACTGACAAGGCCAGATATTTTTATTGTCGAGACTAACAAAGCGATGGCCAACATTACCATCTCCTGATGTATTGTGTTGTATTTGCATTTTTCCATCCGCCCTATGATGAGCATAAATGAAGAAGACGACGACCCAAAATACGGCTTAATTAGAGATATTCCACTTCGTATTACTTAGTAGAGATAATTAACCGAAAGTTTTATGAAAAATTGGGAATCAAAGATCCACACAATCTCTGTTGTCAGATTCCATCATAACACGGAAGACAAAAATAATAAAAAGCACAAATACTTGTGTTTTTTGTAATTTAATTAAAAATTAATAAATAATGAGTTTATTTGTGCATCTCTTATTGTCTTATTGTATTCTCTTTATGTCTTTTTGTCGAAATAGAATGGCACACACTCAATTAAAATAAAAAAAGAAGAGAAATTCCTCTAGAATGAAATTTCTCAGCCATATAGTCATAGTAAATGATATTTGTTGTAATGCCAGCTGAGCTAATTGCTTGGCTTGATGGTTATACAGGAAACAATATACAAGACACACTTTTGATCTTATCTGTTGATCCAATAACAATCCAAGGGCTTTGGGGTGTGCCATTGAAAAGGCGTGGAACAGGCTACCGTCATCTAGCATTCTCAAAAACGTAAAATGTTACCACAAAAGAGCCTTTTAGCTTAATGCCACCACAAATTTACGTTAGATAGTAAAATGCCACTGCTGATAAAAAATAATTTTGCTAAATAAAATTTCAATAATACCCAAATTGCACTTGTATTTTTATTTTAACCTATCCACTTTTCTAAAAATTTGTTTTAGTCCTCGTAGTCTCAGCACTTTTGCATTCTAGCCCTTCCATATACTAAGTTGTCCATCCCTCATTCTAATATTGACACTGGCCCCCTCGGTTGCACCATGCAGAGGCCCATCGGTGGCCTGCTCCCATCGTGCTCCTCGCCGCGGTCGTTGCTACTATGTGGAACCACACCTTTCCACCACAACATGTCATGTTATGCCGCCAATGCTATAGCTGAGTACCTCAATCCTCCTGCTATGATGTACTAGGATATCCAAGGATATATTGGGTGATGCATACCTGAGGTAGATTTTCTTAATATGTGGGTGCTTTTTCTGCGAATGCATTTTGAATTTTCATGTGACATACAATATAATTTTGTATATACTTTATAACTATTATCTCATTATGCTCTTACAATACGCAAACTACACAAGTACGTAGATGAGTTTGGCAGCATGAATGGCGTGTGAAATGTGAATTCCAAATTGGCAAACCAATATACATTGCGCCACTCTCGTAGAGGAGTCAGATTTCCACCTTGCAGTTCTGCCTATTTCGTTTCTATATGATTACATGCGTTCCGTTCCTTTCTAAATATAGATATATGCATATAAGAACACAAACTAGTATGACTCCAAATCAGTGTTGTAGAAGTACTCTTGGTGGCGTTGGCAATGGAAAAATCGTCACGAGTAGTGTATTCGAAGGGCATTTAGCGGTCTCATGTGATTAACCGACCAACTAATCCGTTTAATTATCATAAATTATAATTTTACTATTGTTAATCGCTACTCATTAGTTAATAAATTTATTGTTAGAGGATATAATTTATGCGCTATGTTGATGCAATAAATTGTAGCATATAAAGTAAAAAGTCATTGTGTTTTGTTGTATAATATTTATTATATTAGTGGTTCTAATTAACTTTATATATTTTTATTTTTATTAAACTAGTCGAAATCCTACTTAATTGTGTGTCTAATTTGTGTATAATTTAAAATTTTATTTATACATAGAGAGATGTCATTTTTTAATACTATAATAGTGATAAAGTTTGTTTTAGATATAATTTTTCTCATGAATTTATATCATAATAGAGATAGAGTTAATTTTAAATATATATTATTATAACTATAATGAATAACATAGATCTTTTATTTTTTGATTAATATGAGAATTTCTCGATATTTTTCTTTTTCTATGATTAATATGGGAATATGGGAATTTTGAGTATTTTTATGCGGGAGTAAAATTAATTTGGTTTTTTTAATATCATCAAAATTTATTAGATAATAGATATGTACTAAGTAGCATGTAATTAGAAATTACATTAATAATAAGTACATTTATTTTTTGGAGGATGTCATGAATTAAAAAACATATAAATTATATTATAGTGATAAAACTAATCTTAATAAGTAAATTTTTAATAAATTATGAATATATTATTATAAACACCAAATTACTTGAAAATTCTAATTAATTTTCCGCATAATGATTTATCGCTGGACGGTATTTTATCCGTCCGACAACCGCATGCCGTTTTTTTACAATACTGCTCCAAAGAGGCAAATTTCCTACGCCTCTACAAGCCAACGACATAAGCGGCATCTCCTTGTGCAGTCGAACGCAGCAGCTAACGACAATCGTGGACTGCACCTAAAAGCCTCAAAACCATGGCAAGAAGCCAAGAACCCAAGCGTGGGTGATGCAGCAAGCTGACCCAGCACCCTTCACATATGCGGCAAACTCAGCCGTGTCCTGATCGATCACAAATCACAACCATATTGCGACTTGACTTTGCCGGAACAGCCAAATTAGGTTGGTTGGGAAGCAATTCGGATATATATGCCTAGCATACCTACCACCTTATTTATTAGTATTATATGAAATTAATCGAAATCTCACACAATTATATGACTAATTTCTATATAATTTAAAATTTTACTAATATTTTATAGAGAGATGTTCTCTTTAAATATTATAATAAAAAGAGTTGTTTTTTGTGAGATCTTAATCCAAGTGTATTTAGTCTGAGCTGTATATAAGATAACTTGTGTCCAAAGTACTAACTCCAAATTAATCTTTTTTTGTACAAACGAGGACAAAAGTGTAAGTGAATTAGCATGTGTGCGTCCCACGTCTCGTATGGAGATATGATTTGTACATGAATTTCCATTATAATAAAAATGAAATTAGTTTTCGATATGATTTACATGATGAATCTATATTTTTATAAATATAATGAATGAATTAGATATTTTCTTTTTTTATTAAAATGTGGAAATTTTTAATAAATTTTTTTTCTAAGATTAATACGAGAATTTAAAATATTTTTATATGTACTATAATTAATATGATGTTTCCAATATAACCATGTAACGTCACATATGTTCTAACTTTGATCCATACTTCCTCTTTGTGCACATCTGAACTTGACATTTGCAAGTCTGTTCCGCTGCTATGTTTCGGAGATTTTTGTACATCGCAACATTACGTCCCTACCTTGGATTGGTAGACCAGCTCGGTGGCTGCGTGGTAGATTAATTTCCCTTGCTTGCATAATTTCGTTGTTCACCCGTTCCTAGGTAATCGAAACTCCATAATACAGGTGAACATAAGATGAATGTCTATACCGTTTCTCTTTTTTGGAAATATGACCAACTAAGCGCCTATTCATTAGCTCATTACCATCAAACTCGAGTGAGGGACTTGATTCGCATGATCATGAACGATCAGTTTTTGGTTACGGACTTTTCTTCTTCACGACCTAGCACGCGGCAAGGTTAATTGAAAACATGCCAAAAATGGAATTGCATTCCCGGTTAATTCGGGCTCCTTGGATCCATTCATGAGCCTAAGACGGTTGAGACTAGAGTAAGGGAGAAATTATAAATGTTTTATAAGAAATTCTGATTGTTTCAATGTGGAGCGTTGATTTCTATTTGAATGGCGTCGAAACCGTGCCAATAGTACCATTGAATGGCACGGCAAGGGTTCTCCATTGAGCGCTGACGAAGTGAAGCTGTTCGGTTAGTACTGTGTGGCTGTTAGCATGGTACAGAAGGGCACACCATTCCTCCAAACCGGCAACCCAGCAACTCTTGCATGCAATTTTGCTCACTTTGACCGTGTGAACGTACCATTGACTACCGCAGCTTTTTCCTGCACGTACCAATCAAGAGAAAACAAAGCAACCGAGTACGCTTCCGCTCCCAATCACTATAAATACAGTCCAAAACTCCTGAGGCCTCAAAACACCTGCTCACTCAGTACTTTGAACACAACGCAAGCTTGCAGCCATGAACGGCCTCCTCATCCGCCTCGTCCTCTCCCTCCTAGCCATCTGCCTGACATGCAACGCCGCTCCACCGCCGGTGTATGACACGAACGGCCACGAGCTGAGCACCGATGCGACCTACTACGTCCTCCCGGCATCCGGGGGGCGCGGCGGCGGCCTCACGCTCAGCTCCCACGTCTTGCCCTGCCCGCTCTTCGTCGCGCAGGAGGGCGACGAGCACAGGGGCCTCCCCGTGCGATTCGCCCCGCGGGGCCCCACCTCGGACCGCGTCGTCCGCCTCTCCAGCGACGTTCGCATCCGCTTCGCCGTGGCGACGACGTGCGTGCAGACCACCGAGTGGCACCTCAGCGGCGGCGAGCCGCTGTCCGGGTGGCGGCACGTGGTCACCGGGCCGTCGCTGGATCCGAGCGGCCGGGATAGCCTGTTCCGCATCGAGAAGCACGGTGGGGCGCCGCAGCAGGGGTACAGGCTGGTGTCGTGCTGGGACTCGTGCGAGGACCTCGGCGTGTTTGGAGAAGGCGGCGCATCGTGGTTGGGCGTGAGCGACTCGGTTCACGCGGTGGTGTTCAAGAAAGCGGCCTCCTAAGTTAACTTCCATGTGATGAGACGTGTGCCCGCCTGCTGTTATGGGCTGTGTTTGGCTGTTTACGGTTTATTTGTTCTTGCACGTCTAGAATAATGCGTGGGACTAGCTAATGGTCTTAGTGGCGCACTTCTAGTGTTCTAGTGTGTTACTCTATTAAAGTAGCAGTTACTCTATCAAAGCAGGCTAAAGTGGTATATGGTCATGTGACTAGGGCAAAAATAGTGTGACTAGCTCGGACCCAATCCAAATCCAAATGAAATAAATGAAAATTTGGATTTGTTCCAAATCCAGATTGCTAAAATCTATTCCCTCAATTCTTTTTTTTTTAAATATCGTTTTACACATTCCTTCAAAATATAATTTTTATAAGATAAATATTGATACTTTTTTTATATATGTTATTGATTAAAGTTTAAAAAATTTAACTCGTATGTATATCAAACGATACTAAAAAAGAACATATAGGGTAAATTTAGACTTATTTGGTCTAAATTTTGAAGAAAATTACATATCTAATGAGAATATATGTTTGATTTCCTCCTAAGTTCGTTTAAAAGGAACAAATATCCTGCAATCCAACCAGGCCTTAAAGACGGAGACTTTGCCTGGACTTTCACGAAAGTATGATTCTACGGTCATAAGTTTGAGCCGGTGGAACTACTTAATTTCATAAAAATTTAAAGCCTGTTCGGAATGCATGAATTAAGTTTTTTTTAAAATTCCTGTGTTGTAAAAAATAAAAGGGTGTGAGTGGCCCAAAGGTTCCCGATTATACCCATAAATTAATTCATAATATCAGCATTGGTTTCAAATAAATATCGATGCTCGTGGTATATCACTTAAAATATGTTTGATTTGTTATCTCATATTTGCTATATCAAAAATTAAACATGATCAAATGTAGAGCACAACAAAAATATTACAACAATCAAAATTTAACAAACTAATTTGTGCCCACTTATCATAAAAAGGAAAAGAAAATTGACAAATTAATTTGAGGCTAATATTTTCTTTAGTTCAACTTTGACTACAAATTTGACCAAAAATTTTCAACCAAATAAAAATCAAATTAGTGGGATATGGTGAAACATGGGTGCGGCACATCTGAGGCTATAAAGTGAACTTTGACGGTAAGTTATATATACCACTGCCAGAAGAAAAACAATGATCTATTTGGATAAAAGCACAGCACATGCAATTAGAACTTCCGTTAATATAACGTCATGACGGCGTACGATTAAACAAAACAGTAAAAGTCGCATATTATTAAGATGAAATTCGGTAAATTTCCAAATAAGAAAAACATTACCAGGTTTTATCTTCCATGATACGAGCAGGCAGGTTGGCATGCTGCATGCATCATGAATGCACAGTGACGTCCGTACAGCTCTGCAAACGCCTTAAACGCTGAGACCGGAGTCTCTGAACATAGCCTCCGTGATGGCGTCGATCCGTCGGGCCGTCTCTGGCGGCAGGTGGTTCTCCCAGTCCCCGACCACACCGCGCCGGAAGAACGAACTATTATCCACAGCCCCGATCACGAGATCCGTCTTGCCGGCCTTCGTCACCTCCAGGCTGCTCAGATGATCGAACCCACACAGCCTCACGATGCCATCCACCACCCCACCCGCCTCCTCCTCCCGGCTAAACGGGCATCCGACGAACTCGGCCAGCCTCTTCACGTGCGCCGCCGGATCTCTCCTCATCTCCTCGTACTTGAAGAACAGCACCTGCTCAGGGCGTGCCAGGTGCGCGTTCCAGTACCCCAGGATGTGATCCCAGTACGGCCCGGTCGGCGAAAAGCCGTCGCAGAACATCCCCGCCACCTGCTCCACCGTGTGAGGCTCCAGCCCATTCTTCACCCTCAGCTTGTTAGCGAAGTGCCATAACGAGATCAGGGTGTCCTTTGGTTCACGGCACACGTACACGACCTTGCAGCCGGAGGTTACCACGGTCTTCGGCAGCGACAAGAAGGGGACGTGGGTGGCGAAGAGCCTCGGGTCGGGGAGCCTGTCGAGATTTGGGATCTTGTTTCTTGTGTAGAGCTGACACTCGAAAAACGGCACGCACTCGTGGGGGCCAAAGAAGTTGAAAGGATGGTCGGAGGCGCCCACCGGTTGCTCTCTCCGGTGCACCGTGGCGTAAAGGAGTGCCTTTATCCAGGTGGTGCCGGATTTTGGCAGGGTGACAACGACAATGTCTGAGGAGCGAGCGGTGAAGCATGCGTCGGCGACCATGCTGCCGACCAGGGAGTCCAAGCTAGAATACCAGCCTTTGTCGTGGCGGTACATTGGCTTGATGAGGCCTGGGCTGCTTGGCAAGGCGGAGACCAAATTGGTGAAATGCTGGTAGAGTTGCTCGTTGGTTTCCTCGCCGAGTTCTTGTTTGGTTAGTGATGCCAAGATTCGCATAGGAGGGCGAGACATTGCGTTGAGAACAGTGAGGGTGGACGAGCCCGCTCAAAGCATATTTTACATCTTATATCCATGGCGCTTTGAAAGTAAGGAACTCCACCGGCAAAAACTGGTGAGCAGGACCCACGAATAACGGCATCGCGTTTCGCATGTTTGAAAAAAAAAAGCGAGAATCTTCTGCTGCGCATTCACATCCATCCTTGCATCACTGTAGCAATCTGTATGTAGCTCTTCACATCCATGTTAACTATCACTAGTACATAAATACAATCTACTAACTCTTATCTTCTAACAGTTGTACGCAATGTAAAAATACTATTAGTGTACATGGTACGTAGTGGAGAAAGACATTTCTACTAATGATTAGGTTGTGAGAAACCGTTAGAAAAAATCATATGATTAATTTAATGTTTCGTAAGATATTAACCGTTAGAAGAAACATCATTATACTAACAGTTCTATTTTTGGAGCTGTTCGAATATATTTGATTTTATTGCATGGTTCTTGAGATATTAACTGTTAGAAGAAAAATCAGTATACTAACAGTTCTATTTTTAGAGCCATTAGAATAGATTTGATTTTATTGTACAGTTTTTAATATATTAATTGTTAAAAAAAACATCAGTATAATCTGCCATCCAATGGATCAGTTTTTTGACACTTAATTTTGTTGTTGGCAGCTTCTGGTCATATCAATCGATGAATTCAAACGGTTGTACATCCAATTCATTCTTTCGCTGTTACATTCAATGGACAGCTTTGTACAGATTAGAAAAAAAAGTGGATGACTTTACAAATTGTGTTAAGCATCGCTTTCTTGATATAGATAGAATAAGGAAATGCAACAATGGCTTGCATAGGGGCAGCACCTAGTGCAAAATACTAACAGTTCTATTTTTAGAGCCATTAGAATAGATTTGATTTTATTGTACAGTTTTTAAGATATTAACTGTTAAAAGAAACATCAGTATAATCTGCCATCCAATGGATCAGTTTTTTGACACTTAATTTTGTTTTTGGCAGCTTCTGGTCATATCAATCGATGAATTCAAACGGTTGTACATCCAATTCATTCTTTCGCTGTTACATTCAATGGACAGCTTTGTACAGATTAGAAAAAAAAGTGGATGACTTTACAAATTGTGTTAAGCATCGCTTTCTTGATATAGATAGGATAAGGAAATGCAACAATGGCTTGCATAGGGGCAGCACCTAGTGCAAAATACTAGCATGATGACCACAATGCTTCCATGACGCCTTTATATCTTCATGATCAATGTCTACTTAACACTACTTAACACTACTATTATGAATTGACCGTCTCACCCAAAAACTTAACATGTTTGGGAAAGGCGGGCATTTCTACTTGTATTCTAACAGACTAGCATGGAGACGATATCTTTTGGCATATAAAATTTTCAGACATTCCCTAGGATGCATTATCATACTAGTGGCAAAGTTATGTTTTGCTCTTTCTTTTTTTTCTTGTCAACTTTGACATGTTTGTTGTTCAGTGACCAACCGGCAACGCAATTAACTCCGGCATAAGTTAATTTCTCCCGTTGTAGATATATGTTTTGCCTGTTTCTTTCTGGGGGTTTTGGATGGCAAAGTTATGTTTTTACTAATGGTACCATCAATAAAAATCCGTATTCTAACGGTTACTTATTCTAACAGTTCGCAACTATTAGAGTAGTGTTCACTCAAGGGTGGACTTTCGTCTTTATTAGCCGCAACCTGTGGATAAGGAGAATCCTGTCTTCTTAGGATCTTCTCAGTCTAGCCCTTCTTCACATGAGATTCTCCTTAGCCATCCAACCAAGATCAGACGGCAACCGATACCTTCCTATGAAATTCTAGGTGTGATCTCCCTTTTGACCTTAAATTGGTGTGAACTCTCCTCTTTCACATCAGGACCATATTTTTTAGAAGTCATGCATGTTGCTCAAGTCTACTTGAAATAAAATTTTGAAATAATGATATGAGAATCCCATACAAACTCTAAAAAACTAAGAGTTGCATAATTGTATATTTTTTATATAAGCAATTAGATATTTTTATTTGCAGCAATTCATATGATCGGGTGGCCTGCGAAATCATATTAACTATTGAAATAAAAAAGGTGATATAGCTCAACGAAGAGGCTTGTTTGAGAGTGGACAATAGAATTAAATAGGATAGATTGGCCGCCAGCTTTTGTCACCTCCTACAGGCATTATTTGGTGGGTACTACGCACTAGGCAATTTATAACTTCCAACTCCCAGTCTCCAACACGCTAAACATAGTATTAGTGGCAATATATATTCAAATTATGTGGTATCACTCACTTACGATATACGATGTTGATGGCAATTCATAATTAGCCCTCAAATTATGATTGGGTTAGATGAACGGTCCTACTTATCGTCAAACAATCTTAGATTGGGTTGTAGAATCACAATCAGTAAATTACCCGGACGTTTGCAGCTAGCTACATCTGAAATTTTTAGCAGACTAGAGCCTCATATCTGCAGGCCCAGGACCCAGAATGCCTTTCTCATGATCCAAAGGACCTATGTCAACGTGAGAGTGCCTCCCCTCCTCCACCGACGCCAGTTGGCCCCAGTGCCATTCCTGCCAATTTCATCAACTGTTAGCTAACTTAACCAGTCAAACAGAAAAAGAATGTATAATTGAATGTGGGAAAAACAGAGACCTCGTCATGAGCATTATCAGGGTCATGCAAATCAGGCGTTACAATAGGTGGTATTGCATCTGGGTCAGGCTTCTGGAATACAAAAGTTGAATACAAGCCTGCAGGAATGTTATCAGACACTAAATGGGGACATGACAGTGAATATATTTCAGAAAAGGTAAGCTACAGCACCTAGAATATCGTAGGAACGAGCAATAAGCTTTCCTCGAGGATCCACCAAACTTGCACCATAGCTACCAAGCATTGGGGCAAATTGTGTTCTGGAAGCAAATTCATCAAAAAGGCTCATTTACCATCATATGAACCCAAATAAAAACTGTCAAATTTAAGCACTACTGTTGTTTAGAGGCAATCACATCACATTTTTTGGAATAAGAGGTTATAAATGTAGTATCTTAAAGCAATGCAAACAAATATACAAATTACTGTGGATCATTAAAAATTAAAATAGATTTCAAAGAAAAGTTGAGAGAAGACAATGCTACCTGTTGTCATCATAAAACTCAGTTAAATTCTGGATCTCTACATATTCAAGGCCTGCCTCCCTTGCTAATCTGTTTCAATATAATCTAACACTGAAAACCTTTTTGACCCAAGTTGCAGGATGTTGCAGGGTATACAGGTTATAGAGAATATATACAAGATTATAATTCTACAACAAAGCTGAAAGAAAATGAGGAAAGGATGACCTCATTAGGCTAGGGAAGTGGACCAGGCAGTGATTCTCAAACATTACTTCATTTGCAAATTTCAGCTGATACTTCTTTCCAAAAAAAGGAAACCTGGATCATTTCACATATAATCCCTCAAGATAACATTTTTTAAATATATTTTGGTACAAAAGTTCAGGTCATACTTTTCTTCCTCAACTTCAAAGGTAATAATATAGTTCTCTGAGCGAATACTATTGGGAACAGTCTTCAGGCCCTTATTATGTGAAGCCTCAACATTCTTTTGATATTTTGTCCTACAAAGTAAACAGAATCCAACTTTGCGAGATTCAGAATAGAATTATTTAAGCACTTGCATCCATGATAACTTTTACCTAGAGAAGAGGACATGAAGGGTCCTCGTGTAAATGAAGGAAAAATACAAGCCACAATATTATATCTGGTTTCGTTGGAGGACCTTTTCAAATTATTACAAGCATTTGCATGTCAAAGTACAGTGCCTACTGAGTCTAGAGAGTAGAGAACAAAGTGTTGATAAAACAATAACACCAAAAAGAAAGATATTGACACAAAAATAAAATTCATGAGACACCATACCATATAGTAGATGAATCGGGAGTAATGCCAAAAAAATAGCCCCCTGGTTTGAGCAATGATGATACATTATGCAGAAGCTTCCTTGCTCGTTCCTCACTCTCGAAGCAGAACTATATTTCCACATGGATGAACTGTGAAGATTGGCAAAGTTCACAAGGACAACATATTGCAGAGAACAACCAACTTGCCTGTAAATGCTGCATACAGCAAACAATATCTGCTTGAATGCCCTTTTCTTGCAATTGAGTCTCAAAGTCATCCTGTTATACAAAACAACATAATCTCAGCCCTGGACACTCTATGATATTGTGTTGATGTGTGTCTGCACAAGACATCCACGGGCGCGCGTGTTTGTGTGTGTGTGAGAGTGAGAGAGAGATTACAGCAGAAGGATCCAACTCAATGAACTCAGCAGTGAAGGGTTTCCTTTTGTTCTCCCATAGCTCACGAGCATCACCGATACCCGATGCAGAGGCATCTGTTATATGAAGTAGCAGATTGCTTGAACTAACACATTGACAATCTAAACCAACTAACCACTGATGGGCTGATGGATGAGTGAGGGAGGCTACCGATTCCTATGTAGTGACCAATTTGGGCATCAGCCCACTTCTCTGTATCCACTCCACCATCGCAATACATGTCACAGACCTTCCACATTTTACATGCAGAAAAGGCAAGTTAAGATCAGGTGCATGCTGTTGACTTGCTCAATGATCAAGAACAAATATAAAATGATTAAAGAGAGGAACAGCAAACAGACCGTGGCATAAGGAAAAGCAAAAATCTTTACAAGAGCAGTCTTAGCAAATTCATAGAGACGATGATGTGTTGTCATCGTCATGCACTACCTCTGGACCTACATATACGAAGATGAGGAGAGTTAGTGACTATGGGTTTGCAGGAACTCAGTAATGATGATTGTTACAAGAATACTAACAGCAACATTGCAAGTTCTACAAACTTAGGCCGAGTCTCATTCGTTGTAGCTGAAAGCCTGAAACTACTATTAGCCTACCTCTGTAAGAAGTTGCATATAACAATTGCATGGCTTCAAAGCACCAAGAGTAAAATACACACACTGATGATTAAAAAAATAAAAATAGCTCATTTGAATACCTCCTCAAGGTAAACTATCAGATCAGAACTTATGCTTCAGTAGAAAATAGCAAGAAGGAAGTTCAGAAACCACATCTTTCACAAGCCTATTGAAGTTCACTTAAATGGGTGGTTGCTCGTAATATAAAAAGTTAAACAACAAAGGAAGACAGAATGTTAATCCAAGCATTCTCAAGCTTCCTGAGTGAGCATATCAATAATTCATCCATGCATATGTCCCACAACATTTGCCAAGGTTGACAAGCGGATTCTAGGAGCTCAAGCTGCAATTCTCTCATGCTCAAAGCAACAGCATAGAGGAGTTGGGAGCCTTGTCACTTTCAGCAATGATTTATATTGTTAACCATGCTATTACCATCCTAACATTAACTTACTCCAATCTTCTAATTGTTCTCTCATTGCAACACAAGAACCATGATTCACTAATCATCAGCCATCACATAATAGTAGGGGATATATCAAAATTCAGTTTTCCAGCCAAGTGTTGCTTTTCTGTTGTCTTCTCAAATGTGTTTGTCAAGCACTGAAATCCACTAATTGATGAGTCCCCTTTTGACTCCCATGAGATAAACTGCATGGTATATAGATCTCTTATGTATTGAACGACTTGACTTCACTAAGCACCGCAGGTATGCATACAACCTTAACAACTCAAGTCATGAACCTAACTATTGGCTGAGCACTAACAGAGATAGCTACTGCTCTATTTTGAACTGGCACAGCATATGTAGAGACAAAAAAAAAAAAAAAACAACCACCTCAACAATCAGTAAGAGCTTCAATCAGGTGGAGATTGCAATGTTGTTATCACTAGGATTGAACGCAGCTCATAAAGCTCACTGCTTAACAAGATAAAAAAGAGTAGTGGAGACAATATGCTTCTGGAATGCTCTAGTGTTTAATCTACAAAGACCAGGATAAATACGCAGCTGCAAACTGGTGGTGGGGGAAGCAGTAAGGCTTTGCTTACACAAGTAAAATTTTCCATGGGAAAATTAAATTTGAACTTGGATTGTGGTGATCCCTGGTTAGGACCTAATCCATTGGAAACAAACCTAAACAAAATGGATTGCCAAAGTGTACCCATGAGATTCTCTTTTTTGGCCTTCTGTTTTTCCTGTTCTGACAATGCGAAGTTTGATGAATGTTGTGCTCAAATTTGGGACAAAATTGAAGTGACAATATAGTTCCCCCAACTAGAAAATTCAAGACCAACAATTAGTATTCGCAAACTTTTCAACAGAATTCGAACCAATAGTGTCACTTCCACCTTGCTTCTCCAATCAAAACACCGTATGGAGGAGTAGGAAACGAGCGAGATCCTGGAGAGGTGGAGGCCGGGAGAATATGCCGTGGAGAAGGGAACCAAGCCGCCAAAGATACGCCGCGCTAAGTACCACAACCAACAAAAGGCTGGAGGGGTGCCGGAGAGAGCCGACCAGTGAATGGCAGGCTTACAGTGCAACTAGTCTGACCAAATGCCTTGGAGACTAGAATAGATCTGCTTCTCTTTCTTCTTACGAACAAAATTGGCTTCTTATTTTTAATGAGGGGCGAGAACCACGGAGCGGAGGCAGTGGACGACAGCACGAACCTCGCTGAAGGGTAAGATCCGAAGCGCCCCGCGTCGCTGCAGGGTTGCCGAGAGAGGCGGAGGTGGGCGTTAAGAAGCGGCGCAAGCTCCCCTGAGGGGAGGGAATGGGAGAGAATGGACGGAGAACACGGGGTGGGTCGAGGGCAGTAAGGAGGAGACGAGGGTCCCTAGTCAGGAGTGTCGAAACGTCACCTCGGGCTACTTCGTGCTGGCCCCGCGGTCTGTGGGTCAAGAGGCGAAAGCTTAGTGGTTTGGACTGTTTAGCCCATTAAACGATATTTGTGGATTGATTATTTGGGCCAGTCAGGCCGACTCGCGCAACTGCAACGCTCCCGTAGAGATGGGCGGCCATGGATGGGCTGGGCCGGCTGGGGAGCGGGCGGGAGCCCCGTCTTTGGACTCCGCTCCCCAGCCGGCCCAGTCCATCCATGGCCGCCCATCTCTACGGGAGCGTTGCAGTTGCGCGAGTCGGCCTGACTGGCCCAAATAATCAATCCACAAATATCGTTTAATGGGCTAAACAGTCCAAAGATCTTAAGTTCGAGACCTGATTAATTTTAGAAGATATGAGTCCAAAGACGGGGCTCCCGCCCGCTCCCCAGCCGGCCCAGTCCATCCATGGCCGCCCATCTCTACGGGAGCGTTGCAGTTGCGCGAGTCGGCCTGACTGGCCCAAATAATCAATCCACAAATATCGTTTAATGGGCTAAACAGTCCAAACCACTAAGCTTTCGCCTCTTGACCCACCGACCGCGGGGCCAGCACGAAGTAGCCCGAGGTGACGTTTCGACACTCCTGACTAGGGACCCTCGTCTCCTCCTTACTGCCCTCGACCCACCCCGTGTTCTCCGTCCATTCTCTCCCATTCCCTCCCCTCAGGGGAGCTTGCGCCGCTTCTTAACGCCCACCTCCGCCTCTCTCGGCAACCCTGCAGCGACGCGGGGCGCTTCGGATCTTACCCTTCAGCGAGGTCCGTGCTGTCGTCCACTGCCTCCGCTCCGTGGTTCTTGCCCCTCATTAAAAATAAGAAGCCAATTATGTTCGTAAGAAGAAAGAGAAGCAGATCTATTCTAGTCTCCAAGGCATTTGGTCAGACTAGTTGCACTGTTACTTACAAAGCAAGCCTGCCATTCACTGGTCGGCTCTCTCCGGCACCCCTCCAGCCATTTGTTGGTTGTGGTACTTAGCGCGGCGTATCTTTGGCGGCTTGGTTCCCTTCTCCACGGCATATTCTCCTGGCCTCCACCTCTCCAGGATCTCCTCGCCCGTTTCCTACTCCATACGGTGTTTTGATTGGAGAAGCAAGGTGGAAGTGGCACTATTGGTTCGAATTCTGTTGAAAAGTTTGCGAATACTAATTGAGATTGTACCCTGACGGGTAATAATACTGTTTGCTCTGTTTAAACAACAAAGTGGGTTGAGAATTAACAATATCTAACAACTAGTACTTACAAACATCCGGGATACTTGATTAAATTAGTGGTCCATTTTTCATATTTTTCATAAACACACGCATGATATATACTTTGCATCATTCTTTAAAGGAGTTTCTACCTAGATAAACACACGCATGATATTTACTTTGCATCATCTAGGAGAATTTGTAACCACCTAGATGCAGATTAAAGTCCCTAGATTGGTAGCCAGATGAGAAAGAGAAGAACTAATCTGATACTGGCGGAGAAACCAGATACTTGTATACATATACATAAACATAAACATATCTATTATCTATATATCATATACAACTATCTGATACTTGTATCAGAGAACAACAAAATGAAAAAAAAATCATAGAAGGCATAGAAACATCATAGAAACATGAACTTTGCTGTTCTACTGACATTTTGATCTGGTATAACAATGACAGTATTAACAGCTAAGTAATCGCATGACCAATTTTGTATCTTACCACAGACCAATCTTTCCCTATGCAATCTCGCATACTTGGATCAGCTTATCCATGAACTTAGCTGTTCTACTGGCCAAAAACTTGGTGATTATTTTATAGCTACAATTCATTTCCCTTTTGAAATCACGATGGTGATCACATCATTCCCTTTTGGATGGTGATCACATCATTCCCTTTTGAAATCAAGATTATTGTGGCAAAGTTCAGCTCTAACTTAAATCAAGTTCTATTTCTACTAGTGACAGAGCAAAATAACATGCAAAGATGATCTAATTGAAGAATAGAATTATCAGAGTGAAGAAATTGACCAGTTAACAAGTACTATTGCATCTTTAAACCAAACCCAGTAAAAAAATAATCATCCTCTAACTTGCAATAAACAATAGCAACAGAGAGGCAGCAAAACAATAGCACCAAAGAACCAAAACCTACATACTAGTAATTCAAGGTTGTTGTTCATATGTTTCATATAGATTAGCTTTCAGTCAAGTGTTCCAATTTAAGTACTGCATGTGAAGCAAAAGACTTAACTATGACATAGTACATTACTACTAATCAAACATCCCAACAGCAACTTTGCTGGTTCTTATAATGTGCTGAAAATAACAGATGATAACAGATGAACACTCGGACACAAGCAAATAGATCTGCTGAAAAGAAGAGATGGGGAGAAGAATTGAAGATTGATATGTAGCTGGATGAAAGATTTCCAAGCGATTGTGTTCTTGCTCTGATCTGCTCCGATATGTGAAGATCTGTGAAGATATGTGAAGATCTGAACAGAAGAAAATAACACGCAGATAGATCTATTGAAAAGAAGAGATGGAGAGAAGAGTTGGAGATTTCCATGTACCTGGATCAAAGATTTCCAGGCGCTTGTGTTCTTGCTCTGATTTGCTCCGATTTGAGAGAGAAAACACCCCGTCACAGATCTCAGGCGGCACTGGCGCGACGCTACCCTCAGGCGGTCCTCCTCCCCGGTGTCGGCTAGATCTGCACGTTCAGTGCATACAAATAAAAAAATTGCCTAGATCTGAGAAACCCTAGATATGAGAACCCTGGATCTGCGAAACCCTAGATGGGGAGGGGATGATCTCACCGGAGAGGGGTTGACGGCGTCGTGCGGGGAGGGGTAGGCGACGGAGTCGAGGCGCTGCGAGGGGAGGAGTAGGCGGCGGCGAGAGAGATCGCGAGAGAGATCGCGGGGAGGCGCCGTCGCGAGAGGGAGCAGCCGCGAGAGTGGGCTGCCGATCCAGTGGGTTTGAGCCGGAATTTTTTCCGTTCCCAGCCCGACCCAAACGCGATTTTTAGGTGGGCCAAATTTAATTCCGGGTGGGATTTTTTTTGCCACCGCCAATCGAGAACTATCCAAACAGGTTCTTAGTTTTTAGCCATGTGAAAGGCCCTATAGTTAGGACTTGGGATGAGTTGGTAAGGCATGAGCTCGTGGCTCAACTTGTCTGGTTTTGCGAACTCCAGTAAGATTGCTTAGGTTCTTTATATAAGAAAATGTATCAAGTGATATATTCCCTTAAAAATAAGAGTGAGATGTGAAATTATGATATGAGTCGTCTAATTTATATATAAACAAATATTTGTTTGATTTTGAGACATCAATATGATCAATTCTACTAATATAAAATAATATAGATTTGATGAATGTAATTTATTTTCACACTAATCAGACAATTAGATTATAAATTTAAATATTCTTATTTTAAAAAGGGTGTTTACTAGATAAGCCCGTACAAATCCTTGCAATGAAGTTTCATGCTCTAAATAACATCTTCAGGTCATAAATCACTTCTTTTATTTATATCGAAGAATCAGGCTTATGAGTTGTAACATCACAAAATATCTGCACTCAACTACCCCACAAAATGTCTCTTGGAAACTCAAAACAGGATGCACAATCATGCAATATTACCCGTGAAGTAAGCAATTTCAATTTCAAAAACAGCAGAATTTTTGGTAGGATGTTGTCCTTTTAGAGCAAATATGGGGTGCGGCCCAGACCCAGAGACCCTAACGCCCCGCCCCCACACCCCACACCACTTTCCCAAGTAAGCCGCAATCCCCCTACTCGAGTTCATCCGTTTCCGTCTCCACACTTTATCTGTTTCCACTTTCCACACTATCCAGATTTTTCCCCCTCGATGTCGACGCCGGAGCTCGGCGGCGGCGCAGTCATCAACAAAGTGCTCACTGACGACGAGCTTCGCGCTGTGCTAGCACGGCTGGGGCCCGAGGGGGATCGCGACGCGTTCGGGCTCGTGTGCCGCCGGTGGCTCCGGATCCAGAGCTCCGAGCGGCGGCGCCTATGCGCGCGCGCGGGGCCGGCCATGCTGCGCCGCCTCGCCTCGCGCTTCCCGGGCATCGTCGAGCTCGACCTGTCCCAGTCGCCCTCCCGCTCCTTCTACCCCGGCGTCATCGACGACGATCTCGACGTCATCGCTCACGGCTTCCGCAACCTGCGCATGCTCGCCTTGCAGAATTGCAAAGGTGCGCTTCTCTTTTTGGGTGATCCGGTTGTGTGGTTCGTGGAATCTGTGAATTATCATAGAAACGGTTGGTTGATGAATGGAACCCTCTATTTTGCCCGTGTATTAAATCAAAAAGGCCTAAAGAATGTATAAGAAATGAAGCATGTGACCATCAGTTCAATTTTCAGCTTTCTGCTTTACTCTTCCATGTATTAGAAAGTCTCGCGCTTTTTGAAACATACTGCTGAAATTTAGTCACTATATGGAACAAGTAATCGTCAATTGAAGCGTGGAACTGCTGCTATTACTTAATATACTCTGTTGACATTTCCCAGTATTCATGTGTCTCACAGGCATTACTGATGTTGGAATGATGAAATTGGGAGATGGACTTCCAGCCCTCCAATCCCTGGACACTTCTCAGTGCAATAAACTTAGGGATAGAGGTTTACAAGCTGTTGCATTGGGGTGCCAAAATCTGAGACAGCTGCACATTGCAGGTTGCAAATTATTAACAGATAACTTATTGCACGCTCTATCGAAGAGCTGTTTACACCTAGAAGAGCTAGGAATTGCAGGATGTATTAGGATAACTGATTCTGGTATCTCCACTCTAACCAATGGTTGTCATCATATTAAATATCTAGACATAAGCAAATGCATCAAAGTTGGTGATGCTGGAGTATGTAAAATAGCCGAGGCTTCTTCATCATGCTTGCTGACACTAAAACTGTTGGATTGCAACAAAGTGGGTGATAAGTCCATCTATTCATTAGCTAAATTCTGTCACAACCTAGAGACACTTGTCATTGGTGGATGTCAGAATGTTAGTGATGAGTCCATGAAAGCACTAGTTCTTGCCTGCTGTAGCAGTCTAAAGAGCCTGAAAATGAACTGGTGCTTGAAAATAACTGATTCAGCGTTGAGAAGTTTGCTGTCTAATTGTAAGCGCCTTATGGCCCTTGATTTGGGGTGCTGCGACAAAATAACTGATGCAGCATTCCAGGTTCTGGAAACAAATGGGTTCAAGTCCGAATTCAAAGTTTTGAAGATCAGCAACTGTGTTAGGGTCACAGTTGCAGGAGTAAGCATTATAGTTGAGTCTTGCAAGGCTATGGAATACCTTGATGTTCGTTCTTGTCCACTAGTTACAAGACACAGCTGTGCGCAAGCTGGTTTGCAGTTTCCTGATGGTTGTCGAGTGAACTTTGAAGGTAGCTTGTCAGAGTCTGATTTATCCATCGACAGATTCTTCTAGGATAAACTCAAAATTGGGGTGCTTGTCTATGAAGAAATGCCATGAAGTCAGAAATCGAAACTTTGATAATCAGACTTCTTAATGTGCATACATTGTATGCATCATACTATGACTGATTGTTGTGTCAGACTCTTGCTAGTACAGGCGAATGCCCTGGTTGCAAACCAAAGTCCGGTACTCAATTCACATGTACAGAAGTTGCCCCAGGTCCGATGCAATAAGTTATTATTAAATAATAGCATTTGCTGCATGCTCTGGCAATTCCTTAATTTAGTTGGATGTAATACAAGGTGATTCCCTCCTGTTTGGTTCCTCTGGAAAGCTGTTCTTTCTTTGTGTGATTTCATGTTTCAGTATCAACATGGCATTGGTGTTTCTCTTGAATTATTATTTGTTCATTTTCAAACTTTTGCTAGTGAAAATCAATCACAGAGCACGATTATTACAGATGACTTGCTTCAAACCTAATAATATTTTTCAGTAGAATCGTTGTTTAACCTAAATTCACTTGTTAGGTTTACTACTGGTTATGTTAGAAAGTTGAAATGCCTCATCTCTTCACTTTAGTAATTGCACGAGCATCCTTTGCAGTGCAAGTTCAACCCCTCTGCCAAAAAGTTTATGGTGGTAAAATCCTATTCATTTCAGTTCTGTCAACTCCATTTAGAGGATCCAGTGATTGAACTCATTTTATTCTCTCCGTTTTAAAAGGATGACTTGATTACGACCACACCAGTCCTATATATGCCCTAGAGAATTTCACTTCGACAAATGGGAAATGGTGCTATTGGTGCGCTATAGGTCCTACTCTAACCACAAGTATGTCGGTAAGAGAGCAATTAAAAAATGACTGACTGCATAAGAAAATAAACAGCAGGACGAACGGGACTAATCGCCTACTAGGCCAGGCCGGACGTCGTCCGGGCTTCACATATGTGGCATAGGCTCGCATGCGTGGACAATATGTGGGCCGGCCCTTGTGATCGAAACGGTTTAGGGGCTTCTTTTTTGCTTTGGTCCCGCTCTTTGGGATGGCTTTATTTTGACTCTTGTTCTTTGAGAAGAGAGAACCTCGACTTGTGACTGACACGTCAATCACCTCATGCGATACGATTTCATCTAGAAATCTGGATCGCCTCGGTTGTGACCATTGTTCTACTAAGAGTAACGACAACTAAATGGTGGTTTGAGGTAAGAGTCACAAATATTAGCACGCAGATGGTAGACGCTTTCATTCACCTCGATCGATCGAGTGCGGTCACTGCAATCCGCCGAGCGGAAGTTACGTTGAAACTATGTTTTATATCCTGAGTCATAACTTTACTGCGGAGATAGTAAGAGCTGACACACTGACACAATTTTGGTTTGTTCCCGCTGTATGTTGAAATGAGTGTTACTAATTCCAAAGTTATCTCAATTTCTTGAGCACGTTAAGATCAAGCCCCTATAGCTCAGTGGTAGAGCGTCAGTCTTGTAAACTGAAGGTCTGTAGTTCGATCCTGCATGGGGGCACTTCTCTGTTCTTTTTTACCATTGATTAGGTTATAAACCCTCACCAGTTGTGAGCTCTAGAATCTTATCTAGTATCTACAAGTATGTTTTGCAGGGATAACAATATTTGGTCATGCATCACAATATAGACTGCATCAATATGTAAATCCAAACAGCTGCACCAAGGATAAACACCTCCAAGAACTAAGCTCTGCAGTCCGTATCGCATCAATAGGGAAGAATGTTAGTATCCCCAAAACTAACACTTTCACGTACCTTATCTGACTGCATCGCCCAACAAAGCAAGCTGTCATTCAACACGCGCATATATAGTGGCCGCTTAGACTGTATAAACGAGTAAAAGTTTGTCGATAGCTTTTATAAATGCATGCAGTAAGTAACGGCATCAAATTGGTGTGCATATACCTTATACCTGCTCTTGCTTTCTAGCAACCAAAAGCTGTACTCAGCTTGCAGCCTTGCCAAAGCCTGGCCGCAACTGGCCCCCAAAACAGGTGTTGTCGCCTATCAAACATGAAATTAGTTCTTGTGAAGGTTGAAAATTTCGAGTAAAACCTGTACAAACAGATGACACCTCGTAAATCGTAATATATTTCGAACAATTCACAAGAAAAGATTGGATTAGAAAAAAGTTTCGACAACTTTAAAACATAAAAAAAACACAAAAACGTTTGGGGCGAGCGTGGATCAAACACGCGACCTTCGGATCTTCAGTTTAACGCTCAACCAACTGAATATCGCCTCTACCACGTTTCTGATTATAATTTCTTAATAAATACTTTACAAAGTTTATTTGCACTCGTGCGCCTAGTTCATCGGAGTAGTGTTCGAGGATTAAGAATGATATTTCTGGTCGAACATTTCTTTATTAATGAGTGAAGAAAGAAGAGACAAACATTTCACAACAGAATAAAAGCAATACTTAGAATCCTAGATAAGCAATGTCATAGCAAGCAATATATAGTGGTATTTGTCCGTTGAGCAACAAAGAAATATGCCATATATTTAAAGCCATAAGGCCCGTTTATCCACTTAATCAATCAGTGGTCAAGATCGAGTTTAGATGGTGCATTAGATTTTTGTTGCTAAACCGAATCTCAAACCTCGTTTACTTGATTTTCACCGTATATCTTCTAATGTAATGGCCTGTATACTTTCTGAAAGACCCCTAACCCATACGTTGAAGCCTTGAGGGTCATAGAGAGCGTGCATGCCTGTTCTCTTGGACTCATTTGAGTATTTGCTTCCTCTCTCCCTACACATATACTGTCTCAAAGTATTATTGTTCTGTGAGTAATCCTTGAGATTGGGGTGTTTGGTTAATGCTCTGATTTTCGAAGTGTCAAGTAATGACTAATGAGAGTAGTATAACTGTGAGTAGCCACGCCTGTATACATTTCAATCAGGTTCTCGACTAGACAATCTCAAACGAGAACGCAAACCAATCTGCCTTATAGTTGAATAGATAGTCCCTCCGGTCTTAAATAAACACAGCTACCAGATTTCTCCTATCGACACTGCAGCAGCAGAAGGCTGCATGGTACACGAAAGCAACGAGGGCAGGAATCGAGCAGATAGAACATGATCTCAAAGCCCAACAAAACCCTAGTTAGGCATGACATGTTGTGGGGTTGTAGTACGTAGGATTTGGAATATCCAGAGAGCAGCTGGCTGCCACCAACCAGATACCAAAGGAAAGGCAGCCAGTCTGAGGTCCGTCCCAATCCAGAAACAGTGTTTCCACAGGTGGGTCTTAGTCATGCCGACGCTTTTGCCTAGTTATGTGCACCAAAAGTTGACTTGTTTAACACAAACAAAGCGCGACATTTGAACAGCATGCTCTTAGCCATTTCCTGGGAGGGCGCAGAAGCTGCATGCATGCATGGCGAACAAACCTGTACTAACATTGGTAACCTATCAGTTGGATCTTCTTTTGTAACTTTCTGAAACAGTGAAAATTTCGTCTTGCTGCCGTACGTTATTGTGTAATGTGTAACGGTAAACTTGTGAGCATCACAGGGTAAATTTTTTATTTGAATCGTAACTGTGTAGGCATGAATGGTGGTGATAAGGTAGGGCAACTTTACAGCCCAAATCGCCTACAGCTTGACACGAATCATGGCAAGAGAACTGCCTGCACCTTTCAGGGGCAAAGTGGCAGAGGCCGTAGCAGCGCAGAGCACAGCTGCAGCTTTTGCTGCCGCAGTGCAGAAATAAAGCGTGTAACAAAGAAAAGAAAATGGGCTCTCATTCGTTGGAGTAAATAGCGTATGGGTCGGAACTCTCGGCAAGATTACTAAGAAAAAGAAGGAAATTTCTGAATTTATCATTGGTTTTATAAATGTGTAATCTGCGACAAGCTGCTGCAAAATATTGCACTATGGGAGTGATTCATAATTCAGCTGTCTTTGATTGCATTATGAAACAAAGTTTGCTTCCCATGAATGATTCAGATCAACAACCATCACTGCCTTCATGTGGAGAACCCTATTGAAATAATTAACACTAAGCACAAGACAATGACAGACCAGCATTTTGTTAGAAAACTTGCCATAGAGACCTGAGTTCCATGGAATCATGGAACCAAAACACGGATTATAATGACGACAGGCAGTAATAACTCGAGTACTCGACTGGAATAACACCTAAAAGACTTGTATCTACAGTTCGTACAACAATTTTAATAGAATCATCTGCAACTGCAAATCACACCAAAAACACACATAAGAACACCCAAAGAAGCCCTAAACAGAACAAGAAACGCAATGTCACACAACTGCAAGGATACTTCCAAGAACACCAACCCACCCACCCAACGCATGCAATCACGTGGCAAAGCAAGTAGTCACCGGGACTCCTCCTCGGCGCGCCTTGCGGCGCCAGAGAGCGCGGCGAGCAGGTTAAGGTGGTGGCCCTGCGCCACCGGTGCGTACACCTGCGCCTCCTGCGGGGGCGAGAAGCTCCATGCCCCGGGACGCGCCGGCAGCGCCGCCCAGAACGCCTGCGCGTCGTGGTCCTGGCGCGGGCGTTTGCCGAGGAGGGCCGAGGAGGAGGTGGAGGGGGCGGAGGAGCAGGAGAAGGCGGCGGGAGTGGTGCCGGAGCCGGTGGCAGCGAGGATGGAGGGCTCGGCCTGGCGGAGCAGCCACTCGATGGTCTGGCCGTCGGACTTGAGCCCCAGCTCGCGGGTGAGCTGGAACACGCGCGCCGCGCACACTATCGGCATGCGCACGCGCCGCCCGCGCCCGTTCACCTTGCTGTGCCGGTCCTTGCCGCCCTGCGCCGCGGTGCTCGCCCCTCTTGGCGCGGGAGCCACGGCGTTAGAAGTGGCGGCAGGCCCAGTGAGCGCCGCCGTGGATGACATTGGCATTGGCATGGTGAGGGGTTGTGGCAATGACATTGGCATGGGCTGGTAGACGTGAAAGGTGGCGGCGTCGCGAGAGGCCATGGCTTTTTGTGCGGATGGTGGAGGGATGTGGCTGTGGGGCTTGGGGCTTTGAGGTGATAGGGAGAGGGGCTCAGGTTGGAAGATTTATAATGGAGTTGCTCCATGCTTTGCACTTTTTTTTACTTACACAAGAATGTGCATGTAATGTAATCAGTAATGTTCTTATGGCAATTAGATGATGGGTGTGATTCCCAAAAATTTGATTAAAGAATTCAAATCTTAATTTTTGGTTAAATTGGGAGATAATTGAATTCAATTGGACTTGATTGAATTCAAAGTCAAACACAACTTAGTTAATCTTAATTAGAAGAGAACAAATTTGAAATAAGATCCAAATTTGGAATAAAAGAAGAGATTTTGGAAGAAAGGAAATTGATTATGTTTATATGAAAATCAATGATTGAAATGTGATTAGAAGAGATTGATCCCATTGTTGACGATTGGGACTTTTGTCCTTAGTTGAATTTACGTAAATGTTAAAGAGAAATGTGAAGTCAATCTAAGGTGAAATTCAGATAAATTACGGTATCTATGCTAGAGGAAGAAAAGAATTTATACAGGTTCGGACCCTCTGAGAATGAGTAATAGCCCTACGTCCTGTTAGGATTTCATTATGTAAATTGAGGATTATAAGAAGAGAACCAAGATGTTCTTAAGTAAACTAAGAACAATCTTGTACGCTTTAGTTTACAGTCAATGTAAATCTATTGTGGCTAGTTCTAAAGTATTGTATCTTGAATCTCTTGCTCCTCCTCTTGATTCTCTCCGCGATCCTCCTTTTATAGCTCGTTGCCAGTTCGTCGGTTACGGGATTGAAGGGTCGCTGAGAGACAAACGTGCTACGGCTATAATGTGTAATTATGCCCATTTATGATTGCACTTTCATCTTCTTGTCAATTACAAGGAATTAAGGAGGTGAAACATCCAGGCGGCGGTAGTGGTAACGTATGCTCAACTACTACATATGATTAAATGAAGCTAATCATATGACCATTGGATGTTTTAACTCTTTAGTATGCCAAGGTCGTATATTAATTACAATAATACATGGCTATCTTTATGTCTTCAACGACTTGGGCGACCACGGAAAAATATCTCCATGTGCACCGTATGCGTATGTATGTGAGAGCATGATCTTTGCGACTTCGGTATTGTGAGTATCTAGAGACCACAAAGCCCGCGACATCACAAAGCGAGACCATGGAATAGGTTATGTCCAGAATGTCTTGGGCTAGTCTATTGTCTCCCTCTTGGGCTCCTGAGACTATAGAGAGATAAAAGGTGACTAACTCGGTTTATAATTCTCATCACCCATGAATCTATAAATAAGGAGGATTTCAACCATTAAGAATACAAATAAGAAATTCGGGATGAACCAGTTAATAGGAAGAGAAGCCATCATCCACCAGAGTCGCGCCGAGCCGAGCTACTGCCACCTCTTCTCCTTCCCAAATGTGTGTGTTTTGTTTTGCTTTCTTGAGAAAGTGAGAGTTGGATTAGTTTTAAGGGTCAGAGATCTTTTTGTAATTATTTTATTTGCAATTTAGTCTCTAGAGTTGTTTCTTATTAGTTTCTAGGCTTTAAATTTGCAGATTGAAATATAAATCTAAACCGTAAATCCCTAGCAAGTTTTGAAATTTTAGATTGAAACCCTACATAAATTTATTTAATTATTTAGTAGCTATTTATTTTTTTTCATTTGAAATTGTCAGATCCATTACCGGACGTTGGAGCAACTTTCGAGGAAAAATTTTTGGATTCAATAACCAATCAAGGCAAGCTTTGTAGTTCCTTGATGCATATTTTACCTGTTATGCATTATATATTTTGATTATATCTATTATTATTTTATACACTGAAATTGCGTGTTTTTGGTCAAAAATAATTGGAAGTATGTGTGGGTTGATTTAGTAATATTTATAGAAGTAGTAGTTTGGATCTGTGATCAAAATCTGTTGTTAAGATATGTGGTCAATATCTGTTGTAGCAAGTTGATCTGTGGTTATTGGTGTTGTTGTAGAAAGGTATAAAATTGTTTAAATTAATAACAACTTGGTGAGTATTTAATACTTGTTCTGTAACTATCATTATTCTGGGATGAGGCAAACTGAGTTCAGTAACTGTATAGGAAATATAACCCGCATGTTGAAGTTGGAGTAGTGGGGCTACGGCTCATTACAACGGCTTGTGCGTAGTCAGTGTGTGCGCACATGTCCCGGCGACCTCTATATTCCCCCATACGGCTAAATGTTTTGTTTTCTTAGTACCAGTCATGCGTAAAAGAAACACAGAAGGATGCGTATGACGTCGACTGTTGTGCCTAAGAGATGTTACGGTGGAACATCTCTGCAGAGTAAACTAAGTGTGAATATTCGCCAACAAGTAAAATAGTTTCATTAATAGAAGTTCAAACTGTTAAAAATATGTTTTTGCATTATTTTACTATTTTACAAAATTCATGTCATCTTCAGTGATGAAAATTTGATTCTTGATTGCATTGACTGTTCATGAATTGTGCCGTGTGCATAATTATAAATAAGTAAATATATCTTGTTTTACTGAGTTTAAAAAACTCACGACTATAGTTGTACGGTGGTGTATACAAAGTATCGACAATTTTCAAGTCCACAAAGGAGGGGATCTTTTTTCGGAGGATGTTTAGTATGAAGAGTATCGACGTTTAACTTTTGGAATTTTATTTCTTTAAATCTTATTTCAATAATTTTTTGTAAAATATTTTTAAGTTTTGAATAAAAAATTTATTTATCCATTGTGCTAATGTATCTGTATTTTAATTCTGTATTAGAATGCGTACGAACATGAATTTCAATATTTTCAGGAGATATTCAAATTTCCCTAATACTTGATTCGGGATATTACAATAGGCTCGCACCTAGTGTAACTTCTTTTATTGTTGAAAGTCATACATAATAATACACTGGATGACAACACTTGGATGCACGTTCTATTTCCGTAGTAACAGATTCAAATTTGTCACGAAGAACACAGCCATGAATTTAAGATGGCTTTTATTTGGCTGAGGTTTCATGAGTTCTTTATGCAATTATTGGGAGGTAACAGGTAAGAGGATAAAACCCATGCAGGTGCCTGAAACATGAGCATTTCTCTAGAGAGAAAAAGAGAAAAATAATGATGGATGTGTGTGTGTGTGAGAGAGAGAGAGAGCCCGGGAGGGGGTGGGTGGGTTTGCAGTACTGTAGCAGAGCAGCATGCACTGTACGCATTGGGGGGCAGGGCACATGGGAAGCCGGGTCCAGTAGCTCTCACTTTGCTGGAGCCTGTAGGTGATCTTTTACAGATAGCAAACCTACCATTCTATCATATAAATCCGGATGGAATAATTGTAGATAGAGGAATTTTAGATGCTGTGCTTTTCACCGAGGGGTGAACTCGAGTCAAAATGTCAAATTAGTGCTTGTTCGGTTGGCCTGTGCCTGATGGGTTTGCAAAGACCAAGCTTAGATTATAAATTGTACATCTTAAATGGAAATCCCAATATATACTGATACGCGGGAATGATGGGGCAACAGCTTAGCACAGTCCACAGAAGGTTAATCTATACAAAATCTGTACAAAGTATACTATATAGGTAGAATGGTGTGCGTGCATATTTACTATTTTTGCTGTTCGACGACCTTCTGAAATGTTAATGCAGAAAAGAGTAGCATCTCATATTCTCATGGTAAATTGGTGACTAAGATCCGTACAGGTCATTTTCGGCCAACAAGCCAAAATGATACGCAGAACGAAAGCATAGTTACAGGTCATTTTCAAACAAAAGGTCAAGATAGGTACGCAGAAAATGATAAGATGTTGTCGACGATAGCCTAAAAAAGATTTATCCCGACTAAATTTGCACTACGGACAGAAGGGATGTGTAGTCGAGTGTACGTAGAAGTGGACATGCATGCATAAAGCTGTGTATGGTACATGGTGCTGTGCTGCGCCAAGAGGGGGTTGGGGTCGGTGATGTGTGGGCCGCCATTGGGCAACAGGATCATCGGGAGGATTGACGGCTCGCTTGACGCAACTTGCTGCACCCAGCCTGGACCACCTTGCTGGCTCTTTCATTCCCGTGCAAACCTGGCCTAGTGTAGGGTACACGCCATTGTGGTCAAAACTTGACTCCAGGGGTTTTTATTCCAGTTACCTACCAGATGTCCTAGTTGCATGCAAGCGATTGGGACCATTAGAGATTGTGCCAAATTATACCGAAATCAAAATAACCGAATTTTTTAGTTATCTTAATATTTAATTTGGTATTCATTTTTAAAACCAAAATAACCGAACTGACAAAACAAAAACAAAAAAAAAAGAAACTTACCTAATTGTTGTTTGGTAGCCTCATCAGACCACATATTATTTTAAATATTATACCATTAGCAATAAAAAGTTAACAATATTATTGAATAAATTTTGAATTCAAAAGAGTAGAAAATATATGGTTTTGCAATACTTGCATTTTGGTTTTATATTATGTCGTATTTTAAATTTTAGTTTTAAAATTGTTGTCTCATATACATTTAAAAATACTAATTTGATATTTATCGAACTTAACAGAACTAAATTTTTTTAGTGTTTATCAATATCAAATCGAAATAAAATTTGAGTGATTTGATATTGATTTTACATAATAAAAATTTTAGAATACCAGAATAACCGGAGTGAATAGACTAAAAAAGCGCGAACACACGCCCCTAGGGACTAGGGACCATGGCTTGGGTTATATGCGCCAATGGAGTACTTCCGCACTCCAAAATAAAACCATATTAATCCTGACACAATGTACTAATGGTTTGGTGTGCCACAGTTCCTTTTGTTGTTATAGGATCCACGTAGTTTTATTTCAAGAAAAAATGTGAAAAATTTTGGAGTAATAAATAAGAAAGAAAAAAAATAAGTAGCTATTAATTAGATGAGTGCGAGGACCACGAGGTTGGTCAGTGAGCTTGAGGCCACGTTAGTATCAGAGAAATTTCGGTGTTGATGAAAAATAAAATCTAGATCTATGTAATGGATTTTTAGGAGGTTACTATCAGATTGTACAATATCTATCAATGGTATCATTGCAACTACCTCTCAGATTAAGTGAGTACTGTTGTTCGCTCCTATAATTTTTGTTTGTCATCATTCAACGTTTTCGAAATCAAGATCAATATTCGGGTCACGATTTAGAGTTAGAAGAGAGAAGGATTTAGGGTAAATCTTTTTCTTAATCGCAAGCAAACCAATGTCGAAGGACCTAAGCCCAAAACTATTCTACAATTTTCCAATATAGCCCACAAAATGCCCAAATTCTCAACCATGCCTACTATTTTTTCACAAAACCTTAGGCACATAAGTCCAAAACACACCTAGCATGCCTCAACCATTGCCACCTGTTCGCCAGAACAGTAACCACGGCCACCTCAGCTCAAGCTTAAGCAGTTCATGCACAATAACATGGTATGATACTCAATTTTACACTACAGTCACAATTAGCCCTCAGACAGTAGGATCAAGGTAAGAACAATAAGAAGTTCTGTAGAAAATAAGAGAGAAAATGGCAAGCAAGTTCCGGCATTCTTTTCACCTTCCTGTTTTGGTTTGATCCACAAGAATCTTGACCAGGGCAACAGAGGAACAAGAGGAACCAAACAAGCAAGAACAACAAGGTGAATTCGAACTCTAGCCCCTAATCAAACACGTTTCAGTTTGGTTTGTTGAGAATTAGTGTAGAGGATAGTAAACCATACAGAAATCAAACCCAAACACTCTAGGATTCATTAGATCATTGACTCCACATGAATTTAGAAGTCCGATGCTTTAAGAGAGCAAAGAATTCTGAATGGAATGATTTTGAATAGATCACAAAACTTAAGAATTATATTCACAACAAGCACAAAGCACACAAGAGCATTGCATAGGGCACAGGCCTGGTGCCACAACCACATCTAGAGTTTAAGGAAAGTTACTTGGGGCATAGACATCGAGGACTCGGGCAGCCGGCGAGTCGGTTGCCAGCACGGCCACGCCTCGATGGCGCAGCCAAGCACGACCGTGGGTCGCGAAAAGGAGGCGGCGCGACGCAGCTTGGGCTACAGTCGGCCACAACACGAGCACCATTGAGGAAAATGCGTTGCCGGCGAGGGTGAGCTGCAGCGAGCCTCGAATCGAGCTAGGGTTTTGGTGAGAGGCGTAAATCTATAGCTCTTGCCAAGGTTTTGGGTCAGGGTAGCGGCGGTGAGGCGATCTGGAAGTGGATCATCGCTAGCGAGGCACCGACGACCAGGAATTTGGCCGTGAAGTGCGGCGGTGAAATAGGGTTAGGCATGCGTGTGTGTGAGTATTGCTGGGCTAGGGTGTGAGGGGGAAATGGAGAAAGCCACCGCGGGCAAGAAGGCCGCCAACCGGCATTGGGCGTAGCTAGGGTTAGCTGCGGCGACGAGTGCGAGTGCGCGACGAGTGCGTGTGGGTCGATTGAGCGAGAGAGAGAGTGAGCAAGAAAGAGAGAGAGTGTATGGGGTTAAGGGGGTAGCGGTTGGGCCTAGGTCAGTCCAACCCAAGAGATGGGAAGTTGAATCGGTTCATGTCCAATCAAAATTTTTCTTTTTTCTTTATTTTGTTTGTTTGTTTGTTTATTTATTTACTAAATTGTCTAATTCAGTTTTATTTTGACAATTAAATATTCATTTTGACTCATTCACTTTATTTATTCCATGTTTTCCAATTTAGTTTATTTAATTTTTTAAAAGATTTTATCAATTAAATTCTATGTGAATAACCACTATTTTACCCCTTCTATAAACACAATTTAAATTATTTTTCCAATATGGTTAATCCTTCTTTTTAAATAAGGGCATTCTGAAACTATAACTTATTTTTATTTTAAATAATCTATTTACTTGAACTTGGCCTGTTAGCTAATTAGTTTTGTTCTCAAAACCAATATCCTTATTTTAATTCTAGGATTTCAGTAACTAAGAAATAAATGGTAATATTGTTTTCTAAAATTTATTTGACCCATGGTTTTGAACAATTCTGTTATACAGTTCAAATAATTTTAACTATAATTTTGAACTTATCCAAAATGGTGACTTTTTAATTCTCCGATTACTTATAAGAGTTTTAGAGGCTAGTTCGGAACTGAGTACCGAATTGCGGGAGAGGCAAGGACCTTTAGTGCCTATCGTTTGCATCCTTGCATTATGGACACCAATGATCTTCTAAAAACTTATTTACATAATTATTTTACCTTCTGGAGTGGATCTAAGTGAGCAGCCCCAGAGTGATTTGCAGACCCCGAGTTTTGAATTCGTTGATCCAAGCAAGTCTGTTCCTTGATCATATTGAGAATGCTTGGTTGAAACTATTTTGCTATCATTTAGTTGACAATCTAGATAATTTATCACTTTGTGTCAAAAAAATTGCTTTATGGAAATTGATTATCGGCCCTGGTAAAGGTGCTATACATAAAATTTGAAAATATCTCGTTAGAATCAAGGGATGGCTCATGTTCCTCTAGGAAGAAAATAATATACTGGGTTTCTCATAAAAATTAAGGATTTAACCAACTGTCACTTTTATCCAACGTCGTGCCACCTGTATTAACCACAGACCTAGTATAAAATATGCCTAGTCATATCTTATCTGGAAACTAGCACACCTCCACATGAGAATGTATGTATATAATTATGGTTGACTGGGTGCAAATCACGACCCGAGGACGAGCCCTGAGCTATAGACTCAACTGTTGGTGTAGCGGATGAGTCCGACTACAATGACATGAGGACGTTGTGCCCCTGGAAGTATTTAGTGTAAGGATTTGAAAAAGACTATATTCTCTTGATCGTGTCACGCATTTTGAGAAATGTGAAGTAATGTTGACGAATACCGACATGTAAATGAAAAGTTTCTATGGATAAAATGATATCCTCTGTAGAATAAAACGTGAATATTCATTCCTTACTTTTAGGTTGAAAATTGCGTCGCGGCAAGAAAGGAGACCTATAGATGGCCTTATTCCTGTGATATAAAGTGTCGAGTAGAGTTTCACTTAACAACTTAAATTTTTTCAAATTACAAAAATGTTTAAATAGAAATATTCATCTTTACTTAGTAAATTTATGACTCCCTTGACTAGTTAAGCTCTTGCATGCTGCACTATAACCCAATTAATATATTGACTGCTTGATGAGTACCATGGTCCTCATACTTGTTAAGTCAGTATTTTTGAATGGACCTTGAATACTCCTTTGGTAAAATGGCGCCAACCGATGCAGAAGATGACAATCCAGAGGATTTTGAGGTGGATAGCTACAATTACGATCCGTCCTACTTCGATGCTGGTGACGAAAAACTGTAGTTATAGTTGGCTCGAAACTAATGTCTTGTGATGGTTTTGTTATTCCAAACTTAAATAAATGTAATCATGTATCCCTTTTTTTTGAAAAACCTTGTATAATTAACAATATATTTCTGTTTCGCTACTCTGATACGAACATTTGTTGAATAATCTTTACTTTCATTCGGGAAATATTCACAGACCGAATATACTTCTAAGTAGTATACTTCCAAGTAGGTGATATACCGGATTGTCACGAGTTGAGAGAACAATGGTTTTCACTGTATCTGCCATATTATGGTCGACCAGTATGAATTTCTTCCGTTGCCTTTCTCCCTGCCCAAATCATTATCCCCCGATCCCTATTTACATCGCCAATAACCGAAAAGCCTGATCCAACCAAACCACAAATTTCTCCTCTACTGATGCCTTGATCTGACCCCAAGAACCACGCTCTCCCGCTTGATCTGGCCCCGAATTTCTCCACTTTTTTTCAGCTAAACTGATTCCAGATTAATGGCTAGAAATCTACCGCCAGACTTCTAGCAATTCTCCAAGTTCATTACTTACAGAGAGAACCTTACTAAAATATACTTTTGTAAGATTGTAATGAAAACATCCAACACGTATTGCATTGAAGAAATTCTGATACCCTGTTGCATGCATCTGTAGTCTTGTAGTCTGTACACCTAAAGAGAAAATATCACGAACCAAGAGACCTTTTCTATTTACAGATACAGCTAGCGCACATGAAAATTTACAATTTACATGTCGCTGCCACGCAGTTGCCCTCCAAGAGGAAGAAAAAAAAAAGGGAAAAATCAGATACGTGTTGATGATTTCACAGATTATTCAGATGTCCGTGCCTCAGTATTTTCATCAAGCAATGGTCTGAGATTTGATCTCTCGGTGGCAGGGATAGAATGCTCGCTGTCTTCATTGAAGCGATCCACACTATGAACAAATACACCTGCAAAGAGAGAATACAGCTCAATTCCGGTTAAGATTACTACTTGTACACTATGAAGCTCTGAACCTTAAAAATATGCACTTATGATTGAAATATGCATAACTCACAAATTATGGAATCTATATGCATTCTAAGACAAACTACTGGCTCAGACAGATATTGGTTGTCTCCAAGTAAAACTGGTTCATATTTTTGTAACTACTAACTGAGAGAACATACCAACAAACCACAGTATAGCTGCAATGAAGAGGATGGATGTCAGTGTAAGTGCTGTTACCCTCCAGTTATTGATTTTGTCCTGAATCATAGTTCAAACAGTGAAACCATAAGCCACGAACTGTGCTGTACCAGTACTCAAAAGTAAAAACAGAGTCGTCTGACAACCTCCATAGAGACCATATAAGTATAAGATCTAAAGTAATCTATGTTACAATTCCAATACAAATTCATCTAACAAAGTATTTGCACTACAAGGGCCAAATCTCATTTAAAATGAAAGAAACCTAATCTTGATTACATAGTGGGGCAAATGGCCAATCAATTTTCTGAGCAAGTACATTCAATAAAATATAATGGAGCAAACACAAAGAACAAGTACCTGAAGAAGCCCAACAAGAGGTGAAGAAGGCACATCACCAAATATATGGATTGAAACAGTGGACATAGCCATTGATAAAGGCCGCAAACTTGGTTTTACACAATGAAGGCATATATAATTTACAGGAGCCTGCAGCAAGAATAATACTTAAAAGAGTAAATTTTGAAACATATCATCAATGGAATATGTGCAAACTTCTTTAGGGTTAGCTTTTGTTTTTTATATAAGGACATGAAGTCAATAAATGTTTGCTGTATAGAACTCCACACCAATATCCTGGGAAAGTGGTGACTGGTAACCAAGATGAACAGCACAAACTTATTTCATATATATCATTCATTTGCATTATTAAATCAGCAATGATCATTAAAGAACTCATTTTGGTAATGAAAGTAAATATTTAAAGTAATATGCAAAAGTTAACTGAACAAACTTCTTTACCTGAGTTGCGAATACCAATAGTTCCCCGACAGAAAAGAATGGTATGAATCCATAAAGGCTCTTGAAACAAAAGGCACTGAAACAAAATATTGCCCCAACAAAAGTTGCACCAGAGAGAAGCTGCAAGAAAAGAATTTTGTGAATACATTGAAACATAACATAATTATAGTAGTCATGATGGTAGAGAGCAGAATATAAAATAGATTCCATCAGCCTCATAAAGCTCTAAACTCATGTATGCTGTTCAATAGATTTCAGTACAGCTAGGTTCAATATCCTGCTGGCTGGTTCCAAACAAGAAAATTAGGCCCTGCATCTCTATGGTACTAGGTTACTAGCAGTATGAGGCAGAAAATAAAGAGAATGTAAGGCAATAAAAGCAGCAAACCTAGGTGGTACATGATCTGATTGTTACATGGCACAACCAGCAAAAGACTTAACATGCACATGACTTAACATTGAGCCAGCTTAGTATGAAAAACATTTTCAAAACATAAGCTATGGTAGTAAATGCTTTTACATATTTTAAAATAAAGACAGAAATAGCAGAATTCCAACAGAATTGCAAGGGAACAACTATTGCAAGTTCTCAAAAAAATGAAGCTATTTGACACATTTACCTTAGTAAACAAAAGAAGGTTCTTTTCGTTTTTAACATACAATTACAAAAAGGCAGTATGGAATTCTCTATTACCTTGAAGGCATTAGTGATTGTAGACTCTATCTTGTCAAGGATGAAACCCCCAGCTAGTGTTCCAAAGATTCCACACACTATTGTTATTCCACCAAACATTAGATCTGCACTGGCCTGGTATAAAAAATAGTTTCATGAGAAAGAATTTCCCAATGAAAGAAGAAAAACAAAATGCATTCAACTTCACTAATATAAAATATTATGGCAGGGTGCATACTACACAAAAAGTGCAGTTCACACAGATACCAAACAGGATAAGTTTAGGAGACAATGGTAGATGATACAAAACTACAATGGTTATACATCTGAGGAAAAAGGGTAACCAAATGAAACTTAAAAGACAAAGTACCATATGTTAAGTTATATTGCCCTATGCCTCAGACCTCAGTACAAGACTAGAAGGAATTACCATGTTGTAGATGTCCTGACCAGCCTTTGGGCCCCAGTACGAATAAGCACCAATGACAAAGTTGTATGAGATGTAACCTGAAATAACACAAGGAAAATGATCTTATTCCAAACAGGAAAGACCACTACATGAGACAATCTAAAGATGAAATGTACTTGGAAGTATTGGTAAAAAATGGAGTCAAAAAATAACCATTCTATCCTTTCCTTGATTTGCTTGGAATGGTCTAGCAAATTTTCTCAAATGCAATTGTCAATTTGTTTGTTTGCTCTCAAGCAAAACAAAGTCTACTCTAAAAGAAGTCTAGTCACATTAATGCGTTTTTGCAAGCTTGTTAGGTTGCAAAGTTGGGATATTAGATAATTATTGCAAATTACAATGATTGTATGTAGAAAACTGCAATTTACTTCTAAGAAATGACTCATACAAGATGTTTTCTTTTTTTTCTTTACTTTCTAATTTTAACCTATGAATTCAGGATTTTTTTTTTTTGCAAATCCAACTAAATGGTATTGGAGTCAATTAAGCTCAAGTGAACTCATAAAAAAGAAATAAAACTATGACTTGGACCAACCATATTTACATGTATTCTATACATGGAAAATTTTCTTGTCGAATATTAAGGACAAAGTAGTTAAACTAAAATAAAGCTAAGTTTCTACAGGCTAATCAGCAATGGGGTTAAGTTCAAAGACTTTACAAGCCTTACGAATGAACAAAAGCAAGCGATTCTAACTTTGATGCAGATTTCCATGATGGACATAAAAACTGAGAGTAACTCAATATGCATAGAAAAGAGTTTCAGAATTTGTAAAACACAATAAAGGAGGTCTGACCTAAGACATTGATGACAAAGACTTTCTCTTGTAGTAGTTCTTTCATATCTTTCCCAATGTGACCGATTTCAGTAAAAATCTTCTTGCCGAAGCCAGACCTATATGATTATAAGAAGGAAAAAAGTAAAAAGGAAAAAAAATATCAGTAAGCACAACAATATACAACAGAAGAAATTGAGTGGCTTAATACATCAACGAACAGACATTTAAATTTTACCAACATGAACAACAGATACAAAGCGCCGTGATTTAAACACAGTAATGCAACATTTGAGGAATAGCCAAATACCTTGGATCTAAAAAAAAATTGCATCCGTATGACAGCAAAGAGAAGCATTTTTATTTCAACAAATTGTAACTGTTGCTGGTCAAGTAAACAATGTTCCTATCATAGTAACATCACTTGTTGCCCATTAATATTCTTTCAAGATATCATATTGACTTCCAACTAATACACATGGTGTAAATATCGACAATATAATTATGCATACTATACGCATACCTACAGAGTCTGGCATTTCTCAAGGAACGCCATCAAGTAAATTTTGAATTACCTTTCTAGTACTAGTTTTAAGTGCATATAGCTGGACAATATTACAAACCTAAAACCATCTAAAAGATAATCTTTGCAATCAAGGGTTGAACTAAATGAGCAGATCGAAATACATATCTGAAATATATATCCAGCAAGTAGAGAAGATTCAAACAAAAAAGGTGACTTACAAGGAAAACTTTTGTGGCAACTTTTCTGTCAGACCGTCAATTCCAGTGGGCACACCCTGCTTTTCCCCATGATTATCTGGAATAGAAGGAAAGAAATGCATTAGCATTTAAACAAGGGTGTTTGGAGAGTCTTGAGCTCCTGCATAAGCTCCATAAATGCATAAACCTAGCCAGTGAGAGGCAACCTCAGATTCTCAAGATAAATGAGCTTAAACATGTCTAAGAAGCCATTATAATAATAGTCCTCTCCAAAAAGGCCCTAAAGTAATTAGCAAGGTTTTAGAGTATATATAACTATCAAGTAGTTATGTTGCATTTCCAATAGAAGGGAAAGCAAAAATAAGTCAAATGCTCAGTAAAAATATCTTCTTTTTTTTGTTGTCATTTTGCTGTTTTCCATATGCAATTATATAAGGCTTTTATGAATGTCAAGCTTGCTTCTCATGTTTCGACTCAATGACATATATCATCCAATGTTCTCAACGGTGGATATCCAATACTTAAGTTTCCTGTATACTAGATATTGGAAATCAAGCAATATATTGAACAGCACATACTGTCTCAATATTTTGAAACTTTCAAATTATTTCCACATTTATAGTTACATTGTAGCAATTTTGACTTCAATTTTTCTTGAATGTCTTAAATCTCTTAACAAACTTGGGAATGGATATAGACATTTGTTCACTATTTAATACTTATATTTGCCAAATTTAGCTTGAATATTGCAAACATTGCGCAAACGTTAGTTGATATATGTTTGTTGAAATCATATTTGCATGTAACAAATTTACAACCAATACATCAGACGATATATACTGCACACTGGCCCATGTTGATTGACTCTCTAAAATAGTATAACGGATGGTATATCAGGTGGTACAACCATTTTTTTAACCCATGATATCATCTACAAAATTGATGCATACATTACCACTTTTGTTCACCTGGAAAATAATTCTGTGTTCCAAAAAAATTAATTTAATGGCATGCAGCAAAAAATATGAATGCAAATTCAATATTGCCTTCCTTGGACCAAACTAATTAAGAATAAGAAGAGAAGTAGTAAGACATAAATTTCACAGAACATCAATCTAACATTTAAGGATCATTGGCAATCTGAATAACCTACAAATGTGCCTCACTTAACAAATAAAAGCCGGTCAAAAGAACATACTTGTCTCATCTTGAAACTCTGGATTGAGCATTTGGCCATACTCTTCTGACTTTGCCTTGTGAGTAAATCCTGGAACCACAACAAAAATCAGGAACACAAAGTACCAAAAAACCTGCAAGGTTATCTACTCAAACAGTAAAGTTGTTAGCTTGGTAAACAAAAACCATAGATAAAATAAAATCACACCTTTTAACTGCAGAGGCTTTATAACAAAACCCAGAATAACAAATGGAAGCATCAAAATGGATTCCCCCCAGAAAGCCGCACGCCAATGAAGATGATTTCCGACCTGATGACAAGTAACATAATTTTGAACGAATGGGCATCGAATTCAGACAGTCAAACTGTCATCATCTCCTCACAAATGATATGAGGCACTTGGAAATGGTTGATGACTGACTAAAGCTCTTCATGGATTTATTTAAGAAAATGATCTTTTGGTGTTATGGATAGCCGGATGTCACTAAGGGACTGCTTCATCTTTGTAGGATGGTTCATCATATTGCCATTCTGGTAATTTTCTATTTAGGTCGTTTGTTTACAGACGGAGCTTTTCATATCAAGTTGGAATGCCCATGGACACACAGTTTCACTGTAAATAAACTCAATAGAAAAATCATTCCCTTCCGTTAATCATAAATACAAGAGAATAAATTGTATCTTGTTCACTTCTTTGCTCTCATTAATCATATTGACACAATTAACCACTCCAGTAAATAGATTTAGCTTTACTTGCACTGCTTGGGAATTCTATGATGTGGATTTACTTTTATCTTGGGCTTTTGGAGCCTCATTTTGGCACAGGAGCAAATAGAATGTTAAGCCAGATCAGAAGATAGCATGCATGTGCAGTGGGTGTATGGGTGATGGGATATGTCAATGTTTATTCCATAATTTGCTTTGATGTGGCAGACCTCTAGCCCAACATTGGCTCTTATACTGGAGCAAATGATAAAACCATAGCAAGAAGAAGAAACTGATAGTTTATAAGTCTGTGCTGGCTACTAGATGGAGCCTAAGTTTCAGAAATTTCAGAAAAAGACCATACTATCAGATGCTTCACAGAGATTGGCATGGGCAAGAACAAAAGATGAGGTTCTTTAAAAAAAATAACAAAAAACAAGGAGATTAAAAGATGTAGTAAAAAATCACTTATTACTCAACTGTGACTTAACTCAAAACTCATAAGGAAGAAAAACAGAGTTTAGCATAAGACTTACCAGCCCACCATAAACATAGCCAACTGCAATCCCAGTGGGTATACACATGTAGAACATTGCAAGCCATGCCGTTTTCTGGTAATAAAATTGTTAGCAATATAAATTGTTTACTAACATAAGACATGGCGAAATATATAGGATGGTGCATATCGAACAAACAAACCTTCTAATCACCAAATGTGCATATTGAATAAATCAACCTCCCATGAAAACAATTAGCAATAGAAGTGTCATGAAGAAACTTTGCATCCATTACGCTATAACTTGACAAAACTACAACTACAGGTTCAACATCTAGCAATAACCCGCAAAGCATTCTTTAAACTAAAAAAGTCAGATAAATATAGCAATCCATTCAACTTTTTCATTAGATCGATTTTATGTACCATATCAGTCTCAAAAACACGGAAATGAGTCAGGCCATTGCTCAAGTGATGGGCACATACTTCTTCGCATTGATTCGCATGAAAACCTTAGTTGGTGATCAAAATTCTTCACGGAAAACATCAACTTTATATTTCATATAAAAATGATATCTTAAACTTGATACATACCACTCCGTACCACTCAAAAGAAAGAAATTGTCCCCCATACCACTCCAAAAGTGATATAATTTACTATAACACTACAATTACTTATCTCCTAGTCATTGAATTAAAAAAAATATAATTAAATTTACTTTTTTTTCTATATGTCCAATATTATCCCTCTGCTTGTGCTGAGACCCTTCTCTGTCCCCGACTTTTTCCAAAATTTTCCCAAACAGTTCTAACTCAAGTGCAGGCTGCGACAGGCCTAGGTGGTGGCAAGCCACAAGAGGGGATGTTGAGCGGTGGTCAGCCTAGGCAGTGATCGTAGGCAGCACAGCATAGGAGGCAGACCTGTGGCAGAATGGAGGTAGAGCCCAAGTGAGGGTAGCTCAGGTAGCAGCTCCCCACAAGAGGGGATGGAGAGCAAGGGCTGTCCTAGGCAACGACTATGGGTTGCAGAAATGAAGGCGAAACAACGACAAGGGAGGCTGAACGGCATGCATGTTTGAAGAGGCTAGAATGGTCGTTTGATTTGGTCAAATGGTCATAGGGTAAAAACAAATATTTCCAACCATTGCAATGGCACTAGAGCAATTTACACTTTCTGAGGGGCATATAACAAATTGTAACCTTTATAGAGGTATACACCAAATTGCCCCTAGAAAGAATGTAGTTCAAAGAAATGTCTCTTATTTGCATATAGATGCTCATTACTCCCTCCATTTCTAAATAAAAGTCATTTTAGCTTTCTTGTTTTATTACTAAATAAATATCATTCTACAATTTTGAGACAACTTTATACAACAATTTTCCTATATACCCGTCATATAATATAAAGACCTACATGTGGTTTAGAAAATTGAAAGAGATACTAATAAAGTGTATTAAATGAGATTACTATAATTTTTCCTCTTCATGCCCTATTTCTAGTGTTAGAGCTCAAAATAATATTTATTTGGAAACGGAGAGTATTTCTTTATTTCTCAAAAGAATGTAGGCATACATCGACTACAGAAACAAAACCATCCAACAACAAGATTTGTTTGAACTTTGAGCATACATGTAGCTTGGTGCAAATAAATTGAAGGCAGTCAAAGAATAGCTAAACCTGTGCTGCTGGTGCATTATCATCAATGAATGGAGCTGCAAGACTTATAAATGAAGCCTCACCAACGCCAACTAACCTAAGTAACAATATTTTAGAGAATCACCCATGTGACTAAAAGATAAACACTTATTTTGAAGAATGAGATAAATTTAAAACACCAAGAGATCATTAGCAATGACAAGTACTTACATGCGACATATAGTAATTGACCAGAAATCAAATGAGCACCCACAACCAGCTGTTGCAATAGTCCAAACTAGCAACCCATATCCAATGAGTTTGAAAGGATTGTGTCTGCAAAAAGGGAGAACAATCAGAAACGTAGACATCCCACAAGGAGAACATAGAACAAAAGCTACATATTTGGCAATGAAATTCAGGAACGAGCAACATTATAATTTAGAATGTATCAAATAAAAGAAGAGCCCACAGGAAGCAAACATTTTTGCCAGTGATGCAAATATTGGCGAAGCCACCAACAATCCAACCATAAACGCAGAGGACAACACACCATCTTCAAAATTGTTCAGATTGAAGTCTCCCCTGTGGAGAACAATGGCATGGTAAGACTGATCAGGAATACACACAAATATGGATGACCAGCCATAGCTTACTTAAGAAGAAAGGTAACTATTAGCTAATAGCAAATTCATAAAAATACATTCAGGTGGAAAACGAAAAAGAATCAGATGACTAAAATCATTTACACAGAAATTCTCAGATATAGAACAGCTAGCAAATTTGCAAAGAATAAGGGTCTTCCACAAGCTCTGAGCAATTGCTTTGTGGCTTACAATAACCAATACATGCAGCACATATTAATTTAAAACTTCACATTTTGCATGATTTTTTACTAGCATTTTGTATCAAAATTTTCTAATGTAACTTACTGAATTCCAGAACCTGAAGTGCATGTGCCACCAGAACAACTGCTGCGACTACCATTGACACCATTGCTTGCTATTGCTCCCCGGTCAACATAGTTTAGCATGTTGATGATGCAGAATATCACAAGTAATCTGCACATAGATAAAAATTACCTCAATCAGGAACCGAAAACCCCAACTCTTTACACAGATGGACCCATCAAGGTAAATAAGAAAAATACCATAATTGGTAGCGAGAAAAAGCCAGAATAAGATTATCAGACTAATGCAATCTGTGCACAGCCATTCCTCCTACACCTTTCCTTGGCAAAATTTGGAATACTTAGCATAGAATCATGCAAATTGCCATCCCTCCTACTCCTTTCCTTCAACTCTACTGATGCCCATTGTGATGCAAGCAGGACGTCACTAATCACATCAAAAGCACATAAACTCCTAGGACTTCACAGCAGAACAACCAAACCACCACCCTGCCTGCTCCATTCCGCCAAAATGGAGGTCTACAGCTCATCCAGCTCAACAGAAAACATAGACATAGAAGCTACAGGTGATCAAAACTCATGCAACTATGCCTATCTCTCGTCTAATTCAAATGAACGGCAAATTAATTCAAACCAATATAAAAATTTACCAAATTAAGCAAATCTCTAGATCCCTACTCCACATATGCACCGCAAATTGCATCAAGCCAACCTCAAACTTGCACATATACCAGATCCATACCAATACCATAAAAGCAAGCAAATGAGGAGAGGCGCACAACTTTCAAAACTCCAATCTGCGGATGGAACACCACAAAGCCAAATGAGCAATCGAATCGGCAAGTCAACTTTTCTCCTGATCCCGTCTTACCTAAACTTTGACACCACAAAAAATTCAAATTGACGCCTAACAACAGCTCAATTTAACTCGCATTAATCGCAAGCTATTGCCACCACGTCGAGATGGAGCTCGCGGGAACTCTAACCCATCAGATTCAGATCGAACAAGCAAATCGACCCAAACGGGACCAACACACTCCCAGGGCTGCCCAACTCCCATGCAACCAAACAATTCAGACCTACGAGGTCGCTTAATTGAGCTCTGCTTCAGGTTACCTCTTGGGAGTGAACCAGGAAGGGTTCCCTTCCACGGCGCCGCCTCTGCCCCCGTCGACAGGGTTCGCCTCAATGGCCGTCTCGACGTCCCGCGCCACGGTGACCGCCATGGCCTGCACCGCTGCCGTCGTCTCCTGCTTGGTCTCCGCCGTCGTCTCCTGCTTGGTCTCCGCCGCCGCCGCCTCGGGGGCCGGAGGCGGAGCAGGAGGAGGCGAAGCGGGGGTGGATTTGGAGCAGTCCAGAACCACTACCACCACCTGGGCGTCGCTTGCGTTTGGGCTCTCGTCCGATTCGCCCATAAAACTGAGATAAGAATTTGACTTTTCCAGGTAAAACAAATACGTGCGCGAAAAATATCCCGGGGTTATTTCCCGCAAAAGAAAATAGAAACGGGAGCGAGATAGAGACGTACGACAGGGTGTCTTAGACGTGCACAAATGAATATACGAAATACTCGTGGGGGCTTGGGAAAAAGATAAAAGGCGACGGCGCAAGGCTGTGCAGGGAGCAGAAGGTGGGGGAGGAAGTTGACGGCAGCACGAATGCTGCCCGGGTGACGGAGGGAATGAAGGAGATTCCCTTCTCCGAGCGTCGTGTGTGTGTGTGGGGAAGAGAGAGAGCGAGAGAGACACGAATCGCTAGTGGTGGGTGGGACAAGTTTATGGACTTGGTATATCTGGGCTCTGCCCCTCTCATGTCCATGTCTCTCTTCTTCTGTGTCATTCTGACACTCTTACGTGGTTGATGGTTCTTGTCAGTAGTCATTTCTATCTGAAATAAAGGACTGTAGAAATAAACTCTATAACAGTCTCTTAAAACTGAGTCCAACACACTGATTTTTTGAGTCGTTTCAACAGAATATATTTTAATATATTCTATATCACGTATGCAAAGCACTACCTGAAACACCACCCCTCTCCAATACAAAGGTGCTTCGCAAGACGTTTCGTATAGGTCCACAAGTAAATTAAATTAGGTGATTTTAGTAAAATATCAATAATTTTTAATTTAAAAATCGAATATATGCGATATTTAGTCTTTATATAAAGATAATTTAAAGATCTACAACTTTCTCAATATAATCAACATCTAATTTGAACTAGATTAACCATAAATTAAGAAACAAAAATTGATGCAATTTGAATGCACGCAAACCGAGGAAGAAAAAAATTTCACACCGCCAAGTGAGGCGCTGTCTCTCTCCTTAGCCAATTAATTTAGTATCTTTTTGATATGGGTCCCGCTTGTCAGAACTTCATAGCGCCGGCGTTAGACTCAGCCTAATAAAACTCACTTTTTAATCTGATATTTTGTGTAACGTGTGATTGATTGTGTTTATAATTTATATTAGATAATTTTGTTATCTATATGCAATAATTGTGTTAAAATTTTAATACATGATTGAATGTGAAACAAATAAGTCTTATTTAATTTTAGACACCAAACCTTATAAAAATTTGTTTATTGTTAGATCTTTCCTATTCTGTTGTTATCCGTTCAAAAAGGACACTAACAACATTAACATTCATTTTTGAAGAGCAATGTTGGCACCAATGCTACTGCTCTGTCTAAACTACAGATCTTTTTTCCCCACTAATTTAGATCGGTTCGTTACCTTACCAACAAAACAGTTTATGGACTCGGTTCACGAAAGTATCTCCCATGGTGGGACCTATTTGGGACAATCTTTTTTTTTTGGCATTTTCTTTTTCTAGGTATTATTTTGTTGTGACTTGTGAGCTTGCCAGCGTGGTCCAATGACAGGCGAAGATTAGCTGGGCGACTAGGCTGTGGCAAGTAGTTAGGTTCGTTCTAATGTCCCCCCAAAAGCATCAAGATCTTCTGTGGTTCCTTGGCATCATCACACGGGACCGCTGCTCTCCATCAACTCACTAAAAATTGAAGCTTAAGTAAATGATAAAAGTCGTCAAAATATTAAAATTTAACTATGTGAAAATGATTTGAATATTTCAAAACCCTGAACAACTGCTGAAACTGCATATTTGTTGGTAGGTGACGACAAATGTCTAATCTTAGATGAACGACTGTTGAAACTGCAGAACATATGTTACTACAGACAAACAACATGATGCGAATATGCGATAACTACAAGTTTAAGCTGCGTCAATCCAATGTGGCAACCAGACCATAGAATTGTGGTCTGTGGAGTAATTTAGCTGGGGAACTGGACAGTGGAGCATGGGGGGCTTTAACAAAGCGAGGAGACAAACAAACTGCGGCGATAAGGACTGCGCCCACTTAGAAGGCCGAAAAGCACTTTTACAGCGTGGTATACGTGCATCACAGGTCCCCCACATTATCAAGAGAGAATGCCTAGACAATCAGTTAAACATCAATTTCCTGGCAAGAAACAAGTTAAAAATCTACAAATAAGAAGTGTGTGTTTCTTCTTTGATGCAGATATTAATTATCATTTATCATACACAGAATTAATCCCGATATTTCCGATCCCAGGAATAGTTACTTTAGCTTTAGATGATGCAAGAACTAAGAGGCATATTCTCCAATGTTTTGGACACGACAAGAAAAGTGCATGCAACATTGTGTAGTGTGTAACATACGCACGGAGCCGCGTGCCTCTGGGAGCCACGCCTAAGTTACCTACACCACCTGTTCTCGATTTTGTCTTCTACTCCACTTCACCTGGTTGTGTTTGGCCAATCCATCTACCTCTTGTCCTGTTGATGATTCCTCTACAGAAAGTGCTATTTCACCAAACTTTACGAGATACACTATATTATATGGCAAATGCTGGGTAGGGCATAGTACATAGCAATTTTTTTTTTACCTATGTACATGCTTCTGTTTATTACGTGTAGACACGTATTTGCTTCTTTTCTACCCTTTGCAAATGTTGAATTAAAATACAAAAGTTACATAGAAGCACATCCAGAATTCCTCCTAAAGGCAAAATTTTCTTAAAGCATTCGAAACAGTGATAGGGACAGCTAGGGTTACTAACAAACAGTCACCAGGTCACAACTTGGTCAAAGTTAAAGCCGTTTTTACAGTTATAGCCGAAGACATGAAAGACATGGTAAATAAAACATCCAGCTACCACAAACAGGGATTCATCTTTCATGCTCAAATGTGCACTACTCACAAGAATTCAAAGCTAAGTTCATCTCATGTCACCGATGCCAATTAGCTCTGACAAGTTGAGTGACAAACGAAATCACATCATGACAAAGCTTCGGAGTTAAGGACTGCCCCTTGTTGAAATCAAACAGTCAACAGAGAACTCACTCCACTTCTTCCAGGAAATCCTTGATCTCTGCAGGACTAAGAACTCTGTATTTGTACGGAAAAAAGTAGTAGTCAGTTAATCACTTCAATGCACTAACAAATTACAAGCGGGAACCGTGAAAATCAGCTAATGAGGGAACAGATTAAAAATGTTATGATACTTTTCACATAGTCAAAGGGAAATATATTTAGCTAATATCCGCAGGCAAAGGAACATGGCATTTAATCTAGTATATTGCTGTAAAAGCAAAAATGGAAGTTCAAAGATATAAATAACATACTTGAATTCACGGTCAGATCGAATGATCCCAATTTCAATATTATTGCAAGAGATTTGTCCTTCGAATCTGCAAGCCCAGAATTAAGTCATGTGGAATGTATTCAGAGTTAATATAGTACAGAGTAAGCTACAAAGAGGAAACAAATACCCTTCTTTTAGCGTCAAAATTGCAGTGTGGATGGCATCATCAAGCTCCATATCTTCTGTGTATCTACAACAAAACCATACATAAAGCTCACATAAGTGTCATCACATATTGTCTGAGAAGGCACAAACTTATACAATACTTGCCGCTATTGACAAAACACAGTTACATTAAAAAAACTTTACCATTTTTTAAGAAACCGTGTACCTTCCTTTTATTTTGACCCAGCACAAACTATCATAAAAATTTTACAATATTACAGGTACCATTGTACAGGGGTAGATTGATGTGGTGAAGGCTGCATACAGTACACATGAAGTAGCAACAGCAAGACAAGAGAAGAGCAAGTATGCAATATGATTATGAACAAGGACGAATGCTCATATATGCACACAAAAGCATTGAAATCAAGTGGAAAAACTATATCAAGCAAAAAATAGAAACAACATTATAACACCCAGCTTGATGAACTGAATAAAGACAAAATTGGGCACAGAAGCTACAGGTCAGTTAGAAACATTCAGATCAGTACTGATAAGCTATTTTGATCTCTTATGTACCTCTTCTCAAGAAATGTCTTTGCATTGGACACATTTTTCCCCATAGCTGATGCTTTCCAAGAGAAATAAGATCCTGATGGGTCAACCTATCAAATAATCAATGATGTCAAGCATTGAGCATGTTGTAACGATACAATAACTGGATGAAATATTAGTCCAAAGCAGACAAATTCCACTTATACTGGAGATAAGCTATAAATACATATGCAGCGTGAATCATAATTCATACTATAAGCTTATTGGCGAGATAAAAAACCATCCCGTTGATTAAGCATTGAAAAAAAAAAACATCCAAGATCTCTATGATGTAGCTTTTTATGCATACCTGATACAATTGTGGGCCATTGTCATCATAGCCTGCAATCAACAAAGATACTCCAAATGGCCTTACACCACTGTGACAAGCAATAAGTTCAGTATGCAAACATCTTACATTTTTGTGTTCATATGGAGTAAAAGAGATATCTTCAGGCTTCGTAGGCGCAAAAACAACCCATAAAGGCTAGTCTTTGGCTTGTAACTATATTGGTCTGATCTTGATGTTCTTAATATAAAACTTTGCTCCAAATTTTACAAATATTTGAACATGAATAGATGGCATAAAGAGCAAATTTATCTGGCCATTCTCATGGATGAGACTGGCATGGTTGACATCAAATCTCAATACAGATGAGGTCACCAGTCGCTACATGTGCTCAATATCGCCCATTCTGTCAAAATATAACAAGGATCACCTAAGGCACAAGATTGTATTATCTTTTATGATAGTTATATCAATATACTGCAATGCTACCAGTTTTTAATTGTATAGCAACATGTTAAATGGTTCAAATTGCATGCAAATTTTATAATATGGGCAGTTTAAGATGAATAAAAATCTGCAGCAATTGCATTTCTTATGAGCAACAACCAGCATAAAAATAAGAGTTGAACGATTTAATTCAAAGTAAAGAAGTAAAAAAATTTACCCAGATTGCGTGAACTCCTGCATAACAGCTGCAGTTTCTCGAACAAGCTGTGTGACAGGTATAGTTTCCTGCATTTAAGGGCCATATTAACAACTAGCAAGCTTAATATTTGCCAACACAGGATTGTAATTGAACATAACAGTACTCATAAAGATATTGATGTTTGCCATTGATTCTTCTGCACAAATCATTATTTATATTTCTTCCATATGATTCATATGTATGTTGGTGTACCCATGGGCCATGGGCCTAGAAATTTGATGCAATGCACACCAAAATCCATCATAACCACTGAAAATGAGCCATTTGAATCTACCTTTTGGTGCACGTATGTTTTCTATTGAATTGAATAAAGTTTTCTTGCATCACATGCATTATTATTTTCTGGCATAGTAATGCTAAAACAAGGTAAATATGCTGGATTTTATACCAGCTTGGTTTAATGTGTTCTCCAGGGGCATAAGAAAACCATTTACATATTCTGTGTCCGGATATCAGAAAATAGCATATACAGATTCAGCCAAGAAAGGGGCTACATATCTCTTAGAATGTAGTAACGATGCTTTTTTCTAAGAGTAAAATGAGTTCATGTTCACAACAAATTTAAACAAAAAGTCAAACAAAAAAACTTCCAAAAGTGGTGACACCAAATGAACAGCTAAACAATACCTTATACAGACGGTAGTACTGCTGAGCTTGCTTCCGACTTTTCCTCACAAGAACACGTGAATCCGGACCCATCCCACTGATAAAAATACAAGTACATAGACATTTGCCAAAAAAAAAAGGAAAGAAAAAGGGTGGAATTCGTACTTGATAGGTCTCAGCAAAGCTTAGTAATGTTAACAAACATGAGAACAGATTGAGCTTCATAATAATGTTGCAAAAGTCAAAACACACAAGTAACTCGTATAGAAAATATAGGTCAAAGTCCATCGGTATAAATTTCTGAGCTACTACAAAACTGACTAGTTCTCCAATGGGCAAATCACTTCTTCTAAAGTCATTCAAGGATTATCGAGTGATCATGAAAATTGAGAGTGATTTTTTTGGGGTACTTGTTCAAAATAAAGTATTTAGTGTTTACAGGTTGCAAATTTAACATTGAACAGTGAATTTGATCGACCTCATCAAACCTACATACTTGTAAGTTATAATGATTACAAGCTTTATGCTTCACACTTTATGAAAAAACATGTCCTTTGTTGATTAGCAACAGCTTTGAAAAATTAGTGAAATTCTATGGGCATGTAGGATGACACAGCTTAAGTTAGAGACCAGATTTACTTTCACAACTTCTACACATAATTTTTTGAATGGATATGTGAGTCAATTGTTTCCAAGTTCCCACCCCACCAAAATATGCCTCTACAAAATGAGGTCCTTGCAACAAATTCTTCTTTTGATTGGATTTTCTTCTACTAGTTGGTATACCAGCTTGTCAGCCATCTCAGTACAACTAGATTGTCTGACAGCTAAAACTAAAACCTTACCTCAATCATGTTAATGGATTAACATAATTCATGTAAGATCAAGTGAAACAATTCAAAGTGTATAAATATCAAACAAGGCTCTCACATCTCCAACAAAGCAAGATATGAGCAATAAACTAACAGAGATAGCTTCTTAGACAACTACCTGTAGACAACTCCAATATTGGGAGTCAATGTTTGAATCTTTTGTACCTACAAATTTGCAGATGAAGTATATCTTAGTGCTATCTGGGAAAAGAACAATTGATACTCTTTGTAACTAAAAGAAATCGGATGTTAAGGATGATGTTACACGTACAGACGTTTCATCCACCAAAATAGAAGGCAATTTCTTCTCAGTGGCGATAACTACCCCATTTGCAGCTGAAAATAAAATGCCAAACACATATCAGAACATCACCGTCGTCAGGGTACCCAAAAAAAGGGCAAAAGTTTCAAACTTCCTCGCCATCTCTTTTAACTCCCAAATTGCCCCGAGAGCATCTCCAACATTCGCAAAATAAGATAACCGCAAAACTACCAATCGAAGCGGTTATCGAAGGGTTGCTCCCGAAACCGCACCTTTGATCCCGAGAGAGGTCTGGCCGGATCCGACCGCCGTCAGCGCGTGCTCAATCTGCACGAGCTTCCCCGACGGACTGCAACAAGAACAGCAACAGTATCGAAACAGACCAGCAGAACCGGATCAGGTCACCACCCAAGCTATCAAACACCCACATAGAAGAAGCAGGGGGAGAGATGTATAGACGGAGACCTGAAGGTGGTGAGGGAGAAGGAGTACTGACTATCGCCCATGGCCGACCTCCAGAACAATCTATCTCGTCGGCGGCTTGGTACTAGGAGTCGGAGGATTCTGGAGTTGGAGGGGAAAAGGGAGTGTTAACGCAAGAAAAGCTTTAGAAGCTTTTTGTGCCCGTAATTTTCAGAGGGACCTGGGCTGGTGGGCCTCAATAATCATATTGTGTCATGGGCCGAGGAGTGGGGTTCGTTCCAAAGTCTGACAAGTCGCTCTCCGTCTTTACATGGGCAAATAAAATACAGTAGGTTGTGTCTGAGACTACGGTGTGTTTTGTATAATCTATTCATTTAGGAGATGTTTTTATCGTGTTTGTTAGCAACGGTAAAAAAATAGTGGTCCTATACAAGTAGATCTTATCATTTTTTTTCTATCGACGAACAAACTAATAACAAAATTTTTAATCTAAACTAATTTTAGCACATTGAACTGTCAGAAATTAACAGTAACATTAGTTTTACCGAGAGGTAGAATTTCTACAGTAGCTTCCCCAAAAACAACTCTCTAAATTTTTTTCTATAGTGTTTAAAGGCTTATAAATGAAGCTTGTCCTGTTATAGCGAGAAAAAATTGCCTCTCCATGACGTGCTAGAATACTCGTCAATGAATAATCTAGCTTGGCAAGACAGGCTAAAACTTTTATGTTTTTTGTGTTTTTCGGTGTTTTTTTTTCTCTGATTTGTGACTCAATATCAGCAACAATTATCCTGACCGGCAGACCATGAAAAGAACACTCAAATAGAAAACAAAATAATCTGCACTCAGCAAAGTAAAAACTAGCCATAAATACCAAACACCCATGTCTTCGTAAACATCTCACTTCATAGAGTTTTTTTTATAAATAATCCACATAAAATAAATAATTATAAATAACCTACAATTCTAAAATTTTACAAAAAAAATCTGTCACATCAGTCTGTCGAGTTCTGGGAACACGATAAACTATTGGAAAGACTTATCGAGTGCCGCACTCGACAAGCTGGTACTTGTGCTCCCTGATGGTCGTTAGAGGTTCGTGACAATCGAGGCGAGACTTGTTGAGTACCCAGCACTCGACAAACAGCTTGTCGAGTCCTAGACACTCGACAAGTTCCTCCCACGCGGCATGTAGCTTGTCGAGTTCTTAGAATTCGACAGGCTGATGTAGCAGACTATTTCGGCAAAATTTTGAAACTGTGAGTCATTTTTGTAATTATTTATTTTTTGTAGGTTATTTATAAAAATAAAAAAAAACTCCGCTTCATCCCATTCAATCAGGAATTTTGTTAGATCCATCCCATTTCAGGATTTGATGACCGAAAGATCCAAGAAGTACTCTATTGTGACGAAAGATTTTATCCTACACGAATGGAATATGCATATAGACAAAAAAAAAAAAAAAAAAAGGTGAAACTTAGTTGGCCTGCATAAGCTATATGTATATATTAGTAATTACAGACTATGTAGGTGCTCACACATCACAAAAAAAATTAAAAAATTTTCATATTAATCAAGAAAAGAAAAAGATCTCATAATCTATTTGACGGTTATAACGGCACAGATTTATAGAATATATTCTTAACTAATATATTAAAAATTAGGAATTAAAATGTTTAGATTTTTTAAAACTTAACTAATACAAACTGTAAGGCCTGAAAGAAAACGTAGTTCTGGGGGGATTATACCTGTTGGTACCGGATTCTAAAATGATACAAACTCTAAGATTAAATATCAAAGAAATTAAAATTTTGGAATTAAATTTATTAATTCCAAACTTCATATAAACTCCTGCATAAACTACAAATCAAAATATTCTCACGTTAATCAAGAAAAATAAAAAGATCTATAATTTATTTGGTGATCCCGAATTATAACGACTTAGATTTATAAAACAAATCCTTAACTAATACAACTCTAATAAAACTATGAAAAATTCAAAATTGAAATTACTAGATTTTCAAAACCTTCACCAATACAAACTCTACAATTATTATGAAAATTAAAAATTTAGAATTAAAAATAATAACAAAAAAATCAAGAAATTTGAACGTTAATCGAGAAAAAAAAGGATTTGGCCATCCATCTAGTGAACTGAGTTATAACAATCTAGATTTATAAGAAAAATTCTTAACTAATACAACTCTAATACAAAATATTAAAAATTCAAAATTAAAATTATTAAAATTATAAAACCTTAATCCAGAAATTAATTTCTTGAGACCTTAACTAATACAAATTTTAATACTAAATATTAAAGAAAATTAAAAATTCGAAATTAAAATTATTAAATTTCTGAGATTTAGAAATTCTTAACTAATCCAACTCTAAGAAAAAATATTAAATATTTGGAATTAAAACTTGGAGTGAATAGTTTTTTTATTAGTAATTTATATCAGATTCATATGAATAAACTTTTGTGTTGTTAATCTAATTAAGATTATTAATTTTAAAAACTAGATCATGCAGGGGCACGGGTTGATGCAAACATGCGCAATTGCATAGTAGTTTTATAAAATAACATTTAAATTTACAATCTTTTAAAACTATTCTCTTTACATAGAGTGTTAGAATTATATCTATTATGGAGTCTGGTTTTGTAAACATCAAGAAATTTCCATATTAATTGAGAAAAAGAAATAAAAATTACGTCTATCTATTTGGTGGAGTCCATATATAATGGTTTAGATTTAAAAACATTAATTAAGGAAACTCTAAGATAAAATATTAAAAATTTTACATTAAAATAATTTGTTTTTGAAATCTTAGCTAATTCAAATTTTAAGATTAAATATTAAGAAAAATAAAAACTCAGAATTAAGCTTATTAAATTTCTAAAATCTTAACTAATACCAATTCTTGAGAATAATATTAAGGATATTAAAAATTAGGAAATCAAATTATTAAATTCTAAAACCTTATCTAGTACAAACTCTTAAACAAAATTAACAATTTAGAATCAAAATTATTAAATTTTTGAAATCTAAACTAATACCAACCCCAAAAATAAATATTAAAAAATTAAAATTTGAATAAAATTATAAAATTCCTAAGAGACTATAGTAGCTCCCATATTAATTGAAAAATGCAAAAAATCTTATGTTGATCGAGGAAAATAAAATTATTTGTCCATTTATTGGACTCCGTTATTGTTGAATCTATGTCAATCTAAGTATCTAGGTTTTGCTGATTAATGATGATTTGGATAAATCCTTGATGATTAAAGTTAATATGGAGAATGTCAGATTTGATGATCAAATGAAAATTTAGATAAATCCTGATTTAGTACAAGTAAATTGAATTGATTATTGATGAACTCTGAAATAAATGTTTTCTTAGTTGTGGGTTTAATATTGATGCATATGTAGAGGGAGAGTTCGATGGTTGCATCAATCTTGTGCTAAGTTAAATTGGAATGCCATGAGATAAATCCTGAAGTTTGATGGCTCCTTATTGAGGTTTAGACGTCGATGCATATACTGAGGGGGAGCTCATCATATTGGTCATCTGATCCGATTGCCATCATGACATGAGTAGTATAGATCATATGCGTATGTCTTTATCATATACGAATCTATATGATTGTATTTCATTTCATACTCATTTGCTATTGGTTGAATATGGTTCTGTCATTTCACCGGAAAGAGAAATTGTTGAACTAACTCCTGTGTAGAGTAATTTCTCTAGTGATGAATGACAAACTGATTATGAGACTAATGTTGTGCATTGAGTGTATGTGTTGTAGTCTCAGATTGGTCGCGAGATGAAAGCAAGCAAGGGCGTGAAGAGGATTGTGCCAACATGAGTCATCTCGAGCGAGGTCAAACTTAGCGAGGTCGAGTTTTGCGAGGACAAACATCGAGTGGTCGAGCTTCACGAGGTCGAACTTCACCAAAGGTAAAATCCTAGATTAAGAATTGTTTTCTTAGGATTTTACCGGTCTCGGTGTTTGGAGACAGACCGGGTTGATATGATTTTTTTTACTAGTTTGACCGTACTATTAAGAGGCGTCGAAAACTAGTAGCTTGAGTCTATCTAGTGTGCAAACTCAATGCATTCATATCATCTTGCACTAGTGTTTTATCGCCTCTTGCATTACTATAGAGTTTAAGTGTAGTTTGTGGTGCATTAGAGAAAATGCTTTGAAAACTGCACTTAGTATTGATCGCCAGCTATTTAAATTAGTTTATTTTCTAGAGCTGGTTGTGGTTGTACTTACACATTCTGATCGTATCCTTGTTTGATACGTTGTCGTGATTGTGTCGCTGATTTGGCGCTTTTCTGTTTAGGGTTTGGTCGTGGTCGTAGGAGTTTACGCTGGTCGTACTAGTCTTCAACTCGCTTGCGTACGCTCGACCAAATCCACTCAACCACCTGTTTTCGATCGGATATTCGACCTGTGGTTTTAGTTCGTAAATCATATTGCTCGTGGTCGTTGCTGAGTGTCAGCTAAGATATCCGCGAGAACACAGGAAATACGTATGTGTAAATACCCAAATCAAGTTCAGAGTAAAATTGTTAAGTTCCTGTTTTCGGTTTACATAGGGCGGACAGTGTTTGTGGTGGCCGGACATTGTCCGGCCAGTATACAACTCCTGTGGCTTAGGCAAATTGAAAACAGAGACATATGCTTTTGTCCGGTGTTTCTGTCCGGGGTAGGCCAGATATTGTTCGATGTGGCCGGACAATGTCCGGGCTGTGTAAAAGTTGTGAGGTTTTGTTTATAAATGAAGCACAGACGTTTAAACCGTCCGGGGGCTTTTGTCCAGGACGGTCCGGACTTTGTCCGAGCATGGCCCGACAGTGTCCGGCATGTACAAACCTTATTTGCCTCATTTAAAAATATGTAACCAGAGACAAATACATCTGTCTAGGGTTTTCGTCTGGCCTTCTCAAATGTAGCCCAACGGTCACTGACGCGTTTGCAACGGTCATGTTTTTTATAGTGGCCGGATAATGTCTGGCCTGTACAAATCTGGCTTGGTTTGTTGCAAACGGCTAGTTTTTCTTTGGGGCTATAAATACCTTGTGTTGCCCCGCATTTGAGTGTGCTCAAGAAGTTGTTTTCACTGTTGAAAAACTAGCCAAGTTCATTGCATATGTGTTATTGCATCTAGAAGCTAGAAGTTGTTTTCACTGTTGAAAAACTAGCCAAGTTCATTGCATATGTGTTATTGCATCTAGAAGTTAGAAGTTGTTTTCACTGTTGAAAAACTAGCCAAGTTCATTGCATATGTGTTATTGCATCTAGAAGCTAGATTTGAACCCAAATCTTGAGTGGATTTGAGAGAGAAGCATTTGGGTGAAGTTAAGAGTGTTTTGTGCACTTCAATCACCAGTTGCATGCTAGTGCTAGAGTGTTGAGCATTCATTTGCATATTTGAGCTTCTAGCACGTGATTTGTTCAAGTGAGCGCATCCGACTTGTTACTCTTGGCGATCGCCTTCGCCTAGACGGTGTCAGAGGAGAGTCGCGATCTCTCCGATTGAAGTTTGTCGGAGAGGCCGGCAACTACTTGTGAAAGTGAAAAGGATCTAGGATATCGACTAGATGGGGGTGAATAGGCGATTTTAGCAAATTACAATAAATCAAACAATTTGTAGTAAATGAGAGCAAATTAAATAACACACGATGAACAAAGAGTAATTTCAACCCAAGGATATAACCCGTGGTCTCGGTGATTTGCCGATCACCCCTAATCCACGTTGAGCAAACTCAAATCTCTAACCTCTCCTCTATCTAGTCAACCTTCTCTCGAGAAGTGACCTAAATCTTGAGCCGGACTAGTGTGATGAGTTATCCAAACCTCGATTTCACTAAGGATGCACTTTACCGCTCCGACAAGGCGTGCTCAACCTTTCACAAGACGTTTTGAAGCTTCTTCACAATCTTCCTTGAAGAGCTCTTCAAAACCTTTCTCCTAGCCGTCTAGGAGCCGGCAAACTCCAAGAGTAACAAGCCGGTGATGATCACTTTGCCTTCTTCTAGTGCCACACGATTGATTCAATGATCTAAATGCAATGCACTAGAAAATCTCAAATGCACACTCTCACAAATTTGAGAATTTGAACCCTAGAGTGTATGAAACTAGCTTAGGCTCTCAAGGATGATGACAATGCTCAAGATTATGCCAAAAGTCTTGAACAGGGCCGTGCATGGGAGTATATATACCCCCCACAATTAATATAGCCGTTACAGGCCGTTGGGAGAAAAAGATCACCTGGCGGTCAGACCGCAGGCACAAGCTCGATCAGACCGCCGCAATTGCAACGGCATTAAACAGGCGCAATAAATGCTCAACTGTCATTGTCAGGCACACATACGGTCAGACCGGAGTATATTTCGGTCAGACCGTGAAACTGTCCAGAGACGACATAGTTTCTGGACACCTTATACGGTCAGGCCGATATATACGGACAGACCGGCCAAACGGTCAGACCGCAGTTCAAAAACACGGTCAGACCGATTTCGCGGTCAGACCGGTCTAACAAACGGTCAGACCGTAATAGCTCAAAATACCAGAAGGATAAAACAAGCGGTTCCAAGAGTCTGACCTTGGTCTCTATACGGACAGACCGGCCAATCGGTCAGACCGTAGTTTACAACTCGGTCAGACCGATTTCTCGGTCAGACCGGCCTAACAAACGGTCAGACTGACTGAGACAGAAATGAGCTGAAATAAGCATTCTCAAAGGATGTGACCTTCTAGTATGCAATGCAAGTTGATTTTATGATTTGTGGCACATAGATGAAGTATTTTGTGATACACCACATGCTCCTCTTAATAGTACGGCAACTATCCTAAAATCCGGTCAAAATTCTTCTCTAATCACCTTAGACCGTAAAAATGGAAAAGATCCTATTTCGTACCTTTGCCCTTTTGATCAATGCCCTTTCTTCATCATGATGCTCTTTCTTTGCCTTTCATTAACCTGTCTTTTAAGTATCTTCTTGACACAACTAGGCAGGTAACGTTAGTATAGCATTTGTAGTTGTCATTAATTATTAAAATACTCTATAGGGGCCTAGAAGCTACAATCTCCCCCTTTTTGGTAATTGATGACAACATAAAGAGTAGATGAAAGAGTTTTAAGCATAAAGAGAATTTTACAATAAGCATCGAAGAATAAGACACTCCCCCTAAATGTATGAATAAGAGAATTTTGACATTTTAGTGGAGTTCAAGCATGTGAATAAGATGCAATCTCAATTCATCCACTATAGAATCATGAAGTATCACAAATAAGACATTCAATTCTACACATGATATCATAATCACAAGGTCATATGTAACTATTATACGCATATCTCATATTCAAAGAAGTACCAATCTCACAAGTGAGTCATCCAACATAAGTCATAAACTAGACATTCAATTAAACAAGTTAAAATAAAACTTCTATACACCAAAAGTTCTTTCATCCAAGAGTTTTCAATTACATTTAAGGTTCATCTCTCTCCTACTCTTCTACTCTCTTCTCTCTCCCCCTTTGGCATCAATTGCCATAAAAAGCTAACAATCAGCTGGAGCATCATCATCGGGAGGATGGTGAGGAGGAGTCTGTGGGAAACGAGTGTAGAAGTGAGTGGAGAAGGTGTCGAAGCGCTGCTCGAACTGATTCTGGCGTGAAGAGAAGGTCTGGAACTGATCATGCAAGGCCGCCAAGTCCGAACGAGTGAGCTCAAGCCCCTGGAGAAGAGTAGCAAACTGATCCATCATGGGCTGATGGAACTACTGCTGGAACTGAGAGAACCAGGCGGGGGCTTGGCTCGACTGAGGTGCCTGCTGAGCCTGAGGTGGAGGAGGAGGAGGCATAGGTTGAGCCGGCTGCTGCTGATGTGTGCTCCTTGGCCTCGAGCTAAGACGCGCGGGTTGACACTGAACGGCTTATAGCCGAGATGCCTGATGTCGCAAGAACCGCGAGGAAACTTTGTCTTCTGGAGCAGCAAAGACATGATATATGGAGCATAGTAGAGATTTGGCAGAGTGGCCGCCGAGACATCCTCAATTGTCTTCAATATGGAGACAATGTTGATCCGATAACTCTGGAGGATGTGGTCGATGAAGTTCCAGTAGTAATCCCGGACCAATTCTCGGTTTCCACTCTTTGGATGGATCGTGGCTCGTACAATTTTGTTGACTACAGCGGGGAGGACTTTGAGACCGGTAACAGTACCGGGTACAATCCGCTGTCCACCTCCCGGCTGCTCATAGAACTGGAGTCAGTCGTCCTCATGGAGGTAATCCTCTTCCTCCATGTCGATCCCCTCCTTTAGCTCCTCATAGTTTAGCTTGTTTGCCGCAGCAAACTCCTCAAAGGTGGCCTGATAGCGCCTGGACCCTGTCATCCATATAATCTGCTGGTCCGCCCATTTGATCTCAACTGTAGCATAGAACTGTCTGATGGCAGTGGCGTTCCATGGGCACTTGTGCTCCACAAAGTCATACAGCCCTATATCCTTGAAGATCTGCACCAAGGGAGCCATGATGGGCTGATTCACAACATAGGCCCATTCGATCCATTTGTGTTCGAAGATGTTTTTGTGGACCAAATGACCGTAGAAGGCATCCTGCTGCGTCATCGTGTAGAAGTGAGGCGTCGTGGCGTCATTTGCATGATCGTAGGCATAGGTGGTCCTCGCCTTCGTGTAGTCGCTCGACGTCCAGTTCTTCTTCGGGCCTTGATAAGCGTGGACCTTTGTTTCATCGTCCTCACTTTCGATGTCCATGCCCACATGGGAAGATCCACCCCGATGAGACGACTGCTCTGTCTCTGAATCACCGGCCGAGGGTACCCAGTCGTCATCGTGACTGTCGCTGCTACTCGAGGGTAGAACCCTTTTCGGCCTCTTAGCCAATTTCTTCTTGTTGGTCCGAATGGAGGCAGCGCCTTGAGTACCTCGACCACTATACGATTTGGAAGATATACAGCAGGTAAGATACAAGAAATAGGAAAGCATGACGAGAAAAGAGATGATAACAGAACTGTACATCCTGGCTCTGCTGTTGCAGTCGGTCAGACCGAAACAGGGGCGGTCAGACCGGCGCAACCGTAGAGTTAGGGTTTGGCATGATTTCTGGGATTTTGTTGATTCTAGGGTGCAATGTAGATAGATATATGTGTGAGACTACTCATTGCATCAACTGGATGAATCAATTTCAAGAGAAAAACAGATTTGGACCAGATTCATCACATTTGCCCTAAACCTCTAGATGAACAGAAGAGAAAATGAAAAACAAAGAGGATTCTTAGCAATGTACCTAGAAGACATGATTTGATGATGATCTTTGAACCACGGTTTGTCCGAGCCTGATGAGGGTTTGACCGGAGAGGAAGAATCCAAGAATTTGAGGCACACGTGAAAGAGACAGAAGTGGGGAAGAAAGGCAAAAAGGACAAGAGATTCGGGTTAAAAAGGTCTCTGGTCATGAAAATTCGGTCAGACCGTAGAAAGGGTACCGGTCAAACCGCTGGAAGCAGGAATCTAAGATGCTCTCTGGAGATGCATTCGGTCAGACCGCATATGGTTCGGTCAGACCGCTGGAAGGACTGAATTTCTTGGAAGATTTTGATTGATTTAAAGCTCAAGAGATTTTGAGAGAGACATATATAACTATAAGATAATTATAAGTAAAATATGGGCAATGTCACCAAAAGGGGAAGTATTTTTCTTACAACTTAACATGTTTTTGGTTCATTTCACTCAATTGCCGATAAAGGAGCCTAAAAAGCTCTAAAAGAGGAAGTTTAAGCAACCAAGAGATAATATAAGCACATTCAATATGAGTCCAACAATTCAAGCCACATTTGATATATCAATGACGTTAAGCTCATTTCGAAGTTTGCAAAAACGACTTTCATCTAAGGGCTTAGTGAATATATCCGCTAATTGATCTTCGGTTCTCACATTATCCACCACCACATCACATTTGCTAACATGATCTCTAAGGAAGTGGTGTCGGATATCTATATGCTTGGTCCGAGAGTGTTGAACTGGGTTTGTGGCTATTTTCACCGCACTCTCATTATCACACAAAAGAGGCACTTTTTCAAATTTTATTCCATAATCCACCAGTGTTTGCCTCATCCAAAGCAATTGTGCACAACAACTACCCACGGAAATATATTCCGCTTCGGCGGTTGATAAAGCTACAGAGTTTTGTTTCTTAGAGGACCAAGATACTAAAGATCTTCCTAATAGTTGACAACTGCCAGAGGTGCTTTTTCTATCCACTTTACATCCCGCATAATCGGAATCAGAATATCCAATTAATTCGAATTTTGCACCTTTAGGATACCACAACCCTATGCTAGATGAATATTTTAGATACCTCAAAATGCGCTTAACGGCCATTAAATGACTTTCTTTAGGAGAGGCTTGAAATCTTGCACACATACAAACACTAAACATAATATCGGGCATAGAAGCAGTAAGATATAATAAACTACCAATCATGGATCTATAAAGTTTTGAGTCTACCGGTTTACCTCCTTCGTCAGAGACAAGGTGTCCGTTTGTGGCCATTGGTGTCTTGATTGGTTTTGCTTCTTCAGGTCCGAACTTCTTAAGTAGATCCTTCACATATTTGTTTTGACTGATGAAAGTTCCTTCCTTGAGTTGTTTAACTTGTAGTCCGAGAAAGAAACTTAATTCACCTATCAAAGACATATCAAATTCCCTGGACATCATATCACCAAATTCCTCGCAAAAATCTTGGTTAGTAGATCCAAATATGATGTCATCAACATAAATTTGACATACAAAAAAATCATTTCCAATTTTCTTAGTAAACAATGTAGTATCAACTTTCCCAATTTTAAAGCCTTTTGAAATTAAAAAGTTTCTAAGTCTTTCATACCAAGCACGAGGTGCTTGTTTAAGACCATAAAGAGCCTTGGAGAGTTTATACACATGATTTGGCTTTGTAGGATCTTCAAATCCGGGAGGTTGTTTAACAAATACTAACTCATTAATTTTTCCATTTAAAAATGCACTTTTGACATCCATTTGATATAGTTTAATATTATGAGATGAAACAAAAGCAAGTAAGATTCTAATAGCCTCAAGTCTAGCTACGGGAGCAAAGGTTTCACCGAAGTCCAAACCTTCAACTTGAGTGTATCCTTGAGCCACCAATCTTGCCTTGTTTCTTACTACCACTCCGTTTGCATCTTGTTTATTCTTGAAAATCCATTTGGTTCCAATGACATTATGCTCATCCGGATTTGGTTCTTCTACCAATTCCCACACATTGTTGCGGGTGAAGTTGTTTAATTCTTCATGCATAGCATTCACCCAATCCGGATCTTTTAAAGCTTCATCTACAAGTGTGGGCTCAAAAGAGGAAACAAAAGAGTAATTTTCACAGAATGAAGCAAGACGAGAACGAGTTTGAACACCCTTACACAAGTCATCAACAATTTGATCAACGGGGTGATCTTTGGAAATTGAGTGATGTATTCTTGGATGGTCAACCGGGATTTGTGAGATAGAGGTAGAACGTACTTCCGGTTGTGGTTGAGAGGAGTCTTCCACATTGAACACTTCTACTATTTGATATTCATGTTGAGGAGTTGATGAAGAGGGGATAGTTTGAGTGGATGGAGCTTCATCTTGATCACTATCTTCTTTCGGCTTGATATCCCCAATGGTCATATTCTTCATTGCCACTCTCAACCCTTCATTACCTACATCATCCAAATTGTCTTGCTCCTCTTGAGAGCCGTTAGTCTCATCAAATTCAACATCATGTGTCTCCTCAACCAAACCGGAGTTTTGGTTGTAGACACGATAGGCTTTGCTATTTGATGAGTATCCTAACAAAAATCCTACATCACATTTACTTTGAAATTTAGATAAGCGTGTACCTTTCCGCAAGATATAGCACTTACACCCAAACACTCGGAAGTAGGAAATGTTTGGTTTCCTTCCAATGAGAAGCTCATAAGGAGTTTTCTTTAGTAGACGATGACAATAAAGACGATTTGATGCATGGCACGCGGTGTTGATTGCTTCGGCCCAAAAGGTGTCCGAAACATTGTACTCCGAAAGCATAGACCTTGCCATATCTATCAATGTCCGGTTCTTTCGTTCGACTACTCCATTTTGCTTCGGTGTATACTTGGCCGAAAACTCATGTTTGATGCCTTTATCATCACACCAATTTTCAACCTTGGTGTTCTTGAATTCGGAGCCGTTGTCACTTCTCACTTTCTTGATCTTGAAGCTAAATTCATTTTCGGCCCTTTGAGCAAAGCTTTTGAAAGTGTTAAACACAATTGACTTATCATGTAAAAAGAATATCCATGTATATCTAGAAAAATCATCTACAACGACAAGGCAATAACTATTGCCATCAATGCTCACAAAAGAAGTTGGTCCAAATAAATCCATATGCAATAATTCAAGTGGACTCGAAGTTGACATTGTGCTTTTAGTTGGATGTGAGTTTTCAACTTGTTTTCCGGCTTGGCAAGCACTACATAATTTGTCTTTTTCAAACTTTACATCTTTTAGTCCAACAACCAAATCATGTTTAACTAGTCTATTTAGTTGTTTCATTCCAACATGCCCAAGCCTTCTATGCCATAGCCAACCTTTGGAAGATTTTGTAAACAAGTATGTACCAAGATTAGTATCATTTGAATTGAAATCAACTAAATAGAGGTTGCCATGTCTAAAACCTTTGAAAATCAACTTATTATCATCAATGCTAGTGATAATTACTTCTTTTGGATAAAATGCACATATGAATCCAAGATCACAAAGTTGAGCTACGGATAAGAGCTTGAAGTTTAGAGATTCAACAAGCAATACATTAGATTTGGAGAGGTCGTTTGAGATGGCAATTTTACCTAAACCTTTTACCTTTCCTTTACTATTGTCTCCAAACGTGATCTTGTCATATTCCGCACCTTTGTTATTTAGTGAGGAGAACATGTTGTGATTACCGGTTATGTGTTGAGTGCATCCACTATCGAGCACCCAATGTTATCCTCCCGCCTTGTAATTTACTTACAAAACAAAGTTAGGTCCTTTTAGGTACCCAAACCTTTTTGGGTCCTTGGAGGTTAGTTACCAAGGATTTTGGGACCCAAATGGCTTTCTTTTTGGCACCAATGATCGGGGTTCCAACAAATTTGGCTTTAATATTGCCATTTGTCATTTTCTTCAATACATAACAAGAATTGAATATAGGAGATGAAATGCTTTTGTTAGCATGGCAATTCTTTTCAATGTGACCTAAACTTTTACATTTGTTACAATATCCCTTTTCTTTTACAAAAACGGTTTTAGTTGGAACAAAAGCATGTTTACCCTTTTTGGGAATGAAACCTAGCCCTTCTTTTCTTAAGGAAAATCTTTGACTATCTAGAAGATGTCTTAATTTTGATTCTCCTACATAGCATTTTGTTAGGTCATTGGTTAGTTTTTCAATTTCTTCTTTAAGTTCGTTGTTTTTAAGACTAAGCACATTATCTTCAATTTTAGGTCTAGTAGGAAATTTATTTAAGTCTTCACAAGAAGTAGATATGCTAGAAGTAGACATTATGGGCAAATCATTCAAAATATTGCAAGTGATGCCTATGTCATTACTCGATTTGTTGGCTTTATGAGTAATTAGAGAGTCATGAGCTTCCTTGAGCATCTCATGAGTTTCTTTGAGACTCTCATGAGATGTGTTTAGCTCCTCATAGGAATTTTGAAGAGCTTTGTATCTCTTCTTCAATTCCTTGAATTTTTCTTTTTCCTTACTCATATAGTCATCAAAATCAGTAATCATCTCAACTAGGTCATCATAAGTATATTCATTTTCATCACAAGATACCTTTGATTATCCTTTAGCCATGAGGCAATGAGGAGTGGAGAATAGAGATGGGGCTTCCTTGATAGCTACCCCGGCGAGTCCTTTGAGTGACACTTCATCTTCATCATCGGAATCGGAACTTGAAGCATCCGAATCCCACTAATGAAGCAAGCTTGTCCATCCTTCTTCTTATAATATTTCTTGAAAACCTTTTTCTTGCTTTCTCCTTCCTTTTCGTACTTCTTCTTCTTCATTGATTTTTCTTCTTCCTTATTTTTGCATTGTGTGGAGATGTGACCCTTTTCATCGCACTCAAAACATCTTCTCTCTTCAAATGGGTTCCTCTTGGATGTTTGTCCTTTCTTGAAAGATTTCCCTTGATATCTTTTCTTCATGAACCGCTTGAATTTTCTCACGAAGAGAGCCATTTCCTCATCGGTGTCTCTCTCATCACTTTCCTCTTCATTGTCTTCCCTTTTGGAGACTTGAGCTTTGAGTGCAATGTTCTTCTTCTTGGAGTCGGAAGCCTCATCTTTCACTTCTTCTTGAGACTTCTTGAATATATCATGAGTGAGAATCTCACTCAAGACTTCCAACGGAGTCACACTCTTCAAGTTCGAACGCACAAGTAAGGTTACAATTGTATCATATTTAGAAGGTAAAGCTCTAAGAAACTTATGACAAAACTCTACGTTTGTGACATCCATACCAAGCCTTTTTAACTCATTTACGATGTTATTTAATCGGTTAAACATCTCCGATACATCTTCATTGGGCAACATGACAAACTTTTCAAATTGGCCCTTATGGATAAATAGTTTAGCATCCTTGACCATCGAGATTCCTTCATGAATATCCATAAGATTTCTCCAAATATCATGGGCCGTTTCAAGTTTACAAATTCTATTAAATTCACCTAGATTTAGAGCACTATAAAGAACATTCATGGCTTGAGCATTAGCTAAGCCATTATCTCTATCTAAGTTGGACATGTCATCTTCATCAAGAATTGCAAACCCCTCATCCACCACTTTCCAAATCTTTCCACCCATGGCTTTAAGATAGACCATCATTCTAGTTTTCCAATAAGTATAGTTAGATCCATCAAAGAGTGGTGGTTTACCAATATTGATCCGACCCTCACTAGCCATCTTTATCCTACTCCGGGATGGTTAAATCCTCTAAAATGGAGTCCTCGCTCTGATACCAATTGAAAAGGATCTAGGATATCGACTAGAGGGGGGATGAATAGGCGATTTTAGCAAATTACAATAAATCAAACAATTTGTAGTAAATGAGAGCAAATTAAATAACACACGATGAACAAAGAGCAATTTCAACCCAAGGATATATCCTGTGGTCTCGGTGATTTGCCGATCACCCCTAATCCACGTTGAGGCAAACTCAAATCTCTAACCGCTCCTCTATCTAGTCAACATTCTCTCGAGAAGTGACCTAGATCTTGAGCCGGACTAGTGTGATGAGTTATCCAAACCTCGATTTCACTAATGATGCACTTTACCGCTCCGGCAAGGCGTGCTCAACCTTTCACAAGACGTTTTGAAGCTTCTTCACAATCTTCCTTGAAGAGCTCTTCAAAACCTTTCTCCTAGCCGTCTAGGAGCCGGCAAACTCCAAAAGTAACAAGCCGGTGATGATCACTTTGCCTTCTTCTAGTGCCACACGATTGATTCAATGATCTAATGCAATGCACTAGAAAATCTCAAATGCACACTCTCACAAATTTGAGAATTTGAACCCTAGAGTGTATGAAACTAGCTTAGGCTCTCAAGGATGATGACAATGCTCAAGATTATACCAAAAGTCCTGAACAGGGCCGTGCATGGGAGTATATATACCCCCCACAATTAATATAGCCGTTACAGGCCATTGGGAGAAAAAGATCACCTGGCGGTCAGACCGCAGGCACAAGCTCGGTCAGACCGCCGCAATTGCAACGGCATTAAACAGGGGCAATAAATGCTCAACTGCCCTTGTCAGGCATACATACGGTCAGACCGGAGTATATTTCGGTCAGACCGTGAAACTGTCCAGAGACGACATAGTTTCTGGACACCTTATACGGTCAGGCCGATATATACGGACAGACCGGCCAAACGGTCAGACCGCAGTTCAAAAACACGGTCAGACCGATTTCGCGGTCAGACCGGTCTAACAAACGGTCAGACCGTAATAGCTCAAAATACCAGAAGGATAAAACAAGAGGTTCCAGGAGTCTGACCTTGGTCTCTACTACGGACAGACCGGCCAATCGGTCAGACCGTAGTTTACAACTCGGTCAGACCGATTTCTCGGTCAGACCGGCCTAACAAACGGTCAGACCGACTGAGACAGAAATGAGCTGAAATAAGCATTCTCAAAGGATGTGACCTTCTAGTATGCAATGCAAGTTGATTTTATGATTTGTGGCACATAGATGAAGTATTTTGTGATACACCACATGCTCCTCTTAATAGTACGGCAACTATCCTAAAATCCGGTCAAAATTCTTCTCTAATCACCTTAGACCGGTAAAAATGGAAAAGATCATATTTCGTACCTTTGCCCTTTTGATCAATGCCCTTTCTTCATCATGATGCTCTTTCTTTGCCTTTCATTAACCTATCTTTTAAGTATCTTCTTGACACAACTAGACAGGTAACGTTAGTATAGCATTTGTAGTTGTCATTAATTATTAAAACACTCTATAGGGGCCTAGAAACTACAGAAAGGTGTGGTGCTCGCCTATCCGGTGTGGAGAAGAAGCAACCCTAGTGAGATATCCTTCGTGGATATAGAAGCGAGGCTAACACGTGAGCGCTTCAACGAGGAGTAGGGGAGACCGGGCGAGTCTCCGAGACCTCGGTAAAAATCATTATATCAATTGTCTTTCTTTTGTATTTCTTGTATTCATCTTGACACAATTGCTAAATTTACCATTGTTGCATTAGTTTCATATTTACTTTGAAACAATTGTTTACATTACTCTAGTTGCAAGTTGAATTGTGTTTTCATATTGATTAATTGTAACTAGTTGTTAGATTGTTGATAAGTCTCATTGCAAAATCTAGGTTTCATAATCATCTTGTTAAAATTGCTTAGTGGGGAAAGAAATTTTAAAAGTCTCCTATTCACCCCCTCTAGTCGGCATTCTTGATCCTACAGTTATAAGAGCTATGATTTACAAATTTTTATTTATTTATTACAACTCTAAGACGAAAATACTAAAAATTTGAAATTAAAATTATTGAATTTCTGAAATATTAATTAATACACACTCTAAGACTAAACGTTGATAAAACTTAAAAGATCAGAATTTAAATACAAGTTCTGTATGAGCTCACACATTAACCAAAAATACAAAAAATTCTCATATTAATTGAAAAAACAAAAAAAAATTAGCTATGTATACTCTTGTCCCAAGTTATAATAGTTTAGCTTTAATGCCTCTTACCAAGACCTTTTACCAAAAGTATAATTTTTCTAATTTAGGAATTCAAAATTAAAAATAATAAAACATTGAAATTCGGATTTTAATTATATAATTTTTTAAAAGCTAAACATGGAACTCTTTATATTTAGTAAGATCTTATCTCTATAATATATTCATTAAAATAATGATATCTCTAAGAATCAATATTCAAATAAGTCAAGATATATTGTTTTCTAATGTGTCCTATGAAAGAACCGAAATGACAAATGAATAGGTGTAGAAGTTACAATTGTAAATAAATCAAGATGGGTTTTATGGAAGCATTAGTTTATAAATTCCTTTTAGTTTTGACTTTTCATTTATTTTTTCGAGAATCTTAGCACCCCTGACGCCATCCAGAGGCATTAGAGATCTACCCAATCACATTTTATCAAAGGCCATCAAAAACTAGTAGATCAAGAAATTGTTCGAATTTTGTCGAGTTCTCTCCAAAGTTTTCAATTTATAGTGGATTTAATAGTTGTGAATTAGCTTTATGTAATTTTGCCATCTGTTTGTGATAATGGTAAGTTTAATTGTTTATGAGTTTGTAATTTTGTTTTTCTAATATTAGATTGTGGTTTTAGATACATGTATATGTGTTAGTTGCAATATAGTAAAAAATTATTGAAATGACTAGCCTGTGCAATTGTATGGGTTAGCGAGTAGGAGCTCTCACGTTAACCAAAACTCAAGAAATTTCCATACTAAATGAGAAAAGAAAAAGATTTGATCATCTATGCAGTGATCTTGAGTTACAACGGATTAGATTTAATATCTTTTTTAGTAGGGAAAAAAATCTAATCTAACAATCCGATGGTCTCAAGTTATAATGGTTTAAATTTCAAATCTCCTTGAAAAGTGAGAAAAAAGATCCAATATGTCTATCTAGCGGTCTCAAGTTATAATGGTGTGGATTTAACATCTTTTTGGGTAAGGTCTTTTCCAAATTGGGAATTAAGAACTAAAATCAAGATTTTAAATTATAAATCAGGATGGGATTAAATATTCATTTTTCCAAAAAAAATACTTTAACATAAATTTGGAATTAAAAAAATAAAATTAAAATTCGAAATTAAAAAACAAGAAGAAACTAGAAAAGGGAAACAAAAATTTCGGATTAAAAATAAGAAGAAATAAAACTATTTATAAAAATCAACCAAAAAATAAAGAAATTCTCATGTTAATTGATAAAAAGAAAAATATTTAGCTATCTATACGGTGGTCCCAAATTATAACGGGTTAGATTTAACGTCTCCTTTATTAGGGAAAAACGAAAAAAACTAATCTATCCATCTGGTGGTTCTCAGTTGTAGCGAATTAGATTTCAAATTTTCTTTAGAATCTGGTCCCAAATTATAATGTTGTGGATTTTAAACCTTTTTTGGTACGGTCTTTTCTAAATTGGGAATTGAAAAATAAAATAAAAAATTGTAATTATCAAATAGGATGAAATTTAAAATTATTTTTTTCCAAAAATATACTTTGACCTAAACTTGGAATTAAAAAACAAAACTAAAATTCGTAATTGAAAAAGGAATAAATCTAAAAAAGGGAAATGAAAATTCAGAATTAAAAATTGGAAGAAATAAAATTATTTATAAAAATATAGTTGATATAGTTTTGGAATGAAAGATTCGGAAGAAATAATAAATTCTTTCTAAAAATATATGTTGCTATAAACTTGAAATTTAAAAATAAAATAAAATTTTATATCTTAATATTTTGAATTGAAAATATGAATATAAAAATATATAATCAAAAAATTATGAGTTAATAATTAAAAATAAGTAAAATTATTTGAAGAAATATACTTTGTTATAAATTTGGAATTAAAAATTATGATTACAATTAAATATAAAAATTATGAAGAAATATTATTTTTGTAAAAATATGCTTTTATATAAATTCAGAATTGATAATATATTTTCATATCACTTTGGAATAAAAAAATTAGGAAAACATAAAAATTATTTTAAAAATATACTTTATTTTATTTATAATGTAACAAATAAAATAGAAATTTGGAATTAAAAATAGGAATGAATAAAAAATTTGGAATTAATTCATTTAATTTTCAAAAATAAGTAAGATAAAATTAGTCCAAATTTGTATAGGAAGAAATAAAAAAATTGGAATAAAATGTTTAATATCCATCTTGTTTCGTAAGGTATTTTCCCAAAAATAGATTCTATTAAATTTTTTAGATTGAATCCTATTTTCTTAAGAGTTTGGTTATATTACAACTCTTACCATGTGAAAATATAGTTTTCCTGTATAAAAAACTGAAACCGTGTAAATATTTGTCTTTCATGTTGGTAAAACATGGTGAGATTTTTTGTTTATTTCTTTTTGTGTGTTTATCACTAATGCATGCATGCAACTTTGTTTTTTAACTACAGTATGCATCACACTGTTAAGGCATTGTTTAGTAATTGGGGCACTAACTGATAATAGAACATGGTGAGATGTTTCATTCTTTCTTTCATTTTATCACTAATGCATGCAATGTTTTTTTTTCTTAAGCAACATGCATCATGTTGTATAATGCGCTAATTAGTCATTGGAATAGCAGGTAAGGTAAGTTTTTTTTTGTTTTATTCTTATCTAGAAGTTAAGCTTTAATTTGTTGTAGAGAGGCAATATGTTACTAAATGATAGGTATACAAAGACATTCCGCGGCTACCATGATCTAGTTTTTAGTATTTGTCTTTAATAGAGATTGTTTGGTACAACAATCAGTCCAAATATTCTCAACAAATATTGTTTGTATGAATCTAAGAATTATTTTATGCCATATTAACGGTGAATGTTGCAATTTAAAAAAGATAACCAAATCAAAATTCTCACCAAGTTGTTCTTACCAATATACTGAATGTTGTTTAATTATTCTTATATAATTGTTGTATCTACTTTTATATAATAGAATAATGTGTTCTGATAAAATTACTAAATTACTTAATATTTAATAATAATGTTTTGATCAATCAAAATAAATGACTGGCCGTATAATTACACAGGTGGATTATCAGTTAAATTAATTTAGTACCGAGTAGAAGTTTCATTGCGTACCACAGTTATGTCCTCGAAAACTTTACTATATTGTTACTCCCTAAAAAAGTACAGTTGCGTCATGCCGTAAAAAAAAAACAGTACAATTGCATCAGCCAGAGAGTAAAATCTGTGGTGTCCAATAGCCAACGGGATAAATGGATTGACCAATGACCATCCGTGTGACAGTGTGTTCACCCCTGACCGTGGCAGGGAGTGAATTGAAGAGGCCCCCTCCCAAACCATTCATAAAAAACTCACCGTTCTTAACTACCCCACTCACTCAAATAATTACCACCACCACCGCCACTGCCTAGCCCCTATTTGTTTTACTGCTAACCCCCTCTGCTTTACTTTATTCCTCTCCTCCTTTGGTTTTTAAACCACTCTTCCCTCTTCTCCTCGCTTTACTTCTCAAGTCGCCAAGAGTCAAAACCCCAAAGCAAAACACAAAACACTTGCACATAACACGTCCATGGCTACTGCCATGGCGCCGTTCTTGCTGGCCGCGGTGTTTTTTACCTTGTTAGTCACCGTCACAAGCGCGTCGTGGAGTCAACGCCCAGAGGCCGACCTTGTGACAGGACTGCCCGGGCAGCCGGTGGTCGGGTTCAGGCACTACGCCGGCTATGTCGACGTCGGTTCGGGCGGCGGCAAGGCGCTTTTCTACTGGTTCTTCGAGGCAGAGAAGGAGCCGGAGAAGAAGCCGCTCTTGCTCTGGCTCAATGGAGGTAGGTTACGTCTGATCAATGAGACATTAACACATGGATTATTTCCAAGTTATCTAGATCCAGTAATTGTTATGCACTTAAGCTTCTTGCTTTAGCTTGCACTCTTCTTCATGGTGTCGTTTATATCCAATCTAAACTACATTTGCAATATTTGGGACTACTTGGCTTGTTCTTGTGTTTGGATCGTGTTTATAAATTATGATAGATAATTAGTACTACAATCTTAATAGCCAGAATGAAACTCTAACGCAAATCATAGCCTTCAATTAATAATATCCTTGCTTTCCTTGGCTCCTTTTCGCTATCAAATGCATTCCCAAGTCACGGTATGGAAAGTAGAAGCCTGCAGGCCGTGAGACCACCGTGTCGCAACGGAAGAATGATGCTTTAATTTCTGGCAACAAAAGCTCCAAAGCAAAGCACAGAGGGAGGAGCGCAGTGAGAAGTAAAGCCTCTCTCTGCAGAAAAAGACACTGGAAAAGAGGAGAAAAAGATAAAAGAAGGCTCAAGGCAGTGGTACCATCGAGCAGAGATCCTGTAGATTAGAAGCTTGCTCCAATGACCGGACAAAGCTAGAGACATAACGAGTGTGATGTAGCTCTCCCCTAGAATCATGAACTGCTGCAGTATTTAACACTGTTGAATCATAAGAGTATATATTTTCTCTCTTGTCCTTTTGCATTCCCTCACATGGCTCTAGATAGGCTAATGGGACACCACCAAAAGGACATTACATGAAAGAAAAGAAAGGAGGCCTGAAATGCCAATGCCATTTAGAACTTTGTATAATTACACATCTAACTTACTGTAGATGCGTATGAGCATGTGCACCTTTAAAACTGCACGATCTTTTCGTAAATTTTTTCGGTTTAGATATTACTCGTTTGTCATGATTCTGAACGGGAAGCAATGTTAGAGTATTTTTATTAATTGTACTTGTTATATAGATGTTTAGATTAAAAAATTAATGACACATCATCAAGTGTCTCTATAAACCATAAAAGTTTGTCTAACTTTAATAGTAACACTCTCATTTGGTGGTTAAATGAGGTCATAAGTATCTTCTCTCTCCTCTTTTCTCTCTTATTAGACCCTACTAGCACAAAAAACACAATGCAAACATTGATGTCTATTGAAACACCAGTGTTTCTCTCTTTTCTTTTATCTATCCTAATTAGTCTTGTCTCTATAAATACTTATTGAAGCACCTATTGAAGTTGCACTTAGAGCAATACTATCTCTATTCTAGAATAGTAATTATTTTTTATATTTGGGCAAACAATTTTAACCATAAATATTATTTTTTTGAAATTATTTTTGACAACAAATCTATTTTTGTGACCGATGTAGATATTTTTGAATATATTAGTAGTCAAAATTATTAAAAAAAATTAAAAACGACAATTATACAAGAGTTATATTCTTTTAATAGAAGACACCACGAATGTGAACAATGAAGATTTCATATAGCATAGTACATTAAAAAAAAGGACAAAAAGAGAGAAATTAGTTAATTACATGGAAGTGTGTGTCTCCACAGACCACAGTATAAGGTATGGTCTGATGTTTGACTGGCAGAGGACACCAGGGAGGCTTTTCCACTTGGCAAATCATCCGTCTCATCTTCCTGTCCTCCACTTTGTCCTCACCTTTGTATTTGATTTTTACAAAAGCATAGTATAATTACTAAATATAGCACATATAATTACTAAATATAGCACACCAAAAGCCTACGTACCTATTCTGTAAACAATGCCACAGGCACCAGGCAACTGCAGTACTGCCCAATGAATAAGGCTGTAGGGAGGCAAAGATATTCTGTACAAACATGTTGCAAAAAAAAGTTACAAAAACTTGTCTGATGGAGGTATGGTTGTGCAATGTGCCAATGCAGGTCCTGGATGCTCTTCCGTTGCCTATGGTGCTGCCCAGGAGCTGGGTCCATTTCTGGTCAGGAGCTATGGCACAAATCTCACTCTCAATGCCTACTCTTGGAACAAAGGCAAGCACACAACCACTCTAGCTAATAACACACTCAAAAAAATTCTTAAGAACATGTTTGATTGCGGACTGAATTTTGTTGCTTTCAGCTGTGAATTTGCTGTTCCTTGAAGCACCTGTGGGTGTGGGATTCTCCTACACCAACCGGACGTCGGACCTGCGGCAACTCGGCGATCGTGTGACCGCGCAAGACTCGTATAGCTTCCTCCTAAACTGGTTCAGAAAATTTCCAGAGTTCAAATACCGGGACTTCTACATTGCCGGAGAGAGCTATGCTGGTAGCCCAGTACCACTATATTCTATTAAGCTAGGAGTACATTGTAATATGTGAATAATATAATCTTTTGCTAAGTCTGTCGTGATATGCTTTTGTAGGGCACTATGTCCCACAACTTGCAGAGCTTATCTACGAAGGGAACAAAGGAGCAAGCAAAGATAGAGTCATCAACATCAAAGGTTTCATGGTAAGCTCTTGTATATAGGGGAATGCGAGAAAGAGTTGGTACTTGGTACCAGCTAATGCTTGCAATCATACCATTAAGATTGATAAGCGACAGGTAATCGGCTTTTACGCAGCAAATCGGATATTAATTAGTGTTCTAGAAAGATAAAGGCAAAGGAAAAAAGAAGAAAGGAATCATGATTCTTAAGATGGTCATCAGATCGCATGCGGATATACCCTCATCTGTACTTTTACTTGCTTTAGTTTGTAATAACTAAATAGTAACTAACATGTAATGATGTAAAGCATGGCTTGTCTCAACTCTTTTTAACTGCAGTAATAATTTCACGCATGCATCATGCACGCTGTGAAAGCAGGAAACCGCAAAGGTGAAAGGTGCAAGCAAAACCTTCACATCTTTTTATTTTTTTTCACTTCATTTGATGCAATGGTGTGTAGATGGGGAATGCGGTGTTGAACGACGCGACGGATCAGCTAGGCATGGTGGAGTACGCCTGGAGCCACGCCATCATATCCGACGAGCTCTACTCGGCGGTGAGGCGGGAGTGTGACTGCTTCAAGGAAGAGGAAGAGGGAGGGAAGCCCAGCAAGGACTGTTCTCCTGCAGTTAGGGCGTTTCTGGGGGCCTACGACGACATTGACATCTACAGCATCTATACTCCGACGTGCCTGTCCTCCATCTCGATGTCTCGGCGCTCGTCCAGGCTTGTCACTGCACCTCGCCTCTTCTCAAAACATGTATGGCTCCTCATTTAATTTCTCTGAGAGTTAGTTCTTGATACTGTAGTGTAAAAATGCAGCTTTGATTGTTTGAAGTGGACTTTTTAAACTGAGCAACCCAAACGGTGTGCATTCTAGGTACTTAATTTGTTGCCTTTCTTGTTTTCTCAAATCTAAGTTGTTAATAAGTAATAACTAAGTGAAATGACTTGAAGAAAAATAACAAAAAAATTGCGTGTCAACAATGCTAATAATGGAATTAAGATTATGTCAATTTTAACACTGCCAATATCATGTACTAATAGTGCCAATTATTTTATCTAGAAGCCATGTTCTCGTGTGATAGCTTAGGGTTTAAAGACTGCTTATTTCTACTAGAGAGCACAGAAGTTTGGTTCCAACAAAGTGGTTGGCCAGTGGATTTGCTAGACATAAATAGTTTTGGTTATATGTAGTAGTTCACAGTACAAGTATTTTGTCGTCATGGTGTAAGTGCGTAACATTGCATATATTGTTTGCTTTTGTTGGTGATGATTTTGTATATAGGAGACCTGGCACAGGATGAAGAGTGTCCCGGCGGGGTACGACCCGTGCACGGAAGAATACGTGAGGAAATATTTCAACCGCGAGCACGTGCAGCGCGCGTTGCACGCGAATGGGACGCGCCTTCCCTATCCATACTCCCCATGCAGGTATGCAAGCTGATCTGGCCCCTTTAATTATTCGGCAGTTAATTCTCCAACACTTGCATCCTTCTTCTGCTGCGTGCATGCACTTCTCGCTCCTATTGATTGGGCTATCATTCCGCAATTATTCGACCCCGTCTGCTGCTATGAATTTATATCCATTATTGCCGGCAGAGGGCAGCCCGCCATGGCGTCCTCAGATTTTTCATTTCCGTTTTGAGAAACTGCACCTCGTCAGATGATTCAGATCTGATGCTGCACGTGCATTTATTCGTATCAAGTGGTACATCTTGCTGATAGTTTTTACTCCATCCATTACAAAAAATCACCCACTATCTTGATTGTTACACAGACTAAAAGGTTGTTAGATCAGAAAAATTGCTAAACTGGTTTTGAATCCTTTGTTTTTGAAGTCAAATGGCATGGAATGCACAAAGAGTTGTTTAATTACAAATCAACTAACTAGATGAATGTGTGTGAGATTTTGAAACATTTGTAATTTCTAATAAGAATGTTGGATTTTTCTTCAGTCTTAATCTCAGTCATTCAAATCTTAATTGAACAGTAAATGTGTTATGAAAGACACAACATGCCTTTTTGATTTTGAAAGATAGAGGAACCAAATCTGACTAAAGTACACTTACTCTTAAGTTCCTTCATATAGAGAAAGAGATAATGTTTATTGTGAGTAATTGCTTATAAATGACTGGGGGAGGAAAGTAAACAATGGTCAAATGGGAACATATTACTGTCTCTATTTTGCTATATAGATTCATTTTTTATGTAACTCCAGGGATGAAAATTATGGTGTTTTATTGTATTTTTTCTTATTGTATCTCTCATAATAATACTTTATTTTTGTTGTGTCTAGTAGAGAGAAACTGAATAATTAATTATTTCTAATAAAACTAAGGTGTGCTTTAATTAGGGATAATATTACTTATTTTACATTTGTTTTCACCTAATTTTATAATTCTTTGATCTGCGTGCATACAGCGCTTGGAATAATATGGTGAATCAGAGGGGAGTATAACTTCTACATGTAAATCATATATCTTGTAAAAAGATTAAAGTCAAAACAATCTCTATTTTTTAGAGCGACCACCTTTGAACCGCAAAGTTTAGAATTTACAGTTTCAGCATCCTTCTGTCTTTCTATGGGACAAAATAACTTGCACACGTGTATCCTTACTTGATAAATGTACGTAATTATAATGGACGATGGGGTGTTTGTGCCACAGTGAGGTGATACGCAAATGGAACGACTCGCCGTCCACCATTCTCCCCGTCCTGAGGAAGCTCATGAATGCTGGACTACGCATCTGGGTTTACAGGTACAGAGGGCTTCACGACAACCGTTTTCTCAGAACTGGTTTTCCTTACAACACCAAACAAATCTTACTGAATCACATGCTCCATCATTTGTGCGATGCCACAGCGGTGACACGGACGGAAGGGTTCCAGTCACGTCGACACGGTACAGCATCAACGCGATGAGGCTGCGGCTGCGGGAGCAGAAGGCGCGGCCTACGGCGGCGAAGGCAGAGTGGGACGTGTGGAGGGCGTGGTACTACAAGGAGCAGGTGGCGGGGTGGGCGGTGGAGTACGAGGAGGGGCTGACGCTGGTGACCGTGCGCGGCGCTGGCCACCAAGTGCCGCTGTTTGCGCCCGACCGGTCCCTTGCCTTGCTTTACCATTTCATACGAGGCCAGCCACTGCCCGCCTCACGCTTTCGCTAGTTGCGTATGCTGTTCTTGTGTGCTTTAGCTTAGAGCTTGATTGGGGGCAGCTAATGTTGGATTTTTGTAACAAGGTGGAATTTCTTGGAAGATAAGACTTAACATTCGTGGAACTATTGGTCCCTCATGGTATAACAAGCACCATGTAGGTATCATCGGTATGCTCTGTCTCTTACTGGCAAGTTGTTTAGACATAAAGTTGTCTCATGCCTAATGGCGTTTATTAGCAATGTCGGATCCAAAAACTAATATATGAGGTCAAAATGCTGTTAGGATAAAATCTCTTTGTGAATGATAGTTATTAGTTACATGTTAGTCCTATTTTTTTTTAAAAAACTGTTGTACCACCTTGTTTATAGGAATCAATCAATTGGCAATCCAGCTATTTGGATATCTACTTCTCATGATAAATCTTAGAGTTCAAGTTCTATTCAAGAATAAAATTTCCCCCTCTTACCTAAAAAAAATCACATTATCACATATTATGTGGGTTATTTATTGATTTTTTTGAGATTCAACCTACCACCTTTTTGTTGTCTACGTGTTCAAATATATGCACCATCTTTTTTCTACATTGGAGAAAAAAAAAAAAAAGGAAATCCTATTCATAGGAGTTATTAGGCTCTGTACAATGCAGTTTCTTCAACACCCCGATAGGCGGGTTTCGTGCCAAAAAATAATAAAAAATTCAATTGAGGAGAGAGGAGACGTCTCGGCAGGCAGCGGATGCTTCAGTGTTTTTAATTTAATTGTTTTGATTTTTGTGCAATTGAATTATATATAATTTTGTTTCTTGATTTATGCATTTATATAATTCAAATTAGATGTTGATTATATTGAGAAAGTTGTCGATCTTTTAATTATCTTTGTATAGAGATTAAATATCGCATATATTCAATTTTTAAATTAAAAATTATTGTTATTTTACTAAAACCACCTAGATGTATCAGTTGTGGGTTTGGGCGAAGCGTCTCACGAATTGCCTTTGCGTTGGAGTAGAGGGTGTTTCACACACGTAGCACAAAATATATTAGAGAGTATTCTGTTGAAACGCCTCGCGAAACGCTGATGCACTGGACACAGCCTTAGAGTATAACCAACTTGCTTCCATTTGCTCATTAATTTTTCTCAGCTCAAAACTAGTTGACCTTACCAAATTCAGAATTGGGTTTTGAGAAATGTTGAGCAGACAAAGTAGGTTTTGCTTCAGACTCATTCCTAAGTCCGAGTTATCACCCATCATTTTCTAATTAGCTTTCAACTAACCGAAAATCTCACATAATTATGTGACTAGCCTTGATATAATTTAAAATTGTAAGTTTCATGAAAAAATGTCCTACTAATTTTTTACCTTTTCAATTCCCTGAGAAGGTAATTCAAGCAAAAAAAAATGTTTTAAGAGATAAAAAAATCTTTTAATTAGACAAAATTATTTGCTGTTATAATTAGGGTACATCATATATATGATTCTATTTTTTTTAGATTATGTAAGAATTTCTAAGAAATTTTATTTTTCTATCATTAATCCAAACATGGCATAATTGTTAAGGAACATAGAACATATGTGATGAACAAACTAATTTTGTAGTTACGATCGATCTAATTTGTCCATTGCAAATAAAATTCTTCTTTCTTACTGCGGAGAGTAACTCTTTCTGCTTACCGTCTTTTCCTAATACCATAAATTGGTGACTCCTAGTTATATGTGGAACATTAAGGCACTATTCCTCATTTATTTTTCATATGTAGTGTTCAGTTGGTAAGATGTGATTGACACAATGGTTTTGCTACAATCTTTTATGCTATATATCTTTTGACAATTTAACTCTTCAATCAGGCATTGGTTTCTTCTTGCTTTCAGATTAGCTATATGTAATAGGCTTTGGGGCTTTCCGTTTCTATATATGTCTTTGTATTGGTTCTTGTTCTTTGTTCTTTGTTCTTTGTTCTTTTTCGACGAGAAAGAGTGTAGAATTGCTGTAACATTACTGAAGTTAGTCTTTGATTCTCCTTTAATGAAATGTTAGTAGTCCTCCTGCGGTCACTTTAAAAAAAAAAATCATGTATTGGACAGATGCATCCTCTACACTATCGCATTTTCGTCAGTAAACTGAATAGAAAGACACAAAGAATATTTTAAGAATATTCAGTTTTCTAGTACGTCTTCAAACTGTTCATTTGCCAAGATCTTCAAGAGTTAAAAATCATTCTAGCACTTGAATAAATTGGTGTGTTTTGGACACACATAGCATGTGAATGGACAAACTACTAAGAAATTTTTAAAGAGGCACAAGGTATTTTACCAAAGGAAAGAGAAATCGAGAAAAAAAAAGGTGAAGTTAGTATGCACAGTAACAAAATAATTTCACTTTTGACAAAAAATAAAATATTTATATGCATCAGAATCCATTAGGATTAAACACCCGCCAAAAAAGAAAAAGTATGTGCAGGAAGCTCTAGATCAAACCTTCGTATTACAGATAACTACCTATTTAGCCAAAAAGTAATACTAATCTAAAGCACCATTTGACAGAAGAATCTATCAGGCTTAGGTACTCAACCAATAGAAAAGTTAGTGAGGATAGGTTTTGATCCAAATCTCTATATTGCAAATAAACTTATTTAGCTAGGAGAAAAACTAAAGCAAGGCAAGATTTGATAGAATAAAGAGTGAAAAGACTATGATATAAATTGACTTAGATCACAAATTCCGAAGATTGTTGATTGTTGTATTATTATCTAACAAAGGATAGGATAAACCAGGTATAAAGTAGCACATACCTCAAATTACAAAAGTTGCATAGCTCAAAATCAAACCACAAAAATTAAATCCATCATTATAACAAACCTACGTGCATATAGCAAATCACGCAACCTATATCTTACCTTGAGAGTAGAGAACTATTCATAAGGTGAAATTGCTTTGGGAGTATATATAGATGCTTATGAATGATTGCAGGGATATAGGATATGTGGAAAGTATAGTGTCCTAATCGAAGTCTATCTATTAATTTCTTTTGAACTCAGTTTTTTCTAATAAATATATAATCTTATATAACTTGAATTCTATCTTCATGTTATGATGGAAGAAAATTTTATCTATTAATTTGATTTCAACTCGGTGACATAAATCTAAGCCATTACCATCAAATGAATGAGTTAAATCTTTCTTTTTATTTTTACTGATTAATGTGGGTGTTTCTATTATTTTTTTTTAGAATTGATATAGGAAGTATTAGTATTTTTATGTGGGTCTAAAATTAATGTGATGTTTTTAATATCACTTGAATTTATTATATAATAATAATAAAAGATTCTATACTTTTGTATGTGTCTGCAAGGACCACAATAAATAAGGCTGGGAGATTTAAAGCTAATGTCTATGTTTTCTTCAGCATGAAAGAATGGCCGCAGGCCTTAAGCCATTGTAGTACTTTGATAACAACTGTTAGTTAGTCCTTGTCTCAGGTGATGCCAGATGCTACCGCTAAGCTGCGTGGGGCCGGGGAGTAGATCAGATTTTTATTCCTGCACACTGCCGAGAGCCAGAGATTCTACTATGGGACTTCTCTTCCGAAAAAACCGTGTTAAGTGGGAACAAACGGGAACGCTGCTGTAATATAGCTGAGAAGATTAACATCGCAAAATGTCTAGACATCTTAAATTCGGATTGCTGCATCCTTGTACTAGAATCCGGGCAATTATCTATGTATTTTTGTATTCAACACCCATCACAGTCGACCAATTCTCACTAGCCAGCATTCCGCACTTCAATTGAAATGAGGATTTTATATAAATAATTTTTTTTAAAAAATTACAAATCTAACTCAGTGTTTCAAAAAATTACAAAAATAATCTTTTTAAAAATAAGATTGCATCTGAACGTGGTGTGACAAACCTTTGCCGCATAACTAGTATGCAACAAAGAAAAATTGGTCAAAAAAAGAGTCTATCGTACTCCTGCATTAATTATTAATCTAGATTCAAAATTTTGTTCAATTCTTCCAACATTAATATCTTTTGATCTATAATTTGGATTGACAATTTATTTAAATCAATGAAATCGTAAAGTCAAAATGATCATATCAATACAAACGAATTATCAACCAGAACTAAATATCACAAGATATTATCAACTGATGTTATATATCACAAAATATTATATATTGTTATATCATGTGATATATAACTCCGATTGATAATCCACTTATATCAATTTGATCATTTTAATTTCACATTCTATTGGTTTAAACGGATTATCTATACAAATTATAAATAAAAAAATATCAATATTGAAAGAATTAAAAAATTTTTTTACAAAACTTTAAATTTGAATTAATAATTTTTTTTGAAAATTATACTGCCACACTTGAGAGTGCTTCAAACTCTTTTTTTTGGCCAATTTTTCTGAGCCGCAGAGAGGTTTACCACTACTGTCACGTCTACATTCAACTACACTTCTAAAATGAATTATTTTTGTAATTTTTTAAAACATTAAGTCAGATTTGCAAATTTTTTTTGAAGGTTATTTATATAAATCATTCAATTGAAATGCATAGAAAGTCATCACTTTTCCTTTTTGAGAATTTTAAGCTAGAAACTGAAGCAGCTCCAGAGAACACAACGAATTTGTGACCTTTCACCTCAACGTGATTTTAACAGCTAAACTAGTTAAGCTCTTCAATAATTCTCATATAAAAAAGCAGTCAAGGTGGCAGTGATGTGTGTTGACCGTTCTCTAATAAAATCCGATTTGTTTTCTAATATCAAGAAGCAGCAAGCAGTCATGGGGGCTGGTGCGGCTGCTCAAACATTACGGATGTAAAAGCAGCAGCAGCATGACGTGGAACTTCCAGCTTTGCAAAACCACCAATTTTTTCGAACAAAAAATAGCAGACCAACCTGATAGAAGAAAAACGGACTGCATCATGCCATCGGTTTAGACTGTTGCATTAAACCAAGCAATGCTCATCTCTCATGTAACATGGCAGGGAAACACCCACAATAAGCCTTCAGTTCTCCACAGTACCAAAATCAAAGCCTCAAGGAAGCTCACATCATTTGGAGCCTCAAGCATGAACTTTGGTTGAAACTTGAAAATGGACATCTAGTTGGCGAAGCTTTTTTTTTTTAATAACCCAATAAAAAAAAATTCCAAACCTAACCCAAAACTTTTAAAAATTTCAAAACTAACCTACAGTCGCGAAGACGGCACGCGACTGAGTTTGGTACATATGGGCCGTGCCACATCTTCAGTTGATAGTTAGTGTATCTGATTTCTTTGCGACTGAAGGTTAGTTTTGAAATTTTTAAAAGTTTTCAGTTAGATTTGGAATTTCGTTTTTTTATTGGGTTATAAAAGAAAATTATTCCTAGTTGGCATTCAATATTCCAGCACTCTAATAGTAAACTTCAATTTCAGATCAAACAGGATTTCTGTGTCATCACACTATATTCACGCAGGTGACAACAAATGAACTAGCCTATGGTAAGAACTTTCCCAAACAAACCAGTTTTCAATCTGTAGCTATTTTTGAGTTCATAAAAAGGTGCGTAGCTTCTGTGGCATCCTTTGAGGTCATCCAAGCATGGAGCAGTTCGGATTACTGGATTTGCCCTCAAAATCAAGAGCATAGCAAAAAAAAGTTCCAACTTCCATATAGCATTACTGTATTAGATATTAGCTCTTGGTGCTATTAAGCACCAAATGAGCTATGGAGCATCTCAAAGGGTTGGTCCAAATTCTATGGAGCATTAGGGATTAGCTCCAGGTCCTAATAAGCTCCAGATGAGCCAAAGATTTGTCATTTTGGTCCTATTAAGCTCTGCTCCAAACAAGCCAAATACTAATGCCAGCAGCCGAGGGTATGCTCCAAGTTCTATAGAGCATTAGAGTTTAGCTCTGGGTCCTAATAAGCCCCACATGATCCAAGATTGGCACCACACCAATGTACAGAACTCTCAAGGCTTCAACAGAAAAGGTTGGATTGAGAGTCAACCTATGCTATAGATAAGAGTATGATTAGAAAGATACGGGATACCAAAAGACACTTACTGACTAGTAGCAAGGGAGATCACAAAAGTCTACACCCAACAGGTTACTCCAACCTCTACAGAACAACAAAAGCACCTTTGCATTTGCCAGCTGTGCCAGACTACATAACAAAAGTAGTAGAAACAACACAAAAGCTAATACATATCAAAGGAGAAAAAACCTAAATTCTATAAACTAAAAATCTCAAAACCTAGATTGCTGATATACACAGACACAGAGTAGGAATTACAATTAAGAGAATAAACTGATTGGTAAAACTAGCAGAATTAGAAATGTGCCATGTTAATAGCAATTATTGTCTTGTGATCACTACCCCAGACATTTCATATGCAATATATCATAGCTTAACATCTGCCCAAATCATCATACTCGAATTAGACTTTCTGAAACATTTGCACATAAATTGATATACATCATTAACTTCTGAGTTCCGACACCAACCAGCACATCAAACTAGCTCAACACAGCAAACATCGCTATAGAAAAGCAAGAAAACATTTAAGCTCCCATTCTAATGGCCAAATGAACTATTTAATGCTCTTAACATGGAACTCATACATCCAAAGCAACCATCAACTACCAATATCAAAGGAATAGGAACTACACAACCAGCAAATTGCAATGATTATCAGCATTGAAGCTATTGTAGGTGGCATAAGAGGACCCAGCACAATATAGTGATTAATGAGTAATGACATAGATCAAAGAAAAGCTATGGCAATAATCAAATACCACTAATTTATGTCCAGCCAGTGCGCTAAGTAATCATACATGCCACATGACAATATAGAAAACAAGGGCATTTGTACTCCCATTCTACTGCTGAAAAGATGTTGTTTAAGTTAGTCACACACACCACAGGTCACTTTCAGAAACAAGAGCATTGAATGGCTATTACAATGTTGAAAGGACACAATTTTGTTATGTTTTAGTATGGATTGAATATCAAGCAAACAGCCCAAATACTGCACCTACCAATGTCAATGGAAGTAACTAAACATCCAAGGAATTGCAGTAATTATCAGCAGCAACTGATTTCAAGAAGCAAAAAAAAAGAGGCAAGCAGGCCAATAACGCCACGGCAACCAGAATAACAAGTTAATCTTATGTAAGAATTGAGCCTAAAATCCAACACAGAAACACGAACCCAAAAAAAAATTTCACCTTTGTGGGCATCCATCACACCGGTGATGGCTCATCGGTTCCCCTGCTAGGTCCATTTCCTCCGCCAAGGTTCGTTATATTGGTACCAACGGCGTCTGAGACAAGCGACACGGGGCGGTGCTCGATGACCTCGTCAATGAGCCCCCACTCGCGAGCCTCCTCGGGGTCCATGAACATGTCCCGCTCCATGCAGTGCTCGATGCGGTCGATGGCCTGTCCCGTGTGCTTGGAGTAGATCTTGTTGAGCCGGTCGCGCACCTTGAGGATCTCCTTGGCGTGGATGGCGATGTCGGAGGCCTGCCCCTGTGCGCCGCCCGAGGGCTGGTGGATCATCACGCGCGCGTTCGGCAGCGCCCGCCGCTCGCCACGCGAGCCCGCGGCCAGCAGCAGCGACGCCATGGACGCGGCCTGCCCGATGCAGAGCGTGGTCACGGGCGACCGGATGTACTGCATCGTGTCGTAGATTGCCAGCCCCGCTGTGACCACACCCCCAGGGGAGTTGATGTAGAGATGGACAGGCTTGGCCGGGTTCTCGGATTCGAGGAAGAGCAGCTGCGCCACCACCAGCGACGCCGTGTCGTCGGAGATGGGCCCGTGGATGCAGACGATGCGCTCCTTGAGAAGCCTTGAGAAGATGTCGTATGCGCGCTCGCCGCGCGACGTGTGCTCGATCACCATTGGCACCAGCCCATACTCCCGTCGCGGGGAGTACCCCGCCGGCTGCGGGTGCGCGGCGGGGGAGGACGAGAAGAAGGCCCTCGGGGCGGCGGCGGCGAGGCGGCGGAGCATGGGGTTATTAGGGTTTGGGTTTGGGTTTGGGTGCGAGCGATGAGAAGGTGGGGAGAAGGGAGGTGGTTAGACGAGTGAGAGCGGAAGGCTGCATGGTTCTCTATGGGGGTGGGTTCGGGCGGAGCCATTTGAGGGAGGCGAGGCAGTGAGCGGAGTAAGGCCTGGTCAAGTAATACGTGGGCGACGGATCTGGTCGTTCTCGTTTCGGCCTTTTTGGGTGGGCCGCCTTTGTGTTTCCGACAAGATTTAGCCCAGTAGGATAGTTAAGGACCGGAACTTACATTTTTTAAAAGGGGAAGGGAACTCGCATTGAATTCCAAGCCTCCTAGCTAAAAATCATAGTTAGTCCAATCCATAATTAAAATTTAATAGCATAATCTAAATGCACAACCACAAATCTTTCCCTTGTAGACAGAAAATTACCTAATTCATCAACTCTTCTGCTTCTCCGTTTTTTATATTGCTATCCTATCTCTAATTCTTGGGATAATCAATATTAGAGTATTTTAGAAAGTAGAATAATATTTTATCAGGCAACACGTCATTGCCCCCAAAATATTCTATTCAAACAACTAAAATTTCCATGTCGATATACGCATCACGTGTATTGAGTTCTCATTTCAACATTAAATGGAAGACAAAACGTGAATAAAAGGACTCCTAATTTACAAGAAAAAGAAACTCGTGTGATCGATTAAGATTTGTGGCCAAAATGAGCCGAAAAATTTAGAAGTGGGCACATGGCGTACACCATTGGTAGTTATGAAAAACCTTTTGCTGCTGCACTGCACGCGCAGAACTTTTTTAAGTGTGGCATTATTTTATGGATAGGTGGATCGTCCTCTGGTTTCCACCATAGAAACCAAAAGTGTTATTGTGGAGTTTAAGCATAAGTTTAACCCTGAGTACTTTTCACATGATGGCTTATAAGCCGACATGAATGGTCACATGAATCACACCTTGGATCGGAATTCTAGGTCACTAGCATACGTCTTTGCAAAAACATAGCAAATCACTAATAGAAGTGACCAATACACGCATCGGAAAAGGCTACCTTTATTTGCTTTTGTTTTATATGCTTATGTTGTCGAAGCTTAGGTTCGACTTAACTCGGGAGTAATTCAGACAACGTATTCTACAATAAAACCAACTTTCATGCGGATCCTAGGTTTTCATAATCTTATGGCCAGGATTTAGTGACCTATTAGGAGATAATTGCATGATATGTCATCTATGACGACCGAAAGGTTAATATTGTCTTTTCACCTTAACATTTAATATCCATCAAAATAATAATGCATGTATAAAAAGTGTAAACAAAGATACTAGAAACCGCTATAATTGTCATTACAATTGTAACGAAGTGAATCTGAAATGTCTGATCACAAATTAAACAATCTAGACTAGTCAATAATCTAAAATAAAAATATTGGTCGTTCTAATTTTCAATTATAGTAGATTAAGAATATTAATTTTTGATTGAGCAGCACTCATGTGTAGTTTGAATTGGATTGTAACAATTTAAAGCCTCCCAATTATTGTCCATGCATTAAACCAATCAATTTCTCGGTGATCGTGACAAAAGGGAAATTTCGTCCGTAATCATAAAGTTTTAAAATTATGGTTTTCTAAGACTAATAAGGGGATTGGGTTTATATGAAACACTTGTTAGTAACCTATATAAAATTTTTAAATTTTCAAGTGGCACAAAATAATTTGACCCTAACAAAATTTTTTGGCAAAGCCACAATTAGCCAAAAGCTCCGTAGTTCATAGAGCCAACATTCAATTGTTCTTTACTTATGTTAGCAACAGTGGAAGTCTCGTCTTATATCAAATCTCATCTTATGAGATATGATCTAGTGTATACAATTACAAGAAAAATAATTAGAAGATTTAGTAGAAGAAAAAACACAATAATAATGCAAAAGCAACGACAATCGGAAAGAGAAAAAGACTGGTGAAGAAGACTACAAATTCTTAAGCGCAACTTTAAAAAATGGTACAAGAGTGATGTGCTTAAACAATCATCATATCTTTTGAACTCTTTGACTCTCGCTCTCTATAAAAATCAATTACTTAAAAAGACCTTAATCTCTTATTCTTTCTATGCTCATCTTACTTTTACTATGAATTGATCTCTCTAAGATATGTTTGATTGATTTTCTCTAAACCCAACTACTATGGATTTTTATATATCTCAATTTTAACTCCAACTTACAAAAAGAAATATATAATACAATATAACTAAAATTCTTAATAATTGTCCAAACATAATACAATTAGGATAAGAGACATCTCCAGCAATCTCTATATTTTCTTATCTACTGGAGTTATTATGCCTTTTCAAGAATTTGCTCCTCACTTTTCCTTGCCTCACCCACTTGCGCAGGAGTGTCTCTACCACAAAGGACTTATGTACATATGTGAGACATCGTACTTCTAACAGAGTGCGACACACTCTAATATACCACTCTACTGGGCGTAGATGATATGTGTTCAACTCATATAAACTTTTACCCTAAGCTTGCACCCGTTTTGGCGCTGAATTTACATTTGACTTGTCATTTTGGGTGTATTTTTTTGAGATATCGACAATCTGCTTCTTCGAGTGTGTTTGTTGTGTTTCAGGGATCGAATTTATTAAATTTGAAGCAATTCTAACAAAGAATGAAGTTAGAACAAACAAATGACGAACAAAGGTGCAATGAGACAAACTAGGGCAAAAAAACCAGAAAGGAGAACGGGTGGGTGGGAGCATGCCCATGCCCACCACCATTTTTCTCCGTTTCGCCTCGTTTTATCCGATTTTGAATCTATTTCTGCATAGATTTATTTGGAGGAGTTGTAATTTGAATATTTTGAACTTTTTAGTTATACATAAAGAGGCTTTTGGCTTGGTTTAATATACATGAAAATTTAGTTTAGCCCCTCTCTCTAATTTAGGTTAGTTTTAGCTTTGTTTTCTATCTAAATTTTCTGTCGTCGACAATTTGTAAACTGACATGGACAACATTCTTATTTCGCTTATGCAGTTCGGTGTGTTTTCTCTAATTCTTTGCATCTATGTTGTTTTCATGGATATTTGCTATTAATTTTCTCTCTAGAATTAGGGTTGACCTAATCCGGAAGACGTAATTTCAGCTCTGATTTTTATCTCAAATTTGTATCTTAATTTATTGAATTTCTTCCTCTAAACTCTAAATTTCCATAACTGAGCAACATACGATCGTTGTGCTCTAACAAGAAGTTTAGGGGTCCTCAATTTCTCACAATTAGGCAACACGCGAATGCTACGCCTTAACAGAGATTTTTAGGACAAGAGAGAGGCTCTCGCTAAATTGACCAGTGAATGCGATTCTCTGAGTGTTGATCGATGACAGTACTGACAACTTAATTTTTCTTAGAATATCCTTGAAATCAATTTGTAATTCAAGTAACCTTTGTTGCAAATTACGCCTGATGGTTATGTAATTCTCAAAATCCTAGGTTTTCTCTTTGCATTCTAAAACCCCAATATCCGTCATTTCTTACTTTTAAACCTAGTTTTTCTAAAACCCTAATGTTCACAGTTCGTAGTTGTAGTTTTTAGTGTATTTTTCAAAATCAATTCGCTCTGATTAATTGGCAATTTTAATCTGAAAACCAATAATATTTGTTTCTTGTATATTTGACCCTCAAGTGCTCAACGAACAATTGTTCACTTGCGATATTACTAAGCGCATATTTTTTGGGTGTGTCAAGTTTTTGGCATCATTAATTGTCGGAGAACAACAGTTATTTATCTTTTAGATTAATTTATTACTAATCTAAATCGCTCCTGCTTCTTTCCCTTCTTCAATTTTTCTTTTTTCTTTTTGTGCACAACTAACCCTTGTAGGTTAGATTTGCATGCTTCAACCTTTGTCCAGTGAAGCAAGCAGATCTTCCCAACAAATCCGATACGATCAAGAACGAGTCAATGGGACAATCGAACACCCAAGGAAGCCGAATTGCCAAAGATGGGCGAACAGAAGAAATTAAAGGATTATGCAACTCCATTCATTGGAGGGTTGTAATAAGGTATTTTAAGACCCGTAATTGAAACAAATATTTTTGAAATTAAGCCTACGCTCCTAAACCTGGTTCAACAAAATCAATTTAACGTATATTCTTATGAGGATCCTTTCTTGCATCTCCATATTTTTCTTGAGTATTGTAATACTTTTAAAATTAGTAGAGTTACGCAGGATGCGCTACAATTACATCTCTTTATCTCTCCGAGATAAGGCGAGAGTACATTTGTACACTCTATTGCCCACTTCAATAGCAACGTGGGATGAACTCCTACGTTTTTTCTTAGTAAGTTTTTCTCTTCTAAAACTACACATTCGAGATTAGATTGCTTCTTTTACTCAATAGGGAGGAGAATCACTATAAAAAGCATGAGAGCAGTATAAAGAGCTTTTGAGGTCATGCCCACACCATGGCCTAGAGAAGTGGCTCGCAGTTTAATGTTTTACAACGGATGGAACTACACTGCCCGGATGACTATTGATGCCGCAGCTGGTGGCATACTCATGAACAAAAGTGTGGATGTATGATCTAATTAAAGGTTTGACACAAAACTACACGCAATGGGGGACTGAACACATTGCATCTGGTAAGACTAATTGTTGCAAGGTGAGTGTGATGGCTCAATTGGTTGAGCAAGTTTGGTTTTTGTTTGATAAATTGAAAATTCTTGAACAACCTGCTACATGTACATCCTTTGTTAATGCCATTGCACTTATTTGTGAATTGTTTGTCATGCAAGGCCATCATGATCATGAATGCCAATTTAACCAACCTATGCAACAAGTTCATTCTTTTAAGGGAATGAAACCATGACAAGATAATCTATTTTCAAATACTTATAACCTTGGATGACACAGCAATTAATTCGAACTTTCTGTGGACAGGACTGAACCAACCATAGCACCAATTTCCTCAACAATAGCAGTCGTACCAAGCACTGAGGCCGTTATTTTAGAGACAACAACAACAACCTTATTGGCCACCACATCAACGGAAGAACCAACCTGAACAATCCAATGTCGAGCGCATGCTTGAAACTTTTCTAGCGAACCAAGAGAAGGAAAAAGCTGCACTGAACCGGAAGCTCAACTCCAGCTCTACGCACGTTCGCATGCTGGAGATTCAAATCGTGCAATTGGCCAACCCCGCACATAAGAATTCCAATCCTCTTCCTTCTCAACCTATCAACCCTTGTGATTCTAAACATGTTAATGCTATTTTTTGTGTTGATACTGTTGATTCGAGTGGTGCAGGGACTTTGCAGTGCGAGAAGGTGCTACCAGAGCTAACGAAGATGCCTACCAAGGATTTGACACTGATAGCTGATCTGAAGCACGATGATCCACCTTTGCCGACATATGACCTCGGTAAGATCAAATAACCAAAAGGATCAGAATCAGGTAACATTTATTTGTAAACCAGTTCCACCTTTTTCCTGGACGTTACCTCCAGACTAATTTTGGTAAACAATATGAGAAATTCCTTCATATGTTAAAAAAAATTGAATGTAACCATGCCTTTCATTGATCTTATATCACTCAAATTCCTTCATATCAAAAATTCTTGAAAGGTATTCTTACAAACAAAAGGGATTTGGATGATTTAGAAATAGTTATTTTGACAAAAAAAAAAGTAGTGCTTTGATTCAAAACAAGATGCTAGAAAAGCTGAAGGATCAAGAAAGCTTCTCCATGCCCTACACGATTGGAACAATGTAATTCAGGCGAGCTCTCTGCGATTTGAGTGCCAGTGTTAGTGTGATGCCTCTTGCAATCGCACGGTGCCTGGCCATTGGCACACGTTGTGGACCATTCCATCAAGCACCCTGAAGGGACCCACGAAGATGTACCTCTCCTAGTTCATAAATTTTGCATTCTTGTCGATTTTATCATCTTAGATATGAATGAGGCTATTCCAATTATTTTGGGATAATCGATGCTTTGCACAATAGGTGCACTGATTGATGTACGTGAGGGATGAGAAAATATTATTTATACTACCTGAAATAGCTAACAACCTTATGTATGAGGACACCCCATGTAGGATAGACTCTCTTGAGACTGTATTGTAGGGTGAAACAATTGGAGATGATACTCTTGATGACAATACTGAGACAAATAATAAAAAAGATGATCATGCTACTACGAACACATCATTATTGCCTGAGCAAGCCTTAATGGTAACAATTTTTGACAATTCTTGTGCGAACTAGGTATCACTTCTCACACCCCTCTCTTATGCTTGTAAATGCCAATATGATTGATGAACAAATAAGCTCATTGATTGATACACTAATATTACATCGCAAGGTATTAGGATATTCCATCGATGATCTGATTGGCATTGAACCTCAAAGTCGATTAAACCTAGCTATGATGAAAACTTAAAAATCCATATTGCTAGATAACAAGCTCGATTATCCACCTGCACCAAATGTTCAAAACCACTATTGGAAACCTCCGTATGATCATGCTATGATGTGCGTCAAGCTAGACGTTAAACCAGTGCTTGTCGGGAGGAAACCCAATGTTTTCTTTCTCCTTCATTTTATTTTTGTTTTCTTCCTCTACCTCTTTCTTTTGCTTTATTTTCTTATTCCTTTTCTTTTTCAAAATCGCCCATCCTCAGTACTACTACCCTCTACCTCCACCTCCCATTGATGTCTGATCAACGGGGTATGCAAGTTTTTATTTTTGTTTATCTCCCTTTTTCCTTTTTTTTTTCTTTTGTTTTTAGGTTTTTACTTGCGTCTCCTTGGTGATTTGGCTTCTCATCATGCCTTCTGCGTCACTTCCTCCACCAGGTAATCTGTATTATTTTCTTTCCATTGGGGGTGATATTTTGTTTAGCTTGGAGGGGTAATAATCTTTTTACCTTACACATTATTCCATTCCATAAAAAAGAAATTGATGTCAATTCGGGTTGATTATTTTTTTGGGAATTCATTGGTGGATAGATTGGTTTTTACAAGTATATCATTGAGTATGTTTTGATTAATCTTAGTTACTTAAATTTTCAATGCCTATGTTTAGTGTTATTTAATTTTCAACCATTAAAATTGTGCTTGTATTTAAATTAATCTTGCTTTATCTGTATTTAGAGTTTTTAGTAACCTTTTGTCTAAGTTCAACTCTCAATTGTCGTCTTTTATATTTTGAAGTTTATTGCCCTTTTTCTTGAAGTAAAGTAAAAAATTAAGTATGAGTGGAGTGCATGCGACTTGCTGGGGAGAGGTGGTGATGAATCATCGACCAACTGATAAAGAGAAGGTGTATGTAGCTCATATATACACAAAAGAATGTGTCTTTTAATTTAAATAAGTCACGGCTTTGTCTAGCCTCTTGCAATGTATATGCGATCCACTGAGAAGAGGTGGTGATGAATTGTCGATGAGCTGGTCAAGGAAAGGTACACTGAGCATTGAGGTTATTTACAGGGGCTCGAGAAACTGAGAAAGCTACCAATCTATAAGTGTGCTTAAGTAAGCGTCTTCAGCTGTGTCTCCTCTGGCCGCAATAGAATACTCTAGTCCAAACATTCTGGCTAAGAGCATGAAAAAAGTTGGAGAGTAAAAAAAAAAGGAGAAAAAAATAAAAATAACTCTATATATATTTTTCTTTCATAAAATAGGGCATTTGAGCAGATTTAGGGTATTTGGTGATTTTATGATTGTTTGGTTTAGCGTGTTGTTTACTTTTAACTATTTGTGTGGATATAGTCGAAATTGATTAAAACGATCAAGTTTTCTTTGATAAGGTTGAAAATTGATACATTGAGTACGTGCATTTAGGTTTAAATTGTTTTGATCAATTATTACATACTCTCTAATTTCTCGAGAATAGTCGTTAGTTCAATATTGCAATATCTCAATGTTATGTTTTTCTCAATTGATGCTTACTATTATTTCACTCTCATTCTTTACTTGAGGACATGCAAAAATGCTATCTTGAGAGATTTTTTATAAGTGTTCAACTCATATAAACTATTGCCCTAAGTTTGCAATCGTTTTGGCACTGAATTTACATTTGTCTCGTCATTTTATGTGTTTTGTTGAGATATCAACAATCCGCTTCTTCGAGTGTGCTTATTGTGTTTCAGGGGTGGAATGTGTCAAATCTAAAGCAATTCCAATAAAGGATGAAGTTAGAATGAAACGAACAAAGGCGCGACGAGGCGAACCAGGGCACAAAATTAGAAGGGAGCATGGGTGGGAGCACGCCCATGCTCAATGCGAGCATGCTTGTGCCGACCTCTGTTTTGCTCCATTTCGCCTCGTTTTATCCTATTTCAAATTTGTTTCTGTGCGGATATCATTGGTGGAGTTGTAATCTGAATATTTTGAACTTTTTTTTTGTTATAAATAGAGAGTTTTTACTTGGTTTAGCATCTAGGAAAGTTTACTTTAGCCTCATCTCTAATTTAGGTTAGTTTTAGCTTAGTTTTATGTCTAAATTTTCTATTGTCAACAATTTGTGAACTGACATGGACGGCGTTCTTATTTCGCTTATGTAGTTTGGTGTGTTTTCTCTAATTTTTTTTGCATCTTTACTGTTTTCATGAATATTTGTGAGTAATTTTCTCTCTAGGGTTATGGTTGACCTAATCCAGATCGTATAATTTCAACTCTGGGTTTTATCTCAAGTTTGCATCTTAATTACTTGAATTTTTTTCCTCTAAACCCCAAATTCGTGTGACTGAGCAACACACGACCGATGTGCTCTAGCGAGGAGTTTAGGGGTCCTTAAGCACTGCTGGGTAACGTGTGACCGTTGCGCCCTAACGGAGAACTTTAGGACAAGAGAGAGGCTCTCTCTAAACTAACCAGTGGACGTGATTTCTAACTGTTGATCGGTGACTGTACTGATAACTTAAGTTGTCTTAAAAATGTCTTGAAAGTAATTTGTCATTCAATAGACTTTTGCTACAAATTGCGTCGATGGTTATGGAATGCTCAAAACTCTAGGTTTTTTCTCTACATTCTAAAACACTAATTTTTGTCATTTCTTGCTTTTAGACCCTAGTTTTTCTAAAATCATAGTTTTCATAGTTCGTAGCTATAATTTTTAGGGTAGTTTTCAGAACCAATTTTCGCTCTGATTTAGCGTCAATTTTAATTTGAAAGACGATATACTTGTTCCTCGTGGATTCGACCCTCAAGTATTCAACGAACAGCCGTTCATTTGTGGTTATTAGTAAGCGCGCCATTTTTTAGCGTGTCAGTAAAGATTTGTAATGGGCTGATGATTGGTGCATGAAACCCAGTGAGTTGCCTTGAAGGACACGCACTGATAGGGCAAGTCTAATGCGTTGCATAGGGCCAATCATTATCGGGCAAGGGCCAACGGCTGCCCGGTGATGACATAACACTGGGTGATCACTGTGACACAAACAAATAGAGGGCCGGTGATGGCCCGGTGATAATGCATTGTAGATTTTCTAGACAACCCTCGAAACCAAATGGTGACAATCACCCGATGACAGGGGCTTACTAGTAACCAGTGAAGGGCCCCCGACTGGGTGACTTGGCACCCTGGTGATGAAACCCCAGTGCTTGCTGAGTGTAGCATTATGTCCATCTATTTTTGCAGGCCTCTCGGAGACTGCCTATCACCATCGATACATGGATGGCGTGGCCATTCCCAGGGCTCGGGGGTTGCCTGCTACCAGGACAACTGGAGAGCACCTGTCACTGCAGTGATGCCAACCACTGGGAGCTATAAGGCTCGCCGCTCTTGAAGATGGTGTTGGCTGAGAGTGGGGGTCACATTAACACGTGGCAACGATTCACCACACAAGGATGTCCAAAAGACCATCCTGTCTCTATTCCAAGGGCTTCATAGAGAGCATCTTTGTCATTCATCCTATTGCTAGAATATATATATATATATATATATATATATATATATATATATATATATATATATATATATATATATATATATATATATATATATCCTATTGTAACATTTTATTTATAAATCTTGACTCACAAAGTTAATACAAACCATCAACTTTCTAAGTGTGCGACTTGGAGCTTGCTCCCCTTAGTGAACTCGCAACCGACTTAAGTTGGGAACACGCCAATAAGACCAAAGTCTCCCATGAGACTTCAATTTGTATAAAACTTTTGTGTCCAATTGTCTCTCTTTATGAAGCTTGGAGCGACCCATCTCATGGTCACTTTGGGCCTTCGACCACTCGTGACACCCAAGATCTCACTATTAAGAATTTCATTTCACAACAATATCTTTCATCTAAGTATCTTTCTTACTGAACATATGTTGAAGCAACACATAGAGTCTAATTTCGAGATATCTAACTCATGAACAACAAGTACAACTGAATCATCCACCTCCTTACACCATCAAAATTTTATACTAGATAACTCCACCACTAGACATCATTCTCAATTTTGTGCCTCCATATTGTTTACTGATCGTCTCAACAAATATGATCTATATAGCTCCACTGGCTCCTTAGCCACTTGTTAGGATACAATATCCCAGCTATGATACCACTTGTAGTAATAGCTAAAGCCTCACCCTAAATCAGATCTTACCTCGTGAGATATGATCTAACGCAAATAATAACAAGAACAAGAATAGGACAATCTAGCAGAGAAACCACGATAATGACGGAGAAGCAACGACAATTGAAGAGAAAAAAACTGACGAAGATGACTATATTTTCTTAAGCACATTTTCAAAAGAATTCAAGAGTGATACTTTCAAACAATTCTAGTATTTTTTGAACCCCTCAATCTTACTCTTTGCAAGAGTAAGGTTTTTAAAAAAACTCTAACCTCTTTCCTTTTTATATCTCTTTTGTTCTTAGTTTGGATTGATATCTCTAAATTATACTTTCTCGCAATGGTGAGCTAACTTCAAAAATCCGATTGATTTCTCTAAGTCTACTTCCTATAGATTAATGTAGATTCCAATTCCATCCCAACTTATGAAAAGAAACATATGATACAATCAAACTAGTACTTTTTGGTAACTTTCTAAACCTAATAAGAAATATGCAATATCTTTTCCCAAATTCCAGTGTCTGGCAACCGGCAATTTGCATGGTAATTAAAAACGGCAAGCCCACTGCATGCATGGTAATTAAAAACGGTAAAGGATTGCTTTCTTAGGAGGATCAAAGGCAAAGATTTAAAATGCCTCCTGTTTTTAGGGAGACAGGAAGTAACAACAAAAAAATATCTTGATCTCTCTTAAAACAAATGTAAATTATGGGAGCGAAACAACTGGGGATCCAGTAGGCGGGCAATGTGCGAATCGCTGGGCTCATGCACTGCGCTATCTATAAATCCCATACATTCGATGCGTCGCCAAAGTGCAAAACACGAAGAAGCTAACACAGCCTTCGAAACGCCAAGCACGGGAGCCCAGACTATGCAGCCCGCTGTAGTCCTCGTGCCGTTCCCTGCACAAGGCCACGTCACCCCCATGCTCCAGCTGGCGCACGCCCTCGCAGCCCACGGCCTCGCCGCGACCGTCGTCGTGCCCGACTTCATTTACCGGCGCATCGCCAGCAGCGTTGGCGCCCCTGACGTTGACGGAAACGTGGCGCTCGTGCCGATCCCCAGCGGCATCCCGGACGGCGACGAGCCAGCGGGCTTCGACGTCATCTTGCACGCCATGGAGCAGCACATGCCCGCGCACCTGGAGCATATGCTTATGCAGGCGCGTGCCCTTATTGGCTGCAGGGTCGCATGCCTTGTCGTCGACGTCCTGGCGTCGTGGGCCATCCCCGTGTCCGCGCGGTGCGGCGTGCCGGCCGTCGGGTTCTGGCCGGCGATGCTCGCGAGCTACCTCGTTGTCTCAGCCATACCGGAGCTCCTCGAGAAGGGGTTCATCTCAGAATCTGGTATGTGCTAATATCATACACATCCATGCAACTCCAACTTATTGCTCTAAATTGCACCGGACATGGAGTAACATGTTAAAGTTGACTTGGAGATCGAGAAAACAAAATTATAGCTCTGTTTCTTGCGTATCCTTCGCATTATTACAGGGTTAATTACATGCACTGATGCACGCAGCGCGCGCGCTCACATGCAACCGTTGCAACAACTGTTGGAACGACGTTTTCGATTCTTGAATTGGATCATATAGGGAGGCATGATCCTAAATGGCAGGCTTCGAGTACTACCATAGCTTCCTCAGTAAAAGACGATCTTAATTTGTTTATGCAAGGATTGGATGATTCCAAGATGAAGATATTTTACAAACCAAACTACCTCAATATTTTATGTACTTGCTTTTGTGCCGATGAACTAAAAGAGAAGGTTGGAATTTTTTTAAAAAAGATAACTCATTAAAAAAATTAATTTTAAAAATGATTTGTTAAAAAAAATTTGCAAAACTGATTTTCAGTTGTTGGTCCCAATCAGCAACTGATTTTAGTCGCTAACTGGATCAACAACTGATTTTAGTCGCTAACTGGATCAACAACTGATTTTAGTCGTTGACTGGACCAACAAATGAAAACGTGGCAACACACCCAAACAAATGTGACAGTAGTGCACGAGCGACTGAACTAGTGCACTACTGCCACATCTGCTTGGGTATGTCACACATCTTCAATCGTTGTCTCAGTCAATGACTGAGTTTCAGTCACTAATTAGAACAATTACTGAAGATTAGTTTTGCAAAAAAAATTTCCGCCAGACAATTTTTGAAATTATTTTTTTTTTGTTGAGTTATCTAAAAAAAATTTGGGAAGGTTGTGAATAGTCCTATTTGGTTTGCGGAATGCCTCCGTGGATAACAGGTTCATCCATTTTGAATGGACCTGGGAGCGCTTGGCCTGATTTATAGAACGATCTTATGTCATAATGATTTCTCTCCCTTAGAATGAGTTGGTGATTATACGAAGTCATACCATACTAAGTTCTAAATGATGCCATTCCATAAATAAAACTCATAGTAGGTCATTAATTTGATTTTCTTTGAGGAAATTCATTAATTTGACATTAAAGGAGAAGCATGATTGAATTTGCCATGTGTTCTGTTTAGTAAGACGTTGGAACAGCCATGGACCCCGTCTTTCATTTTCTTGCTTTAATTTGCACGGTTCTTTCATTTTCTTCCGCCCAGCCCTTCAATTTCCTTTGTTTTGTGTGTGTCGGGGTGTGGTCCCTCTACAGCCAATCGTTCTCGATCTGATCCATCTCCACATTCCTTTTTGCAATTTTCTATGCGTACTTTTTTAGGGTACTTTGAGATAAGTTTTGGGCCATCAGGGTCACATATTAGTCCATTTCTCGCCCTCTGAAGCTGAAACGTGATTGGTTACTTGCAGCATATATATACTATGACGTGAGATGTGCACATAGAGAGGATAATTACAAATTAGTAAGACTTTCATTAAAAAGTCGTCCACATAAGTAAGATCTTTAAGCCCCCATTTGGAACATCTTTCTTGGCCAGCTGGCGATGAGCTTTTCTTAAAAGAGATTATAATGGCGTCCCTTTTTTGCTGTGGCACGAGCTTTCCACGGAAAGGAGCTGCTAAATGGTCCTAATATGGTGCAACTTTTCCCAAATAGAGAGTTCGTGGCAGCGTCCTTACGATAACAGTAGTACCATGTAGTGCACTGGACGTACCTTTGGTATCTAAACCAGGGCTGGGGCTTATATGCAGCGATTTCTGTGTCATACTAAATGTACGGCTAATTCTGATATATCATCTGACCTTCTTTTCTGTGTAATCTTTTCTAGTTAAATTTTTTTTTTGTCTTTTGCTTTACGTGTCTCTTTTTTATTGGCCTTGCACCAGTTGAGCTTCACTCTTAAAAGTGTACAAGATGACTCAGGCGATTGGATTTACTAGTTAATTGGTCTACATCAAGTAAACATCACCAATCATCATGTTGGATATTTGGATGATGGGTTCAATGCACATTAGGTGTCAATATCCAAATTTAATAAAGAATTATGTGATAAACAGCGGTTAAGGCTTCATTTTTGTTATAGCAAGTTAAGCCCGTCGTTGTCAAAGAGAGTTCAGAAAATCTCACGGCATCGTGAACGTCAATAATGCATACATATACTTTCTGCGAGTAATTTTCCTTAGCTATTTGTTTTTTGGAGTAGTTTTGCTTAACCATTTGTTGATTTCTAACGTGAAGGTACACCTATATCCTCAAATCAATCCAACAACGATGAACTAAGTCAGGTCCAGTTGATCGGAGACATCCACATCCTGCCCGCAAAACTAGAACTAAGCACCAAAGAACTACCATGGATCGTGGGCGACACAGCTACCCAGAGATCAAGGTTCGCCTTCTGGCTCCAAATCCTACAGCGCGCCAGGAGCTTCCGCTCCATCCTCGTCAACTCCTTTCCTGACGAAGGAGCAGCCCGCGGCCTCGACCGCCATCCGACGGCGCATCAGAACAAGCAAATTTTTCAGGTAGGACCGCTGTTAACCAACAACAATGTGGACCGTACAAAAGGCGACGGCGACGCACCGAACCGGCCGTGCAAATACCCCAGCATGTGGCAAGCAGACACGACTTGCATTGACTGGCTGGACAGCCAACGTGAGGCCTCAGTGGTGTACGTCTCGTTCGGGAGCTGGGTCAGACCGATCAGGCCCGAGGAGATCAACGAGCTCGCGCTCGGTTTGGCTGCCGCTGGCCGGCCGTTCCTGTGGGTTCTGAAGAAGGACACGCCGTGGCGTGCCGGCCTCCCCCAACGGTACGTCGAGAGCGTCGCTGGCCGTGGGAACGTGGTGAGCTGGGCACCACAGGAGGACGTGCTTAAACACAAGGCCATTGGGTGCTACCTCACACACTGCGGCTGGAACTCCACACTAGAGGCTATACATCATGGTGTTCGATTATTGTGTTACCCTATCTCTGGAGATCAGTTCATCAACTGTGCTTACATCACTAAGATGTGGGAGATTGGGCTGAGGCTTTGCAGCACAAAGCAAAGTGATGTGAGGGGTTGCATTGAGAGGGTCATGGGAGGTGAAGAGGGTAAACGTTTGCAAGACAAGGTCAATAGACTAAGAGAGAAGGTCATGGTGGGTGAGGGGAGGTGTATGGCGAAAAAGTGCATCAAAACCTTCGTAGATGAAATTAAGAGAGAGCACCTTCTATTGAAGCAAATCTATAGTGTATTATAGATATCATAAAGGATTGTAATATCTGAGTTGCATGAGTACATTTTGTTTAGTGAGAAATTTGCTTAATCCAGCAAGTGCTTTACAAAATTCTCTCTTTTATGAGTGGACTAACTATATTTTTCCCCTTTATAATTAGATCGATAAATTTTCCCCGTTCTCTATTGTCAAATATGGTACGGCGACAAATAGATAGCTCTAGAGTGTATCAAAAATACTCTAAAAAAATAAATTTGAAATTTTCACACATAGATACTCCTAAAAATTTTAGGAGAACAAACATTATCTTTATGAAATAGAGCTCTTATATAGTTATCCTAAATTATTTTGAATCATTCAAATTAATAATATCCAACAGTTTAGATATACTAATACCTCTTGGTACCTCCTTGTCAAGAGTTTGCACCTAAGACAGTGAATGTCTTGCAACGCTTAGAGTTGGATCGAAGTGTAGCGTTCAAGTTGAGATGATCATCGAAGCCTAAAGCGATCGTACTACGGATTGCTCGAGGTTGGATGCAAAGAAAGTGACACAAGGATTTATACAGGTTCGAGATTTTGGAGAATCGCTATTCCTGTTGATACACTCTCGACATTGAGTCAATTGTAATCGATTCATGTGGGGAGATCACTCCAAGGCGTAACAGTTTCACTTTTATGACTTAGCCAAATTCGTGTATAGGATGTGGATTACAAGTGTTGCTCTTCAAGACTTAGCCAAATTCTCTAAAACCTAAAGAGCTCTCTTCCTCAAGAGAGGACCTAGGGGGCTATTTGTAGCCTACAAAAATTACAAAAAGACCAAATTACTCTTTACCAACTCTAAACAATAGGGGCAAAATTGTCCATTGAGTCTTTGACAGGTGGGCCCTTGGATCTTTGAGGATGTAGCTATTGTGTCCAAGACTGTTACCTGGAGGCACGTGGTTCGAGTGAGGATGTTTCAGTCACCCGGTTGATGAGGCCCGAACTTGGTGAAGATTCGGTTGTACCTTGATGGTGATGAGAGTTTCGGGGCCCCGGAGGAGACCTAGTGGTAGCTTTACCTGCGTGGAGTGTCCAAACTACCGGTCCCGATTCTCCCAGAGGAATCTGAATGTAACCTTACCTGTGGCGTCCATCCAGATTGCCATGCCTCGATTGTCCGGGAGGGGCCCGAACAGCCATACCAAAGTGGCGTCTAGACCAACATCTTCTGGTGCTTCGGGAGGGACCTGGACGTGGTAGATCAATTCAGTAGCATGAGCCAGGGCTTGCCGTGCCTTGGTCCTTCGGGAGGGACTCAGACAACTGCTCTTATGGCGCATTCCCAAGTCACCGTGCCCTAAGACTCCCGAAGGAGCCTTGGTACACAAAGAGGTCTTACCTTACCTTTTCTGTTTTTGAGATTTCCAGGACTACAACATCCTCTAATCAATTTATCTAAAAATCATAGGCATAGGATATAATAGTAATTTTGCAAATCCCCTTATTCATCTGGCCCACTTCAAATCCAACAAATTTTTTACACTGCTTAATCAAATATCCTCATAAGTACTCTAAAAAAATCCTCCTAACCTATCATAGCCTTTTCCTCTTATTGGCTATGTCTTGAAATATCAGTAGTCAGATGGATGAATTCCATCGAAAGAGGTGTCGGCATGCTTTACTTCCGTGACTTTTGTCACTACTCGAGTTGTTGGGAAGAGACCGACTTGTTGGAAGTTTCTTCATAATGAATATTTTGATCGGGAAGAGGAGGATGGATTGTTAGGGTCTCATCTTGGGTGGATAGATTTGTTTCAAAAAATATTACAAATCTATCCTTCCTAAATGAATGACCAGATAATATCTATACCGCCCTATAAGTACAAAGGTACTAGAACCTCCTAGAGAACGTAAAATTTGCCTCCTAGTGAATAATTTTTATTGTAAATATAAAAAATCAATATTCTATAGTCTATATACATAGGGTCTTTTCCAACTCAAGCTATTGCTCATGGGAAATTTTACAGTACTTCTAGAGATGCTAAGAGGTATTAGTACCTCATACTATTTTGGAGGTACAGGTTAAATCCAATCGTGGATCAAAAGAGGGCAAGATAGTCTTTTACATGATATGAATCCTTAAGAAAATAAACTGCAACTTTCATAAATTATTCCAATGTATAAAATATCAATTCCAATGGCTTTTGCTACTATGACATTCCCAACCATGATTTTTTATTTAGGGAGGCATATCACCAAGGGGAGCTCTCACCGAGAGATGACCCCCCAAGAGACCTCTCACTAAGGGAATCCTTACCGAGAAAATGTTTCTCCGAAACTATTGTAAGTGCTTGAGTTATTACGACTACTTAATCAATCATGGGGCTGGTAGAGGCTTTCGAGTTGAAGTTGACACTGATGCCAAGTGAGTTGCGTTGTTGATGATAGTTTCTCGTTATATTATTAGTAACGTAATCGTGTGATGATCATTCCGGGGGCGGGTGATTTTAAAAATTTATTTTAATGGCAATTACAAGTTTAGACAATACAATTTATTTTAGTACTACTGATAGTAAATATAATTAATATAATTCTATGTTAGAAAGGGGTCCTACGCTAGGTTGCATGCATATTTTGCATAAAACCCCTCATATGAACCCTAATTTTTCTACCATACATATTCCTAAACCTAATTGCCTAGCATTTTTACATAAAAGTCCTAAGAAAAACCCTAAATTTTCACCTCTGCACAGCCCTAATACCCATCCTCTAAAGCACTTTTACACAAAAGTCCTTAAGAATCAGCAAAATCAGAAGAAGCCTGAAACTAGTGTTTTGTACTTTTGCATACAGCCCTTGAGAAACTAGAAATTACAACTAGGTATTTAGAGAATTTAGCACACCTGTGTCACACATGTCTCAGAATTTTCTATAGCATAGCCTTAAACTGACTTAGCATGAGTCTAGTGCAAGTGAAATTTGAGAGGTCCTCGCAAGTTCTGTTGTTGGGGTAGCGGGTAGAAGGTGCCCAACCACCGTCATTTCTGTCTCAGTGCCTCTGAGTGTCGCAACCTGACCATTGTCTCCATGCTCCATTGCGAGTCTCTAAAAAATTACGAACAAGCCCTGAGTTATAACCATGTAGAAGAAAAACACTATACTATATGCATGTAAGTTGTTCTAATGCAGTTAGGTCCTAAGAGAAACATAAAGTAGCTTTTTGCATACTATATATATATATATATATATACGCACACTATTCTCATGCCAAATAATCAAATGCACAAAAAGCACACAAATTGCAGACAACCAGTTGAGTAACTTAATTTACATAAGATCTTAAGTAGCTGCAGATAGGCCTAACAAGTTTAAACATTTATAGAATAAAATGGTGATCTACCTATCACCGGTAGACTACTTCACTGCCCCTAAACCTTTCTTTCTTCTGTACACCAGCTACCAACCTATACACACAACACTGCTTTACACATCCAACCGGTCAGTAAAATACCTAGTTACAACCATCAACTATATCCACCCCGTTTCCTTGTCAATTTTCCTCGTCTCACTTGGAGCAAGGGGTCGATCCCACAAAACCCTCCTTGTCCTTGTCGGTCACTATGGAGCCTTCCTGGATCCTCTCCTTTGAATCTTCCTCTTCACTTTCTTGCACGGGGTCGTAAAAATAGTCGTCACCATCACTTGATGAGCTTGAAAAGCCATCGTTGGGGCCATCATCGTCATTGTCGTTGTCCTCAACCTCGATGGGGTTCAGACGCCCACTGAAATGCATGTCTCACTCCCAAGAGGACTTCAATTTCCTTATCCACCCCCTCATGTCCCCAGCATCTCGCTCGTAACCTTGGAGACGGGCTTCTACCCTCTCCTGCTGCCGCTCTAGCTCTAGCACCTAATCTTGGAGGATCCTGTTCTACCACATCACTACCTCATATTCTTGTTGAAGACGCTGGTACCCATAGTTTTGGAGATTGATAATCTCCGTGGCATACAACTCGGCGGGCATGGCATTCAAATCTAAGCATCAGTTCACCTGTGCGTTGGAATGCCTTGGCACTGGAGCTACTCCCAGTGATCTCAGTCAGGGGCAATGCTCAAAAAGGTGAGTCTCGTAACTCTCGAAAGCACTCTTGTCGGATCACCATCACCACATTGCAAGCCGCAACTTGGACTACGACTTTGCTGCGCATATGTTGTCCAACAAACTCCTGGTGCTAGTGGAGATGTTCGGAGAACCCACTGACTCGAACAGCAACCTGATACCCTACAATCCTCCCTCCTACAAGCTTGTCATCCATTCGGAAGACACGCTGCTAGCGAACGCCCAAGTACCGCATTAGTTGCCAAAGGTAATCAACCCAATAGCCCCATTTGCTAGCATCCATTAGGTAAGAGTGCACCATCGTCCTGCAGAGAATGTTAAATTAGACCTCAGAGCAAAAAGAGAAACTAAATGGTAGGAAAATAAAATCAATCAAACCTAAAGGTTCAATGGTCTCTATATATATTAGTATGTGCCTAGAGGTCCAAAACTATGCTCTAATACCACATCAACTGGTTGTCACACCACGAAAGTAGGGACAGTGCAACTAAAGGCACACTTCTCGAGAAAGTTGTGCTCCCCAAGAAACAACCACCTCAGAGTAGTACAACAGACACGTGGTGGGTTACAACACGCACACACTTATGCACATAACATCACATCTCAAGAATTTTACATAATTTATCACACATATATTCAAGTGGATAATTAATTATACATAATAATACCTGGTTTTTTAAATTAACTTGAACTTGATGTCGGATTATTTATTCCTTGGGGCCGCCGTAGCTTCAGTTGACGACGCCATAGTAGAAATCTTTGTCTATCGTCATTGGGTAGATGTTCGCAGACTCATCGTAGGAGAACTCCGCCTTTGCTTTCTTCGGATAACCCGAATATTCAACTTCTATGACAAGTAATTGCTAGCAAAGGTGAGCACGGTTGTACTCAAAAAGTCAAGGGGATAAGAATTTGAATGACATGCCTAACTGATCAACAATGATATTACGCAAGTCATATTTTAATTTCTCTATTCAACAGAAAACCTTTGCTTTATTTAACATCTACTGTTGTTATTAACATGGATAAACCATCATCGTTGCCAGTCCCATCTTAGGAGTTAGAGTGAATATTCACATATTTTAACTCTGTAGAGCTGTGCAACTTTACCACAGAAACTCTTAACCAAACTGCCACGTAAACTTTGCATTTCGTTAAATGCATGGCTAGATTAAAAGAACAAAACATTTCACCTCACTCGTACACTTAATCTCCACTTGGCATTGGGGTTTGTCTTGCCAATGTAGCAGTGTTTTATTCATTCACTCAGAGAAAACACTCCGAATTTACTATATGCAATGCACCCATTGTGGAGGTAAGTTTTCAGACACGTTCATCGACTCCGCCTATCCCATACCAGGTTTGTGGTAGTATAAAAGGACAACACATGAAATTAGCAGTCATTTGGTGAAACCTTAAATATTATTACATATGCAGAGGAGTTCAGTAATGTCCAAACACCACAATATATCCCTAAGCTTTTCTACCTCTGCAAATAAATGGAAAGTGATTGCTCCATCAATTGGCAATTTCTGCAGACTGGATTTCTCTTTTTATTTCTAATTTCATTCTAAACTCCTCGATTGGTCCATTTAAATTTAGAAAATATGCTCTTCATTTGTAATATCAATCGTATTACAGATTTTCACATACGATATGACAATATCATGCGCACAATTGGCACAACACGATCAATAAGAAGCTACTTGCCTTGATTCACGAAGTAATCGAGCGGATTATCATGTGATCGCTTTGAGTCCTCCTTCAGTCCTGAATAAAATAATTACAAACCTACAAATCAACCATTTACGAAAATCAAGGAAAAGAATTGAATTATGCAGGTGATAAATAAAAATATGAAACACCCTAATTGTGATCGTGACTAGCGTCGAGTTGACAATTCTAATTTTTAAATCGATTCACAGTGGTCTGATCGATTAATCCTGATCTAATCCTCGACGAAAAATCTGAAACCCTAAATTTCAGGACTTTGAAACTTTTCTTGAATTCTTTTGTTCCTTCTCTTTCTTTTTCTTCCTTTCCTTCTTTTCTTTTTTTTCTTCCCCTCCCACTTCTTTTCTTTTTTGTTTATTTCTCGCTTTTTTCCTCTTCTTTTTTTTCTTCTCTTTTCCTCCTTTTTCTATTTTCCCTCTCTTTTCTTTTCTCCTTTTTTTCCTTCCTCTTTGTTTTTCTTCTCTCCCTCGGCCGGCCCTAACCTACTCACTTCTCTCTCTCTTTTTTTTATTCTCTCGATCCCTTCATTTGCCACTCCCTCTCTCATTCTCTCCTCCTTCGTCTCCTGTGGAACGCGTGGTCAGCGTGGTGAGAAGGCAGCACACACGCGGCAAGCAATGTTAATGAAAAATTGAGTTAGGAGCGACCTGCGAGTGTATAGAGGTGGAGTAGCAAAACCAGCTACAACATCATGATAAACCCCCATGACAAGTGGAGGTTAAGTGTACGGTCAAGTAAAAAGTTTTGTCCTCTTAGTCAAATCTTGAACTTTAAGCATTGCAGTGAATTGGTTGGCATGACAATTGAGAGCTTCTGTGGATAAAGATGCACACCTCTACAGAGATAAAAAAGATGTAAATATTCGCTCCAACTCCCAAGGGAGGAGTGACGACAATGGTGGTAAACCCATGTTAATAGCAGCAGTAGATTTCAATTAAAACAAAGGTTTTGTTGTTTAAAAGAGAAATTAAAATATGTTTTGCATAATGTTGTTGATGCAAAGTTAGGCATGACATTCAAATTCTTATCCCCTCGACTTGTTAGGTATCACCGTACTCACACTTACTAGTAATTCCTCGTTTAGAAGATGAATGTCTGAGTTATCTAGAGCAAATGGAGGCAAATTTCTCCTATGACAATGCTGCAGATGTCTACCCAAAGACAGCATGCAGGTGATGACTCCTACTATGGTGCCATTGATTAGAGCTACGAAGACTTGGAAGAATAAAATAACCCAGTGAAATGTTCAAAACAACTTAGGAACCCTGCTATAATACTCTGTATATTTATTTTCTCACTCAAAGGTGTGTATTATAAATAATGTGCAATGACTGCGATGTAATGTCGTAACCTATCACGTCTATGTTATATTACTCTGAGGCCGTCTTTCTCAGAAAAGCACGACTTTCTTGAAAAACGCACTACCAGCTACACTGTCTTTACTCTCTGGGCATGACAATTGCAATACCAACTGCACGGCCCATGGTGACACGTGTCGAAGATTAGGAGCAAAAGTACATCCAAATGACTATCCTGTCCTTCACCCAATAGTTCTGAGAAAGTCGTCGTGATCAATCATCGCTTTCTTTTACTATAAATACCTCATATACTCGCTCATTAGCAAGGATTGTTTTTCACTTGTTAATACAAACAAATACTCCATCGAGTGTGTTTTAGAGCCTCCTTCCCCTCAGGAAGTTTCCCAATCGACTAACGTTGATGGCATACTGTCAAGACTAACATCCCACTCGAGACCCCAACATGTATAAATCTTTCAAGTTCATTTTCTCCAATTGTCCGACTTTGAGTAAACCGTCACACGATCATTTTGAGTCTTCGATTTCTTGTGACTCATAAGACGTCGTTATTAGGGCATTTAACCCCACAATAGATCTTTTATTTTAGACGATCCACAAACAATAAAAGTAGTGGAAAAGAGCTCATTACTTATGTAGTCAAACCAGTCCATATGGAGAGGCTATGTTGAAGAAAAGTAGTGTTTGGTTTTTTCCCTAAAAGCATAAAATTAAAACACAGTTTAAGGAATTGATGATAACTTCTCAAAATATTTTAATCTAACATATCATTATATGGTGGGCATCAAAAATGATTTTCGCCAAGAAAAAAAAGACTTGTTCATGGGAAAGAAAAATTTTAGCTCTCTATCACTAGTTAGAATTAATTTTCTTGCTCATTTAAGCAATCTAACCTAGTAAAACAAGAAATTGGACATAACTACCAAACAGTCATACTTGTCAATCAGATCAGACTAAAAAATAATTTGCTTATATGAGAAGAAATCCAAGATTATATCACAGCCTGTTTTATACATGTTTCGGTTGCACTTGCACATGGTGAATTAGTGAACCCAAAAAATAAATCCTCACATCACATTCAAAGGGGTGGAAGGATTTTTTTCTCACCATCCCCAAACAAAACCAATATTTAGGTCTTCCTAGCAAAAACATGCGAAGGTACTTCACTCATGAGTCACCGGTCGACACTGAGGTGACGGCCCCAATATCTTTCAACACAAACTATTTTTTTTTGTGTGTATGTCTGCGTATTTATTTCTATTTTAATCTATCTACACTTTGGACTTGATGTGTTTGTAGTACTTTATAGTGCAGTTGGATTGTTACATGCACGTTCCCGGCACGTAACCTGGTTTGCACATGGCTGGAAGGTACTCTCTTTTGTGCCCATTAAAGAATATCTGTGAGCTCTCAAAAAAGAATCGGTTGCGAACACTATAGGCCACAAACCAGGCCAGTGGGTACTTCATAGGATTGACACAGACGTTAACTATAAATCTTTTTGGACATTTTTACTATCATTTCAAATTCTTTTGAACGTATCCAAATTAATAATATTCAATAATTTAAATATATTACTATTTTTTATATCTTCTTTAATCAATTTATCAAAAATTAGAGATGCAAAATATAACAAAAATTTACAAATCCCTAAAGTCCACTACAAATCCCACAAAATCTTTAAACTGCCTAATCAAATATCCTACTAGCAACTCTAAAAAAAAATCCTCCTAACATGCTCGTAGCCGCCTTCTCTTATTTCCTCTCAAAATAAATGTTCAAATTCTTACTTGCTACACTGATCGTCGCCATAGCTTCATATTCATCCTAGTGTAATCCGCAAATCTCTAATCAACTCCTCTAGGAATCTTTAAGACTCAATTGAACTCCTTTTCATAGCATGCTCTAGTTCATTCCGTAAATTTCAAAAAAAAAAAAAAACTTGAGGTTGCTACTCGAGATCATTCCGACAGAGTTTCAATTGAATTTCTGTTGCTGCTTGAGTTGTTAGGAAGGGACCAACTTGTTGGATGTCGAAGTTTCGTTTCTTTTTTTGAAATTTGTGGAATGAAGATTTTGATCAAGAAAGGGGAAGGACTGTTGGGATCTCATGTTGAGTGGAGAAGTTCCATCAAAATGAATTTTTTTTTACTGACATTTGTGGAATGAAGATTTTGATCGAAAAAAAGATAGATTGTTAAGATCTCATATTGGGTGGATAAAGTTTGTTTCAAATGATATTACAAATCTATCTTTACAAAATCAATAGTCATATTAAATTTTTACCTCCGTAGAACTGGAAAGATACTAGAATCTCTCAGAAAACAGTAGAATTTGCCATATTTTTTAGAATAGACACTAAATAAGAGTATGCGTGACAGAAATTAAAGGGAGAGGAAAATGTAAAAAATTACCCTACAAATTACAGGCACTTGTAAAGTATCAATTAATAAAAAAAAACTAAAGTAGCAGTCAGTAATTTTTTTTTCTTTCAAAAAACAGTTAGTTTTTTTCTTTGCACTTCCAACAGTGACTTAACAAGAAATGTCTTCCTTATGCTTGTATGTATTCATCTTTGATCAAGTCATACGAACTCTTTGATTGCCACAATGCAATACTTTTTCCCAAACAACTCTTTGATTTTTTTTTTTTTTTTTGCATTGTTACAAAAGAACTGTGAAAATTGCTGTGCTATATCCATCTTTGGGAGAGTTTGGAACAAACTTTGTTACTTCGATTCATTTTTTTATCCTTTGTGCCGAACAAATGCGCCCAGCACCGGGGCTTTTGGGTGATTATTGACGGATGCGCACCCAAATGATAAGAAGAATGAGAAATGTTGGAATCCACTGAAGAGATAAGAGAGATGTTTGTGAAGGCCGAAAAGTGAAAGTAAAAGTTTTGATTGACGTGTACCGCAGAGCAGGGCAAGTACCCTGAAGGGTTTGCTGTACACACCGATGGAATCGCAAGCATTTTCCATGTGTTTCTCACCAAAAGGGCAAAAGCAATTGGCCCCACGACGTCCAAATCTTTACTTACATTCCCTCTCGAACGGAAGTAACACAGTTCTTCTTGGCCAGCCGTTTAAGGGATATCTTTTTCGCATGAGCATCAGCAGTCGCATAGCCAAATACCTAAGAGAAAGGCACACTTTGTGTTGTTTTTCACTTAGATGTATAATATATTAGATTGTCTCTTATCTTATCAATTTAAATTTGAATCAAAGAAAAAATTATTAAATTGTCTCTTACCTCATCAAACTGTGTCCAACACCAAAACCAAATTAAGCGGCTGTATTGGAGAGTAAATGACGTCTGGCAACGTATTTTGTGAGCTCTTCGTCCTCGGGTCCCTCACCTACCAATCCACATAAAACCTCAAACTAACAAGTGAAACCATCACTATGTGGGGATCAGTTGTCAGCATATGTGTGTAGCGTAAGCACATGACTTTGGTGAGCGAGGCGATAGTGGTGGACCCCACAAACCACGTGGGTGGGTTGTGAGTGCACTCATCTCATTCACCACACACCGACTGCCAAGGTCAGTGTCATGTGGGTCTGTGTGAGTTTGACCCATATGCCAGTGTTAGTGATTTTTTTGCGCACTGAAATATACCTGTTGGGATTATTTTGGAGTGGCCATACTGAAAAAACTAAACATTAAAAATAGCCATTGCAAATTAACTGTTATACGTATTTTAAATGTTTTAGGGTAAAAAAATTCATAAAATTCCAAAAACATCAGAAAAATTGTAAAAAAATCTAGAAAAATATACCTTCCTCTTCCCATTAAACATGACCCATGTTGAGATTATTTGGACTCACAAATCTTACACCATTCATACACCAAGCCTTCTTGAATTTCATATGGATAGTAATCCATCAATGGTTTAGTAAACTGGATTAGCAAGTGTAATGTAGTTGGGAAAACCCAGAAATACCTAGTAGTGAAAATTCACCTAATTTTCCACCTCTCCATCCAGATCCTATTTGTTATTCACCATTTGCACACCCCTTTCCATATCCACAAGGGCCTTACGCCCCTTACGTCCCAAATTTTCATTTTGTCGAGATGCCGACTAATCCTACACAATTCTCGCCACCACAATCTCCTACCAAATATTCATAGTCTGTGTTAATGTTCTATAGCAGTACCCCACATTCATTGTCGAGGATGACGACAGCAACGGCAATGTTGCTACAAATGCTGGGGGGATTTATTAAGCAAATGCTTTGATTGCAAGATGACTGACATTCGACTTTTGAGTGCTTATTATAATTTGAAATTTCGTCAATTTGATTTTTTTTTTTGGTTTTAGCTTCCAAATTTGTAAACAATTTATTTTTCCCATATTTCAAGTTAGTGATTGGTTGAATAATTCCCTCAATACATTCAATGGAAACAACATAAAATTTGATATATACTGGAGAAAGGTCACAGCGACATACAATGCGCCTAGTCCGAAAAGTTGCAAAAGAAACATCAAGCATTGCAAGGATCATTGGCAAAAAATTAACAAAAAAATTGTTCAGTTCAATGGTAATTGGTGTGTGCTGAAGGAGATGTATGCTAATAGTTGTTCAGATGACCAACTAATGACTCAAGCACGCCAAATGTATAGGAAGGAGGTGAGCCCTCATTTCATCATGGAGCACTGGTGAACGGCCGTTCAGGATCAGTCAAAGTGGTGCAAAACCTACATTGACACTGAGAAAAGATTCAAAGTGAATGAAACGAGTGCCTACACATCATTATCAAACACAAACGATGTGCCAGTCGAGGAGACATGGCCGAAAGGTTGAGACGCGGCAAAGGAGAATCAAAAGGAGAAAAGCAACCTATGAGAAACTTCAGTGGTTGGGAAAAAAACATAAGGAGCATCGTCAAAGGAAACACATATCGTGCAGAATTAGCTAAGGATGCTCTTTGTGCGGCCACCTCGTTGTAGGACATGGCTAAAAGAAAAGAACATGTTATTTTTGTCAAGTTATTAACAAAACTCGTGACAACCAACATAGCAAATTTCACGGAGGAGCAAAAGGAGGCGCATGCAGCAGCATTGAAGTATGTGCAAGATAAGATTAAGGAGATGAATAATGAGTAGGCTATATCATGTATCTTATTATTTTTATGTATCTTTGGATATGGCATATATTCTTTGGTATTGATGCCTCCAATAACGACATCAACGTGCTGAACCAGTCGTCCTTGTTTACTGATGTTTTGACGGGCCAAATTCCTTAAATTCAGTACTCCATAAATGGGACGCAGTACAATATATGGCACTACCTAACTGATGATATTTATCGAAAGTGGGTTGTCTTTGTCAATACCATACTCTTACCCCAAACTGAGAAGTTCAAGTTGTTTGCACGATATCAAGAAGGTGTAAGAAAAGATGCGGAGCAAGTTTTCGGAGTCCTGCAATCTCGGTTTGCCACCCTACACGACCCCACCTATTTTTGGCAACGATCAGCATTTGCAAAAATCATGCGAGCATGTGTCATGTTACACAACATGATAATTAAGAATGAGCGAGACTATAATATTCATACGACAGTCAAGAGACATCTACCATGGCACCACTTACTTTTTACAATGGTGCTCCACCTTTTTTGCTGATGTACTTGCTTGAAATGATAAGATCTATACTCACCCATCACATGTGCAACTTAAAAGGGATTCGATCGAGCACATTTGGCAATATTTTAGAGAAAACCAGACAGAATATTAGTTAATTATTAATTATTATGTTTTATGTTATCTCTAAATATCCAAATGCATTCAATTTGTAGTATGTTCGATGTTATTTTTCTATGTCTGAATTTAATAAGAAACTGTATTATCTTTATGTTAAATTTTTTAATTGCAAGTCTCTAATTTTTTTTGTTATATTGGAATTATCTAGAATTAATTTATTGATTAATTCTTTAACTATTATTAATCATAAATTACAAAAAAATCACAAATCAATATTTTATATGTAGGAGTCATGTAAAACACTACCAAAAACTAATGTATTGGAGTGCTTGACTCTTAGAAAAGCGCTTCGCGGTGGACCCGATCGAGATGTTTTCCGAAGCACTATATGCATAGAAGTGGGCGGTATCACAAGTGGTACTTCGTACGCGTGGCACAAAATATTCATTTAAAACAACTTTTAAAGCACCATTTACATGGGCTTAGTCTTAATAAGAGTTTAAGTTAAATTTTAGTTATAGTGTAGTTAATCTTAGTTTTTCATTTAGTTTTCTATTTATTCATGTTATGTCTTTATATACAGTAGAGATCTTTTGTAATTTTCTGTGTTTTATTATTTTTTATCTAGCACCATATCAAGTACATACCCAACTAGAAAGGGACACGTAGAACGGTAGAAGTATAGAACAAAAATAGAAGTAGATGGACATAAAATGCTGTGTGTAGAAAAGAGAATCTCGTAGAAATAGAACATGTGGCACATTAGAACTAGGTATGCATCTGTTAGTGTAAGGAACACTCCATTTGAGCTTTTTTCCCTTGTAAGAAGAAAAGGATTTGATTTCATAGGTTCTAAGATGCAATCAGGTAAGTTGTACTTTATGGTGTAACATTCGTAGTGCTAGGTCGGTCTAGCCCAAGTATCCATAGGGTTGGGCTTAGGTCTATCTTATCCAGCCCAGATATAATCGAGCTCTTCGGCCGCCTAACTCGGCCCGAGATCTGCTCCAAGTTCGTTTCCATGTCTACCTAATTACCTATAGGGCTGGGTCATGTCCGGCGTCTCATTTTTCCAACTTGGGCTGCTACGAATAGCCCAAAATGGCCTCAAATGGCTAAAATCGGTGATGGCAGTACACCCCCACTAGAGGAAGCAAATGATTTGCAATGATAATTGTGAACATAAACCAGAAAGAAATGGAATATGCCTTGTACATATCTGTAAATAGGTCCTAAACTTATATCCTGGACAACACTAGGCCAGTGGCGAATCTGATCTTTGTTAACGGGTTCCCAAGGCCAGAAGTGAAATTTTTTTTCAGCAAGTTACAACATTGATTAGGACTATAGTGTAATTCTGAAGAAGTTACTCTCTTTATATAAATATAAGTCATTTTACACTTTTCTCTTGTTTATAAATATATGTCATTTTATATTTTTAAAGAGAATTTCTTATGTTGTTTTCCTTTATGTCCTTCTCTTCCATAAATCATTTAATAACTTATCTAACTATAATGAATAATCTATACAGACACTAAAACCATATGTATATTTTATGGGGGAGTAAAGTAAAAGGGTATATTCTAAACTTGTGAATTGGTGGGCGTGCAGAAGAGATTCAATAAAGAAAATCTGATGCCAAGATAAATTGTAGATAATTAATCTATAAATACCTGGTCTTCTAAAACTGTTGAGACAAACTTCTTAATAATAAATTTATATGATCTGTGATTAGAATTTGAGTATAGTCATTTGATTTGAGTAACACAACTATTTGATACGGATAATGGATTTATCATAACCAACCATTTATACAACCCAACAGGCGTGATCATTTCTTGTTACGATGAGACCAAGGCTAATAATAGTTCTTTTCCATTGGTCCCCAGTTGTAGCTTGTAGCACATTGGACCCTTGACACACGGGGTGGTCGTTAGTTATGCAGAAAGAACACGCACCACATGTCACTTAACGCCACTGTGGAGCAAACGATAAGCTGATAAGGTAAATATCTCCATACTCGAGTGCCCTGGCAGCACAGCCAATGCTCTGTTCAAACCAAAACCATGGCGAGAGCTTGCAACCCCGCACTGAGGCTGCTGCCGAATCCGATCAAAACTCAACTCCCAAGGAACAGAAATCACGTCAGAGGCAGCAAGTTCGCTGTTTACGTGCAACTTCCGACAGAAGATGATTCTCCAACTGAACCACTAAAGAAAGTTGAAGTGACACAGGTGAAGGGTCCTGGTACGATAACCTGGATTGCATTCGGATTTCCGGCAGCGACTCAGCATCTGCTGCTTGTTTCAGAGTATGAAAAAGAGCCGTCGGAGGGGAACCGGTGCGCGGCAGAGCCTTGTCTCAGTTGGAACATCGTGCGGAGGATGGGATTATTGGAGCAGTGACTTCGACCTGACGCTTCGGCAGCTTGAGCTGGATGACCTGATCGAAGACGGGCAAACGGATGCTGAGGTCCTAGTGCACCTGACAGTTCAGCAGGTATAAAACTCATTTTCTCTTAGTTTGAAGTTTGCACCATCCACGTTTTATGGAACAAGCAATTTATGTCCATCTAAAAGAGTAATAACGAGTAAGATCAAGTGGATATGCAGATGATCATGAGGGTCCAGAGGAAGAGAAGATCATCTGACAAGCTAATTCAAAAACTGAAATTCGCGTGATTTGCTTGTTTGCAGCATACTCAGTTTGGAATGTCAATAAAAGGGCGAGTCGTCACGTCATTCGGCAGAATATGTGATTCCTGCTCCTCATCCTACTACACTAAGGTAGAGTACTCTCACTTAAAAACCATTTATGTTCTGTGACACATACTCAAATGCACCAGATATCGGACTGTTGAACACTAGCATGGTTTCAGACTTCCTGTGTGTGGTTGCAACCTCATAGTCCAAAGAGGGCCAGTATAAAATTGTCACACATGTAGGCTCTGATTGGATCGTGACTCCGCATTGTAGTTAGTGTGGCTGGCAAAATGTTCAGAAAACCTTGCTTTTGTTTTGCAGATTGACGAGCACTTTGATGTTACGGTTCTGAACTCCTCCAGGAAACATCAAAGTGGTCTGCGTGACATTGGCGACAATGATCCATCGGTATGTGTCTCCGAGCACTCTCTTTTTGGCACTCCCAACCACGCCTCCCAATGGCAATAATCCTTTCGATTTTCCAACAGGTTATTTATGTGAGACCAGGAGTAGATATTGATCTCGACTCAGTAATCCAAGACACCATACGCTTAACAGTATCTGCCAAGGTGAAATAACTGCATTTACGTGCTGGTCATATTAATTTCCGATGAATACTACTTACTAATTAGCATCGGATATCCTGCAGAATTCCTGTTCAGAAGCATGTGAAAATGCTACGGTTGTATGGCAATGTACGCACTTACCTGCTATAATTAGCTGCACCTATTAGTGACAAAAAGATCTTTGTGACTTCGTAATGATGGCTATCCTGTAAATCCACAGATGACGGTAATCCGAAGAAGAGTTACAGCCGGAGATGGTCAAAACTGCTTGATCTGAAGAAAGCATTGGATAAAACGCCTAACTGAATCATTGCATATCTTCGAAGTACCAACGGAGCCTCTGCGTGTAATGGATTATGGATGATATTGCTAAGTAATGCTCCATTGCTTTGCAAGTTGCAACCTTCCAGCTCTACGGGGAGGATCCGTTAGTTCCATGTTAAAAAAGCCACTCGCTCTTTTGATCTGAATTGTATATGAAGCTCATATTCTATGTAAAGATCAATAAACCTGATGATTAGTTAGTATATTCATAGAGAGAGTTAACTGTACCCATAGAGACAGAAAATGTTGTGAACATACTCCCAATATTTTCTCAAGCCATCTCGTGTTGTCAGAAACTAACCATGTTTTCTTTCTACTACGCCAGTACTGCCTACTAGATTATTTAGTAATTTTGTATAGAAAATGTACCAGTATGATTAACACAATCGATGAAACATACTCAAAAAAAAAAAAAAAAAAAAGAACGCATATGGTGCTTACAGAATGATACATGGATAGGTGGTGACAATAACTTCGGCATTTGTTTCCTATGGAGTTTGTTCTCCCCCCGAAGTTCCTATGATAATGTTGCAATGAAGACATCAGCTTGGTCATTCACTGTTCTTGACAAAAACTTCATGCAAATCGGCGGCTTCACCCTGATAAGAGAGAGCGCCGACTGCGGCAAGGTCCAAATCCCATAACCACATATCAAGCCGGAAGCAACCGCAATGTCAAACGCGTCCGCTTCAGCCTTGTTCTACTTCTCCCACACAAACAGTATGACACTACCCAAGAACATGTCGATTGCGAAATATGATCCTATGTAGAAAGGTATCGCCATTGCCACGGGGAGCACTATACACCTCGCCACCTTCCTCGGCGCCAAGTCTTTCACAACATTGATGACAATGGCACCAACGAAGAACGCGCAGCAAAGAGTGAGGCAGTGCTCCGGGAGCTTGGCGAAGCCGTCAACGCCAAGGATGACCATGTTGCGGTAAATGAGGGCGTAGGGCGCCGGGTACTTGCTGTCCCTCAGGCCGACGTCGTGAAACGCCTTGTAGAAGACCCAGAAGACGCAGGGGCGATGACGCAGCCTATCGCGGTGCCGATCACCTGGCTAACGAACATGGACCGCCGCGAGGCCAGCGTCATGTACCCCGTCTTGAAGTCCTGCATCAGGTCGGCGGCCGTCGAGACAATGTTCATCATGATGCCGCAGGTGGCGAGGCACAAACACGCCGCCGTGCGACATGCCAGCTCACGCGCCGAACATGAAGATGGCGAGCTTCCCACGCGCCGCAGGACGCGAGGGACCAGTCGGTGAGGCCCACGCCGTAGGCGTTGCAGAAGACTAGCACCGGCGCCATGACATAAGCCACCAGAATATAGTACCATTTCAGCTGGGGGAAGATACGCGGCACACCGCCGATGGAGATGGCCACGATGGCGAAGTAGCCAGCAATGGCGGCCGACTTTGGGATTTGGTCTTTCAGGAAGAACTCGGTCCTGCGAGAGTCGTCGGAGAGTGGCGTCGATTTTGCCGCTGTGGGGGCGCTAGGACCGGCGTCACCCATTACCGGAAGTGTACCTAAGGACGACATGGCTAATGCGGAGCCCGTGCGGAAGAGCACCTTGGTGAAGTTGTAGAGGCCATCCCCAAGAATGATGGCAATCGCTATGAACACCTTCCATGGTTCAGAGATCATGGACGGTTTAGTTTAGTAACTTGCTTTGAAATCAATTAGTCCTATTTTAACATCATCAAGAAATATCGAGGACAAAAATAAGCAATGCAGGAAGGTATAATTACCCTGTAACCTTGCATTCCTTCAAGTGATTTGTCTGAAAGTGTGGCATCAAACCAACTCCCACTTTTCTTAGCAATCAGAGGCCATATTATTCCCCACGAGAGAATGCCTCCCAGAAGAACAGACACGTTCACAATGTGCGGGCAGATCATTCCTGTTCCGGTGTAGGTCGTAGAGAAATCGAAATAAAACCTAGCAATATAAAAAAAACAGTGATTAATTTCAATGTACAACTGAAGTAGTCAAAAAGGTAATGGGGAGATTGCAGAAATGGTCAGATACTGGTCCTTATAAGCTGCGAGGCCGAGTACTGGGAAATTCCGGAATCCACAGCCGTCACCTGCAGTGTAGAACCACTGGAAAAAGCCCCAGACGAAGCTAATCACAGGGTAGTTGAGCAGTGTTTTCACTTGGTTCCTGCAATAGATTGTGACTGTAACTAGTCACATTTCTTTAAAGCATACAAGACTAGTAACAAGCGTGCGTCCGAATGCTACGTACTGAGCGAGTTTAGAGCCTTCCGGGGTGTGGAAGCCGTTGATCAGGTGAGCGGTTGCAGTGCCACTTGGATAGGTCAGCTTGTAGTCAATGATCATGACCTGAAGCAAATTTTCTATCAGTCAGTGTTTCAAGAACAGCATTCTTGGAACAGACTGCAGAAGCCTTTCCAGGATGAATTTGATCAGACCTTTCTGAGGGGAACGACAGCAAAGAGACCGATAAAACTGACGAGGAAGAGAAACCCAATCATCCAACCCAACCTGGGGTTGTTCACATTCTGGGCATCACTGGCTTCTGCTGCTTGGCTGCCAATTGTTTCACTCATACCAAACAGGTAACTCCGAAAACCACCTGATAAGTGATCACAACTGCACAGACAAATCAATGCTGAGTTAAAATTTAATCCCTTCCAGGGTTTCACGAGTGGAGCAGGACAGCATATCTACCGCTGAAGGCGATGCTGTAGGCCGCGACGACGCAGGTCTGGATGACGCTGTTCTCCTGGCGGGTGAAGGGCCGCTTGGGCTTCTTGATGGCCACCGTCCAGGCATGGAGGAAAAAGTAGCCGAGCAGGCCGGCGGAGACGTTGAGAGAGGGGATGATGCCGGTGGTGAGGCTGAGCTTCATGACGATGACGCTGAACACGACGGAGAGAAGGAGCTGACGACGACCGCTCTAAGCGTCACCTGCTCCCGCTACGGCGGCACGGCCTCCGACTCGAACACCTTCTCAATCGACTCCGTGATATCGCAGTCGGTCTCCGTGTCCCTTCCACCGCCTCCGTGGCTAGCTTCTTGGGCTTGCTCCTTTGCCTTATCTCGCTCGAGCTCACGTTCTCGTTGTCGCCTGCGACGGCATTGATGGCATCTCTGTGCACGGGCGTCGGCGGTTGCCATGAGTGTACACGACCACTTACTGCCTTCCTACAGATAATGCTGCTGTATGGTTGTAGCATGCAGAAATGTGCATCCATGTCTAATTAATGTCTTTTGACGGCGGCCATCGAAATCACCATGTGTACGTCTTAGTCACAACAGTGGCAAACGGACAGACGAGCACATTGGATAATGGTTAACCGGCCATATATATCCAAGAAGCTAAACGTGTCGCATGGATAATAGCAACAGAGAAGAAAACAAAAGCATCTGAGGAACCAAGACGATACGGCGAGAATTACATGGAGAGTGATAGCATAGAATCCAGCCATTAGCTGATCATTCAAATCCACGTACAACCGCGTAGTATGAGTATGGTACTAGACTATAGCTAATAACCACCCAACTCAAGCAGGACGGGAACTTGGTGAATCGATATCATGATGAACATTTACCTTTGTAATATTGTCTTCAAATAAAGTTACTTTTTTTTTGGAAAATTTATTATCAACAATTAAATCAACAAGTTGTGTTATATTTTTTCCTATCTCCAACTCTGTTAATTCTCTTAATGTGTTCTGTCACTGATATTAGATATACAATATTAATGCTATCAGGACTAAAATATGAATGTATGGTCACAATATAATGACTGAAATATGGACTCAATTGTTAGAGATTAATACCTTAACAAATTAAGATAGAATTACCTAAAAACGAATTAGCATAGAATTAGGCAATTAGGTAGAAGGACCACATAACACCAATTTGAATAGGAAAAATAACACTAAAGATCTATCTATTATCACTATTTGTAGAGTTAAGTCTCTCTATATTGAATTAGAGCAAATAAGATCTTCTATTATTTGAATAAGAGCAATTAGACCTCTTGTATTTTTATATTAATTATTTAATATATTAAATCATTAATATGTAGGACCAGTATATGAGAATTAATATAAGAGATCTATATATATCAATGACTGTTATTTTAGCAGAATTAACATATCAGTGGATCAAGAATTTAATTATCTCTATTCAAATAATAGGAAAATTTATTTGTTCTAATTCAAAACATAGAGGTTTAATTGAACAAATAGTTTTTATACTCCAATTCAGACAAAAGGTTCAAGTCCAAAATAATTGGCCGGGTTTAGCCCTTAATCTATCTTCAACCCTCTCGACTTTATCTTAACTCTTAAATGACATATTTCCTGTCACATGTACAAAAGTCCTCCCAGAGAGCCAAGCAACAACCAAGTCCCTAGCAGCTTGGTTTTTGTTCGGTTCTTATTGGGCTCTTAAAATAAACAAATAAAATATTACAATTTTATTGAACAATTTGTTTCACTGACATCTAAGCCCCACCAAAAAATTTCTTTGCACTAACATCCGGGAAAACATTTTTATGTTACACTAACATGTGGGGCCAATCATAACTGGGCCCACACGTCAATAACAGTGGCTTGAACCGCACGCGTACAGGAAAAATCGGCTGGCAAATTCACGCGTCCAGTGGGGCCCACGTGCGTCGCTCGCATGCGTACGGGACTAGATCTGATCCACTGACTGACATGTGGGATCATTTGTTTTATAGCCTCACTTGGCAGTAACTGTGGCTAAGGCGTTGATTGGTAACGCACTTTCTGACAACGCGTACTGTGGCAGTGGTAGCCCCACGAGTCCGGTTTCTTTTCACGTGCGTACCGTCTGTCATTTGGGGTCGTTTGTTTCGTGGACCCACCTGTCAGTTTAATTTTTTAGTAGGTACGATTTGATGCTTTATTACTCAGTGGGCCCACTACGCAGGCGACGAAGCGTGTTCTTCTTCCTCTCAACAGTGACGCGTTCGTCGCCGCGACCTCGTCTCGCGCTTGCCTCCGCCTGAAGAACTCGTGCGTCCCATCACGCCGAGCAAGCGGCGAGCACACATCCGCCTCCATCGACGCGAGCCGCCCTTCGCGCTGCCGTTGGAGGTAGTATTATGAACGCCCAACCAAACTGGGCCCCACCACCAGGCCACCAGTCCCATATTCCAACTTTCCAAGCGCCAACTCTAACGCACCCGCAGTACACCTAATCACCATCCAAATCCGGCGATTACCGCCGGTGCCCAATAGGCAGAAGAAACAGCTGAAAGAGATGAGGCACGCAGATCTGGACGTCGAGCTCGAGCAGCAGCAACTAGATTTGCATGTAGTCAGTCACTCTTTGCAAATTTGCTATAGCTTGTTGCAAAATTGCTTTATTTTGTTTTGCGATAATAGGCTGTTTATTACACAGTGCAATTGGCTTCAAATTGCGCCTATGCTTTACTTCGTTCAGAATTTGTATTCAAAATTCAAACCGAATTATATGCAAACGAGATGGTTTTCAAAACCGGCCCAACCCGGGAATTCCAGAAGCAGGCAATTTTGTAATCTTGTTTACGATGTTAAAGCTTTTCAATCGACAATCGCAACTCAAAATTCAATTTACTGCATAAGAGAGCAAAATTCTTGGGAAATAATTGTTTAGTACAGGACAGATAAAAGGCAAATCAGTTACAATTACTAATTAGAGGATGACTAACAATAAATAAAAGAGGCCTGATCGGGCAATGAGTCTTTACTCTTTACACACCTACTTGAATTCTACTCCTAATATACTGGTTATCATTAGTTTCCGAGGAAGGCGTCAACTTTGGCATTCGCAGTTCTTGACAAAAACTTCATGCAGATTGGTGGATTCACATTAGCAAGGGAGAGAATAGCCTGGGGTAAGGCCCAGATCCCATCACCGCAGATCAAGCCCGAAGCAACTGCAGGACCAAATGCATCTGCCTTAGCTTTGTTCGACCATTGCCAGAAGAAAAGTATAACGCTGCCTGCAAACATATCAATGGCGAAATATGGTCCTAGGTAGAAAGGTATTGCCATTGCCATGGGTAGCGGTATGAACCTGGCCACCTCCTTCGGTGCCACATCTCTTATCAGATTGATGACAATGGCAGCAGCAAAGAAGATGCAGCTTAGAGTGAGGCAGTGCGTTGGAAGCGAGGAGAATCCATCAACACCTAGTATGGCCATGTTACGGTACAGCGTGGCATAAGGTGCGGGGTATGCGCTGCCACTTACACCGATATCAAAGGACTTGTAGAACAGCCAGAAGACGCAGGGTGCAATGACACAACCCATTGCAGTGCCTATGACCTGGCTGATAAACATGGATCTTGGTGAGGCTAAAGTCATATATCCAGTCTTGAAGTCCTGCATCAGGTCGGAAGCTGTCCCCACGATGCTCATCATGACACCACAGGCAGCAAGACCGACGAGCACACCACCATGCGAAGCGCCAGCCCATGCACCAAACACAAAGATCGCAATCTTACCATAGGTGGAGGCAAGAGACCAATCGGTGAGACCGCTTCCATATGCATTGCAGAAGGCTAGTACAGGTGCACAGACATATGCAACCAAAATGTAGTACCACTTGAGCTGTGGGAAGATCAAAGGAACACAACCGATTGATATAGCTGCAACAACCACATAGCCCCCACACGCTACTGAGTTGGGAATTTGATCTTTCATGAATAGTTCAGTGCGACGCTTGTCATCAAAAGAGACACCTTCATCAGTGGTTATAGGGGTGCCACCGTCCGAGACAGGGAGTGTGCATGTGTTATTCTTCTTAATCATTGATATGAAGGCTATGATTGTGCGAATAAACACCTTGAGGAAGCTGTATAGGCCATCCCCAAGAATCAAGGCAATCGATATGAACACCTGCAGTAGTTAACATGTCCTCATAAACTACTTGTGGTTACATATATAACAAGAAATTAGCATGGTATGAAAATTAATTTACCCGGTAAGCCTGCATTCCGTGAAGACTAGAGTCTGGTAGAGAGTCAGCGTACCAACTCCCTTTCTTCTTGCTTATAAGAGGCCACATTATTCCCCATGAGATGATCCCTCCAAGCAAAAGAGATACATTGACCAGATAGGGGCAGATCATTCCAATTCCAACATAGGTAGGAGAGAAATCAAAATAGAACCTGAAAGATTGAAAAAGACAAAGACCAAATTCAGCATAAGGGCATTAATGGCTTCAACAAGAAGCGAATGAACATGGTCATGACACTTGGGAAACATCAGCAAACAAAGTTATTGAACTAGAAGATTTAGTAGAAAGCAAGGTAACATTATGTGCACTATGGCATGTTAGCCAAACATAGTTGAAGCTAATCCAAGATGTGGTCATACTCTGACCTGTTCTGAAAAGCTTCAAAACCAAATGTTGGGAATGAACTGAATCCGCAGCCGTCCCCAGCAGTGTAGAACCACTGGAAGAAGGCCCAAAGGAAGCTAAACCCAAAGAATTTTCCCAGTGTATTTACTTGCTTCCTGAAATATACCAGTATCATCATGTCAGTAACAATGCTTGATTGATACCTATTAAGAACAACAACAAAGATAGCCATATGGTTTACTTTGCAAGCTTGGAACCCTCGGGTGTGTGGAAACCGTTAATAAGGTAAGCAGTTGCTGTGCCGCTTGGGTATGTCAGCTTGTAGTCCACAATCATAATCTGTACCAGTATTCGAGTTGATGATTAGAACAAGTTTTCTTTGCATACTGTTTAAAGTAAAAAAAAATGGTGAGGAAAAGGTTGGATTTACTTTTCTCAGGGGCACCAGAGCAAAAAGTCCAACGAAGCTGACGAGGAAGAGAAATCCTATCATCCATCCCAGCTGAGGATCCTTGATATTCTGAGGATCGTACGCCTCCGTCGCTTGCTTAGCAATTGTTTCACTCATGCCAAACAGGTAAGTGCCAAACCCACCTGATCAATTGGAATGAATCAATAGAACACTAATATTTGGTGACTTTATTGTTTTCCTCGTATGCCATCGGAACTAAACGAATTGAATGCTTATGGAAACATGCTAGTCATGAAGCATTAAGTAAGTTGCAAGCATTTTTTTTTTTTTGAGGACTGAAACTTTTTGTCTACTTCGAAAACCGATGGTGATTTTCGCATTAGTCCGAGGAGTTTTCCTTGTGATCTGCCATCCATAAAGAGGAATGTTCCAATAGCTCAATCCCAGTCTTCAACCAAAAAATATATCCATTATCTTTCCTTATCAGCATACTTCGTTAATCTTTGATCACTTCGAGATAAAGTATCTACAGAAGGGTACGATTTTAGCGCCCAAAGTACTCAAAACAAATCTCAATCTAGTATCAATCTATCAATCACAAAACTGAAACTCAGATACAAACACGCCTTACAGATATCATCCTATCACAGATCTAATGTTGTTAATCTTCATCAGACTTCCAATCTTGCACTAACCAAATACTCCCTAGATTTGGTCTATTAACGCACGGAACATATTGGCCCTAGAAGTTTCAAGAACAGGAGAAACGCAGAAACAGAGGCAAAGGCGGGAAGTACTGAGTTTGAGTTTTACCGCTGAAGGCGATGCCATAGGCGGAGACGACGCAGGTCTGGATGACGGTGTTCTCCTGGCGCGTGAACGGCTGCTTGAGTAGGCCCATCTTCTCGATGGCCGCCGTCCAGGTGCGAACGAAGAAGAACCCGAGGAGGCCGGCGGATACATTGAGCGACGGGATGATGCCGGTGGTGAGGCTCAGCTTCATGACAATCGCGCTGTACAAGATGGAGAGGAGGAAGCCCACCACGAAGGCGCGCACCGTCAGCTGCTCTCGCCACGTCGGCACGGCCTTGTCCGCGAACACCTTCTCCACGGACGACTCCTCGGCCGGGGAGGCAGAGGCATCGCTCCCGCCGGCCTCACAGTCAACGGCATTGGCGGCGGTGGTGCGGCGGTGAACGAGACCACTCAGTTCCACAATCTCTTTGCCGGCGGGGGCGCAGGAAGACGTGGTGGTGTCCGGCGCCATTGGCCCTGACCTGAGTCCCTGACTTCGTGTTTGCTGTGGCGGGAGGAGGTCCAGAGGGGCGTATTCATAGACTAGACTCTAGAGCAGTTAGCGTCGGATACGATGTGAGGTTTTGGTGTGCAGCCGAGCTGTTCCGCTGTGGATCTGACGAGCTAACACCGTCGGATTGGGATCGGTAGGTCCAGATTTTCGTTCTGCATGGGAACAAGATTGTGGGATCGTTTCGGTTTCCGATTGGAACCACATGTTGATTTTAAATATTTTAAGAGATATTTATATGGGTGATTTTATATTTGAGTTCTCATTAATTACTCTGAAATCATAACAGAATATCTATTGTAAAGAGATAGCTCCTCTCTTTTAAAAAAATAAATAAAGGAAACAAAAAATAATATACGCTTAGCTATTTTGGATGGAGTACGTCCTTAATCTGCAATACATCATAAGACTTCTGGCATTCTACGATACATATTACATTATGCTCGATCGGACGAGAAACCTTTCATTACCTAGTTGAACTCTCCTATCTGATTGATCACAACTAGTTTCCCAGGAATCCATCTACTTTGGTATTCACTGATCTTGACAAAAACTTCATGCAGATTGGAGGCTTCACCTTGGCAAGAGCAAGAATAGATTGGGGTAAAGTCCAAATCCCATCACCACATATCAATCCTGAGGCAACTGCAGGTCCAAATGCATCTGCCTTAGCCTTGTTCAACCTCTCCCACACGAAAAGTATGACACTGCCCAAGAACATGTCAATTGCGAAGTATGGTCCTAGGTAGAAAGGTATCGCCATTGCCATGGGAAGTGGGATGAACTTTGCAATCTTTTTCGGCGCAAAGTCTCTTATCAAATTGATGACAATTGCTGCTGCAAAGAATATGTAGCAGAGTGTAAGACAGTTCTTTGGAAGTGAGGAGAAACCATCGACACCTAGTATCGCCATGTTACGGTACACGATGGCGTAAGGTGCTGGGTATTCGGTGCCACTTATGCCAATATCACTGAATGCCTTGTAGAACAGCCAGAAGACGCAGGGTGCAATGACGCAGCCCATTGCAGTGCCTATCACCTGGCTGATAAACATGGACCTTGGTGATGCTAGAGTCAAATATCCAGTCTTGAAGTCTTGCATCAGGTCAGAAGCAGTCGCCACAATGCTCATCATCACGCCGCAGGCAGCGAGTCCTACAAGCACACCTCCATGTGAAGCGCCTGCCCATGCACCGAAAACAAATATGGCAAGCTTGCCGTAGGTAGAGGCAAGAGACCAATCAGTAAGACCAGCTCCATAGGCATTACAGAAGGCCAGTAAAGGGGCGACGATGTACGCCACCAAAATGTAGTACCACTTGAGATTGGGGAAGATCTGAGGAAGGGAACCGGTTGATATAGCAGCAACAGCAACGTATCCTCCACATGCAACTGATTTAGGAATTTGATCTTTCAGGAAGAGTTCAATGCGACGCTCATCATCAAAGGAGACAGCTCCAGTGATTGCCACAGGACTGCCATTGTTTGAAACAGGAAGTGTGCTTGCAGAATTTTTCCTAATCATCGACACAAAGACAGTAATTGTATGAGTTAGCACCTTCAGAAAGTTGTATAGGCCATCTCCAAGAATCAAGGCAATGGATATGAACACCTGCAATAGTTAGGACAACCTGATCAAATGTTGTTTGCAAGTTGTAACACCATTTAGCTCTAACAAAAGCTGAACCAGTGCTATGAAAGGCACGAATGTTCACCCGGTAAGCTTGCAGTCCATGAAGACTGCCATCAGGGAGTGAGGCAGGGTACCAACTTCCTTTGCTCTTACTTATCAGAGGCCACATTATTCCCCAGGAGAGGATGCCTCCTAACAGAACAGATACATTCACAATGTATGGGCAAATCATTCCAACTCCAACATAGGTAGGAGAGAAATCAAAGTAAAACCTGGGATATCAGAAGTGAAGTTAGTATGTTAGACGATGCATTGAGTCTTAACCAAATGGAAATAGTGAACAAATGTTCGGACACCAGAGCAATCATGAAAAGGCTAGTATTATATCAAGATAGATTAAAAAAGCTACTCGATGTTGTTATCTAACCATGGTACAGTTATGCCTGACCTGTTCTTATAAGCTTCAAGGCCAAATGTTGGGAAGTTGAGGAATCCACAGCCATCCCCAGAGGAATCTGAACAGAAAGAACTTTCCCAGTGTCTTTACTTGCTTCCTGAAATAGATCACTACTGTTACATGTACAAGGCCTACAATTTACACTAATTAATAACAGCCATATCATATACTTTGCAAGCTTGGCACCCTCAGGTGTGTGGAAGCCATTGATAAGATAAGCTGTTGCAGTGCCACTTGGATAGGTGAGCTTGTAGTCTACAATCATAATCTGAACCAGTAATTCAGTTGATGGTTAGAACAAATTCTAGTGGTGTACAGGAATGCAGTAAAAAAATAATGAATAAGCAGTTTAAACATTTACTTTTCTCAGGGGCACAAGAGCAAATAGCCCAATGAAACTAACAAGGAAGAGAAACCCTATCATCCATCCAAGGTGAGGGTTCTTGATGTTCTGAGCATCATTTGCCTCCGTTGCTTGCTTAGCAATTGTTTTACTCATGCCAAACATGTAACTTCCAAACCCACCTGATCAATTGGAATGAATCAGTAGAACATTAGTAAATTCCATTATGGGGCAACATCAACGAAGTTGCCACTCTGGAGTACTTTTTAATTCATCCAGGTAACATAAGTTGATGAACAAATATACGTACAATTTTTTCTTTTTTCTATTTTCTGGGAAACATGACATGAAATAGGTATATCCACAAAATTAGATCTCCCATAAAACAGGGAAAACAAGTATCAGGGTGACGGACTAACTGGCTCACATGACAGAATATAGTTGCCAATATTCCCTAGAGCTCTCCTAAATACATTACAAATGATTTCACATCATCTTGTCCGCCTGTTTCGGATTTGACACACTAGATCTAATTGTACTTTGAAGAGTTTGTTTTTTTTTTTTCATTTCAAAAGACATTGACCTCTCATCTGTAAGATATGAAATGAATGGCCTGGATCAAAATTTTCTTGGTGGATTTAGGGGAACACTCGGATCAGTATGAAGATGGTAACTTGGTAAGCCTGTTAATCCGTCCAAAAGCAGCTATGCAGAATACTGTCTGGGCTATAAATTTGTAATTAGCATGCAGATCATCATAATTGTTTATGCAAGTCAATACTTTCACATCCATGCGTCACATCTCTATGGTACAAAAAAAAATGCACCATGCGTCTATTTAAAGGTGTGGACTCAAATCTGCATGGTCCGGCGTGCACGGCTATTTCAAATTGAGGTGGTCCTGAATGCGACTTGGTTGTCCAATGCAGAGTTGTTGACCATTACTACTTCTAAAATTTGTTAACAATGTTTATGCGTTCTCTGTTAATACACCAAACCACAACATCTTTATTAATTTACTCATGGATGATCCTCAGTTCAAGAATTAAAGGGTGGAAGCTGATCCGTATATCTTACAGAATCACAGCGGTGTACCAAACTATGTCAGTGACCAACTGCACTTCTCCAAATCTAAGAATATTCCATTTTCTCATTCTATTTTCTTAATATTTTCTTATTATAAAAAAAGTATTTTTGCACCAAAAAAGAATGTGACAGATTGTTCATTACTATCTTTCAGTGAAATTGCCACGGATCCATTGATGCTCCGAGTTGCCAAACCATGGCAGGGTGTAGCGACCGATAAACTGCCCCATGATTCCATAAAAAGTTGCTTCCCATGATCCTATCCCATGGAAAAAACTTGTGAAGACTCCCTTCATATAAGACACTAATAAAATCTTCTAATAATGATTAGTTCGTGTCATAGATAACAATCAAATGTCTCCAGACGGGTCTCATCCATGGGACTATGTGAGGACCCAAGCAAAAAGGTCAACATGGAAAGAAGAAATTATTCATAAGCAGTTCTTAACATCCATTAATGAGAGGCCCTATAAACTTCACCTCGGGAGTGGGGCTGACTCATCAGTGGGTGTTATTTCCGAGTAGCATATTTAAGATTATCTCCAACACAGGCGCCTTAGTATTATGATAAGTAAATTCATACCAAAAAATTAATAAACAAACCACACAAAGAGAGAAAAAACGCCCTACGAGGCAATCTCGGTCGAAACTCTGCAAGCGGGCCCCACTGACGCCTCGCGGTCTAAACGGCGGCGTTGGACCAATCGTGACGCCCCATCACGTGTTTTGTAGGCCTCATTTTTCGACCGGGCGTAGCGGCGGCGTGGGTGCACAGATCCGGCGATCATGTGTGGCGGCGGTGGTGGCTATGGCCTGGATCGGCGGAGGCTCAGTGGCGGCGAAGACTTCGCGTTTTTTGCGGAGAGGAAGAGACGAAATAATCCTCACAGAGGCCGGTGGCTAGGTGTTGAGAGGAGAAATGACATAATTGCAAAAAAAACCCTCGGGGTTTTCTAAATCACAAAAAGATCATTTTCGAGTTAAGATTTAGAATTATGAGTCTTGACTATTTTGCAAATGGGTATTCGGGTTTCAGAGATTTTACAGTTGAATTTTAGGTTGTTAGGTTTTGATGTTCCGGACCTCCGGAGACTCCGATTTCAGCACGATCAGTTCCTACTCGTCCGTAGAAACACGTGCTTCTATCTTTCATTTTGTTGTGTTTGAATTATCCGAATTTCATTTTAACAATTTTTTAATCTTTAATAAATATTATATATGCGGGTCTCACACGAAGCGCCTTCCGAAGCGTCTTGCATTGGAGTGTTTGAGAAGTAGGAGGTGTTTAGAGTGGTGCTTTGCACAAGTGACATAGAATATGTTGGAGAATATTCTGTTAAAACGTCTCGCGAAGCGACCATGCACTGTAGATTGCCTAAAAGACTCATGTACTGGGCTGGCAGAGGTTACCACTGAAGGCGATGCCATAGGCAGAGACGACACAGGTCTGGATGACGGTATTCTCCTGACGCGTGAATGGCTGCTTGAGGAAGCCCAGCCTCTCGATGGCCGCCGTCTAGAGGCAGACGAAGAAGAACCCGAGGAGCCCGGCGGAGATGTTGAGCGACGGGATGATGCCGGTGGTGAGGTTCAGCTTCATGACGATGATGTTGAACATGATGGAGAGGAAGAAGCTCACCACGAAGGAGCGCACCGTCAGCTGCTCCCGCCACGTCGGCACGGCCTTGTTCGCGAACGCCCGCTCTCATGATATAATTAAAGAGTGATTAGTATATATTAATGATTTTTAATATGTAATAGAGTTGATTAAAGATTATTAAAATAGAATAAGACATATTACTAATTTTGATAGTATTTTATTCTACTTATATATTTTTTATTTATATTAATCAAATAACTAATCAAACAATATGTTAGATGGGGCTAGGTGTGGTCTGTTTCGAATGGGAGGTCAGGAGGGTGCTGGCCGTGCTGCTCATATTACTCAGTCCTCACTTGTTGACCATGCTGGTTGTGTGGAATTGTATGTTGGTTTCTCTCCCTTGATTTTTGCTATAACTTTGGAGTTATTTGAGATGATAATGTGAATCAATATTGTTGGCGTGCCTTGGACTTTTGGAGTGTAGTTATAGACGTCAAGTGGGCGTTGCTTAGCTGTCTGCATTTTTGAGATTGGATAGTTTTTTGTCATAACATCAGGATTATCTTGACTTGTTTGCCGCGCTTGTTACGTTAGTGGAGTCAGGAAATCTATGCAGTCGGGTCCTTTACATTACAAGAAATTTGAAAGGCGTCCCTTATTTATAATATATCACTTACCTGATATGTGGACTTTTATGTAATTTTACTACAATAAAGGGCTTGTGCGCAAAATTTCTTTGCCATATCCACATCTCTTGCTGGTTGGATGTTGAATTTTTAATCAACGGTCGGGAGAGGGAAAAAATCACAAATGCTTCTCAGCCATTGCTACACAAAAGATAAATAATGTGTTTGGTTTGCTTTCATATTTTATATTATCAAATTTGGTTATGTTTTCAATATTTAGTTGTTATTTAGATTATAATCAAAATTTGACTAGATTTTCTTACCTTGTCAATATGTGTTAATTTTTTCTCCATCACAAACTTTGCCAACATGCCATCACCATCTCCGTTCATCCGTTGCAAAAGGTTTGCTTCAAGTAGTACAATGACCAATCCCATCTTCCCTCTAAGTAGATTTGCCGATTACCCATGTAAATCTGTTTGAAAATGGGTGCATTTTGGTTGGATTTGCTTCATGTGTTGCTTATGATTGCGTTGTTGCAATGTTTGGGTGTGGATTTTGGAGCATTCTTTACAGTTTTTCAATTTTAGAGACCAATGTGTTATATATTGATATTTATTTTCTTAAACAGCGCCGGCGGAGTTCAAAAGTCGATTGGCTGGAAACTTGATTCAAGTATGATGCTTAATCAACTTTATTTTGACAGGGTACGTGTCCACGAGTATGTGCTGATGATTACGGCAATAAGGTATATATGTGTAAGTTGCATTGTAGCGAGGTTGCACTTCATGTGAATAAGAGAATAGAAAGTTATGAAGCTAAAGTGATGTGTTTGGATGTTTCTGGGATCGCCTTTGTTTCAACTGAATCCTAAAAAAATTTTTAATTTGTAGTTGCACTTTTTGATTATGATTAAGCTATGTGTGCTAACTTGTTCAAACATGTGGAATTTTGGATCATGTTCAATCCGAAGTACTTGATGACTTGTGAGAATGCATTACTCTACTAATTAGTGCTTGCATGAAATTCTATTGAGTTGATTAGGACACTTCGGCTCTCTGTTGAGCTTTTCTATAAGCATGGCCTACTATCGAAGGGAAAATCATACACACATGTGTTTTGTCGACTAAGGATCAAAAGTATTTTTGAAATTTGATAGTGCACTTGGTGCTTCCTGAAATTGCTCTTTTGTTCTTTGAAATTGAATTGGGAGTCAGTTTCTCTTCACTATCAGAATTGTGTCATGACAATTTCAGATTCTTGTTTACTATCAGCATAAGCGTGTTTAGAGATTTTAAAACCTTGATTTTTTGTGAAATGACCCATTAAAAAATCCAATTTTAAAACTAACCGAAAACTTTAAAAAATATCAAAATAAGTCTTCAATGACTGGATCCAAATGCTTATTGGGCCAGGGACTTAAGAGCTGACGCGTCCCAGTTGGCTTGCTGGCCAAACACTAAGCCACTCAAACTTCAGTCGCTTTATGGATGAGTGACTAAAACCCGTAACATTCAGTTGTTTAACGGGTTTACAGATTTCAGTGGCTCATCCGTAAAGAGATTAAAGGTTGAGTGTCTTGGTGCTGGGACAACAAACCAATTGCTTCGTGCCAGTTCTTAAGTTGCTGACCTAATAATTGACTAAAAGTTTTTTTTGATATTTTTTTAAGTTTTAGGTTAGTTTTGAAAATGATTTTTTAATGAATTATTTCAAAAATAAATTCTAAAACCTTAGCACCACATTCAATTGCTTGTTGGAGATGAATTTTTGCTTCTTTCAATTTGCCCATATCTTCCGTTGGGATGACTAGGGTGGGGTTTAGGATCCGTTTTGGAACTCGATTCCAGCGTTTCAGTACATGAATCAGATCATACTTGTTTGATGGCCTTGTGATTAGCTGATCGGAGAAGTAATGTTGTCAACTTGAACAAGGGACAAGGGTGCATGTGTATGCTCAACTGATTAAGTCTTAATTTGTGAAATATAGTGCTCGACTTTTTAACCTCTTATGAAACTTGACTTTGCTTTCTTTTGAGACTGAATTTTGAAGTCAAGTTTTGATTGAATAGCCCCCGAGATTGTATCATATTACATTGTTGAACATCGGGGGTTGTCTAAATGCGTTGAACAGAGAGAGCATTTCAGAAGCTTTAAAAACAATTGGTGCCACATCTGATTGCTTTTGGTACCATTTATTTGGAGCTAGTTTTCATACAAATTGTTGCAATTGCCTAATCATGTTGGTTTCTTACAGCATTGATCAACATGTGCAAGGTTTAGAAATCTTTTGAGATTTGAGATTGAACTTTTGATCTTCTTGGGTTTGTCTTGTTTTTTTTGGGTTAAAAATTTCGAATTATACTTTTAAGTGAATTGTTTTGAAAGTATCATATTGACTATTATATTTATCAACAAACTAAATACTGATCAAAATTACAATCTTATTTGACACCCATCCAATACTAATATTTTATATTTTTATCAAAATTTGATTAGCATTGATTATAAACCAAACATCTTCATTTTTACTAAAATTTAATCATATCATAATTTAATCATGATCACATTTTAACAAGATTACCAAATGTAACAGACCAAACAGGCCCAAAGGATCTCAATCCTTCTGTATTGAATTTTCTCTTTTGATTTTTTTTATTTTGGAATTTTTTAGATGCTGACGTTTGGAGAAGGGATTGGCCGTAATATGTTTATCTTGGCGTTGTTTGCACGTTGACGTGTTCAAGTGGCCATTGTTGAGTTATAGAGCTATAGTAGATTAAGTACTAGTTTTGAGTTTTCACTTGCAGGAGAGTTCCTTGTACGAACATGCAAGTTTAGGCAGCCCATTCACTCTGGATCAACTTTTTTCCCGGCGTGTTATTTTGACGCCTTTGGCAGACAGAAATGAATCAAATGATGCACCAAACAGGAATAATTTTCGGCTTTTCGTACAGGTCCAGTGTTATTCTTTTTCTTCACTTAATCCTCATGTTAAAGTCTAGAAAAATCTCTGTGCATATACCAAGGTTTTATTCATTACGTTTATAAACTTTTGTGTGCAATGTGTACTGTAACTAGAACTCATGATTCATGAACCACCATTTCTGGAAGTACAATGAATGTATCCACAATTCCACATTGAATGCGAAAAACATGTATACTAATATTGTAAAAACGTCATTCATAAACATATAATTGATTATTAATATGACACATAGGATATAGTCACATCACATGAATTTATATGTAAATAAATCACTTAGTGGTATTTTATTAAATTTCTAACATTATCTGTAATATAATGATATATAATTAATTATCCCATATTTGAATGGTTTACTGCAGGGTTATTGACGCCATTGTTTCTCGCACACAAAAGGAAAAATTACAGTACATCTATATATTCATAGCTTTACTAAGTAGGTCTCATCGATTCCCTTCCAACCATAATGCCAATTTCATAGAACCAACCTAAGCAAACCAACAAGGAAATTAAGACAGCCATCATTCACACCTTGCGTATTTAAAGATATAGAACACCATCAAATTTGTCAAATTTCTATACTCGAGGTAACAAAGATGAAACAGCTAACATCTCTCTTGTCGGGCTACTTGCCAGCAAAAAGAGAGATGAAACAGCTAGCTTCTGCATTGGTTTTTATGGAATTTTCTTTTGTGTGAAGGCATTGCGCATCCCCTCGTGTGAAAGATGGGAGTGGTTGAATCTTAGTATCTTACGCACGGACGCCTGCTACGCCACTGCTGATTGCGATGTCGTATCAAACAAGCCCAAGGAGGCAAGGACTACTCCATGGCTTGATTAATAATTGCATACTTATTCTTGCCAAGATTCCTTGGATTTTGGTGCGAATACTCTGAGTAGCTAATAATACAACCCATATTATTGGGATCTTGAGATGTTGGCGCTATCCTCATTTGGCAAAGTTGACATTGTGTCCTATAAAAGTATGCATATAGAGTAATGTATGGATATTTTAATAAAATATGATAAAAGTATCCTTGAGTTCTCTTACTAATGAAATGACTTATTTGAAATTAAAGTTTAATTTTATTCAATAACGAGAGCATTCAATAGGGTTATTTTAAAGAAAAGTGTGTCCAAAAATTTGTAAAATGATCAAAATAAAATTTTCTACATGACACTTTCTACTGAACTAGGATGAAAACGACTCGAGAGGAAGAGGACATTGAACAAACATTGTTTCTATAATCATAGGACTTGTAAAACTCAAACAGTTGCTCTTCATCAACCCTACCATGTCTATTTTGGTGTTAAGAATAACTTGAGAGAAAATTGAGTCTCTATCTAACTCAAAAACACTCTTATATTAAAAATGATACTCTAGAAAATAAACCATAAAAATTAAAAGATAATTATACCATTTAAAAAATATGGACCCAACTAGCCCACGATGACCTATTTTAGCCCATAAAAACAACACCTCTTAAAATTGTCAGATTAGATCTAATAATTCTCCACAGATTCTTCACCTCCTAACCTTAACACACCTCCTCCTCTGCCTCCCCATCTCCTCCTCTCTGCCAACCTCACCTCCTTACACATCGCACCGCTGCTCCCACCACCTTCATCTCCTCTCCTCCTCATGCTCTTCTTGCCCCCACTGGCACCCCCCGTGCTTAGCAACGTCGGTGCCGCCTCGCCGCATCACCACCTCCATCTTCCACTCTCGTCCTCCTCTTGACCCCATCGCCATTGCTGCCTGTGGTCGCCGTCGCCACTTTGCTGTCTCGCTACCACCTACCATCAAATATCCTATCTCTTGGGATATAAAGTTGAGAACCAGTGAACCTTTGAGAGATCTTGGTATGAAGCCGTCACCATCATCGTGGTCCACCATCACTGATGACTCTCTGTACCGTCAGAATCAAGAAAAATAATTGATCATTTTCTGACATTATCCTAAAAAAATATCCAAAACTAAAATCTAGGTGTGTCATTACTGGTCTTAGAAAACTTCTTTGTTAAGGCGGCAGGCTATGGCAAGAAAGTGGTGGGCGAGGTGTCCTCAGTTAGCCAAGTTTGGGGTGGGGGGAGTGTGTGTACGCACATGAGAGCGTTGGGGCAATGCATGTAAGGAAAAAAAAGTTTTCATAAGTTAAAGAAGGGTATTATGGTACAATCTTTTAACTGTTTTACAAAAATAATATCTATCATAAATAACTTTTTAAGATACACATTAATACGATATGAAAAATTCGATGAACATACACTCAATTCCCCTTTAGTTTAATTTAGCCAAAAAGAAAGACACCTGGCTTTCTCACTTTAAAGGCACACAATTAATACGGGGGTGCCAAAATACTAAGGGCCCGACTCAAAAGTGAATGCCCACGGACGCCAACCGGTCAAACCACGTCATCTCCACCTCTCATCGTTATCATCGGATGGACAAAGGTGTGTGATCATCCAACGGCCAGCATGAGCGCCAGGCTACTCGGACGGACAGACAAATCCAGTAGTCCAGTATTGTCCAAGTAGCCCGAGCGTTGCCAAGCTTAAACGTCGCCAGCCGTTTCCGCTCCTCCCAACGCCCGGCCGTCCCATCCACATGGCCACCGCACAACATGAAACCGCCAATCCGGCCGCGGCCGCGGCCGCCTCAGCAATCGGCGACGTGGAGATGTTTGAAACGAGCGAGCTCCGGCGGCGGGGCAAGCCCAAGGACCCGGAGACGCCACCTCGTGAGGGGGAGAGGAGGGACACCACGGCGGACCAGCCGCAGTCGGTGGAGCGGGTGTTCGGGACAAGGCCGTGCCGACTTGGCGGGAGCAGCTGACGGCGCGCGCCATCGTGGTCAGCTTCTTTCTAGCCGCCATGCTTAGCGTCATCGTCACGAAGCTTAATCTCACCATTGGAATCATCCCGTCGCTCAACGTCGCCGCCGGCCTCCTCGGGTTCTTCTTAATCCGCATCTGGACGGCGGCCATCGAGAGGTTGGGGCTTCTCAAGCAGCCGTTCACGCGGCAGGAGAACACCGTCATCCAGACCTGCGTCATCTCGGCGGCCGGCATCGCCTTCAGTGGTAAGAACTAAGAACCCCACTCTGTGCCGTTTCTTGAACCATCTCCGCCAATAGTGGTCCGTGTGCTTGCCCACGGTGCACAAAGTCTGATGTATTAATTTTGTCCCTTGAGATTTGTGGGTATTTTTGAACATTACCAGAATTAATTTTCGCACTATGAGCCCTGCAAATGCTTACTTTTATGGTTTTGTACCCTCATCCGCAAGTATTTTGTTGATTAATGTTGTCGGCGCTGGTGCAGAAAGCACTTACTGTTGCTTCTTGTAATCTAAATTGTTGAATATTTTCCAAAATCTTCATTCCTCACTCCTCATGTAGTATAAGTTCCCAAGAACGGTAGGAGTTTAATATGTGTCCTAGGTAGGCCTGGGAATGGGTTGGGTTGGGTTGGGTTTTTTTTCTGTGGGGAGTTTAGATTGGGTTCAACTCTGAATCAATTTAATAGGCGTTAGACCAAGTTAGGATTGAGTAGGGTACTAAAATTTGTGGACTAGGCCAAACTATAGTTGGGACTTGGCTCATTTGGAGCGTAGCCCTAGGAAAAAAACAATGTGAAAACATATTCATAGTTTACGTCTCCAATTGTAGTAATGTATCATTATTTGTTTGTAGCTCTGTTTTCTAAGAGTGTACAATTCAAAGAAAACTAATTCTATATAACTTTGATTTTTTTGAAGATATTGGATAATGATTTGACAGAAACAAATACATGCGTTCAGTCAATGGATTTTATATGCTATTGGTGATGACTAAGCTAGGCTGTTTCTTGTTAACTGAGGTTCCCATTTAGCGGTCTCAATCAGAAAACATCAATACGTAATCAAAATATAGATGTAGATTAGATTCTTCTTGCTTTTGACCTATTGACTAGACAAGTTACATGCCTTCTGATCTGCTTCTTCAGAATTTTGTAGACTTTAATGCCAGCCAATCTGTATTCTTTTTCTGAAAGAAGTCTTGTTGAATACCTTTTTTTTTTCTTTTTTCTTTTTTGAGTTTTTGATGTAGTTTGCCCATTTTCTAGTTCTTTACAAAATGATTAAATCATGTGAAACTTTTCCCTTGTTTGCTATATGACACAATTGACGACCAAAATCCTAGATACATGTATTCATTACTCTGGCTGTTCTATGGAAAAAAAATTACATCGGATTCAATTTTTGTGGAAAAAAAGCATGCAGCAAACAGAAAAGTTGTACTTGCAAATTCAACTAGTATATTTTTTTTGAGTTAGAAACAAGCTAGTAAGGTACTTCATCAGTTCATCTTCCTAACAGAACTACTTGTAAACCTCTAATAACTTTACAGTAGGAAATTTGTAAACTTGTCCGATATCTTATATGTCTACTGCTTCTACTAAATCCATTTTTTTTAGCTAAAAGCTATTTTCCAACTAATTTATTTGTACATTTTCTCAGGAAAAGAGAGAAACAGTTGTTGCATAATTAAGCAAACAGAATAGAATAGTAATCGACTAGTGTAATCATTCCTGTTTCACAGGCTAACTCATCTATTTCTACAGGAGGCTTTGGTAATTACATGTTGGCTATGAGCGAAAGAATCGCAGCACAGGCAACTGAGGCAAATGATGCTCAGAATATCAAAAATCTGCATCTAGGATGGATGATTGGATTCCTGTTCCTGGTCAGTTTCATTGGTCTGTTTGCTCTTGTGCCTTTGAGAAAGGTAAGATTGACATCATCGTATTTTGTAAAGTAGTTCTATTGGAATCATTTCAACCAAATTGCCAACGGTTCTGATACTAACATTCTTTTTCGGGAGCTTCAGATTATGATAATTGACTACAAGCTGACCTATCCAAGTGGCACTGCAACTGCCTATCTCATAAATGGATTCCACACGCCCCATGGTGCCAAGCTTGCAGGGTGAATACTTCAGCTAGGCTCATTTCTATGAGCGTAGACCGCAGCAAAAGAAAGTTTATCAGTGTATGACCGTTGTTTGTGTTTCTCTACAGGAAGCAAGTTAAGAAATTGGGAACATTCTTTGTTCTCAGCTTCCTTTGGGGTTTCTTTCAATGGTTCTACACTGCTACTGATAGTTGTGGATTCCAAAAGTTCCCATCATTAGGCCTGCAAGCTTTCAAGAACAGGTAAAGTTACAGCTTGCAAGAACTACTTTCAATCAATTATCTTTAATTACATTGTTAAAAAGTTTTATGTTTCTTCCAGATCTGCATTGTACATTCTTTTTAACATTCTCCTTGCTTTAACATTGTTTTATTTTTCAAGGTTTTACTTTGATTTTTCTCCCACGTATGTCGGAGTGGGAATGATTTGCCCGCACATTGTGAATGTGTCTGTCCTCCTTGGAGGCATTCTCTCATGGGGTATAATGTGGCCTCTCATAGCCAAGAAAAGAGGAAGTTGGTTCCCTGCTAATCTAGATGACAGTAGTCTTCATGGAATGCAAGCTTACCGGGTAAAGACAGATTCTTTATTGAGCATCTAGTTAGCTTCTGTCTTTTAATAGATTATTCTTCATGTTACAGGTGTTCATAGCCATTGCCTTTATTCTTGGAGATGGCCTGTACAACTTCCTCAAGATGCTTAGTCTGACGGTTTTCTCACTTATTTCTCAAGTCAAGAAAAGTAATGCAAGCACACTACTTATCTCTGATGATGGCGGCTTGGTAAATACTGCTGCAGCTATCTCATACGACGATGAGCGGCGTACTGAGCTTTTTCTCAAAGACCAAATACCATGGTATATTGCATTTGGAGGCTATGTTGTTGTCGCCGCCATATCTATTGGTACTGTCCCTCAGATATTCCCACAGCTGAAGTGGTACTACATATTGGTAGCCTACATAGTTGCACCTATACTAGCCTTCTGCAATGCCTATGGTACTGGCCTCACTGATTGGTCTCTTGTAACGACCTATGGAAAGCTCGCAATCTTTGCTTTCGGTGCATGGGCGAGTGCTTCGCATGGTGGTGTTCTTGCAGGCTTGGCTGCCTGTGGTGTCATGATGAGCATTGTGGCAACTGCCGCTGACCTGATGCAGGACTTTAAGACAGGATACTTGACACTAGCCTCACCGAGGTCAATGTTCATCAGCCAAGTGATAGGCACTGCAATGGGTTGTGTTATTGCTCCCTGTGTCTTCTGGCTTTTCTACAAAGCCTTTGGTAATATTGGTATCAGTGGCAGTGAATACCCGGCACCAAATGCCATCGTCTTCCGTAACATGGCGATACTTGGTGTTGATGGCTTCTCCTCACTACCAAAGAACTGCCTCACTCTTTGCTACATATTCTTTGCTGCTGCAATTGTCATCAACTTAATAAGAGATTTGGTGCCTAAGAAGGTGTCAAGCTTTATACCGATCCCCATGGCAATGGCGATTCCTTTCTACATAGGATCATATTTTGCAATTGATATGTTCATCGGTACAGTAATACTGTTTGTCTGGAAAATAGTGGACAGGACCAAAGCAGAAGCATTTGGACCTGCGGTTGCTTCCGGTATGATATGTGGCGATGGAATGTGGACTTTGCCTCAGTCGGTGCTTGCTCTTGCCAAAGTGAACCCTCCAATCTGCATGAAGTTTCTATCGAGAAGAATGAACGATAAAGTGGATGCTTTCATTTCAACTTTATCATAGTATGTTTGGGGAGAAAGAAAGAAATGACAGTGGTGAAGCGAAGATTCAGTTGGTCGTGAAACATCTGTATAGTGGGCAAATTGTGTTATTATGATGCTTAGGTTTTATGTTATAAGCAAAAGTTGCTGTGAGGTAGTTATGAATTGTCTTGTGAAGTATTTCAGTAGTTATAAATTGGCATGAATGTTTGGGGACAGGAATAGTGTTCAGTATACAAAGATCTTTGGAATTGCTACTTCTGCAATGCATGTCTTAATGGCAGTGAACTCTCTAGAGAGCTAGAAATGATGGTCAATTGCTTGATCCGAACTAATGTGTTATGACTTATGATGTCGCTTCCAATGGTTTTAGACAGCTCGGCCGGCTGTGGATTCGTGAATTTCCTTTGCTCTTGAAGCCTAGAAGAAAAAGTAAAGAAGCAAAATTTAATCATTTCTCGTGGAAAGGACAAGAATAACCTGTCCTTAGAAACTTATCAGCGCTAACTGTCTGGAAGCCCAGTCTTGAGGACACTCTAATGAGAATTTTAGTAGGGAGGATTAGGATTTGGGTTGGGTCACTAAACGCATTTGGGTCGGTTGGACACAGCCATATCATCAAATAGATTACTCTCCGACGTCTCTTTTTTATTTTTCATCATGTCTCAGACACAATTTTGATTATTACTTTATAAAAATATATTCTAGTAAAAATTATAAAAAATAATATTATCAAGGTAATTTTGATAAAAAAAATTACCACTATCAATTTTGATACTTTTCTATATGGTGATGATCAAACTATCTTCTGTCAGCATTTGGAAAATTACACAATAATGACAAGCCAATGCAACCATTATTGTCCCAACACATGGCAAGTTTATCCCTAAATGACCTTCTCTTTTGTAAAACTGATTCTATGCCACGAACTTTGATATCTATATGTCACTAAGTTTTTTTGGCTTTTTTTATTATATGTGGCTGCATTTTTATTCTCTAATGTAATCCTTCATTTTTAACCAATCGACTTGAGAAATGACTAAAATACCGTCAGTTGAGACACAATCATGATTTTAAATAAATAAAAAATGGAAGACAAAATTTCTAAGTTTTGAAATTTTTTAAATTTTGCATTAGAGTATTCAAAAATTGAAAAGTTTGTGTTCTAGTCTTTTATTTATTTAAAATTATGATCAATTCTCAACTGTTAGAGATATTTTGATCATTTTTCTGGATTGATCGATCAAAAATAATATACAATATTAATCAATAAAAATCCAGTGACATATAGAAAAGAATCTAAAAAAATCAATGACATCGTATGAAGTTCATGGACATAAAATCAATTTTTCCTCAAAAACTTATCTAGAAACAATTGGGGTAGTTATTAGGGGTAGATATTTATAACTAACAACATTTCACAAGGGTATTTTGGGAAAAACTACCTAAAGAATAAATAAAAGTAATATACATACCAAGTCTTCACTTAAACAACTTCTATATTTGGACTGGAGGTTGTAATATAGATGTGACTCCCAAATATCAAAAAATACTTTATTGCCATAGAGAGAATATAAAGTGCAGTACTGCAAATCTATGCCTTTTCAAAAAAAAAAGTGCAAATCTATGCAAACTTTTCTAAAAACGTTCTAAATAATCTTTTAAAAAATAAGAGGTAGAGACTAGATTGTTCCACAATGTTTATAAAGTTTTAGGACCTAACTATTTCAAGGAACAGTGGCTTTTATCTTTTCTTTTCTTTTTTAACTGTGTTTTTCTGATTGGTGGATTTAGTTAAGACTTGAAATTTACAAGAACAGTTTTCTCTATCTCTATGGTTGTTCAAAAAACCTTTTCTGATATTTGAGAAGAGTTTTGGAGGATTTTACAAATTAGTTAAAATCCCATATGATTATATGGCTAATTTCTATATAATTTAAAATTTTACTTATGTTTCATATATATATATGCTATCTTTTAATACTATAATACAGATGAATCAATTTTAAATATACTTTTTTACAAGAATTTGTATCATAAGATATAATCGATTTTTAAAATTCGATAGACCGATGTAACAGTATATTTTTATAAAATTTTGTAACTGTGAGTTATTTCTACAATTTTTTTAATTTCTTGGTTATTTATAAAAGAAATTCAAAGAATCTCGCGTCTGAAAGAACCCAAATTCTTTGTTGGTTTGATGGAAGGAGTCCCTGTGCGATGGACCGTTACTAATCTAATGTCAAGAGGCACAAAATAACACATCTAGATATACATGTGTTAGCATCAATAGCACGTGTGTTAGTGTCAACTTCACAACGGGTACAATATTGGTTATGAATGCACATGCTTGCACGGTTTCAAGGAAATCTCGCAGATGGTTGTCATGGTAGTCTCTCTTTCCCTCCCTCTCCCTGCACGCGTCTATGCACCAGTTTGCCGCCCAGATCGCCCCCAGACTCCACCGTCAAGAACACGCTAGCTGGTTGGGTGTGACCGACATCCGAGTGGCAAAATGCAAGTTTGGTCACGTGGTGGGAGGATTAAGCGTGCGCACATGACTAGGACGCCCCTCCTAAGTTTTGCTGGATGCTGATTGCGACTAATGCTTGCAAGGACATTTTGGACAAATCAAAGTCATAATTATTATGGTTTAAACCCCTAAACGCAGATAATAACCTCTTAATAATCCAATAAGGGCATCAAACACTCTTAAGGCTCTTTTAGATGGGCATTTTGCAATATTTTGAAGTTAGGATGGCTATTTGTACAAATATTGAGATTTAAGAAGAGCATCTATGTCATTTTCCTTTTTTTAACTTTCTACTTTGTTTTTAAGAAATGATTTAAGATGACAAGTCTACTGATAGTTGTGATAAATCGATAGATATATTATTTGCATCAAAGTAAATAATGATTAAGTAGAGTAATAACTATTAGAGTGTTTCAATAACTTCACATTATATTTCACCACAAATATCTAAAATAATATTTCTTGTAAGAATATATAAAGCTTTTTTTTTTTTTTTCTAGAACAGCAAGTGAAAAAGAATCATTAGGCAAGAAATCATCTTTTCAAGCCTAAAAGAGGATTTCGATTGATACTTTATAGAATTGGAAATCAAGAATGAAGGACGAAGATGGACTTTAGTGTATAGATTGGACTACGAAACTCAAATTATTTTTATGAGTAACTAATTAAAAAATTTTAAAATTAACTCAATTTTTTTAAAAATTTCAGAAATAACCTTTAGTCGTTGGACTCAATTTGTGACTGAACTTCAGTCATGAATTGGGTCAACGACTGAACTCATAAACTCGTTAAGAACTAAATAAGAAAAAAGAAGAAAAAAATTCAACCATTAATGAGTTGAATTTATGTTTGAATTATATTTAGAAAATTGTAGATTTTTGAATTATCTTCATATAGAGATCAAACATCAATTATATTTGATTTTAGAATTAAAAATTATTTATGTTTTATTAAAATCATTGAAATATTAATAAATATTTAATTTATTCGTGGATTCGTACTAGAAATCTTCCAAAACATCTTTGTATTAGAATGGTGAGTATTTCAGATGATAATTTATATATATATGATAAAGAATATATTGAGAATATTTTTTTAAAATATCCATCTAAACACTTCAATATTAAACTTAAACACCTCAATGTTGAAGCAGTCTTAGGAGTTAGGACGAGGAGGAATGAAACGCAACACGGCATTCCGACTCTGAATTTTGCCCACACGAGGTTCACAACTTCACGTACAATGACCTAGATTCCTACCCCTGTCCTAGGTTCACGTACCATGATGAACTGTCCTTTCCTAGGTCAACAAAGAAATGCCCCCCTTCCACAGGTTCGCGTGGATTGGCCCCCTGATGGTTTCTGGATTGTACTTTAACTACCATAATCCTCTGGTCTTTCTCTCTAATCTCTATAGATCTCTCTCTTTCTCTCTTAAGACTTTTTATTCATTAATTATCTTTCATATTTAGAATACTTTGGCGAGCAGGTTTCATATTTAGTCAACAAGTAAACGCCCCCCTTCGGTCGTCGGTTAGAATATTTTAGCGAGTGTGTGGGTCCTTGGTGTTTTTGTATTTTACTTGAACTGTCGTGGTGTCTTTTTTGTGAGGAGAGAAAGTCACACTCATATGGTCACCTCTGGTTGTCCAGAAAAAATATAACGCAGCAAGAAAGTCACACTCACGGGTATATAAAGGAAAATCTAGGCTTAGTTCCTTAGACTAATGCTATACTGTTTCTCATATACGCTCAGGCTAGCTCTAATAGATTTAGTTTTTACTTAACTCTTAAACGGAATATTTCTTTCCACGTGTGCGAATACCATCTCAAAGCACTAAATAAATACCAAGCCTCCAACAGTTTGGCTCTTAGTTGGCTCTTAACGTGGGTCCCACACTCCTAACCACCAACCAAACACCAAACAAGAGTCTAGTACTCCAATGACTTGGCTCTTGCTTGGCTCTATACAATTTAACAATTATATATTCAATGAATTTGTATTAATTCATTAAATTCAATATTAGCAATATATTAATATATTACCTATGAAATTAAATTCGACATTTGCGACAAAAAAATAAATTCGACATTTTGGATTTAAAAATTGCACTTGACAAAAAAAATAGATATTAAAATTCGAATAGTGGTACATGACATAATTGTGAAATACAAAAAAATTAAATTTGCAAACAAATGCCTACTACAAAATCCGATAAGATGCTATTCGTCGGCGTTTCCTCCGAAACGTTGCCAAATGTGCTCGATCAAGTCTCTTTTGAGTTGCGTGTGCGTAGATTGAGTACGGATGGCAGCATTTTTTCGAAGTACATCTACGAATAAAGGCGTACCTCCAGTGCGAATCACATGCGGTACTACCGTGGATGTGTCCGGATGATCATTGTAGTCATAGTTGGCGGCATTGTTGCCGCGCTTGTTCTCTATGATCATATTGTGCAAGATGACGCAAGCCCGCATGATCTTCGCCAGAGTTGACTGTCGCCAAAATCGTGCCGCACTGTGCACGATGGCAAATCGAGACTGTAGAACTCCGAAAGCCCGCTCAACATCTTTTCTCGCTCCTTCTTGCTGTTGCGCAAACAACCGATCTTTCACCGTCTGTGGGAGGGGTATCGTCTTCACAATGACAGCCCACTCCGGGTATATACCATCGGCAAGATAATAACCCATGTTGTACTGTCGGCCGTTGACAGAGTACTGAACATGAGGAGCCCGCTCTTTCAACACATCGGTGAATAAGGGCGATTGGTTTAGCACATTCATGTCGTTGTTGGAACCTGCAACACTAAAAAAAACATGCCATATCCAGAGATCATACGAAGCTACCACTTCAAGTATAATCATCGGGACTCCATAATCTCCACGAGTGAATTGACCTTTCTATGCTATGGGGCAATTTCTCTATTCTCAGTGCATGCAATCAATGCTTCCCAGCATACCTGGAAAGCCACGGGACTCTCCTTGTTGCAGTAAGCGGTGGATATCCTCAATGGTGGAGCTGCGAAGATATTGGTCGCCAAACATGTCGATGACACCTTGTACGAAGTGCTCCAAGCATTGAATCGCCGTGGACTCCCCAATCCGCACATACTCATTGACGGCATCGACGGGGCCACCGTACGTGAGCATACGCATTGCTGCGGTGCACTTCTGTAAAGGGGAGAGTCCACGGCGATTAGTGGCATCCCTTCTTTCGGTGAAGTAGGGGGACCACCCACTTAGAGCTTCAACGATGCGGAAAAAGAGGGGTCTCGCCATCCGAAAACGCCGGCAGAAGATATTGTCAGGGTAGACGGAATATTCGGAGAAGTAGTCGGCGACGAGCTGTTGATGCCCCTCTTCGCGGTCTCTCTCAACATATCTCCTATTGCTGCTTCGGTAGTGTCCGCGGGATGATGAAGCATCGAGTCGGGCGTAAAGACCGGCGATGATACAATCTTCCTCCTCCTCCTCCTTTATGAATTCCACTAAGAAATCCTCGATTTTGTTCACAGCATCCTCCTCGGAGTTATGTATGCTCGAACTAGAGTTAGAAAACATTTTGTGAGTGGCTACTGAAACTGAGTTTCTCAAGAGCTGCGCCGTTTGAGAAGATAGTTGGATTGTGAAGAGAAACTTTATGGAGGGGGTGAATATATAGACAAAGAGTCCAACGACTAGTTTGCAACGGCTAATTTTGAACGGCTATATTCCAATGGCTAGTCTGCAACGGCTATTTTGCAACGGCTATATTCCAACGGTAATTTTGCAACGTCTACTTTGCAACGGCTATATTCCAACGGATAGTTTCTATAGTTGGATACCAAAGTTAAATTAAATAGAGAATCATATATAGATTAATAACGGAGGATACATGGTTTGTTATAAGAGATAATTCAAAAACAAAATAACTAATCGTTTGCGGCATTAAGTTTTTCTCTCAGAATCTTCATCCCTGCATCGTACTCTGCTTTTTGTGCATCGTCGAAGATGGATTTGTCGAGACTCATCATTTTCCGATACGCCTTATACAAGGCGGACTTTTCCTTCGACTTCGCCACGTCGCGCAAGTTATCCAACATACGGAGTACGTCCTTCCTTTTGTGGCCCGGTCAGGTTGATTTTGGATGAAGGCATCGATATTCGCTCTCATTGCCGACGTAGAATCCTGCGAGTCATCAACCCTTCCCTTACCTTTGCGCCTCGCCTTAGCAGAGTCTCGTCCTTCCGGCCGTGTCTCCGCTGGTGGCACATCATCTTTGTTAGACGATGACGTGTAGGTGCCCGACTCCGACAATCTGCTTCTTTTGCTGGGAGGATCAACATAAGCTGCAGACCACTTAGGTTGACCGCGAACCGCCGTCTGTAGGATCAAAGATGCCGACTAGAGGGGGGGTGAATAGGAGGCTTAAAAACTTTGAACAATTTTAAAGGCAAGAAGAACACAATGCAATAAAAGAGAGAAGAGAGAACAAACACCACGATTTTTACCGAGGTATTGGAGACTCGCCCAGTCTCCACTAATCCTCGTTGAAGCACTCAAGTCACTTGAGTTTTGCCTCAAAATCCACAAAGGATATTATCACTTGTGGTTGCTCTTTGTCCACTCCAGAAAGGCGAGCACCGATGCCTTGTACAAGCTTGCCGAGCCTCTCCGACAATCTCCGAGCGGACGAGGTCAACGGCCACGCCACCAAACCGTCTAGGTAAGGGCGCTCACCAAGAGTAATAGGCAGCAAGGTCTTCTCAAGATCTCCAAACACTCACCGAGAAACTGATAGGATGCAAATGCACTAAAACAAAAACACTCGGTGGATCGAAAAGCTATCGACTTGATTAAAAGATCAAGATTTTGTATAAGAAACTAAAACTCAAGAGAGAATATGAGAGAAGGCTGCTTGTTGTACAAAACAAATGCTCAAGCCCTCTATTTATAGCCTCAAGTCTCAAAAGAGACGTTGGAGCTCGAGCTGAAAATCAGCAGCTCAAACTGACAGCAGTCAGTTTAGTGCACAACGGCCGACAAAAATTACGGATGAAAATTTGCTAGCCGTTCGTGGTCGTTTAAGGAAACTTGAAACCCACAACTGACAGTCAGTTATGCAAACTGACAGTCAGTTCGACCACAGACTCGACCAAATCAAATAGAAACACAGAAGAAAACAACTGTGGTCGAATCCCCAACTGACAGTCAGTATGGACAAACTGACAGTCAGTTTAGTATAAAAATTTTGAGCACAAAATACACCCTCTCTGGACAATTGTCAGTTTAATTAAACTAACAGTCAGTTTAGCAAACTGACAGTCAGCCTGAACAAAAATAGAGATAATTTTAAATCCAGAAATCCAAAAGAGGTGTTTAATAACTCGTTTGAAAGATAATTTCAAGGACTACAGTTTTGTCAACAGAAGCAAAGCCAGATCTTCCTAGATCTCTCTGAAAATTACAAATACTCTTCTACTTTCAAAAACTCAACTGAAAAACCAGATCTTTCAAAACAATTTTCAAATCCGAATCCATCAAAAAGAATGTAATGCAATGACCTAAGTTTCTCGGTTTATGTAGGAGATGTAGAGAGGACTTTTGCAAACCCCTCTTTATAGTACGGTTAAAACTAAAAACAATTTTCCTAACCGATTAACTCCAAACGCCGAAATCGGTAAAAAGAAACTCATAATACCTTAGGTCTTTCGCATCTTCATGATCTTTGCGTCTCGTCAATGTTCTTTGCGACTTGTGTTTTTATTTACGTCGGGTTCGTCTAGTATACCGTGTATTTCTTCCCAACACAACTTTGTATCAAATAAACTCAAAAGCACAATTAGTCCGAAACATTTTGTTTTCATTAATCACCAAAATTAGGGTTAGGCATGAAGACCTAGATGCAACACCGTCCACCAATGATCCAAGACAAACGGATGACCCATCTCCGTCTTGTACATCTCGTGGGTCTGTGCCATGAGTTGGTCGTCTGAACGATCGCTGGCATAGACTTCATTCAGTCGGAGCCAAACACCGTTGAATTGGACCACCTTTTTGTTAGTTCGTTGCCAGTGGTCCTTACAGTGTTTGGTCTCCCTTCTCCTACTTGTCGGCACCGTTTCGTTGTATGCCGCTGCTACGTTGGCCCAGTACATGTCGCATTTCCTATTGTTTCCATCAATAGGATCGAGCGAATTGTTGAGCCAAGAGCTAATCTGCATGTAGTAAAAAATTTTGAATATCAAAGTCGAGCGTAAATATATTTCTTCCATAGTACTCCTGTATGAAAATCAAATTATTACCAGTTTTACGTCGTCATCATTGGACCACGGTAAGCGCTTCGTCTTTCGGCCAGCGTCCACAACAGCTTTGGTGTAGGTGTCATCGATGACAGGTCGGGCCTCCAGATCGGTTGGAGCAGAGTCTGGAGTGCTGTTCTCGGAGACAGACGCAGAGTGCGGTTGAGGTGGGGAAAACTGCGGACATGTCGGTGGCATGCCGACAAAATGAAAATTTTGGCTATACTGTGGGGGCGGTGGAATTGCGTGGCTGTGTGGTGGATAGGGACGATAATTTTGGCTGTACTGTGGATATGGCTGGTAATTCGGTGGATACGCTTGGTAATTCAGTGGATACGGCTGGTAAGTCGGTGGCTACGAAAAATCGGGTTGCTGTTGGGTGTTTGGGGTTTCAGTGTTTTCGCCGGGAGATTGGGAAGAGCCAAGCCAGTTAACGAAACCGTCAGCTGGATTAGAATCCATGTGGAATTTTTGAAAATTTTTGTATTAATTTTGGAGTGGTTTTGGGCGTGGATGGATGAAGAAATGTGAGTGAAAATGGTGAAATAGCATGTCTTTATATAGGGGAGAGATGGAAAAAATTCAGTGATTTTTTTTGATTTTTTTGGAATTTTTTATGATTTTTTAGGGCAAAATTGAATTAAAAATTGATCCAACGGCTATTTTTAAACGGCTGGAAAAAAGGCTATTTTTTCAGAGGCTGACAGATGAGACCCGCATTTATTCTCTCCTCAACGGCTATTTTTTCTAATTCCCTCGCTGACATGTGGGCCATCAAAAAACCGACCCCACATGTAAGCCTCTAAGGCTACAATTAAATAGGTATATAAATATTTCATTTAACATATATGCGGTTATTACTTGTACGGTTAATTGTTATACACCATTCAATGACTGGTGAGCCATCAATTTTCCTGGCCCCACGGATCAGTGGCTCGAGCTGACACGCACGCGCGTCGTCGACGTCATCAACGCGGCGCACTCCCGGGTGGCAGGTCCCATGTGGCTTTAAACCGCGTGCGACGCGTATGACTTGTGGAGACGCGTCTCATGGGGCCCATATGTCAGTGATATTTTCAAGGTTTTGCGCGGTACGTGCGGGGACTGATACCGGCACGATATACGTGGGCGTGGGGCCCACGCTACACAATCGCTGCCACATTCAAACGCTGCACTCAATGAATGACATGTGGGGCCTTTTATTCGATGGTCCCACATATCAGATCCTTTTTTACGCGGGTATGTTTCGCCGTTCGTCATCTCGGTGGGGCCTGCGAAGCACGTTCGTTTACGTCTTCGTCTTCTCCAACGGGGGCGCGTCCTCGCCACGACCTCGCCTCCCGTTCGCCTCATCCCGTAGCACGCGGACGTCACCTTGCGCCGAGCAAACGCCGAGAAGCTTTCCGCCACCGTCGACGCGAGCCGCCGCTGCCGTCGCCGTTGGAGAGAGCCTCATAACCTCAACTTTCTGAAGTTTCGGAAGCTGAACACTGCTGGAGATGGGCCTCCTTGTTGCAGTACTCTCTCAGCTCCTAATTGCGTCATTAGGGGTGGCAATAGTACAAGCGTCCACGGCGAGAAGACAGGAGGGGAATAGGACCCGTCCCTCTGCTGGTTGTCCAAAGACTTGTGGCAATCATAGCTTCGACTATCCCTTCGGTATTGGATCTGACTGCTTCCTCGAACCCGACTTCAGTCTTATTTGCAACGACACCAATCAGCCCGCCAAACTTTTCTTGCGCGATGGCATTACTGAGGTTCTCGACGATATTGATATCACTGATTCCAGTTTCTACTCTAATTATTTTCACATCATCGTTTCTCATACCATCCCCATGAGATCCGGTATTGATTTTTACATCATATCTTGAAAAACTCCGGGTAGATCTTTTATTCTTGGATATACTGCATTAAACATCACCGATTGTGATTTTGATATAAACTTGCTCTTACTCGATCATGACACAAATAATAAGACAATTAACCTTTGTATGGTTGTCTGTCCCAAGTATGAAAGAATCACATATATGATGGTTAGACAGAATTGTAACGGTATTAGATGTTGTACCATTCATATTCAAAAAAATATTCATGGTTTTGAACTACAATTTATCCCCCACAAAAAAAAAAGCTCGGCACATTATGATGGAAGCTCCTTACATGATGTAATTAATATAGCCACTGACGACGCCCATCTCTCCTGGCACATCACCGATGAACTAAGTTGTGCAAGATTTGAAGAAAATAAGACAAGCTATGCTTGTATAAGCGCTAATAGCAGGTGCTTGAATCCCTATCTTTTTGCGTATTTTGGGTACTTCTGCGGGTGTAGTTGTGGTTATTGGGGCAATCCCTATATACTTGATGGCTGCTCGCTGGACGAAGGTAATTTTCCCCATTAATTCCAACAACTAAAACTACCTTCGTTCTCTATTGGTGTCATTAGTGGTCTTTTTAGAAAAATTACCTGTCTTCCTTATTATTTATCCATTACGTTTCATCCCTCTAATTTTAATCATTTATTTTCCACCATCATTATTTTCTTGAAAAAAAAATAAAAATGTGGTCCGCTCCGTTATTTTGTGCATTACAACGTTCTTGTCTGTTAACGCTACATTTATCTTTGTATTTAAAAGAATACCCCTTATTCTCACAATCTTACAACTAAAAGTTGTAGTCTACCCATAAAACAATTTCTCTTTCTATTATTATTAATGATTTTCCTTTGATGTTTTTTATTTGTTTTATTTTCTTTATATAAAAACTTTCTATCTAGGAGACTATGACTAGTATTATATTTGTGTTCTAAAGAAAATGAGAAAATTAATTAGGTGAGGAGCGTCTATACATACTTCACTCATTATAAAGAAGGATGTCCTTAATAATAATACACTAGAAAGCTAAAGAATTATGTGTATCAATAAAAAAGTATAGTGGTGTATAGAAGAAGTATTCGGAGACAGTACACCTAAAGAAGTAAGTAAAGTAAGTATATATTGCCCAAAGTATAGAAGTGGTTTTTACTATAAAAAATACTTTCTTTCTAAATAAATGGTGTTTTTGGTCTTTAAGATACAAATTTAACCACTAGTTTTATAATAATATGCTAGTAATTATTATAGATATAATACTATGAGAGTGACACTAGTACAGAAATGCAGTCTACTAACCCCTATCTTCTATCGGTTATTAGCGAAACAGCACAAAACCGATAGAAAATGTGCCTCGTGGGCAAAAAAGCCCGACGGATGTATTTTCCCTATCGGTTTCTAAGAAACTTACCGATAGAATAAATAGTATGATTTACTCTAGCGGTGATGAACATATTTGCCGTTAGAAGAGATGCATAAGTACTGACGGAAGAATGTTGTGCGCCGATAGGACTGGTCGACTTCAACAACTAGACTTATTCTATCGCTACTATATGAATATACCGACAGAATATATTAAAAGTTCCTATCGGCAATATGTAGTTCGCCGATAGAATAGTTGACCTTCTACAAATATTTTTATTCTATCGGTAATGGATTCTTTTACCGTTAGAATATATAGAAAATTGCTTAGAACTGTTCGTCTTCTAATAGTTTTATTCTATCGGTAATGCATGTTTATACCGGTAGAATATTGCACAAAATATCTTAGAACTGTTGGCCTTCTACAACTAGTAATATTCTATCGGCAATGTACGTACAGACCGATAGAGTATGTACAAAAATTCCTATCGGTAAAATTTGTTTTGCCGATAGAACCATTCGGCTTCTACAGATGTTTTTATTACTAACGGTATTCTGTTTTCTTACCGATAGAAAATATATAATTGTATAAATACACGGGTATGTCTCTTTCATTCTCACAGTTCATCTGGGCTCGTAGTCCTAACTCGTAAGCTCCATGGACGGCCGGCGCACCTCTACAGGGGACCGCTGCACCTCCGCACCTCCATCGACGCCCTCTAGACGTCGGCATCCCAAGGAAGGTACGTAAAATTTCTGCAATATTGTTAGATTATTCTAATCCGATTATGGCAATAATTCTGCTTTTTTTGTATCCTTCATTTTGATGTGTCTTCTTTTCAATATGATTATGATCTGTTCAGGTCCTTGGATGATGCTCGTGGGGGGCAACGTATTTCACGGTTCTTCATCGCAGTACACTGCCTATGTTGGCTTGTTGGCGAAAGAAAAGGTGAAGATCACCGTCGAGAGCTGGAAGGACGTGAAGGGCGAGATCTTGGTTGGCTCGGTCGAGAAGATGCTTAAGCCCGGCGTGTTTCTCAAATCAGGACCTATAGAAAGCATCTTACATGTTTTTGCATGCACCAGCTTGTGGCCAGATGCTTACCTGCTTGGAGAAGAAGAATTGTTGTTATTTGCACAGCCATTCTACACCATCACTACACAGAACAACATCTTGGAAGGTAGGTTCTTTTTGTTAATGGAGTTGAGTTGAGTTGAGTTGAGTTGATCGAGTTTGAGTCCGAGGAAATCACCATTACGTACAAATGTATGTCGACGGCAGTTCCAGCTCCTCGGGCGTCTTCGAACTGAACTCCTATGGTTAAGTCCAATGTGGTTCAGACATTTGCTGTTTTGGATGAATGGATTTGTGATGTATCAGGTCTAACTTGTAGTCGGTAGTTGCATTGTGGCAACCTGCAAAGGTTCCCTTTTATGTAAAATGCATGTATGGGCCACTGGGTCCTCGTCGTGATCTGTTGTTAATTTCAGACGTGGCTTTTGTAATATACATCGAATGTGTGAATTGTTGTATTTGTATATTGTTGTATATTTGTGTATCATGTATTGCTAATTGGGACATGAACTTGAATGTGCAGGGAGCATTTGTGTATTTAATTGTATTGGTAGGTAGGTGTGTATTTGTACTGTTGTTTCAGACATGCACTTCAATTTGTGAACTGGCATGTGTATGTTTGTACCTGAATTTGTATTGGTGAACTGGCATGTGTATGTTTGTACCTGAATTTGTGAACTGGCATGTGTAATTTCTTTGGCAAGATGAAGTCCCAACTACCTACGAAAAGTATTTTTGTGTCTCCTAGTTAATCCACAAATTAGCATTTCTTGAAATATATTGCTTTATCTTCTAGTTAAGATCCGTTTGATGTAAGATCTGTTTGATGTTACATTGATATGATTCCTTGAATGTTAGAAATGGCATGTGCATGTTTGTCCCAGTTTGGTGACAGTACCTCCTCTAACGGTAAGTACACATATTTACCGATAGGAAAACATATATATTTGTTCAGTCATGCATATTCTAACGGTAAATACACATATTTACCGATAGGAAGCACATATATTTGTTCAGTCACGCATATTCTAACGGAAATGCACATATTTACCGATAGAAAAATACATATATTTGTTCAGTCATGCATATTCTAACGGTAAATACACATATTTACCGATAGGAAACACATATATTTGTTTAGTCATGCATATTCTAACGGTAAATGTACATATTTACCGATAGAAAAATACATATATTTGTTCAGTCATGCATATTCTAACGGTAAATACACATATTTACCGATAGGAAGCACATATATTTGTTTAGTCATGCATATTCTAACGGTAAATGCACATATTTACCGATAGAAAAATACATATATTTGCTCAGTAATGTATATTCTCTAACGGTATGTGTGTGTTTTTACCGATAGAATATGTGAGCGGCAAATTACCTAAGTTAGTCTGACGGTTATTTCATGTATTTACCGTTAGAAAAATGTCCATTATAAGGAAAACCCCAGTCGACCATTGCTGAGCTGCTCTTTAATTTGTTCTGTTGCACTCTGTGTCCCTCTGTTTGTGACGAAAGTTCCAGCTACACTGCTAGGGTGATCAGCGCAGGCTGGAGGGAAGTTGATTGCGCCCCTCTCTTTAAGGTATGCTTAATCGTCGACACCTATCTCTCTCTCCCTCTAGATCTCCCTTCCTCTCTACTTGCAAGCTAGCTGTATTGTGTAGTTCCAAGTTTGTAGCTCTAAGCTTGGGAGCTTGGTAGCTGGAAATGCGTCATGTTTTAGGAGCTAACTAGCTTGTATTGTGTAGTTAGCTAGGTTAATTAGTGTTAATTTCGTCAGGCTAGGGTTCAACACATGTATCTGTTGTAAGAGGCTGTACATGTACATATACATAACTTAATCGGGCAGGTTTCATGCATGGCTTACTCGTTAAATTTTGTTAATTGTAGATGGACAGGAAATATTGGATGTATGGAATAAAACGTACTACTCTTGAATATTTGGATGGTGTGAATGAGTTTATTAAATTTGCTGAGCAACAAAAGGAGAGGAAGGGAGAGAAAAATATGCTCTGTCCTTGTACAGATTGTATGAACTTGAAGAGGTTTAGCAACTCTGATCAAATTAAGAGTCATTTGATTCATCGTGGTTTTAACGCGCGATACACCCGTTGGATATGGCATGGCGAAGATCTTGAGGAAACAAGCACCACTACTACCAATCAGCACGACTCGGATGTGGATTGCAATAATATCGATGATCATCCCAATTTTGGTAATGTTAATTCCGATGTGCACGTAGATGATGATGATGACAATCTAGATGAGATGTTACGTGATGTAGAGGAAGATTACAACGAAAATGACTTCTGTGAATTTGAGAAACTGATTGCTGACTCTGAGAAGCCTCTGTTCCCTGGATGTGCAACATTTACAAAACTGTCTTCTGTGCTGAGATTATATAACTTGAAGGCAGGAAACGGTTGGAGTGATAAGAGTTTCACGGCACTATTAGATCTTCTAGCGGACATGCTTCCAGAGGGAAATGAGTTGCCAAGATCTACTTACCAAGCCAAAAAACTGTTGTGTCCGTTGGGAATGGAAATCGAAAGAATACACGCATGCCCAAATGATTGTGTGTTGTACCGTAACGAGTACTCCAGTTTGCATGTTTGTCCAAGATGCGGCGCATCGAGGTATACGCGTAGGGACCGGATTGACAGTGAACGTCACGAGGTAAGGAAAGGGCCCCCGGCAAAAACTGTGTGGTACTTGCCTGTGATACCTAGATTGAAGCGGCTGTTTGCAAATCCGAAAGTCGCGAAGCACTTGCGTTGGCATGCTGAAGCCCGGAAACAAGACGGAAAACTGAGACACCCAGCTGATTCTATTCAATGGAGAAACATCAACAGAACATTTGCTGAGTTCGGCGGTGAACTTAGGAATGTAAGGTTCGGGCTGAGTACAGATTGTATAAACCCACATGGTAATATGAGCAGCCGGCACAGCACTTGGCCGGTTCTTTTATGCATCTACAATCTTCCTCCTTGGTTATGCATGAAGCGCAAGTACATCATGATGGCGTTACTAATCTCAGGACCCAGACAACCCGGAAATGATATTGACGTGTTTCTAGCACCTTTAATCGAGGACTTACAGAAATTGTGGAGCGAGGGTGTGCAGGTGTGGGATGCATACAAGAAAGAGAATTTCATCTTGCGGGCCCTGATATTTTGCACCATAAATGATTTTCCTGCCTACGGCAATTTGTCGGGGTATAGTACGAAAGGAGCCAAGGCTTGCCCTATTTGCCTAGATGAAACTGAGAGCATCTGGCTGCGAAACTGCCGGAAAACAGTGTACATGGGTCACCGCAGGTTTCTTCCGGTGCATCACACGTACCGTAAGAAGAGGAAATCATTTAACGGGAAGCCTGAGAAGGGATCAGCTCCAGTGTTTCTGACCGGTAAGGAGATTTACTCACGCGTGAACGACATCAAAGTTGAGTTCGGTAAGCATTCTAAACCTCGAGAAAAAAATGTTTGGAAGAAGAGATCGATTCTCTGGGATCTACCGTACTGGGAGCACTTACAAGTTCGACATTGCATTGACGTCATGCATGTAGAGAAAAATGTCTGTGACAGTTTGATTGGTTTGTTGTTGAACATTCCGGGAAAGACAAAGGATGGTGTGAAAGCTCGTCGTGACATGGTGGAAATGGGGATAAGGACTGAGCTTGCACCTTTAGAGAATGGAAAGCGTACATACCTCCCCCCGGCCTGCTACACGTTGTCCAAGAGCGAAAAAACAGAACTCTGTCGGTGCCTGCACGGTGTTAAAGTTCCATGTGGGTACTCCGCGAACTTGAAAAAACTTGTGTCTATGAAGGACCTAAGACTGGTTGGCATGAAGTCCCACGACTGTCATGTCTTGATGTCACAGATGCTTCCCATTGCTATCAGAGGCATTCTCCCAGTTAAAGTCAGAGAGACAATCACAAACCTATGTTATTTCTTCAACGCAATATCTTCCAAGGTAAGTACGTGCACTCGTACTATAAGTTCACTACCTCCATTTGTGGAGCTTAATGAGAAGATTTTTCTGATATGAATATTTGGCGCAACTGTGTCCTCGTAGGTAATTGATCCCGATGGATTGGACGCTTTGCAACGCGACGTGGTTACAACTCTTTGTCAGCTCGAGATGTATTTTCCTCCATCCTTTTTTGATGTTATGGTCCATCTGATTGTTCACCTTATCAGAGAAATTAAGTTTTGTGGACCTGTGTGCCTGCGCTACATGTATCCATTTGAGAGATTTATGGGTGTATTGAAGGGATACGTAAGGACTCGTCGTCGACCCGAGGGGAGTATCATGGAAGGTTATGCCGCCGAGGAGGTGATTGAATTTTGCACAGATTATATGGCCGGGGTTGACCCAATTGGTGTTCCTAGGTCCCGACACGAGGGTAGGCTTGAGGGAATTGGAACGATTGGATTCAAAGCTATCGTCCCCGCTCGTGATGTGTACGCAAAATCACATTTTTGGGTCTTACAACACATGACGGAGGTCGAGCCATACATACACGAGCACAAGGTAATGTTACGGTCACAGAATCCTTCGAAGTCAGACGTTTGGGTAAGCAGAGAACATAACAGGAAATTTGCTGAGTGGATCCAAGAAAGAGTCACGCGAGCTGCCGAGGGCTCCGTAAGTGAAACTGTGACATGGTTGGCTAGAGGCCCAAGATTCACTGTAGGGACTTGGCAGGGGTACGACATCAATGGGTATTCATTTTACACAAGAGCTCAAGACGCCAAGAGTAGCACGCAATGTAGCGGAGTGACACTGTTTGCTATTTCCGAGGATGCCAGGTCAGTAAGGGCGCTGAACTCATATTACGGTGTTATTGACGAAATATGGGAGCTCGATTACGGATTACTTAAGATTCCCCTGTTTCGATGCCAATGGGTCGAAATCCCTCGAGGTGTTCAAGTTGACAGTTACGGGTTTACTCTCGTCAATCTTGGTAGAGTCGGACACCAAGACGATCCATTCATACTTGCAAAGCAAGCCACACAGGTATTCTACATCGTTGACCCGGCCAATCCAAACTTGCATGTTGTCCTCCACAGCAAGAGACGTATTGTTGGGGTCGAAGATGTTGTCGACGAAGAGGAGTATAACCAATTCGATGAAATACCTCCATTTTTAGAGGACATTCAATCTATCCGTACTGAAGATATCGACGAAACAACGTATCTGCGAGATGACCACGAAGAAGGATTATGGGTTGAGAACCATTGATGATTAATTTCTATTTCAGGGATAAATGCCAAGCAAACAGCCCACAAGTTCTGCAGCAAGGTGAGGAACTTATCATTAATACATCAGGCAGTACATTTTTCTTTAGAATTTAATGATAAGCTAGTTCACAGCATTAATACATCTCAATTTTACTCCACAGCATGAGTTCTAACATGTACAGTACCTTTATCCTGTAAATATTTAATTCTTCCCTTCAAATAGCACTTGCAAAAATCTCATCGCAGCCTCTTCAAAAATCCCTTTTTTCTGACGGTATTTTGTTATTTATACCGATAGAGAAGGACATCTTCTCTCAGGCACTTCAAAACGTTTTCTATCGGTATTGTTCTATTTTACCGTTAGAATAAATTCATTTGTCTCACGGTATTTGTTGTCTGACGGTTTTTTCCTGTTTTTACCGATAGAAGAATACTCTACCGCTTCGAATTCTCAACCGTGTCGCCATGCGTCGCCTTGGAAACTCTATAAGTACCTCGCCATGCGTCGCGGTATTTTGTTGTTTTTCTAATTCTCGAACGGTTGGACTCCTCATCTTCTCTTTCACAATGGCAACCTCCATGGGATCGTCATCCACGGCCTCCCCGGTAAGAACTCTAAATCTCCTCGGTTTACCCCTGTATTGTTAATCCATGTTCAGTTCATTCTTGACCTGTTGATTTGCACAGGGAATGGTAGCCGTGGAAGACACTGCCAAAGTGAAGGCTGACCTGAGGGCCCTCCAGGAGGAGCACAAGCTCCTTACAGACAAGCACACTCAGCTACGGCTTGACCTTGACGATCTCTTCCAGCGCATTAAGCGCATGAAGACGGATGGTGACAATGCTAGGGCGAGGACGAGGCGTCTTCGCGAGGAGAAGAAAGCCGCGGATATGACCATCGCTGGCTGCGGTTTGACTATGAAGGATACCATAGCGAAGCTGACGGAGGTCGCAGGCCTTCTTGACGCGGTAGTAGTTGATCCTAGGGACAACTTGTCGCTAGAGGAGTCCTGCGTCCTGGCTGCAAGTCTAACTGACTCTATTCTACATGCAGCCAGGGCTAAGACCACCCCTTAACCTAGCATTTTGGGTTTTATTTTTTATGTAAGTGATAAAACAACAATGAATGAACAATTTCTTTTTATGTCAATTTTCCAATTTTCCGGCTATCTTCCCTCTTTCTTTAACATTCTGCAGCTTTCAACCACGGTCTGTTTGATGTTAAATTGTGTACCTTTTCATAACTCTGACGGTATTTTGTTGTTTTTACCGATAGAAAAAGGGCACACAAATCTCAAGCACTTAATCAAAAAAATTTTCTGGGGAAAATTGGGCTCACGGGATTTTTTTGTTTATACCGATAGAAAAGGGCACCTTTTCATTACTCTCACGGTATTTTGTTGTTTTTACCGATAGAAAAATGGCACCCAATCTCAAGCACTTTAAAAAAATTTTCTGTGGAAAATTGGTCTCACGGGATTTTATTGTTTATACCGATAGAAAAATGCAATCACTAATTCGAATATTTTTCCGGGAAATTTACTTTTTCTATCGGTATTATTTTGTTGTTTCGATAGAAAATTACATAAGTCTATCGGTATCATTTTGTTATACCGATAGAAAAGTTCCTCCGCTACTTTATTTCTCGTACACGGCCCTTTAGTTTCCCTCCACTCGAACAGTTCCACCTTAGAGCACTGCGTCTCTTTGAGAGCGAAGAAAACCCCAACCTCCGCCGTGAGCACTCACTTCCTCTCTCCCACACGACGATCGCCGGCTGGACACTGGTTCGTCACTGCCACCGGTTCTTATTTTCGTCCTTCGCCCGCCGCTGCTGCGTTCTACACCGCCTCTGCATCACCAGAACTGATCGCCGCCGTAAATACCCTAATTCGTCGTTCTATTTCCAGCATCTTCTTTATTTGATCCTAGTGTTTTGCACGTACTAATTCTTGGAGTTTTGCAATTACACTAGGGTTCCCTATTGTGTTGGCTTATGTACATTCCGCAGGCAATGTTGATTTTAATTAGGGTTTACATAATATGTTCCAGTGCTGTAATGAACCTGTTTTGAGATTTTAACTTCTCTATACTGCTGTATGTGTGATCAATTGTATCCAACTGCCATGTAATGCAGATTATATGTTGGAGGTGTTCTTACACATATTCTATCGGCAGCTCATGTGTTTACCGATAGAAAATTTTCTGCACAAGTAGTAAAACTTAATTTGGATCTGGAAGGACATGAGCCATGCAATGTACTAGTTTGGTTGGGAATTTTTACTCACTTCGTATGAATATATGGCAATGTGGATGGGTCTTCGATGTATATGTTTCAAATGCCTATATACATGACTTTTGCCAACCTAATAGCTGTGAAGTCCTGATGACTCACATACAGGCTAGGCTAAAGATTATGCACAGTAGCACTTAGATGCTTGTGTGCATATTTACGTGTGAAATAATAATGCTGGCCCATGAATATTAATTAGTGTAGCAAATCATCGAGAATGTTATGTGATGACAGTGAATGGTGGCTTGTCAACAAAATTCCATATGTAGAGAACATTGTTATGTTCTATCGGTATCTCACGTGTTTGCCGATAGAAAAATTGTCTTGTGTGGAGGTAATTGTTATGGTCTATCGGCAGCTCATGTGTTTACCGATAGAAAATATTTCTGAAGAGTTCAGTAAGTAATTTATGCATGTCTTTCTTTTTGTATTATTTTCCCTTTTGCCGCCCTAGTTAGTCTCCAGTCCTGGGCTGAGTTATGGAAGTCCAAGGCGAATTAATTGCCATATATATGGTTTGTTGAAGGTTTTGTAGGGCAAGACATGTCGTCGTCTTCATCGGATGGTACTAGTGGTTCGACTAGGGCCAACCCCATCGTAACTACTGAAGATGGGGCTGTTACATCCCAGCGCAAGAGGGTGGGGCGAGGCGCGACGACGTTGGGGCGTTTGGCCAAACGCACTGATCTTTCTTGTGAGTTCAACCAATTTGGGAGGCCGATTGGAAAGAATGCTGGGAGGTACGCGGCCTACGTTGGGCTGTTGGCGAAAGAAAGGGTGAAGATCACCGTCCAGAGCTGGAAGGACGTGACGGCGGACGAGAGGGATAGGTTGTGGGCGGAAGTGAAGGTTAAATGAACTGAAATCGCTGAACTCTTTCGTAATCACGTTCTCTTGGCTTATACTAAAGTTTAACTAACTCGTGATTAATTGTATGCATTTTTCGGAAACAGGCTAAGTGGAACATCCCCGACGATACACCTAGGACTGCCTGCTTGAAGGACATGAACGGAACATGGAAAACCTTTAAGAGCTGGCTCGTCAGTAACTTCCTAGCTGCGGGGAAATCTCCTTGCGAGAAGTACCCCTTCATATCGGAGGAGGTATGGGAGGAATTCACCAAGCAGAAGGGGACTGAGGAGTTCAAGGCCCTTAGCGAGAAGAATAGGGCGATCCAGAAGAGGAACGACCACCCGCATCGGCTCGGATCCCGGGGCTATGCGGGGAAGGAGGAACAGTGGAAGAAGGAAGACGAACAAAATCCTGTCATGGACACCCCTGAGTTGCCGCTCTCCGAGATCAGGGATGAGAGGTGCAAGCGATGGTGGAGGGGGAGGGGGTCCGTGTCGTCCACGGGGTCTGTGCAGTTCGCAACCCCTGGGGACGCCGATGTTGTGAGGCGAATGGTAAGTTGGCTAACCTCGTAAACTGTGTGCACACAAGTGTATATAAGGCAATTTGTCTCACAAGGTACCTTCAAATGTAACAGATCTCTTTTGAGAAGGACGCAGCGGAGGGATTGTTTACCCCGCAGAGGGAGAACGACATCCTCACCCGAGCTCTAGGAAATAAGGAGCATCCCGGGCGGACACGGGCCGTGGGAGCCATTGTGTCGTGGAAGGCCGGTTTCGTAGATCCGGCTCCACCGAGGAAGAAGGCCCGCACCTGGAAGGAAAAGGAAGCTGACCTCTCCGATAAGATACGGGCTGAGGTACGGGAGGAGATACGGGCGGAGATGCGGGCTGAGATACGGGCTGAGGTACAGTCTGAGGTGCAGACCGAGGTCGCACAAATGAGGGAAGAGTTTGCACGGTTGAGAGAAACATTGCTGGCCAAGAGTTTAGATGCGGATCCCCAGGACGACGGTACCCCGCGGGGTCGGATAAGCAGTTGCGCTTCGAAGGTACTCGCGGAACCAGTGGATCTACTTGAGGTACTGCAAGCCTTCATCTGTGCACTTAAGTTGATGCCACTCCCATTCTGTTAGAGTTGTTTCGCTAACCTATTTTAATTGTTACAAATTTGCAGGGGCCGGAGGGCTGCATCCTACAGAATCACGTAGGCGCCGGGCAGGAAGTGGTTGGACACGGCTTCGTATATCCGTCTGGGCCGGATGTCCGGGTCCACTGTGTACCTCTGCGGTTGGGTTTCGCAAAGGTACAGGTGGACATGGCCATGCCGGGCTACAACGATTCTCCGTTGCCAGTCCCAACAGAGGAACTGCAGACACTTGCCGAGGCAGTGGGCTCCTACGTACAGTGGCCCAAGAAGTGTCTTGTAATACAACCGGTAAATCCTACACATTTTAGATTACATCCTACTCAATACACTCAACTTGCATAATCTAACATACGTGCTCATTAATTGAAGTGGCCTGCCGCGGGGCTACCAGGGGACTGCGCCCCCAGCTCAGGGCATGAGGGCCGATCTCGTGCGAACCTGGACACATCAAAGACGGCCTCGACCCCACCCAGCGCATCCACGCCTCCACCTCAGAAGAAAGCCGCCATCACCACGCCCTTGCCTTCGAAGGTACGCGCTCAGTCCCCGGCAAAAGGCAAGGGCGGCAAAGGCAAGGGCAAAGGGCGACAGGGACTGCCGCGGACGTTCACGAACACGCTCCCACTCCTGTCGGAGGCATCTTTGCGGAAATTGGATCGATCAACCAGAGACCTCCACGACTGGTACCTACATCGAGCTCGGCGCAGCCTGAACTTCTTAGTTCCCTACAGGCCTGGGCAGTTCCACCGTGAGCCCGGGACTATATCCGTGGCACACGAGGATCTGTTCGACCTCTACAACTGGCGGGAGCTCGATATGTCCATCATACGGACTGGAGTCCTGTGAGTTTGCTGATGCTATGTATTGCTGTTTTCTAACTCTGTTTGCTAACTCTGCATTAATGTTGCAGTTCATTTGAATACTGAGTAACTTTCTGTGAAATTAATATTAATCTCGTCCTTCGCATGCAGGTGCATGTACAGGCTAGCATCGGAGGCTGCGTGTGACAAGGTGGGTTTCCTCGACCCAGAGAAAATAAGCCTCACGATGCTAGAGCAGGACGCCGTGCACGCTGAGCAGTACATATCCAGCGCGCTGATGGCGCAGCAGGACAGGGACTTCATTCTGGTGCCGTACCACCAAAGGTTAGTGCATTTCGTACTAATTTAACTCAATCTTGTATGTTACACCTGAGATGTACTTTGAGCTAGCGGTCCTCTTTTACGTACAATGCAGGGGCCACTGGATCCTCATCGTGATCTGTCCGCCGAGGAACGAGGTGTACTACCTCGATTCGATGCGTGACAGATTATCGATGGAATATGTGCTCAAGGGGAATATGGGGGCGTAAGTAACTTATATGTTTGATTTAAATTTTGACCTCACTAGCTAATGATAATACATTAACCGGCAATACTAACTGAAATGCAGGGCTTTTCATAAATATGTGTCCGCTGGAGGGAGGCATGCCGCACCGCAGGGCTCCCTACTAGCTTGGAAAGAATATGAGGTACTCACGAGACTTTTTGTTTATGCTTAATTAGTTTATGGAAACAATATATAGCTAACATGTATTCGCATATGCAATTATCTCAGTGCCATCAGCAGCCGCAATCGTGGGAATGCGGGTTTTATGTGCTGCGCTACATGTACGACCTAGTGCAGACAAACTTTTCCCGATTCCCCCAGGTAAGCATCGATAGCTAACTCAAATTTCAAAAATGGGTGTCACGTTCTAAATTAGGATCGAAGTTAGTTACTCAGTATGCACACATGCTTGCAGATCGCCATGTCGAAAGACCAATATGAAAATGCAAAGATTATATATCTTCGACAAATCTGGGCACAATATGTCATGGAGGAAGTAGCACCCAACCATCCAGCATGACAATTTTCTCCTTTTGGTGTACTCTGCATAGACTGTTCATATACATGTGAATAAATATATATATGTGAATAAATGTCCACATTGGATTGCAATCTGTATTTGTCCATACATATGTGAATAAATGTGAATAACTGCCTAATGTGTGAATTTGTTCTGTGAATTTACCTTGCATCTGTACTGTATTGTGTATCCAATCTATACTGTATTGCATCTGTACTGTATATGTGAATGTACTGTATTGTGATGCAAATAAAGTACTGTATATGTGATTGCTCTATCGGTAAATTCATCAACAACCGAGAGACTACTGTCCTTTTTTCTATCGGTACAATCAAAATTAACCGTTAGAAGAGTTTGACCTTTCCTGCCGGTGAACTCATACATATCCGATAGAGTACTAAGCTTTTTTCTGTCGGTAATCTTGTAGTTAACCGTTAGAATAGTGGTACTTTTCAATCGCTATTGACGAGTTTTCTATCGGTAAACTTGTAATATGCCGATAGAATAGTGTGAGTTTTCCTGTCGGTAAACTTATAATTAGCCGTTAGAATAGTGGTACATTTCAATCCGCTAGCGACGAGTTTTCTATCGGTATACTCCTAATATGCCGATAGAGTACTAAGCTTTTTTCTGTCGGTAATCTTGTAGTTAACCGTTAGAATAGTGGTACTTTTCAATCCGCTAGCGACGAGTTTTCTATCGGTACACTCCTAATATGCCGATAGAGTACTAAGCTTTTTTCTGTCGGTAATCTTGTAGTTAACCGTTAGAATAGTGGTACTTTTCGAACTGCTGGACGTAAGAATACGACGGGTTTTCTATCGGTAGATTCATAATATGCCGATAGAATAGTGAACTTCTTCTGTCGGTTATTTACCGATAGAAAATGTCCAGTCTTGTTCTATCGTGTCTATCTCTATCGGTACAAAAACCGATAGTAGAAGGGTTTTTTTTACCGATAGAAGACTGCATTTCTGTACTAGTGTGATTTTGATGATAAAACTATTGATATCATTTTCGTGTGAGAATTTAGATACTTCTATATTATATTATTTGTCAAAATTTAAAAGGATATCAATTCAGTGTACATTTAATTTACTAATATGTGCATCAAAGATACACATATTGCATTACTAGTACACTATATTATTTGATCTAAAAAAAGTACATATATTAGATATTATTAGAGTATAATCACAATAAATTTTAAATCCTCTTCATTAGTGAACTTCACCAACACAAATGCATTTTATATTCTTAAAGTTTAATAAATTTAGGTAAACCAGTTAAACTCCGTACATTAACTAGATTATTTCAGCTTTTCCCAACCCTGCTGCTAACCACGGGATTACTTGCCTCCACGTGAGAAAATTAGAGGTTTATGATCATCACACAGGAGTGCCCCAATTGGAACTCCAAAATTTTCTTTTGTGTGTGAATTGGATCTTTTCTTTAGTTAATTGAACTTGGAAATTCTCCAATGGTGAATCCCATTACATTTGTTTTTCATTTGAAACAGGATATAATCCCAGTCCACCAAAGCAAAATTGTTCCAAAAAATGTGGGAACATTGATGTTCCATTCCCGTTCGGTCTAGAAGAAGGTTGTTTTGCAAGAAAACTATTTCGCCTCAACTGTACGAATGATGCTACCTCCTCCCTCCAACTTGATGACAATCACCATGTGGCATACATAAAGATAAACGATGGGCTCGTGGGCGTCAAATATAGCTCATATTATGAACAATTGGAATTCGGGCTGTACGTAGCCAAAGAACCTGAACTTTACATTGGTGCTGGGGAATCGTCCACTGTGCAATGGGCTGTGGCTAATCTAACGTGCCAAGAAGCACAGCAGAACCTCTCTAGATATGCATGTGTGAGTATCAATAGTTCATGCATAAGCGTCAACTCTACAAGTAATTACATTGGCCATCGATGCAAATGCTCACCAGGCTTTGAAGGAAATCCATATATCCCAGATGGCTGTACAGGTTCTCCCTCCCCTATCTCTCTCACACAATTACTAATCATATTCATTTGAAAATTCCTTTCTTCTGTGGATTGCTAGCTCACCTTACTGAGATGTTGTAGATATTAACGAGTGCGAGAAGACACAAGGCATTTGTGGAAGAGCCATTTGCCAAAATACTATAGGAAGCTACAACTGCACAGGCTGCCCTGATAGAACAGAGTATGACGCTACAACAAATCAGTGCACTTCAATAAAAAGACAAAATCTTCTCTTAGGTGAATTCTGTATTTTACTTAATTCCGCAAAAGACAAGCAAGAAGAAAAAACAAGAGAACATTGAACTTTGGTGGGTATGATCCTTGCAGGTATTATCATTGGACTTAGCGGTGGCCTCGCCATTCTACTTCTCAGTTTGAGTGGAATATTTCTCATCCGAAGATGGAAAAGAGACATTCAGAAACAAGTACGAAGAAAGTATTTTCAAAAAAATCAAGGTCTTCTTCTTGAACAATTGATATCAGCAGACGAAAATATGAGTGACAAGACAAACATTTTCTCTCTACAAGAGCTAGAAAAGGTAACAAATAATTTTGATCCAACACGTATCCTTGGTCATGGAGGACATGATATGGTGTATAAAGGCATATTATCCGATCAACGTGTGGTGGTCATAAAAAAGTCTAAGATTATCAAGGAAGGTGAGATTAATCAGTTTATCAATGAGGTTGTCATCCTCTCTCAAATAAATCACCAAAATATTGTAAAGCTCTTTGGTTGTTGTCTTGAAACTGAAGCCCCCCTATTGGTCTATGATTTTGTCCCCAATGGTTCATTGTTTAGGATTCTTCATGCTAATTCAAGCAATAGCTTTTCTTTCTTCTGAGATGATTGTCTAAGGATTGCTGTGGAAACCGCAGGAGCTCTATCTTATCTACACTCAGCAGCTTCAATATCGATCTTTCATCGTGATGTGAAGTCCATTAATATACTCTTGGATGGAAACTACACTGCTAAAGTTTCAGACTTTGGTGCTTCAAGATTGGTTCCTATTGATCAAACACATATTATTACAAGCGTGCAAGGCACTTTCAGGTATTTGGATCCAGAGTATTATTATACTGGACATCTAAATGAGAAAAGTGATGTCTACAGTTTTGGTGTAGTACTTGTTGAACTACTACTTAGAAAGAAACCAATTTTTACAAGTGAGTCAGGTATAAAACAAAATTTATCTAATTTTTTTCTGTGGGAGATGAAAGAGAAGCCTAGCACAGAAATAGTGGCTGCCCAAATCCTTGAAGAAGCTACTGAAGAAGAGATTAATAGTGTTGCCTCTCTTGCGGAGATGTGTTTGAAGCTTCGACGTGATGAACGACCTACCATGAAACAAGTAGAGATGAAATTGCAAGTTTTGCGAACGAGACGATTGGCATCATGTCATGTCACCTCAAGAAATGAGCAAAAGGTGGAACCATTGCTAACTACAAGAGCAAAGGTTTTGGCTGTTGATTTCGGCTGCAAAGCTAATTTAGTATCTCAACAAACCCACCAGTGTCATAGTTTGGAGCAGGAATTTATATTATCTGCTAATCTACCACGCTAGATGTGTTTGTCAAGTTTTGCTTGTTCTTCTTAATATCCCTTATATGCCCCTTATTTCTCTGTTTACAGAGAAAATATCATGTACTATATAGTGTAGTTGTTTTTTATATTTTGTTCGGGAGTACTAAGGTTTTTTAAAAAAGTAGCTGATAGACGACTTGGACTTTTTTGTATATGTGTGACTTAGCCTTAAACCATAAATTATCATGGAAATTGAGTGTTTGAGAGAACTTAGACTTAAAATCAGAATAAATCCAAATTAAACCTCAAACAGGACCTTGGATCAACACTATGCAAAATATTGTATGGAGTGTCATGTTATTAAATCCACTCAATAAATGTGAAATAAAAATAAATGGTACCCTGTTTTCTGGTTTCACTTTCTTGTGTAAACATCTATTTTCCAGAATAATATTACAGGCACCATTTCAATGCTCTCTTAAAAAATAGTTGCCAAAACACATCATTGTTATGAACAAAGCCTACTTTTTAGAATTTATTGGTTCAAATGAAAAACTACATTTGTTTTTTACTTCCTGTTTTAACTATCTATAACCTAATTAACTGAAACAACATTTCATGTGCTGGTGAGGCTGCAATATTGACATGATCAGGTTGTAGTGAGCATGGAGCAAGCAGAGATACTTGTATCTTATTGCTTAGAAGTAGTGGAGCTTCAACCAAAAATTGGAGGGGGTCATTGCTAAAGGGTGAAGAAAAGTTGAATTGAGATGTAACAAGAGGGACCATTTTAAGTTGTACGAATTTGCTACAATACTTTTGTTTTGCTCAAATCTGGATATGGCTGAAATGCAGATGACCCTTAAACCATATTAACTACAGAGTTAGTCCTAAATATGTTACATATCCCATCTATAATATACTTTCTTTTTCTGGTCTACATATTTCTTTCTAATAATTAGCTCGGCATGTGATATATATGTTCATCGAATCCTCGTCTTGGGCTCCTCAAATTCTTCTTGCTTCGAGCCCTGTTGTTACACCGTGGGTTTGGCAAACTGGTGGTTGCTACATGTTGTTGTTGCCATGTTCCATGCGATTTAGTTAGACTTATGTCAATTCGTGTTACATCTTTTTTTGAAGAAATGTTTGTGTTGGGTTAGGCATGTCTTGCAGATTCTAGTTGATTTTCACATTATTCAATCACAAGATACATTAGGTTTCACCAAAACCTTGCCAAAACCAGATGGATTATGGTCTGGTGTAAAATTTAGGCATCGTCGCGTCAGAGCTACAAGTTTTGACAGTAAATTGATACTGTTAGGAACTTAATCATTGATTTGTATTGAAGTTTAAATCAGATATATATTATCATACCAGACAACTAAATGAGAAAAGTGATATTTATAGTTTTAGTGTGGTACTTGTAGAGTTTCTTCAAAAGAAGGCTATTTTTACGAGTGAGTTAGGATTGAAGCAAAATTTGTACAATTATTTTCTTTGGGAAATGAAAAACAAACTAATTAAAGAGATAGTGGCTACTCAAGTTTGTGTGGAAGCAATTGCGGAAGAGATTAACAGTGGTGCGATGGGCTTGAAGCTCCAAGCCGAGGAACGTCCTACTAAGAAAAAAAGTAGAGATGACACTACAATTTTTGAATGAAAAAAGGTTGGACTCATGCCAAGTCGCTCTAGAAAATGTGCAAGAGATGCAACCATCTGTGACTAGAAGAGCTATCGCAAGTCATCAGTCGTTGGCTGTTGATTCGGGAGAGAGAGCTAATTTAGCCTCTCCATGCTATAGTGTGCTGCATGAATTTATGTCATCTTCTTACCTACCACGCTAGATTGATTTACTAGTTTCCAACTTTCGGCTGTCTTTACTGTCCCTTTGTCAGGTGATGTGCACCTTATATCTCGTTTTACCAAAGTAGCACTCTGTGCTCTGTAGCACTTGTTTTTTTAGAAATCGACTTGTTCTAAACAAATTACTCCTATTGTATTGTGGCTCATTAGATTCAATCTACTTTCATTTCCGGAAAAACCTGAAAATGGTATCTTGTGTACATGTATAGATTATAAAGATGACATTTTATCTGAAAGTCTAACTGAACAAGGAGTTATATAAGTGAAATTATAGGTTTCAAATGTAACGCAGGAACATGAGCTAATTGGAGAAGCTTGAGAGCAAAAGATGATGGATGGCCTTAATTTACCATGGTATGTGCAAGAATATCTTGCTCTAGGCTGTAATGGCGTGAGTTGTCGTGACCCGCCGCCACTGGAACAACGTCACACCCATCGTTTCGTGCTGCTTCATGGCAAGGCTGAATCCATTTGCCCTTCTTCGAAGCAATTTGACGTCCCCTCTGCGACTTCTGCCGGTTTTTTTTCAAAAACTTAAAAGCTTTTAGCAGGTGAGTTGGTGAATGCAAAAACACTCAAATGTAGTATTGGGGTTCAGAGATATTCTATTTGAGATATGACTAATATATTTATAAAAAAAAGGTAATTATGATAGTCGGAGGATCTGTTGGTTAAACCAGAATTCTACGGTGGATCAATTACTAGCCGCTATTGAGTCAATGTTGAGGTGAATTTGATCCTAACTCATATTAAGTTCATGTTAATACGCTGCAAGTTGTGATCTATATCGATTTTGATTTTACATTGTAAGTTTAGTTATATCTATATGTGAGAAAAATTATTTAACTTTAAATAGATTGTTTATTTTTTATAAAATCTTAAAATTTTGGGTGAGTTAATCGGTAAAGGATGATCTACTGGTGAAGGAAAACAGTGCAACGAGAACACCGTTTTTTTTTTTCTGGAAAGGTAACGAACAAAAGAGTTTATTGCATTATGCATGTAGAACTAGCATTAGAATTAAGCAAGCACGTCATACTAGTGCATCATCCCTGTTCAGGTTGTAAGTTGACCCTGCGACATATATTGGCGCAGGCATTATTTGCCCATCAATTGTGAACATACCTGTAAATGCCAAGAGACAAGGATATCGCCGTCATCCCCGAGACCCGCCGTGTCTTACGGCGAGGAGAAGCGCCACGCGGCATTCGTCAAGGACAGATCCCCCTGTGAATTGCCCACACGAGGTTCACGTACAATATCCCAGATTCCTATCACTGTCTTTGCCTAGGTCAACAAGTAAACGACCCTTTTCATAGGTTAGAATATTTTGATGGTTTCTGGATTACTTGAGCCATCGTAATCCTGTGGTCTTTCTCTCTATATCTCTCTCTCTTTCTCTAAGACTTTTTATTCATTAATACCCTTTCATATTTAGAATATTTTAGCGAGTGTGTAGGTCCTTGATGGTGTTTTAGTATTTACTTGAACTGTCTTGATCCTGCTGTCTTTTTTTTCGGGGAGAGAAAGAACCGAACTTCATACATAGCCGCCCCATTTCATAGGCTAGAATATTTTGGCGTGTAGGTTTGTCTTGAAATTGCACCCATGATTAAGAGATTGCTTATGTTTTTCAAACATGTCTCGCGTTTATTGCAACACAGTTTAGTTATACCTCTCTTGCCTCCTTAAGTCATCTTCACTTCTTGTTTGCTTTTGAGCATGCCACCCTAAAGAAAAATATCATCTAAGTAAAGAGTAAAATAAAAGTCCAACTCTCTAATATATAGGTTTAGATGAGAGATAGTGTGTCATATCATCAAAACAAATATCATATTATCATTTAAATAATTTTTTTTGGAAAAAAACCAAACAACATTCACTTTTTAACTACAAATTCTTAATATATCACTCATAAGTAGAAGCCCATTTTTCTTAGGCCACATGTCAATAAAGAACCTAGGGTAACGTGCATTTGCAATACATGTGACAAGGGCACAAGCATGTGGTTTGTTGGGTCTATGCCGACGCCTCACATGCACCCAACTTTCCACCTTTGATTTGCTGACAAATGGGCCTGAAAAAAATTAACTCACTACCACAGAAATAGACATCCAGAACGATACATCACAGATGATTATGAACTTTTAAATGGAACACCGTCTGCAAAGGTCTGTCTGGAGAATATGTTAAACTTTGACCTTGAGCAGATTGTTTTAATCCGAGGGATGCTCGCTGAGTTTTTCATGGCGGACGTCATATCACCCAAGGGGAAGTTTAAGGATCCGCTCGGTTCGTATTAGTGTAGCCTTACTAACTGAGACTAGTATAGTAATAAACATCTAACATACTGAATTTAATTGTCAATTACATTTATTTGTTTAATCTCAATTGTACATATTTCTGAAATGTTGCATGAAACTTATAATTTGATCAATTTTAAGATGTATATATGAAATGCATGCTATTGTACATGTTTCTAAGTTCTGTGCATGTATGAAATGAACTGTATATATTTCTGAGTTCTGTGCATGTATGAAATGTTATTGTACAGAGGGCATAGCTAGCATGATTCCTGAGGCTAGCCACAAAAAAAAGAAAAATATTTAAAAAATTAATATGGACAGACGGTTTTGAGATAAAAATCGTCTGTGATAAATCGATCTATATATGTATCACAGAGTATTACAGACAGTTATAAACTCAACACTCTCTGTGATACTCATACAGCCATGGACGGTTATAATCTCAAAACCATTTGTGATAAGTACACTATCACAGACGGTTCTGATATTATAACCGTCTCTGATGAGGACACTATCCCAGATAATTATGACCTCAAAACCGTCTATGATAAGGACACTATCACAAACGGTTCTGAGTTTACAACCGTCTCCGATAATGACACTATCTCAGATGGTGTTGACCTTAAAACCGTCTGCGATAAGTACACTATCACAGACAATTCGGATATTATAATCGTCTATGGTAGTATGAGTATTACAGACGGTGTTGATCTTATAACCGTCTGTGATAGTGCTCGAATATTAGTGACTCGAATATCACTGACGGTTCAGAACTATCTGTGATGACTGTTTCGACTCAACTGTAATAATGTATTCTGTAGTAGTGGCTCTACCTGTCTGAGGTAAATTCAAATAGGCTCGAGTGCATGAGGGATGTGACTTGTGTGGAACCCACACACCTCGTCATGACCAGTAGCTCTAGCTCCAATGGTGCCGCTTTGCCTAGCTCGTGCCAAATCAAGCCCGCATGCAAGCCACTGCACACCTGCTGCTTCCATATAGGTTAGCGCGAGTCATATATGCCAAGCTCGCGCCAAGCCAGTCCAATGTGTGCCAGTTCATACCTACCATTTGGAGTTGGCTTCATATCTAACCAACTAAACAACTTTTCCAACTAAAATGAAAAATTGATATTACACCTAGCAACTAGGAAAGAAATTGTTGGTTGGGAATACAAAACTGCTAACTGAGTGTTAACACAACTTTTAGTTATGAACCAAATAAACACTTAAAACATCATGTGACAGCATGTGGCCTTAATGATTTTCTCTCTTTTTTTTTTGCAATTTTGTTCTTTTTTGTAGAAAATTCGTCAAACATATTAAAAAGAGTTACAACATGAAAATTAATTATACTTTACATTATATATTTTAGTTTTTTAAGAATTCTTTTAGAATTTTGTGATATTTTTTTCCAGTTTAGAAGATAAAATGTAAAGTATTATAAAACAATTCTACAAAAATTCTCAAAGATTTTACAAAAATTCTACAAGATATAATATAAAGTATACATAATTTTTATATTGTAACCTTTTAAAAAAACAATATACATATTTTTTTGAGTTATTTAAAAAAATCACCAAAATTACAGGACTTCATATATATATATATATATATATATATATATATAATTTTTCAAAAATTTTATAAAAATTTCACAAGATAGAATGTAAAATATAAATAATTTTCGTGTTGTAACTTTTTAATACAAGTGATGGATTTTTTTAAAAAATCACAAAACTCCAAAAACAAAAATCAGAAAAACACTATGCCTACATTACGTTTCGAGTCTTTATCTAATTCATGACTAAAAGTCACATCAACATCCAACCAGTGGTTTTACATGCTCAATCTATAGTTTTATGTGCCATGCACGTATTCATCACTAACCCGATGCAAACTTGAAAAATTGTAAGATCCAACTATAATATCTTATAATCTATAACTTTGATTAATAATCTATTTGAATCGATATGAGAGTTTTTATTTTACAAGTCTACTGATTTAAATAGATTATCCATCAGAATTATACATTAAAAAATATTTATCTTGAAAGAACTGATGAAACTTTAGTACAAAATATAATTCATTTTCAGTGCAAATGTGTCATGTGGGTTGGAGTTGCAACATACTTGTCGTAGATGGCCAGTCACCTAGTGATTCTGAGACGTGCATGGTGCTGATGTGATGGTTTATTTTTACAAAAACTTCTAAGTAGATTAGTAGAGATTATTTTTGTAATTTTTTAATGTGAGTTATTTTAAAAATATTCTATATATTGGACATATAATTCTCTATAATGGGAAAAATATAGTACAAACACCATATCATCAATTACAAAGTAGTCATATCAACAATGTTTTAGAGTTGAACTATATTTTGAGTAAAAAAGGTAAGATTAAAGTTGAGAAGAAAAATATATCACTCAATTGTATAAATTGAAAGGTTAAAGATTTAAGTAAGAAATGAAAGAAAGATAAAAAATAACTTGTGTAGAAAATTCTTCTAAATATTAATATGTCTTGACCAACCACCAGTGATTCGCCAGTTGCGTGTCCAGCCAGGATGCCCCAGTCCCATCGCTGTCCCATTGTTAATGACAAGTTGTTTTGAATCATGATATGCATACCTTACAAAATTTGGTTGGCTCAAAACAATAATAAATCAAAAAAATTTACAAATATTAAAAAATAGTTATATATTTTATTTGAGAAAGAGATATTAACTTTTTTCATACCTTTTTGTAGAACCGCCTGCTGGAATATTTCATCGTGTGAATTTGGACTTTAATATAAATGTCTAATGGAATCGTTTGCAGTTCTCATTAGAATTGCATAAAAAAATTGTTGCGAGCTTGATTCATTTGTTCATACTAGCCCAAACCGACGAGCGAACTTCGTGATGAGATTTGCTTCTATTTTGGGTTCCATCTTTTTTTTTATTTTGTCTTTTTCTATTACTCTAGATATTGAGGAACTGATAGTGTTTTCTGTTTGATTAGTGATGAACGAGTCGTGGGAGTAAAGATATATGGAATTATTTTTTAAATCATATATTTTTCTCAAGTGATATCTCACACATAGATATTAAGAGATATCTATAAATATTTTTTTTTCTTAAATGATACGTCATAGATAGATATTAAGGGGTATCTATAAATCGTATCTGCTAGATCTAATATGTCATATTCAAGCGAGAAAATAGTTATCATCAGTAATAATCCGGCGAAGTGAGGATTCTTCAATATTTCAATTATATGTGATGACATCATTTCAGAGTTAGGAAGGCACAAACGACTAAATCAAGTAGCCCCTGCAAGCTTATAGGTTAACGACTAGTCGATCTATCTAAATTACGGCAAAAGTCATGCTGTTCTTATCAACGAAGACTTGACTGAAGTGGTCTGTCAATATGCCAATACGTCGTTCTAAAAGCTCAGAGAAGTTACAGGGAAAAGAAGTGTAAACATTTACCAATGTGTATCACTGATGTGAGATTTTTTTTTATTTGTAGCAAAATTCGTTACAATATTGGACACACGTATGGTCACCTTTGATTGTCCAGAAAAAATATAAAGCAGCAAGAAAGTCACACTCACGGGTATATAAAGGAAAAGCCAGGCTTAGTTCCTTAGACTAATGCTATACTGTTTCCCATATACGCTCATAACCTCAACTTTCTGAAGTTTCTGAAGCTGGACACTGCTGGGGATGGGCCTCCTTGTTGCAGTACTCTCTCAGCTCCTAATTGCGTCATTAGGGGTGGCAATAATGCAAGCGTCCACGGCGAGAAGACAGGAGGGGAATAGGACCCGTCCCTCTGCTGGTTGTCCAAAGACTTGTGGCAATCACAGCTTCGACTATCCCTTCGGTATTGGATCTTCCTGCTCCCGAGAACCCGACTTCAGTCTTATTTGCAACGACACCAATCAGCCCGCCAAACTCTTCTTGCGCGATGGCATTACTGAGATTCGCGACGATATTGATATTACTGATTCCAATATCTACTCCAATGATATCGCCATCATCATTTCTAATACCATTCCCATGAGATCCGGTATTGATTTTTATACCATGTCTTGGAAAACTCCAAGTAGATCTTTTATTCTTGAATATGTCTCACTAAACATCACCGGTTGTGATTTTGATATAAACTTGCTCCTACTCGATCACGACACAAATAATAAGACCATTAAACTTTGTAGGGTTGTCTGTCCTAAATATGAAGAAATCACAGATATGATGGTTAGACATAATTGTAACGGTATTGGATGTTGTACCATTGAAATTCCAAGAAATGTTCTTAGTTTTCAACTACAATTTATCTCCCACAAAAAAAATAAGCTCGACACAAATTATAATGGAAGCTCCTTACATGATGTAATTAATATAACTACTGACTACGCCTATCTCTCATGGCGCTTCACGGAAGAACTAAGTTGTGCAGGATTTGAAGAAAATAATACAAGCTATGCTTGTATAAGCGCTAACAGCAGGTGCTTGAATCCCTTTTTGTTTGCGGATTTTGGGTACTTCTGCGGGTGTAGTGGTGGTTATTGGGGCAATCCCTATATACCTGATGGCTGCTCGCTGGACGAAGGTAATTTTCCCCATCCCAACTACTAAAACTACCTTCGTTCTCTATTGGTGTCATTATTAGTGGTCTTTTTAGAAAAATTACCTCTGTCTTCCTTATTATTTATCCATTACGTTTCATCCCTCTAATTTTGATCATTTATTTTCCACCATCATTATTTGCCTCAAAAAAAATAACAATGTGGTCCGCTCCGTTATTTTGTGCATTACAACATTCCTGTTTGTTAACGCTACTTTTATCTTTGTATTTAAAAAAATACCCCTTATTCTCAGTCTTACAACTACAAATTGTAGTCTACCCATTAAACAATTTCTCTTTCTATTATTATTAATGATTTTCCTTTGCTATTTTTTATTTGTTTTATTTTCTTTATATAAAAACTTTCTACATACGAGACTATGACTAGTATTATATTTCTGTTGCAAAGAAAAAATGATGTTGTAAAGAAAATGAGAAAATTAAGTAGGTGAGGAGTATCTATACATACTTCACTCATTATAAATAAGGATGTCCTTAATAATACACTAGAAAGCTAAAGAATTATGTGTATCAACAAAAAATTATAGTAGTGTATAAAAGAAGTATTCACAGACGCAGTACACCTAAAGAAGTATATATTGCCGAAAGTATAGAAGTGGCTTTTAATGTAAAAATACTCTCTTTCTAAATAAATGGTGTTTTTTATTTTTATGCGTGGTTTTTAAGATACAAATTTAACCACTACTTTTATAATAATATGCTAGTAATTATTATAGACATAATACTATGAGTGTGATTTTGATGATAAAACTACTTTTTCGTGTGAGAATTTAGATGCTTCTATATTATATTATTTGTCAAAATTTAAAAAGATATTAATTCAGTTCACATGTAATTTACAAATATGTGCATCAAAGATACAGATATTGCATTACTAGTACACTATATTATTTGATCTAAAAACAAGTACATATATTACATTGTATTAGAGTATAACGACAATAAATATTAAATCCTCTTAATTAGTGAACTTCACCAACACAAATGCATTTTATATTCTTAAAGTCTAATAAATCTAGGAAAACCAGTTAAACTCCGTACATTAACTAGATTATTTCAGCTATGTGGGTTTTTAGAAGTCAAAAACTCAACCAAATTTAAATTGCCAAATGAGTTGAAAAATTCAATTATTTTGATTTGATTATGTTCTCTTTTGATTTGATAACCATGGGATTAGTTGCCTCCACCGGAGAAAATTAGAGGTTTATGATTATCACACAGGAGTGCCTCAATTGGAACTCCAAAATTTTCTTTTGTGTGTGAATTGGATCTTTTCTTTAGTTAATAGAACTTGGAAATTCGCCAATGGTGAATCCCATTACATTTGTTTTTCATTTGTAACAGGATATAATCCCAGTCCACCAAAGCAAAATTGTTCTAGAAAATGTGGGAACATTGATGTTCCATTCCCGTTCGGTCTAGAAGAAGGTTGTTTTGCAAGAAAACTATTTCGCCTCAACTGTACGAATGATGCTACCTCCTCCCTCCAATTTAATGACTATAAGCATGTGACATACATAAAGATAAACGATGGGCTCGTGGGCGTCAAATATAGCTCATATTATGAACAATTGGAATTCGGGGTGTATGTAGCCAAAGAACCTGAACTTTACATTGGTGCTGGGGAATCGTCCACTGTGCAATGGGCTGTGGCTAATCTAACGTGCCAAGAAGCACAGCAGAACCTCTCTAGATATGCATGTGTGAGTATCAATAGTTCATGTGTAAGCGTCAACTCTACAAGTAATTATATTGGCTATCGATGCAAATGCTCACCAGGCTTTGAAGGAAATCCATATAACCCAGATGGCTGTACAGGTTCTCCCTCCCCTATCACTCTCACACAATTACTAATCATATTCATTTGAAAATTCCTTTCTTCTGTGGATTGCTAGCTCACCTTACTGAGATGTTGCAGATATTAACGAGTGCGAGAAGACACAAGGCATTTGTGGAAGAGCCATTTGCCAAAATACTATAGGAAACTACAATTGCACAGGCTGCCCTGATAGAACAGAGTATGACGCTACAACAAATCAGTGCAATTCAATAAAAAGACAAAATATTCTCTTAGGTGAATTCTGTATTTTACTTAATCCAGCAAAAGACAAGCAAGAAGAAAAAACAAGAGAACATTGAACTTTGGTGGGTATGATCCTTGCAGGTATTATCATTGGACTTAGCGGTGGCCTCGCCATTCTACTTCTCAGTTTGAGTGGAATATTTCTCATCCGAAGATGGAAAAGAGACATTCAGAAACAAGTACGAAGAAAGTATTTTCAAAAGAATCAAGGTCTTCTTCTCCAACAATTGATATCAACAGATGAAAATATGAGTGACAAGACAAACATTTTCTCTCTAGAAGAGCTAGAAAAGGCAACAAATAATTTCGATCCAACACGTATACTTGGTCATGGAGGACATGGTATGGTGTATAAAGGCATTTTGTCTGATCAACGTGTGGTGGCCATAAAAAAGTCTAAGGTTATCGAGGAAGGTGAGATTAATCAGTTTATTAATGAGGTTGCCATCCTCTCTCAAATAAATCACCGAAATATTGTAAAGCTCTTTGGTTGTTGTCTTGAAACCGAAGTCCCGCTATTGGTCTACGATTTTGTCCCCAATGGTTCATTGTTTGGGATTCTTCATGCTAATTCAAGCAATGGTTTTTCTTTTTCCTGGGATGATTGTCTATGGATTGCTGTGGAAGCCGCAGGAGCTCTCTCTTATCTACACTCAGCAGCTTCAATATCGATCTTTCATCGTGATGTGAAGTCCACTAATATACTCTTGGATGGAAACTACACTGCTAAAGTTTCAGATTTTGGTGCTTCAAGATTGGTTCCTATTGATCAAACCCATATTGTTACATGCGTGCAAGGCACTTTCGGGTATTTGGATCCAGAGTATTACCATACTGGACATCTAAATGAGAAAAGTGATGTCTACAGTTTTGGTGTAGTACTTGTTGAACTACTTCTTAGAAAGAAACCAATTTTTACAAGTGAGTCAGGTATAAAACAAAATTTATCTAATTTTTTTCTGTGGGAGATGAAAGAGAAGCCTATCACAGAAATAGTGGCTGCCCAAATCCTTGAAGAAGCTACTGAAGAAGAGATTAATAGTGTTGCCTCTCTTGCGGAGATGTGTTTAAAGCTTCGACGTGATGAACGACCTACCATGAAACAAGTAGAGATGAAATTGCAGGTTTTGCGAACGAGACGATTGGCATCATGTCATGTCACCTCAAGAAATGAGCAAGAGGCGGAACCATTGCTAACTACAAGAGCAAAATTGTTGGCTGTTGATTTCGGCGGCAAAGCTAATTTAGTATCTCAACAGACCCACCAATGTCATAGTTTGGAGCAGGAATTTATATTATCTGCTGATCTACCACGCTAGATGTGTTTGTCAAGTTTTGCTTGTTCTTGTTAATATCCCTTATATGCCCCTTATTTCTCTGTCTACAAAGAAAATATCATGTACTATATAGTGCAGTTGTTTTTTATGTTTTGTTCGGGAGTACTAAGGTTTTTTAAAGAAGTAGTTGATAGACGACTTGAACTTCTCTGTATATGTGTGACTTAGTTTTAAATCATAAACTGTCATTGAAATTGAGTGTTTGAGAGAACTTAGACTTAAAACCAGAATAAATCCAAATTAAACCTCAAACAGGACCTTGGATCAACACTATGCAAAATATTGTATGGAGAGTCATGTTATTAAATCCACTCAACAATTGTGAAATAAAAATAAATGGTACCCTGTGTTTTCTGGTTTAACTTTTTATTTCTACTTGTGTAAACCTCTATTTTCCGGAATAATATTACAGACACCATTTTGGTGCTCTCTTAAAAAATAGTTGCCAAAACACATCATTGTTATGAACAAAGCCTACTTTTTAGAATTTATTGGTTCAAATGAAAAACTACATTTGTTTTTTACTTCCTGTTTTAACTGTCTGTAACCTAATTAATTGAAACAACATTTCATGTGTTGGTGAGGCTGCAATATTGACATGATCAGGTTGTAGTGAGCATGGAGCAAGCAGAGATACTTGTATCTTATTGGTTAGCAGTAGTGGAGCTTCAACCAAAAATTGGAGGGGGCCATTTCTAAAGGGTGAAGAAAAGTTGAATTGAGATGTAACAAGAGGGACCATTTTAAGTTGTACGAATTTGCTACAATACTTTTGTTTTGCTCAAATCTGGATATGGATGAAATGCAGATGACCCTTAAACCATATTAACTACAGAGTTAGTCCTAAGGGTGTGTTTGGTTCCCTATACGAGGGTAGCCTGGCTCGTATCAGTGGGACAGGTTGGATGAAACAGGCTGTGAGATGCAGTAGAGATGTTGTTTGGTTGGCTGAATTTCTGAATCCTGGATGAATGCTGAGTTTGTTTGGTTGGCTGTATCAGAGGCTGGTTCTGGTGGGTGGATGGAGGAGATGCTGTTTGTTTGGTTGTATGGGTTGTATGTGGTTACTTTAGTGGTGAGATTACCCCTCTTCATCTGAAGAATGGGAATTGAGATCTGATTAAGTTTTGGATGAGACGAGCGTGTGAGAGTATTGTAATGTAAAATATTTTTAGAATAGTTAAATTTAATTACGAAATAACTAGAAACTGTTAAATAGTGCATTGATATTTTGAAACGTCACGACTGGAATTAGTGCGTTGATATTGATTCTGATCAAATTTCTTTTATCAATTAAAAGAAAATGTCTTAGTCACCGCGTGGTGATACTGATTCTGATACAACCGATACATTAACAATGGTTCAATCACCCCATTTCTTGCACATATTCTAGAAATGATTTTATGTTGTTTAACACCTCTGATACAGGCATGCAAAAAGAAGCAACAATGAAGAACCTGGAACAGATCAATATTATACATCACAAATTTGAAACATGAGACCTATATAGTAGCAAAGAGCATAGATAAAATTCATGTATTCTGTATTGAATTGAGAATTCCACAAAATAAACATCCAAACCACAACCATAGCTGGAAATAAGAGGTATAAAGACACACAAGTTTGCACACAAACAACCATCATACAGTTTATTTTTTGTTTCATACTCCATACTCCATACTCCATACTTTAAACAGAGTTTGTTTTCTTAATTTTGAAGATAATTTAAGTTCAGGCAATTTCCTATTGAAAGTAGGTTTGAACGTGCGACATTCATGGCCCTGGTGATAAAAGCAACTTTGCTTCCTTCCATAAGAATGTGCAGATATTTTAATCTTGAAATGGTAAGTGTTGGAACAGATAGCAAGTTGCATGCAGAACTGAATAGGATAAATATTTAGATCTATCCATTTGGGCCTCCCAAAGAGTGGAAAGAAAGCAAAATACAGTTCTTCAGTACTTTCCGCAGAAATGAATTACCTCCCATGATGAATCACGCAGTGAATGGTAATGCTCAGCAACTCTTTTTTGGAACTCAACTCGTTCATATCTCTCATTACCATAGCCTCCTCTCTCAGCTGCTTTCTGGAATGATACAAGTTCATGTCCACAAATTAATTTAGTAAACTGGCAATCCACATGAAGTAGATATTGTGACGATTGAATATGCCAAATGATAACTTAGACAGGATAAATGGGCAAGAAAATTGCTGGGTTATCAGCCTTTTCCTCTAGCAGAATCACACAGAAGGCACACAAGGGATTTGAGGGTTTGAGATGAATTATTTTCTTTGCATTTGTAGTTTTGCACAGAAGCAATTAATAAAGCAGAGCCATGTGCCCATTATGGTTTAACTTCTGCAAAATGGTGTAATTACTAACTAAACCGAGACATCATTCTACCTCCAAGTTGTAACCCAATATGTCTATGTGTTGTCTAGATGTTCATTTGACTGTCTCAAAAAAAAAAAAAAAAGATGTTCATTTGACTGGATTCAAGAATCAAACTAAATACATAAAAGCATGATATGAGCATTGTGAAGAAAAAATAATCAGAAACACCTTGCATTGGAATGTCATAAACAAATACCTCTGGTTGTATATCTAAATATAATACAAGATCTGGAGCTAATAATCCAACTTCTGGAGCTTGTAACAGAAAACAAAAACATCAGCGTTTGCCATCTCATAAACACAAAGCAAATAGTTTTGTAGATATCAGGTACCCTGAGAGCTTACCTTGCACCACTCAAAATCAAGCCCTTTAGCAGCTGAAAATGCCACCCCAGAGTAAGAATATCGGTCAACAACAAGGGTAAATGCCACTCCATTTTCACTCTGTCAAATGCTCTCTTATGCTGATAAACGATTCATCGTAAACAGATATCATCTAAGAAATAACATTGATTTGGAGTTATATAGCACAAAATATGAGTAGGGCGTGTCCAGCTATCACAAGCTTACCACAAAATACAACTGTCAGCTCGACATGTCCAACTATCACAACTTGCCACAAAATACAACTGTCAACTAGTGAGTGTTTAGCTATCACAACTTGCCACAAAATACAACTGTCAGCTAGTAGGTGTCCAACTATCACAACTTGCCACAAAATACAACTAGGTTGGGGCTAAAACCATCTTCTAATCTTCTAAGCCAGATTGCCTAGGAAAGTCCTAAGCCAAAGGATACGATGGTGTTCAGACATAGCCACAAAGGCAATGCCTTGCGCCTTGTTATTCAACATACGTGTGAAGGCTACCAGCAGGGCCTCCTCATCGAAGCCAGGTGTGCTCATGACAGCTTCATACAGCTGAGGATGGACCTCCTGTGGAATGGTGTCACGTATAGCCTGTGCAACATCACGCACAGCTTCTGTCATGTTGTTCATGAACATTAACTCCTCATTTGGCAAGGAGGCTCTCTTTCTCTTCCCCGATGTGCTGGTGGCATCATTGCTCTTCGATACAGTATGGTCAGGATCGACGGTTTGCTCATCCACGTGCTCAAACTGCGGTTCCCCAGGGTATGCGGAACTCTCGGGTGGGGCGGGAGGAGAGGGAGTGCCTAAGGCCTCATTGGAGCCCATAGCAAACCTCCCTGTGGCCTGTCCACTCCCAAATATAGTCATAATCTGGGGGTAGTTCTCAATTGGTTTGTTGAGATACTCAGCATTTTTTGGATGATCCTACAAAGCATCGAAGATAAATTATCAAATATGGGTACACCAACATTCACCATCAAAAATAGATAAATGGTATAGACAAACCTTGATGTGCCCCTTGCAGTGCTCATGTTCGAGCAGGATGGTGTGGTTAGCTTCATCCCACAATGCTCCACTTAGGTCTCTTAGCTTACAGATCTTCACCCATCTTTGACGCCATTTGTGTAGGTGGTTATACACCTGTGTGGATGTCACCTCAACCCCACTATACTCAGTCAAAGCCCTAGCAACTTGAGTTAGCTGGACTTCCTTGAAGCCCTTGTCAGTTATAACTCCAGAAGCTACTAGGTCACTCATGCGTCGGAAGACAAACCCCGACATAGAACTTGTCCAACGCATGGAACATCTGGATGAGTTTGTACCACCCCCCTCTCCAGCACCCTCTGCACTAAATTCATCCATAGCCTAAACTAGGAGAAGAATACAAGTTAGTACATGGTGTGAAGCAAATGAAATGATCATATTGAAAACAACCAACGAAAAACAATCCCATATGACGACAAGAGTAAACATAATAGAAAACAAACAACTTCGTCAACAACACTCCAGAAGAACAACAATTGTTACACAATTTGCAAACCACAATTAGGACATACATGCACAGCTATTGTTTGACATGAAAAGTAGGTACCAACTTGGCAAAGTCAAGATACTCTAATCTATATTCGAGAGGAACCTCTATTGTTCCACATCTGAGTAGCCATACTGTCCCTTATTTGCGCTCAAGCATTGTTCGCACACTAGTACAGAAATGTAGTCTTCTATCGGTAAAAAACACCCTTCTACTATCGGTTTTTGTACCGATAGAGATAGACACGATAGAACAAGACTGGACATTTTCTATCGGTAAATAACCGACAGAAGAAGTTCACTATTCTATCGGCATATTATTAATCTACCGATAGAAAACCCGTCGTAGTCTTACGTCCAGCGGCAGGGAAAGTACCATTATTCTAACGGTTAATTACAAGATTACCGACAGAAAAAATCATAATATTCTATCGGCATATTAGGAGTGTACCGATAGAAAACTCGTCGTTAGCGGTTGGAAAAGTACCACTATTCTAACGGTTAATTACAAGTTTACCGACAGAAAAAAGCATAATATTCTATCGGTATATTTGGAGTTTACCGATAGAAAACTCGTCGTCAGCGGTTGGAAAAGTACCACTATTCTAACGGCTAATTATAAGTTTACCGATAGGAAAAATCATACTACTCTATCGGCATATTACAAGTTTACCGATAGAAAACTCGTCGCTAGCGGATTGAAAAGTACCACTATTCTAACGGTTAACTACAAGATTACCGACAGAAAAAAGCTTAGTACTCTATCGGATATGTATGAGTTCACCGGCAGGAAAGGTCACACTCTTCTAACGGTTAATTTTGATTGTACCGATAGAAAAAAGTACAGTAGTCTCTCGGTTGTTGATGAATTTACCGATAGAGCATTCACATATACAATACTTTATTTGCATTCACAATACAGTACATTCACATATACAGTACAGATGCAATACAGTATAGATTGGATACACAATACAGTACAGATGCAAGGTAAATTCACAGAACAAATTGACACATTAGGCAGTTATTCACATTTATTCACATATGTATGGACAAATACAGATTGCAATCCAATGTGGGCATTTATTCACATATATATATTTATTCACATGTATATGAACAGTCTATGCAGAGTACACAAAAAGGAGAAAATTGTCATGCTGGATGGTTGGGCGCTACTTCCTCCATGACATATTGTGCCCAGATTTGTCGAAGATATATAATCTTTGCATTTTCATATTGGTCTTTCGACATGGCGATCTGCAAGCATGTGTGCATACTGAGTAACTAACTTCGATCCTAATTTAGAACGTGACACCCATTTTTGAAATTTGAGTTAGCTATCGATGCTTACCTGGGGGAATCGGGAAAAGTTTGTCCGCACTAGGTCGTACATGTAGCGCAGCACATAAAACCCGCATTCCCACGATTGCGGCTGCTGATGGCACTGAGATAATTGCATATGCGAAGACATGTTAGCTATATATTGTTTCCATAAACTAATTAAGTATAAACAAAAAGTCTCGTGAGTACCTCATATTCTTTCCAAGCTAGTACGGAGCCCTGCGGTGCGGCATGCCTCCCTCCAGCGGACACATATTTATCAAAAGCCCTGCATTTCAGTTAGTATTGCCAGTTAATGTATTATCATTAGCTAGTGAGGTCAAAATATAAATCAAACATATAAGTAACTTACGCCTCCGTATTCCCCTTGAGCACATATTCCATCGATAATCTGTCACGCATCGAATCGAGGTAGTACACCTCGTTCCTCGGCGGACAGATCACGATGAGGATCCAGTGGCCCCTGCATTGTACGTAAAAGAGGACCGCTAGCTCAAAGTACATCTCAGGTGTAACATACAAGATTGAGTTAAATTAGTACGAAATGCACTAACCTTTGGTGGTACGGCACCAGAATGAAGTCCCTGTCCTGCTGCGCCATCAGCGCGCTGGATATGTACTGCTCAGCGTGCGCGGCGTCCTGCTCTAGCATCGTGAGGCTTATTTTCTCTGGGTCGAGGAAACCCACCTTGTCACACGCAGCCTCCGATGCTAGCCTGTACATGCACCTGCATGCGAAGGACGAGATTAATATTAATTTCATAGAAAGTTACTCAGTATTCAAATGAACTGCAACATTAATGCAGAGTTAGCAAACAGAGTTAGAAAACAGCAATACATAGCATCAGCAAACCACAGGACTCCAGTCCGTATGATGGACATATCGAGCTCCCGCCAGTTGTAGAGGTCGAACAGATCCTTGTGTGCCACGGATATAGTCCCGGGCTCACGGTTGAACTGCCCAGGCCTGTAGGGAACTAAGAAGTTCAGGCTGCGCCGAGCTCGATGTAGGTACCAGTCGTGGAGGTCTCTGGTTGATCGATCCAATTTCCGCAAAGATGCCTCCGACAGGAGTGGGAGCGCGTTCGTGAACGTCCGCGGCAGTCCCTGTCGCCCTTTGCCCTTGCCTTTGCCGCCCTTGCCTTTTGCCGGGGACTGAGCGCGTACGTTCGAAGGCAAGGGCGAGGTGATGGCGGCTTTCTTCCGAGGTGGAGGCGTGGATGCGCTGGGTGGGGTCGAGGCCGTCTTTGATGTGTCCAGGTTCGCACGAGATCGGCCCTCATGCCCCGAGCTGGGGGCGCAGTCCCCTTGTAGCCCCGCGGCAGGCCACTTCAATTAATGAGCACGTATGTTAGATTATGCAAGTTGAGTGTACTGAGTAGGATGTAATCTAAAATGTGTAGGATTTACCGGTTGTATTACAAGACACTTCTTGGGCCACTGTACGTAGGAGCCCACTGCCTCAGCAAGTGTCTGCAGTTCCTCTGTTGGGACTGGCAACGGAGAATCGTTGTAGCCCGGCATGGCCATGTCCACCTGTACCTTTGCGAAACCCAACCGCATAGGTACACAGTGGACCCGGACATCCGGCCCAGACGGATATACGAAGCCGTGTCCAACCACTTCCTGCCCGGCGCCTACGTGATTCTGTAGGATGCAGCCCTCCGGCCCCTGTAAATTTGTAACAATTAAGTGCACAGATGAAGGCTTGCATCAACTTAAGTGCACAGATGAAGGCTTGCAGTACCTCAAGTAGATCCACTGGATCCGCGAGTACCTTCGAAGCGCAACTGCTTATCCGACCCCGCGGGGTACCGTCGTCCTGGGGATCCGCATCTGCACTCTTGGCCAGCAATGCTTGTCTCAACCGTGCAAACTCTTCCCTCATTTGTGCGACCTCGGTCTGCACCTCAGACTGTACCTCAGCCCGTATCTCAGCCCGCATCTCCGCCCGTATCTCCTCCCGTACCTCAGACCGTATCTTATCGGAGAGGTCAGCTTCCTTTTCCTTCCAGGTGCGGGCCTTCTTCCTCGGTGGAGCCGGATCTACGAAACCGGCCTTCCACGACACAATGGCTCCCACGGCCCGTGTCCGCCCGGGATGCTCCTTATTTCCTAGAGCCCGGGTGAGGATGTCGTTCTCCCTCTGCGGGGTAAACAATCCCTCCGCTGCCTCCTTCTCAAAAGAGATCTGTTACATTTGAAGGTACCTTGTGAGACAAATTGCCTTATATACACTTGTGAGCACACAGTTTACGAGGTTAGCCAACTTACCATTCGCCTCACAACGTCGGCGTCCCCAGGGGTTGCGAACTGCACAGACCCCGTGGACGACACGGACCCCCTCCCCCTCCACCATCGCTTGCACCTCTCATCCCGGATCTCGGAGAGCGGCAACTCAGGGGTGTCGATGACAGGATTTTGTTCGTCTTCCTTCTTCCACTGTTCCTCCTTCCCCGCGTAGCCCCGGGATCCGAGCCGATGCGGGTGGTCGTTCCTCTTCTGGATCGCCCTATTCTTCTCGCTAAGGGCCTTGAACTCCTCAGTCCCCTTCTGCTTGGTGAATTCCTCCCATACCTCCTCCGATATGAAGGGGTACTTCTCGCAAGGAGATTTCCCCGCAGCTAGGAAGTTACTGACGAGCCAGCTCTTAAAGGTTTTCCATGTTCCGTTCATGTCCTTCAAGCAGGCAGTCCTAGGTGTATCGTCGGGGATGTTCCACTTAGCCTGTTTCCGAAAAATGCATACAATTAATCACGAGTTAGTTAAACTTTAGTATAAGCCAAGAGAATGTGATTACGAAAGAGTTCAGCGATTTCAGTTCATTTAACCTTCACTTCCGCCCACAACCTATCCCTCTCGTCCGCCGTCACGTCCTTCCAGCTCTGGACGGTGATCTTCACCCTTTCTTTCGCCAACAGCCCAACGTAGGCCGCGTACCTCCCAGCATTCTTTCCAATCGGCCTCTCAAATTGGTTGAACTCACAAGAAAGATCAGTGCGTTTGGCCAAACGACCCAACGTCGTCGCGCCTCACCCCACCCTCTTGCGCTGGGATGTAACAGCCCCATCTTCAGTAGTTACGATGGGGTTGGCCCTAGTCGAACCACTAGTACCATCCGATGAAGACGACAACATGTCTTCCCCTACAAAACCTTCAACAAACCATATATATGGCAATTAATTCGCCTTGGAGTTCCATAACTCAGCCCAGGACTGGAGACTAACTAGGGCGGCAAAAGGGAAAATAATACAAAAAGAAAGACATGCATAAATTACTTACTGAACTCTTCAGAAATATTTTCTATCGGTAAACACATGAGCTGCCGATAGACCATAACAATTACCTCCACACAAGACAATTTTTCTATCGGCAAACACGTGAGATACCGATAGAACATAACAATGTTCTCTACATATGGAATTTTGTTGACAAGCCACCATTCACTGTCATCACATAACATTCTCGATGATTTGCTACACTAATATTCATGGGCCAGCATTATTATTTCACACGTAAATATGCACACAAGCATCTAAGTGCCACTGTGCATAATCTTTAGCCTAGCCTGTATGTGAGTCATCAGGACTTCACAGCTATTAGGTTGGGAAAAGTCATGTATATAGGCATTTGAAACATATACATCGAAGACCCATCCACATTGCCATATATTCATACGAAGTGAGTAAAAATTCTCAACCAAACTAGTACATTGCATGGCTCATGTCCTTCCAGATCCAAATTAAGTTTTACTACTTGTGCAGAAAAATTTTCTATCGGTAAACACATGAGCTGCCGATAGAATATGTGTAAGAACACCTCCAACATATAATCTGCATTACATGACAGTTGGATACAATTGATCACACATACAGCAGTATAGAGAAGTTAAAATCTCAAAACAGGTTCATTACAGCACTGGAACATATTATGTAAACCCTAATTAAAATCAACATTGCCTGCGGAATGTACATAAGCCAACACAATAGGGAACCCTAGTGTAATTGCAAAACTCGAAGAATTAGTACGTGCAAAACACTAGGATCAAATAAAGAAGATGCTGGAAATAGAACGACGAATTAGGGTATTTACGGCGGCGATCAGTTCTGGTGATGGAGAGGCGGTGTAGAACGCAGCAGCGGCGGGCGAAGGACGAAAATAAGAACCGGTGGCAGTGACGAACCAGTGTCCAGCCGGCGATCGTCGTGTGGGAGAGAGGAAGTGAGTGCTCACGGCGGAGGTTGGGGTTTTCTTCGCTCTCGAAGAGACGCAGTGCTCTAAGGTGGAACTGTTCGAGTGGAGGGAAACTAAAGGGCCGTGTACGAGTAATAAAGTAGCGGATGAACTTTTCTATCGGTATAACAAAATGATACCGATAGACTTATGTAATTTTCTATCGAAACAACAAAATAATACCGATAGAAAAAGTAAATTTCCCGGAAAAATATTTGAATTAGTGGATGCATTTTTCTATCGGTATAAACAATAAAATCCCGTGAGACCAATTTTCCACAGAAAATTTTTTTAAAGTGCTTGAGATTGGGTGCCATTTTTCTATCGGTAAAAACAACAAAATACCGTGAGAGTAATGAAAAGGTGCCCTTTTCTATCGGTATAAACAAAAAAATCCCGTGAGCCCAATTTTCCCCAGAAAATTTTTTTGATTAAGTGCTTGAGATTTGTGTGCCATTTTTCTATCGGTAAAAACAACAAAATACCGTCAGAGTAATGAAAAGGTACACAATTTAACATCAAATAGACCGTGGTTGAAAGCTGCAGAATGTTAAAGAAAGAGGGAAGATAGCCGGAAAATTGGAAAATTGACATAAAAAGAAATTGTTCATTCATTGTTGTTTTATCACTTACAAAAAAAAATAAAACCCAAAATGCTAGGTCAAGGGGTAGTCTTAGCCCTGGCTGCATGTAGAATAGAGTCAGTTAGACTTGCAGCCAGGACGCAGGACTCCTCTAGCGACAAGTTGTCCCTAGGATCAACTACTACCGCGTCAAGAAGGCCTGCGACCTCCCTCAGCTTCGCTATGGTATCCTTCATAGTCAAACCGCAGCCAGCGATGGTCATATCCGCGGCTTTCTTCTCCTCGCGAAGACGCCTCGTCCTCGCCCTAGCATTGTCACCATCCGTCTTCATGCGCTTAATGCGCTGGAAGAGATCGTCAAGGTCAAGCCGTAGCTGAGTGTGCTTGTCTGTAAGGAGCTTGTGCTCCTCCTGGAGGGCCCTCAGGTCAGCCTTCACTTTGGCAGTGTCTTCCACGGCTACCATTCCCTGTGCAAATCAACAGGTCAAGAATGAACTGAACATGGATTAACAATACAGGGGTAAACCGAGGAGATTTAGAGTTCTTACCGGGGAGGCCGTGGATGACGATCCCATGGAGGTTGCCATTGTGAAAGAGAAGATGAGGAGTCGAACCGTTCGAGAATTAGAAAAACAACAAAATACCACGACGCATGGCGAGGTACTTATAGAGTTTCCAAGGCGACGCATGGCGACACGTTTGAGAATTCAAAGCGGCAGAGTCTTCTTCTATCGGTAAAAACAGGAAAAAACCGTCAGACAACAAATACCGTGAGACAAACGAATTTATTCTAACGGTAAAATAGAACAATACCGATAGAAAACGTTTTGAAGTGCCTGAGAGAAGATGTCCTTCTCTATCGGTATAAATAACAAAATACCGTCAGAAAAAGGGATTTTTGCTGAACTTAATTTGAAGAGGCTGCGATGAGATTTTTGCAAGTGCTATTTGAAGGGAAGAATTAAATATTTACAGGATAAAGGTACTGTACATGTTAGAACTCATGCTGTGGAGTAAAATTGAGATGTATTAATGCTGTGAACTAGCTTATCATTAAATTCTAAAGAAAAATGTACTGCCTGATGTATTAATGATAAGTTCCTCACCTTGCTGCAGAACTTGTGGGCTGTTTGCTTGGCATTTATCCCTGAAATAGAAATTAATCATCAATGGTTCTCAACCCATAATCCTTCTTCGTGGTCATCTCGCAGATACGTTGTTTCATCGATATATTCAGTACGGATAGATTGAATGTCCTCTAAAAATGGAGGTATTTCATCGAATTGGTTATACTCCTCTTCGTCGACAACATCTTCGACCCCAACAATACGTCTCTTGCTGTGGAGGACAACATGCAAGTTTGGATTGGCCGGGTCAACGATGTAGAATACCTGTGTGGCTTGCTTTGCAAGTATGAATGGATCGTCTTGGTGTCCGACTCTACCAAGATCGACGAGAGTAAACCCGTAACTGTCAACTTGAACACCTCGAGGGATTTCGACCCATTGGCATCGAAACAGGGGAATCTTAAGTAATCCGTAATCGAGCTCCCATATTTCGTCAATAACACCGTAATATGAGTTCAGCGCCCTTACTGACCTGGCATCCTCGGAAATAGCAAACAGTGTCACTCCGCTACATTGCGTGCTACTCTTGGCGTCTTGAGCTCTTGTGTAAAATGAATACCCATTGATGTCGTACCCCTGCCAAGTACCTACAGTGAATCTTGGGCCTCTAGCCAACTATGTCACAGTTTCACTTACGGAGCCCTCGGCAGCTCGCGTGACTCTTTCTTGGATCCACTCAGCAAATTTCCTGTTATGTTCTCTGTTTACCCAAACGTCTGACTTCGAAGGATTCTGTGACCGTAACATTACCTTGTGCTCGTGTATGTACGGCTCGACCTCCGTCATGTGTTGTAAGACCCAAAAATGTGATTTTGGGTACACATCACGAGCGGGGACGATAGCTTTGAATCCAATCGTTCCAATTCCCTCAAGCCTACCCTCGTGTCGGGACCTAGGAACACCAATTGGGTCAACCCCGGCCATATAATCTGTGCAAAATTCAATCACCTCCTCGGCGGCATAACCTTCCATGATACTCCCCTCGGGTCGACGACGAGTCCTTACGTATCCCTTCAATACACCCATAAATCTCTCAAATGGATACATGTAGCGCAGGCACACAGGTCCACAAAACTTAATTTCTCTGATAAGGTGAACAATCAGATGGACCATAACATCAAAAAAGGATGGAGGGAAATACATCTCGAGCTGACAAAGAGTTGTAACCACGTCGCGTTGCAAAGCGTCCAATCCATCGGGATTAATTACCTACGAGGACACAGTTGCGCCAAATATTCATATCAGAAAAATCTTCTAATTAAGCTCCACAAATGGAGGTAGTGAACTTATAGTACGAGTGCACGTACTTACCTTGCAAGATATTGCGTTGAAGAAATAACATAGGTTTGTGATTGTCTCTCTGACTTTAACTGGGAGAATGCCTCTGATAGCAATGGGAAGCATCTGTGACATCAAGACATGACAGTCGTGGGACTTCATGCCAACCAGTCTTAGGTCCTTCATAGACACAAGTGTTTTCAAGTTCGCGGAGTACCCACAGGGAACTTTAACACCATCCAGGCACCGACAGAGTTCTGTTTTTTCGCTCTTGGACAACGTGTAGCAGGCCGGGGGGAGGTATGTACGCTTTCCATTCTCTAAAGGTGCAAGCTCAGTCCTTATCCCCATTTCCACCATGTCACGACGAGCTTTCACACCATCCTTTGTCTTTCCCGGAATGTTCAACAACAAACCAATCAAACTGTCACAGACATTTTTCTCTACATGCATGACGTCAATGCAATGTCGAACTTGTAAGTGCTCCCAGTACGGTAGATCCCAGAGAATCGATCTCTTCTTCCAAACATTTTTTTCTCGAGGTTTAGAATGCTTACCGAACTCAACTTTGATGTCGTTCACGCGTGAGTAAATCTCCTTACCGGTCAGAAACACTGGAGCTGATCCCTTTTCAGGCTTCCCGTTAAATGATTTCCTCTTCTTACGGTACGTGTGATGCACCGGAAGAAACCTGCGGTGACCCATGTACACTGTTTTCCGGCAGTTTCGCAGCCACATGCTCTCAGTTTCATCTAGGCAAATAGGGCAAGCCTTGGCTCCTTTCGTACTATACCCCGACAAATTGCCGTAGGCAGGAAAATCATTTATGGTGCAAAACATCAGGGCCCGCAAGATGAAATTCTCTTTCTTGTATGCATCCCACACCTGCACACCCTCGCTCCACAATTTCTGTAAGTCCTCGATTAAAGGCGCTAGAAACACGTCAATATCATTTCTGGGTTGTCTGGGTCCTGAGATTAGTAACGCCATCATGATGTACTTGCGCTTCATGCATAACCAAGGAGGAAGATTGTAGATGCATAAAAGAACCGGCCAAGTGCTGTGCCGGCTGCTCATATTACCATGTGGGTTCATACCATCTGTACTCAGCCCGAACCTTACATTCCTAAGTTCGCCGCCGAACTCAGCAAATGTTCTGTTGATGTTTCTCCATTGAATAGAATCAGCTGGGTGTCTCAGTTTTCCGTCTTGTTTCCGGGCTTCAGCATGCCAACGCAAGTGCTTCGCGACTTTCGGATTTGCAAACAGCCGCTTCAATCTAGGTATCACAGGCAAGTACCACACAGTTTTTGCCGGGGGCCCTTTCCTTACCTCGTGACGTTCACTGTCAATCCGGTCCCTACGCGTATACCTCGATGCGCCGCATCTTGGACAAACATGCAAACTGGAGTACTCGTTACAGTACAACACACAATCATTTGGGCATGCGTGTATTCTTTCGATTTCCATTCCCAACGGACACAACAGTTTTTTGGCTTGGTAAGTAGATCTTGGCAACTCATTTCCCTCTGGAAGCATGTCCGCTAGAAGATCTAATAGTGCCGTGAAGCTCTTATCACTCCAACCGTTTCCTGCCTTCAAGTTATATAATCTCAGCACAGAAGACAGTTTTGTAAATATTGCACATCCAGGGAACAGAGGCTTCTCAGAGTCAGCAATCAGTTTCTCAAATTCACAGAAGTCATTTTCGTTGTAATCTTCCTCTACATCACGTAACATCTCATCTAGATTGTCATCATCATCATCTACGTGCACATCGGAATGAACATTACCAAAATTGGGATGATCATCGATATTATTGCAATCCACATCCGAGTCGTGCTGATTGGTAGTAGTGGTGCTTGTTTCCTCAAGATCTTCGCCATGCCATATCCAACGGGTGTATCGCGCGTTAAAACCACGACGAATCAAATGACTCTTAATTTGATCAGAGTTGCTAAACCTCTTCAAGTTCATACAATCTGTACAAGGACAGAGCATATTTTTCTCTCCCTTCCTCTCCTTTTGTTGCTCAGCAAATTTAATAAACTCATTCACACCATCCAAATATTCAAGAGTAGTACGTTTTATTCCATACATCCAATATTTCCTGTCCATCTACAATTAATAAAATTTAACGAGTAAGCCATGCATGAAACCTGCCCGATTAAGTTATGTATATGTACATGTAAAGCCTCTTACAACAGATACATGTGTTGAACCCTAGCCTGACGAAATTAACACTAATTAACCTAGCTAACTACACAATACAAGCTAGTTAGCTCCTAAAACATGACGCATTTCCAGCTACCAAGCTCCCAAGCTTAGAGCTACAAACTTGGAACTACACAATACAGCTAGCTTGCAAGTAGAGAGGAAGGGAGATCTAGAGGGAGAGAGAGATAAGTGTCGACGATTAAGCATACCTTAAAGAGAGGGGCGCAATCAACTTCCCTCCAGCCTGCGCTGATCACCCTAGCAGTGTAGCTGGAACTTTCGTCACAAACAGAGGGACACAGAGTGCAACAGAACAAATTAAAGAGCAGCTCAGCAATGGTCGAGTGGGGTTTTCCTTATAATGGACATTTTTCTAACAGTAAATACATGAAATAACCGTCAGACTAACTTAGGTAATTTGCCGCTCACATATTCTATCGGTAAAAACACACACATACCGTTAGAGAATATACATTACTGAGCAAATATATGTGTTTTCCTATCGGTAAATATGTGTACTTACCGTTAGATCATGCATGACACAGCACGCACATGAGTTTTTCTATCGGTAAATATGTGCATTTACCGTTAGAATATGCATGACTGAACAAATATATGTGCTTCCTATCGGTAAATATGTGTATTTACCGTTAGAATATGCATGACTGAGCAAATATATGTATTTTTCTATCGGTAAATATGTGCATTTACTGTTAGAATATGCATGACTGAACAAATATATGTGCTTCCTATCGGTAAATATGTGTATTTACCGTTAGAATATGCATGACTGAACAAATATATGTGTTTTCCTATCGGTAAATATGTGTACTTACCGTTAGAGGAGGTACTGTTACCAAATTGGGACAAACATGCACATGCCATTTCTCACATTCAAGGAATCATATCAATGTAACATCAAACAGATCTTACATCAAACGGATCTTAACTAGAAGATAAAGCAATATATTTCAAGAAATGCTAATTTGTGGATTAACTAGGAGACACAAAAATACTTTTCGTAGGTAGTTGAGACTTCATCTTGCCAAAGAAATTACAGATGCCAGTTCACAAATTCAGGTACAAACATACACATGCCAGTTCACCAATACAAATTCAGGTACAAACATACACATGCCAGTTCACAAATTGAAGTGCATGTCTGAAACAGCAGTACAAATACACACCTACCTACCAATACAATTAAATACACAAATGCTCCCTGCACATTCAAGTTCATGTCCCAATTAGCAATACATGATACACAAATATACAACAATATACAAATACAACAATTCACACATTCGATGTATATTACAAAAGCCACGTCTGAAATTAACAACAGATCACGACGAGGACCCAGTGGCCCATACATGCATTTTACATAAAAGGGAACCTTTGCAGGTTGCCACAATGCAACTACCGACTACAAGTTAGACCTGATACATCACAAATTCATTCATCCAAAACAGCAAATGTCTGAACCACATTGGACTTAACCATAGGAGTTCAGTTCGAAGACGCCCGAGGAGCTGGAACTGCCGTCGACATACATTTGTACGTATTGGTGATTTCCTCGGACTCAAACTCGATCAACTCAACTCAACTCAACTCAACTCCATTAACAAAAAGAACCTACCTTCCAAGATATTGTTCTGTGTAGTGATGGTGTAGAATGGCTGTGCAAATAACAACAATTCTTCTTCTCCAAGCAGGTAAGCATCTGGCCACAAGCTGGTGCATGCAAAAACATGTAAGATGCTTTCTATAGGTCCTGATTTGAGAAACACGCCGGGCTTAAGCATCTTCTCGACCGAGCCAACCAAGATCTCGCCCTTCACGTCCTTCCAGCTCTCGACGGTGATCTTCACCATTTCTTTCGCCAACAAGCCAACGTAGGCAGCGTACTGCGATGAAGAACCGTGAAATACGTTGCCCCTCACGAGCATCATCCAAGGACCTGAACAGATCATAATCATATTGAAAAGAAGACACATCAAAATGAAGGATACAAAAAAAGCAGAATTATTGCCATAATCGGATTAGAATAATCCAACAATATTGCAGAAATTTTACGTACCTTCCTTGGGATGCCGACGTCTAGAGGGCGTCGATGGAGGTGCGGAGGTGCAGCGGTCCCCTGTAGAGGTGCGCCGGCCGTCCATGGAGCTTACGGGTTAGGACTACGAGCCCCAGATGAACTGTGAGAATGAAAGAGACATACCCGTGTATTTATACAATTATATATTTTCTATCGGTAAGAAAACAGAATATCGTTAGTAATAAAAACATCTGTAGAAGCCGAATGGTTCTATCGGCACAATAAATATTACCAATAGGAATTTTTGTACATACTCTATCGGTGTGTACGTACATTACCGATAGAATATTACTAGTTGTAGAAGGCCAACAGTTCTAAGATATTTTGTGCAATATTCTACCAGTATAAACATTCATTACCGATAGAATAAAACTATTAGAAGACGAACAGTTCTAAGCAATTTTCTATATATTCTAACGGTAAAAGAATCCATTACCGATAGAATAAAAATATTTGTAGAAGGTCAACTATTCTATCGGCGAACTACATATTGCCGATAGGAATTTTTAATATACTCTGTCGGTATATTCATACAGTAGCGATAGAATAAGTCTAGTTGTTGAAGTCGACCAGTCCTATCGGCGCACAACATTCTTCCGTCAGTACTTATGCATCTCTTCTAACGGCAAATATGTTCATCACCGCTAGAGTAAATCATACTATTTATTCTATCGGTAAGTTTCTTAGAAACCGATAGGGAAAATACATCCGTCGGGCTTTTATGACCGCGAGGCACATTTTCTATCGGTTTTGTGCTGTTTCGCTAATAACCGATAGAAGATAGGGGTTAGTAGACTGCATTTCTGTACTAGTGGCAGTGTCAACCTCAGAATGTATTTCTGTCGCATCATGGTTCGGAGCCCAACTTTCCTCCGGTGGAATGACCTCATCGTACACGTGAGAAATTACCCAATTGTGGAGAATGCAACAGGCTAGCACTGGCTTCACCTGCGTCTTGTATGGGTGGAATGGTTTGTTGTCTAAGATACGAAACCTGCTCTTCAAGGCCCCGAATACACGTTCCACAGTGACCCGCAAGGAGGAGTGTCTCAAGTTAAAAAACTCCTTACAATCACGTGGGTAGTTCCTTCCACCGTACTCTTGCAAGTGATACCGAACAGCTCTGTATGGTGGAAGAAAACCTGGTCGGAGTGCATATCCAGCATCAACTAGATAGAACTTGCCTAACAAATGAGAAATACAACAATATAGATATAAGAGTTATCATTCAGTATGAAGTGTATGACAATTTTTTGGTGATATACTATACCTGATGGAACCGTTAATCAATCATGCCTCTGTAAAGCATCGGCAAGTATGAGAGCATCATGGGCTGACCCTTCCCAGCCAGCTAGTACGTATGTGAACCTGAGATCAAAGTCCACAGCAACCAAAACATTTTGCGTCGGGTAGTGCTTCCTACCCCTAAATGCGGCTACAATCTCTTTTGGGACTCTTGCATGGATATGTGTACCATCAATTACACCGATACAATCCTATATAATAATGTAAACAATTATTCGTAAGTGGTGAAGGTTACCTTCGTCTATACTAATCGTGCAAGTAATGGCTTTACCTTGAAATAGGGGGACCATCTCAAACTGTTGGCAATCTTTACGTGGGTTTCAGTGGATGGGGGTTTTATCATCTCGTGTCTTAACTCACCAATGGCATAGAGTACCTCCCTAAAGTATCGACTGACTGTTTCTATAGACCTTCGAAAGTTAACCTTGATCACTCTAAATCTTTGGTTGTGGCCAACAACATGAAGAAACATTGCCACTTGCTCCTCCACCGAACTGTGGAAGCTATCCTGTAGCAAGTTCCTCTCCCTCAACAACGAGCATAATTGGAAAAATGGAGCCTTTCTTAGCCGCAACATCTCTACGCACTGGATGTCGTCATATTCGTAGATCCTACGCAACAGTGCCTGTCTCTCTAAATCTCTCTCAAGTAGAGGACCGTATGTTAGTGCAGCTGTGCAGGTGTATGATTCCGCCGCCTCCTAAGGCGTACGATGCACAGAACATATGCCGCAGTGACAAGAGCAGCCTCTTTCGCAATAAGTTGGCACCATCTACTCACTACATCCATCTAATAAAGAGAAGGCGAAAAAATTACACACTTCGTTAATACAAACAAATTAAATGGAGGCTGTCTCACAACATGGGTCATTTCCATACATATGTAAGTTAGAATGCAATAACTAGCTTCAGAAATCCAAACTGTATGATCTAACTATCATTTAGAATCCAATATTAGAAGAGATTTCCAGTAATTTGATGGTACCAAAACCAGACTAAGACTCGAATAAACCAAAGATAATCTCAATGATATGTCGTCACTCATATATATTACTGCTTCATATTACTACTACTACTGATCACTTACCAAAAGGACATTTCATAGCACATTGATACAATCTATTTGTAGTAGTATCTATGATGCTTTTGACACAATAGAAGTTGGAGAGATATATGCAAGAAGAAGCATAAATATTCTTGGATGACCTCCTTCAGGAAATATACAAGTAACTACTATGTTTGTATGTGTGCACTACCGAAGAATGGATGCAGTTAGATAGAATAATTAAGAGCACTTCAACTAATCCACTTCATACTTAACCAAATTTCTCAATATCCACCTTGTCCCCTTCATCCAATTCTGTAAACAACCAAATAATGGATTGAATTTTCATAGCTAAATCTGTAAACAGACAAATAATGGATGGTCAATTTAAATCAAATAAACTGCTATTTGCTAAGAGACAATGGCATGCCAGTAACTTCATGACAAACAACCTGAGCCTGAGCATGATGTCTCTGCAATACATGTTAACATTGGATCTGAACACTCTTTGAAGCATCTGTTATATTGCATATCTTATACACATCTGAAAGCTCATCAATACCTCTTTAATCAGTTCAGGTAGATTGCAAATTTGCAACTAAAACCTATTTCTGATGTACTTCAATACCACAAGAAGCACACATTCTATCCTTCAGATGAACATATAATTGATTCACTAGCTTCTGAATTCTCTGACATTGAGCTCTCGGACATGTATGTTGATAATGCTGCAATGCAACTTATTAGGAATCCTAAGCAGGTTTGTTTTGTTTGTGTATATTACATTGTGCATTTGTGTGAGACAGATGTGTAAACTTGAGTGGTTCACATCATGGATCTTGCAGTAATAGAGAGTAATAAACATTGAAAAAGAGAGAGAGGCAGAGAGGGCACCTGGATGACGGGATCTGGAGGCACCGGAGGCGACGAGGTTTGGGGCTGCGTGGGGGCACCAGAGCCGGAGGAGACGAGGTTTGGGCCTGCGTTTGGGGCGACGTGGGGGCGCTGGAGGCAGAGGTGACGAGGTTTGGGGCGGCGTGGGGGCACCGGAGGCGGAGGAGACGAGGTTTGGGGCGGTGTTTGGGCGTTGGAGGCGGAGGCGACGAGGTTTGGGGCGGCGTGGGGGCACCGGAGGCGGAGGCGACGAAGTTTGGGGCAGCGCGTGATGTTGGAGGCGGAGGCGGAGGCGATGAGGTTTGGGGCGACGCGGGGGCGCTGGAGGCGGAGGCGACGAGCTAGGTTTGGGTCTTGGGCCGTCGGAGCCGGAGGCGATGAGGTTTGGGGCGGCGCGGGGGAGTTGGCCGAAGGCGGAGGCAACAAGGTTTGGGGCGGAGGCGGAGGAGCAAAGGCGGAGGCGCAGGGGCGGAGAGGAGTGAGGTAACCCTAAGGGCGGGGGCGGAGATACCGCGTGCAACGAAGGAAGCAGGTTGCGCGTCTCCCACGGGCCAGGCCGACAGAAACGAGCGCGTTTTGCATTTTCGCGAGCCAGGCTGAGCGGGACCGTTTGCACCGCGCGGGCCGGGCTGGAAGCAGTGGTGCAGGCAACCAAACAAGCGATTTTTGCATCCGCGGGCCAGGCAAGCCTTGGGCCAGGCAACCAAACACGCCCTAAATATGTTACATATCCCATCTATAATATACTTTCTTTTTCTGGTCTACATGTTTCTTTCTAATAATTAGCTCGGCATGTGATATATATGTTCAGCGAATCTTCGTCTTGGGCTCCTCAAATTCTTCTTGCTTCGAGCCATGTTGTTACACCGTGGGTTTGGCAAACTGGTGGTTGCTACATGTTGTTGTTGCCATGTTCCATGCGATTTAGGTTAGATTTACATCAATTCGTGTTACATCTTTTTTCGAAGAAATGTTTGTGTTGGGCTAGGCATGTCTTGCAGATTCTAGTTGATTTTCACATTATTCAATCACAAGATACATTAGGTTTCACCAAAACCTTGCCAAAACCAGATGGATTATGGTCTGGCGTAAAATTTAGGTATCGTCGTGTCAGAACTACAAGTTTTGACGATATATTTGTATTGAAGTTTAAACTAGATATATATTATCATACCAGACAACTACATGAGAAAAGTGATATTTATAGTTTTGATGTGGTACTTGTAGAGTTTCTTCGAAAGAAGCCTATTTTACAAGTGAGTTAGGATTGAAGCAAAATTTGTACAATTATTTTCTTTGGGAAATGAAAAACAAACTAATTAAAGAGATAGTGGCTACTCAAGTTTGTGTGGAAGCAATTGAGGAAGAGATTAACAGTGGTGCGATGGGCTTGAAGCTCCAAGCCGAGGAACGTCCTACTAAGAAAAAAAGTAGAGATGACACTACAATTTTTGAATGAAAAAAGGTTGGACTCATGCCAAGTCGCTCTAGAAAATGTATAAGAGATGCAACCATCTGTGACTAGAAGAGCTATCGCAAGTCATCAGTCGTTGGCTGTTGATTCGGGAGAGAGAGCTAATTTAGCCTCTCCATGCTATAGTGTGCTGCATGAATTTATGTCATCTACTAACCTACCACGCTAGATGGATTTACTAGTTTCCAACTTTTGGCTGTCTTTACCGTCCCTTTGTCAGGTGATGTGCACCTTATATCTCGTTTCACCAAAGTAGCACTCTGTGCTCTGTAGCACTTGTTTTTTTAGAAATCGACTTGTTCTAAACAAATTACTCCTATTGTATTGTGGCTCATTAGATTCAATCTACTTTCATTTCAGGAAAAACCTGAAAATGGTATCTTGTGTACATGTATAGATTATAAAGATGACATTTTATCTGAAACTCTAACTGAACAAGGAGTTATATAAGTGAAATTATAGGTTTCAAATTTAACGCAGGAACATGAGCTAATTGGAGAAGCTTAGCAAAAGATGATGGATGACCTTAATTTACCGTGGTATGTGGAAGGATATCTTGCTCTTGGCTGTAATGGCGTGCGTTGTCGTGACCCGCCGCCACCGGAACAACGCCACACCCATTGTTTCGTGCTGCTTCATGCCAAGGCTGAATCCATTTGCCCTTCTTCGAAGCAATTTGACGTCCCCTCCGCAACTTCTGCCGTCTTTTTCCAAAAACTTAAAAGCTTTTAGCAGGTGAGTTGGTGAATGCAAAAAAAACCTTAATATAGTATCAAGAGGATTCAGAGATGTTCTATTTGAGATATGACTATCTTATTGAGACATGACTAGCATATTTACAAAAAAAAAATATTTATGATAATTGAAGGATCTGTTGGTTAAACTAGAGTTCCACAGATGGATCAATTACTAGTCCTTATTAAGTCATTGTTGAGGTGAATTTGATCCTAACTCATATTGAGTTCTTGTTAATACACTGCTAGTTGTGATCTATATTTATTTTGACTCTATATTGTAAGTCTAGTTATATCTATATGTGAGAAAAATTATTTAACTATAAATAGATTGTTTATTTTTCGTAAAATCTTAAATTTTTTGGTGAGTTAATCGGTAAAGGATGATGTACTAGTGAAGGAAAACAGTGCAACGAGAACACAATTTTTTTTTTTGGAAAGGTAACGAACAAAAGAGTTTATTGCATTATGCATGTAGAATTAGCATTAGAATTAAGCAAGCACGTCATACCAGTGCATCATCCTGTTCAGGTTGTAAGTTGATCCCTGCAACATATATTGGCGTAGGCATTATTTGCCCATCAATTGTGAACATACCTGTAAACGCCAAGAGACAAGGATATCGCCGCCATCCCCGAGACCGCCCCGGGCAAGTCCAGGCAGCCCGCCGTGTCTTACTTTTATGGCGAGGAGCCGGGGAGAAGCGCAATGCGGCATTCGTCAAGGACAGATCCCACTGTGAATTGCCTACCCCCGTCCTCCGCGCTCACTGTGCCAACTTCCTTTCCTAGGTCAACAAGTAAACGCCCCCCTTCCATAGATTACAATATTTTGGCCCCTTGATGGTTTCTGGATTGTACTTGAACTATCATAATCCTCTGGTCTTTCTCTCTTGGGTCCTTGATGGTGTTTTTGTATTTTACTTGAACTGTCGTGATCCTTCTGTCTTTTTTGCGAGAGAAAGAACGGAACTCTTCGTACACAGCCGCACCATTTCATAGGCTAGAATATTTTGGCGTGTCGGTTGGCATGAAATTGCACCCATGATTAGGAGATTGTTTATGTTTTTCAAATTTCTCTCGCGTTTATTGCAAAACAGTTCAGTTATACCTCTCTTGGCTCCTTAAGTCATCTGGTTGTTTGCTCTTGAACATGCCATGTAGAAAAGATCATATCATCTAAATAAAAAACAAAATAAGGGTCTAACACTCCAATATATAGGTTAAGAAGGAGATAATGTGCCACATCATTAAAACAAACACCAAACTATCATTTAAATAAATTTTTTTGTTGAAAAACAAAAAAACCAAACAACATGCACTTGTTTTAACCACAATTTCTTAATATATCACTTACAAGTGGAAGCACACTTTTCTTAGACAACATATCAATAAAAAACTTAAGGTAATGTGCATCTACAATACATGTGACAAGGGCATAAGCATGCGGTTTGTTGGGTCCATGCCACGCCTCACATGTACCCAACTTTCCACCATTGATTTGTTGACGTATGGGCCTGAAAAAATTTAGCACTATCTGTTTGATGTAAATTCAAGTAGACTCGAGTGCATGAGGATTGTGACTTGTGTAGAGCCCACATACCTCGTCATGACGAGTAGCTCTAGCTCCAATGGCACCACTTCGCCCAACTCGTGCCAAGTCAAGTTCGCATGTAAGCTGCCACACACCTGTTGCTTCTATGTAGGTTAGCGCGAGTCGTATATGTCAAGTTCAAAAGCCAGTCCAGTGCGTGCCAGTTTATGCCCACCATTTGGAATTGGCTTTATATCTAACCAACTAAACAACTTCTCCAAGTAGAAAGAAAATTTGATATTACACCTAGCAACTAGGAAAGAATTTTTTTTTAAATAACAAAAAAGAAAGGTAAAATATCAAAAATAACTCAGGTGGTATGAAAATTTTTAAATTGGCCTTGAGTAGCTAACTAGTGTTGATTTTCAAGCTTGCACCAAGTTGGGATGAAAATGTGGCACACAAAACTAATAATTGGGCGTGCAAAATTGCTGGTTGGGCAAACAAAACTGTTAACTGAGTGTTGACACGATTTTTAGTTATGAACCGGATAAACACTTGAAACATCATGTGACGGCATGTGGGCTCAGTGATTTTCTTTTTTTTTTTTTTACAGTTTTGTGATTTTTTAAGAAAATTCGTCACTCCGATTAAAACGAATTACAACATGAAAAATTATTTATACTTTACATTATATATTTTAGTTTTTTAAGAATTCTTTTAGAATTTTGTGATATTTTTTTTCAAGTTTACAAGATAAAGTGTAAAGTATTAAAAAGCAATTCTACAAATATTCTCAAAGATTTTACAAAAAAATCTACAAGATATAATATAAAGTATACATAATTTTTATATTGTAAATTTTTTTAAAAAGAATATACATATTTTTTGAGTTATTTAAAAATCACCGAAATTACAAGACTTCCTATATATATAATTTTTCAAAAATTTAATAGAAATTTCACAAGATAAAACATAAAATATAAATAATTTTTCATGTTGTAAATTTTTAATACAAGTGATGGATATTTTTTAAAAAAATTACAAAATTGCAAAAACAAAAATCAAAAAATCACTATGCTACATGATGTTTTGAGTTTTTATCCAAGTCGCGACTAAAGTCACATCAGCACTCAAACAGTGGTTTTGCATGTTCAATCAATAGTTTTATGTGTCACATATTCATCACTAACCTAATGCAAACTTGAAAAAACTATAGGATCCAACTACAATATTTTATAATTTATAACTCTAATTAATGATCTATTTATATCGATATGAGAATTTTCATTTTATAAGTCCACTGATTTAAACAGATTATCAATCGAAATTAACATTAAAAAATATTTATCTTGAAAGAATATATAAAATTTTAGTACAAAATATAATTCATTTTTAGTGCAGATGTGTCATGAGAGTTGGAGCTGCAACATGCTAGTCGTAGATGGTCAATCACCGAGTGGTTCTGAGACGTACATGATACTGATGTTGTGGTTTATTTTTACAAAAACTTCTAAGGACCTGTTTGATAGCGCCTCAATCCGTGGGCAATAAAGTCTCAGCCGAAAATAAATTCGGCCCAGTTAAAAATAGCGTTTGGGTTGGGCTGGGAACGGGAAAGTTCCGGCCCAAACCCACCAGATCGGTCGGTAAAAAAAAATTTGGCCCGTGGAGGCAAATTTTTTTTTTCCCGACCGAAAGGCAATTTTTTTTCCCACTCTCGCGCGACTGCTCCCTCTCGCGACGCCACCTCCCCCACGATATCTCTGGCGATCTCTCTCGCCGCCGCCTACACCTCTGCCGCACGCCGCCGCTGCCGCCTGCACCTCTCTCCACCGCCCCCTCTCCGGTGAGATCACCCCCTTTCCATCTAGTGTTTTGCATATCTAGGGTTTTGGAGGCGTTTTTTGATTTATATGCACTAAACGTCCAGATCTAGCCGACGCCGGGGAGGAGGACCGCCTGAGAATAGCGTCGCGCCGGTGCCGGTGCTTCTCCTTTTTCCCACAGATCTGTGACAGGGGGTGTTAGTCTCTCTCAAATCGGAGCAGATCAGAGCAAGAACACAAGCGCTTGGAAATCTTTGATCCAGGTACATAGCAATCTCTAGTTCTTCTCCCTATCTCTTCTTTTCAACAGATCTATCTGCTTGTGTTATTTTCTTCTGTTCATATCTTCACAGATTCGGTGACGGGACACTAGTCTCTCTCAAATCGGAGCAAATCAGAGCAAGAACACAAGCACTTGGATCCAGGTACATAGAAATCTCCAATTCTTCTCTCCATCTCTTCTTTTCTTTTGAGATCAGTAATTTTTGCATGTTTGTTAGAGATCAGTGGTTTTTGCTTCACATGGTAGTGCATTATATGGAAGTAGATCTCTCATATCAGTGTAATATCTCATAGGCAGCACAAGCATATGTGGATTTGATCTCTCATATGCAGTTGTTCTAAAATTTGAAAAAGTTCATGTAATGTACTGTGTCAATTGTTCTAGATCCATTCTTGTTCCTAATTCAGTTCATAAGATTGATAGCATTCAAAGTTTTTCTGAGTGAAATGCTTGTTCCTAGTTCCTGTTATATCAATTTGCATATTTCCTGTTATATCAAAGGAAATATTGTCATTTTGCCATTGCTGCCTCATCGGGTTCACTTTTTTGGCCATGATCTTAACTTAATCGATTGGTTTGAGATACTAATTGTGTGTAATACATGTACATTGGTTGTGGTCACTGATCTGAAGCAGTGGATCAGCTGTGTACATTGGTTGCTTCACACTTTTGTTTGGATACACGTTTGGATACTATATTATCTAAATAGGAAGCATACTGGTTCCAGAGAATTGCATGCTTTCAATTTTAGAGGACTGTCCCTTTTAGGTAGTTCTTCAGAACCTACATTCAGTAACTGGAATTAATTGTACAGCTGTGGGGAAACATAGCTCATTTGAAACTTATACCATGTACATTGGTTGTGGTCACTGATCGGAAGCAGTGGATCCAGATGGTGTTATTGGTATAAGGCTATTTATTGCTAGTGTTTCAGGATGCCTTCGATGATGTTTCTATGATGTTCAGATTACTTTGCCACTCTAGGATTAGAGAATCTGGTACTAGTAGGTGCTTAGTTAGATTTAGTTGATCATGGTACTTTGATCTAACTAGTATTTGGGTCAAATAGTTGTATGCTGATGAGATGACATAGAATGACTTTGTCGGCTAGAATTTGGGATTCAAGAAGGAGCAAAATTGAGAGATGCTTATTGCAAGTTAGAGAATATGTGTTCTATTCTGGTGCTAGTTAGTATTTGGGTTCTAGTGTTCTCATGTGCTTATGTTCTAGTATTCTCATGTATTAATTGACACATCTACTGTATATGTTTTTTGTGTGCCATGCGAAAGACATGAATGCTCTTATGTATTGCACTCAAATACTCCATCTCAGTGTGTAAATTTTATAACAACCCAATCTTGATAGTTATGCATCTCTCTGTATTCTTTAACATACATATAATGATTAGCAAGTACGCTCACAGTTTTAACATTAACATCTTATTTGCTTGGCCTGTTTGTACCTTTCATTGGCTAATCATCCTTTTGTTTTGTTCTACGGTTCACCACCTGATCTGCAATACTTGCCCTAAGAACTAGATCGAGCAAGATGGGGATGGTCTTGGATGCCTTTGCGTCCTACCTAGGCAAGCTGCTCACCCAGATCAGGAAGATGGAGGCCATGCTGCGCGACATCTAGAACTTCCTCACTAACGCGGATAGGAGGCACATCACTTATAATTGAGATTGGTAATTTGAGATGCAATGGACTATTATGTACTGTTAATTGGAAATTGGACTATTATGTCAAATTTTTTGATTAAATTTTTGTTTTTTTTAATATCTTCTTTAATGGATAGGATTTTTTTCCTGGTTACTCAAACAGCTGGTGGAAAATTTTCTTACCGGAATTTTTTGACATGTCACGGGATTTCAAAAATCCTGGTTAGGATTTTTTTTGATATGGAAAAAAACCTCTTGTTGTCAAACAAGTCCTAACTAGATTAGTAGAGGTTATTTTTGTACTTTTTTAATTTGGCTTATTTAAAAAATATTCTATATATTGGACATGTAAATCTGTAGAGTGAGAAAAAATATAATAAAAACGGTCATATTGAAGTAGTCATATCAACAATTATTTAGAATTTGAGCTGTATTTTGAGTAAAAGAGGTAAGATTAAAGTTGCGAAGAAAAATGTAGGACTAAATTGTATAAATTGAAAGATATGAGATTTAAATAAGTGAGAGGAAGAGAAAAAACTTCTTGTGAAAATTCCTCAAAATAGACTAACCATCAGTGATTTGCCAGTTTTGAATCATGATATGCATGCCTTACAAAATTTGGTTGGATCAAAATAATAATAAATCAAAAAAATTACAAATATTAAAAAATAGTAATATATTTTATTTGACAAAGAGGTATTAATTATGATTAAAATGAGTAGAATCAGTATTTTGCTCATTTGTTGAACCACACCCCAAAAAAATGATCTAAATTATAATAGAGCAGGTTAGGTATAATCTCTCAAACTACACTGGTAGAGTCCAATGTCCTGTGCATACCGCCGTATTCCTGACTGGTGAGCCATCGGGGCTTTGCCGTTAGTACATGTTGGTGAACGGGCTCGTTACTCTAGTACAATTTTAAAAACTTTACTCAAAATCACAAGAAACTTGTAAACAATAGATCATAGATCAAGAGATTTATTATTAGACGAGCGGATGTGACAACGCAGCAGCGGAAGAAGAGTCGATGTCGCAATCGAATCGTGATCAGCAGTGCAACAATAACAGCTGTATCTCTACAGTGCTAGGGTTTTACAAGATCTATTTTGTGGATGGTGGTGACAGCCAAAATAGATCAGATGACAGATGCATGCCCACCGCATCTCTTTTTATAGTCTTGCAGATAAGTCTAACTCAAATGCAAATCATAATTCTAATGGTAATCCCATTATCAATAGGGGACTCGTTTCAGATTCTATTCGAATTAATACTCCAACTCGTTAAGTGTGTGACTCTGTAGATTCATGTATATTTGGATGCGACCGGAAACAACTTCCCAAATCACAAGTCATAAGCAGTCTCTAGCAAGACATTATGACTACCCATATGTACACGAAGATCATATCCAACTAACATATACAACTTATCATGGATTATCTCTTTGTCTTACAATATCAGATCGAACTCAAGGTAAGAAACGTGTCATTCTTGAATAGATCAGTCCTTTCTTAATCTTGTAATGGACTAATCTTTCTATAGTTGACTCTCAATTATATTCGGCACGGTTATGCATTTTTTTTAGTCTCAATTACATCAAGGGTCCAGAGATATCTCTCTCAAGATATGAGAGGGACAAATTCCATCTCGACCTTTCACTTTCAATCACATGGTTCATAATATATCTGTATGTCACTTTTATAACTACTCGGCTAAAAATAGTGGTTGATGATACTAAGTATGTTACTACACATGTATAAAACCGTGATGATCTCAGGTCTAAAGATAAATCTAAATAACTGTTAGAAATAAACTGATGACAAATAAAAAATTCAACAGTGTCTTAAGATAGGGTCAATGCAACCAACATGTTATCCAATTTGTGTCCACGACATTGACTTGATATCTCATATCTATGGTACGGGAAACTTGACTATCAATCAATGATCGTGCTGATTTATTTTGCATTATTATTTCATATAATACCAAAAATCAGGAATATAGAATAAGTATCACTAATAATACCAACAATTAATATATCATAATAAAAAGTTTTACGAATAAATCACATATTTGTTTGATCAATAAAAATGATACTTTATTCAAAAAATGTAATAACATTTTATTCGTAACAATTCATAAACATATCATGATATAATCATCTTCATAATTGTCTCTAAAGCATATCTCTATCGGTACATAAGGTTGATTTACACATCCAATGCCACTGCTGTGCCATACCCATGGAAAGTCGGGTTTGGAACCTGAGATAGCGAGGATGCCATGTTGGAGGTGCCAGCTAGAGATATATGCATAAGAACGCTTTTTGGATTCACCAAAACATTATGCACTTTTTTCATATCTTTTTGTAGAACCGCCTGCTGGAATATTTCATCGTGTGAATTTGGACTTTAAACTCTCATGTAAATGTCTAACGGAATCGTTTGAAGTTCTCATTAGAATTGCATGACAAAATTGTTGCGAGCTTGAATTATTTGTTCAGACTAATCCAAACTGACGAGCGAAGTCAGTGATGAGATTTGGTTCTATTTTGGGTTCATTTTTTTTATTTTATTCTTTTCTATTACTCTAGAGGGTGAGAGACTGATAGTGCTTTCTGTTTGATTAGTGATGAATGGGTTGTGAGAATAAGAATACGTGAAATTATTTTTAAATTATACATTTGTCTTCTTAAGTGGTACCTCACATATAGATATTAAGAGATATCTATAAATATTTTTTTTTCCTTAAGTGATACGTCATAGATAGATATTAAGAGATATCTATTAGATCTAATATCTCATATTCAAGGAAGAAACTAGTTATCAGTAATATTTCAATTATATGTGATGACATCATTTCAGAGTAAGGAAGCTACAAACGACAAAATCAAGTAGCCCCTGCAAGCTTATAGGTTAACGACTAGTCGACCTAGTCACGCTGTTCTTATCAACGAAGACTTGACTGAAGTGGTCTGTCAACATCCTAATATATAGTTGTAAAAGCTAAGAGAAGTTACAGGGAAAAGAAGTATAAACATTTACTAATGTGTATCAATGATGTGAGATTTTTTTTTTATTTGTAGCAAAATTTCGTTACAATCACCTCTACGGAGTATGCGTCCAATATTGGACACACGTATAATCACCTTTGATTGTCCAGAAAAAATATAAAGCAGCAAGGAAGTCACACTCACGGGTATATAAAGGAAAGCCAGGCTTAGACTAATGCTATACTGTTTCCCATATACGCTCATAACCTTAATTTTCTGAAGTTTCGGAAGCTGAACACTGCTGGAGATGGGCCTCCTTGCTGCAGTACTCTCTCAGCTCCTAATTGCGTTATTAGGGGTGGCAATAGTGCAAGCGTCCACGGCGAGAAGACAGGAGGGGAATAGGACCCGTCCCTCTGCTGGTTGTCCAAGACTTGTGGCAATCTCAGCTTCGACTATCCCTTCGGTATTGGATCTTCCTGCTCCCGAGAACCCGATTTCAGTCTTATTTGCAACAACACCAATCAACTCGCCAAACTCTTCTTACACAATGGCATTACTGAGGTTCACGATGATATTGATATTACTGGTCCCAGTATCTGCTACAATGATTTCTACATCATCATTTCTCATACCATCCCTATGAGATCCGGTATTAATTTTTACACCATGTCTTGAAAAATTCCTGGTAGATCTTTTACTCTTGTATATGCCAAACTAAACATCACCGGTTGTGATTTTGATATAAATTTGCTCTCACTCGATCATGACACAAATAATAAGATCATTAAACTTGGTACGATTGTTTGTCTCAAGTATAAAAAAATCACAGATATGATGATTAGACAGAATTGCAATGGTATTGGATGTTGTACCATTTATATTCCAAGAAGTGTTCTTGGTTTTCGACCACAATTTATCTTCCACAAAAAAGTAAAGTTCGACACACATTATAATGAAAACTCCTTACGTGATGTAATCAATATAATCACTGATTACGCCTATCTCTCATGGCGCATCATCGATGAACTAAGTTGCGCGGGATTTGAGGAAAATAAGACAAGCTATGCTTGTATAAGCACTAACAGCATGTGCTTAAATTCCTTTATTTTTGAGGATTTTGGGTACTTCTGCCGGTGTAGTGGTGGCTCTTGGGGCAATCCCTATATACTTGATGGCGGCTCACCGGACAAAGGTAATTTTCCTCGTTCCAACAACTAAAACTACCTTCGTTCTCTATTGGTATCATTAGTGGTCTTTTTAGAAAAATTACCTGCCTTCCTTATTATTTATTCATTATGTTTCATCCCTCTAATTTTGATCATTTATTTTCCACCATCATTATTTGCTTGAAAAAAAATAACAATGTGGTCCGCTCCGTTATTTTGTGCATGACAACATTCTTGTTTGTTAACGCTACATTTATCTTTGTATTTAAAACAATACCCCTTATTCTCACAGTCTTACAACTAGAAGTTGTAGTCTACCCATAAAACAATTTCTCTCTTTTATTATTAATGATTTTCCTTTGATATTTTTTATTTGTTTTATTTTTCTTTATATAAAAACTTTCTATCTAGGAGAGTATGACTAGTATTATATTACTGTTGCAAAGAAAAAAAATGTTATAAAGAAAATGAGAAAATTAATTAGGTGAGGAGTATCTATCTATACATACTTCACTCATTATAAAGAAGGATGTCCTTAATAATACACTAGAAAGCTAAAGAATTATGTGTATCAACAAGAAAGTATAGTAGTGTATGGAAGAAGTATTCACAGACTCAGTACACCTAAAGAAGTAAGTATATATTACCGAAAGTATAGAAGTGGCTTTTACTATAAAAATACTTACTTTCTAAATAAATGGTGTTTTTGGTTTTTATGGTTTTTAAGATACATATTTAACCACTAGTTTTATAATAATATGCTAGTAATTATTATAAACATAATACTATGAGAATGATTTTGACGATAAAACTACTGATATCATTTCCGTGTGAGAATTTAGATACTTCTATATTATATTATTTGTCAAAATTTAAAAATATATCAATTCAGTTTACATTACTAAAATGTGCATCAAAGATACACATATTGCATTACTAGTACACTACATATTTGATCTGAAAACAAGTACATATATACATAGTATTAGAGTATAATGACAATAAATTTTAAATCCTCTTAATTAGTGAACTTCACCAACACAAATGCATTTTATATTCTTAAAGTCTAATAAATTTAGGTAAACCAGTTAAACTCCGTACATTAACTAGACTATTTCAGCCATGTGGGTTTTTAGAAGTCAAAAACTCAACCAAATTTAAATTGCCAAATGAGTTGAAAATTTCAATTATTTTGATTTGATTATGTTCGCTTTTCTTTTATTCGATCAGCTTTTCCCAACACTGCTGCTAACCACGGGATTACTTGCCTCCACGTGGGGAAAATTAGAGGTTTATGATTATCACACAGGAGTGCCCCAATTGGAACTCCAAAATTTTCTGCGTGTGAATTGGATCTTTTCTTTAGTTAATAGAACTTGGAAATTCTCCAATGGTGAATCCCATTGCATTTGTTTTTCATTTGAAACAGGATATAATCCCAGTCCACCAAAGCAAAATTGTTCCAAAAAATGTGGGAACATTGATGTTCCATTCCCGTTCGGTTTAGAAGAAGGTTGTTTTGCAAGAAAACTATTTCACCTCAACTGTACGAATGATGCTACCTCCTCCCTCCAATTTAATGACTATAAGCATGTGACATACATAAATATAAGCAAAGGGTTCGTGGGCGTCAAATACACCTCATATTATGGACAAATGTTCTTCGGGGTGTATGTAGCCAAAGAACCTGAACTTTACATTGGTGATGGGGAATCGTCCACTGTGCAATGGGCTGTTGCTAATCTAACGTGCCAAGAAGCAGAACAGAACCTCTCTAGATATGCATGTGTGAGTATCAATAGTTCATGCGTAAGTGTAAACTCTACAAGTAATTATATTGGCTATCGATGCACATGCTCACCAGGCTTTGAAGGAAATCCATATATCAAAGATGGCTGTACAGGTTCTCCCTCCCCTATCTCTCTCACACACAATTACTAATCATATTCATTTGAAAACTCCTTTCTTCCGTGAATTGCTAGCTCACTTTACTGAGATGTTGCAGATATTAACGAGTGCGAGATACAAGGCATTTGTGGAAGAGCCATTTGCCAAAATACTATAGGAAGCTACAATTGCATAGGTTGCCCTGATAAAACAGAGTATGACGCTACAACAAATCAGTGCACTTCAATAAAAAGACAAAATCTTCTCTTAGGTGAATTATGTATTTTACTTAATTCTACAAAAGACAAGCAAGAATAAAAAACAAGAGAACATTGAACTTTGGTGGATATTCCTTGCAGGTATTATCATTGGACTCACCGGTGGCCTCGCCATTCTACTTCTCAGTTTGAGTGCAATATTTCTCATCCGAAGATGGAAAAGAGACATTCAAAGACAAGTACGAAGAAAGTATTTTCAAAAGAATCAAGGTATTCTTCTCCAACAATTGATATCAGCAGATGAAAATATGAGTGACAAGACAAACATTTTCTCTCTAGAAGAGCTAGAAAAGGCAACAAATAATTTCGATCCAACACGTATACTTGGTCATGGAGGACATGATATGGTGTATAAAGGCATCTTATCTGATCAACGTGTAGTGACCATAAAAAAGTCTAAGATTATCGAGGAAGGTGAGATTAATAAGTTTATCAATGAGGTTGCCATCCTCTCTCAAATAAATCATCGAAATATTGTAAAGCTCTTTGGTTGTTGTCTTGAAACTGAAGTCCCACTATTGGTCTTTGATTTTGTCCCCAATGGTTCATTGTTTGGGATTCTTCATGCTAATTCAAGCAATGGTTTTTCTTTCTCCTGGGATGATTGTTTAAGGATTGCTGTGGAAGCCACAGGAGCTCTCTCTTATCTACACTCAGCAGCTTCAATGTCGATCTTTCATCGTGATGTGAAGTCCACTAATATACTCTTGGATGGAAACTACACTGCCAAAGTTTTAGATTTTGGTGCTTCAAGATTGGTTCCTATTGATCAAACCCATATTATTACAAGCGTGCAAGGCACTTTCGGGTATTTGGACCCAGAGTATTACCATACTGGACATCTAAATGAAAAAAGTGATGTCTACAGTTTTGGTGTAGTACTTGTTGAACTACTTCTTCGAAAGAAACCAATTTTTACAAATAAATCAGGTATGAAACAAAATTTATCGAATTTTTTTCTTTGGGAGATGAAAGAGAAGCCTATCACAGAAATAGTGGCTGCTCAAATCCTTGAAGAAGCTACTGAAGAAGAGATTAATAGTGTTGCCTCTCTTGTGGAGATGTGTTTAAAACTTCGACGTGATGAACGACCTACCATGAAACAAGTAGAGATGAAATTGCTGTTTTTGCGAACAAGACGATTGGCATCATGTCATATCACCTCAAGAAATGAGCAAGAGGCCAAACCATTGCTAACTACAAGAGCAAAGTTGTTGGCTATTGATTTCGACAGCAAAGCTAATTTAGTATCTCAACAGATCCACCAGTGTCATAGTTTGGAGCAGGAGTTTATATTATCTGCTGATCTACCACGCTAGATGTGTTCGTCAAGTTTTGCTTGTTCTTTTTAATATCCCTCATATGCCCCTTATTTTTCTGTTTACAAAGAAAATATCATGATTATATGGTGCAGTTGTTTCTTACGTCTTGTTTGGGAGGATTGTCGTGGAAATTGAGTGTTTAAGAAAACTTAGACTTAAAATCAAAATAAATCCAAATTAAACCTGAAATAGGGCCTTGGATCAACTCTATGCAAAATATTGTATGGAGAGTCATGTTATTAACTCCACTCAACAAATGTGAAATAAAAATAAATGGTACCCTGTTTTCTAGTTTCACTTTCTATTTTTACTTGTTTAATCCTTTATTTTCTCGGAATAATATTACAGACACCATTTCGGTGCTCTCTTAAAAAATAGTTGTCAAAACACATCATTGTTATGAACAAAGCCTACTTTTTAGAATTTATTGGTTCAAATGAAAAAACTACATTTGTTTGTCACTTCATATTTTAACTGTCTGTAGCCTAATTAACTGAAACAGCATTTCATGTGCTGGTGAGGCTGCAATATTGACATGATCAGGTTGTAGTCAGCATGGAGCAAGCAAAGATACTTGCATCTTATTGTTTAGCAGCAGTGGAGCTTCAACCAGAAATTGGAGGGGGCCATTGTCAAAGGGTGAAGAAAAGTTGAATTGAGATGTAACAACAGGGACCATTTTAAGTTGTATGAATTTGCTACAAGCCTACAATACTTTTGTTTTGCTCAAATCTGGATATGGCTGAAATGCAGATGGCCCTTAAACCATATTAACTACAAAGTTAGTCCTAAATATATTACATATCACATCTATAATATACTTTCTTTTTCTGGTCTATATGTTTCTTTCTAATTAGCTCGGCATGTGATATATAGTTCTGCGAATCCTCGTATTGGGTTCCTCAAATTCTTCTTGCTCCGAGCCCTGTTGTTACACCGTGGGTTTGGCAAACTGGTGGTTGCTACCTATTATTGTTGCCATGTTCCAAATGATTTAGGTTAGATTTGCGTCAATTCGTGTTACATCTTTTTTCGAAGAAATGTTTGTGTTGAGTTAGGAATGTCTTTACAGATTCTGGTTGATTTTCACAATGGTCAATCACAAGATACATTAGGTTCCACTAAAACCTAGTTAAAACCAGATGGATTATGGTCTGGTGTAAAATTTAGGCCTCGTCGTGTCAGAGTTACAAGTTTTAACGGTAAATTGATACTGTTAGAAACTTAACCAATTATTTGTATTGAAATTTGAATCGGATATATATATATAAGCTACAAATTAAATGAGTCATGTAAGTCATATATATATATATATATCAGAAACCCGATTAAAATAGTGATTGGTGCACGGTTTTTTCCTTTCGTGTTGCTAACATTTGCTCGAGCAATCGCTCAGCTGTCAGTGCGCCGTGATGGTCCGGAGTGTTGTACAGTGCAGAGTGAGAAGAAAGTAACAAAAGTGCACAGAATTGTCTGATGGCCACAATTTACCGCGGTATGCGCAAGGATGAAACGTACTCTTGCTCTAGGCTGTACTGACGCGAGTTTTTGTCACCGGCCGCCGCCGGAACAATGCCACGCCCATCGTTTCTTGCTGCTTCACAGCAAGGCTGAACCATTTCACCCTTCACACAAATTGGGCGTCCCCTCATGAACTGCAATCTCATCTCCACATCTTTCATGGTAGGCCTCTCCTCCCGTCTCAAGCTTAGGCACTCTTCCGCGATGCAAGCCATATATATGATCACATCCTCAGTTGCTTCCTCGAGAAGCTGACCGTCCACAACCTCCTTGAGGGGCCTCTCCCTGAGCCCCCCCAGGAAGTAGTTTGACAAGTTCTGCTTCTCGCCATGCTCGTCTTCAATTATGGCTTTCTTTCTCGTCAGAAGCTCAACAAGTATTACTCCAAAACTGTAAACATCACTCTTCTCAGTCAAATGGCCAGTGTAATAGTACTCGGGATCCAAGTAACCGAAAGTGCCTTGCACATCAGTGAGCAGGTGTGTTTGGTCGATAGGTATCGATCTTGAGGCACCAAAATCTGAAACCTTTGCAGTGTAACTGTCGTTCAGAAGAATGTTCATAGATTTCACGTCTCTATGGAGGATCGACACTGAAGCTGCTGAATGCAGATACGTAAGCGCACCTGCAACCTCAGTGGCGATTCTTAGGCGTTCCTCCCATGGCAACGGTTGTAAGTTACCATTTTGCTCATGGTGCAGGAGGTCATACAATGTGCCATTGGAGATGAATTCATAGACTAGTAGAGGAACCTCAGCTTCAAGGCAGCATCCGTGGAGCTTCACCACGTTCCGGTGGTTGATCAGCGAAAGGATGGCCACTTCGTTGATGAACTGGACTATCTCGCTGTTCACCACGAGCTTCGATCTCTTGATGGCGACCACCCGCTGGTCGGTTAGGATGCCTTTGTAGACCGTGCCATGGCCACCACGCCCAACCACGCGTGCGTCCTCAAAGTTGTTGGTTGCCTTCTCTATCTCTGGCAAGGAGAATATTTTTGTGCAGTCTCTAGCAGTTTGGTAGGAGGAGATTAATTGTTCTAGGAGAATTCCTCTGTTCTTGTGGAAGTACCTCCTCCTAAGCTGCTTTTGGACACCTTTCTCCCATCTCCGAACGAGAATTATAACTAGTGCTATAAGCAGCAGAAGGCCTACTCCACTGCTAATCCCAATGGTAACACCTGCAATGGTCACACCCTTTAAGCACTCCTTAGTACTTAAAAGACCGCACAACAGTGGTCTTGTAGCGAATTAACCTAGATTAAAAGCTAAGATTACCTAACTGAAATGATGTTAATCTAAAGGGACAAGTAGCATACCTAAGACAATGCTTGATGCTTTGCATTTTCTCGTGATGAAATTGAAATCTGTTCCCTGGGGACATCTGGAGCATGTAAAGCTCCCCACAGTATTCTGGCAGATGCCATTGCAGGTGTATTTATCTGGCTGCAAGCACTCGTCAATATCTGTAAATTGCACGGCCGACAGTGAGAAAACTCTGCATTTGGAAATCAGAAACTACATTCCTCTCTCTAAAGAAAGGCAGAAACCATGTCAAGTAACTATGTTCTCGAGTATAAAACTACAAATATCAAACATACCTGTACATCCATCTTCAATGTAAGGATTTCCTTCAAAACCGGAAGAGCATTTGCACCGGTAGCCCACATGTCTGCTTGTTTTATCGTCAGTAACATCTATGCAGTAACTATGGGCACTGAAGCATCTGTATTCGTTCTTGCTCGTCTTTGCCTCCCCGCATGTCAAGTTATCGACGGTCCATTTTACCACGCCCCATTCTCCAGAGAAGGCGTAGAAAGTGGCATCCCGATCAGCGAGGAAATCACCCGAGTCGGATAACTTCCGGACATGCAGGACTCCGTCGTCAATGGAAATGTCAGTGACCACAGAGTGTTCTGTCATTTGAAGGATGGGAGGACTAGACCCTGGGTTGCATGTGAGGTAAAGATCGAGTCTTGCGAAGCAGCCTACTTCTGTTCCGAAGGGGAATGGGATGCTCACGTTCCCGCACCATGTCGGGCAATTCGCCTTCGGCCGGGCCGCGCCATAAACTGCCGAAAACCCAATAACAGAAGACAAAAAATGGTCAAGCCAAATGTTGTGGCAAATAGTAACATGACATTGGCAGACATACTGTAACATGACTCTACAAAATGTAGATGGAGAGGTGACCTAGGTTTTGTACACAGCCATCGACCACATAAGGATTGCCGGAAAAGCCCCTGGAGCAGTGGCAGACGTATCCGCCGATTGGCGAGTCCTGGCACTCGCTGTGGCTACTAATGCAGGCATAGCTTGCGCTGTCCTTCATGGCACGCTCACAGCTCGGCTGGTCGGGTATGGCCCAATCCAGCATAGCTGGAGCAACCATGTTCGCGTCAATGCCAAGAACCAGATCACTCGGCCTAAATGCATATCCATGTTTGCGAGTGACCAAGAAGTTCACCTTGTCCCGGCCTTTACCCTCTCCGGTGCGCGAGATGTTCAGGGTGAACGCTCTCAGGTGCGCCACTAGGTCGATGCGGCAGCAGCCGACGCCGACGCATAGCCCGTCCGGCAGCCTCTCCATGACTTCGTCCCCCGCACACACCACAGAGCAGTTCCCAAAGGCAACTCCTGAGCCACTGTCGAGCAGCGAGGCCGTGACGCCACAGCCAAGAACGAACAGAGACATGTTCGACGAGCCGGAGATGGCAAAGGGCCTGCCCGGACCCTCCCAGGAGACGGCCCTGGTGCCGATGCCGGACGCCATGTTCACGGAGCGCATGATGCGGACGGCAAGGGCTAAGATGGAGCCGGTCGCCGACCTCTGGATGTAGTCCACCGTGACGTTCGGGTTGCCCAGCAGGAGATGCCTGCTGTACGTGTTGGCATCGCAGGTGAGGTTGAAGCCCGGCATGGAGCACGTCGGGCCTATGCCGAACGGGTACGAGATGTCAATCAGACCGCAGTACGTCGGGCAGTTGCGGCCGACCGCCGCCGCCACGGTCGCTGTTATGGCTAGCAACGGCATGACGAGCAGCACGAGCATTGTCATGGTCGTGCTCGTTTTCTGTGCTACATTCTTGAATTCTGTTTGGATAGCATATGGCTCGATCTCGAAGGTATTCAAATTGGATCGTCTCGCCATCATGTTCCAACGTTTACACCTGTACTCGTCGTCCTGTCAGCATGGCGACACGTCGGGAAAAAAATCATAGATACGGCTTCCCTGGTCAGTCCCTCCACGGAGATGCGGTCATTGGTTCAGGTTTGAGGCTTCATATAGAAAAACGATGCAGTAATGATCCCAATCTTCCCGGCCCACACTTTTTGACCGGAAATCTGTGAGGCTCTCTCCACCGGATATTTGGTTCTTGAGAAGATAGTGTGTGTCAAGTAGATTCAAGAGTCAAATAAGAGTTTTTTTTTTCATTGACTTAATTCTTGTTTAGTTCTATACGTGGAACTCATATTTTATAAAATTAAGATAAAAGGTAATTTCAATGTCTAAATTTTTATTTGATTTTATGTGATATGACAATTAAATATTATGAATTTATAATAATTAATGATTTTTTATTAATATTATGTTAATAATATTTAGCTAATTTAATTTGAGAAAATTTTGACAAAACCTAATAATTTATGAACTGTAAATTAAAATTTTCACTTGATAGGAAAAAATTGTTTTATTAAATTCAAACATTGGTACATTATATTGCGCGAACTAAACTAGAATTAAACTTGCGTAATTGTCTAAATATTTGCATATTGTTACATGGCATATATATATTTTTGAAATACTTAGAAATACAATAAAGTGCTAATCGTCGTTGTGGTCGCCTCCAAAATGTTGCCATATGTGCTCAATTAAATCTTTTTTTGCTACGCATGTGCAGGGTGAGCACAGATCACAGTATTCCTTGCAAGTACATCAATGAAGATAGATATAGACCCATTGTAGATCACAGACGATACTACAATGGATGTGCTCAAATAATCGTTATAATCAAAATTCTCACCATCATAGTCTCGCTCATCCTCTGTGATCACGCTGTGCAAGATGATACATGTTTGCATGATCCTAGCGAATATTGATCGTTAATAAAACCGTACCGCACCATGCACGATGGAAAACCAAGACTACAGGGCTCCAAAAACTCGCTCAACATCTTTCCTTGCCCCTTCTTGATGTTGCGCAAACAACCTGTCATTCACCGTTTGTAGGAGTGGTATTGTCTTGACAAAGAGAGTCTACTCTGGGTATATACCATCACCAAGATAATATTTCATGTTGTACTGTCAGCCACTGAGAGTGAAGTTAACTTGTGGAGCTTGACCTTTCAATACATCGGTGGATAAGGTGATTGGTTGAGCACATTTATATCGTTGTTAGAGCCAACGACACCAAAAAAATCATGTCATATTCAAAACTGAAAGGAGGCATCGCTTCAACTATAATAGTAGACTCCATAATCTTCACAAGTGAATTATTCTTTCCATGCGACTTGGCAATTTTTCCATTTTCAATACATGCAATCAATACATCTGTGTATACATGGAAAGCCACAAGTGATACGGGGTGCCCAATCTTCACGACGTAGGATCGTTGATAACTCGTTGATTCATGTAACCTGACGAACCGATGGCGCCAACCACTGTCAATACAGCAACCTGCGACAAAAGAATTCGCCCAACCACACGCTTTGATCGTTGTCTACTTGATCACGCAAAAGTAGACGCACTGTTTCTGCAATCAACGAAGAAATTACAAAAACAATGGTAAAGAGAATAACTCTCAATTCTAGGCGGTGGCTTATGAGCACAAACCCTAGAACAAGAGCAAAAACTTCTCTGAAAATATTTGTGTATTCAATTCGTGGTTGTCTCAAAACTATGACCATGCCTCTCTTTTATAGAGGGTGGTATTTACAAAAGATAGAAGGTTTAAACTAAACTTTCAATCTAAATCTAATTCAAAACGGAATAAAAATCCTAACATACTATAAAGATAAAAGAAGTCCGGAATTAATCTTCTCGGATTCGGATTCGGACTGGGACTGGACTTTTTCCTTCTGTGCAGTCGTTACTCTTTTGGGTCTCCTGGTTGCATACGATGTCGGAATTTAATGATTCTTGATTTGTTGGAAAGCTCTTTTCAATACCTTTCCAAAAAGTACTCATGCAATCCAATTGGACATCTGCTGAGAATGGTGCTTGGTCGAAGTGGCTATTTCTCACAGATCCGAACATGACTCTTTCCTCTCGTGCACTTGACATTCTTTCGGGGCTCTTGGTTGCATATGACGTCCGATTTTGATGATTCTTGATGCGTTGGAAATCTCTTTCGAATACCTTTCCAGAAACACAACCGTTAGCGAACTTTCCTATCTGTGAAAGGTCCCCATTGTTTCTTTTACTATCGGTTGAATAAACAAACCGATAGTAAAAGTTTATCTTTTCTATCGGTTCGTCACTAATAACCAATAGTAAAAATAACGTAAATTTACTATCGGTTCAAAACACAACCGTTAGTGAATTTTCCTCTCTTCTAAAGGTCTCCATTATTTCTTTTACTATCGGTTGAATAAATAAACCGATAGTAAAAGTTTTTCTCTTTTATCGGTTAGTACAATAATAACCGATAGTAAAAATAACGTAATTTTACTATCGGTTCAAAAACACAACCGTTAGTATTATTTAATATATTATATCGGTTTGTACAGTACGAACCGATAGTATAAAGTCTGTAATTTTACTATCAATTACGAATGAAAAACCGATAATACTATTTCATATATTATATCGGTTGGTACAGTACGAACAGATAGTATAAAGTCCGTAATTTTACTATCAGTTATGAATGAAAAACCGATAGTACTATTTCATCTATTATATCGGTTGGTACAGTAATGACCGATAGTAAAAAATGTTTGCATTTCACTAACGGTGTACCAGTGTATAACCGATAGTAAAAAGCCTCTTCTCCGCCGCTGTCGTCCTATTCTATCGGATTTTTCCCAGATTACTTATAACCGTTAGAAGATATGGGTTAGTGGATTGCATTTCTGTAGTAGTGGCATGTGTAGGATGAGCACAGATCACAGTATTTCTTGCAAGTACATCAATGAAGATAGGTATAGACCCACTGTAGATCACAGACGACACTACAATGGATGTGCCCAGATAATCGTTATAATCAAAGTTCTCACCATCATAGTCTCGCTCATCCTCTATGATCACGTTGTGCAAGATGATACATATTCGCATGATCCTAGCGAGGATTGATCGTTGATAAAACCGTACCGCACCATGCACGATGGAAAACCAAGACAACAGGACTCCAAAAACTCGCTCAACATATTTCCTTGCCCCTTCTTGATGTTACACAAACAACCTGTCATTCGTCGTTTGTAGGAGTGGTATTGTCTTGACAAAGAGAGTCTACTCTGGGTATATACCATCACCAAGATAATATTCCATGTTGTACTGTCAGCTACTGAGAGTGAAGTTAACTTGAGGAGCTTGACCTTTCAATACATCGGTGGATAAGGTGATTGGTTGAGCACATTTATGTCGTTGTTAGAGCCAACGACACCAAAAAAGTCATGCCATATTCAAAACTGAAAGGAAGCATCGCTTCAAGTATAATAGTAGAGACTCCATAATCTTCACAAGTGAATTGTTCTTTTCATGCCACTTGGCAATTTTTCCATTTTCAGTACATGCAATCAATACGTCTGAGTATACATGGAAAGCCACAAGCCTCTTGTTGTTGCAGAAGGTGTTGGATATCCTCAACGGTGGGACTATGAAGATAATTCTCGCCAAACTTGTAGATGACATCTTCTACAAAGTGATCCAAACATTGAATCACTGTAAACTCTCCTATCTGCACATACTCATCAACAGCATCAGCAAGGGCCACCATACGTTAGCATACATATGGCTGCGGTGCACTTATGTAAAGAAGAGAGTCCTCTACAGTGAGTGTCATCTCTCCTTTTAGTAAAATAGGAAGACCACTCATCGAGAATTTCGACAATGTGAAGAAAGACGGGCCTCTTCATACGAAATCTCCAGCAAAAAATACTATCGCGATGGATCGAATCGTTAGAGAAGTAGTCCGCGACGAGTCTTTCATGGCCATCTTCACGGTTCCTCTCAATGTCTCCTATTGCCATGTCGATGGTGGACGTGCGAGGAACAAACTTCTAAATGGGCGATTCAATCTTCTAATTCTTCTTCAACCTCCTCTTCCTCCAAAAATTCCTGTAAGAATTCTTCCATTCTATTAATGGAATTCTCCTCGGGACTACTTGTGCTGAAACTAGAGTTGGATAACATTTTGTGAAGAGATTGTGGAGAGAAGTTTGTGAAGAGATATGGTCTTTCAAAAGAAAAGTTGGTTTATGAAGAGAACTTGGTGAAGGGGTTGAATATATAGAACTATATTACAACGACGATATTCCAACGACTAATTTCCAACGGCTATTTAACAACAACTATATTCCAATGACTACTTGAAAATGGTCACTGTTCGAGAGCGAATAAATGATGCACAGATTAATTAAATGACACCTGGATTAATTAAAAGTACACATTCATTTATTGAGAAGATACATGAAATTAAATAACTAAATAAATTAAAAAAAAATAGAAACCTAATCTTCGCCTTCTTTCCAACTGAGCTTATCTCTTAACATCTTTATTGCTGCCGTGTGCTCCTCCTTGATCACATCATCAAAATTTGATCTGTCGAGAACCATCAATTTAGAGTACGCCTTGTACATGGTGATTGCAAAAAATGGATGGTTGACTGCCGGGATTTTTGATGTTCTTACTGGAAGATTGAGAAGAACCAATCCAGTTTATGAAACCATCGAGTGGATTAGAATCCATATATAATTTTTTTCAGAAATTTTGGAGCAACTTGGTGTGGATTTGTAGCTAGATTGTGGTAGAAATTGGGTTGTGAAATGAAACAATACCATTGTATTTATAGAGGAGAAACATGTCGAAATTTTTCATAATTTTTTGCTTTTTTATGTTTTTTGTTATGGCCAAAACATTAAGAAATTAGTTCTAACAACTATTTGTTACACATCATTCTTTGTACTACTGATAAGTAGGCCCAAGTAAAAACACCCTCTAACAACTAATTTTAACAAAAAACAAGATTTAGCCATTGACAAGTGGGCCAACTGAAGCACGAGACCCACCTATCAATGCATGTGGCTCAAAAACCGAACATAGTGCAGCAATTAAATATTTTTATATCTTTCCAACGACTATTTTTATTTACTACAACTAATAAGCGGGACTAAGAATTGTAGGTCCCACAAATCAATGATACACAGAATTGCCAGTTGTGTAAGCGTGCGAACCGAAGAAAACGCACTGCGCACACAGCGCGTAGGCCCCACGCACACCAATCACCTCGTGTTTCACACAGTGCATTTAAACTCTTCTTCTGACATATGGGGACAAAAATTGGGAGCCCCTGTTGTCCTTGATATGCGTTGAGTTCGGTTGCATGTACGAGCACCGAGAGTGTAACAGCACGTCAACACATGCTAGAGGTAGAGCCACTCAAAACACGTGAAGCACCGCATTTTGCATGCACCAATTTCACTAACGAATGAGCCACCAAATTAACTAGGCTCAAATGTTATGTTTCAAAAATCTTACTGAATTGAATTTTGTGGGACCCACAAAATACGTTGCATGACGTCCTGTTCAATTCAATGGGAACACTTGCTCGGCTCGAGTTTGGCCCATGATTGCTGCTCACCCGAGAGTTCACCACGTCCTGTCACACTAGTACAACGACTAACAAAACTCGAGCCTTGGAATTGCCGTTGGAGACAGGCTGAGAACCATCCTCTCATGGTCTCCAGACAATCTAATCACATTGAAAATTTCAATCAGATGTTTTTGGATCAGGCCCTCGCATAAGAACTGATCTCCAAAATATTTCTCCTTTTGACTAACTCGGTAGTCACACGATTCGCACAGCAGGTAGTCATGTGATTTGACAAATAAAAAGATCCCTGCAGTAGCAAAATTTTGGCTAACACGTGCCCTGTTGACAATGCAGTTAGCAGAACACAATACTCTTCACGCTACCTGTAAAAGATCACACAAGAAACAGATCATGCGATATGGTTTAACAACAGATCACAAATTTCCTTCGCACTTTTCCATAGAAGTGCTTCAATCCCCCTAGGTGGTCGACCAACCTGCTATTATTTTCTCAGTTTACAACTAATTCAGGTATCCTGTAATATTCTGCTTCCCTTTTGTTACAAAAAACAGAGACTTCATTTATCAGTTCATAATTGCTAAGACATCCAACATATTCTCCAGGTTTTATTCACTAGCTATAAGCTAGTAGAAAACACCTAACAGAATGAAAATGGCGGGGTAATTCAGGTCCCCTTTATTCTCTCAATCAAGCCAGTAAGTGCATCACTGCTGGGGAGTAAATAATACACACTTCTGAAACTAAAAGAAATGAAGCTTTTCTTTGCTCATGCATGTCGGCTTTGTGGTGCAACAATCTGCTTGGGTTCCATGCGAATGAGTTTCCCTAGTCACACAAAGCTGCAGTTGCTGCTGCTTCTCGTCAAATGTGAAGAAAAACAATAAAACTCAATCAAGGACTCTCGCATGCGGCAATCTAATGCTGTTTTGGTATCTGCAAGATTTTGATGTGTGGATCAGGAATCAAAATAAATCAAGTCTTAGTATCAGAAAATGACAGAAGAAAATAATTAAGATGTAACCAAAGAATAACCTAGTTCAACAACCAAACCTAAGCTTTCACTGAGTCTGTTCATATTTTGGGCTGACTGGAACTAATGGTATCTTGGTTTAATACTAGTTTAATTTCGCATATTTAAGCAACACCTTGAGTTGCATGAAAGATTTAAACAACAATGCATTGGCATTCTTTATCTAAAATTAGGTTTTGATAAAAAAGGAAATTGCAGAACAAACATATGCTAGGGGAACAAGATAAAAACGGAAGAACTACAGATGTTTAAAATTATACTTCTATACATCAACAATGACGGTCAATGCTGATCCATTGACAAAATTTAGACGAGATGTTCACGGAGCGCATGATGTGGACGGCAAGGGCGAAGATGGAGCCGGTCGCCGACCTCTGGATGTAGTCCACCGTGACGTTCGGGTTGCCCAGCAGGAGATGCCTGCTGTACGTGTTGGCATCGCAGGTGAGGTTGAAGCCCGGCATGGAGCACGTCAGGCCTATGCCGAACGGGTACGAGCAGTCAATCAGACCGCAGTACGTCGGGCAGTTGCGGCCGACCGCCGCCCCCACGGTCGCTGTTATGGCTAGCAACGGCATGACGAGCAGCACGAGCATTGTCATGGTCGTGCTCGTTTTCTGTGCTACATTCTTGAATTCTGTTTGGATAGCATATGGCTCGATCTCGAAGGTATTCAAATTGGATCGTCTCGCCATCATGTTCCAACGTTTACACCTGTACTCGTCGTCCTGTCAGCATGGCGACACGTCGGGAAAAAAATCATAGATACGGCTTCCCTGGTCAGTCCCTCCACGGAGATGCGGTCATTGGTTCAGGTTTGAGGCTTCATATAGAAAAACGATGCAGTAATGATCCCAATCTTCCCGGCCCACACTTTTTGACCGGAAATCTGTGAGGCTCTCTCCACCGGATATTTGGTTCTTGAGAAGATAGTGTGTGTCAAGTAGATTCAAGAGTCAAATAAGAGTTTTTTTTTTCATTGACTTAATTCTTGTTTAGTTCTATACGTGGAACTCATATTTTATAAAATTAAGATAAAAGGTAATTTCAATGTCTAAATTTTTATTTGATTTTATGTGATATGACAATTAAATATTATGAATTTATAATAATTAATGATTTTTTATTAATATTATGTTAATAATATTTAGCTAATTTAATTTGAGAAAATTTTGACAAAACCTAATAATTTATGAACTGTAAATTAAAATTTTCACTTGATAGGAAAAAATTGTTTTATTAAATTCAAACATTGGTACATTATATTGCGCGAACTAAACTAGAATTAAACTTGCGTAATTGTCTAAATATTTGCATATTGTTACATGGCATATATATATTTTTGAAATACTTAGAAATACAATAAAGTGCTAATCGTCGTTGTGGTCGCCTCCAAAATGTTGCCATATGTGCTCAATTAAATCTTTTTTTGCTACGCATGTGCAGGGTGAGCACAGATCACAGTATTCCTTGCAAGTACATCAATGAAGATAGATATAGACCCATTGTAGATCACAGACGATACTACAATGGATGTGCTCAAATAATCGTTATAATCAAAATTCTCACCATCATAGTCTCGCTCATCCTCTGTGATCACGCTGTGCAAGATGATACATGTTTGCATGATCCTAGCGAATATTGATCGTTAATAAAACCGTACCGCACCATGCACGATGGAAAACCAAGACTACAGGGCTCCAAAAACTCGCTCAACATCTTTTCTTGCCCCTTCTTGATGTTGCGCAAACAACCTGTCATTCACCGTTTGTAGGAGTGGTATTGTCTTGACAAAGAGAGTCTACTCTGGGTATATACCATCACCAAGATAATATTTCATGTTGTACTGTCAGCCACTGAGAGTGAAGTTAACTTGTGGAGCTTGACCTTTCAATACATCGGTGGATAAGGTGATTGGTTGAGCACATTTATATCGTTGTTAGAGCCAACGACACCAAAAAAGTCATGTCATATTCAAAACTGAAAGGAGGCATCGCTTCAACTATAATAGTAGACTCCATAATCTTCACAAGTGAATTATTCTTTCCATGCGACTTGGCAATTTTTCCATTTTCAATACATGCAATCAATACATCTGTGTATACATGGAAAGCCACAAGTGATACGGGGTGCCCAATCTTCACGACGTAGGATCGTTGATAACTCGTTGATTCATGTAACCTGACGAACCGATGGCGCCAACCACTGTCAATACAGCAACCTGCGACAAAAGAATTCGCCCAACCACAAGCTTTGATCGTTGTCTACTTGATCACGCAAAAGTAGACGCACTGTTTCTGCAATCAACGAAGAAATTACAAAAACAATGGTAAAGAGAATAACTCTCAATTCTAGGCGGTGGCTTATGAGCACAAACCCTAAAACAAGAGCAAAAGCTTCTCTGAAAATATTTGTGTATTCAATTCGTGGTTGTCTCAAAACTATGACCATGCCTCTCTTTTATAGAGGGTGGTATTTACAAAAGATAGAAGGTTTAAACTAAACTTTCAATCTAAATCTAATTCAAAACGGAATAAAAATCCTAACATACTATAAAGATAAAAGAAGTCCGGAATTAATCTTCTCGGATTCGGATTCGGACTGGGACTGGACTTTTTCCTTCTGTGCAGTCGTTACTCTTTTGGGTCTCCTGGTTGCATACGATGTCGGAATTTAATGATTCTTGATTTGTTGGAAAGCTCTTTTCAATACCTTTCCAAAAAGTACTCATGCAATCCAATTGGACATCTGCTGAGAATGGTGCTTGGTCGAAGTGGCTATTTCTCACAGATCCGAACATGACTCTTTCCTCTCGTGCACTTGACATTCTTTCGGGGCTCTTGGTTGCATATGACGTCCGATTTTGATGATTCTTGATGCGTTGGAAATCTCTTTCGAATACCTTTCCAGAAAGTACTCATATGACTGATTCGAACATCTGTGCTGAAATTAGCACTTGGTCGAATTCTTTGAACAAACATTCGATGGTCACTTGGTCGGTAGGTTGTATGGTCCCTAGGTTGCGACCATATGCTTCTGATCCTGGGCTGCGACCTTGAGGGATGCTGCAACCTCGAGCCTTTCTGATTGAGCACAGAGTTATTCTGATCAAGAGCAGAGTTCTTCTGATCGATCGTTGATGCGAAGGATGTCCTCATCAACAAGCCTCTTGTTGTTGCAGCAGGTGTTGGATATCCTCAACGGTGGGACTATGAAGAAAATTCTCGCCAAACTTGTAGATGACATCTTCTACAAAGTGATCCATGTAGGATCAAGGATGCCGACTAGAGGGGGGGTGATTAGGAGGCTTTTAAAATTTCTTTTCAATTAAGCAATTTTAAAGAATAATTGAGAGACCTAAATTTTACAATGAGGCTTAAAACAATTCAATCAACTAGTTGCATTCAACCATATGAAATATTTAACAATACATGCAATAATAGTGATATAAGCAATTGTATCAAGATGAATATAAAGCAAATAAGAATTACGCAACTGACACAATATTTTTACCGAGGTCTCGGAGACTCGCCCGGTCTCCCCTACTCCTCGTTGAAGCGCTCGTTCGGAGCCTCGCTTCTATATCCACAAAGGATATCTCACTAGGGTTGCTCCTTCTCCACACCGGATAGGCGAGCACCACACCTTTCACAATCTTTTGCCGGCCTCTCCGACAAACTTCAATTAGAGAGATTTCGGCTCTCCTCCGGCACCGTCTAGGCGAAGGCGATCGCTAAGAGTAACAAGCCGGATGCGCTTTCACTTGAATCAACCACGTGCTAGAAGCTCAATGATGCAAATGATATGCTCAACACTCTAGCACTAGCAATCTAATGGAGATGAAGTGCACTAAACACTCACACAATCTCCCTCAAGCTCTCTCTCAAATCTACTCAAGATTTGAACTCAATTCTAACCTCTAAATGCAATAACTCAAATGCAAATCAATTGGCTAGGTTTTCAGCTGAATAAAGAACTCTTTGAGCACCCAAAAATGAAGCCAAACACGAAGTATTTATAGCCTCAACGAAAAACTAGCCATTTGCAAGAAACCGGGCCAAAAGTTGTACAGGCCGAACATTGTCCGGTCACTTCAGACACTGTCCGGCCAGTATAAAAATTTCAGCCGTTGCAAACGTGTCAGTGACCGTTGGGCGAAATTTGTGAAGGCCGGATGGATACTATTTCTCCGGACAAATGGATATATCGCTGTTAACTCTCGGCTCAAAAAAAACTTGTACAGGCCGGACAATGTCCGGTCATTTCGGACAAAGTCCGGCCACTTCGAACAGATAGCCCTGGACGGATGCATTTGTCCGTTTCATTTTTCGGCTCAAAAAATTTGTACAGGCCGGACAATGTCCGGTCATTTCGGACAAAGTCCGGCCACTTCGGACAGATAGCCCCGGACGGATGCATTTGTCCGGCCACTGCACACTGACAGTAAAACAAGAATAACTTTCGATACAGAGATCCGATTGAGGTGATTTTTGGCTTGTTAGAAAGATAACTCAGAGATCTACAATTTTGTCAACAGGAGCAAGACCTAGAAAGGTCTAGAAACTTCTAGAAAACTCAGAAACTTTCCTACTGTCAAAATGTTCAATCCAAAAATCATCTCAAATGCAATTTAGAGTATTTGCACATACGGATTTGCCGTTTTCTCGCAGATGTGATTTGTGTCACTTAGCAACGACCACGACCACACAGGTCTTGACATCCGATCGAAAACAGGTGATCGATAGGGTTTGGTCAAGCGTACGCAAGCGAGTCGAAGACTGGTACGACCAGTCCGAACTCCTACGACCACGCCCAAACCCTAAACAGAAAGCCGGCAAACAAGCGACACGACCACGACCATGTGTCAACACTGATACGATCAGAATATGCAAATACGACCACGACCAGCTCTAGATAAATAAACCAATTTAAACAGCTGGCTATCATGACTAAGTCCAGTTTTCAAAACATTTAATCTAATGCACATGAACTACACTTAGACTCACTAGCAATGCAAGACACTAGTGCAAGATGATATGAATGCATCTGAGCTTCCGCACTAGATAGATTCGAGCTACTAGTTTTCGACCTCTTTTAATAGTACGGTCAAACTAGTAAAAAGAAATATATCAACCCGGTCTGTCTCCAAATACCGAGACCGGTAAAACCCTAAGAAAACAATCCTTAATCTTGGATTTTACCTTAGGTGGAGTTTGACCTCGCAAAGCTCGATCGCTCGACGCTCGTCATCGCAAAGCTTGATCTCGTTAAGCTTGACCACGCGAAGCTCGACATCTCGACGCCTGTCTTCTCAAAGCTCGTCCTCGCTAAGCTTGACCTTGCTCGGGATGTCTCATCTCGTCTTCATCCTCTTCACGCCCTTGCTTGTTTTCATCCTGCAACCATTCTGAGACTAGAACATATACACTCAATGCGCAAACGTTAGTCTCATTTACAGTTCGTCATTAATCACCACCAGATAAATCACTTCCACACAGCAGTTCACTCAACAATTTCTTTCTTCGGTGAAATGACGAAACCAATTTCAATGAACAACAAATGAGTAATGGATAAATCTCACAATCATATAGATCCATATATGATACAAGAAATGCGCACACGATCCATACTACTCAAGTTATGATATCAATCAATATGGATGACTAACATCATGAGCTCTCTCTCAATCATACATAGAGATATCAAATCCAGAACACGGAGTCATCAACCTTTTGCACAAACATGGATAACTAATTATCCTAAGCTCTCGCTCAACATGTGCATCGATATTAAATCCATAACTGGAGTCATCATCCTCAAGATTTAACATATAACATCTTGATCAATCAATTAGCACAAGCTTGATGCAACCACCGAGCTCATCCTCTACATATGCATCAATATCAAACCCGCAATCGAGGAAAACATCCAATTCAGGGTTTACCGATAATCAATTCAATATACTTGTGCTAAATCAGGATTTATCTAAATTGTCATTTAATCATCAAATCTGATATCTTCAGATTAACTTTAATCATCATGGATTTATCCAAAACGTCATTAATCATCAAAACCTAGATACTAAGATCTACCTAGATCCAACAATCCAAACATTGAATCGCTGTAAACTCTCCTATTTGCATGTACTCGTCAACAGCATCAGCAAGGGCCACCATACGTTAACATACATATAGCTGCTGTGCACTTATGTAAAGAAGAGAGTCCTCTACAATGAGTGGCATCTCTCCTTTTAGTAAAATAGGAAGACCACTCACCGAGAATTTCAACAATGTGAAGAAAGACGGGCCTCTTCATACGAAATCTCCAGCGAAAAATACTATCGCGATGGATCAAATCGTTAGAGAAGTAGTCCGCGACGAGTCTTTCATGGCCATCTTCGCGGTTCCTCTCAATGTCTCCTATTGCCATGTCGATGGTGGACGCGCGAGGAACAAACTTCTAAATGGGTGATTCGATCTTCTAATTCTTCTTCAACCTCCTCTTCCTCCAAAAATTCCTGTAAGAATTCTTCCATTCTATTAATGGAATTCTCCTCGGGACTACTTGTGCTGAAACTAGAGTTGGATAACATTTTGTGAAGAGATTGTGGAGAGAAGTTTGTGAAGAGATATGGTCTTTCAAAAGAAAAGTTGGGTTATGAAGAGAACTTGGTGAAGGGGTTGAATATATAGAACTATATTACAACGACAATATTCCAACGACTAATTTCCAACGGCTATTTAACAACAACTATATTCCAATGACTACTTGAAAATGATCACTGTTCAAGAGCGATTAAATGATGCACAGATTAATTAAATGACACCTGGATTAATTAAAAGTACACATTCATTAATTGAGAAGATACATGAAATTAAATAACTAAATAAATTAAAAAAAACTAGAAACCTAATCTTCACCTTCTTTCCAACTGAGCTTGTCTCTTAACATCTTTATTGCTGCCGTGTGCTCCTCCTTGATCACGTCATCAGAATTTGATCTGTTGAGAACCATCAATTTAGAGTACGCCTTATACATGGTGATTTCAAAAAATTGGATGGTTGACTGCCAGGATTTTTGGTGTTCTTACTGGGAGATTGAGAAGAACCAACCCAGTTTATGAAACTATCGAGTGGATTAGAATCCATATATAATTTTTTCAGAAATTTTGGGGCAACTTGGTGTGGATTTGTAGCTAGATTGTGGTAGAAGTTGGGTTGTGAAATGAAACAATACCATTGTATTTATAGAGGAGAAACATGTCGAAATTTTTCATAATTTTTTGCTTTTTTATGTATTTTGTTTTGGCCAAAACATTAAAAAGTTAGTTCTAACAACTATTTGTTACACATCATTTTTTGTACCACTGATAAATAGGCCCGAGTAAAAACACCCTCTAACAGTTAATTTTAACAAAAAACAAGATTTAGCCATTGACAAGTGGGCCAACTGAAGCACGAGACCCATCTATCAATGCATGTGGCTCAAAAACCGAACATAGTGCAACAATTAAATATTTTTATATCTTTCCAACGACTATTTTTATTTACTACAACTGATAAGCGGGACTAAGAATTGTAGGTCGCACAAATCAATGATACACAGAATTATCAATTGTGTAAGCGTGCGAACCGAAGAAAGCGTACTGCGCACACAGCGCGTAGGCCCCACGCACACCAATCACCCCGTGTTTCACAAGTGCATTTAAACTCTTCTTCTGACATATGGGGACAAAAATTGGGAGCCCATGTTGTCTTTGATATGCGTTGGATTCAGTTGCATGTACGAGTACCAAGAGTGTAACAGCACGTCAACACATGCTAGAGGTAGAGCCACTCAAAACACGTGAAACACCGCATTTTGCATGCAACAATTTCACTAACAAATGAGCCACCAAATTAACTAGGCTCAAATGTTATGTTTCGAAAATCTTATTAAATTGAATTTTGTGAGATCCACAAAATACGTTGCATTGCATCCTGTTCAATTCAATGGGAACACTTGCTCGGCTCGAGTTTGGCCCATGACTGCTGCTCACCCAAAAGTTCACCACGTCCTGTCACACTAGTACAACGACTAACAAAACTCGAGCCTTGGAATTGCCGTTGGAGACAGGCTGAGAACCATCCTCTCATGGTCTCCAGACAATCTAATCACATTGAAAATTTCAATCAGATGTTTTTGGGCCAGGCCCTCGCATAAGAACTGATCTCCAAAATATTTCTCCTTTTGACTAACTCGGTAGTCACACGATTCGCACAGCAGGTAGTCATGTGATATGACAAAAGATCCCTGCAGTAGCACAATTTTGGCTAACACGTGCCCTGTTGACAATGCAGTTAGCAGAACACAATACTCTTCACGCTACCTGTAAAAGATCACACAAGAAACAGATCATGCGATATGGTTTAACAACAGATCACAAATTTCCTTCGCACTTTTCCATAGAAGTGCTTCAATCCCCCTAGGTGGTCGACCAACCTGCTATTATTTTCTCAGTTTACAACTAATTCAGGTATCCTGTAATATTCTGCTTCCCTTTTGTTACAAAAAACAGAGACTTCAGTTAACAGTTCATAATTGCAAAGACATCCAACATATTCTCCAGGTTTTATTCACTAGCTATAAGCTAGTAGCAAACACCTAACAGAATGAAAATGGCGGGGTAATTCAGGTCCCCTTTATTCTCTCAATCAAGCCAGTAAGTGCAGCACTGCTGGGGAGTAAATAATACACACTTCTGAAACTAGTTCGACAACTTGCCTCAACAACTAAGAAATTAAAAGAAATGAAGCTTTTCTTTGCTCATGCATGTCGGCTTTGTGGTGCAACAATCTGCTTGGGTTTCCATGCGAATGAGTTTCCCTAGTCAACACAAAGCTGCAGTTGCTGCTGCTTCTCATCAAATGTGAAGAAAAACAATAAAACTCAATCAAGGACTCTCGCATGCGGCAATCTAATGCTGTTTTGGTATCTGCGAGATTTTGATGTGTGGATCAGGAATCAAAATAAATCAAGTCTTAGTATCAGAAAATGACAGAAGAAAATAATTAAGATGTAACCAAAGAATAACCTAGTTCAACAACCAAACCTAAGCTTTCACTGAGTCTGTTCATATTTTGGGCTGACTGGAACTAATGGTATCTTGGTTCAATACTAGTTTAATTTCGCATATTTAAGCAACACCTTGAGTTGCATGAAAGATTTAAACAACAATGCATTGGCATTCTTTATCTAAAATTAGGTTTTGATAAAAAAGGAAATTGCAGAAGAAACATATGCTAGGGGAACAAGATAAAAACGGAAGAACTACAGATGTTTAAAATTATACTTCTATACATCAACAATGACGGTCAATGCTGATCCATTGATAAAATTTAGACGATGGATACATGTTCATGATTGCAGAGATTCCTAGAAACAACAATACATTGGCATTCTTTATCTAAAATTAGGTTTTGATAAAAAAGGAAATTGCAGAACAACCATATGCTAGGGGAACAAGATAAAAACTCCAACATCTACACCTACCAGCTAAGACTTGTAGTAATATGACGAGAAGAAAGAAAAGAGTACCCACCGCTATTGAACACCACTCCATCGAGCCCAATCAACAAATTGCATGCCACCATAAATATTATTGGCAAAACGAACACCGACTGTGAAAGCCATTGCAACAGTTGGGATACGTTTTGCAACTGGTGATGCCTCAACTACTTGTTCCAGACCATTGACGATCTGATAACGTGTGTTAGATGATACAGCAAGGAACACACCTATATTTTGAATAGTAGACCGTCAGCTGAATATAACAGAAAAACTAGTTCACACAAATTGGAGAGCTGAGTTCACTACAAGAAAAAAGTACACAATTATACAAACGAATAACAAAATCAATATGACCTTTCATACTCTGGGATTATCTGCTCCATCGAAACATGAATCTTAAAAAGAAAATGACTAAATCAAAACTACAAGAAAACTCTAACCTGCAAACAGTACAAATGCGTCTGTTACTATCTGTTAACTACAGCTACTAAATCACTATTCTGTAGATTATTAAAGAACATGTATCTCAAACCAAAATAAAAGTGAAAAAGAAGGCAAATAAGAGGCGTACCCCACAGAGCAGCACTTTTTAGAAGTGGTGGAACAGGGATATCTTCATCAGATTTTTTGACGTTTCTAAATGAGAGTGACAGCCGATAAGATACCAGAAAAAGATCCATAGCATTTAACAGCATTAAGATAGCAACAAACAAACAGTGCCCATATAATGTAATACGCACAAAAATAAAGCATGGTAAACATGGGCAAGCAAAGCAAAAACTGATTACGAAATTAGTTTTGATTATGTTGAACAATGATATTCAGGAATTCAAACGTGCCAAAAACGCAAAGATGTAAGCATTACACCATTACCTTTTGGCAGTCATTATCATATTAGCAATTCCTTGACCGATAACCCCACAGACAAATCCAACTGAGCCATACAAAACACCCTGCACTTAAAAAAAAATTGACTGAAGCTACATCAATAATAAGATGATGCTTCCAACAATTGGAAGGTAAACATTAGACACCGGACAGTGAAAATTCGTGGTAGTTACATCTCATGTAAGATTCATTAGTCATTACCTTGTAGAAGAAGGTCCCAATTCTTTGCTGGACTGTAAATCTGCACCCCGGCCTTTCAGCTTCAAAAACACTGCAGGAAGAATCTCTTTTAAGTCAGTATTATTACCGATTATCAACATCTCCAAAATTTCATCCAATTTGTGGAACTAAGTTTAAGACTTCTTGGCCCGACACACGCTATGGCCATGCAACAACAGGACAGCTTTTAAGTTTAATTCTGATTAGCATAGTTTGCAACGAGTCTCAATAACCAACAGGCCTACAAATATGATCTTACCTGCTCGGCAAAGCTCCGGAAATCCGATTGAATCTCCCCAAGAGGCCCGCCGATGTGGGCGCTCTTCCGAACCTAACATACGGAGCCAACAGCCCCACAAGTGCAATATCAACAACCACCCCAACCAACAGGTCAGCAGCATACAACTCAAACTCTGCCCAGAAATCCTTCCCCCTCTTCTGCACCTCTGCAAACGTCGCGCAGCACGAATCTATCAGAACCTGCATTGAACCCAAAAGCCCCAAACTCTTTCTTAACAACTAGCTTAAACTCATCACCCTCTTATCACTCAAACAACAAACCGATCGCACCAACCTCGGTGCCGACTTTGAAGAAGAACGACGGGTCGGCGAGCATCCGGTTGCGGAGCAGCGAGAAGGCCCGGATCATCGCGCCGAGCGGCCACGGAGCAGCCTTCGCAGATCAAAAGGAATGAGAAAAACGCCACCTTTACAGCATTTTTTTTAAAATTGTTGCTATTCGGGTACCTGCAGATCGAAGTAGCGGAGCAATAAGACTTCCCGGATGCCGGCGTCCTTCGCCGCCTCCATCATGTCAGACGGGAGCGCGACGCCGCGGGCCGCGGCGAGGCGCAGCACCTCGTCGAAACGGAGCAGAGGCCCGAACTCGGCCTCCTCATAGTCGTCATCGCCTCCATGTTCGCTCCCGCCGCCTCCCTTGCCTCCGTTTCCGCCGGAGTCATTCCCGCCGTTTCCTGCGCCTGATCCGTCGTCGGTGGCGGCGTGGGGGAGGTGGGGCCCGGAGCAGGAGAGGGAGGGGGGTTTGGGTAGTGGGCAGAAGAGTTTGAGAGAGAGGTGGAGAGGTTTTGGGTGGTGATGGTGAGTGGAGGAGGAGGAGGAGGAGATGGTGGCGGCGGAGGAGGAGGAGGAGGAGGAAGTGAGGGAGGAGAGGGAAGGGTAGGCGGAGAAGGCCATGGTGGAACCGAGGGTCGGTGGGGGTGGGCGGAAAGGGTTTAGGTTTTTGAGTTTTGATTGTTTTATAGCCTTATAGGCACTTTTTGGACCTTTTTTGCTTCAGATATTTTGTTCTTTTCTCCTTTTTTTTTAAGAGGTTTTTGAGTTTGTTAGTTTCTTTTTCTTTTGCGATAAAGGTGAAATGTATGGTAGCATGTGCAACTTTTTGTTTGTAATTAAGGTTGTTGGGGTGAGCACGAGATATGTGATTTAATCAATTTTTTTATTTTTTTATGTGTGTTTAATTATATTTCTCGCTATTATGTGTAGATTAAAACACTTATATCATATCATAAAAATATCTATATCATAGAAAAAATATAAAAACACACAATAAGTGAACATGTAAGTCCCAAACAAGACACATAAAGTCATTGAATCATCCTTGAAATTTATAATAACAACTACTTATTTACAATGATTACATAAAAATTCTAGATATCTCACACTATATAACATAAAGAGGTTCTTACTCAATTTTTTTTACTCCACCTAGGTGAGTACATAGGAAAATTAATTTGGAAATAGCGTACGTCTAAATATAGTTATACAGAGGTGGTCTTACAGTCACCCTTACTCAAACTTTTTTACTTCATCATGGTCAGTGTATATGAAAAATTAATTTGGAAATAGCGCACGGCTAAATAGGGTTATATAGAGGTGGTCTACTCACATTTTTTTACTCAACCATGATGAATATATATGAAAAATTATAGAGAAATAAATCCATAACCATTAGAAAGAAAAGACAATGATATAATACCATCTCCTTTACCTATTCTCATATATCATGTCTTTTGACCTATTCTCATATATCTGATCAATAATTTGATGTTTTAAATTGATTGCAATAATGCCAAATCAATTCAATAATATGTTACTTTGTCAGGGTATTACAATACTGAAAAAATATCTTAACTGTTGCTTTCCGATCAAAAAACTTTATAGAAAGGTATATTCTCAGCATCATTTTTCTTCTATCTATTGAGATATATACAACTCCATTCAGTATAAGTATATTGAAAAAAAAACAAAAGTACTAGCTATTTGCCGCTCGTAGTACTTAAATCAAGTGCACACATCACATTATCAAATATTATATATGTATATTTCGTGTAATGATATTATTAGGATTCAAGACTCAAACAAATACTAACAATGACAAATTGACTTAGAAATGGCTAAAGCTAGTAAATCAATGTTTTCATAGAATTTTGAAGAAGATTTAAAAATGATATAAAAGAGTATAACAAAGACATCTCAAATGATTGAAATCTTAAAAAGAATTAAAATGAGATTTATTTTTTCTCTATATACCTATATAAAACTCACTAGAATCACTCCTCTCCTTTTCCCACAGGAAGCTCTAGGACCCTGAGGCGAAATTTTTAGTCTCTCTCACCTCCGCACCGGGCCTGTCGCCGCAATGGAGATGCCCTAAAGTTGAGAGAGAAAATCACACAAGTTGCTGCCACGCTTAACCTATTAATTAGCCTTAACTACACAAAATGTTGCAAAAACATTTCGTCTACATGCATAATGCGAAAATGAAGTATTATTTTAGTCCACTAGCATTAAAAATCTATTTGAAAAACTAAACTTTTGTAGAAATAAATATTTAGTGATGACTAATGAAAAATTTTCTTAAAAAATCAAGGAGAGAAAATAAAGAAAAACCCTGTTTAATATTCCCAACGAAATTCCTGTGTTTTGAACGAACCTGAATTCAGATTTGTTTCTTCTTGGGCCTTAACTTTTTAAAGATTCCAAAAAAATACTTCAAATTTAGGCCTAGGTCCAATTACCAGTCAATGATAGGAGCTAGAATGCAAAGTTAATAAGTCAAAATAGACTACTTATTATAAAAAATCAATGTTAAAATATACCTTACTCTGTTTGGCATATTTTTTTATTCAGAAAACTAATTTGTTTTATGGCCTAATAGCTTGTGAGGTCAAAACACTCCAACAGCAATCCAATGTATTGCTTTATCAACCATAAAATGAAAAACAAAACCATTTTAATTTTTTTCCTCACTTTCCTGGAGAGAAAAAAAAACCTCACAGGGTGCAGTAATATATCAACAGACCACACTGAGAAAATGACACAGAGCAAAATAAAAAAAAAATAGAGACAATTGGTAGAACATACTAAAGTTGAGTTCACTTCTCAATTGTCAAGTATTAAATTATAAGTAAATTTTTTTTGACAGTTTAATTTTTTAGTGAATTGATCAGAATATAAATTTAACGTGACAATAATAAATTGATTTGTACATAAAATTTAACATCAAATTATATAATTGTGGATAAAGCTTGTATGTAATTGTTAGATTATTGAATGCTACTGCATCATATGTTTGTTTCTATATGAGGTACCCATGTGCCATGTACGTCAACAACAAAATTAACCCGACGTCAGTCCTCGCCTCGATGTAGAAGCGTTCTTATTACTTAATTAGGTTGTCCTTTTTTGACATTTAAAGTTATGAATTAAATACAAACTTCACATCCATCAACTCCATTCTAACATGCAAGCCGACAGTACTAGTATATTTCTTGTTCGTAATCCCCCCCAAAAAGATCAAGTACAAGAATCTCCCAACTTAAAAACTTGCTCCCATTTTCCGTCTGAACTGAAGTAGAGAAATTTTAACTATTCCATTAACTGTTCCTGATCACAAATGCAGAAAGATCTTAGTTTCCGAATTCACTAATCCATTTGGCGTTTCAGAAAGATCAGCACGCATGCAATACCTGTGAGTTCATTAGTTAAATCATGTGATTTGGCATGCATATTAGCAAATCCAGCCTATTTGCTTGGGTTTGAAAGGAAAATTTCTGTATGAAATGGCCGAGAGAAAAGGAAAATTTCTACATTCACAACACAGGCAAGGCAAACAAGGAAGAAAAATCCTAATCTCCCTGTATACGTCCTCCTGCACTAATTAATTTGGATAAAAAATAGCTGAAATGGCAATATGCCATCATGATAAGATCAAGAAGAATACCGCTCAAGGCCCTATTGTACCAATGGCATGCGATAACTTTGCATGGGCGTACTGACTCCTGAATCCCGTAGATACTACATAACTGTTGTGTTGCAAACTTGAAATCTTCCAGATTTTTCCCCAACAAAAATAGATCTTGTTATTAATGTCTAGTCTGTGCTTCACAGTGCACCATATGTGCTCACCTGAGAACCACCACAACTTCGCAAGTACACCTATCTATCAGGACAAGTAAATGTGATCAGATACTGATCCATGCGCCACTGTTACTAACTAAAAAACAAAAACAACGTCAGAAACCTCTTTTGGTCTTTCTTGCATTCAAGATGAGCCAAAAACGGGGTAATGGTGAATAAGAAGCAAAACAGCCGAAGTAAAAGGAGAAACTACTGAAACCATCAGAACTTTTCTGACAAACTTCTGTTCCTGAACAAACCCATGAAACTGAAACTAAAAGAGAAAAAAATCACCACTACCTTCTGCTGTCCATTCTTTTACTTCTTCCAACACAAAACAAACTGAAGAGGGGGGAAGGCCGAGCAAAATGTTACACAACACCAACTTACGTTAACCCCATGCATACATGATTTCTACTATTCCAAAGTCCCCAAAAAACATGAAGCTACATCCAGGGGCATTTCAGCCCATACACACTAAGACAAGCGCTCATCGGAACACGCGGCTGCACAGCCTCGAGACATCGGACGGCTGGACGGGCTTCAGCAAGAAATCCTCTGCTCCTTCCTCCAAGCATCTGAAACACAAAATATGTCATCCAACGAGAAAAGACTAGAACTAAACGTACAGGAAATGATATCTCGGCATACAAACCTGTTGATCCTCGTAGGCACATTCTCTGATGACATGATTACCACTGGTATCTGCCTCAGCCTGGATGATTCCTGCATGCATGACAGTTCCACCATCAATTAAGTTATAAATATTTCAGATGTTTATACATGCATGACTATAAAAAAATAACGTATCGTCGTTGATATCCCATACCTTGATCTTCTTGAGCAGCTCATATCCAGTCATCTCCGGCATCCAATAGTCAGTGATGATCATGTTCACATTGGGCTCCTACAGACAAGAAAGAAGATTGTTACTTCAGATGCAAGACACAAACACCACACACAAAAGTTTAGTACGACCTACCGATCCCAACAGTTCCAAGGCCCTCTTCCCGCTATCCACAGCAGTCACTGCATACGCACAAGCGTTTCTCGTTAAAAAAAAAACTTCAAGTAACGAAGAACGGAAAAAAATAATCTGGGAATGCGTTTGCATGTGATTACATACCACGAAACTGAGAGCTCCTTAGGATGCCGGCTATGACAGCACGGTCAACCGAGCTATCATCCACCGCAAGAACATGCGGCGCGGCGCCGCCGGCTCCCTCGCCACGACCTCTGGAGCTCGACATCGATCCCTCTACAGATCGATAGGGTACCCTAGGTACGTAGGGGAAATGGGTAAGGAGGAAATATGTGTGGCTGTGTGATGTGAGTACAAGTCAAATGTGTCGCAGGGGTGTGGTTATATACAGGAGAGAGGAGGAGATCACGAAGCAGCGGCAGTGCGCCCCTCGAGAGATCCCAGCGCCAGCGAGTGAATCCAAGATATTGATACGGTCGACCCCGGATCGGATATGGCCGAATCCCTGCGCGCCAAGACCGAGCCGCCCGGTCGGGACACGTCACACGTTGATATGGGCGCAGTGGATCTGGGACACTGGAGCGCAAACATGCAAGAGAGAACAAAGCGCACCGCCACCCAAAATCTTTTGTTGCTGCGAACAGGAGTGCATACATGATATATGTATTAACTCCTTCCTACCTGTCATGGTGGAGGACGGGAGCCACCGGATCTTCTCTCTTAAATGAGTTCCATCGCTGTTCATATGATCATATCTCTCTATCTCTCTTATCTCTATCTCTCTCTCATATTAACGTTGCAGGTTTGTTCATTTATTGCATTGCCATATGATCATACCCCGTGTATGGACCTAGTTCTGAGAGAAGGGAATATTTTGATAACATTGGTTTAGTTAGTACAGGCTAGCAACATGACGTAGTGTACGTGCAAATGCTGAGGTGCTTCGTATTCACTATTCAGAGGTACTGTAGCATTGTACGTATCTCTACGTCATTTATTGACATATGGCCGTCGTATCATAAGGAGTAGCAAGCTAGTTTTCTCTCTCTTTTTACTTTTTTGAGTGAAAAAACCAAGACAGTTATTTTGCCATAATAATAAAAATATATACATATGTGGTGGTGTTAGAACTCTATGACAGATTTTTATAAAATAACATAAATTGATTGTACGATGAATCATTTGTGCTGAGCAATCACAAAGAAGTGATATAAAGGATTTATACAAATTTGGGTTCTAATGAGAACTCTAGTTCTATCGACGCGTCCCCGTGTAAACTGGATAGGGAGGCTATCTAGCGGAGAGAGAGTTGTTAGACGCATCTATTGCATGGTGTGTATTGAATACAAATGAAAAGTTTTTTTTAAAAAAAAAAGATACAAGGGATCTATATAGACCCAAAAGACAACAAATGACTAAATTACTCTAACTTGGATCGTCAGATCGAGGGCACAATAGTCCTTTCGATATGCACGATGTGTCGATCTTGAACACATGTCCTCTTTGGTCCTGATGTGTTTTTGGAGGCATCAATTCCTGAGAGCCCAGGTCCCTCCCGAGGAGATCTAGACCCTTCCTAAAGAGTTATCTAAGAAACTAGGGCTCAGAGATCTGAACATACCCTTACCCAAAAACCACCCATGAACTGAGGCTTGGGAACCTGAATCCTTTCCAGAGAATCTAGAGACCTGGGCCCTTCCTAGTGAACCACCAAGTGAACTGAGACTTAAGACCTGAACTTTTTCTAGGGAACTGAAGCCTAGAGACCTAGGCTTTCCCCAAGGAGCCATCCAGGAAACCAGGGATCGAAGACCTAGACCCTTCCCGAGAAACACCTGGTGAACTGAGGCCCAGGGACATGCGCACTTTCTAGAGAATCGGGATCCAGAGACCTAAACCCTTCACTACTACAGAATACAATATCACAATTGATTCAAAACCGGTAGTGATAGTACTTGGACTATCACTGACTCGAATATCACTGACGGTTTGAGCTCAAAATCGTCTGTGATAACTTATCTTCACAGGCAGTTCTGAGCTCAGAACCGTCTGTGATGTTGGTATTTTTTGTATGATTGCTTTGTTTTCTTGGCTAGCCTCAAAAAATCATGCTAGCCATGCCCTTTGTACATTAGCATTTCAGATATATACACACACACAACCATCACTTGCACATATACATTTCAAGAATTTCACTATATATATATATTTCAATAATCTGAAAAGAAATTTACAAATCTATGACAAGATAACATATTGCAAGATGTACTTAGAAAACAAGACATGAGTCTCATCGCCAGATACGTCGCTCTGATTCCCCGACCGGTTCATTTTGTTGCTCGAGTCATCAGCATCCCAAATCCTGAAACTTTCAACCCTAATTTGCTCAAAGTCTCCACCACATGCATTGTAGTACACAAACCTAGAATACGGAATTGTATTAGTTGCTAACATACAGGAGGAGGAGGAGAGGGAGAGGGAGGAGGTGCACCTGAGACGTCAGAGGTAGAGAGGTTGTGTCAGAGGTGGCTAGGAGGAGGCGTCGGAGGGAGGAGACACCGGAGGTCGGGAGGAGTAGTCTGAGGAGGAGGCGCCGAAGGTGGGGAGAGATAGGGTAAGTGAAGTGAAAAGTCGCAAAGTGTGGAAATGAGCGGGACGAAACTCACCTTAAATTTTATAGAGCGTGGTTCAAATTATAAACTATTACAGTCAGTTTTGAGCTCAAAACCGTCTATGATAATCCAGCACTATCACAGTAAATTCTAACCTCAGAACCGTCTGTGATAGTGCTGGATTATCACAGACGGTTTTGAGCTGAGAACCATCTGTGATAATTAGAATATCACAGACGGTTCTGAGGTGAGAACCTACTGTGATAGTGTTGGATTATCATAGACGGTTTTGACCTCAGAACCATTTGTGATAATTAGAATATCACAGTCGGTTTTGAGTTTAGAACCGTCTGTGATAACTTAACATTTTCTCCCGACAGGCTTTCACAAACGGTTTTGTTCATAACTGTCTGTGATGTGTTGTCCTGCATGTCTATTTCTGTGGTGGTGCTTCCTAAGGGACCATCCCATGAACTGAGGCCCAAAGACTTGAACCCTTTCTAGGGAACTAGAGTTTGGAGACCTAGGCTCTTCCCGAGAAGCCATCCAGGAAACAGGAGGTCGGAAACCTAGACCCTTCCTGAGAAACCATTCGATGAACTGAGACCCGAGGACCTGCACTTTTTATGGAGAACTAGGGCCCAAAGACCTAAGGCCTTCCCATGAAATCACCCGGGGATCAATATCCGGAGACCCAAATCTTTCTCAAGAAATCACATAGGGAATTAGGGTCAAAAACTTGAGTCCTTCCTAGAAAATCGGAGTCTCAAGATCTAGATCTTTCTCATAGAACCACTCGATAAAATGGGCTCGAAGACCTAGACTCTACGCAGATAATCATCCATTGAATTAGGGCATGAGGATCTGAGTCCTCGCAGGAAACCGGTGCTCGAGAGGGCAGACCGCCGGGGATTGGATTCCTCCAGACCTCTCAACCCGAAGGTCTGAGTCCATTTTGGGGGATCGTGGCATGAAAGACTAGAAGTCTCTCCAACAATGTATATCAGTCTAAACAAGCTGATTCTTGTCACTATTTATTTCCAAACTATGTTGATAAAGTGCATCTCGAATACTTGGTTGCTAATTAATTTGTATATAGAAGAATCGAGTCTTCAATAAGTTTGATTAGATACAGTATTTAAGTATTAATTACTGTAAAGCCTCCCATCATCTGCTAGACATTCTAGCTAGCTGTACTTGCATGTACCACAAAATACGTAGTATAACAGTATGACGTTCCACTATTCCAGCTATACAAACATACTCTTCACGGTCAAAAAAAATTATCCTTTTTGATTGCGTATGGTCAAATTTTTCCAATTTGGATCAATATTATAGTTATAAATGTCTAGATTGATTATAATAAAATTATACTACTCTCTTCATCCACCAAAATCTGTTGTTATAGTATGCGTGCAATCAATTTTTTTTAAGTTTGATAACTAATATATTTATAATATTTAAATTAATCACATGAAAATAATATGTTTAGATTCATTGTAAAAAATATTTTAATAGTACTATATTTTTTATAATTTTTACTAACATATTATAAGAAAAATTAATCATCAAGTCGCTTATTGGAGTTATAAAAAGTCAAACACGACAAGTTTTTGTGGTAGAAAACAGTAGCATATTTGTCATAAAATGTAATTTGATAATATTATAATTTTATAAAAAATTTTCAATAATATATAATTGTAAAAAATAATGATCAAAATTTTGTATAGTCAAAAAAAAATGACAAGCTTTATTTTTAATTGGGGAGAGCATTTAAACAAAATCTAGTAGTGCTATGTAAAATGAACCATTAGCATACAATCATAAACTATAGTGTGTGTGGTTGCTTGCAATATCCTCCAGCCTAAACTGTGGAATGTAAGGTCGGGGGTGCTTGGTTGCCTTCGCACGTATATGGCCCACGCTCATGGGACGCAAGCTGCCCTTCGAAGCCAGGTCCGATGGAAACGCAACCCCCTTGTATCTCCGCACGCAACCAGCCTAATAACATGATTAGATGGATGGTTAATTTGTGTTAGTGATTAAAGTTTAAATTAAGGTTTTTTAAGAATTATTAAAGTAGAATAAGAGCCATTCAAGTAAATAAAATGTATTATTATTTTTGATAGTATTTTTTTTATCTTGTAATCCATACAACAATCAAACAACATCACAACTTATAATATCTAACACAAATAATTAAAACACTATTTTATTATATCTTCATAGTTTATCTAGTCAACTTACCTCACTTCTATGAATTAAACATTCATTTGCAAGATTATCTGTAATACAAGCATCTTCTTAGAGGTGCTCCAGACCTCCGCATTAGATCCACTTTACGAACTTCTGAAGGACATCTTTCTTACGACCCAATCACCAATCAAGTCTTTCAGTTGGGCCCGTTGTACTGTAAGCACATTCTAAGTACCTCGCTTCGTTACGGTGCACAATCACTCCATCTAGGGTTTTAAATGGGGCATGCAGAATCTGGCGAGTTTGATTGCGCCATGTTACTCCATTGGATGCCTTGCATCATGAGGCGTCCGCGAAATAGTTTCATGAGCCACACCCGCGTGGTGGAGCCCACCTGCAGCCGTATAGTACCAGATGCCTCCCCTGCACGCGGCCTCGGTCCCTCCGACGTCGCGGGGAAGCACCCGCTGGAACACCGTGTTGTGCAGACAGGCTAAGTTGCATGCTAGCCCATGGCACAAGATTATTGGTAAGTACAGATGAACAGCGCACAAGTATCAACTGAAAATCAGGCACGTACATAAAACGCCGTATATACCAGATAAGGCCACAAGAATCCAGTCGTCCTCTTCTTTTTTCTGAAGACTCCGGTCCAAATCCTAACTTGCCTCTCTCTATCTATTATGATCAACAAAGATCCAAAAATGTACGCGAACAGTCACGGAAACTACCAATGCTTACTTCTTGTCTCGGCTTTTCTGGATGCAAGCTGATGATCTCCTCCCGTCGCTATCCCGTCCCCGGAGAATAATTCCGCACAAGTCAATTAACGTCAGTGTTATTTTTGCACCGATTTGAGCACCAGCTAGCTAGCCACCTCCATTTATGGCGTCTTTGCTGCACCGAGCCTGCATGCACGTTGTTTTGTTGTGAGCCAAACGGGGGATCGATTTAGACTGATCCTGCAACGTCTGATATGACGATCTTGGAACGATCTTTGGACGAGTTCCGAGGGAAATCTTCCGTGGCGCTGCCAGCTTATGGATCCCTCGAGACATCTGCTTGCCAAGGATTTCTTTGCCTTCTTGTGAAGGGAAATTTTTAAAAAAAATTTAAAAAGTTTAAATGACTGCTAAAAGGAAATTCTTAAACAAAAAACAGAGTACATGGTCACAAAATAGCATGGTATATTTCTTCTTCTTATTATTATTATTATTGGTGCATGATGGGTTCAAATAGTAGATTGGATGGATTTGCGCTTTGATTTAACATACTAAAATATATGATCAATGTTACTCTAGCGGAAAACCCAGCAATCAAACAATAGGCTCGAGACTAGATAAAACCCATCAACATGAACCCATGGACTAGAAAAAGAAATTCGCCGTAAAAATTATATAAGTGATAGTATTAAGAATTATTATAATACAAATATTCATAAACTAAACAAACTAACTAAATACTTTACCCTGTATTTTAGCGAAGCATTACACAATCCAAACCCAACAAAATCAACCATGCAAATTGCGTTGAGTTTTGTCGGTCTAACCATGATTAGGTCCAGATGTCTAGTAAAAAAAGAACTAAAAAAATCAATGACAAGTAGATTGATGTGTATTCTCACAACTATTTTTTCCCATGAAACCTCAGGGAATGGGCGCAAACATGACTTGGTAAACTACTAAAACTAAAATCACAAAACAAACTTAACTCCATGGCAAAAATCCTAGTTCCATTCAATAGCCTAAGCAATTAGAACCTATAAAAAGTCTCTGGCCATCGCTCTCCACATGCTTCTTGTAGGCACTTAACCACGAATCTCAAACAAAACTCTGCAACCAAACAACAGGTCTAATACACACTAAAGAATCAAAAAAATTTGAACTCTCATTCAATAGACTGGCACTACTAAATTTTATCCAATCAAGTAAAAATCAAATCACATATACTACATGAAGATCAAAGATGAATTTCACTAGCAACACCACATCCCACTAATCACCATCCCCTCCGCTTATAGTTAGCCCAAAGATTAAAACATACTCCATAAAAGCCCGAACAAACAGAAAAAAAGAAAAAAATTGACCGTTGACCGGAGGAGTAAATGATGGGGTGGGAAGGGGCAAGTGCCCTCTCCGGGGAGCAAATCTTTTGACGCAGACAGAAGCGGCAAGTAGAGATCATTTGATGGATATAGGAGTGGATCTGACTCGACTCACTGCCCACACGCAACGAATCTCTGGCACATGTATTAGACCCCAAATTGTCCTCTTCTTTAGTCTGTCTGGACGATGGATGGGTCTGCTCGCCGCTCGCAGATCATGCGGTGTCACCGAGGCACGAACCGAAAGTCATCATTGTTTCTTTTTTTTTTTTTTTTTGTCTTCTTTGCCAATCCTTAATTGTGCGCAGCCTTCAGCCGGAGCCGGACCATTCGCAGTGTACTATTGGCTGCAAAGGTCATTTGCACACCAGAGTAAAGTGATCACATTACGGTATTTTTGTACTCCCTTCACATCTCTAGGATTTACCTTGTTAAGTCTACTTATTAGTGGATTTATATTTGAACCCGCCATTTCAGATCCTTCGAAAATATAGATAGGTCTTGAACATTCAGATATCTATGTATGCAACTGGAAATAAATCTTGGAAGTCTAGTTTCATACATCCATCTATGTACCTTTTATTATGCTGCACGAGAGTTTTTATCTCTTATCACAAATTAAATCATATGGTGATATGCATCAAAATCAATTGTAGACTAAATTTACGTGTTTTATCTTCTAGTATATAATGATCATATATACTAATTTTCATGTAAGAAAGTCTGGCAATTCCAATCCTTTAGACGCTTGCAGGTCGTTTGATCCTTATTTTTTTTCCTTGTAGGCCCCTGTGTCTTGTCACAAAATTAAAAAAGCTGGCAATAGAATTGGCAATATTATGCTCATTGTTAAGGAGGAGGTTCATTTTTTGAAGTGTTGAAGTGGTTGGTTAATGTAAACGTAGCATTCTAGATACATCCATTCATATTAAATTATTATCATTTAGATTTTAATAATCTTATTGATATGGTTGATTCTCTCCAAATTATACACCATACTTATTTCAAGTTGTATTTTAAATACTTCTTGCCGGTCACACCATTACATCCACAAGATCAATTATGATACTGTCTATAATACCTTACATACTCCATCTATATCAGCATAAAGATTTTTGTCCTCATTTTGTCTGAAAAATTTAACCTAGTTAGTACGGTTAGTTTTTTAAAACTTATATACATACAGTGTTTTATAAGGGACTAAATACATGCAATAATAAGCTTTTTGGCCTAAAATGAACCAGGTGTTACAGCAAGTAATTTAATAATTACAAGTGAGATATCAAGAAATCAAATCTCACCAACAAAAAATAATACACATATCTACACTACAGAATTTAAATCTATAACTTGCAAGTGTTGCAATTTGAACCTTTATCTCCATCAAGATACCAAGGTGTATTGTAAAATGAGCTACAACTGCTAGACATGAGGAGATTCATTTGAAGGAGATTGAATGCATAGTAGTGGATTGCTTCCCTTTGGTTCAACGCCAGAACTCAAATTGGGATTTTGGAGCAAGGTTGCTACTTGACCTTAGTCACTTAGATGAAAAGCACTAATGGAGATGTTCTTCTATTCCCTGCCGATTGGAACGATAACATGCTCCGGTGCCGTCCTATTGGATGCCATCTGGAAAATTCCGGCCTCTAATGCTCCACATCGTCTCCTCTTATATGGGCTCAACATAAGAGGCGAGGATACTTGATCTAAATTGATATGATCTATATACTCTATTTGCAATGTTTACTCTCTTTTTGAAAATTTAAAATAGATTTATATGTGTATATAATGTTCACAAAGGCCAATTAAAAACACAAGCTCTGAATTAGTATTTTTTGTGCGAAATAGTTTTCAAACAACATTTTCGTGTGAAACAAGAGTAAAAATATAAATAAGTTAATATGCCAACATAACATATCTCCTACGGATTAGACCATAGGCAAAAACGTGCCGGACCACGAGATGTGCCAAAATGGCAGGTGTGTTGATGGCATGGGGGCAAGGGTGTGACCGTGTGAGAAGTCGTTGAGAAAGGTGGTAGTTGGGCAGGAATGCAATCGAAGGTTAGGATTATGTAACTCTATAACCTTTGATAGGATTAAAAAAAAGTTTGTTTTATCACGAGGCATACGTAATTGCAAAGACTTCTATTGTTAATATAAATCTAAGTTTCAAAAATAGAAATAAATTGAAAAATTATAATTAATCAGAATTCAAAACAAAATTGATTCAAACTACTACAGATGAGATAAAAGATAATTTCTCTTAATTCAAATTTTTACTAATAAAATAAGAGACAGTCTAATAACTTTATATATAACGCTGGTAAATAGCCAAAGTTTATAGTGAAATGAAGCATTTTTTGTAAAAAGTTGATTTTCTATCACTAAAATTTGGTGTCTAATACAATATATCATTAACTTTTAAACTCTTTATTATATGCTACTAGATTTTTTTACCTAATGTTAAACGTCATTTTTGATTGATCAACTCGGTAAAATGACCAAAATACCCATGTCAGTTGCCATTGAATTAGAACTAATCACCATTTTAAATAAAATAGAGATACTAGAATGTAAAATTTCAAATTTTGAAAGATTGCGATGTGAAATCATGATTTTTAAAATTTCACATTGCAATTATTCTTTTATTTAACATGAATAGATCTAAAAAAAAGACAACTAATATGATTTTTTTTAAGTGCAACTAATAAGATATTTTGATCATTTAACTGAGTTAGCTAATAAAAAATGACATATAACAATAGGCTAAAAAAATCATTGACATATATCAAAAATTCAAAAATTATTAGTACAATTTTCTTTATTTTAATAGTGAAACATACCGTTTTCTTATAATAAAATATAATAATTCCCACGGCGATGATGATGCTTTTGTTTTGCACTGCAACGGTTCAACTGTCTGATTGACCAAGTCACTATTGCCTTCATCAAATCATGGAAGTAGTCCATGGCTAGATAGCCCTGTAACGGGTCAGTCCAGACCGTGTCTTTCAGGCCCATTTCGTAGATTAGTCGAATCTCTTGGCATCATTGATTACCCACGTAGATTCGTAGTGAGTGGTGCAAAATAGACTAGCAAAATTTCATGGGCACCACTTTTGTAGTACAGCGTGCAATATTACAACTCTTCTCGAGTAGTACTTCCCAACTTTATTGTATACTTGCATAGGTTTCGTGCCTACTGCCATCAATATACAAAATGCACGAAGCCACCAAACATGCCATTCAGCTACCACGAGCTGATCCATTGGAATTTCGAAATTGCACGAGTGAGACCAAGGAAGTGAGATTTCTGATAAGCATCCAGAAAGAGTTTGCTTCAATCTTAAGTATTGATTGTTTCTTTCTTTGATACCTCCTGAACACTTGTCTTTGAGTACTGGAAATCGACGGCATGCATGACATCAGCATACAAAAAATATATATACAGTACCGTTGAGGTCAAGATTTACCTATGCGTAGTTTCTAACATGTGCACATAATGTCCACTCAAAACTTGCATGGTCAAAAAACAAACTCGTGGACCCATTTCTTCTTGCAAGTCGTCGCTTCCATTTTCCTCACATATAAAGCAGCTACATTATACCAAGTCGTCGCTTCTTGCAAGTCGTCGCTTCCATCTTCTTGCCAGTCCGGTCATGCCGAATCTGCCCGGTATTACGGGTTGTTTGGACAGTTGTTTCTGCGAGTACAAGATAATGGAGCCAGGGAGCAAGACTTAACTCGATTTTTCTTATAAAAAGAATTCTTTAAAAAAATTACAAATCTAACTTACAATTTAGATAATTTACAAAATTAACTTGTTCTAAAAATACAATTCATTGTGGCGGGGACGTGTGGCATATACCGTACGCCCATGTGTGATAGTGAGCACATTGTGCGGCATGCCAAACAACCAAGCAACAATCAAAATTAGTGTGGTAAGAAAGATACTGCACATTGCATATATGATAGAAATTAAAATTGCTCCTACCGCACATTCCTTGTGCAGTAACAATCCGCATGTTAGTATAGATTTCGTTACTTGGTTAGTTTAGTTGTTTAGTTAGAGAATATATGGTAGAATCTTGCCACACATTGCCTGTGCGACAAGATAGTGACATTCTCTCGCTGCACATGTAGTGTGCAGTAAAATACTGTCGTCCTATTGCACAGATAATTACCACGTGTCATCATCACGTTCAACCGCATTTTCAAAATAGGTTATTTTTTTCTAAATTCTTCATCAGTAAACGGTTATTTATATAAAAAATTCGACTCAACTCCTACAGTCATATATGTGTGGCCACCATGTCGTCATTAACTTATGTATTGCACAGAGGGCACGACCGGACCTTGCCAGTAAACGGATAGTCCAAAATCTCTCAGATTGCGGCAACCCTCAAAGCAATTCCTTTTGATTATAGCCAATAATCCAACTGCTACACCAAACAAAAAATACCAAGAAGTATAGGAATTAGGACATGGATACCACCTCAAAGCCTCAGTTTGTGCTCATCCCATGGCTAGCACCCAGCCACATCATCCCCATGGTCGACATCGGCTGCCTCCTAGCCGCACACGGTGCACCGGTAACCGTCATCACAACGCTAGCCACCGCGCCATTCGCCCAGAGCCGCGTAGCCCGTGCCCCGTCACAGACCGCGGTGATCACGCTCACCGCGCTCCCATTCCCGGCCGCTGAGGCCGGCCTGCTGGAGGGCTGCGATAGGATCGACCACGTGCCCTCCCCCGACATGGTGCCATGCTTCTTCAACGCCAACAAGCTGTTCGGCGAGGTGGTTGCGATGTACTTCTGATGCACTGCGTCGCGCCGACCGGACTGCGATCGCCGGAACGTGCCACGCGTGGGCGCTGGGGATGGCGCACGAGCTCGGCGCGCCTTGCTTTATCTTCCATGGTTACGGTGCATATGCCTTGTTGTGCTGCGAGTACCTCTATGCGCAAAAGCCGCCCGAGGCGGTCGCGTCAGTTGACGAGGTCGTCGACGTCCCAGTCCTGCCCCCGTTCGAGTGCAAGTTCGAGAGGAGGCAGCTGCCGTCGCAATTCCAGTCTAGCTCTAGCATAAGCGCGGTAAGGATGCAAGAGATGCGGCAGTTCGAGATGGCCGCGGACGGCATCGTGGTGAACAGCTTCGAGGAGCTGGAGCTCGGCTCTGCGGCCGCCTTGCAGCGGCCACCGGTAAGAAGGTGCTCCTCGTGGGGTCCGTCTAGCTGTGCCACGAGCCTAGTAGCCTCGACTCGCAGGCCTCGGATGAGGCGAGGCGTTGCATTGCGTGGTTGGACGCCAAGAAGGCCAAGTCTGTGGTGTACGTGAGCTTCGGCAGCGCAGGGTGCAGCCCCCCGTGCAGCTCTTGCAGCTCGGCATGGCGCTCGTGTCCTGCCCCTGGCCTGTCCTCTGGGTCGTCAAGGGGGCCGACTCGCTGCCCGACGAAGTCGCGAAGTGGCTGCGGGAGAACACCGACGTGGACGGTGTCGAGGATAGCAAATGCCTTGTGCTTTGTGGATGGGCACCGAAGGTGGCCATCCTAGCGCATCCGGCAGTCGGCGGCTTCATGACACATGCGGGTGGGGCTCGACGCTGGAGAGTATCGCCGCGGGCGTGTCCATGGCCCTCCTGGCCATTCTTCGCCGAGCAGTTCCTTAATGATAAGCTGATCGTGAACGTGCTTGGCGTGGGCGTGTCGGTCGGCGTGACGAAGCCGACGGACAGCATACTGACCCGTGCCTATCGGAAATGTCGACGGCGAGGCGGAGGCGGAGGTGGGGATGGAACAGGTGAAGAGGGCCTTGGAGAGGCTGATGGATGGAGGAGCTGAAGGGGAAGAGAGGAGGAGTATGGCTCAAGAACTGAAGGCCAAAGCAAAGGCTGCCTTGGAGAATGGGGGATCGTCCTACATCAATCTGGAAAATTTAATCCGGTCTTTCATTTAAAATTGCATTAACACTTTGTTAGACAGTTAATTTGTTGCTGAATAAAATTATTGTATTTATTGTATTTGCGATTGATTTCTTTGCATGGACCGTGCTTCCATGCTCTTCTGAACAAAATGTGATTGTTTTTCAAAACTGTAAGATCACAATAAGCTGTAATGTTTAGAGGAAATTGTCGACAGTTTAGACCGGAGTTAGAGGTGTTCTTGTATTCCCTGCCGATTGGAACAATTGCATGCTCCATGGCCTTCTTATTCGATGCCATCTGGACGTTTTCAGCCTCTAAGTTTGCTCAACAATCTATAGAGTTTTTTTTTTTATAAATAACTTAAATTATAAAAATTAATTATAAAAATTATCCACAATTTTTTATATTTATAAAAATAAACCGCCACGTTAGTTTGTCACGTCTTAGACACTCAATAAGTCCTCTGGTTCTTGTAACGATTCGACATGATACGACCAATTGATCAATTAAAATCAGATTCAACATTGATATGACTAGTTTGTGCATTAGATATGACTACGACTAGATCTAAAATTGATATGAGCACGACCAAATCTAGAACTTATACGATCATTTTTTTAGTTGATACAACCACGACTGAGGAGTCAGAAAGTTTGTTGAGTGTTGGGCACTCGACAAGCCAGTTGTCGCGTTTTGAAGCTGCGACAAGCGGCTTGTCGAGTACTTAGGACGTGACAGGCTAACGTGGTGGTCTATTTTTGTAAAATTCAGAAACTATGGATCATCTTTGTAGTTAATTTTTTAATCTAGATCATTTATAAAAAAAACTCACATTCTATATCATAGTCTCCTTTCTTTGTGGGCTCGACAGGAATCAACGCCTTTCGAAGGGGTATATTGTGTAATGGCTGGCCCAATTGATATAACCCGTGTATATTGTTTTTACTCTCCTCTTTTTGGAAGTTTCAGATGTATTATATGTGTATATAATAGCTACAAAAACAAACAACAACACAAAGTGTGAGTGGATCTTTTTTTTTTATGAAACAAAAACAAAAATACAATCTAGTAAATATGTGAACATAGCTTATCTGGTAGGATGGGCCATAGACAGAAATGTGGTGGACCATATGACGTGCCAGACTGCCAAGTGGGACAGGTGCCAAGGGCAAGGGTGTAAGGCTAAGTCTAGTGCAGAGGCGCTTCGCGAGGCGCTTCAACAGAATATTCTTCAGTATATTCTGTGCCACGTGTGCGAAGCACCACCCCAAACATCCCCCTACTCCAATGCGAGGCGCTTTGCGAGGCGCTTCGCGAGGCGTCTTCTCCAAGCGTCTCTCTCTCCAATGCAAAGGCGATTCGAGAGGCGCTTCGTGCGGGACCCGCATATATAATATGTATTAAAAATTATAATTATTAAAATGAATTTCGGATAATTCGAACACAACCAAATAAAACAAAAAAATTGTAAATAACATTAAAAAAATTCAAATTTTTTTTAATTTTTTTATTTAATAAATGACACACATAGAAATAAACAAGACACATACTAATTAAAATTTGAATACATTTTAAACAAGACTCCGCACAAACTACTACATTTCGGTACCGTCGCCCCTGAAATGCTGCCAAATGTGCTCAACCAGATCCCGTTTCAGTTGCTGATGCGTTGGGCGAGCCCGGATTGCATCGTTTTCAGCTAGCATCTGTGCGAATATTGGCGGAGCACTCCCGTGAAGAGTAGGCGGTGTAACATTAGATGTCCCTTGACTATCGTACGACCCATCGGTCGGGTCATGAGAGTGTCGCTCATCCTCGATTATCATGTTGTGTAGGATGACACACGTTTTCATAATATTGGCAAGGGTTGACCGTCGCCAAAATCGACCGGGGCCGCGGACAATAGCAAATCGAGTTTGCAAGACGCCAAAAGCTCGCTCCACATCTTTTCTTGCTCATTCTTGGTGCTGTGCGAACAACATGTGTTTCTCCGTTTGGGGCAAGGGAATGGTCTTCACGAAGACAGCCCACTCGAGATAAATACCATCGGCTAAGTAGTACCCCATATTGTACTATGTCCCATTAACAGAGTACTGAACAGCAGGAGCTCGGCCGCCCAACACATCCGTGAAAAGGGGGATTGGTTTAGCACGTTGATGTCGTTGTTGGATCCGGCGACACCAAAGAAAGCATGCCATATCCACAGATCTTTGGACGCAACCGCTTCAAGTATTATTGTAGGGACTCCTTGATCACCGCGGGTGAATTGGCCCCTCCACGCAACTGGGCAATTGCGCCATTCCCAGTGCATGCAATCGATGCTTCCCAGCATCCCTTGGAAACCTGGCTCCTCTCCTTGCCGGAGCAGACACCGGAGGTCGTCGACAGTAGGTTGACGAAGATATTCCTCCGCGAACCGAGCAAGGATTCCTTCGACGAAACGCTCCAAACACTCAATAGCCGTCGACTTTCTAATGCGTACATACTCATCGACGGCATCGGCGGGGGAGCCGTAGCACAACATGCGCAATGCCGCTGTATACTTCTACAAGGGATATAGTGTGAGACCCCCATTTGAGGATCACCTTGGTAACCGCCCAGGTAGGTTACACACAGCAGGATGTCACATAAGCTCCAAACCACACAAGCATAGTAATAACATTAAACAAGTACCAGGCCAACATGGCCAATATTACATAACCAAAGCACCGAAAATGGCGCTAAGTAGAGTTGCTAAGAAAATAACTAGTTTATCAGAACCAGAATCGGTATCCAAGTACCGAACACACAACATAAAACACAAAGCAACAACAAACAGCTTGATTTCCATCCGCAGCGGTGTTGGAGGGACTTCTCCCACATCTGACTTGACTTGGTGCGCAATCCTTTTAGAACGTGGGCTCGCTCGGGGTGCTTCCATCTTCAGGTGAGTACTCATAACTGAAAGAATCGGGATCCTCGAATCCCTCTTCTACAGTGGGATAAAATGCAAGGGTGAGCACTTGGTGCTCAGCAATACTCATTCCAGGGATTAATGTGATTGTACTTACATGAGAGTGAAATATATGATTCCGGGGTTTTAGTTTCGTATGGATAGAGATATATAGATTTCCAAGTTATTTGTTCAGTAAAACAGTACTTTATCAAGGAAATGATACTTTAAACATTAAACAGGTTTTCAATAAAACATTAGATGTAGTGGTCTCCCATGAGTCACTACTTTGTTAACCGCATTATGAAACATTCCAAAACATTACTTGTGCTATAACCCATGGATAACATCCACTACAAAAAGACTCCTGAACCTGGGAGTACAGAGTATCTGATACTTCTTTTACACTTTGCAAAGGTGTACCTCTTTTTAAATCCACTGGTTCACTCGGCTTTCAAGTCGGATCAGCTTCATGTGACTTATACACATGTGACAAGGCCGAGATCACACAACACTTTTACAGTTTAGTATTAACAATATCCCCGCCCGGTAAATAGACAGTTAAGTCTCAAGTACCGTTGTGGGTCTTCCCCACTGCCTTACTTACTAGCCTCTCTGGTCTATGTTCCCGCAGGACACATAGCCTTGGTCTATGTCCACGCAAGACATATGACCATTTAAGATTACAGCCACTCGCGGCTTAATCAGGTCTAGGGCGCCTTCCTTCTTTTACGCCTTTTTCTCTCATCATTTTTCTGACTCACACCACTCATGGCCGAATCTTGGCCTTCCAGTTTCCACGCGAGAAACCAGATCGTCAAACCATACAGGGAACTGCTAATACCAAAAAGCTACTAAGTTGTGCCTGTCCCATACCAGGCAAGTGGTTGGTACGTTTATAATTCGTATAGAGACACAGCACAAGGTTCTTGTCCTTATGAACCAATAGTGAGGAACATTCACATACCCTGGTGCGCACCGCACCCTCTCCATACAATCCAATCCTCACTACTGATCCCTTTTATCAGTTTTCTTGACAAAACGGTTTTCATTATAACTTCTCATGTGTTTGACCATTCCAAGTTTAATGTGGATATTCAATACATGAGTCCTAGGGTGACAAAAGCATATATACAAAGGTTCAATAACAAAAAGGGGTTTCATGATCCATTAGGTAATATCTACTCATGTCATTCAAACATAACTTGTATTTTAAATAAGCATGCATAGTAAGAAACAGTGAATATACTTCATATAAAAATATTGGGTGAGACATGATCAAAGGAATGAGGCTTGCCTTGCGATGTTGGGTCTAAATACTCAGACGGATCTTCAAAGACTTCTTCCGCTCCTTCCGCTTCTGACTCTGCGGCAATCAACCAATACACAAACACATACCATAAGCATACAGAAAATAGTTTCCATAGAAATTATTAAGTAAATAAGTCATGCATGCAGGGGAAAAGGGTAGGGCAAGGTCACAAAGGCTCTGGTCGAAGAAACGGCTAAAAAGGATTGAACGTCGAAGGGTCGACATTCAGTTCATGGCTTTGGCATAGCTTCAAACTGGTCTTAGGATAGTTTTCTGGAGAAGTGATAGAAGAGAAAGTTGTAGAACACAACTCCAGGAATCTAGGGGACAAGGTGGCATTTCAATTGCTCAACCAGAAGGGGTCAAACCAGGCTAATGCCAGTGGCTGACATGCACTGACATAGTGCTGGACATGGCCAGAAATTAGGGCATGGCTTAACTTTTGATCCAGGGCTCCAATTGATGCAACACTTTGTCTGGGAGGTAGGCATTACTAACAGGAATAAAATACTCAACAGGGACAAGAGCTGAAAGTGGCCGGAGGGTGGCCAAATCCGGTGAGAAAACACGGTGGCCTGGACATGAACTGAGCTACTGGACAGTGATCTTGGCAAAGGCATAACTCACAATCTAGGCAGATCCAGGTGTCGAGCTAGTGGAAGAAAATGCTCAGGGAGGTGAGGCAAAGCTAAGGGACAAAGTTTCAGGGGCTAGATCGGCCGGGAAAGAATTCCGGCGACCGGCGCTAGAGAAGATGACACTGGAGCTTGGGGATTTTTGATACAGGGCGAAAGAGCTCGATTCCAAGCTTGGGGATGATCTCTAGGGCACAACAAAGCTACTGGAGAGGTTAATTTCATTGGAGATCGGCCGGAGAAGCTTGGCGCCGAAGTCCAGCGAACGGCTGAGGTTCCAGTTTGGGATTTCTTCGATTTGAGCTTAATTGGGGATCCTGATTCAACAGGCTTGCTAGGAAATGGCTAAGGATCAATTTCTACTACTGGGACGAGAGCTAATTCGGGATGAAATGGTTAGCATTGAGGGAACAGGGGTTTTCAGGTTTTCCGGCGATCACCGGCGATGGGGATCGATCTGGTGCAATTGGCTGCTATGACACAGAGAGGGGAACGAGGGGAACTCACTGGTGAACTTGGATTGGAGAGAGGGGCTGTGGAAAGGGCTAGCACCGTGAGCTCACTCACTGGCTCGCCGGAGAAGAAAGCGAAAACGGCGAGAGCTCTGGAAAAATGGCTAAGTCCTGAGATGAGGCTCAAGCACAGCACTGGAGGGTTTAAATAGACACGGGGACGGAGCTTGCGAGGGAAAACACGACAGTGGTTGCTTGCGCCGGGGAGAACTTTGTCGGGCGCAGGCGCAACGACGGCGACGGCGACGTGATTTGCTTCAGGCGGTGCTGCAGCTTTGCCAGTTGCGTTGGAACTTTGTCCGGGACGGCGCAGATGTGGAGGCGACAGCGTAGCTCCGGCAGCGACACGTACTCGCATGCAAATGCCACGGCAACGGGAGCGCGCGCGAAACGCCACTGGAGTACGGCCGTTTAACCGCTGGGCAAGGCGACGCACTGTGCTGGCACGTGCGCACGGGGTGGCTCGGTTGTTCACAACGCAGGCGACAAGAAGCGGTGGCCGGCGGCGAGCAAGCACGGCGAAATCCACGGCGCGGCAACGGCGACACGCGCTGGTCGTAGGCCATGACCAGGTGCTGGTCGAATGGACCTGAAAAGAATATTTGGGCTGTTCTGTAATTCTGAAACTTGTTCCAGGGACTGTTCTGTGAGGAAAGTTTGAATAGGAAAAAGGACTTGATTGCAAATCTGGAGATCTGAGGGTCCGATCTGAAATCTGATTTCGCAGCTAAGTTGCAAAAGATTTATAGAACTTATCTGGCCAAAGTTTGGTAAGATCAGGCAAGATCTGAAGGGTTTCGACAAAATTGGGGAAAACAGTTTAGGGTAAAATTAGGGTAATTAGGGTTTCAAAATGGCGAGGGTTAAAACTCAGCTTTAGGATGGGATTTTGGAGATGATCCCGAAGGGAAAAATGTTCTGAACAACGTTTAGAAGGGAATGGCTAAAGCAGATTAGGGTTTGGGGTCAAGATGTGGATTTTGGCTATTTTAGGGTTTGGCAAAAATAGGGGGTGTTACATATAGCCCCTTTCTAAGGAGGGCATCTCTCCTCTCATTGAAGTACGGGGACCACTCCCTAAGAGCTTCGACGATTCGCAGAAAGAGGGGTTTCCCCATTCGAAACCGTCTGCGAAAGAAGTACTCGGGGTAGACCGGAACGTTGGTGAAGTAGTCCGCGACTAAACGGCCATGACCGCCTTCGCGATCTCTATCGATGTACCTTCTGCTACCTCGTCGACGGCGGTGCGAGGTACCATCGTCTATGCTGGCTTCAAGGTCGTCAACAATGCGACGGTACAGGGGTTGGACCGTCAACCCACTCTGCACAAACGCCGCCACAAACTCTTCGACTTGGCTGATGGCTTCATCGTCGCCACTACTTGTGCTTGAGCTAGAGGACATTTTTTTTGGACAAGGCAAGATATTTTGGACAAGGCAAGATCTTGTGAAGATCAAGACTCCAGGGGTTCTGATATATAGGGAGAGAAGCGAATCAATCACATGAGCCTCTTCCAACGGCTAAATACAAAGGCATCCATCACATGTGTTAGTTCCAACGGGTACAATCCAAAAGCATGGAACACATATCGATCACATGCCAAAAGCAACGGCTAAAATTCAAAAGTATCGATCACATGCCAAAAGCAACGGCTAAAATTCAAACAGGTAAATCCAAAACGACTTAAATTAATAATGCGAGTACAATTTTACAAAGGAAAAGTACATCGTTCAAGCTACTACTTATTCTTCATTTCCTTAATAATGTCGTTCACGTACTCTAATGCGGCCTCATGCGCCTTCTTACGAGCATCCGAGAAATTAGATGTATCCCCCATAATCAGTTTCGTCAACGACTTCATAAATGTGGCTTTTTCCTTGCTGTTGGCCATCTCTTGCAAATTTTCGGCTACAGCAATGGCTTTGTCGGCCACCCTATCGAGGTCGGCATTGGCTTGGCCGATGCACTGCAGGGTCTCCTCGTACGCCGAGGACACCGAGGATGTTTCACTCATTTTTGTCTTACCCTTCTGCTTGTTCTTTGCCGCATCCCGCCCTTCCGGTCGTAGGAGCTCCACAGGTTCGTCGTCGTTGTTTGACAACGATGTGTGGGCACCTTCTTCGTTGAGGCGAGCTCTTTCGGAAGAGTCGAGGTAGCTTCGGCACCACTTCGGTTGACGGTTGACCACGCACGGCACTCCACCAGTGCTCCAAGATGAAGAGATGACCCACCTCCTGCTTATACATGTCCCGTGCTTGAGACATTAATTGGTCGTCCGAACAACCACTGGCGTAGGCATCCCTCAACCTACAATAGATGCCATTGAAGTGAACAATTTTCTTGTTGTTCTTCTGCCAATGGTCTTTGCAGTGCCTAACGTCCCGTCTGCGGTCGGGCGGACTGCTCCTGTTGTACGCCTCAGCGACCTTCGACCAATATATGTCGAACTTTTGGTAGTTCCCCTCGACCGGATCAAGAGAGTTATTCAACCATGCACTGATCTGGAGGATGAAAAATTCAAATTTTCAAAAACTAAGATAAAACCTGTCGAGAAAAAATGTACGATACAAATATTTAATATTTAGATGAACACTCACAAGTCGCATGTCGTCCGGTTGTGACCAGTTCAATCGTTTACGCCGCTGTGCAGCGGTTCATTCGCTTTTGCCGGCATTGTCGTCGTCCTCGCACTCGACCGGGGCCGTGCTACGCGGACTGCCGGTATCTGATACGGACGTGGAGCGGGAATTCTTTGCCGGTGCTTGCGGAGGCGACATTTCCGCGGGGATGGTCGGAGCTCCAACGAAATGAGAATTCTGACCGTAAGGGCCGTAGGGGGGTTGTGCGTACGGATGTGCATATGGATATGGTTGGCCATATGGAGGGGGTGGGGCGTATGGTGGATAACACATCGGATATGGTGGAGGAGGGGGCTGAAAACTGGGCGGATTTTGGCCGCTTGGCGCTTGGGGGCTCTCGTCATCGAAATTAGGCTCGCCAAACCAGTTCACATAACCGCGGGGTGAGTGTTGGCCATTGGAGAATTTTCTGGGAAAAAATTTGTTGAACTTTGCTGGAAAAGTGTGTGGTTTGAACATGTGTTGAGTGCAAATGAGCTGAATCTTGCTCCTATTTATAGCTAGGGGAGCACACAATTTTTCAGAATTTTTTGGTGATTTTTTGTGAATTTTTGGTATTTTTTATGAATTTCTAGGCTTAAAAAGGAATAAAATATTTAAAATAGCTAGTTTTAACGGCTATAATACAACGGCTGTTTTTTTGTCTCGCTGACAGGTGGGACCGGGGAGAAAATGACACAACGGCTAGTTTCTCGCGCATAAAAAACACTCATCACACTGACAGGTGGGACCCGCAGCCAACCGGGCCCGCGAAGTAGTGGGAGAAGCACGTACACACGCGTGTGCACGAAGCCACCGCGTACACTGCCACCACGCGTTTTGTGGGCCCCACCAAAACGCGTGGCGCACAGAAACACCTCCCACCCCGTCACTGACATGTGGGTCATGGAGCGCGTTTGGGCCCACATGTCAGTGCACACGACGCGGGGGTGGCTAGCGCACGCGGGGGACAGCGGTGGGGCCCACAAACCGCGTCCCGAGGCGTCACGCGTGCTTCAACGCGGGCGCCACGCGTGCGAGGCGTCTGCAGTGAACCGTCAGGATTATTTAACTCTGTAGCCTTAATTATAACCTTGGTAAGTAGCAAAAAATGAATCTTTATTTTTAAATCATACCTTTTCGTTATAACAGAATCTAATAATTCCGACGGTGATATGACGCTTTTGTCTTGTACTAAAACAGTTCGACTGTCTGACTGACCAAATCACTGTTGCATTCATCGAATCATGGAACTAATTATATGGTCCCGGGCTAGACAACCATGTAAGGGTCAGTCCAGACCGTGTCTTTCGGCCCCGTTCGTAGATGAGTCAAATCTTTTATCATCAATTCATCATTGATTACACACGTAGATGCGTATTAAGACTGACCAATACCGGATCACTAAAATTCGACGACCACCATTTTTTAGTACAGCAAGCAATATTACAACTCTTCTTGGGTACTTCCCAAGTTTATTGTGCACAAGCATAGGTCACGTGCCTTCTATTCTTAAGATACAAATGATATCAAACATGTTGTTTATCTCTGACAAATTATTCCGTTAGGAAGTAGACTTGAAAATAGATAAAAATCTAATCTTGTGACTCGTAAATTCAAAAGACTATTCTAACTCTTTTGATTAGGTCGTCTTGTATTGTGTTTTACCGGAATGAAATTCTAAAAAAGAAAATTTATTCTAACCCATCATTATCCTACAAAACTTATCTAACACGCAACCTAGCCAAACCTCCGAGGAGAAAAAAACATAAAGCCTTTGCTTTCACATGGACCTCAACTTTGAATTAAAACCGGTCCTTCATTTACTCTACAATAAGGGTCAAATAGCCTTGGCTTTCAGATGGAAGCTCGGGAGGAGAAAGAAGGATATTTTGAGAACAAAAAAGTGAGAAAGGAAAGAGCGGGGAATTGAGAGTTGAGGTTCTGAGTCGGCCCTTTTCTTTATCTAGTGATCTTGGAAGTTGCCTCACTATTTGATATTAGGCTTGCCCAATGCACTCCAGGTTATTGAAAGTTGCACGAGAGATCAAGGCCATGAGATTATTAAGACACTCGAATTTCCTTCACAAGTCATTTCAAATTTATCATTATTTTTACTTATATATATTACGACTATGGTAAACTTCTTTTATCATCTGTGCTTCTACTCTTATTGTCAATTTTCTCATTTTAGGTTATCTTTTTTTATTTTAGATTATCACATTTTCTTAATTAAGATTGTCATATTTTATGAGGTAAAGTTGTCATATTTTTATAGTAAAAGTTGTCGCATTTTTTAAATTTTAGGTTGTTTAATTTTCTTAGAATTTTTTATACTTCTTTTTTTCTTTTTTACTGTCATTTTAAAATTTGCATAGCTCTGAAATACAAATTTCTCTATTAGTAGACAACCACATCAACATTTTGGACTATTCCCTAAAGAATTTATCAATAACTGAAAGTAAATTTTATGATAAATATATTAATATTATTTTTATATAATGAATCTTAATTCTTTTTTTATACTAGTGGTTAAATTTTTTAAAAATTGGCTTGTATGTAATCAAACAATATGTAAAAAATCATGGGAAATATATGAGATGTGAACACTTTAACCACATCCATATAGATACTTTTTGAATAAACATATGTGATATTAGCATATAAAAATACATATCCATTGACTTGTCAGCTCATCAAATATGGCTCTCGTAGAACTCAAGATTTACCTGCATTGTAGTTTCTAACACGTGCACATAATATCCACTCAGAAGTTGCACGGTCAAACAATAAACTCATGTACAATTTGTTCTGGCAAGGCGTCGCTTCCATTTGTCTCATCTACTAAAGCGCAGTTGAATTATTGCGTATGGGCTGTCCGGTCATGCCGAATCTTCGGCGGTATCTTGTGTCGTTTGGATAACGTTGGTGGTTCTCGCAAGAACAAGCTAATCTAACCACGGACCAAGACTTAACTCATATATAGGTGTGTGTGGCCTGTGGCCACCATGTCGACATCGGCCTGCATATAACGCCCAGCTTGCGGCGACCCTCGAAGCAACTCCTTTTGCGGATAGCGCATTATCCAACCGCCACACCGAACAAACAATACCAAGAAGTGTAGGAATTAGGACATGGAGACAACCTCAAAGCCTCAGTTTGTGCTCATCCCATGGCTAGCACCCAGCCACATCATCCCCATGGTCGACATCGGCTGCCTCCTCGCCGCACACGGCGCACCGGTAACAGTCATCACAACGCCAGCCAGCTCGCCACTAGTCCAGAGCCGCGTAGACCGTGCCGCGTCACAGGCCGCGGTGATCACGGTCACCACGCTCCCCTTCCCGGCTGCTGAGGCCGGCTTGCCGGAAGGCTGCGAGAGGATGGACCACATTCCCTCCCACGACATGGTGCCTTGTTTCTTCAAAGCGAACGAGCTGTTCGGCGAGGTGGTTGTGCGGTACTTTCGATGCACTGCCCCTCGCCGAGCGGACTGCGTCATTGCCGGAACGTGCCACACTTGGGCGCTGGGGATGGCGCACGAGCTCGGCGCACCTTGCTTCATCTTCCAAGGCTATGGTGCGTTTGCCTTGTTGTGCTGCGAGTACCTCTACACGCACAAGCCGCACGAGGCCGCGTCAGTTGATGAGATCGTCGACGTCCCGGTCCTGCCGCCGTTCGAGTGCAAGTTCGCGAGGAGGCAGCTGCCGACGCAATTCCTACCTTACCTTCACATAGGCGGGGGAAGGATGCAACAGATGCGGCAGTTCGAGATGGCCGCAGACGGCATCGTGGTGAACAGCTTCGAGGAGCTGGAGCTCGGCTCTGCGGCCCTCCTTGCAGCGGCCACCGGTAAGAAGGTGCTCACCGTGGGGCCCGTCTCGCTGTGCCACCAGCCTAACCTCGACTCGCAGGCCTCGGATGAAGCGAGGCGTTGCATTGCGTGGTTGGACGCCAAGAAGGCCAAGTCTGTGGTGTACGTGAGCTTCGGCAGCGCAGGGTGCATGCCCCCCGTGCAGCTCTTGCAGCTCGGCATGGCGCTCGTGTCCTGCCCCTGGCCTGTCCTCTGGGTCGTCAAGGGCGCCGACTTGCTGTCCGATGACGTAGCGAAGTGGCTGCGGGAGAACACCGACGCGGACGGCATTGCCGACAGTAAGTGCCTTGTGGTGCGTGGATGGGCGCCGCAGGTGGCCATCCTTGCACACGCGGCTGTCGGAAGCTTCATGACGCACTGCGGGTGGGGTTCGACGCTGGAGAGTATCGCCGCTGGGGTGCCCATGGCCACCTGGCCGTTCTTCTCGGAGCAGTTCCTCAATGAGAAGCTGATCGTGGACGTGCTTGGGGTGGGCGTGTCCGTCGGCGTGACGAAGCCGACGAAGAATATACTGACCCGTGGCAGTGGACAAGGTGGCGGCGTCGAGGCAGAGGCGGAGGTGGGGATGGAACAGGTGAAGAGGGCCTTGGAGAGGCTGATGGATGGAGGAGCTGGAGGGGAAGAGCCGAGGAGGAAGGCTCAGGAACTGAAGGCCAAAGCAAAGGCGGCCTTGGAGAATGGGGGATCGTCCTACATCAATCTGGAGAAGTTGATCCAGTCTTTCATTTGAAATTGGATTGACACTTGTTACTCAGTTAATTTGCTAAATAAAATTTTTGTATTCTAGAAAAAGAAAAATAAATTCTAATGATATTAAAAATACCACATTAATTTTGAGTCTACATAAAAATACTTAAAATTCATATATTAATTCTAGAGAAATAAATATTATTAAAAATTTCTACATTAATCAGAAAAAAGTTCTATTCCATTCATTATATTTATAACGGTATGGATTTATTATATAAAATATTATGTTCAAAATCAACTTTATCTTTATTATGATATACATATTTATATAAAAAATCATATTCAAAACCAACTATATCTCTATTATAATATTAAAAAAAGATATCTTTTAATGAAATATAAATAAAATTTTTCATTATAAAGAGACTAGTAATGCAATTGTCTAGAATTCGGGATAGTTTATTGTATTTGTTTTTGATTTTGCCATGGATTGTCCTTGGATGCCCTTCTGAATAAAATATTTTTGATTTCTAAAACAGTTACGATCACATCAAGCTGTAATTTTTGATGAATGATACATCTATCCTGCACATCATATAGTACACATGGCAATGATTGGGGTCGGATAGCCGTGGGCCAAATGGGGGGGGGGGGGGTGGGGGGTGGGGGTGTTGGGAGTTTCCTAACAGTTTAGACCTTTCTTAAAATAAAATAAAATTTAGATAACTATAACAACAAAATAGTTGCTTTGATCTGACAGCAAAATTGTCTCATATATTGAAAAAATATTCTGCCGTGGGTTATTAAAAAGGAACTTAACAATTTATATGATGGTGGAATTGCCTTATTTTTAATTTTATTATGAAAAACTCATAAATTAACAATAGTAAAAACTCATGAGATGTCAATATGAGTAATATTTGAACAAACTCAAAATATTAAAATAGATTAGAATTAGATTGAACTTTATCTCAGAAGTGTTTGGATTATGTCCTGTCTTTTTCTCAGTTAGGACTTAAAATTGACCCGGATTGTACAATACTACAATTGGGCATTCTATTTCCATGCCAACACATGACGTGTTCATATTTGCATACCTGTGATGTACAATGAGTCCTCGGGTTTGGTTTGTAGCAATTGGCTCATGTTTCTTCCTGTGAAACCTTGCTCTATATTCTAATTGTCTTCTTAATTAAGATTATTTTAAACTATGGTCTTAATTATATATAACCTTGGCAAGTAAAAAAAATTTATAGGAGTATAAAATAATCTTTATAAAATCAAATATACATTTTCCTTATAATAAAATCTAGTAATTTCTACCGTGATAATGATATTTTTGCTTTATACTTAAATAGTTTAACTCCCTCGTTGACCAAATCACTGTTGCATCGAACCATGGAAGTAAGGATAAATGGTCCTGGGCTAGACGGTCATGTAACGGGTCAATCCAGACCGTGTCTTTCAGGTCCAATTCGTAGATCAGTCAAATATTTTAGCATCATTGCTTACGCACGGCATGTAGACGTAATTTTTTTTTAAATAACAAAAAAAAAATCATAAAAATAACTCACAGTTTAACAACTTTCAAAAAAAAAAAACTAGAGGGCTGTGATATAAAAATTGTTCCGGGTGGGAGATGCGATAGAATTTCTGTTGCGGGTGGGAAAATTTTCTTTTCTATCGCATGCGCAAGCCGTGAAAGAAAGCATCCCTCCACTGTTCAAGGTAGGAATTATTTGCTTTATACCACTGAGAAAATGGCTATTCCGAGATATACTATTAAAAAAAGATGAATTGATTATATGTCATTGGAATTCAAAATAGTTTTTGATAATATCATTAGCATTACATTCCGTTAATAAAATTTTAGTTTTTCATATTATTTAAATATTAGGCATGTTAGATTTTTCAAAGATACTTATTATATCCTTAACCTTAACTTTTCAGTGGCCATATCGGAATATGTCCGGCCACTTCGAACAGATAGCCCCGGACGGATGGATATGTTTCTGTTTACACTCAGCAAAAGGCTGAAAAAATTTGTACAGGCCGGACAATGTCCGGCCATTTCGGACAAAGTCCGGCCCACTACACACTGACAATAAAACAAACATAACTTTTGATCCAGAGATCCGATTGAGGTGATTTTTGGTTTTTTGGAAAGATAACTTAGAGCTCTACAATTTTTTCAACAGAAACAAGACCTAGAAAGGTCTAAAAACTTCTAGAAAACTCAAAAATTTTCTACTGTCAAAATGTTCAATCCAAAATCATCTCAAATGCAATTTGGGGTATTTGCACATACGAATTTTGCCGTTTTCTCGCAGATATGATTGCTGTCACTCAGCAACGACCACGACCACACAGGTCTGACATCTGATCGAAAACAGGTGGTCAATAGGGTTTGGTCGAGCGTACGCAAGCGAGCCGAAGACTGGTACGACCAGTCCGAACTCCTACGACCACACCCAAACCTTAAACAGAAAGCCGCCAAACAAGCGACACGACTACGACCACGTATCAACACTGATACGATCAGAATATGCAAATACGACCACGACCAACTCTAGATAAATAAACCAATTTAAACAGCTGGCGATCACGACTAAGTGCAGTTTTCAAAACAATTAATCTAATGCACATGAACTACACTTAGACTCACTAGCAATGCAAGACATTAGTGCAAGATGATATGAATGCATCTGAGCTTCCGTACTAGATAGATTCAAGCTACTAGTTTCCGACTCCTCTTAATAGTACGGTCAAACTAGTAAAAAAAAGCTTATCAACCCGGTCTGTTTCCAAACACCGAGACCGGTAAAACCCTAAGAAAATAATCCTTAATCTTGGATTTACCTTAGGTGGAGTTTGACCTTGTGAAGCTCGATCGCTCGACGCTCGTCATCGCAAAGCTCGTCCTTGCTAAGCTTGACCTTGCTCGGGATGTCTCATATCGTCTTCATCCTCCTCACGTCCTTGCTCACTTTTATCCTGCAATCAAACTGAGACTACAATACGTACACTCAATACACAATATTAGTCTCAAATATAGGTCGTCATTAATCACCACCAGAGAAACTACTCCACACAGGAGTTAGCTCGACAGTTTCTCTTTCCAGTGAAATAACGCAACTATATTCAACGAGTAGTAAATGAGTATGAGATAGAATACAATCATATAGATCCTAGATGATAAACACATATGCACACGATCTATACTACTCATGTTAAGATATCAATCAACCTAGATGACCAAAGTGATGAGCTCCCCCTCAACCTGTGCATCGACATAAAATTTACAACTGGAGTCATCGGTCTCAAGGTTTGTCATATAACATCTTGATCAATCAATTTGCACAAGCTTGATGCAACCACCGAGCTCCTGTGAGACCCCCATTTGAGGATCACCTTGGTAACCGCCCAGGTAGGTTACACACAGCAGGATGTCACAAGAGCTCCAAAACACACAAGCAAAGTAATAACATTAAACAAGTACCAGGCCAACATGGCCAATATTACATAGCCAAAGCACCGAAAATGGCGCTGAGTAGAGTTGCTAAGAAAATAACTAGTTTATCAGAACCAGAATCGGTATCCAAGTACCGAACACACAGCATAAAGCACAAAGCAACGACAAAAAGCTTGATTTCCATCCGCAGCGGGGTTGAAGGGGCTTCTCCCACATCTGACTTGACTTGGTGCGCAATCCTTCTAGAACGTGGGCTCGTCCGGGGCACTTCCATCTTCTGCCGGGAACTCGTAACTGAAGGAATCGGGATCCTCGAATCCCTCTTCTACAGTTGGATGTAAATGCAAGGGTGAGCACTTGGTGCTCAGCAACACTCATTCCGGGGATTATTGCAATTATACTTATATGAGGGTGAAACATATGAATCCGGGGTTTTAGTTTCATATGGATAGAGATATATAGATTTCCAAGTTATTTATTTAGTAAAACAGTACTTTTGTCATGAAAATGATACTTTAAACATTAAATAGGTTTTCAATAAAACATTAGATGTAGTGGTCTCCTATGAGTCACTACTTTGTTAACCGCATTATGAAAACCATTCCAAAACATTACTTGTGCTATAACCCATGGATAACATCCACTACGAAAAGACTCTTGAACCTGGGAGTACAGAGTATCTGATACTTCTTTTACACTTTGCAAAGGTCTATCTCTTTTTAAATCCACTGGTTCACTCGGCTTTCAAGTCGGATCAGCTCCATGTGACTTATACACATGTGACAAGGCCGAGATCACACAACGCTTTTACAGTTCAGTATTAACAGTATCCCTGCCCGGTAAATAGACAGTTAAGTCTCAAGTACCGTTGTGGGTCTTCCCCACTGCCTTACTTCCTAGCCTCTCTGGTCTATGTTCCCGCAGGACACATAGCCTTGGTCTATGTCCACGCGAGACATACGACCATTTAAGATTACAGCCGCTCACGGCTTAATCAGGTCTAGGGCGCCTTCCTTCTTTTACGCCTTTACCTCTCATCATTTTTCTGAACTTACATCACTCATGGCCGAACCTTGGCCTTCCAGTTTCCACGCGAGAAACCAGATCGTCAAACCATGCAGGGAACTGCTAATACCAAAAAGCTACTGAGTTGTGCCTGTCCCATACCAGGCAAGTGGTTGGTACGTTTACAATTCGCATAGAGACACAGCACAAGGTTCTCGTCCTTACGAACCAATAGCGAGGAGCATTCACATTCCCTGGTGCGCACCGCACCCTCTCCATACAAACCAATCCTCACTACTGATCCCTTTTATCGGTTTTCTTGACAAACGGTTTTCATTATAACTTCTCAGGTATTTGACCATTTCAAGTTTAATGTGGATATTCAGTATATGAGTCCTAGGGTGACAAAAGCATATATATGATGGTTCAATAGCAAAAAGGGGTTTCATGATCCATTAGGTGATATCTATTCAGGTCATTCAAACATAACTTGTACTTCAAATAATCATGCATAGTAAGAAACAGTGAATATACTTCATATGAAAATATTAGGTGAGACATGATCAAAGGAATGAGGCTTGCCTTGCGATGTGGGGTCTAAGTACTCAGACGGATCTTCAAAGACTTCTTCCGCTCTTTCAGCTTCTGACTCTGCGGCAATCAAATAACACACAAACACACACCACATAAGCATACTGAAAATAGTTTCTATAGAAAGTATTAAGTAAATAAGTCATGCATGCAGGGGAAAAGGTTAGGGCAAGGTCACAAGGGTTCTGGTCGAAGAAACGGCTAAAAAGGATTGAACGTCGAAGGGTCGACCTTCAGTTCATGGCTTTGGCATAACTTCAAACTGATCTTAGGATGGTTTTCTGGAGAAGTGATAGTAGAGAGAGTTGTAGAACACAACTCCAGGAATCTAAAGGACAAGGTGGCATTTCAATTGTTCAACCAGAAGGGGTCAAACAAGGCTAATGCCAGTGGCTGACATGCACTGACATAGTGCTGGACATGGCCAGAAACTAGGGCATGGCGTAACTTTTGATCCAGGGCTCCAATTGATGCAACACTTTGTCTGGGAGGTAGGCATTACTAACAGGAACAAAATACTCAACAGGGACAAGAGCTGAAAGTGGCCGGAGGGTGGCCAAATCCGGCGATGAACTACGGTGGTGACATGGCACAGGTACAGCTCTGGACAAACATTTGGCAAAGGCATAACTCACAATTTAGGCAGATCCAGGTGTCGAGCTAGTGGAAGAAATTACTCAGGGAGGTGAGGCGAAGCTAAGGGACAAAGTGGTGTCGGCTGAATCGGCCGGGAACGAATTCCGGCGACCGGCGCTGGAGAAGATGACACTGGAGCTCGGGGATTTTTGATACAAGGCGAATGAGCTCAATTCCAAGCTTGGGAATGATCTCTAGGGCACAACAAGGCTACTGGAGGGGTTAATTTCATTGGAGATTGGCCGGAGGGGCTCGGCGACGAGGTCCGGCGAACGGCTGAGGTTCCAGTTTGGGATTTCTTCGATTTGAGCGCAATTGGGGATCCTGATTCAACAGGCTTGCTAAGAAATGGCTAAGGATCAATTTCTACAACTGGGACGAGAGCTAATTCGGGATGAAATGGTTAGCATCGGGGAAACAGGGCAATTGGGCCTTTCCGGCGATCACCGGCGATGGGGATCGATCTGGTGCAATTGGTTGCTACTACACAGAAAGGGTGAAGAGGGGAACTCACTAGTGAACTTGGATTGGAGAAAGGGGCTGTGGAATGGGCTAGCACCGTGAGCTCACTCACTGGCTCGCCGGAGAAGAAAGGGAAACAGTGAAAAACTGGGAATTTGGCTAAGTCTTGAAGTTGTGCTTCTTCACAGCACTGAGGGGGGTTTAAATAGGCACGGGGACGGAGCTTGCTAGGGAAAACACGACAGCGGTTGCTTGCGCCGGGGAGAATTTGTCGGGCGCAGGCGCAACGACGGCGACGGCGATGTGATACGCTTCAGGCGGTGCTGCAGCTTTGCCAGCGACGCCAGGGTGCCTTGGAACTTCGTCCGGGAAGGCGCAGATGCGGAGGCGACAACGTAGCTCCGGCAACGACACGTACACGCATGCAATTGCCACGGCAACGGGAGCGCGCGCGTGAAACGCTGCTGGAGCGCAGTCGTTTAACCGCTGGGCAAGGCGAAGCAATGGTGCTGGCACGTGCGCGCGGGGTGGCTCGGTTGTTCACAACACAGGCGACAAGAAGCGGTGGCCGGCGGCGAGCAAACGCGGCGAAAACACGGCGCGGCTACGGCGAAGACGCGCTGGTCGTAGCCAACGACCAGGTGCTGGTCGAATGGACCTGAAAAGAATATTTGGGCTGTTCTGCAATTTTGAAACTTGTTCCAGGGGCTGTTCTGTGAGGATAAATTGAATAGGACTTGGGCCTGATTGCAAATATGGAGATCTGAGGGTCCGATCTGAAATCTGATTTCGCAGATAAGTTGCATAAAATTATTAGAACTTATCTGGCCAAAGTTTGGTAAGATCAGGCAAGATCTGAAGGGTTTCGACAAAATTGGGGAAAACAGTTTAGGGTAAAATAGGGTAATTAGGGTTTTAAAATGGCAAGGCTTGAAACTCAGCTTTAGGGTGAGATTTTGGAGATGGTCCCGAAGGGAAAAATGTTCTGAACAACATTTAGAAGGGAATGGCTGAAGCAGATTAGGGTTTGGGGTCAAGATGTGGATTTTGGCTATTTTAGGGCTTGGCAAAAACAGGGGTGTTACAGCTCCCCCTCTACGTATGCATCAATATCAAACCCGTAACTGAGGAAACATTCAATTCAGGGTTTACCGATAATCAATTCAATTCACTTGTGCTAAATCAGGATTTATCTAATTTGTCATTTGATCATCAAAAATTGACATATTCAGATTAACTTTAATCACAATGGATTTATCCAAATCGTCATTAATCATCAAAAACTAGATACTAAGATCTACCTAGATCCAACAATCTCTCCCTTTTTTATGATTGATGACAACACCATTTATAAGCTTAATAAATCCAAAACCGAATTTTCAGCTCCATTTCAATATATGTGAAAACATATCGAAACTGAACACAACATCTAATCTTATGAGTTAAGAGATATACATAACAATTGAGCACAAGTTCAATCAAGTCATCTTTCAAAACCATCAACTTTCTCAATGTTCAATCAAGTCATCTTTCAAAACCATCAACTTTCTCAATTTTCTCCAACTCAAATATCTCTTCCAAAGATTGATGTTAATGATATCAAATAATATCTCTCCCCAAATATCATTATTAATCTTAAATTTCTCCTATCATCTGTCTCAGATATCAATATCAAATCATCAATTTGTACCCATTTGATATCTATCTCTCCTCCTTTGTCAATTAACTCAACTGACTCTAATGTCTCCCAATTTCATCAGTGGTACAGACCAAAATTCCCCTATAACTTACATATTTTTACTCAAAAAATTAGACTAAAAACAAATAATTGATAAAATTTACATAATTTATTCATGACTTATATAGTGATATTTTAAGAGAACGGAGAGAGAAGTTATCATAGGTAGAGATGTGATACAAAACATGTGGAGGGGGTTGTTGGAGTTAATGGAGGTGAAAAGCGGTGGAGGATGGGTTTGAAATTCCGAATCAAGAGGGAAGGGAAAGGCATGGGAGATGACTCAGCGAAGATCAAGAATAGTGAGGTACGATTATTCAACTAATTTGTGAGAGAGACAGAGAAATAGATAAGACAATGTGAGACTATGGGATGTATTAAGATTTTTGCAAGTTATTAAGTGATGCAAACTTAAAAATGTTCAATCCCTAAAATACCTTTGGCTTAATCAATGGTGTATAATTTTTTTTAGAATGGTATCTCTTGGTACCTTTAAAGTATGGTAAAGCACCTCATATTTACAATGGATAATTTTATCACTCTTAAAAATTATTTACTGTTGATTAAACCAAGAGTATTTTAGGCATGTGATTTTTTTAAAGTTTGTGTCATCTAGTAATTGGCAAAAAAAACCTAATACATCTTATGATCAACTCCCTCATGTTGTTTTTCCTATCTCTACATCCGTCTTATCATCTAGTTGGTAATCTATAAATTCATCGTCACTTTTGTTAATATGCCTTTTATTTAAAAGAATTGCCACGACCACTAGAAAAGATAATAACCATTACCACAAATGGAGAAGAAAAAATAATATTGATGACTAAATTACATAACTAATCCTTCACTCTTTTTTAGGTTTGTATCTGACTCACAATTCGAGTACATGACCCACATGAAACATCTATTCCGAACCATCATATTTAGATGGATAAATCATTATTCTAATTTTAAAACAGTGAAGCACTTCTCAAAAAATATATATCCGTTGACTTGTCAGCTCAACAAATATGACTTTTGACGACAGCTCATCAAATATGACTTTTGACGAAATCAAGATTTACCTAAGCATAGTTTCTAAGATGTGCACATAATGTCCACTCAGAAGTTGCACAGTCCAACAGCAAACTCGTGTACAATTTGTTCCTGCAAGGCTTGCATTTTTTCGCACCTTCTGCGTACTTGCGTGTGGCCAGTCCGGGCATACCGAACTTGTGTTGACTTTGTCTTCGTTCTCGCAAGTACAAGATAATCTAACCATGGATCAAGACTTGACTCCTATCCAGATTATCGCAACCCTCGCGGCAAATGCTGTTGCGAATAGCCAATTAATCCAACTGCCACACCAAACTAACAATACCACCAAGTATAGGAATTAGCACATGGATACCACCTCAAAGCCTCACTTTGTAGTCATCCCATGGCTAGCACCCAGCCACATCATCCCCATGGTCGACATCGGCTGCCTCCTCGCCGCACACGGCGCGCCGGTAACCGTCATCACGACGCCATCCACCGCGCTACTCGTTCAGAGCCGCATAGACCGTGTGGCGCCACATGCCGCGGTGATAACGGCCACCGCGCTCCCCTTCCCGGCCGTTGAGGCCGGCCTGCCGGAGGGTTGCGAGAATATTGGCCACTTGCCCTCCCGCGACATGGTGCCCTGTTTCTTCAACGCCAACAAGCTGTTCGGCGAGGTGGTTGCGCGGTACTTTCGATGCAGTGCACCCCGCAGACCGGACTGCGTCATCGCCGGAATGTGCCACTCGTGGGCGCTGGGGATGTCGCGCGAGTTTGGCTCGCCTTGCTTTATATTCCGTGGCTTCGGTGCGTTTTCCATGTTGTGCTGCGAGTACCTCTACACGCACAAGCCGCACGAGGCCGCGTCAGTTGATGAGATCGTCGACGTCCCGGTCCTGCCGCCGTTCGAGTGCAAGTTCGCGAGGAGGCAGCTGCCGTTGCAATTCCTGCCTTCCTTCCACATAGACGAGGCGCAAGAGATGCGGGAGTTCGAGATGGCCGTGGACGGCATCGTGGTGAACAGCTTCGAGGAGTTGGAGCTCGACTCTGCGGCGGGCCTCGCGTCTGCCACCGGTAAGAAGGTGCTCCCAGTGGGGCCTGTCTCGCTGTGCCACGTGCCCAGCCTCGACTCGCAGGCCTCGGATGACGCGAGGCGGTGCATGGCGTGGCTGGACGCCAAGAAGGCGAAGTCTGTGGTGTACATCAGCTTCGGCAGTGCAGGGTGCATGCCCCCTATGCAGCTCTTGCAGCTCGGCATGGCGCTCGTGTCCTGCCCCTGGTCTATCCTCTGGGTCGTCAAGGGCGCCGACTTGCTGCCCGACGACGTCACGAAGTGGCTGCGGGAGAACACCGACACGGACGGCCTTACCGACAGCAAGTGCCTTGTGGTGCGTGGATGGGCACCGCAGGTGGCCATCCTTGCTCACGCGGCAGTCGGCGGCTTCATGACGCATTGTGGGTGGGGTTCGACGCTGGAGAGTATCGCCGCTGGAATGCCCATGGCCACCTGGCCGTTCTTTTCGGAGCAGTTCCTCAATGAGAAGCTGATCGTTGACGTGCTTGGCGTGGGCGTGTCCGTCGGCGTGACGAAGCCAACGGAGAATTTACTGACCCGTGGCATGGGGATTGGTGGTGACGGCAAGGCGGAGGTGGGGATGGAACAGGTGAAGAGGGCCTTGGAGAGGCTGATGGATGGAGGAGCTGAAGGGGAGCAGAGGAGGAGTAAGGCTCATGATCTGAAGGTGAAAGCAAAGGCTGCCTTGGAGAACGGGGGATCATCCTATATGAATTTGGAGAAGTTGATCCAATGCTGCATTTGAAATTGGACTAGCACTCCTTGGTCGGTTAATTTGTAGCTGAATAAAATTGATTTATTGTATTTGTCATTGACATTTACATGGATTGTCCTTTCATGCCCTTCTGAATAAAATGCGTGTGATTTTTAAAATAGTTACGATCACATCAAGCTGTAATTTAGTTTCATGTCCATCTTTTTCATACCATATACAGTGCACCATCGCGCTCATTTTGTAGCCATCAGCTTATGTTTCTTCTCGGGAAATACTTTTGTTTGTTCCTTTTGTAGCTAGGAGCAAACTACTAGTGTTGGTATCGACAAACTCTTATTCATGCCCTTGGAGCCGACCAGTGACAGACAGACTGCCGGAGTGCCGGGAAATTAACCTATAATGAGTACATATCAAGAGGTACATATCACGAAGACGAATTACTGCCAAGAAAAGGTAAGCCAACTAAGCAAGACGAGACTGCCAATGAGGGCAAGACAATTTCTTGCCAAACAAGTGTCTTTCCGTTGCTAGGCAATGTAATCACCTAAACAGAACACAAATTAAAAGAAAAAAACTAAACTCTCCCCCTAGAGGGATTCTACAAGTCGGCTTGAAAAATCTACGCACCTATGTTCCTCAATTCTCTATGTGATTGGAACTACAGTGAACGGAACAAACACATAGTCCCGTTATTATTGCACAAAGGCCGCTGAATCCGTCCTAGCAAAAATGCCTTGGCCCGGCCCAAGTATATGTAGCGGGTCAAACCGGGCCTTACGGGCCACAAATCGGTCCCAACTCGGCCCGAAATGCTCACGCCAGTGTGCCGTGGACGGCTGCCGTCCAAGGTACTGCTTCGCACCGATGCCGCCCCGGCAAGCCTCGTCGGCCACCCGGCGATGCCGCGCCAGAATCCCCTCCACACACGCCCGGCTGCACCTCGCCGGGTCGGTCGACCGTAGCACGCTAAAGATGTACATGACTCGTTCCGGTGAAGATGGCAGCACTGCCGACGTGTTCTTATCCCATCTGGAAAAAAAGGCACAAGAGCATATATGGTAAATCGCTGGAATTTAGTGCTCTACAATTTTAAATGTTCTTCTACACTGATTTGTCTCATGCTAATGTTTTGATTTGATTCCGTTTGAGGAGTAAAAACGCCCTCCAAAAGTAGCAAGTAAAATGTCTGAGAGTGGAGCCACATCTGGGAGGACGTAAATTTGATATCCATAAAAGGTAAAACATCTTTTCAGCAAACGGATCGCGTCAACTCACGGAGTTTAAGGAGAGAGAATCTAATTGACCGGAAAAGGTCGCCCGTGCAAGCATACTCAGTTGCTGAACAGAGAGGGCACAGTGTGCGCCCAGGCATCTATTAAGAGTGTGCGAGATGCCCGTACGGATTTAAGTCTGCTCATATGAGAGTTACAGGATGAGTAACATAGATTATATAGATATAGCAGTGGTGATGTATGGATGGTTGTGTGAGATAATTTAAGTTGAGATAGAATATTTTTTAGTTTGTTTCCTAAAAAATATAAGTAGAAAATATATAAGATAAAAAATATTATTAAAACCAGTTATATATCATATTTCTCTTTAATAATTTTTATTATATCTTAATAATTCTTCATACTAACAAATCATATTAATTAATTTTTAATTATGTAGTTAGGTGGACCTGACGCACAACATACATTCTAAATCTGTATTTCCACCGAGGCTAATTCGGGAAAGAATCTTGCCTCTGCAAGTCCAATCCCTTTTTGAATGTAGATAATCTAATAATTGAGAGTTACATCTCGTAAATTCAGACTGTGAGATAGATAGTGTCAGCAAAACACTCCCTACACCTCACAAGCAGGTCCAGGGTTCATACATTACACTTGCACCAAGCACAAGCACAGAGCTGCTTGTGGTCGTAGCTGTAAGCAGTGAGCATGCATGCATCCAAAAGCTATCAATGAACAGTGATATTACTGTACATAGCCCAGAATCGGGAAAGGAGCAGCAGAAGGCCACAGGGCCAGTGAGCCATCAATTTGTGGATAGGCGCTTCGGTAGCTACCAGCACAAACGGTGCAATCAGTACAAGAGCCGCAGCTCCTAGAAGCAAAATTTATTGCTTTCAGATTGCATTACTGCATGGTGATCACATCCTAAAAGGCGGACTTCTCTTGGCTCCCATTTTCTTGCAAGAGGTAACAATTGATGGGTTTGAGGGGCCATGCACGTCACACCTAACCTATCAATCACTGCTCCCCGATTATTAACACTGTTTACATTATGCCTCTGCAAGCAAGAACTGTAAGAAAAAAGGCATATGGAATCTCTCCTGCGTATATTGCCTTATATGTTTGTCTTTCTCCCATGGGCAAAGCGGAAGAGATTCCTGTAGAAAGGTAAGGCTGGGCTACAATTCTTGCAGGAGAGAGATAAAAGGCTAGTTTCGCTGTATTGTATAGTAGTAAAGTACGAGAGGCATGCAGAGGTCAGTGCATGCAGGGTGCTGAGAGGATAGCATGAGATGACTACTTTGAGGTTTCCAACTTGTCCCTGTTGGAAGATGCCATGGCTTTGTCACAATTGGGCCAACATGCTGTCCCTTGGGTTGGCCACCCCATTTTTGGAGAGGATAACTAGAAGTCTATCAACAGAGCTCACATAACAAAAGAAAAAAAAAGGAAACCACAAGTTTAAAGATAGCACTAGATGTGCAATTCGCTTCAATATCACCCAAAAGGTTCGATCTTTTTCTTCTTTGGAATATTTGGGATTCCCTGTGGGCAAAAGGGTGATCTCACCACATAACTAAATGTTCTTTCTTTATGCAAATCTTGCAAGTTTTGTAAAAAGGGATCCGCTTTACTTTTGTGGTGAGATTTATTTGTTAAGCTTTCCTTCATTGATGGCTAAACTATCTTGAGCTAAAAATTTGGAGCATGCATGAGATTAGTAGACATGAATGACATTTGTTAGTAGGGAGGTGGGCATACTTGTAAGTGAGTAGGGGGTACACAAGGATGGGCCCCTCAAAGTCCTCTTGTGAGATGGTGTCCATGAGCAGGTCCTTGAACTGAGTGATCCCATGCTTTGGCACAAACATGTTGAGCCAAGGGTGAGGCACATCCCACAGCCCCCTCTCCCTCAGGCTCTCCTCCTCCATCCTCACCCTGTTCAGGAAATCATAGTAGGACACCTCCACACTGTACATGTGGGGCCTCAGGTAACTCAGCTTCCCTGAGACCAGCTCCACAACCTGCACAAAGTTTTCAAGACCACAAGACTCATTAGTTACTAATTAGTCCTTTTCTATTATTAGTGGAGATATTCATTTGGTGTATGTGCGGAGACTGACTTGGTCCACAGTACAGGAGCCTCTGTGCTGGAAGTTATGCACTGCAAACTCTAGGCAGTAATACACCCTGCTGTTGCCCTTGGAGCCAAAATCTGGATTAAAGTTAACCTGAGCGGGGAAGGCAATGGAGGAGCTCTGGAGGGACTGCTCATTCAGCACCATGAACCCCTCAACATAGTCCACCAACTCTGGCATTGAGACCAGAAGCTCTTGGTCCATGGTGAAGATCTGGAAGTCCTCGTAGAAGGCCCTCAACCATGTCACCTAACCAAGATGATAACCAGAAAAGCTTAATTAAGAACAACAAAAGGTGATTAATAAATGAGCTTTTTCACAGTGCATGCATGTACCTTGGGGGGAGCATCTTGGAGTGGAATCCTTGCCCTTGTTATAATACCAAATTGGCCAAGCCCTCCAAGAACAGCAAAGAAGAGCTCCGGGTGTTTGGTGGGTGAGCATGTCACAACCTCCCCTTTCCCTGCAACCAACCAAATGAAAGAGCAAAGAAAAATTAACCACACTCCAATGTTAAAAGAAAAGTTACATGTATGCATTACCTGTGACGACCTCCAGTTGCAGGACGTTACTGATCTGCGGGCCATGCTTAAACGCCTGCCCGCTGATGCCGCCATTGGACAGCGTGCCGCCCACGGTGAGGTACAAATAGTCCGTCCACGACGGCGGCGCTAGCCCGGCTTTGAGGCACTCCTCCAGCACCTCCGCCCACAGCGCGCCCGCACCCACGTCAGCGTAAGCCGCCGCCTCGCTGCGGCCCCTCCGCACCACCTCCACGGTACGGGGCAGGGAGCGCGTATCCACCACAATGCCGCCGCGCGCCTGGGCCTGCCCGTGGATCGAGTGCGCCACGCCCCGCGCGGCAACGGCCGCCCGCGGTGGCGACGCGGCCGACAGCGCCTCGAGCAGGAGCGATACGTCGGCCGCGGACGTGGGCCGCAAGACCGCGTAGGGGGCCTCAGACACCACTCCACCGAAGTCACGTGCAGAGGACGGTGTAGGCTCGACGAGTGCCACGGGGCCGAACACCCCGGTGGGGCTCTGGATGAAGTTAACCGTGGAGCAGAGGAGCACGGACACGACGACGACGTGCAACACTTGGACCTTCATGGTTCTCGGGCTTGGAGAAGTTACAGGGGCATGTGCATTTGGTGGTGTTATGGGATGTCTTAGTCAGTATTGATCCTTGGGTTCCCACAAGAACTGTGGTGGATGGAATGGAAGGGGAGGGGCAAAAAGAAAACAAAATAAATAAGAACAGAGAGATAAGAGTGACAGGGCAAAACCACAAAAACTATGTGAGGGGTGGTGCGTGTGAGTGTATATATAGGGAGAGCCTGGATCCAAGAATCTAGTGGAAACCCGGATGCGGGCGCGAGGATTCATGTGGGTCCACGCGCCTCGGTCCCATCCCTCCCATCACATTTTCCTTGAGGAGGTTGTGGTGAAACGTGTGGTTTCAGTAATATTTTTGTATGGCTGTTTGCCATTCGCTGTGCCAAGCAGCTGTCAGTAACGAGCCATGGAAATCAATAGCTTTGTTAGAGCATCTCTGATGAAAGATACCCGTATCACCGTATGGAGGGGTTTCAAGAGACTATATCGTCTAGCACTCTCTCAAACATTCATAACTCTAATAGAAGCATTTTGTGGTGATGTTTATATGATATACATTTAGGACCACACAATTAAGAGAGAAGGAAAGAGTACAAAATGATTCATTTTTTAGTTGGATGCATCACCCTCTCATGTGTGCTTAGTAAGCACCGATTCATAATGAAAGAATCCTGATATATTAAATCAATCAATTTGCAGCTTGAACATTTATTTGCAAACTTGCAAAAGTTGAGGCCTCAATGTTCTTTTGTTTTGTTCATCATATGTGAGAGTTTGACGAGAACAAGTTTTTAAAGAAAGAGATATTTCCTGTCTTGGTGCGTACAACCAACCCCCTCTTTCTCTCATTGCACAGATGTTAAAAACATATATGGTTACCAATGCTCTAGCCTCTCATTTTCCAAACCTAGGTAATTTTCTTTTTATTACAGCATAAAAATATATTCATAGTAATAGTGGCATGAGTAGTAGTAATAAAAGAAGGATTCTACGATTCTACCTATATATGATAAGATTTTTTGAAGAGAGAAAGAGTGGGGTGGGGGTGTTGAAAGGTTAGTGCTCTTGTTCCAAAGAACAATTATTCTTGGCTCTGATCATACGCGTCCCCTTCTACAAAGTGCTTAATTTGTTGCTTATGTGGTATTGTAACCCCTTGCCATCAGAGTTTAGTTGTGGCTCTAGTAGCTATTAAAAACTTCTACTTGGCTAGTGACTTCTCGCTATGCAACGATGTTAAATTGGAAGCATCCAATAAATAAAAGTTTAGCTTGCGTCCTTGCTTCAGCTATCCCCGCGCTCTTTTCTCACTAGTGGGAGAAGTTTGCCAGAGCCTATCTCATGCCAATGCTCAGGGGTGGCCATCACTAATCTTTAGTTGTTGACCAATCACAAGCAAGTGCTCCTATCTTCGTCACATGGAAAAGGTTAACTTCAATCCCCTTTCATGCTTGATCTCTAAAGATAGGGTTGAAGTTCCTCTTTGTCCTATGAAAAGAACTTCATTTCGATTTGTTCTACGGACAATCAACCTAAATTTTGTCATCACTAATGAGAATAGACTATTGTTTGATTAGTGATTAAAAATTGGTCGACCAATACAGCTTGACTAGTTTTGGTCACTTATAAGTATATCTTTCGGCCAAAATGATTGGTCTTATTTTTTAATGCCACATATTTGAATGATCAATTTTCTCTCTTTTCTTCTTATAACAAGCGGATCTTGTAGAAATTATCAATATTTGATTACCAATGGAAAGCAAGCTAAATAATTCTAAGTGTAATATTTTAATCATACCACCCATTTAGTAAGGACTAAAAATTGGCTTGGTTGTATGTGGGCCCAATAAATGATACCCTAACTCTTCTAAAGGAGATAAAACGAAGATATTTGGTTATGATTTTGGGGGAATCTTATTGCTTTGGTGCTTATCTCTCACGTATGAGCAAATGTACATTCAAGTTTATAATCATCTTTAAGTTCAACTATCATCCGTATAAGACCTATATATATTACCCATCCTTCCTTCTTTATGTTTTTGCATCGACAGATTGACGTTATGATTTGCAGGACTGACCGTCTCCATGGATTTTTATAAAATAGTCTAAATTTTATTAATATTTGTGTTAAAGTCTATAAAACTCTCAAATTCTTTTAAAAAATTAATCTCATTGTGATGTACAAGATTTGAAAAATAAGTTATGACGGACACGCGGGTATAAGTTAATGATTCGCACTGTGTTTTTACGGCCCCAAATACTTGGCGACGTGGTTTCTTTGTAGTGCACATGCACGTAATCGTTATGGTGTCTGTGCACAAGCATATAGATTCGGTCACTAACAGTTGTGTTGCTTTAATCTTTGGAGTGTCCTACCCTTTGAGGCACCCAAACGGAGGCGTAAATGTGAGATCTTTTGGCAGAATAAGGTGTTGCGAGTATGATTGTATGGTCCGTGTGCCGAGCTGAAGCCTGATCCATGGAAGCTGATTGGCCACCACCCTTCCAAGCGGATGCACATTAGATTTCGTGGCTCCACCTCGGATCTGTGAAGCTTTGCGCATCCGATCTGGGGTGGGGAGCCGGGTACTTGGCCTTTTTGTTGTCGAATGCAATTTTTCCTGTGTAATGCCTACTACCGAGTTCTCATCGACTTCATATTACTACATGCATTTTATGATATTCACACCTTTTCTTGTAAAAAAAAATTGTCGAACTACATACTCATTTCAAAAGTATCCATTGGCCCTGATCTATATGTTGGTCATTTAAAGTGATTATAGGCATACTTAGTTTGTTGTCAAATTTTACTTAAGCAAATTATAGTGTGTCGTATCTATTATGATTATTGTTTAGTTAGTTGTAGTTGTAATAAAAAAAAGGTGACATAAAAAATATATATGTCACTCATTTTTTTATCTAAAAAATTTTGCAAGTGATTATGAACCAATCATACCTTATTTTTTTTTCCCAAATGTTTTGGTTATTGGCAAATACTTCGGTCATCACATACTTTTGACACATTGATTAACAAATATAGATGTACTTGTCATTCAGTTTACATTCATGTGCAATTTCCATTCATTGAATTAAATTATACATACAAATTTCTTAAAATGCATAAATGTACCATACTAAAAATAAACTCTAAGGATTGAGACCACATTGCTTGCTTGCCAGGTACAATCGCTCCCTGTATATGCATTTAGTGTGCATCCCCTTGCAACTATGATAAATTAATAAAACCATTTACAGAGCATCGGCTACACACTGAAAGGCTGCAACTCGTACGTACGTGTTAAAACGACGGACGACCAAAAGTCAAAACACAAAAAGGAGTAGGTCGATCGGGACAACTTTGGAACGAGCGCCACTGTGGGTGATGTTTAGAAGAAATCAATGATTTGAGATGGTTTTGACTTAAACATCGTTGGCCGAATGCGATCGGTTCCTGCAAACGTTACGGCCATCACTGTCCGATCTTGTGCAGCGTTTCAACATTGGATCCGCCCGAGAAACAACTCGTACGCGAACTGGTGGTCTACAAATGTACAACACCAGCACATCTATTACTCGAAAGCATCATGTTTCGTGCGCGTTTTATGTTGTGTATATGTCCATGCTACGTGTAGGGTGACAAGCGCATGCCAGTTGCCAACAACTTGTGTGCTACAACCTCATATGTATCGTCATATGTGAGCTAGCTACGTCGTCGTTCATGTCTCTTGGGCGCTAGCTTAACCCGACGTCCCCAACTATGAGATTCCTAAGCGCATTACGTATGACTCCTGTGCACCATTTCTATATTTATTATTTATTGGTTATGATGTGCATGGGCCATATATCCCGTAATGATACGGTTCGGGAACATTACTGAACTAAGCATTTGTATTCTTGTGCTTTTGAAGAGAGACAGCAAATATCTCATGAACTAAGCACCAGTTCTGCGAGTGACGAGGACACGACTACTATGTCACTTTAAATATCAAATCAATTTTTTTAAAAAAAACCCCAAAAATTTTGAGAAGATATTTCTCAGAGAAGTTGACTAGTAATAGAATAAAAAAATAAATTTAAATGTAATTACGTGACTAGTCTTTATATAATTCAAAATTTTATCTATATTTCATATAAAAATATTCTCTTTTAATACTATAATAAAAATATAGTTGATTTTAAATACGATTTTTCACGTGAATTTATATCATAACAGAGATAAATTAGTTTGGAAAATGATTTTTCAAATGATAAATCTATACTATTATAAATATAATGATCATAATAGAATTTTTCTTTTTTTTTATTAGTGTGGAAATTTTTATCAATTTTTATTTTTCTAAGATTAATGTGGGAATTTTAAGTATTTTTTATGTGGTGCCAGAATTAATGTGTTTCTTCCAATATCACCAAAATTTATTATATAACGCACTTGTATGGGATAATTTTTAAAATTAATAATTTTAATTGAATCAGCAACACACAAATTTAATCCATATAAATCTGAACTTAATTAGGAATAAAAACAAAAAAAAGTTGTTCGCTCCAAATAAAAAAACTTGAATAATATGAATTCTAATATTATAAAACCTAATCGAATTGTAAATTTGGAAGTTTTATTTTGTATATATAGGGAAATACACTCATAATTAATTCATAGCTCATATTATGTTTGAAACTTATGTACTTCAACACTGATTGTTTTTATGGAAAGATTAAAGAATTGTTTAGTTTGTGAATGTTTGAGACAAAAAGAAGTCTATTGTGATAAAAAAAATATATGAAAAAAGTAATTCAAGAACACCAGTGTTTTTCCTATTTTCCCCAAATAGACAATCAATTGCTAATAAATCAATCTATATGTGAGTACTTTGGTAATAAAACCACAACAAATCAAAAACAACATGTGATCAACTATTTATATATGAACTTCATACCCGTCGAATGGTTCATAAGAAGTTAGCTACTCTTTTTGCTTTAAAACAAAAGATTATAATTACAGAGCAAATAGAGATAATTAATTGAAATACTTATACATTAGCTCTGCAAGTTCTTAAATCTAATGAAATATCACTACTACAGAATTGCTATTCACTATCGGTTTAAAATCGTCTCTACTATCGGTTCTCTTACCGCTAGTGATCGGCACGATAGAAAAAACGTAGCACAACTCTATCGATTGCAAACCGATAGTAAAATACCTATATTCCAACATTCACTAATCGTGAATGATAATTTCTTCTATCGGCTCAGTGAACTCAACCGATAGTGATGTTAGATTTCTTGTAACGGTTCTACACTGGAAACCGATAGTACTGTTAGTTTTCCTATCGGTTAGTTACTCGACACGGTTAGTACTGGAAACTTTCTTCTATCGGTTGTAGGATATGAACCGATAGTATTACAAAGGATTATTAACAGATACAACAATACAGAGAGACACACATTGGACAGATTGAATCTAATTATTCAGAGATTGAATTTATTCACAAATACACTAATACAAAGATATACACATGCATTGGACAGATTGGATCTAATTATTCACATATTAGGTTTATTCACAAATACACCAATACAAGTACACACATACACCAATTAACACATTCAATGTATATTACACAAGTCATTTACGATCGATCGTTGATAGCCACTTCATCTATCATATATTGAGCCCAAATTTGTCGCATCTGCTCCAATTGAGGCAACTCGTATTGGTCTTTCAACATGGCGCACTGCATGCTTGTATGAAGTTAGGAAACTGATTTCATTTCAATTACTCTTTCCTAAAGACTACCTGGTTCTAATCGCGTTCAGTATCAATTTAAGAAACTGACACGAGCGGCAAGAACAATTTTAATCGGGTTGGTCAAGAACACTTACAGTTCGTGGAGTGGCCTACGATGGCGCGATGCAGTGACCGGCGGCGGTGGAGAACCCAAATGCGAGTGGCAATGGTGGTGCAGGAGCGAAAAAGGGGACGTCGGGGAGGCTAGGGTTTTCCGCGTGCGAGTAGAGACTTATTTGGAAATGTGTTTGGTTGGACTGGAGGGAAAACTCCCGCGCGTTTAACCCATTATAAGGGTCTTGTACTATTTTACTATCGGTTCAAAAACACAACCGTTAGTGAATTTTCCTCTCTTCTAAAGGTCCCCACTGTCATAATCATTATTATATATGACGGCCTTTTACTATCGGTTGAATAAACAAACCGATAGTAAAAGTTTATCTTTACTATCGGTTCGTACACTAATAACCGATAGTAAAAATGTAATTTTACTATCGGTTCAAAAACACAACCGTTAGTGAACTTTCCTCTCTTCTAAAGGTCCCCATTGTTTCTTTTACTATCTTTACTATCGGTTCGTACACTAATAACCGATAGTAAAAATGTAATTTTACTATCGGTTCAAAAACACAATCGTTAGTGAACTTTCCTCTCTTCTAAAGGTCCCCATGGTTTCTTTTACTATCGGTTGAATAAACAAACCGATAGTAAAAGTTCATCTTTACTATCGGTTCGTACACTAATAACCGATAGTAAAAATGTAATTTTACTATCGGTTCAAAAACACAACCGTTAGTGAACTTTCATCTTTTCTAAAGGCCCCCATTGTTTCTTTTACTATCGGTTGAATAAACAAACCGATAGTAAAAGTTTATCTTTTATATCGGTTGGTACAGTACGAACCGATAGTATAAAGTGAGTAATTTTACTATCTGTTACGAATGAAAAACCGATAGTACTATTTTAATATATTATATCGGTTGGTACAGTAATAACCGATAGTATAAAGTGCGTAATTTTACTATCAGTTAAAAATGAAAAACCGATAGTACTATTTAATATATTATATCGGTTTGTACAGTCATAACCGATAGTATAAAGTGCGTAATTTTACTATCAGTTAAAAATGGAAAACCGATAGTACTATTTAATATATTATATCGGTTTGTACAGTAATGACCGATAGTAAAAAGTTTTTGCATTTCACTAACGTTGGACTAGTGTGTAACCGATAGTAAAATGCCTCTTTTCCGCCGCTGTCGTCCTATTCTATCGGATTTTTCCCAGATTGCTTATAACCGTTAGAAAATATGGGTTAGTGGAATGCACTTCTGTAGTAGTGTATAATTATAGACAGACAAATCTGAGAAGAACAATTTAATAAAAAAATAAAGTACAAATATTTATTTTTAGTCAAGCAAATAAATGCGTATTGTATGTGATTGTAAGGCCATCAAATATATCTTAAATTGAGAACTCGAGGGAGACTTAGTAAAGCTTGATCTATCAAGTTGTGATAGCCTCCCATGAGATAGGACTGTGTGTACTCTTATATAGCCCTAAGTCTCCTCATAAATCGATTAACTAACAATATATCTTTAATAATTCAGATAAATTATATATTTAGTCTTATGATTTGTATTAGTAAAAGGTTTAAGAATTTTAATATTTTTTTAATATTTACTCCTATAGTTAGTATTAGTCAAGGTTTTAGAAATTTAATAATTTTAATTCCAAATTTTTATTTTTTTAACATTTATTCTTAAAGTTTATATTAGTTAAGATTTCAGAAATTTAATAATTTTAATTTAGAATTTTTAAATTTTTTTAATATTTAGTCTTAAATTTTGTATTAGTTAGGATTTCGGGAAATTAATATTTTAAATTGTAAATTTTTAATTTCCATTAATATTTAGTTCTAGAGTTTATATTAGTTAAGATTTTATAAATTTAATAATTTTAATTCCAAAATTTTAATATATTAGTTAAGACTATATTTTATAAATCTAGACCGTTATAACTTAGGATCACTAAATTGATTGTCAGATCTTTTTTTCTCTCGATTAATATGATAATTTCTTGGTTTTTTGGTTAATGTGGAAACTCCTACATAGCCTGAAATTAGTAATAGACTAGTTTTAAAAATAATAATCATAATTGGATTAGCAACACAAAAATTTGAAGAATATGAATTTTCTAATATTACAAAATCTAATCGAACTAAGATTTGAAAGTTTTACCTTGTATATACGGGGCGGTACACTCTCAATTAATTCATAATTTATATTATTTTTCAGACTTATATCTAGTTATCATCTTTTTTTTTTATTTCTACACATATCGCTTTTATTGAAAGATTAGAGAGTTGTTTAGTTTGTGAATGCTTGTGATAAAAAATATATAAAAAAAGAAATTCAAGAACATGAGGTTTTTTCCTTATTTTTATCGAGTTAGACAATCGGTTTTTAACCTAACAATCAACATGTGAGTGTTTTAGTAATAAAATCACAACAAATCAAAAGTCACATGTAATCAACTACTTATATATGTATTGCTTACTTGCTGAGTGGTTCGTAACACTTAACTACTCTTCTTGATTCAAAACAAATATAATAATTTGAGAGCAACCAAAGAATAACTAATCAAAATATTCATACATTAGTTATGTAAGTTTTAAATCTAATAAACTATAGTTGTAGGTAGACAAGTCTGAGAAAAACAACTCACTAAAAAAGAACAAAATACAAATGTTACTTTTAGTTAAACAAATAAATGTCATTATAAGACCATCAAATCTATCTTAAGCTAAGAACTCAAGAGAGTACTTAGCAAACTTTGATCTATGAAATTTTGATAACCTTAGAATAGATAGGACTAGGGTGTTAGAATAGACAAACACACAGACAATGACTTTAATTTATTTTCCTTTTCTTTTATGTTTTAGTTTATCATTTGTTATCTTTTTTCCCTCGGCAATGGTTGAGTTTGGACTGCAAAGTTTTATATGATAGATACATTGGGAAGCACTCCTATACTTTTCAACAAACCAAAATGCTCAATTTTCTTGTGAATTATTTCTATTGGTTTATGCCGGAATTGACGTGGTTTAATTTATATGCTAACACTGAGTATGTGATCTATACTACATACGCCCAAAAAAACGTGCAATTGGCTGTACATGGAAGGCTGGATGTTCCAAAATTCGTCAACACGTACCCTTCATGGTTCATAGCCATTCTGTTGGTGTGCCAAGCACAAGAACCAGCATGTGATTTACGAGTCAGGATACGTACAAGACTGCAAGTACAGCATCCAACATCAAAGAGGAAGCACGTTGGGTTCGGCCTTCCATCGACACTAACTTCCGAATCCCACGAGATCCCAGTGATTAAATCCTCTCCTTTGCAAAAAGACACGAGTTAAAACGAAAGACTATGACTTGTGAGAGTGATCTTTGGCTATTTATCTCGCATTCCATGCGTCATCTCGAGGGTCTTTCACGAAAGAAACAAAAAATATATTTGAGGTTCATTACCTATGCGATAATGCGAAGCCTTCTTATCATTGATTCAGACCCGTGTAAATCGGACTCGACTCTGACCGATCTATCTACATAGAACACTAGTATTTGGTGTAGAGCGAATATGCTGAGAGTAAACTATAGTTGTTCTTGATAAAGTAGAGAGCATTTAGAATACCAAGTTGTAGCTCAAAGTTTGTAGATTAGAGAACAATTAGTAGGGGATGATGCAGCAAGAGAACAACAAGATGGAGATAATCATGATTATTGTGGAAAAGTAGAAAGCAGTAGTAGCTTGCCCTTTCAGAAGGACATCTCCAAAAGGAAGATCATATAACTTTTAGGCATGGCCCCCAAGGAGATTCTGACCACAGTTACTTGAGGTCATGAGCAGACAAGAGCCACTCAAGTTATAGCCCTGTGTCTGGTCCTCATCCTATGCATATCAATTTTCTAAGTCAGAGATCAAAGCAATGGCACGTACTTGCATAAAGAGCTTTTCAGTATTGTATACTACTAGTTGTGTTAATAACTTGCTTGTAAAGGTTGGATGAGAGATATTATCATATGTTCATGTCTGCAAATCTTCGTCATGTGAATTTTTATAGCGTTAACCCATTCCAAAGCGGCTGCTTTAAGTGAAGAGTATCTGCTTGGCTCGATCTAGTAAATCAGGGCATCAATTGTGGGACCATGGCTACATTATGCATTTAGGATTAGTTCGAGATTTTTGTTCTACTATGTATAATAAATATGAGACTCGGACATTACAATATGATGGTTTAGTCTCATATAATTTGTTGTGTTGATTAATTATGTAATTTTATAGAATCAAATTGTAATAATAGGATTAACCTTTTGCGTGAAGTCAGCAAGATATCCTTCTCTCCTACAAATGGAACAGTAAAGAGGCTACTCCAAAACAAACATAAGTCTCACTAACATGCAGGCATCAATGCATGCTGCATGCAAATGCTGTCATCATCTCCTCTCACTGCATGTTTGCTTTATTGATTGAATCATCTGGTCCTGTGTGGCTGAAGAGAGCTGATTTCGCATCATATATTCTCAATGTCGTTGGTTGCCCAGATTGCCTCAATCTTGCCCACATTTTATTCCCGTCCACTTGTCCATGGATCAGTGATTTCCCTTCCCAATATGATTCAGGCATGGGAGCACAGATGTGAAGTATCTCACCTCAAATCCCCTTGCAATCAAGAGCCAACTGTCCCGTGTCCTGATATCGCCCCCCCATCAAATCATCTTGATACAAATGGCGCATTGCACTTTTGCTGAGATGTCCCAGATTTAGCCCACATTAAACATGCAAAGAAATTATGTGTTTTCGTGAAAAAAGAAATCATCTTGGTTTTACTATAGGTTTTATATTGTGAAACAAAAAAGCATGCTCCTTGCTACTCTTAAAACTTTGCTCCATGTAATATACAAGTGCACGTACAATTGTTATAACCAAATAGGACACAGCCGAAGTAAGTGTGTTTATTGAGTACATTGGGCAATCAGAATGAGGGCTTAAAATCAAAACTCTACAAGTTCGGAAAAAAATATCATGCAATATTTGATTCTGATTCTGAAAGTGTTTTCTAGATCGATTCTGACTCAGATATAGGAGAGTTTTATAATCTAACTTTCATAATTTAATTTGATTTGATCTGATCAGTCACGGTCTGCAGTTGCAATCTATGTGTTAACTTTTCTGGCTCGGCATCGTACCAGGTGACGTTTGCCTTGCAAAGTTGCAAACTTTTCTCGTGCACATATCTCAAGGCAGAGGCCGTAGAAAAGCTACCCGTAAAAGAATTCTTCTCATGTTTTAATCTCTCCTTTTTAGGCCTAATCCAAGATCATGGACCAATGCACGTGAATTCTCCTCTGTATCGGATTCACAACACCAAGACAAGGCACAACACTACAAAGTAGGATAAGCGAAAGAACAAAAGAAGTACAGCTAACTAACCCCTTAAATCAAACATCCACTCACCTAGTTTGGGCAAGCACATTGGCCCGTGCATTGTACCATAAAGATCCAGCTAATCAATGGCAAGCAGGAGCAAAATCTACTTATAAGATACAGTCTTCCAAGATGGGGATCCAAGGAAGATATATACAAGGCTGTCATGCAGAGACAATCACATGTGCTGATGAATTGGTCATGCAACATAGAGAGCAAACACAGAGTAAATTGCACCATTGCTGCATGAACTATCAAGCTACCGAAAGTTCATCTTTTTCTGATCATGGACATGTATTCAAGGATTTGTTTTTTCTCACATGATTACTGCAGTTTATCTATCTATTCTGCATATGTGTCAGAAGATATGTATCAGTCTTATTTTATATGATAGCCATTGAATCTAGTTGCTAGTTATTTTACTTGACAACACGCGCATCACTCGTGATCATGAGTAAGGACTAACAACTGCAAGCAACTAGTAGTTATAACAGTTTATGAAGTACAAGTTTGGTTAGGAATTAGATCCTCTGTTTTTAAATGTTTGTCTTTTGCCAGATTTCAATCCCCTGCCATGTAACTTAAAAGGCACAAAGTATAGGTTCAAAATAGCCGTTTGATTGCAATTCTTAGATGAAGGTTTGCTGAAGCATTTGAAATTTTTGGTGAGAAATACTAGTCTCAATTTCAATCATAAGATCCTCGATCGAACAGTATATATACTCCGAAAGGCATACTCATATCTTTTAGACTAGTCACACAGAATTTTGATGATTCAAATTGATGTAGAAGAGAAATTTATGTGTTTAATTATCAAATAAAATAAGAAAAATTTTAAATTCTCATCACCTTTATCTAGACTCTAGAGTACTTGGTTTTTTATTAAGTAGTTTGAATAGAGAGAAAAATACGTGTTTTTAAAGAAAAGATATACGATTCAAATTGGTACACACGTGGCAATAATATAGTTTCCTAGCAACTTAGTAGAGAAAATGACCCCCTGTATCATGATTCATTCAACAACAAAAAGGCCAAAATAAATGGGAGAAAAGATTCGTCCTGTGGTTGAGTCAATTGTACGGGCCATGATGCTGTTTGCTGGCAGTATTTATGCTTGCAGGTTGGCACCTTGCATACTCAGTCACATAGTCCAATGGGCAAATTGTAGGATGCCACGAACCTAGCTAAGACTGTTCGTGGGGCTCGCAATCTTTGTGCAGAGACCGGAGTATCCATCTTTGGACCCATGAGCTGGTAGAACCATGGAGGCTCTCTCTTCCATACAGCCTTAAGCCCATATTCCTGCAACCAACTTTGGTCTTTTTGAGGGTTCTATAGGGCTTTTTATGATCGTATTATCTTTGTGTTGGTCTTGAATTGCTGATGATCAAATACTAATAGTTATAGACATTTAGATCTGAAATCTAGTCTTTTTTTAAACAATATAATATCTTATCAATTGAATTATAATTCAGTGACTTGTACTCTTTGAAAAAATTCTAGTATTATAATTTTTTTTTCATTTAAGCAATTTATGGACTTGTAGTAGTGGCCCCGAGGTTTTGGGTTTTCTTTTTTTTTTCTTCTTTTTCCTTTTGGTTCGTCTTTCGCTTGCAACTCTTTGAACTTACTTTCTTTTAGTATACATTTTAACCTCTCTTATTGAGTAGTTTGATGGGTAGTAGGTTTGCTGAAAAAAACTCCTAGTACATCATGTGAGTTGTTTTTGTACGTGTCTTCCAGGTGTTTCATTAGCTTCATCATTTAGCTCTCTCATTGATTGATAAATATGGGTCATCCGTCCCTCTGACGGTAGCTGAAGCATACTCTTGCATTCATCATTTTCTAGCTTGTCATATTAGTGCCAATACTGAAATCTTGCATTTTTGGCTTCTTGCCTTGTCCTGGCTTAAGCTATAGCTTGAACCAAATATTCAAGAATACACTCAGATTGTCTTGGAAAAGTGAAAGAATACAAAGAATAAACAAGCCCAGCTCTTTACTGAACAATTAGTACATCAAACCACAGAGAAAACTATGCTGTCATTCAGGCTGAAAGTTCAGTCAGTCTGATCACATAGATTTTTACAGCGGGACAATAAAATAAAAGAACAAATGGTACAATGATGTGGTACAACTCAATATTGCACTCACATGGTGCAGATCAATATCTGCAAAGTTTTTTGAGACCTTGCATCATTTGCAGCTCTGTGAACACTAGTTATGCTACTTAATTTTTTTAACGAAATTTGGCATGTTCACTTGAAACCATTTGTTGTCCTAACTATTGGACGTTTTCTTAACAACTCTTGATCTTTTTCTACAGGTGACATCCTATATCAGAAAAAAAAAAAAGAGAGGGAGGGAGAAGTTTAAGCAGGTCTCGTATCGCAATTGTCGTTCATAGGTCAATTTTTCGATACTCTTTATGATAGCGTAGTTCCTTTTCGCGTATCTTGTACTAGATTGCATGATCACGAATTGGCACTCCGTATACTGCCAAACAATCAGATGTTAGATCTTGTTAGGTAATGAGTCCAAATCTGGCTTATACTATCCTGGTTCAGCCTATACTATAGGGACCAACAATTATTGTCCAAATAATCGTATACTTCAATCTTAAAACAAAGGCCTCTTTTGATATAAGATTTTCATTGATTTAATTTTTGACAGAGGATATAGAAAGATAAGATTTGTTTTCAATGATACATAGTATTCACAATTAAATTTGACAAACAATCAATTAAGAATTGACGTCTATTTGTTATTAAGTTTTATTTTCTATTAAAATTCCAACAAATTAGCACTATAAAGAGTCACATGAATAATTGGAGGATATTAGTTACACAGTATTCTTCAATATAATATGATCATATAATTTGATTATCTATATCCGTGTTTTATAAGACTAGAATATTGTATGTTAGCTAGAAAAGGGATCATGTTCAGCTGTTCTACCTATGTGCAAATACCGAGATGTGAGCAAAAAATTTTTGGTTGGCTTGATTTTTTTTTTTTTAAGTTTGAAAGTCATTTGTTAAGGGTTTGCAGCGAACTCAATAGTTTGTCTGAAAATTGTTGATAGTGAAATTCTGTTGGGAATGTTAGTTAGAGATGTAAGATATAGATGATGTATCGAACTTTGTGAAAATCAACATCTTCTTTTTATGTTTTTTTTTGTCACATATCTAAATTTTCTTCCTTAATGAACAATCCGATCCTTACAACCTCCACACTTAACTCCTGATGTTAACTCAATGATAATAAAAATCCGACTATTTCATTAATCTTGTATAGAACCTTGTTGATGCCAGTTAAGTTATAGCTGCAGAAACCATAAAGAACTAGATCATGGCCACACCAGGAGGGAGCAAAAGAATATTAAGAAAGCCTAGACACTTTTTATACGGAATATTTATTTCTGATTTTTAAAGTACACTATATATATGATGAATATTTTTTTAATTATATATATACTTATTAGCTGTCTACTATATTATTATGAAAAAAAATTTATCAAATAACTTTGCAATTATATAATATGTTTCATTATTAGTACTTCTTTTGTTAAATATATACTTTTTTAATTGTATATTATATGCATATATGTGTGCATATAATACACATACATATAAAAAAATATTTCATCATCAAAAACACAAAAATCCGAAGAAATACCTCGACTCCTCGGCCTGACAGAGATACAAAGATTTTTTACCACTAAGATTGATTAGAGATGTCCATAAAAAAAGAATGAAGTGGTACTCAGTGATGATGATGCTATTGTCACCTGAAAAAAAAAACTTGGTGGGACCAGACATGATCCACAATGCCACTTGCAAGTGCATTTCTAGCCTGACAGTTACAGGGAGAAAAGTTTTTTAATTAACTTATATGATACTAGGATTTGTGAAGATTTTGTGAAAACGAATCTACCTTTGCTTGATTAAAGCATACAAATAGGAAATTTTAATCACCTGGGTTACATGGCCAGATGCAGGACAATTTAATCACGGTGTCAAAATGGCGTTTCATATGAAATGGGCTCAAACTTTACAAGCGCCCATTGTTTCGGTGCTTACTTTCCAATAACCGTAAGCCCATCAAACTCAAAGCCCAGTATTGGAACTCTCCTCGTGCTCCCTTCGACCCTCTTGTCCGACTCCGACAAAGCCCTCGCAGCCGCACGCCCGTCGCCGACGACTGCCGCCCGAAGCGGTATGTATCCTGCTATCACCTTCTCTAGGCTATCCGTTCGAAGTAGTGCCACGAATTTTTGACGCGGCCGTCCCCCCATTACCCGTTTGGTTCTAGAGCTCCTTCTCGCCTAACCGCTTAAGCCGCAATTTCAGTATTTATTTCGCAGTAATATCGTGTAACTTGGCAGTTAAGGTCGATCCGTAGTGGTTTACCGTATCCGTGGTCAATCCAGAATTCATCAGCTTCTAGTTTAAATCGGGAAAACTGGCTGTGATTTGTGTCAGTGTCCGTGCTCATTTTTGTTTTTGTAGTTAGATATCTAGCTGGTGATGTGTGCTGTATAATTTGGTGGTTTCGTACAGTTTGCTTAGTTGTCAGTTATGGAGTGCTCCTGTTTGTTCTAGTTTTCGGAACTTGCATTATTTTGCGAGTTTCACACTGTTCCCAGTTAATTCCTCAGTTATTTGACTTAAAATTGCCATGCATAGCAAAATATTGAGTGTTCACCACATTGCTGCTAGTTGTTCTACCGTAGTTATGGCAGGAGAAGATGAGCTTATGGCACCAAAATCATGGTTAGTTCAAGTTAGGTGCCTCAGAAAAGAGTTACTTTCATGTCCTCTGTCCTCCAGATGTGAAACCGCTTGGTTGAAAGCTCTTTCACTTGATGTAAGATGGCACTATCCACTGATGGAAGAGAACATGCAAAGAGCAGTGCCTTAGTTGCCTGTATTCTGCTGGGATAATGGTCTCGTCGTTACAATGATCAGTAATTTTGGTGTTACCATCAGTAACAGGTTGAGTTGGTTATACTTGTATGTAAGATGTTTTCGCTACCCAAGATATAGAATAGCTTTCTGGGGTTTTAAAATGTGTCCATTAACTTAGTTGTACATGATATCTTTGCAATTTAGTAATCTCCGGCTTGGCAGAAAACCAAATCTATTAGTTGGGGTTAACATGGAAATGGTGGTGATAATGCAAGCAGCATTGTTTTCCCACAATTACATATGGAATGCAAAGTTATCTGATAGTTATGGCATGGCTTGAGCCTGTCTGATAGTGACCACATTTTTGTATTTATCAAAGGTTGAACAACTTGTTATGTGTTTGTGTTTGTGTATGATTCAAATCTTGTATGCGACTTAACACCAGTGAATCATTCACTCTTCATTTGCAATATGATGCTAATCATGAGTGCAAGTTGTAGACGTAGTTCTAATCATTTCAGATTCAGGAGCTCAATCGATTCCTGAAGGTCGGTTGGTATTGGTTACCGGCCAGTTATTTACCTTCTTAGCTGGCAATGGAAGCCTTCTTAGTCCTGGAACCTGAAGTATTTTTCTTTCCTGGATACAGAATCATCCATAATTGGTATAAATCTTTTATACTTCTTGAATAAATCATCGTAAATGGTTCTAATATTGAACGCCTGAGCTGGCCAGTTTTCTATGTCGGAATATTCAGTTTCGAGCGGTAACTGTATGATCTATCCAAACAAGCCTCTGGAAGACTGCAATAATGCAACTTTCAGTTGTCTGGTGTACCTTCAGATTGGTTTGTGAATGGAATACCTGAGCATGAGAGTTGTGTCCAGTTCACTCCCTTCTCCGTGTGCTTTTTGCCCATTTTAAGCTGTATCCTGACCTTAATCATTTTACCTCCATTATTACTCGGCGTTCTTTACTTTATGATTGCTTTCTTACTACGCGTATGTGCATGTCTGCCATAAGTTACTTACCACCCGATGATTAGGAGGAAGAAAGCGAGATGCCTGACTGACTGGGGTGACTGTGATGCCAAATTCGCCCAGTAAAATTATACCACAGTGCTCATGTAATGCCACTACAGCCCGAAGTTGCATCCAATGTAATGTCAAACGTCTATCGAAGTACCGAAAAAACGCGTCTCGCACCCCATAACTAAAGCTTAGAATTCCACATTCTGCTTCCTCACACGACCACAACAAGTAACAGTGGAACCAATCTTTAAGCTTTCGTTTACCTGGTTTCTGGTCATGGTTCTTGCGTAGTTCACTTCTTGGAGGATCCATGCAACTCGTCAGTCGCCATGTAGCATCGATGAGCAAGTTGCAGCTGCAAAGATGTCCATCCATAGTTGCAGGAGCACTAGAAGAACAGTATCTGGGTGGGTGGCCTTTGGAATCTCTGGAGAAGTGGATTCTGTCGCTGTGTCATTCGCGCTTTTGGCTTTCGGGGGAATCTGATGGCTGGGCTTTTCGGGAGTATTGACTCTTGGAGGGATCTAAAAAAACACAACACGTTGGATTCTGCATTGCATTACTGGCCATTTGCCTCTTTTAATTTGAGGGCGAATAAAGCGAGTGGGTGGATGACTGGATTCTTCTTCTTTGGGGGTGGATGTGGTGCCTTCTTTTCACTTCTTCCTCTTTATCCTAGTCGGATAAAGCCATATGATCTCGCTATAATACCTTGTTCTCTCTTTCACTCAGGTGGCCTTGATGTGCCGATGTGGAGAAGAAATGTTTAGTGCCTTCCTTCGTGTGCAAGCATAGCCTTTGCATGATGAGTTTCTTGGTACTTTGGTACTTGACTACAAAAGCTTGTTCCAAAGATCTAAGGGGTATTTGATTAAGAGTAAACTTATCTAATAAACTGATTTATTGGAATTTTAATTTATAAATCCGTTTCAATTTATTTTGAGATTTTATTTTAAAAAAAAGACTTAGGCTTATATGTGGAATAATAACATCGTACACTGTATAAGTTAAAAAGCTGAAAGTTTGTTACCGAGCCACTCTTTGGATGATGTCACTTAAAGCGCGGAGCACCAAATAATTTACCTGCAAAATGGATGCACCTGTGCGAAAGGAAGAACACACACTTGTGTGTGTGGTGGTGTGATGGGGTCAGGCTCCCACCTTGGACTTGGAGAGACCACTCAAGAACTAAATAGTTCTCACTAGTGAGCTAGTGTTGTGTTTAGTTTAGTTAGTGGCAACCAGCACTGAATTGCATTGCAACTCCGGCTGGTTGAGGGGCCCCTTGCAGGCTAATATGGGCTCGTACAATTCCACACCATTACCGAATGATAAAATAGTTAGGTTTTCAGAGTAGCAAACTTTTCTCCATTCTTGACTTCAAAAGACAAAAAGAGGAGAAACCTTTCTCCATCTTCTCGGAGAAAGAGAAGAAAAGAAAAGAAAGGAAGCCCCATCTAACTAGAAATCTATCAATTAAGACCAAAGCAATTTAGTGCTTGTTTGCACGAGTGGAACCATAAATTTTACCCGTGGGTCAAAACTATAACTTCTCATTTCAGTGGGGACAATTTCTATAGAATTTTAATAGTTTGATGGATATTTCTATAAATTCTTTTATGTAATTGGTATTTTTACAAAAGTTGTGAGTCAATTGAACCCACTTCTGACATATTGTATCCACCATTGCTTGTTTGGCCTAATTTTAGTTTGAGTTTATGGTCTTATAAACTAAAATTAGGTCAAATAGCTGGGGGCTTAAGTTTAGAGTTGATTTTGATAAGCCTAATTTTTTTAACTACTATCTTTATAATTTTTTACTTTTCGTTTTAGATTTTTTACGGTTTTTTAAATACAATTTTGACTATTAATTTTTAGATCTATATATCGGTAAAAATTGTAAAACAACCACTATATGAAAATAAATCTGATGACAAATCTACTAATATTATTTTGTATAATAAATCTGAATTTTTTTTATATAGTAGTGATCGAAGTTTAAAAATTTTGATTTATATGTATACTAAACGACAAGTAAAAAAAAACAGAGATCAGGAGTTTTCAATAAACTTAAGTGGGTGAAAAATTGTTTATTACATTTATAAATTAAAACTCCAATAAATCAATTTACTGAAAAAAAATTCAAGTCAGCCAAACTGGTCTTATCGGATATTGAGACCAATTGGTAACTACAAATGTTTCGCATTGTGTGAACTGTTCTTCTCAACAGAAAAGAATATAAGCAGTGCAAGGAGTGTCCAAGGACAGCAGTACGACAACAGTACATGTGTTTCACACCATGAGAGAGAGGGAGGTTTGGTGAGACGCAATCATGTGCCACTTGGCATGCGCCGTGCGCGAACATTTATCACGTTGGTCATATAGATCGGCACCAGTGACGTGCTCCACAGATCCACCAAGTCCCTAACTAGCCAATGGCTTGTTTCTGTTTTCGCACCACTCGTGCTTAGTTAATCAAACTATGAATATGTCGAGAATATGTCTTATTCTACTTATATTAAAATTAAAATCTTAATTATATTAGATTTGAAAAAATTATTAAGAGTTTTAATCAGATTATATTATACTTCTTTTTTGTAAGATAGGATTGAGATTGAAATTTATATAAACCTAATTAAAGATGAGTTTAAAAAACAATCAAATATAATTTAGGACTATCAATTCATATTAGAAGTAAGAGGGGAAAAGAAAAAATAAGACATTAGAGTTTTCTTAAGTAATAAATTCTAATAGATGACGAGAATTGAAAGATCCAAAAAATATAAAAATTGGTTTAAAACATTAATTCTTATATAGTTTTCTTCACCTCTTTTTTTTCTCTAATTATTGTCGTTTTATTGTTATTATCGTGATTTTTTATATTAGATCTCTCAATTTTTATTTTTTTTATTATATATGCTAGATTGTATCTCAGGATGAGATATCAAAGTAGGAAAAACCCTAAAAGAATATGCTACCTTCCACAAACGAGAAGTTACAATTTACGTATGTATCCCTGTTCCGCAATGTTAACCGACGTTTATTTGTCTGTATCCTTGGATGCTTCATGCTTGTTTGATTCTTTGATTGATAATTAAAAGCGTGTTTGGCTGTTTTTTTCCAATACAATTATCATCACAGAGATAAAAGAAATTTTTAATCATAATCTTTAATTGAGAAGGGATATTTTTATCCTAACAAAAACTAGTCATTCAATCATCTTTTAAGAAAAAAAAAAGGTTTAAATCAGAAGTTTTTATCCCCTCTATCACTCCGCCTAAACCAAAGGAAGCAACTGGTAATTTTTAAGTTCAATCACTTGATCGGAAAGTGATCTTTTGTGCAACACAAATGTTTGTTGCCCAGTGCACTTTATAAATTTTGAAATTTTTTAATTTGAGAATTAGTTTAAGGATTGAGATCCAAATAGCTCACTTCTGAATTTGGAGATTCGAGTTTTAGTTATCAGTTTAAATTCTGTGTTTTGTTAATGCACCTCAATTTGTCGTTGATTCGTCATGCCATCTATATTAAAAAAGTTTTAAGTCTAGCTAATTTCTTTCCATACAAACTTTAAATCATTCCAATTTCCAATTAATGATAGAAATGAAAGTATAAATACATTTGTATCCTTTAGAAAAGTATAGGTGATTATTACCTCCCAGAGGTAATAAGTAATAAAATTCCTTGGATTACATCAAAACCAATGATCCATATTAAATTAGTTTCATTCTAAAATTTTTCTACAACTTAATTATATAGGATTATAAGCTGGAGAAGTTAGGCCAAAAAGAGCTTATTCTAGATAATAATCCATAAATTTAAGCCTATCTTAAAACAGAACCTTTCCAAAACTTAAATAGACGAAAAAGTGTTTAACAGACTTATAAGCTTATCCTTACATAGGTTAAGTACTCAACCAAATGGCAACTAATTAGCTCCTCCCTTTTGTCTGTTTGTTTTCTTTCTAGAAATGTTTCAATACTTCTAAAAAAATAAATTGCACATCTTTTAGCATAAAAGAGGAGCTTGATTTACAATTATTCCCTAGTCACAACTTTGATACTAATTACATGAAATTAAAATTTGTATAGTTTAGTTTAAAAAAAAGATGAAAGTAGGACTCCTTGTATCACCGTAGACGAGGACATAAAACATTTGTTCTATATAGCTAGTACAATAAACGAAGAATTAAAAATGCATTTCTAACTTGTACTACCGGCTTCTTACTGAGAAAAACTGTGTTTCACAGTCCAAACTATTGTGCTGAATAAAACAGAGACATTGTCGCAATCCTTGCTATCAAAAGGATGACTGGTCTAAGGAGCCAAGGCTGATTAAAGTGCTTTTACATATGCCTGATTTACCTTCAGGAAGAAGGTACTTTGTTACCTAGAGATGAATGGGATCACATTTACCTTGCTTTGGTATAAGGTAAATTTACGGGGATCACAGCTCAAAATAGCCATCATAAATTTGTAGGTTGTTTTTGGTTCATAAATTTTAGATTACATATAATGAAAATATGTTATTTACTGTTTGGTTAGATCACTTTATAATCATAATATCTATATTTAAAAAATATTTCAATATATTTTTCAAATATATTCTATTTGGTTATATTTCAAAACCATAACATTTTATTCTATTACTCGCTTGATCTAAATATATTTTAAATTTACTTATTTCACTCCCAACTTTAGTTTATTTTAAAACCAATTATGTTTCGGACTAGTTCTAAACCAAATGGCACCTACGATAAATTAGACTTCAAACTACACGGATATTTTTGCATTCATATTTAGTCTCCATAAGCTAATTCATTCATCATCCTTCGTCATAAAGTATCACCATTTTCACTGCACATCACCTAAAAATTTTTTTTAAAAAAAACAACCCACGTATGTACACATACAAGGCTTAGTCCTCTTTACATGCACGAGATCATATTATTATTAATGGTTTTATATGAAGTCTCATATGACGAGGTTTTCAAAGGAATTTCTTCTTATCATATATATTGTGCTCTCTTTTCATGACAAGATTTTCTCTAATGTAATAAATACTTAAATAGATGCTTGAGGAGAAAATCTTACATATTAGCAAACATCTAACTAAGAATACTCTGCAATACAACTATATAAATTTTCACTGGTGTAAAAATTTTGTAATATATTCTCTTTGAAAACAAAAATCTCAACAAGAAAAAAATCTTAGGTGCAACCCAAAATGAAATTAAAAAATAAGCATAGATGCTTCCGTTTTTTTATCCTCCCTCTCTTCTCTCTCCTACCTGGCTAGTTTTTGTATTATTTTTATTCTTAAACGTTTGTATATGTTGGAGCATGGAGAAGACACATACCTTCCTGGTTTATGCTCAGTTACAGAGAGTGAATTGCCCCAACGACCAATGGTGTTGCCACAGTAATGCATGCATAGTTTGGATACCCTTTTATTTTATTGGGGGACGCATTGAACATTCTTTATTTTGTTACTTTTCTTTCTTTGGCATGTATTGAACGGACCAATATTTCAAAACTACGGGATGCACAATTGTTTTGTAAGGATCTAGAAGCAAGGGCAGTTGCATGGTATACACGGCTGCACCAACTGCTAGACCGTGTGAATATTTTTGGTGTCGCCTGTGATCGTGGGCCAAAAAGAGGGGTGGGTGATTCCATCACCACACAAATAAAATAGTTTCCTTTCCTTTTTCGGCCCTCTTCTCCTCTCAATGATTTGCCGAAACGGACTTGCTTCTGCGTGCATTGAGTGCACGCAACTTTGCTACTCTCTGGCACGGCCCTGTTGAGTTCCCTTGGTGCATGTGAACCAGCCATTTTCGGAAGCTAACACTGAAAACGAAGTACTCGTGAAATAGTTAATGCACGCAAATTTGTTGTAGGCCGCGTATGATCGTATATGCATTGCAACCATGCAAGCAATTATGTCAAAAATCAAAGCTTTTGATCGACCACTACAAAAATAAGTATTTTATGTCATGATCCAAACCGTTTGATTGTCTGATCCGAGTGCCCAACGATTGAACAGTAGCATTATTGCAGTGAGTAGATCCCACTCCAACATCATCTCATTGACCTTAAAAAAAACACGCACGAACAATCTCATGCCCATCCCCTAGCCTAGTTTGTGTCAGTAGTGAGAATTCAGTGTCCGCAGAAGTTTTAATTTCAGACTTTAACACTATTTGATTCAACCAAAACCACATTAATGTATTTCTCTTTTACTTTATCTTGATACATACCTTTATTTCATGATATAGACTTCGATTTAGATGATATTTTTCTCTCCTCTCTACGTTTTACCTTTTGTATTCTCTTCATGATAGGAGAACAATTATGAACAGATACTCTTATGTGTGTCCAATACTAGAATGACCTCTTCTTTATATGGCATGAAGAGATGCCTTCAAGCTATGCATCCATTTACCGAAGCGGCATTTTAACAGTTGCAAAGCAAGTAAGCAACTGCTACCGAAACTGAAGGCATCCTTTCATTTTTTTTTTTGGTCAATAACCACCACGTCATTAGGTAAGCACTAAGATTACATTTCGTTGCTTAATCCAATACAAGCTCTTTTAGTGCTACGATGACCATCCAAATGCACACTGTTTTTATCCGACTTTTTGATACACATAATAGAGAATAAAGATTTTAAACCTCATAATTATAATTTTTAAGTCTAACTATCATCATATTAGACTAATTTATATTAGATTAGTTCAATAATTATATGAGTCATTTCATATTATTAAAATATTCTAACATTTCGGACCTATTTAGCCTGACTTTTTTTTAACTTGCGGTCAAAATAAGCTAAAAAAGTTTGTTTCTGATAGAGACTTCTTTTTGGAATTTAAACCCTCTACTAAATAAAAAGTTGAAGATAGAGTGGAGTAGTTTTTGTGGGTCGTCATCCCCTTCCAATCTCTCTATCTTTTTATGAGGTCATAAAGTAATTTTTTTATCAAATAGTTTATTGTACTTATATAATTAGGTAGATGTTTTGATTTCTCTGTCACAAACACTAGAAATTAGCTACTTTGAAAAATCACGACCAAATAGACCTCTGTGGAACCCACAGCGGAAAACCACAGGAGGTTATGTACCAGTAAACAAAGATATGTGCAGTAAAAATAAACACGCGGAGTAATCGACACTGAAACTTGTAGAAAAGATGGGGCCAGAGTCCAACTATTCAAGTAACTAACATGGCACCTGATTTTTTTTTTAAAAAAAAGCACGTCATCTAAGAATTAATTGTGTGTGGATTGTATACCAAACATATCACACGTGCTAAAAGAATAGTAATATTAACGATATTTTGTCAATAAAATTTTATATTGTAGCACACTCTACAGGCTAAATAGTTGCACAGATCGCACCCTCACTCCGCGATCTTTAGCTCTCCCTTTCCAAAGGGTCGCTCTCGCTGAAGTACAATAGACATTGACCGTAGGATCTTCCAGGTCCCCAAGTTTAACGGCCCTGGTAGGTTGTAGCGAATATATCATATGTAGACAACAGCATGCATGGGTCCCAACCGGACAAATGCCCGTTTCAGTCGAATTGCATGTTCCTAATTATATGCTGTTTTAGATAGATATTTGCTAGTAGGATCCAATTCTAAGCCCACAATGACTGGTAAAAGAGAGGTCTACAGAATGGAATAAAATGGGCACCTAATCTAGTTGCTCTTATAAAACTACAAAAGAAAAAGACTGCAAATACGGATAAGACATTGAGTAGTCAGAAAATGAAAAGGGTGTGCCATAGTACCACCTTTACTAAAAGCTAATTTTATAATTTTTTTATAACTTAAACAAAATTATGGTGGAGTACTTCTAGGAAAAATATGCCCCAGTCTCCACTATATGAGAATTTTTCTTACATTAGATCTCAATCATATTGAAATTAGATCTATAAATGATCCAGATTATAATCTGATGACTTTTGTCTCAAGCACGAAGAAACTCATGAAAACTAATTTTCTTACTACTTTTGACTATGTAGTACAATGTCATGCTTTTCCATATTTCTTGTATTATGTTAGAGTCTACCTCTCTATCTTTGATTTGTCCTGCTTATGTTGCATTTGTGTTTTGTGCTATGTACCAAAATTTTTTATTGTTGTCTTTTATATTGTGAGAATATTTGTTACCAGTAGTACAATATTATCCTTGATTGTTTCAAGATTAACTATTTGTATGAGACCGGTAGAAAAAAGAAGAAAAAAAATCCTCTAAAGAAAGGAAAATTAAGAAAAAGGAGAGGGGAATTGTTAACTTCCTTTCCTTACACGGAAAAAGGAACCGAACAAGAAAGCAAAAAAGCGAGAGATGGGAAAAAGAACCCACGGAGAGCCTAATAGTGGTAATAATATTGTTTGGAAGCAAAGCCATTAGGAAATAGGAAGGCCACTGCCGCCATTAGCCCTGAATTCATTTGCTGTTCCTCTCGGCTCAAAATTATTTCTGGTGCGTACAATAGAGTACAAAGTAGTTAAATTGGCACACGAACTTGGCCTCTTGAGGGAAGGAGAGAGGGGCACATACGCTTTCCTGTGGAGGCGGGGCCGCCGCTTTTTGGCCTTCCCATTGGAGCACACAAAGCTGGGCGGCACCATTTAAAGAACAAAACAACACCACCACCACCCACACACAAACACCATTACAGTCTGCGCGCACACACACTCACAGAGAGACACGCGACGCAAGAATCGTCATCGAGTTTGGCTCCCTCCTCTCTCTGGTGGTTCGTCCTCCACGGCTCAAGAACGGACCGATAGATCGGCTTTCGCCTAAGTACGTGTGCTTGCACATAGCGTGCTAGGATTCTTGCATGTGTTTCATGAATTCTTTTTTTGGTCTTAATTCGGTTCTCTGGTAGGGATCTTGGGGTGTTGCTGTGAACCTTTTGTGTGCAACTTCAGTTCCTGGATTGCGTTTTGCATGTATGTGTGTGTATGTGTGTTTCGGTGGTTGCTTGGCCAGGTCTGACGTTCTGTAATCATCATTGCAAAATTTAAAAAGATTTGGTTTTTGTTCGGTCTTTTTCTATTAGTTATCTACATCCCGAGTAGATTGGCCAGGTCCTAATCCGCGAGTTACTTTCTTGATTTGATTTTTTAAGGACTTAGTACCATCCGGTATCTGCATGCAAAGAGACACATGATGCGTGTGTTAGAATTTGTTTTCTATCCATGTATTGGCGTATTGCCTATGTGATCAAGGAACACATGGATAGTTCGGTTTTATAGGCTCTGTTTTGTAAGATATTTGCATGACCACGGCTCCATCGTCGTGACTTCGCGCCTCTGCTTGATTCTCTAATGAGATGTCGGTGTATTTTATAGGAGGAATTTCTGAACCGTCCCCCTGAATAACCTAAAGAATTCCTCTTGCTCTGAGTTCCAATCTTTTTCTGAGAGGTGGATTCTTCGATGTTTCCATGTTGCGCTTTTCATCCTGTTTATGAGAATTCGTGTGTTATGGACTTGGCAAAATAGCGGTTTTGATCGGATCTTCTCCAAGTCAAACAAATTTGTTGCTGGAGAAAGTAGGTTTGTGTTTTTCTTAAAAGCAAATAATTTTAGTGTTTTTCTATCTTCCTATAATGGTTGAGACTAATGTCTATCGTTTTTTGATTCCTTTGCCGAAAAGTATCATTCTTTCGCCAAATTATAAGTTTAAATTTTATGCAAAACAAAGCAGCACTACCCAATTGATGGTAATTTTCAGGCCCTTAAATATTAACCCGTCTTCCAATTTGCGATGTCGAGGTGTCATAATTGCTAGTTCTGTTTCCAAAGTTTGGCAAATTGTAAAATTGTAAATTTTGTTGTTGTTTTGCTTGGAAGGGAACAAAAGTTCGTATCTTGAAGGACACACTGAAGTTTCCTCGGGATTGGATTTGTTCCGGTGATTAGTTATATATTTTCAGGGCATGTTTGGTTCTTTTATCCCACATAGTTATTGCCCAAATGGGCAAACTAAATGGGCAAACTAGCCCATTTGAGCAAAGGCTACATGCGTTAAACAAGTTGTTTGGATCTTTGCGTTTGAGAGCAAACTAGTTTGGCTTGGTGTTTTGTTCTTTTGTTCTGAGCTTGCTTTCCAACGCAATAGTTTCTAGCTAGGTGTATGGATCTCTAGCTCAATATGGTATCCTCATCACCTAGTTTTAGGAGTGAGTTTACATTATTTGTTCTAAAATATACCAGTTACATAAGCTTATTGAAATATTTTAATATATTTAGTGGTAAGGTCACCTACAGGTAACACTTCTAATTCATTTTTTTCTATAATTAATTATTATGTCCTCTGCTGCACATGATTAATTAGCACCAAATGACATAACTTTTATAAAATAGCATTTGTCCTTGCGATGCTACATTCTACAAGTAGGAACAAAAAACAGATACCATCATATACCATACACAAGTGAGATCAATTTTTCTAGCTACATTTAACTTGCACCCAATATAGTAAAAACATACAAAATCATCATATACCATGCAATAAAAACAAAGAACACATGAGCTTCATAAGGATGTCTGAAGATAGAAGCACACATGAGAAAAACTAATGCATATAAAAATGTTCATCCATGCCACATAAATTCTGCAAGAATATCATGGTACTATCACACATACGCCACAAATATGAAGTATCATAATTGTTCATCACCATACCACATAAGTTTTACCAAAATGTCTTAGGGGACAATGCTCACTCAACAAAATACAGGCACTACTCACAGAACTAATGGGTAGCAATCCATGACCCATCGAGCCACTCATTCTTTGATGTTTTCCACTAGTCCACCCTTTAAAATGCTAGCTATTCTACCATTCTTTGCAAGACAAGTTTGTATTTCAAGGCAAATGAGAATAGGATACTCCTCTATGTCATGAATAATTTTAAAAAGAGATTCATTGGGATTGACATGAGGGAATTGCATGGTGCCAAATATTTCACTCATAACAGTAGTAACGTCCTGAACTATTTCTTGATATTTCTTAGATCGATTCCCACTATTCTCATTTTTATTTGCATGCGGGCAATTTGATGTTGACCCATGCGAATCACCCTCCTTTGGACTTGCAGGCTCTAAAATGCAATCTGAGTCATATTATTGAGAAGGATGAGCTTGAGATTGATTGCCTTCCCTATCACCAATGAGACCATCATCCTTTCTTGTAACTCGATCATATGGCACCAATGAGATCATCACCTTTAGAGCATCAGTGGGGATTAGTATTATGCTTTAGTCTAAATAAAGAAGCCACCGCTCAAGAGACAGATCAAAAGCATGAATCAAAAGAATTACTTTCAGATCACGTGTATATGGATGAGGTTACTAGGTAATAGATCAAACTCCATTAGATCGAGGAAGAGGCCATAGGTGGGAAGAGATGGTGCAAGGAGCTCGCTCACCTGAGATGGTGGCAGTGCTAGCAACCTAAGGAGCAGTTAACGCTCACAATCTGCGGAGTCGGCAGCGACGCTAGTGAGAGGACGATTTGAGAGGTGACGGCGGCGCTCGAGAGAAGAGAGGGTAGGGCAAGAAGCATTCTTTTCTTCCCCTTTATTACGATGAGGTGAGGGGAACAACGCGCCTGCTTGGCTTGCTTGGTTGGGCAAGGAAAATTGGATCTCTGCACTGCGGTAGCTTTTTCTAGGCCATTTGGGCAAACTAGCCTGGCAAAGATCCAAACGGCCCTTCAATGTCATTTGTACTTCTTTTATACCTTAATTTGCTTTGTTTTGGGAGGGAAATTTTTTTCCCCGAATGGTTCTAGGATGCTGCTGCAATACATTGGAGCCTTTCAATTAGCTCATTAATTCTTTTTGTTTGCTATGCAGGGAGGTTAAATTGTGGGGGCTTCTCAAATTTTGAGACTTTGTTGAAGTCCAAGGACCTGTTGTCAATAAAGCTTTGGCCATTTTCCATATAGTTTGAAGTCTATTCAAGAGAAATTGTCGGGCATGCAGATGGCAGCAGATCCCAACCTAAACTTTGGGGCATTTCCACAGCCATATTGCAACCAGCATGTGGTTTCGTTTCAGATGAACGCAACAACTAGTGGGTTAGGAGGCATGCCAGTGTACCAGGACAGTTCCAGTGGGGTGGACCGCAATGTGGGGATATTGAGTAGTGTACCTCCAATGGTTGTTTCCAATAAGTCATCCAATATGATTGTTGATTCTGGGCAGAGCCTCAAATATGGAGGGCCGCTTGCCGTGGATTGGTCTCATCATGAGCTCCAAGTGCTGAACGAGAGCCTCAAGATGTATGTTACCTGTCGCTTTATCATGAAACAGGAATTCTTTATTTCACCTCTAATATGAATATTTTTGTCATATGCTAATACTGCAAACTCAGTTTCTCATAGTTTTGCATGATTATATTTTTGTTTGTCCCTAATGTTGTACTCTTACTTTTTGTTCTTGGGTTCATCGTTGATGAAATACTATCAGATATTCAAATGAACCAGGCATCATGAAGTATATCAAGATAGCAGCTGCATTACCAGAGAAGACAGTAAGAGATGTTGCCATGAGGTGCCAGTGGATGGCGGTAAGCAGTTTATGATTTATCAGATATATTCTGCAACAAGAAAGTACTGTTAGTTCATTTGTTCAGAAAAATGGCATGCAACTTTTCCGATTACAAGGTTGTTGTCAGCATGACTTGTGTTCCTTGAGGAGAACTACATTTCAGTAAACAGTTACAAGTCCCCGGGAAATGGGCAGCTGCTTAATTAATTTTTAACACTGACAAGTACAAACTTTATGCAAGATGTTCATTTCTACTAGACAATTTCCTTAGGTACAGGCATATATGGTTCCTTTTCTCTTTGAACTACTTTTGAGGAGGCATGTCAAAGTGTTTATTGTGTGTCAAGATGATTTGATTGTAGTTCTGCAAAACATGCAAGAGTATATGATAGTAGAATGCGTGATAAAAATACCAAGTTTTCAATATCTATGTAAATATTAGGATGATGCATATTGGGCAACAATCATAGTTAGATGTGAGTTGGCGATCACAAATGTCCGTTTGGGCTGTTATCCTATTGTTATACATTTGTACCACCCGAAAAAAAAAAGCAACAAAAAGATGGCATGCTGTTGCTTCATTGCAAAAGGCTTGCATCTATCATTTTGTCAGTATTGTAACCTTTTTGATCAATATATTAGTTAGTTACAAGTTGCAACAGCTGAGCTGTCTCACTTATGTGAGCTGATCGATTGATCAATGCATCACTAACATTGAACCTTGCCAAACTAAGGTAACCATTGTCTATGACAAACCAGGATGTGCTTCATGTTCTTGAAGTTTTGTCAAAAAAAAAAAAAAAAAAAAGGAGCTAGCAAAATGATAAGAGATTGGTTTTTTTGTGCCTCCAGTAACATAGAATTATAGTAAAGTTGACTTAGTGCTTTCCTTGCTCTGCTACAATGAATATTGCTTTCCTTTTCAATCATTTTCAATAATATCAATGATGTGGTTTTCGTTTAGAATAAAGAGAGTACAAGACAACGGAAGCCTGAAGAACATTATGTTGGAAGGAAGATAGCAGATAGGAAGGTATTAATCCTTTTCTATTTGATAAGCTTTGCTTCCTAGTTCCTTCTAATCATTCTTTTTGAAATGTACTCTAGAGAGTTGCATATCTGCTACATGACAAGAAAGAATACTCTCATGTAGTGAGCAATATCTTTAATTTTAAGAATAATATCCTTCAATAAAAAGAGTATATTCTAAAAATATTCGGTTTTGTGATTCAGATACTTCAATGATGGTTGAAGGGGCTCTTGAACTTTTTTACCTTTCTCTTTTTTTGTGAATTTACATGTCACAAGCACTTGCACTTGGCTACTAATGACGTGGGGTTGTAGTGGTTAGTGTTTACTAATGTTTTTCTCAGAAGTCAGAATAGGGTTTAGTGTTGGAACTTGGCTGGAACTGACTTTCATCAACAATTACGTCTAAACTCTCTTCTTGCGGTGATCTATGAGAAAGTGATTTGATAAAATATGCAATAAAAATAATAGAAGTGTTTCAATGTTTTTCAAAAAGTGAACTGCACAATTTTAGAGCAAATTGAGGGATTGGTTTACAACTAATCACTACTCTACTACTACTTGTATAGTTGTATGTTTTAAGATTTGTGTAATTTAGTTTTTGAAAAGTATGGAAGAATTACTCTAAAAATAATCATCAAGATAACATGCAAATGGCAGAACAATTTTATGTAGAGGGAACTGAATGGATACAAACAAAATTTTCCTTGAAAAGTTTTGAAAGTAGATAAAAATTATGCTGAATATACCCATGCAATTTTAAGTAGTTTTGTGCATAATGCACATTTACGTGCATATTTCTGATTGGTGCTAATGATGGTTGTTTCTCAGGACAAAATGGTAGAATCTTCATTATGGGGTACAAACCAACCTGTTCAGACAGGCAGAAGAGTTTCTTCTTTTATGCCACATAATGCCATTCACAACAATCGATTTCTATCTGGAGGTTGGTAGGTCATTGGAGTAATTCTAGCACAACTGATTGTGTTCATTTTTTTTCTTTATTTTTTTGTGGTTATTATGTTCAATTGTCCATAATCTTTTGGTTTCTTCCATTTGTTCTGTAATATATGACCATGTGTATACATTCCATCATGTAGCATCTGATATTGATCGTGTAATGCTGAATCTACTGGAAGAAAATGCTAGGCTTCTCAATCAGATAGAAACTAATATTCTAACATCACAGGTTGGTTTTCTCTTGACTTGATACTCTGCTGCTTTTGTTTTGGTATTCTAATTTTGTTATGTTGGAGGAAGATGCTTAGATTATTAAAAATGCATGATACACAATAAATATTTTTTTTTTATGTATAGCATGTTTACTTTTCAATTTCATGTATAATAGGGTAATCTTAATGCATAAAGTGTGGACTCTGATTTTTAGTTAACCCGTCCCTGCGAGCATTAAATGTGAAAAGTGAATTTTATGTCAATTTTATACTCTTCCAGACTCAAAATAACACTGATCTCTTCCATCACACAAGAAGGAACATCAATGCTCTTTTACAGAGGTAAACACATTCTTTCTTGGATGGATGCACGGTTCAGTTCAGTGCTAGCTCTGCAAGAGGTATTCATGCTATCTGTGCTCTAATATACGATATTTCTGCTATAAACAGCATGAGCCAGATGCCTGGAATAATGAGCGAGATGCCCCCATTGCCTGTCTCGGTAGATGAAAAACTTGCCAATTACTTCCTGCCTAGTGGTACAATGGTAAATTTCCATCTGCTTTGAGAATAGACATGTGCTCATAACATACCCTCTGTTGCAATGCTGACTGTTTGGTACTTGATTGTTATCGCTATCTATTGGTGTTATGTCAGATTTTAAGACGCTCAAACAAAAAATGGCGCTTAGTTATGTATTCTCAAAAAGAAATGCTAATTGTCCTTGTTATCATTCTCCTTGGAAGGCGCAGGTGCTTGGAAGCGGTTATTTGAAGGAGGAACCCAGAGGATGGTAAGTTGCCTGCTGAAAGATTACAGATGAGGCAACTGCTCAATTTTGATCAACTCTTTGATGAAACATTTGGAGAATTACTGCTTCAGTGTCTACACCAAAAGCCAAAGGTGAACTTACCATAGATCCTGCTTTCCCTGTCTGAAAGCAAATGGGGAGGTAACATAAACCACTCTGTTAAATGGTGTCAAAAGACAGCAGTTGAGCGTTCTTGCTCTACAATTCTATACATTGTTGTTGAACAGGATGATTTTTGGAAACCGCAAATTTTCTCATCTTCTTGCACATATTTTTTATTCTTTTGGGTTTCTCTATGACAATTGGTAGAGTCAGCAGAAGATGTAGCATACACCTTCTGTTCTTAAAAAAAACTGTCATGCTTATTCTGTTTACAGTTTTTAAAAAGTGAAGTAATATTATTCGTTTACATTTAATATTTGTAATTAATGTGATAGATGTGGTTTGTATGTAAGTAATTAATAATTATATAAAATAATGATTACGAAGGTATTTTTCAAAGATAATCATATTTCACCTCGAAAACATAGGATGATATTTTTTTTTTTACAAATTTTGCTCTATTTAATACTAGTAATAACTTGTAATCACTAGCTATATGAGAAAGGAAAAGCCTTTTTGTCAGTTATCACATAGAATACCAGATGTTGCCGTAGTATTCCTGTACTGGACGGGCTAGAATGTCTAAACTACAAGATTTTAGCAAAAATCTCATCAAGGATGGAGACGATGTTGCCGTAGTATTCCTGTACTTGGAACTCATTTTTATCTCTTGCCGCGTAGTCAAGCTGCAACAGCCAAAAAAAAAAGGAAAAAAAGATCTGTACATCTGTAGAACAAGAGCTACTACTGTGTGCTTGTAAAAGAAGCACTTACGCTTGTGACATTGTTGAAAAGTTCGGAGTAGAGCCGCCGGAGCTCGGGCCGCTCGCTCGCCGGCCTCGCCTGGATGATGGCGTACAGATCCTGCTTCAGGTTCGACGCGCTCGCTCGCATCGCGGCCTGCATTTCCCTCCACGACTTGGCGTCTATGAACTCTTTGATCCGTAGCAAGTTCCTTGCATGAGCCTGCACGACGGCCTCTGCTTCCTCGCTGGACTGCTCCGGCACGGTTATCCTGAAATCGAATGCGACGGCGCTGCTTGTCGCCGACAGCAGTTGAGCCGCGAGGATAGCTGCCGCTAGCCTTCTGCTGAGTGGTTGCTGGGGACGTCGGCCATTTCCAGGTGGTTTGGAGGGTTTGTTTTGAGCACAGACGAGGGTGGTGGCAAGTGTAAGGGTGGGGAGTCGCAATGCCATTGCAGAGTTTGCTCTGCAGTGCCAGTTGTTGTTGATAAGGCAGGTCACTTTGACTGGAGGCGATTTGGCAGTTATGCCCTTTGATATGCAGCTGTTACTATTTTTCCTTATATCCTTTCGCGGGCGCCGACCGCGATAAAAAAAGCAATTTTTTTTGGCCGAGGAGAGAGAATACGTCTCCTAAGTCTGAGATCAATGCAAAAATGTTTTGTGAAACACTTCAATAGAATATTCTTCAGTATATTTAGTATCACGTGTGTGAAATATCCCCTTATTTCAATGTAAAGACATTTCGCGAGGCACCTTTTCAAACACTCCAATGCAAATGCGTTTTGAGTGATGTTTCGTGTGGGCCTGTGTATATAACATTCATTAAAAATTAAAAAATCACTAAAATAAAATTCGGATAATTCAAAAAATAAAAGATAGAAGCACGTGTTTCTACGAACGCGTAGGAACTGACCGTGCTGAAATCAGAGTCTCCGGGGGCTCGGAACATCAAACCTTACAGTCTAAAACTCAATTGTAAAAGCTCTGAAATCTGAGCACTCATTTGCAAAATATCCAAGACTCATAAATCTAAATTCTAACTCGAAAATAATTTTTTTGTGATTTCTAAAACTCCAAGGATCTTTTTGCAATTATGCCATTTCTCCTCAAAACCTAGCCACCGCCAGCCTCTGTTGTAACTTCTTTTTCTTCCTCTTCCCCCAAAACCCGAATCACCTCCATCGCGTGCGCCACCGCTCCGTCGCGTCCGTGCACCCATCTTTGCGCTGCGCTGCTCATCGACAGCCGAATCTGTGCACCCATGCCGCCGCCACGTACGGTCGAAAGGTGGGTCCCACAAAATGCGTGCTCAGGCGTTACGACCACTCCAACGCAGTTGCTTCGACCACCCGGGGGTCGGTGGAGCCTGTTTGTCGGAGCTTCGACGGCGTAGCCCTGTCTTCTCTCTCCTCGCGCGAATTGTTTAATTTTTTTCGGCGTTGGACTCAGTTTGAGGCTTTGGATGTCTGGAATTTTTTATTTTTTTTCCAATTTTTGTGTGATCAAATTATATATAATTTTTATTTCTTGATTTATGTATTAATTTAGTTCAAATTAGATCTAAATTATATCTAAAAAATTATAGATTTTTGAATTATCTTCATATAAAGACCAAACATCAAATATATTCGGTTTTAGAATTAAAAGTTATTTATGTTTTACTAAAATCACCTAAATTATAATAAATATTTAATTTACTCATGGGTCCGTACAAACAGTCTCCCCAAAGGCCTTTGCATCGGAGTGGTGAGTGTTTTGAGTGACATTTTACACATGTGACACAAAATATGCTGATAATATTCTTCTAGAGTGTCTGCCCAGATACCCTAGTATTTGACTTAACCTATGATCCGACAAAATGCTATTTCCCTTTCCTTGAGGGTGCTTTTGGTGTAAATCGTATCTTTGATTACAACTAATCTCAAAAAAGTTTATAATCCTTTTTTGTATAAATAAAATAAGATATAATTTATAATTATTATATTTGGTAGAATTAGTAATGTTATTATAACACTATCAAGATAATGTCATTTGATAAGATTTTTTTGTAATCATTACTTGCTATTAAAATTTACATAATATAGCATATACAAGTCATGTATTAAAATACAATATGGATTTTATTATCAAAGTTTGTTGTATAGCTATATATTGGAAATATTTGGAATGATAAGAAAATGTCAAATTGATAATAGTCGCGTATCAAAATTGTGGAAAATATATAATATAAGATATACACACCTCTTAAGAATATAATCTTTTTCCAACAAAATATTACAATTTTTGTTATACGGTAACCTCGTATTATGGTTGTAACTTACATGATCTTTTAAGTCAAATATGTGAATCATTGAAAATTACAAGATTACTTGTAATCCTCTAACATAATGGTATATCAAACGCATCTTAAGCGGCTAAGCCACAGCAACTGCTCTTGAAGTGAGAGAACTCAAACTCGTGATATAGGCATTCCATCAAGATGTGTATAATTAATTATCATCAAGATCTCATCCCAAAGAAAATGGGCAACACACTAATACCTGATGATGGAGATTCAACGAATGTAATTTATTCACACCCTGATGGAACATTCGAATTCTCGTACTGTGTTTGTATTCTTTTATAAGAGAATACAAGCGTGATACATACACCCCCTCATCAATGGAACCCAAAAGGGGAAAGGCTTTTTTGGCATAGGGCGATGCACAAAGTAAAAAGAAGATGGAAAGGAAGACGTGAGCGTAGAGGGCTCATAACTCATAAGTCATAAGAGCACTTGCACAATACTATTACTAGGGAGCAGGCTTTGCTGACGCCTTGATACGGAAAAATACTCCGAACCCAACGAACCGTCCCCGTTTTGTGCTCGTGATATGCACAGCACTATGGTTCGGTTTCTCCCTTCGCGGCCCGTCCCCCGCACCGTCGCCCGTGCTCGCTCATCTCACCTGGCGAGGTGGTCAGGTGGAGCTGCTTGGTTTGTTCGTCACGTGCGGTTTAGTTCAAAAAGGTTTTAGTTTGCAGAATAAATCCTATATTTAAGTCTCCGTTTAACTCAATTTTGACTTATTGATAAGTTGGACCAAATACACTTTAAATCTCTGCATGCCTCTCACGAGTTATTTGGATGGTGAGTTTTTTTCTTGAAATTCAGGCTGCAAGCGCGGGTTAGCTCATATCATTGATAGAGAACAATTTACAATCAGTATCCAGAACCAAAACAATACATTGCAGTGAGTACCTGAAGCAAACAAAACATCTCCTCTCATTAATAGCATATTTAGCTAGACAATGGCAGCCTGATTAGCAGTTCTTGCAACTTGTTGAAGCTTTCATACAAGGTTCAAAGATAGCAAGTGTTTGATGTCACTAATAATGGAGGCACATAGCGATCTATCTTCAGACATTGATATCTTGTCCTTATTTTTAGCGGCCGGGGGGTCTTTTCGCTCTGCAAAGTTTGTTTGTTCATAAAGGCTGCATGCAGCCTTCTTCAATTGCGACAGGAGCTCATGAACGCTCTGCTCTTAACTATTGACAAACGATCCGACTCAAAGATAATTAGCCCCAACTCCTGACCATAAGCAAATTCCATCACCTATCTACAGGATAAAACTTCTGCCATCTCCGGATCATTGACCTCCTCACTTACCAAGTAGCTGACAACATGAACACCATTACAATCACGAAAGACAGCAGACCCTGAGCAGACCAGACCCTGCCATTGTGCCATTGATACTCATGGTCACATCAATATTGCCTTGGATGGTGAGTTTTAATAATTAGTTTTTAGAGAACTAGTTTTATAGGTTTTAGTTTGTTAGTCTATTAGTGTTTATTTTTCAAAATGTTTTGGATATGCAAAACTAGAACGAGTTTTACCTATGATTTTTATTAAAATTGTGCTTGGTTAATATTAGAATAAAACTTGTTTATCATCGTAGAGAGCAGATTATTCTCGTCATTTCTATATATTGAATTGTATAATATTTTATATTGGAGATTTGTGTGGTTCAAGTGAAGGTGGATAAAAATAACTTCCAGATTTTTTAACTACAAAATAATTGTTGAAATTTTATCAAAGATTTAAAATTTTGACAAGTGCTTCCACGCAAGTTCTCAACATAAAACATATGTGTGAGATCATCCAAAAGGACCAGAACCATACGTACAATGACGGTTTGGATTGTCTTATACGCGACGCATTCTATGGTTTAGATGAATGATCTTACTACTGTACACAAAGAAAGTTGTTGCATATCTCCAGCCGAAGTTCTCGGCTGACACCAAAATTTCCTACACAAGCCAGAAACTCAAAACAAGATTTTGTTAAGAGTTTTGCTAATGGACAATTATTTATTTATTTATTTATTTATTATTTTACATACACTTCACCTCACACTTAGATCAAACTCCTCTTCTTATATTTATTTTTCTATAATTCATCTAACCACCTCCTTAATTTCTTTAGTAGTGGCGGCCTAGCAACGGGCGGAAGCGAAACAGTAATGACGCTCTCAATTGCAAGCAGAGACAGTGGGATGTGATGGCGCGGGGGAAACAAAAGGGGGAAGGGTAGTGGTCGGGCAGTGATGCGACAAGACGGCAGCATTGTTGAGAGGAGGGGAAGAAGATAAGAAGGGATAGAGGGTGGAGATTGAATTTAATTTTAAATGTATGAACTAGATTGTGCAAATTTTTTAAGAAAAAGTATGTATCATTTTACAAAAATATGGAATACCAATTTTTCTGTTTTACAGAATATTTCCAGTTTTAAGAAAACAACATTTTCTTATCCCAAAGATAGTTGAAATAAACAAAAAAAAAAGCTGAAATTGTAAATAACCACCAAGTTTTGCTATATCTGGTTTTAGACATACTGGAGATCCGAACAACACTTCCGGCTGTCACATCTGCACCAGTTTATCTATCGATCTATGCGTAAAGACAAAAGAAGACCTCAACTTAGGAACTAAACCCAAAAATAAACCATCCATTTTGGTTCTAACTTATAAACCCACACAATAAGTTAGACGCCTAGACCGGATAAATGGTTAAGCAGCCCCTACACTTGGAAATAATCGCAACTGGATTCCTTCCACGGGTTCTGGTATTAGACGTGCCATTGTCATGCCATAATTTCGTGACTTCACATCTGATAGCTGCTTCCTAAGTACATTAGTTCACGCTTAGACGGGACACCACGTTTGAGACAATCTGATCATGTGGGAGAGAGAGTTCACATCCATGCAGTGCTTGCTTGCTTGCACGAGACGCAGGCATCAGATGAAGACACTCCCATAATCCTATTCTTGACACGAGTTTGCCTACGAAGTATGTGAACCACCAAAAACCAGAACAGAAAGGAACTGAAGCCATCATGGGCATGTTAAGCTCTGTCAAATCCATGTGGGGGTTGAGTGAGACGCGGGAACGTTTAGATCGTAGATCTGGATCACAACTCATCTTTACGTGATTACATTAATAGGGAGCGTGCATGTAACTAAATCTAAACCTATAGACCAGACGCAAGTAAGCAACTGCAGGATTTTTTTTCCCTTTCATCACTTTACCTCAAGCTTCCTATATCCACTAATATGATGATATTTCAGGTACTATTTCGGAAAGAGTGTTGCTATATATCATGAATTTGTGTACCGATATAATATTATACATGGCTAACATGCCTTCGTAGGATAGACAAAATAAAATATTAGATAGTTATGATTTCATATCAATATATCACGGATGGCTATTATCAGAGGATCGCATAGTAAATAAGAGTTATCGTTAACCATAACCAACAAAAATTGTTTAGGCAAAACAGACGTTGGTTGATCTTGATCGGTTAAAATATCATCCCAAATTTCAGTGCGCATTCTGCAACATTTCGCATGAAAGATAAAAGACCAAAACATCTACGAGCAACCACTTATAAGTGCAAAGAGAAACTTCAGGGAAATATCTCATGGAGCAAACCAAGTGTTAGCACTTTGCTTTGCTTCGGCTCTAAAGCCATTTTAAGATATGTACATAGGTGATCTGCTACTCATCTCTTATAAAGGCTCATCTTTTTGTACAAGTTTTAGCCTTTAGGGGTGCCCTCCTATTCTTGCTTCCAAGAAATGGGAGGCTCTCAGATCTAAACTCCCTCCCTGCTTCACAGCATTGCAATGCAACGCAGGGCATTTCTGGTACCATGTTACATGAGCCCAAACTAATGGGACGGCACAAGGGCGGCGACGACCTCGCTCAGAACATGAGTTGTATCGCTGTAGCACACCTGCGTGAGAGCGACACTTCGGCTCTTCACTGCATTGCCCAACTGCTATTTGTCCAAGGCATTTCAGATCAGATAGACATCAAACGTGTCCACAAATTAGATGATCTAGTAGTCTGCATCACTGTCGGGTATGTTTATTACATACAAGAAACAAACAAGATGCATGGCCAAACAGTGATTTCGTTAAATTTGACTAGACAAATTTGACATATTATTTGCATTGCAAATAGGACTATATGCACTTGAACTATATTGGGTATGACTAGTCAAGAAGTTTAATTCGTATTAAACATATATAAGTTCTAACTGGTCTGCAAAGACTGCTGCAAGATGACCTGATGCTACTTAAAAAGTACTTAAAAATCCACTTAACAGTATCATTCCCTTATAAATGTTGAATTGGAAATCAATCAAAACTGCACATACCACATACTCTATAAATATTATAATGGAACTATAAGTTTACTTGAAATATTGGAATGTTTGTTTTTGGAAGTGACTAATAAAGGTTGGATTCAATCATCAAAGCAGGTGTTTCTAAACTCTGAAATATCAGTTATGGATAACTTTGCTATCTTGCAAATGTGCTGTTTATCATCTAATCAACAACAAACTAAGACATGCTTTCAGGAAAAGGATGCTAAGAAGGAAAAGAAGAAATCATCACCTCATCCATGAAGTCAAAGAACTTGTTGGCGAGGTCGGTGAGCGCCTTCTTGTGCTCATCACTCGTGCAAGAGGAGATCACACGGCTCAGATCAAAGTACAAGAAGGTGGCCTTCAGCCGGAGGTTCCTCCCAACAAGGTCCCAGGAGTCCTCATCATCGATCGCCAAATCCTCCTCCATTGAGAGGAGGTCAATAGCGCAGTTCTTGATCCGGCAAACACACCCCTTCAGTTCCATCCCTTGATCCATTGCTTTGTACTTTCCCTAATTCGATTTTGTGTATAGAAAATATCAGAACCTGTCAGACATATTTATGGAATGATGACATATCAAGAAATGGAAAGTGAAAAGAAACTGATTCTTGGACCCTGTTTAGAAGCAACAGATGTCACCAAGTGCATGAGAAAAAGAAGCCTTGTAGTAAGGGGCAAAGTGGTCAAAATGAGAAGACACAAGATTTATCAAGGGTGAGACTCTTGAAACAAGAACATGGCAGACACGCTTGGTAAAGGGGTGCCTTGCCTAGGCTTGGAGATCAAAAAAGTTTGCAAAATAGGAAAACATCAGAAATTGGCCACAAGGAAAATTTGTGAGGTGGTCATATCCTAGCCACTTGCAGCCATAAGAAAGGTCAAAAACTTAGGAGTGGAGGAAGGAGTTATTCCATAGCCCCATAAACTATGTAAAGAAATAAACCCATGCCTCTATTATTTAAAGAAGTTGATAAATCAACAGTTGGAGATGTAAAGAAAATACAGAAATGCAAGGCATATTGCCCACTGATTTACACTTGGTAGCTCTCTAGTCTCTAGGAAACTTTGCAAAGGCATCTTTTGTTTGTAGATAGAGACAGGCGTCTGCTATTGCTATTCCTGAAACAAGACTTGTCAAAGCCTCCAACTTTCTCAATGTAAAACATTTCTTGAGGTACGGGTTCTGAAAAAACAAAAAATTATGCCAAACATTACCCCAAGTTATGCCTGCTTTTACTTTGACCTCAAAATTAGTTCAACACCATCACACAAAAAGATCAATCCAACCCTTGTACTTTATTTCCCCCCTCCTATTTAGTCCCCATATCTTTCAATATTGTATGCGCTGATGGTCAACAAAATCCTTCTATGTTAATTGAGCAACTGACAAGTGGGGCCTAACTTCCATATTCTTTCCTTTTCCTCAATGGTTGTTCCAACTTCGAGAAATGTAAAAGGATGGGGACAGACAAAGATAGTAGCTGATTGCAACAATATCCGTAATAAAAGGACTAGTTGGAGAGAAATGAAAGCTGAGGGCCCAAATGTAGTTTTCCTCTTTTCGTTTTACCCCATTGCCTACTGCATACGTAGACTTGAACTGCAATTTCACTGACAAATCTCTAAACAGAAGTATAGAATGTTTATTAGGTGTGGTGTGGATATTCATTCAATGGGAGCTTTGACTGATGAACAGATTTCCATAAAGAATTGCAGCGATGGCTCTATCATTTTAAATAGGAGGTTACAGAAAAGTAATGGCATTGTGGAGGATGTAACTGGGTTAGAAATGGAACAAGACAAACAGGACAAATAAAGAGAACAGGACAGGTAGTTCCTCCACATAGCTTGAAGTGACAGAGAAAGCCATGGAAACTACGAGGAATTAAAGAGCATTGCATATGATCTGTTCGTGATATTTATTTCTAGAATCTAGTCATGTTGGGCCATTTTCTACTTCCTGATAAAAAATGTTTTTGATCCAATCATGCAATTCTTCAACAGAAAAAAAGTTTTTTTTTTCTAATTTAAGCTATGATGAATCTTCTCGCAAAGAAAAACAGAAGCAGATGAGCAAGAAGATAATCCCTAACGAAAAGAAAAGGACAGCATTATGACCTGAAGAAAACAAAATTAATCAAGCAAAAACAAGATTACAAAACTAAGACAGTTAATAAACAAACAGTAAAGAACAAGCATTTCCATGGTAAGTTAAACCAAATGATGAGATAAAAACCAAATCATGCAATCCTAATCAGCTGCTCCCGGATCGAGAAAAGAAAAAACAAAATCAAAACAATCTCATATCCACCCTCCCATCTCAAATCCGGTGTTTTTCTCCATATGCTATCTCTCTTCGTCTCCACCCCACCCCACCCCACCCCACCCCACCCACCCCCAAAAAAAAATATGGTGAAAATTTCTAGGCATGACTCCAAAAGAAAAAAAAATCTTTAAAAAGGGGGCAAAGAAAAAATAAGATCAGGAAAGCTCACTCTTGTTCTTGACAAAGATGCTTCCCAAAAAGAAAATTTGCCTTCCTTCCCTTTTTTCTATAATTAAGACTTGATCGATGCAATCAGAATTATAAAAAAAAAAACCAAGAAACAGTGTTCCTCTTCTATTCCTATTTCCTCCCCACTGCAGCTCTGCCTCTCGTTAATCCTTTTCTTGAAGCAGGTTGGTTGTTATAATCATTAATTGGAAATAAATATTAAGTACAGGAAATAAACAACGAAATTAACAAACAAGGCTCGTGTTTGTACCTTACCTGCTGTGCGTGACTGCGTCTGTAAAAAAAAGGAGGATTCTTTAAACTCGCTACTCGCCTCCAGGGAGAATACTATTACCAACCCACCCCTCTACCTGCGTAGCCTTTTGCTGGGTGCGTGTTTATATACACACACGGCCTCAGGCTCAAGGGTAAAGTCGTGGAGATCATCTGAGGCCATTGCCTTGGTTGCTGAACTGTGGGCCTCACGGTCGTAGACAAGTATTTTTTTTAGTTTTATACAACTCACCACTTGTTTCGTGTATGTTTTCCTCAATTATTCGACAAATATATAAATAAGGTTTAAATGTATCTGCAACATATACTAAAATTTGGGGATTCATATGAGAATATTATATTATGTAAAAATTGGACTTAACATGATATTTTCGGTGGGACAGTAGGACATTTTACTTCCGGTTTCATTAAATATTGGAATAGGATTTTATTGACTTTAGATTATTTTTCTTTCCATGTTATGTTGGATTTAGATGACTCATGAACTAATGTTAGAAACTGTGGATTTGTGCCATCAGTTTCTCTACTAATATGAAGGATAGTGTATTTTAGAAATATATCATTAACTGCTTGTCTTGTGTAACGTATGGATTGTTGGTATTTTTATCGATAGTATATTCAGTGGTTATTAATGTGTCATCAATATCTAAGACGTGTGCAAGTTGGATTTTTTTTGCCTAACTCAAATATGGATATTTCATATTGATATCATATGTAAGCATCGTATTACAATTCGGTGTGTTCGAGACTGTGCACTAGTTGGATCCTTTACATGATTTTGACGTCACTATTTCATATTGATGGACATACATAAACATACTATTACAATTTAGTGAGATTTGATTTTTAGCAAATATGAGAATGGTTGATACTAATTGCAATATATTATCATGAAAGACTATTATCCATAAATTAGATAATAAATTATGCATGTTATAAGCTTTTTTTTATGATCTCAATGGCGTAATGCTTGAATAGATCTTTGTATGTTGTATAATGAGTTACTCTTAGTAAATAAGATTGGCACGCAGAAAATCCAAGACATAACCAGAGTTACCTATGTAACAATATACATAGTGGGAAGTAGTAAAAAATCTAAAACGTGGACAAGAGTCATCAGAAAATAACAACATTTGGTGTAGGGAATGTCATTTATTATTTAGCCAACACACACTCACAACCGCACACTGCATAGTAAAATTAGAGTTCCTTTGAAATGTGGTTGCAAGTATCCTAGCTTTCTTGTGGCTGTTGAGTAATCTTATATTTAAGAGAGAAAAATGTTGGTCTTGTTTGTGCTTGATTTTCAAGCACTTCAACCTACAGTGGTACAAACATTTTCATTAACTAACCATTTCGATTGAAAATTTTAACATGTATCTTAAGAGAATTTCTTTAAAAAAATAGATCCTGAATGTATCAAGAAACTAATGTCATAACCTTAAACACCATAAGCTATAGTAGTAATATGCTAAATATCGCAAGCTCAAATCTTGTCATCCATAACTATTAGCTTATTTTTGGTGTTCTTTTTTTCAAGTTAGGGGGAAGGCCTGCCATACACATTGGTAAGGCCCCAACAGTTTAGTCCGCAGTGCTAACCCCTGATCCATTTTTTTTGGTCTACTCTTGGGGAAAAGGAGTTTCATTAGTCCTCTTCTTGGCACCCTACTATTTTAGTCTTTCTCGACACTGAATTATTTATAGTAGGATAATTTTATATATGACTAGTATTAATTCTAAGTGAGTTTCACATTATTTTTATATGTAAACACAATATTTTACTGCACGACGAACGTTCTTTAAGAATAGGAAAAAAAACCACCATGTCCAGCAAGTTTAACAGAAACCGTCGCGTTCATTTTCGAAATGATTCTAGCCAATTCAATAAGCTTCACCAAGATTTCTCGCTCAGTGTCTTGGTCAACAATGGATTACCGAGTGGCAAACGGTGGTGCTGTGAGCTTACTTTGTCTTTAGAGGTATCTATACTCTTACCCGAAGAAATGAGCAACTTCTAGGCATCGGACGGTAATTGCACAAAGGCGGCCTGCTTATAGCGTATAAACCATGATCAGTTCAATGATGTGTTAACTTTTTATTTTATGCAACCATTTTTAAGTTGAAATTAATACCATTTTCTCTCTTTTGGGCTTGTTTTCATTAACAAGGAGGTAATTGCTAATGTCCAAGTCATCATCGATTAGCAAAAATTAATTTTGTAAGATGGAAAAGAACTTACAAATAAAGAACATTGTGTTTTTTCACACGAAAAGAAAAAAAGAAAACAAATCTCTACTGATCTATGCAGCTGTTGTGTTGGTAACAAGTGGAGCCTGGATTGTGATCCTCAATAGAGAAGCGACTACACTAAGAGGAACCTCACGCGTCACAGGTGAGCATAAACAGGGCAAAATGGCCAAACAAAACGTACGGGCTCATCAGATGCAATGACACCACACATCGGACCATCACTTGACCAGCAGGTCAAAGGTGGTCCAAGCCTTAATAGGCCTAATGTTTACTGGCGTATTCGACAAGGTAATCATAGACCGTTAGACGTGCATCTGACCATATCAGTAACCGAGCCACCGAACAAAATGCGAGTCCATCACGGTCTTCGGGTCTTGAGCACGTGTGGTTTCAGAATTCAGACAACTCGACATAGCATACACAAACACCGAAGGCTTCCATATCCACAAAGGCAATGCTAATGCACAAGGAGAATTCAAGGGCAAGTTCCTGCAAAGTGGTGTCCTACACGCGGTCCAGCTGTAAGTCAAAACAGTTTGAAGGAACTCCCATCTCATCACACAGGCTTTCTCCTCACACCCGTAATTGCAAGAAGGTTTTGAGCATGCCAGTACAACAGAAAATTCACCAGTCAAGTCCAAATAGTCCCAGAGTTTCTGATGTTCACATGTGGATAGCGAGAAAAACGAAAATGAAACATTTGTTGTATCCATTTGTTTTACACTGTCCTATTTCAACACCAGTCACGCCTAATGATATAACCCCAGTGCAATAGCTTTTCAACCTAGTAATCAGATAGCTTTGAGAGGGAGGCTCCACTGGCAGCAAAATTGACGTGAGAACTCAGACACTAAAGGATACATGGTGGCTCAAAATTTTGCTGGCCAATTGGCGTATATCATGCTGGTTACTATTTCTCATTTACAACAGTACGATATCCGAGCTCCCAACAATAAGAAGTGAGATGATACACACCTAAAACATGTAGTAGTTTTCACAGCAGGGAATGATACTTTCTGAGAAGGGAAATAGAGAAACATACTTCTTGCATCAATTACAAGCCTCAGCTTGCCTCCACTGGTTGCTTCTCGGCATTTTCCTCCTTAGGTGGCTCCTGCAATGTAGTCATGTTACTCAGTTCACTCTCTGCGATAGGATTGGAAGTGGACACTCCATCTGCAGGAGCAACTGGGATCAACTGGCCTGAGTTGGAGCCTGAGTACTGCCCTACAGATTGGTTCGATGTGTTCAGTGCGTGACAATGTGGGCAGTAGTAAGTTATATGAGGGTAATCTTCTTTCCTTGCCAATCCTGCAAGTTCATATATCATGTAATGCACCCAATTATGTCAATGCAACAGGTGAAGCATACCAGAAAGAGCATAAGTTGCTTATCACACGCACCATTATGCATATGGCAGTTGCCACATATCAATGCATACGACTGCGATGGATCCTCCCCCACAAGTAAGGCAGCAATCTTTGAAATCCAGCCACCATCACTGGTTCCTGAGCCTTGATAATGTCCTACAACCCTTGGGGGTTGCACAGCTACCATGTCAGCACCCACAGCTTCACTGGATGCTCCCTGCGCGGTATGATCAATGGTGGTGCTACCACTGTTGCTGCTTTTCCCTGTTTTACTTTGCATCCTTTTTCTTAGCCCATCAGATGGCAATTGCTCGACATCATTGCTTCTAGCTTGTGCTCCATCAGATTTTGTTTCATCTCCAAGATATACTTTCAATCCAGTTTCTGCCCCCAGCTTAGATGCCAAAACTGAAGCTGCCGCAGCCTTTGCTGCTGGATCAAGGTCATATTTCTGCATATGTTCAAGTTGGTATACACTTCAACACTGTTTATGATTGCCATCACTAGGGACACAATGAAATTCAAATCTCAAGCACTTCTAGGCACCATAAACTGAGTAACAACTGCTTACTTGAATAAGTTGCTGGGTTAGATAATAATTTGTTCTCTCTTTTAGCTCATCAATCTTGGCTTTCCTCTCAGCTCTCAGCTTTTCAAGTGTCTTCTGGTCTTTCCGCTCTACTGTATAGGTACAAAAGGGAAGTTCTTTAGTATGATAACTAGGCCTACTTTTGATAGGTTAAAAAAATGAAAAAGTTGGGAGTGTTAGACCTAATACACAGGTGGCTAAGAAAAAAGTTAGCTTCTATGTCATGATGCTCAAAAACAATGCCAGTATTTGAGTATTTGACTTTTTTTTATTTATCATACAAACTCTAGGACGAAACATGCTAGCATAATCAAGGTTTTTCACTCACTAATACAAAATCCGTGCTCCAACACCATATGCAACTGTCTTTCCCCCTTGACCATTTACTTGCACTTAACAAAGTGGTGGAACTGTTCTGAAAGTTCCATTAAATAGAGAACAGCAACAGGACTTATTAAAAACAATACTAATTATAAAAATAGAGTTTTGATATACTGATCAATAAGACAGGATAAATATGTTAAATTTTGAGAAGAGTCTTGAGATATTTACACATCCTGGTGAAGCTTAAGAGCGTTGAATATATCATAGAGGATAAAGCAGGCAAAACAAACACAGGCACCATCCGAATAGCCCTCATTTGCCAATCGAGCTCCTCAGATCTTGCCATCATGATAGCATAAACTACAGCTCCGACCTGAGAACAGCATCCATTATCTGACCATTAGAATTTGTCTGATGAGTTTATTAAAGTGAAAACTAGTCCTTAATGTTCTAAAGATAGAATAAACTAATCAACATTAAAATGGAACCATCCAGAAACCACACAATACCGAGGGGAGAGAAGCAAAATAAGAACGCATACTCTTTTACTGACATAGCAAGATGGAAAAATGGTGTAAGCAGCCTAAAAAATGATTCAACACATCCATTTGTTAGAATCTGAAGGCAAGCAAACATACAGTAGGACTGCTGATAACTTTAACTGTGTCTTGCTCTACTTGAAAAGTAAACATGATCCTGAAATGTAAATGCTACCAGTCACATAATGAGAGAAACTATACTCAAATAAACTGCAAAACCCCCTAAATAAAAGGCTTTCTAAGCAATAGATTCCCATAGAACTGCCTATCTGAACTCCAAAATAAATAGGCCAACCAGGAAGTCCTAGTTTCAATAAGTATCATGCAATTAAACCACTTAAATGCCAGCAGAAACATCACTTCTTTCCTCTTAGGATCTGTTTCTCCTACATCACAACTGGTCTTAACATCTAACTGGACAACTTCATTCGCTACCTGTTGCTGCTTCCAGTGACTAGGATAGAACTAGACCTTTTCTACAGCTGTACAAAACTCATTCGTATAAACTGTGCAATGTGCAACAACAATCAACAGACTTGCATGCACAACACTAACATTCAGAACAAACAAACCAGAGAGAAGAGATGGCTCCCACTTACTCTAAACAAAGACTTGACTATAAACACCGGGAAATCTAACCGATGATCCATCTCCAACTGCCACTTAGTACATCATAGTTCACAATCCTAACAAACTTACACACTATTGTTCCATGCTCACGCAATTATCATATCACAACTCACACTCAGCCACTTAATAGGCATGAACACGCGTGCGCATAAATTTTCCCTATCAGACAAGAATCTGCTTCACATTTGAAAACAAAGCCTGATCAAACCTGATCGCCCTACCAACTCTCGCAGCGAAACAAACAGAGGTAGGAAAAGAGTAGCAAGAGGAAAAGGAGACAGATTAGGTGACCTCGCCGAGGACGGTGAGGACGATGAGGTTGCGGACGGCGCGGCGGGAGAACTGCATCCGGCGGCGGATGCGCGCGTGCACCGCAGCCTCCTCCTTCGACAGGTACTGCAGCCGCTTCTCATAGTCCTCGCCCCGCCCGCTGAACAGCACTCGCCAAATCCTCCCCAGTATCCCACCCCCCTTCTTCTTGTCCTTCTCATCCTTGCCCTCCGTCTCCGGCGCCGGCGCCGGCGCCTCAGCCGGAGAAGCCATCACCGACACGGGTCTGCGCGGGATCCGCTAGGAGGGAACTGTGGCTTCTGCTGCCTCAACCAGGAGGGGTTGTTGGCTTTGGCTCCCGAGCTCTCTCGGCCCCGTTTCGTTTCGGGGTGGAAAAAATGGGGAATGGGATGATGGGGACGGGGGTGGCGCGGGGAATCGGGGGAGGGCACCAGAGTTGTACACACAGGATGGTTGAGCACTTGCAAATACTACCTTGTGGCTTGTGCTACTTGTTAAATGATCCTTTTTTTTTTGTAAAGATTTATTTTGAGACAGAAATTGTATAAAAAATTTCTACATCTACGAAAGTTTTTGGAATCGTTGGATTTTCAATGAATGATTCTAGATACATTTAGTGGAATGCATTAGAAACCATCCGCACAAAATCCGGTAACTTCAAGAGGTTTCTTACACAATTTCGTCCTTTTTATTTAGAAATTATTGTTTAATTTAATAGCTAAAATTTCTAAATGATGATGTGACATTAAAATTTTTTACGAGTGATAAAAAAAATAAATGCTCAATACACACATATCTTATTAATGATGACTTACATCTCTTATATGTACTTGAATAGGAAATTATACGTAGAGTTGTCGTTATTGGTAGAGTTTTGCTAAAATTAACGTGGGTACTTGCCCTCTTCTAAATAAAATTTCCTCAATAAACTACTTTTTCCTTGATATATACTAATAGAATATTAAGTTAGTTTTTCTTCGTAAAGGTCTTAAACATAGTTTATTAGTCTTTCAAATTTTATTCAATCTTCGTTACATCAATCTGTCATCCTAATAAAGTAAACAGTTAATCATATTAAAACAAATCATTATTTAATAAATATTTTTCACAATAAAAGATGCATGCATAGTCCATTTTGTTTTTGGTAAAAGAAAATCAGAGAAGTAATTAAAACATTATGAACTATGAACGAGCTCTCGCTGTGATGGTATCGTGCCGGGTAGGAATGTCGGGTACACCAAGTAAAGTATTACCTTTCCCTCTCGGAAGGAAAAGAACATTTCTTGGTAAAGCTAGCGATGGAACCTTTCGGTCCCTTTCAATTGGAAACAGTAGTGAAGTAATTAGATCGAAGAAGCTTCTCGAATCGGGAAGCTCAACTAGACGTGTCAAATGTTCTCAAAACAAATCTTCGAAGATTTCCATTCACAGGCTCTAGAAATGTTGATGGAAGTTATTTCAAAATAGAGCCGATTATATCACTAATATGCTCCATAGTTTCAAGGCGTCTTTTCTGAGATCGGATGATTTGAAGACTCTTTCTATCAAGATTTTTACAGAGTTTTTACCCATATTTTTTTTATGTAAGGTTATCAATGTTTTGGAACGATACACTATGAATATGCCCTACACTATAAGGACCTGAAAATATAATTTGACTTGCATTTCACTTTAAAGAATCATGGATTATTCTATCATAATTATATTTGCATTCAATTTCAAAAATTTGGGAGATGAATTACAAAAATTATTTCATTTGGGTCCAAACTAATTTTAGGCACACAATATGTTACTAGTCTAGTAGGACATCTCGATGTGTGAAAGATGGATAATACACTAAAGAATATAAAAATATAAAAAATCAAAAGAAATATAGAACTGTTAAAATTTAAAAGAAAACATGGAAAAAAAAATTCCGATGTAGAATCAACGTTCTAGATCACCTTAGTACAAGAATTTGACATTTCCTCACAGCTGGATGTATGCAGTCCGTTCGCAGCAGTTGCAATACTTTTCAAGTGTCGCGACTAATGGTTTGCGGCTCTGCATAGTTATCTTAGCTCCATTGTTTCTAACTTGGTGAAAGCACTTTGTTAAGCAAGTAGGAGTGTTTGGAGGTGTGTTGGGTAAAAAAAAAACAGGTTTTGTACAGTATTTTTTAATCTATTTGTAACATTTTTTTACATGCGTTTATTACCAAATAACCACAAAAAATAATTTCCTCATGAAAGTAAAGTCTAGCATATTTTTTTTTCTTATGGCAGTGGAACTAACAGTACAACCTCTACTCCAAACTATTTTTGGCACACAAATTACCACCTATGGTGGAACTATTAGTAATATTAGTTTTATCAATCAGAAAGAGTTTTATTTATAGTAGATTTTAAGCTTAACTTTTTAAAGTATCTTGTTATGATGCTTATTACTGTATTAGTGCAATCCTTAATGCAGCCTGACAAAAAAGAAAAGAATACTTTTAGGTTGGTTGGGCTTGGCCCGGTTGGTTTGAATGGACCCACTAAGTTATAAGTGTTAGAAGTGACTCGCCCTCTCCAACTGGACCTAGGCCGCAAGTTAGAGCCCAATCCCGAAGAGCTAGTGTAGTTTGGGAGAATAGCATCAGTTACAAAGTTCCCTTGTTACATCAGAAAAAGGCACGATTAGGTGCCAAACTTGCAACTAAATCCAACTGACCTCTACACATGTTACAACACACGATTATGCTGAGCGTAACTTTTGGCTCTAGAGAATATCTTTGTTTCAGCTTTCCTGTCCTTATGAATGTACGATGCTGCGAATAGAACCTGCAGGCTTTTCCATAGTGATCAGACGTGTCACCGGGAGATCAGAACGAGCTAGGATCGATCACATTTGGCCCACGTGTTTTATGCTAGACAAGCAGGTCCATTTGGGAATTGGGAGAGAAGTAGATTCACACTTTGGTGTTGTTGCAGAGGGACCACTGCCACCACTGAGGAAACAAGGCTGGCCCCTGGTTTTTGTGCTCCAAGGAAAATAAATGGGGACATGGAACAGAATAAAAATTGTGGCTCCATTTTGGTTGCAACTTGGAACATATATTGCAGTTGATGATCCTGTCCCCCTCTTCCCATATATTGGCAACTTCTGCTGTCAGGTCCCCAGTGTTCCTCCCATGAAACCTATGCTCTTCCTTTTAGGATTTGTACGTTTAACCACCAAAATTCATATGTAAACAAATATTTAGCAAATTTAAAAATAGTTTAAGCAAAGCAATGTTCTATGTTGCCTTAGAAATTGATACCTAGATGTTGGGGGAAAATCCCGGACGCTACCGGGTCAAACCCCGGAGGACTACTGAGCAAAGTCCCGAAGGACTTATGTGGAAAGTCCTGGAGGACTATCAGGCCTAACGCCGGAGGGTTACCAAGCGAAGCCCCGGGTGCTTCCCGTGGCAAACCCCGGGTGCCTCCCGGGAAAAGTCACGAAAGTCTCATAGAAGACTATGGGCATCTCTCTGGGCCTCGGACGCTTCCCATGGCAAACCTCGGATGTCTCCCGTGAAATATCACGGAGGCCTCTCAGGAAAAGCCACGGAGGCTCTTCATAGAAGACCGTAATAAATCTCGGAGGGTCATCGGGCAAAATCCCGGGCATCTATCGGGAAAAGTCTCGGACGCCCTCTGTGAGAAATCCCGGACATTCACCGGGAGAAGTCATGGAGGCTACTTGTGCGAGGTCACGTGCGAGTGACGTCAAGAGCGTCTCGGGAACTAGTGAGGACATTTGTCAAGCATCCAAACCCTTCGACCGATGAAATGGCGTCAACGCCCCTCGATCCGATGGCCGTAGTTAGGATTTTTTAGTCTTTTTGTATGTTTTGGGGTCTATATATATCCCCTATGTATCTCATTTATAAGCTCTCTCACAAGTCATTTTTACACAAATCAATAGGCTCCCTCGGAGACTTCTTTCCCCAAGAGAAAACCTCTCTTGTGGACTCGCGTTCGGAGGGTGCCGATAGAACTAGGGCCCCAACCGGGACCCGAACCTGTATAAAATCATCGTGTCAGTTGTTGTGTTGCCCGGTGGGAAGTGACCAGTCGCTCGGTCAGTTCGCACCGTCATTCCCATTTCAAGCCTTACCGTAAAACCTACCGGTGATATATTTTATACCACGACACTAGAAATTTGTGTTGGCTTGTATGAGATCATTTTTTAAGAAAGATTCGCTTTGTCCAGAACTTGATTTTGTAGACAAGTTAGTAGAGAGGGGTTTTAATTTTTTAATACAAATAGGCTTAATCTTGATTATTAGAGAAGCTATTCCATCAACATCTTGTTTAGTAGAGTTTAAACTTATGACTAGTTTAAGTTGAATCCAGATTCTCCAAAAAAGGAATAAGATGCTATGTTGTTCATCTTCTTGTTGAAGAATATCTAGTATGGAGCCTACATAAAACTTATTTGAAAGTTATTTGGTTTGCGTCCTAGACAAACCACATGTAAGATCTTGCTTAGATATGTTTGGAAGTCCCCGATAATCAAAATCGGTTATTGAAGAAAGCCAAACATTCATTGCCAACTCATCATCAACCAAAATAGCCTATTTAATATATGAATGATTCGACATAAAATTTCAAAATTATAGGCAAATTTAGACATATTTAAAAATCAAAAATATATTTATAAACATGTGAAGGAAAGAGCGTAAGTTTCTCAATTCAACGGGAGGACATCAACGTGGAGAGGCCTTTCAAGCAAAGCTGCGCACGCGGGATGCAAGTGCAAGAAAAAAGATCTGCAGTTATGCACTGTCAAAAAAGAGTCAAGAGTATCAGAAAGATACTTCCATGAAAGCGGCGGCTGCATCTTTTGTGTTTCAGTGGTGGGTCTGCGCCAAATTCCGACGACAAGCTGTTAGTTTCTCTTTCAGTGCGGGAGCGACGTCAGCCTTTATCTCATGTAGACAAATATACGCTAATCACTTGTCGTTCGAGTATATCTACGTTACGGAGTCCTGTATATATCTTTAGTGTTATGCATGTCCAGTCACCTGTGGGGGCTCACGATTCGATCGATGCTCTGTCGTGAAATAAAGCCCACATTAGAATATTGACCTTTTGTAGCAAAAGGTGTCCTCAGTGGCATAATTGTATTAAAAGGAACGAAGATAAGTACAGGGAAAGACAGCGAAGGTGAAAATGAGACCGGGGAAGGAAAGTAAAACAAAAGTGGAAACAGAAAGTGAGAGGACACACAAAGCATGGAAATGACTGCGCTTATTCATTGCTCACACCATTTTTTAATATAACACTGCGCTTTCACTCACAAGGATGGAGGAGGAGAAAATCTAAGAAAAAGAGTCAAACGGTTGGATCCTACTACCTTTATTAATCACATAGAGATTGATAAAGGGTATGATGTTGTTTAGGTTCCAAAGGATGAGCGTGGAAAAACCTCGTTAACAACACTATTGATTTATATGGGGGCTTTATGTTTTGAAACAAGGAAAAAATTGATAGGCTGTACATCATGAAGTCGAGGGAGTATATATATAGGAAAACTTATATTTTATTTGTTGTAAAATATAAGATATATTTTAATCATACATATTGATTAAAAAACTCTAAGTTTAGAATATTAAGGGAAATTAATTAAACTACTCTCATTTATAAATGTATTGAAAATGAGAGAATGATAGTGTGACGGATTAGTCATAAATAATAGACTTGGTAAAAATAAATTGTGGTAAAAATAAATAATGATATGATAAAAAATATCAATAAATTTGCATACAGATTTTATATTGTGCAACAAGATTGAAGAAAATTATATGTCTTAAATTATTCTATGGAAGGAGGAATATCCACTAACATGTGAATTCAAAGGTATGTTCGGAGTCGAGGGTTAAAAAAATAGTATGTTTTGTAAACTCTTTCTGTTTTCAAATACATGGTGTTTTACTCTTCTAATTTTTTTAAATACATCTCATTCTATGATTTTGATATATATTTATACATCATTTTTCCTATATATCTTTCATTTTATATTTTAAAAAGACAAATATATAATTTAAAAAGTTGAGAAAAATATAATAAAGTATATTAAATAAGGTTACTACGATTTTTTTTACATATCTTGTTATATAATTAAAAATAAAAGAGTAGTATTCAAATCATATGTCCTTCAACTAAAAAGATATTAAAAAATATAAACTGTTGGATCACAAACCAACTAAAATAGAAATCTTTTTTTTTTGGAAGGAAAAGGGCTACCAGTGATTTGACCCCACAGATGTCCATCGTCCAGTTATCACATAAGACATCAGTTAGATGTCATATTCTTTTTCTTTATTCGAGAATCATATCCCAACTAGTGGATAGTCAATTGATTAAAGCAAAGTTGATGTGATTTATCGATGCATCAGAGGCTGTGAATTTCACCACTCACATACGAAGATGACTTGAATGGGAAAATTGGCCGATGAATGCTCTAAAGTCAGTTCATTTGACAAATAATATTTTAAAATTATTCTATGATCATAGAATACTTTAAAATTTAACAATTTTAATTACAGAACACCGTTGTCAATTCTAATGTTAGTTTAACTGTGGACACTTATGCCCATTGATCTTTTGGTTTTCTTCCATGGCTTCATTCCTTCACGACAACTAAGGCCGGCGGCTGAAGCTATCCTATTACCGATGCCGCCTCTGTGAGCGCTGCCGGCGCTGGCTTCGTCGCAAGATGAGGAGGAGGAGCCACCGCAGCCGCCGGTGGCGGCAAAGGGGATGGGCGTTATGTGCTACAGTCCGACGACGATGAGGTGCAAGCAGTGCAACTATGCAACTATGCAAGCCGTCAACTAGGACTCAGATCTTGGTTTTAATTCCTCTTCAATTCATTAAAATTTCGGTGTTTGATTGGGTAATCAGGGGAGATTGTGTGTGTCTAGGTGCCAGTACCATGGATGCGGCTAATGGTTGTGGAAAATTGGGATTTTGCCCCAATTTTTGAGTGGTGTGGGCATGACAGCTTCAGGTGAATTAGGGCTATTGTATTTCTGCTAATTCTCCAGCTTAAGTTTACATCTGATTTATAGTAGAAACTCTAATTTGATCTACATATTTGACCTACTTGTGAATTGGTCATTTATTATAGTTATCTTTTCCTGCTGGCTCAATTTTGTTATTTTTTTTTATAATTCTTTTCCTCGTAATCCAGATGCAAGGGATAATTTTGTCTTTAAAAATATTTCTCTTTTCAGGTATTCAAAACTCAGCAAAATAACTAACATAAGTTCACAAGACATGCCACTCACATGTAAACATGAAAAGTTAGAGTATCTATTCACACAAAAATAAGTCATGAGTTCAAATAGTAATCTCTATTTTTTTGTATGTGCATAGCTAAGATATTTTGGTTAAGGTTAGGGTTAAGGGGGTGGGGTGTGTGTTACAATATCACTGATATTACAACTTGTAATGATAGATTTCTCAAAAAAAAATTAATGAAACATGATGGTGGTGTCTTGTACCCAAAATTATTAGTTTTACTGTGTCATACAGATAAGATTGTAAAACAGACACAGATTATCCGAATTATTCCATTATTGAATTCGACAATATGCGGATATGGTAAGAAATTTCGCATCCGAATAACATTTTTTTCTTCATCCGAATCTAATAGAAAATGTGTCTGAATCCGTATATGAAAAAAACCAACAAAATCTAATAAAGTGATATACTTGTATGTCTAAATTCTAATTTGAAGGTTATGTTTATATGAAATAATTTTCTAAATTTGTAATATGTCAATTTTTGAATTAAATTCTTTCATGATACTACAAATATAGTATAAGTTCATTTGAAGTGTGTTATTTGTGGATTTAAAATGAGTAATTTTTAAATGTTGTCCTAAGACAATGATGAAATAAAAAAAACAATAACATCTGATAGAGTCCAAAATCCAATCGAATCCTTTTTCAATATTTATCTGATTCGAATCAAATCCGACCATTTCTAAATTCGAATCAAAATCGACTTAGAAATATGAATGCAGACGTGGTTTAACTAACATCCAATCCAATTACACCCAACCTACAACAGTAGAATGATTTTAGAATACTATTTCTCAATTAGAGTTGTTTTAGAGTATCCAGTAACCAATTTTCCTAGCTTGAATTAGGTAGCAATTTGTTCAACGGAATTTTGTAAAATTAATGAGTCTGACTTGTGGGCTTAGTTTGATCAAATGGCCAAAATGTAAAACTACATGTGTAGACATGAGGGAGAAAATATACTTGTGCATGTTGTATTCTCCAATATGAACATGTGCATATAAAATTTGCCCTATGCAAAATAAAATTAAGTCGTAATTGATGAACTACCGGTCCGGTTGAGTAAGGACCTAACTGTAAATGCACCTTAACTTTTTTGTCGATTGTCAAAATAAGGTGTTCTATAACATTTTAGAAATCTTATAATGTGGCGAATATATTTGCTACAAAGTTATAGCATGAGAGTCAAAAATACAATGTAGTTTGTGTCAGTCAAATTGATACAGAGATCTAGTCGTAAATTGACTATAACTTTTGGTTCCTTGAACAAAATAACATGTTCCATGATCATTCAGAATCCTTTTGTTCGATGAATTTTTGTAACAAAAGTTCATTAGAAAAGTCCTATATGACCAAAAGAGTTAAAATAAAAATACACGTATATTTGGACTATACAAAAAATCAAAAAACTAGGACAAAAACTCCATTGGTAAAAAAATCGATCAAAATTGGACTGGTCAAACCTGGTCAAATGTGGTCAACAAGCTGGTCAAACTTGGTCAACATGGTCAACAAACTTGGTCAAACTGACATGTAGCCCGAGTTCAAATAGGACTTATCTCTAACCTTTTGTTTATTTAAATAACAAAAGTATATCTCTTATTCAAATTCAAAAAAGGGGATAATCTTTTTTTATCCTTTTGTTTATTTAAATAAGAAATATATCTCCTATTCGAATTCAAATCTCTTAAATATCTCTAGTTGTTGGATTGTTGCAACCAATTTGGAGCCTCTATAAATAGAGAGGGGTGTTAGCCTTTTAGAGACACACAGGTACACGTAGGTGAAAGGGCAGACACATAGGAGACTGAAGCATAGGTGTTAAAGACGAACAGGTGAACAAAAAGGCGAACAGGATGAGAAGATCGGCGAAGGACAAGCCTTTTTTTTCTTCCTCGGTGAACAGGGGAGCACATGTACAACGTGTCCTCCAAGTTTCAAGCTAATCGGAGATCTCTAAGGTCAAAATTCGATCAGAAGATAGGTTTTGTCCAGTGTCGTTTCAGCCTGTCTAAATAGGAGAATATCGGTGATAACTTCTCATCCAGATGTCCGATCAATCCCAAATTTTTATGGTGAATAGGGGAGTACAGTTAAAATACTTCCTCTAAGTTTCAAGCCAATCAGAGATCTCTAACGTTAAAATTCGACCAGAAAAGAGGCTCTGTTGAGTGCCATTTCAGCCTGCTCGAACGGGAGAAGATCGGTGACAACTTCTCATCCAGAAGTCCGATCTACTCCATATTTTTATGTTGAATATGGGAGTACAATTAAAATATGTCCTCCAAGTTCCAAGCCAATCGGAGATCTCTAAAGTCAAAATTTGACCAGAAGAGAGGCTCTGTCCAGTGCCATTTTAGCCTGCCCGAATGGGAGAAGATCGGTGATAACTTCTCATCCAGAAGTCTGATCGGACCCAAATTTTTTATGGTGAACAGGGGAGTACTGGTACAACACTTCCTCCAAGTTTCAAGTCAATCGGAGATCTCTAAGGTCAAATTTGACCATAAGAGAGGCTGTGTCCAGAAAACTTTTCAGCTTGTCCCACGGGAGAAGATCGGTGATAACTTCTCATCCAGAAGTCCGATCGACCCCAAATTTTTATGGTGAATAGGGGAGTACAGGTGCAACATTTCCAACAAGTTTCAAGCCAATCAGAGATCTTTAAGGTCGGATTTGACCAGAAGAGATTCTCTGTCCAGAAAATATTTCAACTTGTCCCACGGGAGAAGATCGATGATAACTTCTCATCCAAAAGTCTGATCGACCCCAAATTTTCATGGTGAACAGTATACCCATGGTCAAGAAAATACTCCAATTATCACCTCAACAAAAAATCAAGAAGATCTCCAGAAGACCAATGCAAACAAGTTCTGTCTCGCTGAATTTCAGCTTGATGTATGAACGTTGTATTGAAAATAATTTTCAATCCGACGGTCCGATTGATCTCAAATTTTTATGACCAATCTAAGATCTGTCCATAAACTATTCCTCCAAGTTTCAAGCAGATCAGAGGATCAAGAGGCTTCCATCCAGTTGGTTGAAGAGAAGCTAGTGCAGTCCAATCATGTTAAAAGTTGTCAAAACAATCAAAACCATTGATGAATGTTCCGATGTACTGTCTATCATGCAATATGTATTTCCTGAAGCTAAGAAAGTCAAGATGCTATCACAGGTCATTCCATCCACTTTTCCATGTCGTTGGGTACTGATGAGGCGAAGACGACATGCTTTTTGTCCGTGACTTACGAAGCCGAACACTATTCATGTCGGGTACTGATGAGACGAAGGCATCCACTTGTTCCCTACCGACGAGGCCGAACAACCCCCTGGCCAGGCACCGACAAGGCGAAGGCCATATTTTGTGATAGTACCATAGACTGATGAGGCTATGGATTCGCATATTTGTATGCATGGTCATACGCATTGCAATCATTTATAAAGGGCAAAGTTATTTTGAAAATTGAAGACGACGACTATCAGCACAGCTTAATCAGAGGTTTTGTGGACTCGTTCTACAGATATAATTAACCAAGAGCTTTTCAAAAGTCTTGAGGAACCATGACCCATACAGTCTCCTGAAGTCAAGATGTATTTTCCTTGGCGCAATGAGAGCTTGTAAATCCCAAGAAGACTTGTAATTTTTTTCAGAATTAATAAAGTGCATTGTTTCCTCTAAGATTGTACATTCTATGTTCTCTTATGTGTATACTTATGTATACTGGCACGCCCGTACCAAAAAAAAGGGCCAATTTCCCGGAAGAGAGATCTTCTCGACGAAACACCTTTAAAGATGGTTAACATATAAAATGTACCATTATGGCATAGATGACGCATTTGAAGGTTTGTAGCCTACCTGAATGTTTTCCAAGAGCTGAAATGTAAAAACAGCTGTTACTTTTTATTTGGTTTCCAAATAAGGCAAACCGATGTAGAGACCTAATCATAAATCGAATATAACTTTTGATTCCTTTAACAAAATCACAGGTTTCATGATCTTTTAGAATCCTTTAAAAATGATTAACATATAAAATGTACCATTATAGCATAAATGACGCATTTAAAGGTTCGCAGCCTGCCCAAATGTTTTTCAAGGGCTGAAATGTAAAACTAGCTGTTACTTTTTATTTGATTTTCAAATAAGGCAAATAAATATTTTATCGTACTCTCCTCGTCGATATGAACGCAACGGTATATAACTTGCTTATGTAAACTTTCATCTTTATAGTTGATATTATTTTAGGACTCGAATAACATGTCGGACTAGACCCAAGTCGGGTTTGGTCACACGAAATTTGAGCCACTTCAATTATGCTTGAATTAAATATTAAAAATATTTTAAGTTATTACATAATTATGAAATAAAAGATAAAAAGAGAATTATCTTTATGATTATCTCTTCACCTATGTAAAATGATCCGGGAGGATCTCCAAGTCCTGATCGCATGCGGCTTCGCGACCAAATCCTGATCGCATACGGCTTCGCGACCTTAACCGTGTTCGGAAAGGATTCGCGACCTGGATGAGTCCGCGACCATGGATTGGTTCGCGACCAGGAAAAGGAATTCGTTCCCTGTTCGGAATTGTAATCCGATCCGAATGTGTATAACTAAGCTTATCTGTTTAGGATTAGTTATATGAGTCTAATACGTTTAGGTCTCTAAGTCTGATACGTACTCATACGATTGGACTATAAATACCTTGTAATAGGTCTAGTTTAGATCATCGAACTCAATCGAAGAGTCATAGAACTTATTTGAGTTTTAGACACTTATAGTTCCTTCGATGTAGGCAAGTGTGCCTAACGTTCGACATGTAAAGCCCTCTTTGAAATAAAGAGTTGTGCAATTACTTTGGGTTTCGGTATTTCCGAGTAAGATCCCGTTATTCCGCATATTAGAATCTGGGCGAGCCTAGTGCGAAAACCAAGACTAGGTCTCAAACGGATCATAAAATAATCATATTATGAGAATATTCTCTTTTCAAAATTCAAATCGCTACGAAAACTTCTGTTGTTAGATGGTTTGAATCATCTCACACCCTCTATAAATAGAGAGGGGTCTCCATCAGTTGAAGGTTGGACCTTCTCTTCTCTCCCTCTACGAAAGACTCTAACGAGTAACGTTTCACAAGATCCCTTTGTTTTATCTCTTTCCACGAGCGAATTCTTGAAGCCATGGAGGCCATTGTTAATGGTGAGTGCCGCTCATTTGTTTAAGCATGTGTCATGCATTGCATGAAGGGTAGATAGTGGTTCATTGGTGTCCGTGCTAGCCAGTTCATGAAGATGAAGAGAAGCATTGAGCAATATTGTCTGGTACAAGAAGGTCCCAATTACCTATGCAAAGGGAGCTTCAGTTAAATTGGTCAATAGATTGGATGACGAAAAGTGCAAGACACGTCAATCTAAATCCTTTTTCATCATGCCACAAAATCAAATCTAAGGAATGTGCAAGACACGCCACTTTAGATCTATCTTGAGTTGCGGTAAATAGTGGGCACCCCGGTGAATTTCAGCTTGACGTGCTCGCAGTGAATTGAAGGTAATTTCTAATCCAGAAGTCCAATCAGCCCCAAATTTTAATAGAGGACAGAATACTTACGATGAAACAGTTCCTCCAAGTTTCACTTCGATCAGAGGTCGGAAAGGTCTTCAAAAAGTCATGGAAACAAGCTGTGTCCTGCTGAATTCTAGCCTAACATATGGGTGATGTATCGATAATAACTTCTGATCTAAAAGTCCGATCTACCCCAAAATTTCATGGAAGATAGAATACTCAAGAAGAACTATGTCCATAGAGTTTCAACTTGATCAAAGATCATAAAGGTCTTCAGAAGGTAACGGAAAACAAGTTGTGTCTTGCTGAATTCTAACCTGACGTACAGGTGATGCATCGATGATAACTTCTGATTCAAAAGTCCAATCGACCCCAAATATACATGGAGGAAAAAAGACTCAAGACAAAGTATGTCCTGTGAACTTTTATCTCAATCAAAAGTTAGAAAGATCTTCAGAAGGTCATGGAAAATGAGCTGTGTCCTGTTGAATTCCAGATTGGCATGCCAATACTACAAGATTAATAATTCTTGATCCAGTGGCCCGATCGATTTCACATTTTTATGGAAGATAGAAGACTTCTGGTGAAACAGTTCCTCCAAGTTTCACTTCGATCAGATGTCAGAAATATCCCCAAAAGATCATTGCAAATAGACTCTGTCTTGCTGTATTCCAGTTTGATGTACGAGCAATGTATTGAAGGTAACTTTCAATCCAAATGTCCCATTGACCTCAAAGTTTGATGAGAAATAGAAGATATATCCGAAAACTACTCCACAAAAATTCATGCCGATCAGAGGTCTGAAAGTTCCCCATCTAGTTAGGAAAATGGGAGCCAGTGCATTATGGATGATTGAAAAATAGAAGATGCAAGACGCGTCACCCCAGATTCATTCTAATCTAACTGAATTTGTCAAAACAACCAGAAGCCATTGATGAACATTCCAATGTGCCTCCATACCATGCAATGAGTATCTCCAAAAAGCTGATGAAGTCAAGATGTTATCACAATCCATTACCATTCATACAACATGTCATTGGGCATTGACGAAACAAAGGTGACATCCTGTTCGTGACTGACGAAGTCAGACACTACTAATGTCGGGCACTGATATGCACACGCTTCGCTTTAAGATGCGTGCATGTAGTTTGGTCACAATCTTTCGTCGTAGGAGAAATTCGTGGATAAATGCGAGTTGTGACCTTGACGAAGAGGTGGCTAACCACGATCGAACTCGCGACCAGCAACCTCATAATCGCTAAACCACTCCTCAATTGGTTATCAACTGAGCAAAGCTAGGTTGACCTGTTCACGAAGAACAACTCAAGCAAATCAATAAGAAAAGCAAGAGCAACAGTAGAAGGATAACACTCAATAATCTGAATTATGAGTTGAACATTGAGACTCTAAATTGTACAAATCGGTAAAGGCACGAGCATACAATCTGTATATCAACGAAGTCTACCTAAAACTAAGACTATGCCTTCTCTTTTATAGATGATGGTGTCTGCAAAGATAGAAGGTTTAAAACCGGAATTCTAAATGAATTTGAAACAGAATAGAATCCTAACAAACTATACAAAGAAAATCCCGAGCTACTTTTCACGGATCCGAACAGGACTCGTCCCCCTTGTGCACTTGCCATTGTTTCAGGTCTCCTGGTTGCATACAATGTCGGAATTCGATGATTCTTAATGCGTTGGAAAGCTCTTTCAAATATCTTTCCAACAAGTACTTGAAAAACTGCCTTGGACATCTATGCTGAAATTGGCACTTGATTGAATTTGCTAAATAGTCAAGCTTGATCGGTAGATTGGATGGTCCTCAGGTTGCGACCATGGGTCCTCAAGTCTGGTCGGCTGCGACCATGTGCCGATCATGGGCTGCGACCATGGGTCCTCAAGTTTGGTCGGCTGCGACCATGTGCCGATCATGGGTTGCAACCTTGTGTCCTCGGCCTGCGACCATGTGGTCCCGATCATGGGCTACGACCTTGAGCCTTTCTGACCAAACACAGAGTTCTTCTGATCAATGAAGTCAAAGGAATCGTTGGTCGAAGTTGCTAGGAAAATGTTCATTTTTTCTTGGCTAAGAATGGGATCAACAACTTCGTCCAGAACTCCTTCACATGTAACAACAAGCAAAGAGCAATCATTAGGCAATATCATTTGTTCTATAATTAAATAATTAATTTTCTCAAGAAACAAATTCACCTGTTGTCCAAGGCGATTCGCATGTGCTCGAGTTAAAACATGTGGATGTGTGATCGCGATGTCCTCATCATACCGACGAGGCGAAGGCATCCATTTTTTTGTGACCGACGAGGTCGAACAACACCCAGGCTAGGCACCGATGAGGCGAAGGGCACACACATTTGTGATAGCACCATAGACTGATAGTGCTATGAATTTGCATAGTTGCATGCATGGGCATATACATTGCATTCATTGAGGGCAGATTTGAAGTATGAAGATGATGACCATCAACAGCTTAGTCGGAGGTGTTTTACGGATCTGATCCACCGATGTGATTAACCAGGACCTTTAAGAAGCCCTGGGAATCATGAATCACGCAATTGTTTGATGTCAAGATGTAATTCTATAGACGCAATGAGAACATGTAAATCTCAAAGATGTAATTCTATAGACGCAATGAGAATATTTTAAAATCACGCAATTGTTTTCTTTAAGATTATGTGTTCTCTGTATTCTTTTTGTGTGTATCTAATGTGTACTAGGATGCTCGCAACACAGAAATTTGACTCAGAAGAGAGTGATTTTTCTCCGTGAAACAAAATGGCACGCCCAGTGGGACATGGTTCGCCTCCCATGTTTGCTGTGCTCCAATGGTCGTCTGACTCGTTTCTACCTACCCTCTGTCTTCCATCCATCATGTAGATAGTGTTTATCTATGGAGCGCTTGCATAATGCATATGATGCAATGATTGATCAAGGAACGCCTTTTTATAGGTGGATCCTTCCTCGACAAGATTGCTCACGTTGACAAGCAATATCCGGCGCCATTGATGGTTTAGTTCAGGACGCTTCCTCTGGTAGCGATATTTGAATACAACCACACGATTTCCATCAGACTCAAGAACCCGCACAGTTCCATTTGACATAGTCGAAGAGAGCTTGTAAACGTGCTGCTGCCAAAGCCAAGAAGGAGCGCCACATCTTGATTGTGGAAGCACGTAACCTCCTAAAGAGTTCTGTTGTTGCTGACATTTGAGGTGATGTTCAAGTTGCTCAACAACTTCGTCACCAAGCCACTAATAGGCAACAACATGCTACTTCTCTACATGTATTTGCTCCACTCGTTGGTCTTGCATTGCCTACCCCAGGCGTACAGCGCACTGAGGTCGAGTTGTTTGATGCATTGGACACCGTCTCCTATAATTTATGAAGACACATGTCATATACTCGCCGTGCCTACAATCCTAACCGACTACGCAACCACAGAAGGAAGTACCGAAGGTGCATGATCTGCAAGAGAAACTGAGTGCTCGCATTGCCTGTGTTGCTATTCTTGAGGAAGACTAGTCACTTGGCGTGAGTGATCTTATTGATAGGACTTGCTAAGAGTCTTACTTCACGACACCGCCATATGATTTGTTCCTCAATGAATGGGTGTGGCAGCCTGGCAAGACCAAAAGTTTACGAAGACTTGCCATTATGAGAGAGTTCTAGAGGCGTCATTCACCCGAGCGGATAGTAATGCCTGGCCTGACTGCCTCTTACACCCTCTTTCCACTGAAGCAGACCCATCCACGATTGATAACAAGTTCGCAGTGTTGCCAAATGAGGTACCCGCTCCCAGTGCTGCTGAACTATAGCAACGATTCCAATAACTTCACGCACAAATGAGAAATTTACAAGAGCGGTTGCAAAGTTGTGACATGTCTAATTCATCCTCTCAGCCTAGAAGGAGTTTTGGACATGATACCTCAATATGTTGTCCTCAGCAAGTGCATCAGACTTGGGTGCCTCACCAAAGGTCTTCGCTTGCACCAACTTACCGACCTAGGCAAGCACCACTACCACCTCGTTGGAACCAGTGGTCACGTCGGCAAGAGCAACTACCACGTCTCCAGCAACAATGGCGTGTGCGGACTACCCTACCAACATCAACTTCATCTAGGTAGGAGGTTGGCTCCTTTCCCCAATAGACATCTACTTCGTCTAGAATGCAAGTCAACTTTCCACCTCAAGCAATACATTCTCGACGACATGAAGTGCCTTCAAACTCGCAGTGGATGCCTCCTTCCCAGGCTCCTCCTCTTCTTCCAACACCACCTGGCCTGCCAAGGGCCCCTCATATCCCTACAACCAACTAGCATAAGCGCGAACAGTGTAGGAGGAATCGCCAGATGCTATATCAGGAGCTGAAGATCTTGTCTTGAGAAATGTGCAAGTTCGTGTTTGGCCTAATGGTAGCATCCATCTTGATGACGATGATGAGAAGATTACATTCTGAATCTTTCCAACGTTGGAACGAAGTCAAAGGTATAATTACTTTCTTGACTGACTAGTTCCAAGATGGCACCATGAACAACCAGCTGAAGATGCTCCTAACAAAGAAGGGAAGGCATGATCATCTCTACCGCCTCTCGTAGTAGTTCCACCGCAAGTTGTTGGGCGAAAGCAGCTACAATTAGTCACTCCTGCAGAGGGAGCCATGCAAGTTCACCCCTCTTTAACTGCTTCCAAACAAGGAGTTGAGCCTGAACAACCTAGAAATGATACTTTCATGGAAGAAGTGGCACAAGAAGTTGTGATTGCCTCTCCTAAGAAAATTGATCAAACACCTATTGAAGCTCCTACACTAGCAACTGATGTGTCAAGAACCGAAGTCGTTGAAGAAGATGCAATGGTTTTTGGGATTATAACACATCAACCCGATGGCTATACTGACTCTTGTTGCATCCAGGCCTTCATGCCTAACCCTAATTTGATGATTAATGAAAACAGAGTGTTTAGGACTAACTGTGCTTTTTGAGATTGATTTATACAGGGCTCTGTTGGGAAGATTGTCGAGATGAACAAAACGAATCCAACGCAAAAGACGTAAAAGTACAAGTCGCAAAAATGAAGACAAGACGCAAATGTGAAAAAGGAAAAGACCTAAGGTAATCCGTATTTTATTTTTACCGATCTCGGCGTTTGGAGATGATCGGTTAGGAAATTTTTTTTTAGTTTTAACCGTACTATAAAGAGGGGTGGCGAAAGTCCTCTTTTTATCTCCAACATAAAATGAGAAACTTAGGTCATTGCATTGCATCATTTTTGGTTGGATTTGGTTTGAACTTAATTTGAAAAATCTGGTTTTTCAGTTCAGTTTTTGACAGCAGAAGAGTTTTTCGATTTTATAGAAAGATGTAGGCAGATCTGGTTTTTGCTTCTGTTGAAAAAAATATAACCCTTGAAATTATCTTTCAAACGAGCTATTAAACACCTCTTTTGGATTTCTGGATTTAAAGTTATCTCTATTTTTGTTCAGGATGACTGTAAGTTTGCTAAACTGACTGTCAGTTTGAATGTCAGTTCATGTTAACTGACAATTGTCCAGAGAGGGTGTATTTTGTGCTCAAAATTTTTGTACTAAACTGACTGTCAGTTTGTCCAAACTGACTGTCAGTTGGGGTTTCGACTACAGTGCTTTTAACTGAGTTTCTATTTGATTTTGGTCGAGTCTGTGGTCGAACTGACTGTCAGTTGTGGGTTTCAGCTTTCCTTAAACGACCACGAACGGCTAGCAAAGTTTCATCCGTAAATTTTGTCGGCCGTTATGCACTAAACTGACTGTCAGTTTGAGTTGCTGATTTTCAGCCCTAGCTCCAACGGTTCATTTGATTCTTGAGGCTATAAATAGGGGCTTTGGGCATGTATTTGATACAATAAGCAGTAGCATTTCTTATACACTTTTGAGTTTTAGTTTTCTACTTAAAATCTTGATCTTTTGATCAAGTTGAGTGTTTTCCGATCCACCGAGCACTTCAGTTCTTTTGCATTTGCATTCACTTAGTTTCTCGGTGCGTGTTTGGAGGTCAAGAGAAGACCTCGCTGCCTGTTACTTTTGGTGAGCGCCCTCACCTAGACGGTTTGGAGGCGTGGCCGTTGACCTCTCCAGATTGGAGATTGTCGGAGAGACTCGACAAGCTTGTACAAGGCATCAGTGCTCGCCTTTCCGGAGTGGACAAGGAGCAACCTTAGTAGATAATACTCTTCGTGAGTATTGAGACAAAACTCAAGTGGCTTGAGTGCTTCAACGAGGACTAGTGGAGACTGGGCGAGTCTCCGATACCTCGGTAAAAAGAGCTGTGTTCGTTCTCTATCTTCTCTCTTTAATATATTAAATTGCATTTGGTTCTTCTTGGAATAAAAACTTGTTTTTATTTGAAGTTTTTAAAAGTCTCCTATTCACCCCCCCTCTAGTCGGCATCCTTGATCCAACAACTCTGAGTAAAAGTCTCCTTCTGTTACTTAAGAGTTCTCGTACCCTTCGGAGGAGGAGATAATTCCAAACCCTAAACCTGTATTCCCTAATGTATTTTTACCTCACCTGGGAGGTGTTCGTTCTTGGTTCAAGTCCACCGAGGGGCGAGAAAATCAAGATGCATCAATATCAAGAAAATAAGCAGTGGCAAAAACCCCTTGCCTTCCCATTACTTCTGGAAAGAATTCATGAGCTAAGACAACTGCTGATGTGGGGCAATCTTCTCACCCGTATGTTGACATTGCGTCCCATCTTCTAGAGGACCCTACACAATTACGGGTTGCAAGACAACAAAGAATGAAAACTAGTTTAAGAGCACACCAATGCACCATGAGCTCTGCAATGGAGGCATCACAAGAGGATGTCAAATATGATGCTAAGAGTGGATCTTCTAACTTCGAGTCTACCTCTTTGCAATGACTCCCTTGTTCACCACACTAATCTGATTTTACTCCTTCAATTGCTTATGATGAGGAACGTTATCTTAGAGTTAGTGCTAGTGATGAGAATATTACACTGGTTAACATGGCTACAGGCCAAGGTGACCCAAGTGATGGGAGCCAATGTTGATGACAATCAAGGGGCCGCTGTTGATCCCTCTACACTTGATCCTTCTGTACGCGTTGTTTTTGAAGAGTGAGACCATGAATATAAAAGGATGATCGATGAACTTGGAGCAAAGTTCAATTGCTTGGTTGAAGCCCTAACAAGTTCAGGTCGAGGAGCAACACCACTAGATCCACCTTAACCAATTATTGGTCCACAATTGGTAGAGTTAGAGCCTACTACACAGTCTCGCCCTGTAGGTAGTATTGAGCAACACGTTGCAAGAACGGGTACTCAACCTCTACATTTAGTAATTCCCACAACAGCTGCAAATGCTACACCAACACCTAATGCATTGAAGGATTGTCACAATTATGTGGAAGATTTGATAAACCGAAGATTATAGCAAATTATAGCTGGGAAGACATCTTAAACTCCTGAAAGTGAGCTTGAAAAGCCTTATGAAGTGTGGCACGACTTGGTGCCCTTCCCTTTTGGATGTCATCCCCCTAAGTTCTATTAGTTCGATGGTACCAGTGATGTGAGGGAGCACATCGCCTACTTTGAGGCAGCTTGTGGCGATACTATGAACAATCCATCACTCCTCCTTGGATAGTTTTCGGGGTCATTAATTGGCTCTGCCTTCCACTAGTGTAATTCCATAAGCGCAATGAGAATATGTAAAATCTCAAAGAGACTTGTAACTTGTAATTTTTTTAAATTAATAAAGTACACTGTTTCCTCTAAGATTATGTGTGCTCTATATTTTTGTTATGTGTATACTTATGTATATTGGAACGGCCCCAACACAGAAATTTCACCCAGAAGAGTAATTTTTCTCAGTGAAACAATTCACAATCAGAATGGGCATATCCCGGAAGATCCATTGAATCTACAACTGCACCATCCAGATCATTTATTAGTCTAGAACATTAATTTTGGACGTAATCAAACATGAATCTTAAAACAAAAAATAATTAGACTAGGATAGTGATAATCAAAATTTGTGTAGTCTTATTGTTAGCCAATGTTTAGACATTTAACGTCAGATGACTATTTTTAAGACATTGTGGTACAACTGGTACAATCAGAGTACTTCGTAGGCAAGAGTTGTTCAGACAAACCATTTGTTAAGAACACTGGTGCATCCCTGAATATCTCCCGCTTTCCTCTTCAATTTGTCTACTTAACAAACAAGACAACACTTGTATCAAAATAGATTCAAGAAACGTCTCCAGCTTTGGGCCATGGGCTTTATGTTTAGGCTGATCAATTGTTTGTTTTTTAATCTAGTTCTTCTGGCCACTCGAGTCCAACAGACATGATTAGCTAGGGGGACAAGAGCTGGTGCAGGCAGCCGACCCACGACAAGCATGTCGTTTTCGGTTTTTTTCCTCCTTCATCATGTTAGCATATATAGGCCTTTGTATAGATTATTACTAATATACCAGTTACTTTATTTCTTTTTTGGAGGCTACTCCTCCTTGGTGTATATATATCCCTCTACACGATCAATCAAATTGAGTTGAATTCTAATTTTAAATTCCTAGCATGGTATTAGAGCAAGGTTAGGGTTAGATTTTAGACTTTCCAATCTCCCATCAGTGCTGCTGGCGTGTCCTATCGTCGGTGTCTGGTCTTCAGCTTCGATGTTAGATTTGTGCCAGCTCTGGACTATCACCGCCATACTCGTTTGCATCACCACTGTTGTCGCTAGATCTCTATGGCTTTGCATCAGATCTACACAGGCTTGCCGTTGTTGTGCCATCAGTACTTCCGCTGCCTCCCACCGCCGTTGTTGCTGCAACCGCCATTGTTCCACCGCCTCTACTTCCACTGCCTTTCGCCACCTCCGATTCAGTTGCATCGTCATCACTGCTCCCATCGCCATCTCTACAATCGTCGCTACCGTTACAGTCGCCACTGACGTCACCAAAGCCGCCGCCTTTTGTCTCTACCACCTTAGATCTAATCCCCCTCCCTTTTTAAAAACTCTACTTTTTGTTGTGTTGAGCTGAGTTGAGCCGAGCTGCGAGCCATTTCTGAGTCAAGTCGAGCCAACCCCCTGTGGCACTGTTCATTGCATGTCTTCTGTTGACGAGGGTTCTGACTCATTCTCTCCGGCAGTTCAATGCATGGCTCCTCATGGATTGCAGCTTTTGACGGCTATGCCTTGTCTCCTCCCTTTTGACGGCTATGGGTCTCTGAGACCATATCAAGGAGACACGGATACCCAGAGCAGGTGCAGAGCTAGAGGCATGGGAGGGGAATGAGGCTCAAGTTCAGTTTGCTCTCCTATAGAGTACTGACTCTGCCATCAGGTGAAGCATTTGCCGCTTGCCATCTTACTATCAGATCTGGACTACCCTTCACAGTCTCTTTGAGCAATCTAGCTAGGTGTTGAGATCCATGCTTCTGCAGCAGCTACATCACCTTCTGTAGGGAGATCTATCAGTTGAAGCCTTCCACAATAGGATTTCTGTAGGGAGATCTATCAGTTGGATGACATGGCACTTGTGTTGTGTTCCACTTGCACAGCCTGTAAGTGTGCTACTAAGGAAGCATTCTACTTGGAGCAGACCAAGATCTTCGAGTTCCTTACCTATCTTTGTTTTGAGTTTGAGGTCGCCAAATCTTAGATTCTAAACTGTGAGGCCCCATGTACCCTGGAGGCCGCTGTGAAGTCTATGATCGCTGAGGAGACACCTCAGCATTCTCACTCAGCTACCATCTTGCCTTCTCATAGTGTTCTGGCTGCACCACACTCTTCAAGCTTCTTGGGCTCTCGAACTTTAGTGTCCTCCCCAGATCCCAAGAAGAAGGCTCACACTTCGATATAGTGTTCCTACTGTCACAAGAAAAGACACATGCAGATGGATTGATTTAAGTGGATCTGCAATGGACGATCTTCCGTTCCATCTGCGGGGTTTTTACTGGTGGACTTCCTGTCTCTTCTGTTGTAGTTGACACGACTCCAACACTCCCTTCGGCTTCAGATCCTTGTCTATAGCAGCTCATGACATTGTTCCAACAGCTCTCCCAGGCATCAGCATCCCCACCAGTTATCCACACTACTGCCTCTACTTCCTCCAGTATTTGTGATGAGAGTAGGGTTCTCAATTCCAGGGCCACACGACATGTTCAGCCTAATAGTTCTGGCCTCTAGGATTATACCATAAGCCCCAGTTCCAGGATTCAGTTGGCTAATGGTTCGTCGTTACCCATGCTTCACAGTGGCACTCTTCACACCTCTCAGTTTCATATTTCTGATGTTTATTGTGTCCTTGGTCTGGCCATGCGATTGCTTTTTGTTGGTCAGATCGCTAGTCAGGGTTGTTTTGTTGGTTTTGACTCTTCTGCTTGCTATATGCAGGATCGTCGCACAGGGACCCTCATTGGAACTGGTCGTCCCCATAGTGGATCAGATGGGCTCTATGTGCTGGACTATCTACATCTACCCTCCTGTTCTTCGTCACCTATGTCTTCTACCTCCACTTGCTCCTTATGTTTTTCTCTGCTAGTTTTCCCCAATGGCATCATAGGCTAGGTCATCTATGTGGGTCCTGATTGTCTATTTTAGTCTGACAGGGTGTGTTGGATTGAGTCTTCCCAGGCACCAATTTTTTTTGTAGGGGTTGTAAGTTGGGAAAGTAGCTACAACTATCTTATCGGATGAGTCAGTCTCAGTCTAGGTCTCCTTTTAATTTGATTCATTCTGATGTATGGGGTCTTGATCTTTTCTCTTCAAAAGGAGGCCACATATATTATGTTATTTTGATTGATCAACATACCAAATATACATGAATTTATTTCATGAGACATCGCAGTGAGTTTTTTTTCGATTATAGATCTTTTGCATGTATGATACAGACTCATTTTTCCACTTCTATTAGAGTTTTTCGTTCTGACTCAGGAAGAGAGTATCTATCTCACAATTTTTGTGAGTTCTTAGCTTCTCAAGGTACACTTCCTCAGCTCTCCTGTCCAGGTGCCCATGCTCATAACGATGTTGCCGAGCGCAAACACCGTCATATCATTGAGATTGCTCTCACCCTTTTGTTATCATCTCATGTTCCTTCTCACTTCTGGGTAGAAGTCGTTTCTACCTCTGTATACTTGATCAATCTCCAACCATCTTTTATCCTGTCCGATCAGAGTCCAGGTGAGTGTCTCTTTTCTACACCGCCGTGCTATGATCATCTTCGAGTTTTTGACTATACTTTCTTTGTCCTCCTTTTTCCCAGGGAACGCACAAACTTGACGGCTCAGTCTATGCAGTACATGTTTCTTGGCTATAGCTTTGAGCATAAGGGTTATTATTGTTACAATCCCTCTGGTCAACAAATCTGATTCTCTCGCGATGTCACTTTCGTTGAGGATCAGTCGTTCTATCTTTCACCCTCATCTTCTCGTTCTACAACTTTTGCTACCACCATTGATGTCTTGTTTCTTTACTTTCCTTCTATTCCCTCTGGTGAGACATCTCCCTCTTCCTCAGACCTGACACCTATTGAGCCACATCCACCTTTCACAGACTTGTCATCTACTAAGTTGTCACCTTCCTCTTCACCTAGACCCTCACAGGCTGTTTCCCCTTTTTCTTATCACTACTCCCATCGTCCTCGTCCTTCCTCTGATGATCCAGCACCAGAGCTTGCTCCACTTGGCCCGGCATCCACTCCTCTGGTCTCTTGCGATGATCCACCACCACCTGAGGCCCCTGCTATCGAGTTGCCATAGCCTCAGTATCATTTGAGGGATCGCTCTACCATTGCTTGACCTGATCATTTTAGTTTTGCTAGCATTTGTCATGTACAGGAGCCACCTACTTATTAGGGGCAACTAGTAGCCCACAGTGGTGTTCTGCTGTAGCTAAGGAGCTTGATGCTATGACCCGGACTTCGACTTGGGAAATTGTACCTTGTCCATCTCATACCGTCTCTATTACCTGCAAGTGGGTTTTCAAGATAAAAAACAATGCTGATGGTACTGTTAAGTGCTATAAAGCGCATTTGGTCACTCATGGTTTTCAATAGGAGTATGGGCGTGATTATGAAGAGATGTTTGCTCCAGTTGCTCATATGACAACTGTTCGTACTCTCATTGTTGTCGTTGCTGTACGTGGTTGGATTATCTCTCAGATGGATGTCAATAACGCGTTCCTAAATGGTGATCTACATGAGGAGGTCTATATGCGTCCACCACAGGGTCTTGATTATCCATCTGGCTATGTTTGCTGTTGACGACGGGCTTTATATGGGCTCAAACAGAGTCCTCGAGCTTGGTTTGAGCGTTTTCAGTCAGTGATTGTTGCAGCGGGCTTTACTCCCAGTCACTATGATCTAGCTATGTTTGTTCATGTGAGCCCCCAAGGACGGACCATCCTTCTTTATGTTGATGATATGCTTCTTACATGTGATGATCCTCTTCATATCACCTTAGTCAAGGAATAGCTTACTACACAGTTCTTGATATGTGATCTTGGTTCACTCAGAAATTTCTTGGGTATTGAGGTTACCTATTCACCTGGCGGGATTTCCCTTTCCTAGCAGCATTATGTTCTGGATCTCCTTTCTCGCTCTGGTGTCACTGATGACAAGACTGCTATTACCCCCATGGAGTTGCACTTACAGCTGCGCTCTACAAATGGTACTTCTCTTCCAGATTCATCCAAGTATTGGCAACTCGTGGGCAGTCTTGTTTATATTTGTGTCACTCGACCGGATATCTCTCATATTGTTCATGCCCTCAACCAATTTGTCAGTGCCCCGACCTCAATCCATTACGCTCATCTTCTTCGCGTTTGCAGTACCTTCGGGGCACTTCTTCCCGCTGTTTGTTCTTTTCTAGGACAAGCCTATTACAGTTGCAAGCCTTCTCTGATGCTACATGGGCTAGTGATCCGATTAATCATCGTTCAGTTACAGGTTACTCCATCTTCCTTGGTTCTTCTCTTCTTATAGGCTAAGACAGGAGACTCCGCTTAGCACACAATAAAACTGGAAGAGGTAATTGAACTTTACTGAAACCATTCATTTTAAGCTTGAGATGGTGTGACCAGTAGATAGGTCAATATTGCACTATTGATATGTCTTCAGACTATGACACACCAAACTGTATACAAAGTTGTGGAGTTTAGCAGGCTAAAGCTGCAAGCATGATGGGATGAGCATAGGTCTTTTGGTGAGGAACATGGCATGTTTCTCGCAAATGATATGCTTCCAGTTATAACTCCTCCTCGCATGTATGGTGTTTGTTTTAGAAGAAGAGCATGTTGTGCCTTTTTAGATGTGGAGATGATGAGTACCAATGCATCGATGTGCAGATGACAAACCCCAAATCTCTCAAACCAAACTCTTGTAGGCCTACCTCGCCCAGCAAACACTACCCCAAAATGAACAACACGAAGCAACACCCCACGGCCGAATTTTTTTTCAAAATAACAAAAAAAAAGAATTATAGAAATAACCCACACTTATCATTTTTGCAAAAATAAACCTTCACATCAACCTGTTGAGTTTCCAGAGTGGGGTGACTTGCCAGAGACCGATTTTATTTTGTTTTGTATAGGAATTTTGAAATTTTTCGACATCCATATCTTTTAAATTAAAACTTCAATTGATGATCCATTTTAACCATTAGAATTATGAAGTCAAAACGATCAAATAGATACAAACGGATCATCAATCGGAGTTATATCTGATAAGATATCATATCATAATATATTTTAAGATATATAAGTCCAATTGACAATCTGATTATGTTGATTTAATCGTTTTGGACCTACAATTCCACCCGTTTAAACGGATCATCAATCAGAGTTACAGATCAAAAGATATTAATTCCAGAAGAATTTCAAAGTTTAGTACAATTCAATTGGAGATTTATTTCAATTTTTCAGATTAAATTATACTAAAACTTTCAAATTTTTTTGGGATTGATATTTTTTTATCACTAATTCCGATTGATGATCTGTTTAAACCAGTGGAATTGTGAGTGCAAAACGATTAGGTCAACATAATCAGATCGTCAATTGGACTTATATATCTTAAGAAATAATACGAGATGATATCTTATCATATGTAACTCCGATTGATCATTTGTTTATATTGATTTGATCGTTTTAACTTCATAATTCTAATTGTTAAATAGATTGTCAATTGAAATTATAATTTAAAATATATGGATGTCAAAAAATTTTAAAATTATTGTACAAAACAAAATAAATCAGTCAGGCTAACGTGGAGAATTATTTTTGTAAAAAATGATAAGTGTGAATTATTTCAGTAATTTTTTGGGTTATCTCAAAAAAAAAAATCCCCGTGGCCTGCCTTGTCTCTGCCAAAAAAAATATCTTGTTTCTTTGCCCAGCTACCCAGCGCTGACTTACCCTACAGTAAAACAACAAAAAAACACTGCTCCTAGGGAGGGAACCGTATGTGGAAGACTTTCCGTAGAAAGTATACCATATATTTTTTGAATCGTGTGATCATACAATAGATAATCTAAAATAAATGAGTAAAAATTGGAAAGCATAAAAAAATATTAATTTATAATAAAAAATCGATCATTTTCATTATTTATTTGATCCAATGATTAAAAATGATATACTCTTCTCTTTTAGAGGATCCAGTTCGCATCTAGAAGAGTATCTGCACTAGTATTAAGGGTTTATTTGAAATTTAGAAAGGTATTCATCATGTTAGTATTAAAAATCTAATTAGAATGTAAAAATTTCACATAAATTTTAGAAATACGTCACATTCAATAAAAATAGATGTTTTCTTTTTCCTAAAATCCTTTCAAAATTCTTACATACGAAAAGGTCAAACTATTACTTCAGCGGGACGACTACACGTGTTTTGGTGTACTAGATCGAGAAGCGGACGGTTATATTTTTTCCTTCCAATGGTCTGCATGCTTGTGTTGTTAAAATTGCATCGTAGCAAATCCAAATGCAAAATACAAGTAAGGTGGCAATCACTTTTTGAGTCAAGACTCGAGATACAGCCATGTATGCCGTGTTCTTGGTTCAGGTGAATCTGTTTGATGAAAGTTGAAATGTGAGCTTAACTAGTACCAGTGCTCTCACACACAGATATAATATGCATGATGAAAATATTAATGGGGTATGTTCCATTCGTTTCTTTGACTATGAGTTTTGGTTCATTTTGTAACTTTAACACTTTAAAGGATTAAAAGGATCTCTCGATTTTTTTTTCAAAAGTCTTATTTTAATCTTTCAATTTTAAAGATATAAATTTTTGGGAGACTCTTTTTTGTTTCTCAAGTTGAACCCCAATCTAAAGGAGATGCTTTCTGTCACTGTTAAGTGGACCTAAATTCATATATCAATGATATAAAATTTTAAAATTTATAATTTTTAAATAAAAAGACTAAAATATGATGCAAACTACAAATTAAAGAACTAAAATAGAACCTTTATAAAAGTTTGGGTCCTTACAAGATTAAGACCCGAAGTCAGAGGATTAAAATAGGACTTCTATTTTCAAATCTGAATCAAAAAATTGACTTATTTCAACATCCTTCCCTGCATCAATGCATCACGCTTCAATGCTTCACGCATTGCACGCTACACGTTCGTGGCTAGCTGGTCAAGTCAAAGACAAAGCCAACATAACTTAATGCGTCGCCCAGAACGCCTCCGAGTATCGTGGGCTCATACAACGTTTTTAAACTTTAAACTCACCTTTGCCTGGCTTCATCATTAAGGCCCGCGCCCATGCAAATCTAGCACGGGTACTGTTATGGATAACGGTAGTTTTGGTTATAGATCAAAATTTTCTAGTAAGATATAAATATAACAATGAGAATATAATAATTTAATATAGAAAATCATAATAATAACAGTGAAACAATAACAATTAAAGAGAGAAAATATTGACAAAGAAGATCACAAATTCTTAAGCACAACTTCAAAAGAATATAACAGATTAATACTCTTAATCAATTTTTGTATCTTTTTGATTCATCGATTCTCGCCTTCTGTAAGAGTTTTCTATTTAAGAAAATCCCTAGTCTTTTATCTTTTCTATGCCCCTCTTACTTCTAATCTGGATTGATCTCTCTAACCTATACTTGGTTATTCTCCTTAAATCCATCGCTCATGAGTTTATATAGATTTCAATCCCAGTTTCAATTTACAAAAGAAAATATAATACAATCTAACTAAGACTTTTAATAATTGTCCAACTCTAATACATTAAAATTCATATCATAATACAAGTAGGACAAAAAAAATTCCCAACAATCTCAACCTTAACTCTTATTGGCTAAAGCTATTGAGTCTCTCCAATAATTTGCTCTCAATTCTTCCTCGCGCTCCCACCTCTGCAGAAGCGCCTCCACCACAGAGGACTTATGCATTACTGTGAGATATGCATATATGAACTTAATCACTCAGACCTACTACAAGAAAGCTATTCTATTGTGCAACTTGATTAGTTACACCGTCCACACCTATGATCCTTCATATCATAGATTTGTACCATCTTCGAGCTCCACCTACTCGTAGGTACTGCACGACTGGTCCCACCGCAACTTCTTGCAACCAAAAGTACGTATCTTCGTTTCTGCAACCATTGGAATTTGCAACCATATTAAATGCAGACTCGCACCTGAATGTATTTGAGATCCGAATATCTGTCGTCAATGATTCAACTTGATCTACCTGATCAAGATATCTAGATCTCCGTTTGGCTGCACCACCTTCCAATCGGTATGTTCCAATTCACCAAATATTCTTCATGATCACCTATCCATTACGAGTGATCGCATGACTTCATCTTGCGACCAAAACTTGCCCTCATGAAATCTATGCACTCTCATGGATACTATTTTCTTTAAATCCGGGACAAATTGTACCCCTAACGATGTGTGATGTGCTACATCAAACCTTTTCATCGAATTTCTCCCTCGTCAAATATATGTTGAAACAACAACCAGAGTATAATATCCGAGATATCTGGCTCATGAACAATTAGTATAGTCGAATCATCCATCTTGCACCGTCGAATTTCTATACTAGATAGCTCCATCCACTAAACATCGTTCTTAATTTTATGCCTCTATAACATTTACTAATCGTCTCAACAGACCCAATCTAGGTAGCTTTAGCTCTGATACCAATTGTTAGTGCTAGCAATAGCCCCGGCCATAGATCGGATCTCCCCTCATGAGATACGATCTAGCACACACAAATAAAAGAACAAGAATATGATGATCTAGTATAGAAAATCACAATAATAATGATGAAGCAATGATAATTGAAAAGTGAAAAGATTGGTGAAGATCATAAATTTTTATATACAACTTTAAAAGAGGACAACAGATTAATGTTTTTAACGAACTCTCGTATCTTTTAGACTCTTCGACTCTCATCCTCTACAAGAGTCTTCTACTTATGAAAATTTCTAGTTTTTTGTACTCTCTACACCCCTCTTGCTTCTAATCTGGATTGATCTCTCTAACGTATACTTAATTATTCTCTCTAAATCTATCTCTCATAAGTTTATATAGATTTTAATTCCAGTCTCGACTTACAAAAGAAAATATAATACAATATAATTAGAACTGTTAAGTGTTAATAGTTATCCAACTTTAATACGATTAGAATTCAAATACTAATACAAATAAAATAAGAGACATTCCCAACATATATACATCCAACTCTTAACCCACAAGGCAGCCACTACCTCCATTAATTCCCTTCCCTCTTGTGTATGGCCATAGGCAGCCTTCGCATCGAACAACTTGCGTACCTAGCTAGCTAGCCTCTGGTATCTACAGTATACTACTACTCCATTACAAAGCTAGCTCATGTGCCAACCATGCCGGCCTTTGCCGAGAGCGCCGCCGACGTCGACCCGCCGCTTACTGATAGCTACCACTCGTTGCTTCGCCGCGCGTGCGACGAGCACGATGGCATTGCACCGTCGACACAACCAAGCTTAGCTATGTCAGAGCGCGAGCTCCCCATGATAGACTTGGAGTGCCTGACAAGTGGCTGCGGTAGCGCGGAGGAGAGGAAGGCGTGCGTGGACGCCATGGCCAGGGCGGCCTCCGACTGGGGGTTCTTCCAGGTGATCAGCCACGGCATAAGGCAGGAGCTCCTGGAGAAGATGCAGAGGGAGCAGGCCAGGCTATTTCGGCTGCCGTTCGGCACGAAGGAGAACATCGGGCTGCTCACCGGTTCGTACCGGTGGGGCACCCCGACTGCGACGTCGCCCCGGCAGCTGTCGTGGTCGGAGGCCTTCCACGTCCCGCTTGCGAGCATCTCCGGGAGAGACTGTGACTACGGGGAGCTCAGCTCCTTAAGGTGTGTGTGTGTATTGCCAATTGATACATGCACTTCACTTTTGGACTGTATGGCCTAACCTCTTTGGTCTTGCTTAAACTTGTGCTAACCAAGCAACTACAACTTAAGGCATTTAAATTTAAAAGAAACAAGAAATCTTTGACGAGATTTAATAAAAAAAATCACCTGGTTTTTGAACAATCTTGGATTGGTACTGATCAGGCCGGGTGAGATTTCTTTTAGATCGGCAAGTGCACATTTGACAAATCGTTTTAATTTGTTTTTAGGTGTAATCCAAATTCAACTTTACGTGTTAAGCTATACTCCACAATTTAGTCATGCGAAAATACGACCCAAGAGGCCGCTACCACAGTATATACTCTTTCCGAGCTTTATATAAACCTATTTTTTTTTAACATTTCATAATTTGGGGTTAATGCACTTTTAACACAGTTTTATAACTTTTTCTTCACAAATATTATTTCTCACTCATCAATTAATATCCAACACATGTTTTCAAATTTTATTTAATAAAAATATTATAAACCACTATTATTTCTATTTCACTTATTTCATATATATTAATTCTTATATCAATAACACATAACTTATATTACCAAACGAAAAAAGAACAATTAAAATATGTGCCAACAACCCTACCACTTAGAAGATATAAGATATATATTTGAGACTGTAGATTCCTCTCCCTGTAATAATTCTAGATAAGAAGTTCCAGTCATATAAAGAAAACCTTCCTGTCGATTGAGAGGGGACCAATTACTAAAACTAAATATATGCCACGCGCTCATAATATGAGTCAGTGAGTGATAGATATCATGTGTGCGGTGGCACTTGTGCCCACGAAACATGGAAGCTTTTAGTACACTACCCGAATTTAACGCCTTCGAGTCCATCAAACTAGCCTACCAACCCCATCTGATACAACAATTATTGAATAACCAATCCATATTTGACGATTTAACCACCCTTTTTTACATTTTAACTCGGCACAGGCAACAGTTCCATTACTGCATGAACAGTGTGAACACGTGTGTGTGCAGGGGAGTGATGGAGGAGGTGGCGAAGGTAATGTCAAAGCTGGCCAATACGCTGGCGCTGGCACTGGCCGAGAACTTGGGCTACTCCGGCGAGATTAATTTCCCGGCGGGCTGCGACGAGACGACGTGCTTCCTGCGGCTGAACCGGTACCCTCCGTGCCCGTTCGCGGCGAACACGTTCGGGCTCGTGCCTCACACGGACAGCGACTTCCTCACAGTCCTGTGCCAGGACCAGGTCGGGGGCCTGCAGCTCATGAAGGGCTCCCACTGGGTCGCCGTTAAGCCCCACCCGGACGCCCTCATTGTAAACATTGGCGATCTATTTCAGGTAACTGTCCTACAACGTACATTACTCATGTGCCATGACCGATGCTAAGTATCTTTACGTGCACAAGTTTTGACCAAACACGAGACGAACTAAGACAGATATGTGATGTGTGGATGTGATTGGTGGGCAGTTTTTAATTAATAATTTCGATTGTTCTGTTTAGGCGTGGAGCAATGACAGGTACAAGAGCGTGGAGCACAAAGTGATGGCCAACGCCAAGGCGGAGAGGTACAGCGTCGCGTACTTCCTGTGTCCGTCGAACGAATTGCCCATAGGCACGTGCAGGGAGCCGTCCCTGTACAGGACCTTCACCTTTGGGGAGTACAGGAGCAAGGTGCAGGAGGACGTTAAAATAACCGGCAAGAAGATTGGGCTCCCCAACTTTCTCAAAATTCCTCCCACCGAAGGCCCACAATGATGCAAAATTTTGTCACATGACGTTCCAAGAGGGTGTGTGTGGTTCGTAGGCTCCTTATCTTTTATCCTTCTAGGTTAGGTGGTACTATCTCTCTTTGATAAAGAATGCTATGTAAAAAGAATTTTTTTTTTGCAAACAAATGCCACTTATATACTTAAATCTCCTCAGAAATTAAGAGTACCTTTATCGGTATAATTATACATTGTTCTATGTGTTCTATTTTACATAGTGCTCTTTACTAAACGGATGTAGTACTTACACTCAAGAAAGAAAAACGTGGAAAGTGTGCTCTTGTCATAAAGATTGATACGCTTATTTTGTACCCCCCCCCCCCCCCCCCCCCCCGCTTTATTCCTTTTTGCTTTATTCCTTATGCTTCTTTTAGTTAGTTAGAGCGTGTTGTGTAGCTCATGAGGAGTATGCGTGGATGTATGGGAACCTGAAATTTTGTATCAAGTTCTCTATTTTTTTTTTTGAGGGGATCAATTTCTGTCTGATTCTAAAATAACACACCCGTACAATCGTCATATCGAAGCTGTCAAGTATGATGGCCCCTTAAATGAGCGAACATAAACTCGTCGAAATTGTTGCCAAGTGCGGTGGGCCTTATCCTCTGAAATAAGGAAGTGTAGTAGCCCACATCTACTCGGTGTCGCGCACGGCCCATCTCATGAGTTCTGTCATGTGCGACACGCAGGCATGCAGGGATCGGCAATGGTTAAAGCCAACACGCGTGATACTTTATCGAATGTGTTGATGCAATATTTTCTGAGTTTTATTGGGAATTGATGCCCCTTTTTTTAGTTTTGTATGTGTGTTTTTTTCGTAATTAGATGTATAGCACCCATTAAATTTAATCTCATTATAGTTTATTTATCTGTTTCTCAGTTTTATTAGTGTGATTGTTGACTAGCAACAAAATCGCGGTGGTCTATCTGATTATCCATGGTAGTGATGAGTAGTGGTGAGCCAATGATGGAGATGGATGACAGAAATGATAAGGATGGTGCGACGGAGACATGTGGTGACATGGAGGGAAGAATGCCACTGTTAGCACTGATGACAGTGACAAAAGGGGTACGGGGGCTTGCTAGCAGGCGACACCGGCATGGATGCTGAAAGGGTGTATGTGAGTGTTGGGAGGGGGGAGGTTGCAGCGGTAGTACAGGAGGGAGAAATTGGAGTAGGGAAACACTAGCGATACAATTTAAGAATTTAAATCAATGGTTTTCTTAGATGATTCATACTCCACTTGGACATGTATTTAAGTTGGGGTTAGAGTTCTTTTCAGAGTAGATATTGCATATATTTGTGCCGCTGTACGTATGTGCTACATGTGTTCCCGCAATTTACCCTAATCAAGTAGTAGTTTTTTTTTTCTGTTACTTTGAAGTTTGAAAGTAGCTGATTCAGCTCCAGCTGTGCAAATTTCCTTCATATCTCTCATCAAACAGAAAATCCTAGCTATTTTTAATATGATATTATGGAATTGTGTTGGCATGTGTACATATAAAACTGGTCACATTTAGCACACTTAAACTAATTGATGGTGTGAAATCGACCTAATATTCTCAAACTCTTCTAGTTTATGCCCCCATGTACTCTTGATCAACGTGCAAGGACACAAAAAGATCTTAGTGTAAGATTATTTTATAATTTAAAAGGATTTATATTATTGTTGGTGCGTGTAATAGGGTGTTTATATGTGAAAATATGGTGTATGAACATTCTCATCGTTCTAAGTGTTATCATGCAACTATTAAATTGGCAAAAAAAAATGTGCCTAATGTGAATAATCATGTGAAGGCATTTTTCAAAAAAACATCAAACACCATAGATAGTATGACACTATTCTTCATTTCATACACAAAAAAGATATATTCTTTAGTTTTCTCACCATAGAAAATAAAAAAAAATTACTTAGTGAAGGTTAAAACTATCAAGAATAGAAGATTATGGATCAAGGTACACAAATTTTAACTATCGAGATTGAATTATATCCTGCTAAATGTTTTAGAATTAAAGTTTCCGCTTTCATTTGGTATCAGAGCTTGATTAGTGGCACTTTTGATTCACCATTATAGTTATCTGGATCAAGTTGTTTTTCTATTTGCTCAGTATGTGGAATTGATTGACGTAAATATTTGAGTATTATTTTGTTGTACAATTAAGTTATCTTTCACATAATGGAGTTAATATGATGGATCAAAATTTATGTTATTTAACCACCTATGAAGGAATTTGTTTACTTTAAAAGCTAGTTGGTTACTAGAGTTTCCTAACTTGCAGAGCATTTACTTGTTTAATTTCATAAGCTTGTTAGTCACTAAAGTGGTCTAACTTGAAAATATTTTGCTGTACATTTTCAATGGTTCGTGTTTTGTGTGATACTGCTAAATGACATAAAGGCTATCATGAACAATTGAAGATTACCATTTGTAACACTAGATGGTCACCCAGAGGTGGACTATTGTTTACATTTGGTGACACTAAAAGGAATTAATCACCATACTTCGTAAATATGATTGTCTATCCAAAGATAGCATGCACGATAATTAAACTATGTTTGATTATTTGTTAAAGCATATTTGTTCTAACATCATTATTGATTAGAGCCATGTAATTGAGTTTTATCCAAAGATGAATTTAAATGCATGATTAAATTTATTTTGTTTGATCTATTTACTCCAAACATTAATGTGCAAGCTTATAAAGTATTTTGCAGCAATTGCTACTTTGTTCGCTTTGGGCAATGGACTTTTTAAGTTCAACAGGCTAAACTTTTCTGATTGGTCTAAACAATCCAGTTTCAACTGCGTATTATGGATTTGGACCTAGCAATAGTTATGGATGAAAAGTTCGCAACTATTATTGAGGATAGTACGGATGAAAGGTCTCTTTATGAGGCATGGGAAAGGTCCAATAGATTGAGTTTGAACTTGATGGTGATGTCGATTGCTAAAAATGTCAAGCCATCAATATCCAAAATGGATAATGCGAAGAAGGTCATGTTGAAATTTAAAACACTTTCCTAGTCAGATATTGTTGATAAATCCATCGTGGGGAGCCTTATCAGTGAGTTGACAACCAAGAAATTTGATTAGACCCAGTCCATTCATAATCCTGTGATAAGCATGACAAATCTTGCCACAAAGCTAAAGTTCATGGGCATGGACATGAGTGAATATTTTTTGGTTCAATTTATTATGAACTCACTTCTTTTCAAGTTTGGCCAGTTCTAGGTAAACTACAACACCATTAAAGAAAAATGGAACTTTCAAGAAATTAAAGCTATGTTGGTTCTGGAGGAAGGGTGATTAAAGAAATTGAAAGATCATTCCGTTCATCTCTCGGTTCATAATAAGGCTAACAACATCAAAGGCAAATCAGGGAAGAAGAGCAAGAAGGATAAAGCCCTAGTAGAAGTGAGTAAGAGCTAAATCTGTAAATATCTGAAATGTCATTTTTGTAAGAAATCTGGCATTTCAAGAAAGATTGCCGAGAAAGAAAGGCATTGTTTGAAAAGAAAGGTAAATAGTATGTTTTCATATGTATTGAATCAAACCTTATTGAAGTCTGTAATAACACTTGGTGGTTGAATTTTGGTGCTACTACTTGCGGGGACATCGCTCGTTGCAACGGGCCCCGAGTTGTGCACATACTCCAACTGCCTAGGATGCAGTTGTGCACAGGATAAATAATAGCCATCCAACTTAGAATACATTAAACATGGCAACTAGCATAAGGTGTGAAGTAGGGCCACATGGCCTTATTAAAAAACATCACACAAAGTGGGGCCAACATGGAAGCGAAGCTACTTGGGCCTTTCCATCGAGACTTGAGTGTAGCATGCAACCCTTAAGGTTCTTGCTGAGGACTCTGGTCTTTCTCTAGCTCTGGTGCAAGGTTGTAGTCTCTTTGATTGACAGGCTCTCCATCTACTAAAAATTGTAATTTTGCAAGAATGAGTACTTTGGTACTCAACAAGTCATGGTAACACCTCTTTTACTAGATGCATTGTGATTATCAAGGAAAGTCTTTGTTTGGTTGGAAAACCAACTTCTCATGCAACATTTAGAGTCAACTTAGAGTCAACTTAATAATAGACTCTTAATGAATCGTAAACATCATTTTATCTTGTACTAAGTTCATTTTATTTTAAAAACTTACTTGTGTCGCAACGACATGGGTTTAACCCACTGCATGTCGACTCCTAAAAACCCGAGAGCACAGAGTATTCGAATACGTTTTTAACTCTATAGAAGTGTACCAATTTACCCACAAGATACCCCAACTTTCATGTCGGCCCTGATCTGTAGGGATTAAACCAAATCCCACAACCATATGTGAGTGACTAGGTTTAGATGACGAGGACTTTATTTTATGCTTTCCATACAATTCGCCGCTACACAGTGGTTAGACTAACCACAGTTGTGGCGAGTTTAACCCCCACATCGACTATAATATTCCCATTGATGGGTCAAAGTGCATATGTGTGTGGAGTAAAACTCCAAAAGTGTGCACGTGTAAAAGACTCCACCTACAAGGGGTTCATGTATGTTCCACATACTACCGGTTTAAGTCTATCCTATACCAGACTTGTGGACAATATTGAATTCGTTCTATATAGAAGTACAATACAAGGTTCTAATCCTTATATGGCCCTAACATGAAACAAACCAAATACCTATGCACTAGACAATGCCATTCCACCATTCAAACTAGTCTAGTCAAGGACGTTTCATTTTCTAAACATAATACTATAAAATGTCGTGTCACGTATCCTATTATGAGGTTTAAGCATTATTGATTAACCTAGGGGAACATGGCATGATACATCCGTCTAAACATGATAGCAGTTTGCATCCTAGGGTGATGATAGTAAAGCATGCAATATAATAATATTCTAGAGCATAAAATGACTAGCAATTCCAAATATAGGTTCAAGATGATCAAAAACATAACTTGCCTCCTTCAAAGAATGTGGCCGCTACGGCTCTGCGATGGTGTCCTCGAACTTGTACTCATGACCTAATCGACAATCAAATTTGAACATAAGTTTGACAACAAGTAAATAGCCTTATTATGAGCATAAATATACATGCATGCAAATTAAGTTAAAGTATGAGGTTGCTCCAGCTTGTAATGGTCAGATTGAGTGAAAAAGGCGATAAAAATGATTAAACGGATTTTCGGACAAAAAAGGTTATAAGGTTTGATTAGCGGGAAAAAAGATATGGAATACGGTCGAGGAGGTCGAGAATCGATGTTTCAAGTGCCGGGAAGCGACTAGGTCAAAAATGGCGTTTTCGGTCTTCCAGACGAGGTTACAACTACGTTTTCGGCTAAAACACTTTAGAAAAACTCATTTGGGCAGTTATCATGGGCTTTTAGAAAATTTGGGGTGATTTGGGCTTCTGATGGCGGGGTCGGAGTCGGGGTTCCCGAACAGGCTCTGTGTGCTCATCAGTTTAGAAAAATGGCAACTTAATCTCGCGGGTTGCTAAGATGAGATCAAACAGTGGCTAAGGATGTGTTCTAAGTGGACAAGATTCTTGGAATTGGCAAGGGTGGAAGTCAGCGAAGGTTAGGGTTTCTTTGGGACTCAAATTGGGCTCGCGAAACGCATATGGGGTCAATTTTTGGGCTAAAATTAGGCGGACAAGTGGTGAATTTCACCACGGACATATTAGAAATACCTCTAAGGGCCTGTTTGGAAGCCCAGGAATTGGCCCGTTTCCAAGTGGATTTCATGGGCTGGAATTAGGATCCTAACTAGATTCAGGAAGTCATTTGGATCGGCTAGGATTCAGAATTTTAAAGCGGCGAGGAAGCCCAATCCAGGGGGGGGGGTTTGGAAAATATGCGTAGGAGACCTGGAAAAGAAACCTGACTTTTTCGTGTCGTCCTCCTCGCCCGCATCGTCATCCTCCTCGTGTCGCCCTCGAAAACCTAGAGGAGAGGTGTGCGGTGGTAAAGGGCTGAGCCAACTAGATCTCGCCGCCGGTCCCTTGGTACGCCTCCCTCTTCGCCTCTCTCTTCTCTATCCCGCGTAGCCTCACTCACATCCTGCATCCTCGTTGCGCTCCACTGCCACAGGCTCCACTCTAGTCCCTCTTCGCGCATCGCCACCAAATCCGTCAGATCTGGTGCACCTAAGCACCGCCTCCGCTCTCGAGCCACGGTCGCCGCCGTAGACTACATCTGCGCCCCCGGCTCTCGCCTCCGCCGCTCTCCCTCTCTTCTTCTTCTGTGTTCCTCCTCGATCTCCCCTGTTGCTTCTCACCCCCAAAATCCTTCGGCGGCATCCTCCTCAGCCATGGCATCGACGATCTCTGCGATCCTTCTTCACCAGCCGAGCTCCAGCTCTCCAGCATCGATGACAAGGTATCTATATCTTTGTACATGTCTTAGATCTCCTCTCTATGTGGTTTCTTGGTTGGATGGCTAGATCTGTGTGTATGTGTGTGTGTTTGATTGGATTGTATGTGTGGGTAGATGCAGAGGTTGGTGTAGCACCAGTCGATGCAGCACTCGACGTCGGAGGAGCTGACCGATGACTTCTTCATTGACTTCTTCGGTGACCCTTCTTCATCAACTTGCTGCAACAATACAATTGGTGATCGCTCTCTCTCCCCTTCTCGACCAACACTACTACAGAATTGCTTTTCACTATCGGTTTAAAATTGTCTCTACTATCGGTTCTCTTACCACTAGTGATCGGCACGATAGAAGAAACATAGCAGAACTCTATCGGTTACAAACCGATAGTAAAATACCTTCATTCCAACGTTCACTAATCGCGAATGATAATTTCTTCTATCGGCTCAGTGAACTCAACCGATAGTGATGTTAGATTTCTTGTAATGGTTCTACACTGGAAACCGATAATACTGTATAGTTTTCCTATCGGTTAGTTACTCGACACGGTTAGTACTGGAAACTTTCTTCTATCGGTTGTAGGATATGAACCGATATTATTACAAAGGATCATTAACAAGATACAATAATACAGAGAGACACACATTGGACAGATTGAATCTAATTATTCAGAGATTGAATTTATTCACAGATACATTAATACAAAGATATACACATGCATTGGACATATTGAATCTAATTATTCACATATTAAGTTTATTCACAAATACACCAATACAAGTACACACATACACCAACTAACACATTCAATGTATATTACACAAGTCATTTACGATCGATCGTTGATAGCCACTTCATCCATAACATATTGAGCCCAAATTTGTCGCAGCTGCTTCAACTGAGGCAACTCGTATTGGTCTTTCAACATGACGCTCTGCATGCTTGTATGAAGTTAGGAAACTGATTTCATTTCAATTATTCTTTCCTAAAGACTGCCTGGTTCTAATCGAATTCAATATCAATTTAAGAAACTGACACGAGCGGCAAGAACAATTCTAGTCGGGTTGGTCAAAAACACTTACAGTTCGTGGAGTGGCCTACGATGGCGCGATGCAGTGGCCGGCGGCGGTGGAGAACCCAAATACGAGCGGCAATGGTGGTGCAGGAGCGAAAAAGGGGATGTCAGGGAGGCTAGGGTTTTCCGCGCGTGAGTAGAGACTTATTTGGAAATGTGTTTGGTTGGACTGGAGGGAAAACTCCCGCGCGTTTAACCCATTATAGGGGTCTTGTACTATTTTACTATCGGTTCAAAAATATAGCCGTTAGTGAACTTTCCTCTCTTCTAAAAGTCCCCACTGTCATAACCATTAGTATATATGATGTCTTTTTACTATCGGTTGAATAAACAAACCGATAGTAAAATTTATCTCTTCTATCGGTTCGTACACTAATAACCGATAGTAAAAATATAATTTTACTATCGGTTCAAAAACATAACCGTTAGTGAATTTCCTCTCTTCTAAAGGTTCCTACTGTCATAACCATTAGTATATATGACGTCTTTTTAGTATCGGTTGAATAAATAAACCGATACTAAAATTTTATCTCTTCTATCGGTTCGTACACTAATAACCGATAATAAAAATGACGTAATTTTACTATCGGTTCAAAAACACAACCGTTAGTGAACTTACCTCTCTTCTATCGGTTCATGCACTAATAACCGATAGTAAAAGTTACGTGCTATTCACTAATGGTTTCCCAGACCATAACCGTTAGTACAAAATCTCTTCTCCACTACGGTCCTCATACACTAACGGTTTTTCCCAGATTGCATATAACCGTTAGAAGATAGGGGTTAGTGGACTGCATTTCTGTAGTAGTGCAAGTTTTTGTAGCATATATGAAATGAACTAAATTTTCATGTATGAGATGATGTGTTCTTGTAAATAGATGAATTGATCAGTGATATTAAGAACTGAGTATGCCAGATTTCACTTCGAACTTTTCTGCCTAAAATTCATTTTTGCTCAGTTCTTTGTTTCTTTGGAACTATTGGATTGGTAGCTGATATATTCATAGCTTAGATTTTTGAATTGCATTTTGTTTCATTGTTTTTTTCAGTTCTCTGATAAATTTTTTTTGCAATCTGCGTAAAATCTGCTCAGTTCTCTGATAAATTTTGCTTCTTTCAGCAAAATGTATTTATCAGTGTAAATTGTAGCCTAACTAGCAGATTGATGTATTTGTTTCAATTAAGTTGTCGAGGCTTAACTTGTGTTGGTGTTGATTAACTTTTGTTTGTTTTGTAAAAAGTTATGTTTGGTTCATTGTTTGTTGCTTATTGATTGCATCAGTTGGCTATTTTCCCTCACAATTGTAGAAATTAGTGGGCTAGTTTGTTATAGTGATACTAGAGTTAGCTTAATGTCACTCGCAACATATATTAATGGGCCTATTTCTCTTGTGAGCAGCTAAAGACTGAGATTGATCTGAATTAATTAGTTCATGCATGCATTTGGTGTTTGGGATTAGCTTTGGATCCGTCCAGGGTGTTCGGTTTAAATTTGGATGTATGATTGGCATTGATATTGAAGGAGCATATACAGTCTCCATTTTTACGATACATGTGTGTTGCGTGCATGTTCCTTCATATAGAATGCTAGGGTTGTGGGAGCTGTCTTCTAGACCCAATCCATTTCTTCACCCAGTTTTACACTTCTACCTCATCTTAGCCTCTATTAACACCTCATGTTTATCTTTTCTGGTCATGTCAGGCATCAGGTCAAGGACCATTCTAACACATGCACATATGACCTTGATTAGCTCCAAGTGACATATTAGATGAGTTAACTTTAGTCGGCTAATGATATAACGTTAGCTGTATTAATATGTAGGAGTATGTATCTTTCTGCTCTTTTTCTACATGTCTAATATTTTTTCTATGCATCTGTTAATCCTGTCTTACATGATTTGATTCGAGGTCAAAATGGCGATGAGCAATGGTTGAGTTGACGAGAAAATTTGATTCCGGAAAGTCACTTTGTAGAGGTACCTAATGGTGATGATATATATAGTGGTGATGTCAAGTCGATGAATAGTCAACGAAATGCTAGCAATTCTTTGCGAGATGAGATTGCTCTCAAGATTTAGGATGACTATAAGAGGTGGAATAGGCAGCTTCAACAACTATAGGCATCATCAATATTTAGTTAATATCTTGTTAGTTGATCTTTGTTGAATGTAATATATATGACAATATTGATTTGGTGTGAATTGATTTGCTTCTTGGCATTATTGATATTGATTTGCTATTCATATTCATATCAATATGTAACTCATATGTAGGTTTCATGGCAACTCGAGCAAGATAGACACTAAGACATGAAAGGGTGTTGGTTGATCTACTCCATGAACATAATGTACCAAGATATTGAACAAACAACAGATGGAGCTCCGAAGGATGGAACAAGATAGTGAAAGAATTCAATGCAAAGTTTCCTGAAACAAATTTTAGCAAAAGTTAAATCTAGGAGCATGAGTCACAGATGAAGAAAGATTACGAGATGCTAAAAGATGTTTCGCATAAAAAAAAAGTGGCGTGTCATTTGATAATAAGCTTGGAATGATGATTACTACTGATGATGTTTGGGATGAAATATCAACGGTAAGTTAAAAACTTATGGACCTTGTAATTAGTATGGTGTAGTGACTACTAACATGATTTTTTTGAATTTGATAGGAGAATGAAAAGGTTCAGAAATTTCAACACAAAAGCTTTCCATTGTTTGAATCCTTAGATCAACTTTACCAAGGTCATATCGCTAAACCATATCGCTAATAATTAGTTTTGATTTAATGAAGTTTAACATAAAAATTTATATGAATAACTGAATTGTCATTGTAGCAGGTCATATTGCTAAAGATAAACACTATTTGAGTTCTATCAAACCATCAATCACAAGAAAAAGACCTAGTAGCAGTGTTGATGCACTTGTTGAAAAGAGGTATGCTACAATGATAGAGGAGAGGATGTCTGTACAAGGTGGAGCAGCAATTGAGGAAAGAGAGGATAGGGATGATGATGAGAATTTAATCCATGATATCGGTGAGTCAATGCCAAGAAGCAATGAGGAGAGGGAGCAAGTAGCAAGGAATGCATGCTCACATTCAAAAAGGCAGTCCTCATGAAACATCAACCACAACAATGAAGAGATTTTTCAATTTCAAACTGTATTGATGTGTTACATGAAATGATTGATGTGACTGATGAGAAAAAAAATCTTGGCTTGCAATATTTTCAAAGATGTTGCGAATCGAGAGATCTTTCTCTCCCTCGAGTCGAAGTTGAAATTGTTGTGGCTGAAGAAAAAGTTAAGAAAACTTACCTCAAGTTAAATTGATAAGACTTTCTTGTACTATATACCAATTCATCTTTTGTTCTTTACTAACTATCATATCATGCCAATCATAGTATGGTCATGCTATTCTTTAAGTAAATAATTTGTGCATCTTGCTCGGTCTTTTGACTGGACATCTTAGTTGGTAGACAAACACATCATTGCATTGTTGGTTGCATTGTACAAGTTGCGAGCTTTGACAGGATCTGTCTCCAAATTTACAGTCAATTGCTTATTCTAGCATTCAAAGTGTGCAAAGTTGCCACCATTGATGTGCTTGCCTCTAAAAGAATTTGGATTATTTTGAACTGTAATGATATTATTCTTAAATATTTCTGTCTAAAGGATTAAAGATGCCACAAGAAAATGTAAAGCTGCATTTTTTTTGTGAGAGGAGGGCAGAATTGGTTATAGCACTTAGTAATTGGTTATAGCACCTGTTGGCATGTATGCCATCTCTACAAGAAATGTAAATACCAGCCAGTACTTCTTGTTTTGGAATTTTGAAGAAGAAATCTAATGATATCTCCCAAAAGAAAAATCTTATTGCATATGTTGGAATTTAGTTTGTGCTTATTCCCACTTTTAGCTTGCTTCAGATTTTGAGCGTAATATGGATGTTTGTGTTGATTAAGGTGAATTGAAATTGTCTTGCCCTTTTAATTTTAACACCTCCTAGGTTTTGAGGAGTACTCTATAGCTAATCTATTTTCTTCCTGTCCCCCCTCTTGTACCTGCACATGAGATCTGCTTTAGTACCAGTGTACCATATGTTTAAATATAAATCGTGATATTATCACAGGATATGATCAATTTCCTTGTGGACATGTGGGAGCAAGAGAGGCTATATGATTAGTACAAATGCTTTCTTTAAGAATAACATAACTGTGGGTTGGGTGAGCTAATCGAGATTGGACTTATCGTACTTGTTTTTGTTCGTAGAGGTCTACTGCACTGTACTTGTTGGATGCAATGTTGTGTGGATTGTAATGTAAAAGGTTTGGATATAGCTGATTTCTTGAAATAGTGAAAGAGAGCAAAAAAAAAGAAAAACTTATGTAGCACTCTGACTTGAACATGAATATGATTGTATCTATTGAGAAGATAGCATTTGACATTGCTAATTATCAAATCTTGATGGTATGGTTAACTAAGGTAAGCAATGAGAAATTCATCTTCTTAACTTGACAATGGACATGCTTGCTTAATATCCAGATTTTTAGTATATGCATGCAGTTCATACTTCTATAATGTTTATGCAATTCTATCACGGGATATGTAATAATAGTTATATAATTTTTGTGTATGATGAGATTGATGGTATATTTTAGTATGATAATAAATATTCACATGCTTTTCTTTTTTGATGAATGGTATTTTTTTTGAATTTTTAAAATTTTGCTTATTTTTGAGAATTTTTTTGGATAGTTAGAATTGTTATCTTGTTTCCTTCAAACAGAGATCAAAATTATTTCACCAGTAGTATTTTTTTCCTAAAAAATTTTTAAATTACCAAAAATCTTTATATTCTACCGATATTTTTATCCTAATACCCAAACAAATCTAAAACTTATCTTGGACACGACGCGGCGATACGAACGCAGGTGGTTTTGCTGTTGACACGCGGATGTCTATTTGCCGACACTTGGGGCGCGGCCTGACATTGTCAGCGGTCGACATAGAACATGCTTTCGGGAGTTAACAACGGCAGCAGGCGAGCGGAAAGCGCGTCACCAGATTCAACTTGATAAGACAAGGCTGCTGGACACGGTGATAGAGGCTGGAACGGACTATAGCGGCGGAACGGCTCGTTGCCGAGCTAGCGCACAAGGCGTTTTAGCGCGTGGAGCCTCATCAGGTTCTCCAAGCATGTCTAGGAGATAGACATCGGGCTAAGAAGCATGTAGCTGGGAGGAATCGAATGGTGGCGGCCGGATAGCATTGGACGACACAGTTTTCACCTCAAAACTGAAGAAATCTTGGTGACTCATGGTGTGGGAGCAATGGAGAAGTCGATTCCCAAAATTGATAGCACGGTTGAGTTACTGGGGTCGAGGAGATGGTGGAGGAGCGGGGAATTCGGTGGAGGTAGTGGTTGGTGGCTCGACGGTGCGGGCGGCCGGAATCGGGGAAGTATCCATTTGGGCGTTTCTTGGTGAGGACACGGTGGCGCAATTTCTTCATGTGAGAGCAACTAGAGAACGTGGAAAGGCTAATGGAATGGCCAATTTGGCCGAAGAGGCAGTGGTGGGAGCTGGCGACGTGTGCCCGGTGGCCGTTGCACGTGGGGAGCGCTGGGTTGGGGGCGGGGGGCGGGGTGGCTAGGGCTTTGATTTCAAAATGTAATTGAACAGAAGTCTTAGAAATGACGAGGAGAGATTTTGTCTTCAGGCTAGGTCACTAATTTCGGTCGGAAGTGGGTCTGATGGCCGGAACAGGGGTGGCGGCGGGAGTTGTTTGGGGAGGAAATTGCCGGCGTCTCGGCTCGCCGGAGCTCACATGGTTGCTTGGGAAGGTAGAGGGGAATAAGAGGATGGGATTGGGCATCTTCTGGGCACAATTGGTGGCGTGGATGCTTGCGGCGGTGTTGTCGTGGCCATGCGGCTGGCAGAGAGGGAGAGTGGTTTGCCGACCTCATAACAATTCATTCTTGTGTAGCTATAGCTCTCTCCCCCACTCTTGGTGAGTGAGCAATGTGTGTTGCAAGTGTGTACTGTATGCAATGTATAAGTATATGTGCTTACCAAGTGCTGGAGAAGTGAGTGCAAATGTGGGCATGGGGCAGCAGTGGAATTATATGCAAGCTTGGGCTTGCTGTGGAAGCCTGTTGGTGCTTGCCATGGAAGCTTGCAAGCTGGATTGGTCATGGGGAAGAAGAGAAAACAGTGGTTTGCTTGCTTGAGAGGGAGGAGATGGCAGTGGAAAGGTGGAAGGATTCGATTGGGTATTGCTTCCATGTTTTGGGGGAGGTGGTGGATTGTACAGTACAGTGCACTGTGTGCATGCAAGCCTGTGTATGTGTATTGACTTAGGGAAGAAGAAGAGTGCTTCATGCATGTATGTATGTGTATATGCAATAATATGTTGGCTTGGAGAAATCTGAGTGTAGATTTGGGTTGAATTGGGCATTGAATCAAAAGAAATGATGAAAATTTGAAAAGGGAAAATTTGCAATTTTGATAGAAAAAGAGGTTAAATTGCAAATATTCATAATTAGGGGACTAATTTATACATGGATCAGTATTTTGGCTGAATCAAATTGACGATGATTATATACCTCATTTCGGTCGAATATAGTCTACAACCACAATTCGCTTTGGACGAAGACAAACAAACGTATTCGACCATGACCAGTTCTAGTCAAAGGCGCACAAGCTACGCTCAAGTGCAAACAAGCATATTTGACCACAATTCTTCACAACAAGGCATCTCTGATTAAGAATACTGAGATTCTTGATCGAAATATCAATTACTTTCGATCAAGGACACGTTAACACTCCACGTTCATCACAACAAGACAATTTCAAGAAGATGAGTTCCATGATAAGATAGTGCAAGATTGTCCAGGAAACACCATTACAACTCCATAAAGGAAACTGGCAGCAACCGTTACATATAAACCACTACAGAGCAGTTATTGGATAATTGTTGAGTAGTTTTTTAGCAACCGGTAAGCAGTTCTCCCACTAATTGGCATGTGATAACTGCTTATCGACTACAATATAAGGAGAACGTATTGTGAACATTCAATCTGTTGAGTGATTACACACATGAAGTAGGGGAAAAAAGAAAAACAACGAAGACAAGAAAACAATGAAAACAAGAAGACCACACAGAGAGATAGAGTCAATTATTTCTCTTGACTAGAGTCATTTTTGTAAATATTCAATCTGTTGAGCGATTATACACACATGAAGTAGAATTATTACTCATCTTTGAAGGTCCGCACCTATATAAAAACCTTGTCTCTTGTGTGATTAATCTCTTGCTTGACCACCATACTTCGTTCTTATTCGCATTATCATTTTCGTAAGTTTGACGGTCATTGATTGATCGTTGACACAAATAAACCAGTTTGAGAGAAAATAAGAATCTAAACGAAAAAGAAAATAGGGTAATTTTAAGATAAAAGTAAATAGTATTTTTACTGAAATGGTTGAAAACACAATTAATTGGATTTTGGGGCCAAATTTGAACTAGTTGCAGAAGGGAAACTTGTATTAGATAGTGAGATGGACGTGGCTGTTCAGTCAAATTTGAATTTGGAGATGAATTGGAGAATTTAGCCATTTTTGACTTTTAAAAATAGAAAAAGGACTAATTTGTGATTAAATTTGGGCTAACTTGCGAAAAATGGACAAACAAATTAACTTGGTTATGAAACTAGTACTGGCATGCAAGCATATCAACACTCAAGGTTTTGTAGTTTCTATGCACAAAATGTTTTTTTTAGTGCAGTACAATGGCAACTTAGGATTTTAAATGTATTAAAATATTAATTTTGGAGTTTCAAATGCATGGGATATTTTTTAAATAATCCTAAAATGCAATTGAGATGGAAAGAGGAGTTTAATTTAAAAATAAAATTTTAGGCCCTAATTTTTTGGGGTGTTACACTACTCATGTTTCACATGTTACACTGGATTTCCCTTCGATCCAAACCATAAACGGAAATAATCAATTTTTGTACATGGGGGACAAAATGAAGGCACGAATTGAAGGGATCAGGACTTACAGATTGATCCTGAATACTAGTTTTTCCTTGGATCTTAATTAGTGTCTTTATGTTCCCGATTGTGTTAAAAATTTAGTTTTTGTTGGAAAGTTGGATATGCTAAGTTTAAAATTTATCATTGAAGATGATATGTTTTCATTGTATAAACGTAAGTAGTATTGTGGTTCTAGTACTTTACTTGATGGTTTATAACATTTCGATCTTACTATTGCATTTATTGAATCCTTTTACATGTTGACAATAGTATTGGTACTAAACGTAGTACACATAATGTGCAATCTGCTTTCTTGTGGCATAAAAGATTGGATCATATATCCAAATAAAGGGTCTTGAGGCTAGTGAAAGGTGAAATCTTACCTCAATTAGATTTTCTTGACCAGAATATATGTGTGGATTGCATTAAGGGTAAGCAAACCTCGCATATATCAAAGCAACCAACTACAAGAAGCAATAAACTCTTACAGTTAATACAAACAGATATATGTGGCCCTTTTGATGTTTCTTCTTAGATGGAGCAAAATATTTCATAATCTTTATTGATGACTTCTAACATTGCTGTATTTATATCTATTGCATGACAAGTCCCAAGCAGCAAGCACCCTAGCGTTGCTTGTAAATGAAGTTGAAAAACAGTTAGATACAAAATTAAAGTGATGAAATCTAATAGAGGTGGTGAATATTTTGGAAAGTTTGATGAAAGTGGACAATGTCTAGATTCTTTTGCTAAGTTCCTTGAAAGCCGAGGCATATGTGCATAGTATATAATGCTTGGAACACCTCATCAAAATGGGGTGGCTGAGAGGCGGAATCGTAATCTTAAGGATATGGTTAGGAGTATATTGAGTTATAGTAATGTGCCCTTATCTTTATGGATATATACATTAAGAACTGTTGTATATCTAGTGAACCAGGTTCCTAGCAAATCAATTCTGAAGACTCCTTATGAACTGTGGACTCGAAGAAATCTAGTTTAAGGCATCTTCATGTTTGGGGTTGCCTAGCGGAAGTAAGGATCTACTATCCACATGAAAAAAAACTCGATGCAAGGATCATTAGTGTTTATTTCATTGAGTATCTAGAAAGTTCAAAAGGGTTTAGATTTTATTGTTTTAACCATAGTACATGAATAGTTGAGTCTGATAATGCTTGGTTCATTGAGAATGGTGAAATCAGTGGGAGTGATGAACTATGAAAAGTGGACATTACAAAAATTCAAACCACCAATTCTCTTAGTATTTTTGTATCACAGTTACACAGCACTATGAAAAAAAACATCTAATAAACCAACTAATGATATGCAAGTCATAAACGAAACAAAAATACCACATGAAAAGATATTGCCATTGCGAAGATCTGAAAGGCAAAAATGATCAACTATTTGAGATGATTATGTGGTTTATTCACTTGAACATGAGTGTGATCTAATTATTGACAATGATCCAATCTCATTTAAAGAAGCCATGCAATGGAATGATTCTAAAAAATGGATTAATGCCATGAAAGAAGAGTTAAAATCAATGGCTAACAACAAAGTTTGGGAACTGGTCGAGTTGCCTAACGGTTCAAAACGAATCGTGTAAATGGGTTGTTAAGACCTAACGTGATTCAAAAGGTAAAATTGAAAAATGCAAGGCTAGACTTGTCGCCAAAAGTTATACTCAAAAAGATGGTATTGACAATAAGGAAACCTTCTCTCCTATTTCAAAGGACTCTCTAAAAATTATTTTGGCTTTAATGGCACATTATGATCTAAAGCTTCACTAGATAGATGTAAAGACCGTCTTTTTGAACGAGGATTTAGAAAAAGAAATTTATATGAACCAATTGGAAGGTTTCTTAACCTCGGGAAAGGAAAATTTGGTGTGTAAATTAAAGAAGTCAATATATGGGTTGAAACAAGTTTCCATGCAATGGTACATTAAGTTTAGTAATACCATTACGACAAACAGATTTGTAAAAAATACTGTTGATCGGTGTATCTACATGAAGGTCAATGGGAGCAAGTTCATTTTCTTGGTCCTATATGCTAATGACAATCTACTTGTTGCTAATGATAATTTTTTGTTGCATGATCACTACTACAGAATTCATCATCACAGTCGGGTCAAAACAGACATCACAGACGGTTCTTACCCGTCAGTGATATTCGAGTCAGTGATATTCGAGTCAGTGATAATCACGCACTATCACAGACGGTTTTTGATATTTTCAACCGTCTGTGATATATCCATTCACAGACTGATATAAGGTCAGAACCATCTGTGATAAGGTCAGAACCGTCTGTGATACTCATATTTCACAGACAGTTATAAGGTAAGAACCGTCTGTGATAGTCACACTATCACAGACGGTTCTGTTCTCAGAGCCGTCTGTGATATTTGAGTATACACAGACGGTTTTGACATCAGAACCATCTGTGATATACAGACGGCTTTGACATCAGAACCGTCTGTGATAGTATGAGTATCACAGACAGTTTTGACATCAGAACCGTCTGTGATACTCATACTATCACAGACGTGAGAACAAAACCGTCTGTGATATTTGAGTATACACAGACGGCTTTGACATCAGAACCGTTTGTGTTAGTATGAGTATCACAGACGGTTCTGTTCTCGACCGTCTGTGATATTTGAGTATACACAGACGGCTTTGACATCAGAACCGTCTGTGTTAGTATGAGTATCACAGACGGCTTTGATGTTATAACAGACTGTGATAGTCATAATTCATAGACGGCTTTGATCTCACAACCGTCTGTGATACTCATATTATTACCGACGGCTTGGAGGTTAAACCAATCTGCGATATCAGCGACGGTGTTAATATTGAAACCGTCTGTGATAGTGTTATTATCTCAGAACCGTCTGTGATAGTCTGATATCACAGGCGGATCTGAGGTCAAAACCATCTGCGATGTGTTATTATCTGTGACTGTTATAATCTCAGACGGTTTGTAAGATCAAAACCGTCTGAGATTATAACATTCACAGATGTCCTCTGTACAAATTGCATTTTCATATATACAGTTCATGAATTTCATACATGCATAGTACTCAAATATATACAGTCTCATGCATATATATTTGTACAATTGAACTCAGAATTATATTTGTACAGTACTCAAATATATACAGTTTCATATGCACATGCAGTACTCAAATATATTTGCACCCCTCTCTGTATAGCATTTCATATATACAGCACAGAACTCAGAAATATGTACAATTGAACAAATAAATGTAATCGACAATTAAAGTGTGTTAGATGTACAAATAAATGTAAGGCCGCACTAATACGAACCTTGCGGGTCCCTAAACTTCCCCTTGGGTGATATGACCTCCGAAAGGAAAAACTCAGCGAGCATCCCTCGGACATTACTAATCTGCCGAGGGTCAAGGCTTTCTGAAGGGAAGTCGACCCCCTGCAGCAAGAGTTGGTACATAAAAAATTAGCTGAATTAAGTTGTAAATTCTGTCAAATGGAGACAAATTAAGGGGAGCAGTTGTAATACCTCGGGGAAATCGGGCCGGTGAGGGGTGATGATCAGGTCATACATGTGGCGCATCACGTAGAACCCACATGTATTGTCGTCCGACTGCTGATGGCACTGCCAATTTACAGACCGAGAGTTAGGTGGGGACAAGTTATAAAATAAAACAGATTCAGTTGAAATTTGTACCGAAAATTGTAACCACTGAAACTTATCGGCTCGCCGCTCGTTTTGTGTCCCTACCTCGGCAAAGTACTTCGTGAAAGCCCTGTAGATAGTCAAAATTGACAGTTTGAGGATAGCCGAAATTGACAATTTGAAGACAGTAAATCTAGATGCATGCAAGACAGGTCCAGATCACCTTCCGAATACATCTCGTGCGCCGGAATACGAGTACCCTTTCCTCTGCAGTGAGTCAAGGTAGAACACCTTGTTGCTTTTCGGAATAAGTAGCAGCAGGATCCAGTGGTAGCTACATATTACACGTAGAGAATTAAAAATTTAATCTAAATTTGGGGGTGTGCACATGGAGACACTAATCTACGGGTGAAGTACTGATGAAAGCACTCACCTCTGGTTGTAGGGTACAAGTATATACTCCTTGTCGACCTGAGCAAGCAACCCTCTTTTGATGTAGTCGACAACGAAGTCTGTGTCAGTCCTAAACATCACCTCGGCTACCATCTGGGGGTCCAAAAAACCAACAGGTATGCCCTTGGATTTGGCATAGTTGGCCATGCAGCTGCACGGAAGTAACCAATTAATAAATGACATATATCCGTATATGCACGGATAGTAGGATACTTACAGCACCCAAGACCGTAGGATTGACAAGTCGAGCGCATCTTTGTTTAGCAAATTGTGCAGGTCTTCGAAGGTCACCGAGTAGGTCCCAACGTCGTGATGGAACTCTGCCACGGTGTACTTGACCATGATGTGCGTCGGACGCTGCGTCCTGGTCTGGTTTGTCCTCCTCATGTACCATGCATGCAGGCTCTGGCATGCTAACCCCATGCTCGAAATTGCGGTATCGGAGGCCATGGGCATCCCCAGAGAGAACGGCATGAGAGCTGGAGCACTCTTCTCGCTCTCCTTCGACGGGCTCTTCTTTGCTTTTCCCCTCATAGCCAGCTTCTTGAATGGTTGCCTCTTACTCGGAGTCAGCTTCGTCGTCGAAGGGGTATGCTGGCTAGTAGGCCGCGTCTCGGTCTATGATGTCTGCGATGTAAGAACCTACGTATTAGGACACTAACTCTGAGGGCTATTATTACAGTACAAATTATGAAACTGGTGGGGGAATTACCTCATACAGGACGATGTCTTTCTTGGGCCATTGCACGAACGTGTGCACCGCATCCCCGAGAGTGGTAATCTCGTCGTTTGGCGGCTTCTCCAATGGAAAACCCTTGCAATGGTCAAAGACACTGTCCACTTGGACACGTGCAAAACCCTCACATAGAGGGGCACCATGGATTGTGGCCCCGGCCGTGCATGGTTGCGCCATCCCACGGGCAGCCTCGATCGGGAAGACACCGGCCAGGACCATAAGCTTGCAGGAGGCGGGTTCCTACAAACAGTGCGCATTAACATGTTGAATTTCACCCTTCTCACTTTCGAATGAATTAACATAGACAAACAGTGCGCATTAACGGTCATTACCTGCAGAGAGTCCACCGGATACTTTGGAGGAGAGGGCTCCGTCTGCGAAGACCCCGGCGCAGACGCGCAGCTACTACAGTGGCCAATGGGGGTCGGTACTTCCGCTGGGTCTGCGCCAGCTGCTAGAACAGGGGTGCCCTGGGTCGCCTTTCTTAGCTCTTCGTACATGGACCGCATCTCCGACAACTGCTACAGGAGTGCTTTGTCCCGAACAGCGAGCTCCGATCGCATCTCCTCCTTCAGCCGTTCATCGCGGGCTTGGTGGGATCTCTTTCTCCTCTTAGCCGCCTCCTCATCATCGGGGAAACCATGCCTCCAAGGCACAGTGGCGCCGAGGCCGCGCACGCGGCCTGGATGCTCCTTGTTTCCTAGCGCCGCTGTGAGGATATCCCTGTCCCTCCTCGGGTTGAACTCTCCGGATGCCGCCTGCGCACTCAGCGTCACCTGCAACAGGACAACTTAGCAATACAGCCCATTGCATGCGTGTTATGAGGATAGTACGTGATCGGACAATCTTACCAGTCGGTCGATCACTTCCCTGTCCGCAGGGTTATTCACGGAGACGCTTCCGGAGGAGTCCATCGTCAATCTAGCTCGGCACCAATTGCGGGCGCGCACGTCCGTTATGCCCGCATAAGGACTGCCGGCCGAAGACTGTGAAGCTTCCTCGTCCTGCTTCCTCCACAGCGCCTTCTTCCCCACATACCCACCGGTGCCTAGTCTGTGTGGGTGGGTGTTCTTGGCCTGGTTAGCCTGGGTCTTCGCACTAAGCTCCTGGAACTCAGGCTTGCCCTTCATCTCTACGAACTGCTGCCATGCCTCGGGAGTCACGAAAGGGTAGTCATTGAAGGGGGTCGTCGACTCCTTCACATAGTGCCTGACAAGTTCGCTCTTGAAGTTCCTCCACGCCTTGTTTATTGACATAAGTGTCCTCCGGCGGACGGTGAAGTGGCGATCCTCCGGAATGTGAAACGCCGCCTGCACTTCTTCCCACAACGCATCCTTGCACTCTGGGGGCACTTGACCCCAGTCGGAGGTGGTGATGGGCACCCGCTCCCTTGCCACTTTGCCGCATAGTGAGCGGTACTGACCGACAAGTTTGGGCGGAGCTTCCGGCACACCATTGTCGTCGAACTGGACGTGCTGCTTTTCCCCCTTGTTCAGACGCGCGCATGTCGTCCGGCCTCGCCCCTTTCCCTTCTTCTGCGGGGTCACGGCGGACGAGGCGACCTCCGGCCCAGGCGTCTCATCGCCAGCGAGGTCACCCTGAGTCCCCGAGTGGTGCATTTCGTCACCAGACATAGTTCCTAACATAAGTGAAAGAGAGAACAGTTTAAGTAAATATGCAACTAATAATTCTATAACAAAACCCATACAAGAATGACAGAAACGGTGGGGAGGCGATGGAGGTGATCGCGTCGGAGGCGGGAGGGCGATGGAGGTGATCGCGCCTGACGGTGGAAAGGCGATGCAGGTGATCGCGACGGACGGAGAGGAGAAGGTGGGAGGCAATGGAGGTGATCGCGACGGACGGTGCGAGGGCGGAGAGAGCTAGGGCAAACAGAGCTAGGGCGAAGTAGAATGAGCGGGATAAAGCCCGCCTTGAACTATGTACCGCGTCGGTATTATCACAGTCGGTTCTCACATACGAACCGTCTATAATAGTATATATCACAGTCGGTTCTCACATAGAAACCGTCTATAATAATCGTAGTCACCAGAGAGATTATCACAGACGGTTTTGAGTTGAGAGCCGACTGTGCCTGAGATTATCACAGACGGTTTGGAATTGAGAACCGACGGTGCACGTTAAGAACTTGAAGAGTCGGACACTGTTGAAAATATCACAGACGGTTTTATATATATAACCGTCTGTGATAATATTATCACAGTCGGTTCTAAAATAAAGACCGTCTGTGGTAATCTACATAGTGAGAGATTATCACAGACGGTTGTGAGGTTAGAACCGACTGTGCACCGTCTGTGCTAGGTCAAAACCGTCCTTGATAATCTCTCTATTGAACGTTAGTTTTACAAATTGAAACTGATCTGTAGCTTTCAACTCTGAATGCTCGAAAACATGTTTTAAATGAACACTCAGATATTTCAAATGTAGTCCAAATACTCTGTAAATTGGTTACTATGTACGTATATCCGATAATTGGTTACAATGTAGTCCAAATGCTCTGTAACTTGAGCATTCTCCACGTAATATTGTATGTTAAATTTACAAATGAGAACTTTCACCGACAATTTGCACGTACACAGCCATGTTATCCTCAACTTTCCACTTGCCGCGGCCCTGCAAATACGAGAATTACAGGAGATATAAGCTATGCCGATGGAAACAGAGAGATAAGACGTACAGTTGATTACCTTTAAAGTATAACCCTTCCTGGTGATCCATACGCACGTAACTGGTTTCGTCGGTGTCTTCAGTATCGACCTGTACGCCATCTCCAAATGGAGGAATCTCATCAAATTGATTGTATTCCTCCTCGTCTACGACATTTTCAACTCCAACAATCCTTCTCTTGCCATGAAGGACGATGTGCCACTTCTTATTGGCCGGGTCAGTGACATAAATGACCTGAATGGCTTGATTTGCAAGTATGAATGGCTCATCTTTATAAGCAACGCGATCCAGGTCCACAGAAGTGAAACCGTAACTGTCAACCTTCACACCCTGTGGGATTTGGACCCATCGGCATCGAAACAGGGGAATCTTGAACAGTACGTAATCGAGCTCCCAAATTTCTTCAATGAACCCGTAGTACGAGTTCAATCCACGTACTACCCTTGTTGGGCCTGTCTTGGTGAACCCCTCATGGAAAGCTTCTACGCTCACTCCACTATTTTGCACAGTGCTCTTTCGATCTTGAGCTTTCGTGTAAAATGTGTACCCATTGATGTCGTATCCCTGCCAAGTCTGTACAGTAAACGTGGGCCCTTTTGCCAACCATTTAAGGTTCTCACTTGCGGACTCTCCGGTGATTCGCACCTTCATCCACGCGTTGAATCGACTGTTATGTTGTCCCGTGATCCAAACCTCGGATCGGCGAGGATTGTCTTGTCGTAGCATCTCCTTGTGCTCGTCGATGTACGGAGACACCTCCGTCATGTGTTGCAAGACCCAAAAATGAGCTTTCGAGTACATATCGAAATCAAGAGTGATGGCTCTCCGTCCGATAGTGCCAACACCATCAAGCCTCCCCTCGTGACGAGACACAGGAACTCCTATTGCTTCTACCTCGGCCATGTAATCGACGCAGAACTCAACAACCTCTTCCGCTGCATAACCTTCGGCAATGCTACCCTCGGGCCGGGACCGATCCTCACTTAGGCCTTAAGTACACCCATGTACCTCTCGAATGGATACATATAACGTAGGAACACGGGTCCACATATCTTGATTTCTCTGACAAGGTGGACGGTGAGATGGACCATGATATCAAAAAACGATGGAGGAAAATACATCTCAAGTTGACAGAGAGTTCGAACCACCTCGCTCTGCAAAGAATCCAGTCCATCGGGATCAATGACCTTGGAAGAAATTGCATTGAAGAAAAAACATAGCCTCGTGATCGTCTCTCTGACCTTATGCGGCAGAATACTCCGGATGGCAACAGGAAGCATTTGTGTCATCAACACGTGACAATCATGAGACTTCATACCCAGCAATTTCAAATCGCCCATGGACACAAGCTTTTTCATATTTGCGGAGTAACCCGATGGAACTTTAAAAACCATGGAGACACTTACAGAGTTCTGTCCTCTCAGCCTTGCACAAAGTGTAGCATGCGGGGGGGAGGTATATACGGCCTTTATCGTCCTCTCTCGGTGCTAGCTCGGGCCTGATTCTCATTTCGATCATGTCACGCCGCACATTGATGCCATCCTTTGTCTTCCCTGGAATGTTCAGCAATAGGCCGATTAAACTGTCACAAACATTCTTCTCTACATGCATGACATCAATGCAATGACGAACCTCTAAATGCTCCCAATACGGTAAGTCCCAAAATATCGATCTCTTCTTCCAAGTGTTCTTCGTGCGGGGTTTCAATTTACCACCCTTTCCAAACACAACGTCTATGTCCTTCACCCGTGAGTAAACATCTTTCCCGCGCGTAGGCTTCGGGGCTGAACCATCTTCGTTGTGGCCGTCAAATTCCCTCTTCCTCTTACGGTACGCGTCATTCTTCGGAAGAAACCTACGGTGACGCATGTACACTGTTTTCCTGCAATTCTTCAGCCACACGCTCTCAGTGTCATCTTCGCAGTGGGGGCAGGCTTTGGCTCCTTTCATAGTACGGCCCGACAAATTTCCAAGGGCTGGGAAATCGTTGATGGTGCAGAATATCATAGCACGTAGGATGAAGTTCTCTCGTTTGTATGCGTCCCATACCTGCACCCCTTCGTTCCACATTGTTAGGAGATCCTCTATCAATGGTGCTAGGTACACATCAATATCGTTTCCGGGTTGTTTTGGTCCTGAGATAAGTAGAGACATCATGATGTACTTGCGCTTCATACACAACCAAGGAGGAAGGTTGTAGATACACAAAAGAACCGGCCAAGTGCTATGCCGACTGCTCATGTTACCAAAAGGATTAATTCCATCGGTACTCAACCCGAACCTTATATTCCTCAATTCTGCTCCGAAGTTAACAAATTCCCTGTCGATGTTTCTCCACTGCGAAGAATCAGCGGGGTGTCTCAACTTTCCATCCTTCTTCCGGTCTTCCGAGTGCCAACGCAGTAATTTTGCCTCTTTACGGTTTGCAAACACACTCTGCAAGCGGGGAATGACTGGCAAATACCACAACACCTTAGCAGGAGGTCCTTCCTTTATCTCCGTGCAGTCGCCATCGTCTGTTCGGTCCTTAGTACGCTTATAGCGGGATGCGCCGCACACCGGACAAACATGCATATTTTTGTAGTCGTTACGGTAAAGGATGCAATCATTAGGGCATGCGTGTATCCTTTCTACTTCCATTCCCAAAGGACACAATAGCTTTTTCGCTTGGTAGGTGTTTTTTGGCAACTCGTTTCCTTCCGGGAGCATGTCCGCCAAAAGATCTAACAGTGCTGTGAAACTCTTGTCGGTCCAGCTGTTGCTTGCCTTCAATTTTAACAGTTCAAGCACAGAGGCCAACTTTGTGTATTTCGACTTGCAACCAGGGAACAACGGCCTCTCTGAGTCCTCAATCAAGCGCTTGAATTTGCCAAACCCCCTTTCACTGTAATTTCCTTCGACATCACGCAACATGTCATCTAAATGGTCATCCTCTGGCATATCCTCGTCGAAGTCATTGTTTGGATCCGGCATGTCCTGTTCCTCAACCTGAGTGGCAGTTGTTTCTGCAGTTGGCTCTTCTCCATGGTGGACCCAACACGTGTACCCCTTTTTGAAACCACGTCGGATCAAGTGGGCGACAATTTGAGATGAGTTGGTGAACATCTTAATATTCTGGCAGTCTACACAAGGACAGTACATATATGGTAAACCGTTCTTCGCCATGTCTTGCACAGCAACCTTTTCGAAATCAAAAACACCTTTCATGTATTCCTCACCCACTCGGTTGTCATTATACATCCAGTCTCGGACCATCTGCAATAAATCAAATTCATACACATGCTAATTAGTAAATCAATGGAGATCGATATTGATGATGAAATCAAGTAATGTGTACGCCTTGGGAGCAAGTAACCAACCTTGGTTCGATCCTCAAATTTTTGCCCCCAAATGCTCCCCCTGCCTTTCGAGATTTCGCTCTTCCTTGCCCCAAATCTCTTCGAACTGGACAGTGTAGGTCGAGCAAGAGAGTACGACTAGCTCAAAACATCCGCCAAAAGACCTTTTATACCAGGTTCAGTACAGACGGTTCTATATAATACCGTCGGTAATATCGGTGCATTATTGAAGAAAAGAAATATCACAGACGCTTATGAACTCCAAACCGTCCGCTTTACATCAGAACCGTCTGTGTATTTGATTATGACAGTCGGTTCTCACATCTGAACCGTCTGTGTTATCACATCCGACCGTCTACGTTATTATCACAGTCGGTTTTTACCTCAGAACCGTCTGTGTATGTTGTTATCACAGTCGGTTTTTACCTCAGCACCGTCTGTGATAACACAGACGGTTTTAAAGTCCGAACCGTCTTTAATATCCCGGTTTTTTTGTTTGCATTCGACTACTGGTCATCGATCAGTTGTTCCACATGTTTTTCATATTTGGTTCTATCTTATTTCAATGTTAGTATTTACAAAAATGAACGTTCAGACTGTTTGGTTTTATCTTGTTTTTCATATTTGTTTTATATATATGTCTGAAATTAAAACCGTCTGTAATCTTTCAAGCAGAGACGGTTTTGAGTTAAAAACCGTATTGATCGCAGCAGTATTTTCTTGTTAACATTTTTACACAGAACATCATTTGGTGATTATCAGTTACATAATCAATCGAAAGCCAGATATATAAGGAAAAGAAATTTCTTATTTCTTACAATCTTTCCATACATAAGAGATACTATTAATTAAGCGACCAATTGATTAGTGTCGACCTGTTCCGAAAGTAATTTCCAAAGTTCTCCTAGGGAAGTATTGGCATCAGTAGGATCTACACTGGCCGCCCCAGGAGAACTACCAATGGCTCTAAGACTATCAACATCATATCTCACCAAAGGAGTGGATTTGGCATCAGTAAGATCATCCAAGAAATTAAAGTTGATACAACCAAGGTGGAGATGAAGCTGCAACTCAAAGCATGCACTCTGCCAAGTGCAAAATGGCAAAAGACATCCCCTCAGAATGCTTCTCCAGCGCCTCTTTTTTTTTTTGGAGAGTTCTGCACAAGGCAGCTTTCTCCTCCTGCACATATGCTTCTCCAGCTTCGGAGTGGATTTGGACGTGGAAGTGTGAGCCTTACCCCAGAAAAGCTGATGATACAAAGGTGTTGGAGAGGGGATATTGGAAGGATTATTGTGGATCTCCAAAGGTGGAGTCGATGCAACTGGAGGGGTTGCAAGGGGCAATGTGGCAACACAGGCCTCAGCACCCTCTAGAGTCTTCGCTGCAGCTCCACTGTACGATCTTTCATCATTTCTAAGTCTCTTCTTTAGAGGGATCATTTCCTCAACCACCTGTGGATTTCGAAATGCATTTGTTTCGAGGTAATCAAGTCATAAAAGAAAGATCTGCATTAGAGTTTCAGAGAGGACTTACTTTCTGAAGATCCTGATCGAGTTCATTCCTTATCTCTTCCTCATCACTCTCAATTTCAATAACCTCACTGGAATCTCGGCTCGCCATCAAGGTGGGAGTTGAGGAGGGAATAAAGACAGGGATTTAGGAGCTTCGCTATTTATAGAAACAGAAGGTGACGGTTCATATGCGCGGGTGCCTCGAGTTCTAAAAAGCGCACTAGTACTGGTTTTCAAGGCCAATAAATTCATGATATACAACTTCTCGGGAGATAAACTGCAACACGGCAAAGGAAGTTGAAGAGTCAGATTACATAATTCGATGCAAAATAAATTTGAAGTAAATAATTAAGTCTCTTCATCTGCTCAGTTATTATGTGCGGTTATCAACAATTTCATGTAGAGAATTGCACTGTTGGGACTATCACAGACGGTTGGGAGATCAAAACCGTCTGCTTTAATATTACAGACGGTTCTGATGTCCGAACTGTCTTTAATATGTCTTACTATCACAGACGGTTTGGAGTTAAAAACCGTCTGTGATATTGATAGAGGTCGAGAATTCGAGGAGAGGAAGTTGAAGAGTCAGATTACATAATTCGATGCAAAATAAATTTGAAGTAAATAATTAAGTCTCTTCATCTGCTCAGTTATTATGTGCGGTTATCAACAATTGCATGTAGAGAATTGCACTGTTGGGACTATCACAGACGGTTGGGAGATCAAAACCGTCTGCTTTAATATTACAGACGGTTCTGATGTCCGAACCGTCTTTAATATGTCTTACTATCACAGACGGTTTGGAGTTAAAAACCGTCTGTGATATTGATAGAGGTCGAGAATTCGAGGAGAGGAAGTTGAAGAGTCAGATTACATAATTCGATGCAAATTAAATTTGAAGTAAATAATTAAGTCTCTTCATCTGCTCAGTTATTATGTGCGGTTATCAACAATTGCTTGTAGAGAATTGCACTGTTGGGACTATCACAGACGGTTGGGAGATCAAAACCGTCTGCTTTAATATTACAGACGGTTCTGATGTCCGAACCGTCTTTAATATGTCTTACTATCACAGACGGTTTGGAGTTAAAAACCGTCTGTGATATTGATAGAGGTCGAGAATTCGAGAAGAGGAAGTTGAAGAGTCAGATTACATAATTCGATGCAAAATAAATTTGAAGTAAATAATTAAGTCTCTTCATCTGCTCAGTTATTATGTGCGGTTATCAACAATTGCATGTAGAGAATTGCACTGTTGGGACTATCACAGACGGTTGGGAGTTAAGAACCGTCTGTGATATTGATAGAGGTTAAGAATTCGAGTCGACTCGAGGATACTGTTGGGACCATCACAGTCGGGCCTTACGTAAAAACCGTCTCTAATGTGACTATCACAGATGTTTTTTACCTCAGAACCGTTTGTGATATTTCAAAGCACGTTGATATATAACTTCTATATTCTTTTTATATTATTTGCATGGGACCTGCGACCTCTATATTGTTTCTATATTATTTCAAGGGCTCCGATCACAAACCAAAGATCGCGATAGTCGTTCCTTGATCGCACACAGTGTACATACCTTTGTATGGTCGAATGTTCGACAAAAGCCAACGAAAGATAAAGAAAGAGGGAAGATTAATTGCATGCAGTCTAAGAATGTGCTGGAAAATTAGAAAGTTGACATAAGAACAAAGTTTTCAATAATTTGTTTCATCACTTACAAAAAAAAAGTAAAAATACAGAATGCTAGGTCAAGGAGTGGTCTTAGCCCTGGCTGCATCTAGAATAAAGTCAGTTTGACTTGCAGCCAGGACGCAGGACTCCTCCAGCGACAAGTTGTCCTTCTCAAGATCAACTACTTCAGCGTCGAGAAGGCCTGCGACCTCCCTCAGCTTCGCGATGGTATCCTTCATTGTCAAACCGCAGCCAGCGATGGTCATATCCGCGGCTTTCTTCTCCTCGCGAAGACGCCTCGTCCTCGCCCTAGCATTGTCACCATCCGTCTTCATGCGCTGAATGCGCTGGAAGAGATCGTCAAGGTCAAGCCGTAGCCGAGTGTGCTTCTCCGTGAGGAGCTTGTGCTCCTCCTGGAGGGCCCTCAGCTCGGCCTTGACTTTGGCAGTGTCTTCCACGGCTCCCATTCCCTGTGCAAATCAACAGGTCAAGAATGTATTGAACATGGATTAACAATACAGGGGTAAGTCCAAAAGATTGAGAGTTCATACCGGGGAGGGCGAGGCTGACGATGCCATCGAGGATGCCATTGGCGCAGAGAAGCTAAGGAGTCAAACAGTCTGAGAACTATAAAAACTTGTAAAGTAAATGACAATTTTTCCATTTGTCAATTTATAGAACTTCCAAAGCGATGCTTCGTGTTCTCCTAGGCGCCGCGCGCGAAGATCGGAGACAGAAATGATCACAGTTGAGAATTCGAAGCGCCGGTACTTTTCCAGTCGGTTAATACATCAGAACCGTCTGTGATAACTACACTATCACAGACGCTTCGTGGTTTACAACCGACTGTATAAATCACAGTCAGTTCTGAGTTCTGAACTGTCTGTGATAGTCTAATTATCACAGACGGTTCAGAACTCAGAACCGTCTGTATATATCACAGTCGGGTTTTAGGTTAGAACCGTCTGTGATAATTAGACTATCACAGTCGGTTTTTAGGTTAGAGCCGTCTGTGATAAGTATACTATCACAGACGGTTTTGTGTTCAGAGCCGTCTGGTTTACTGTCACAGTTGTTTTTGACGTCAGAACCGTCTGTGATATCTGAACATATTCTCCCGACAGGCCTTCACAGACGGTTTTCCATTGAACAGTTCATAACCGTCTGTGATGTGCCGTCCAGGATGTCTGTTTCTGTGGTAGTGGATGTAAAAAAAATCTCTAATAATTTTGAAATGAAAGATATGGGTGAGACATCCTATGTAATTGGAATAGAAATATTTCATGATAAAACACAAGGATTGTTAGGGTTGTCTCAAAAAAGGTTATATCAATCAAGTATTGGAGGAATTTAGAATGAAAAAGTGCTTCGCAATAATTGTTCCAATTCAGAATGGGGACAAATTTAGTGCGACACAATGTCCAAAGAATGATTTGGAACCGAAAGAAACGGAATCTATTCCATATGCATCGATTGTTGGGAGTTTAATGTATACTTCAACGTGTACTCGACTAGATATCAGCTTCACGGTTGGGATGTTAGGTCGATATCAAAGTAATTCCAGTATAGATCACTAGAAAGCTACGAAGAAAGCCTTTCGGCATTTACAAGACACCAAGGACTATATGCTCACATGCCAGAGATTAAATTATCTTAAAGTTGTCAGTTACTCATATTCGGATTTTGCCAGATGTGTAGACTCACGAAAATCTACACTTGGTTACATGTTTCTGTTGGCTGGAGTGGCAGTTTCATGAAAAGGTGGAAAGCAATCTATAATTGCTACTTCCACCACGGAGGCTGAATTTTTGGCATGCTTTGAGGCAACTATTCACGCACTATTGTTGTGGAATTTCATGTTGAGTATTCATATTATTGACTAAATATAGAAAGATCATTGAGAATTTATTATGACAATTCCATAGTAATGTTTTTTTTCCAAGAATAATGTATTCAAAGGTGCAAAATACATGAATTTAAAATACTTATTAGTTAAAGATGAAGTGCAAAAACAAAACTTGTCAATCAAGTACATTGGTATATATTTGATGATAGTAAATCTGTTAATTAAGAGATTGCCGCCCAAGATTTTAATTGGTCATTTCAATAAATTAAGTATTATAAACAAGTCTTTGTTAGTATGATATGTATAAATGTATGTACATACATTTATCTTACTGTTTTGATACTTATAAATTCAATTATAGAATTATTTTTGTTCATTTATTTGTTATTCATATTATGGTGTATACAATTATAATTTTGATGAGATTACAATAAAAATTATTATTTTCAATTAAAGATATTTTGAATTGATTGTGATATATGGAAGGAATTTGTCGTTTATTGACTTGTAACCGCTATGATCCTACCACCTCAATTTATTTAAATGATGACTTGATTGATTAAATGCATAGTGTGTCCTTAAAACTTTATTATTGAATCATCAACTCGTTTCAGGGCCAAGTGGGAGAATAATGTTAAATTATTTTTATATGGCCCATGTAACTTATCAGATTGAATCATCAAGTCATTATTTCACTAAGTGGGAGATTATAAAATTATTTTATAATCTAAAGTGGTCTATATAAATGTTGAATTAATTCTAATAAAAATAGGTTTAGTGTGATGGTTACTGGTCTCAAAATATTAGAGTAATGTGTTTAAAATCTCTCTTCTCTTCTTTTATGTAAAGAAATTATTGTGTGTGTGATAAAGTGTTTATGTGTGAAATGATGCTTGTGTATAAACACTCTCGTAATTCTAAAAATTGTCATGGGGTTATTAAATTGACAAAAAAAAAGATGTCTAATGCAGACAATGATGTAAAGGCATTTTTAAAGAGAACATCAAACATTATAAATAATATGTCACTATTATTTATTTGATATGCAAAAAGATATTCTTTAGTTCTGCCAAAGAGAACTTAAAGGGGAAGGTTGAGAGAAGAAAAAATTATTTGGTAAAAATCAAAATTATCAAGAATAGATCATGGATGCAGGTGTACAAACTTTAACTATTGAGATTGAATCATGTGATCCTAAATATTTTAGAATTAAAGTTTTGCTTCCAGGCACAAAATAACACTGATCCAAACACAACTACGACCACTTTTATTCCAAACACCTTACAAGGAGAGCAAGCAAATTGGTACGCAAGATGAACACGAGACTAAAAGTAGCGACGACGGCTACGTACGACGGTGACAACAAAAAATGGACGGTCCTCATTAAAACGATGCACGCGTTGCAGCTAGCTAGCAATGGAGGGACTAGCAGAACTTCTTGCAGAAGCATTTGCGCACCATGTTGTGGGACGTGCACTCGCCCTCCGGGAAGCCCTCCGTGTTGCACACGTTGCGGCAGTTGGTCTTGCTCAAGCACATACCCTTGAACCTGTGGCTCTGTGATATGCAGTGCCTCGCTTCCACCACCCTCGTCGTCCCCATCTCTGCGTACGCAACATCCATAAAAACAACCACCAAACGTGATTTAAACACAAACATATTTAGACACAAGCTGATTAATTCATGACGAGTACGCACCTGAGGCGACGAGGAGGACAAGGAAGAGGACGGATGCAACCATGCGACGAGAGAACGCCATTAATTTGCTTACAAGTCTGATGGAGATGTGGATCTTGCTAGTGTGTTACTATTACAAGTCTGATGGAGACATGCAGGAGTGAGGGGGTCTATATAGGGGTTTTGAGGCCTGGTTCAAAACTCAAATTTGGCAATATTTCGTGGAAGAACAGAACAGCAACGCATGGAGGATTGGATTTCAGCTAATTTTCTAATGCACGCAGCATACAAGTACTGTTCAAGATTCCAACATATGATCTCTACCAATAAATTCTCTGCACAATTGTTCAAAAAACAATAATATTGTGCACTGATTCAGAGATGATGCATGCATGTATTTGTAACGCTATGGGTCAGAGACGAGCAGGCAGCCAGGCAGGGGTCAAGTGGGGCAGGCTACGGCTTCAGAAGTGGTGATGGCTCGACTGCGCGGGCTTCTTTGTTTTGTTCCAAATTGTTATTTCTTCGATACAGGAGCTCGGAGCTACCGATCTCGCAACGAGCACGTGAAACTCTTTGGATTGTGAGCAGAAGCACAGTCTCGTGCATGACGACTGGTCGGTGATCCAGTCACTAACAGAAGTGCTTCGCTGCTTTTAAAGCAAAGTCTCATTTACAATTACCAACTAATCTACCGCTAATTGCATTGCTTTAGATTTATACTATTTAATTTCCGAAACACCACTAATTACTCGCATCTAGTTTGAAATTTGTTGAATTTACACACTGGAAGATCCAATGGGTATCATTACATATTGAAAAGTGTTGCACATGATGAGGACCAAACACATGCCATAATATAGAGTCAAGTAACAGTTTTCTAAAAAGTAGAAAACAGTATAGTCATCCTATTTTGAAGTGTTTATGCGAAAAATGGTTTTGTGAGCAATCTTGTAAGTGGTTTATTTATTTGTAAAATAGATATAAGGATATGTAAAATTGTGTGACAGATATATGCTAAAGCAAAAACATATTGGATAGCGGTATTGCAACATAGAACATAAAATCAATTAATCAACACAACAATACTTAATCAATAAAATACTCATGAGCATGTTTGCATGTGCTATTGTTATTCCCATGCAACTGCAATTACGTACCAATTCCCATGTGGCATGCAGAATAGTAGTACGGTAGTAGTACTTAAAGAAAGATAAACACTATAAGACTATAACATAGAGATACAGAGTGAGTGGTGTCCAGCTGCGTAGGATGTGATCGCCGGAGCTCGGAAGGATGACCTGGTTCGCCGGCGGGAACCACATGCATGCCCATGTGGGTGGGGAGAGAGAGAGAGAGTACCTGTCTCAAGCCATCGCGGGACTACTGGAGATGGCCGAGCAAGTTGAAGACGAAGGCAAACCGCACAGGAGAAGGGAAGAGCAGTCGCTGATATTGAGATGTGCGAGATCTGGGGAATAGAAACTTAGAAACAATCGCGTGCTGGTATGAAAAGGAGGCGGCGGCGCATACATGCCTGTTTGTTAGTCAAAAAGGTCCATGTCCACACCTAGAGGCACCAACACAGAACGGCCGCTAAAGCGTTTAGCGGACCGCTTTGCCCCTTAAGCGGCCTGCTAATGCCCCTCAAATGCTAAGCTGCAGCGCTCTGTCAAAAGCATAGGGCCCAGGCTGCCGCTACCGCTTTAGCGGCCGCATCTGCGGGCTAAGCGGCCGCTGTTTTTTTACACCAACTAAATAGGCCTATGATATGCCCCAAGGTTGTACAGAACTACACAAAAATGAACCCGGGCAACCACAACAGCACAGATTCAGTCATTAAAAAGTGTATCATTACTTCTTTCCCAAGATAACATGGAAACAGAATTGCTTCTCTTGGATAAACTGAAATTATAAGTTCTATACACATTAAACTGTTCGCGTCAAGACCATTAATTCGAATGCAGGCTTCTGTCATCCAGAGTGGAACGTTCAGTAAGATACAGTTCCGCAATGGCAGTATGCAATGCAACTCCAATCGGAAGGACGTCCTCGTCCACGAAAAAATATGGGTTGTGAGCGGGGTGAATGGAGCCGGCTTTCTCATTTCGCATGCCAATACCGAACATAACACCAGGAATCAACTGTTGATAGAATGCAAAGTCCTCACCAGCCATGATCTTCTCCCCTTGCTTCACCTTATCTGGACCAAGCAGGCGTCTGCTGACATCCTCTACATAGTGATGCAGTCTCTCATCATTCACGACTGCAGGATACATCGGGTAGTCATCCTGCTTCATTTCGACAGCTCCCTTACATTTATGCACAGCTGCTTGGCCTTCCACTACCTGTAAAAGTGAATGTTTTATAGAGGAATTAACACCTATTTCATTCTGCTTGACAAAGAGTCTCAAGTAATGATCAACTCAGAATTGAGCACGTCACGCACACTAATGTAATGTTGACAAAACCGAGTAACTAGTATAATAAGTTTACACACACATGAACAACATTAATTTGGTACCATGTCTGGATATCTTAAAACTACAATAGTCGAAAGCAATGTTGGATGAGAACGGATCAGATGCAGTCATGCTAAAGAAGGTACCAGTGCAATTATAGCATGACAATGTCGTGATCAAGATGTTAGGTGTTAGTAAATAAAATTGCATTATCATGCTAACCTCCTGGACCCTTTTCTGCAGCCTTACAAGGCCTTCAGTGGTCAGGCTCCTCAAAGTACCTCCAAATTCAACAACAGGAGGTGTGATATCATTAGCTTTCCCACCTTTTACATAGGTAACGGAGAGGACCTAAAACCAATAAATATAGATCAAGACAAAGGAGTTATGAGCCTTATGGTACAAGTGATTTAGGTTAATAGCATTCTAGAAACAGCCATAGTTGCTAAAGGTTTATTTTATACTAATTGATCTATTATTGAATTCAAAGGCATCCAGAGAAATGTAAATATGATTAGCACAAACAGGCAGAAAATCATTTTTTTTTAAGGAAAACAACAGAAAAACATTTTGTAGATTGAAAAACTAAAGAGAAGATCAAGTTACAACAATAACAATCCAAAGCTGAAAAAGGGTAGATAAAAAAAATACAAAAAATGAAGGTTCAGGCTAAAGACATACAATTCAAAGCTACATCCTAAATGAAATTCGACATATGAAGTAAACCACTGCAAGTTAGAACTTAGAAGTGCTATACATTGTGCAATTGTGTACATTGCTCAGGTGTTCAGTGTTTAGAATGAAATCTGCAGTAGTCTTACTATAACATATGCTGTCTTCTTGAACTTTCCAACTCCCAAGTTGAGAAATGCAGTATTAAGAGACAAATCCTCATATAATATTTATCTAAGAAGTAACTAGCAAATCAAAACATTAGTGACCTGTCACCATTCATTGACATTAAAAAAAACGGAAGCACATATTCTTGCACGTAGATTTTTTTTCACCTTGCCGCCAATAATAATATGGAAGCATGAGTTTATATTATTTTCCCACCTTAAGAGTAAGTTGTTGATAGGCACAGTTCCATTTGCCACCTGACTTATGATACTTCTGTATGACATGTTTGAAGAGATTAATAAAGCAAAACAGCATAACCCAAAGCAGTATCATACTTGGCTGTGAAGAGGATCATCTTCTCTAGAAATAAGCTGTTGCAGAGACAGTATGGCGAATGATGCAGCAACTATAGGATCCACATTTAAATGTGGAGTTTCAGCCTCCCCAGCTTTACCTTCTATTTTAGCTGCAAAGAAACAAACAGCTGCCTGGGTAGGGCCTGGGTGAGCTGCTATCACACCTGTGGGCATCCGATAGTCAACATGCATGGCAAATATAGCTTCCACACCATCGAGGACACCTTCTTTTATCATATGGGATGCACCTGCACCACCCTCCTCTGCAGGTTGAAAAAGGAGTCTCACTGTTCCCTTCATCATATAAGATAAAATGACAAGATAAATATCCATGCCATGTAACTACTAGACACAACTTCTGAAGGAAGTGTACTAAAAAACCATACAATTAAAGGCAACTTGCAATATCTTTACTTAGCATAAAATTTCGGATTAAGGATTAGTCTGTTGTTTCCATTAAAATTTCAGATTAAGGTTCAGTCTGTTGTTTCCTTTAAGGAGTCGTTGCCTTTTGAGGAAATTAGGGTTGCAAAGGAGGATATAAATGCTGTGACGTTGGTGTGAGGGAAGAAACTTAAACTCACCAAGACGGGACTCCGATGAGCTTGTCCCTCAGGTCAGGTACAGATCACCTCGCCTGCCTTGCAAGCCCAAGTCTAAGCAATAGCTTTGATTGCACAAGTTCCCCAGCGAAATTGCTTGTGGATCAACCTAGTAGCCAGACTCATTACCAACTGACCAAGGAGAGCCAAGCGGTCCTAGTGAGTAGGGTTGCAAATGGTCCGGACCATTACCGGGCCGGCCCATGACACACGGCAACTCGGCACACGACACGGCTTGCAAACGGGCCATGCCGGCCCAACACATGCTACTGGGCCATGTCGGGCCGCCGATTTCAGCCCAACAAGCGGCATGACACAGCCCAGTAGCGCTCACGGTCACATGTCGTGCCTAGGTCAGCATGGCTAGTTTTTGGCCCATTGCCATTTTCTTTACTTTTTAAGTAATAAAAACCTTGATTTATTTTTTAAAAGAAAATCTTAATGAGCTGGCCTGGCACACGCATCGACCCGCAAACTCGCGTGCCATGCCAAGCCCCTCCTCCGAGCCATCGGGCTGGCACGGCATGGCATGGTAGCAAAACCATGCCAACCTGGCACAACACGACCTAGGCCGCTGGCCCGATGGACCCGTGTTGTGCCAGCCTGGCACGACTATGCAGGTCTACTAGTGACCTAGAAGCCCACAACTGAAGACTTCATCGACAGTTTGAAGGAGGTTTTCATGCCATCAATTATGGGAGCTCGCGCAGCTCTAGTGCGCCAGGAAAGGCCCAAGATGGACGCCAAGGGATTTCACTCCAAGAAGAAGTGCGCACCTTGATGCCAAGGGGGATAACAAAGGATAGGGTACAATGCAGAAGCACAGAAGTTGATTATGCACAAACTTGGGATATTGGAACCAGAAGAAAATATTAAGGACAAGTTTAGAAGCTACCTAGCCCTCTTCGAGCATCCACTAGCGCTCAAACGCATTGCTGCTATTGCAGCCTTATGCGAATCAGAGAAAGACTTGGATGGTCATTGGGAGGCCAATGCACTAGTAGTCCCTCTGGAGGCTAGTGCATAGTGGGTTTGAAGGTCGTGATTTGTGAGCAAGAGGTGCCTATTAGTAACCTGGTTTCCTACATCTTCTCTTAATATTTTTAGTTTGGAATGTTCAGGGGCTAAATTTAGTAGCTCAGCAGACTGTAGTGAGGGAGGTTGTTAGGTCCTCCAATGTATCCATGTTACATATCCAAGCATCAAAACTGGAGCAAGTAACTGCTAAAATTATTACTGAAATATGTGGAGTGGCTTTTGACAGTTTCGACTTTGTACTGGCCCAAGGCACCAGAGGAGGTATAATCCTGGTCTGGAGGGAGGATGTTTTGCAGGTGTCAAACTTTCAAAGAGGGAATTTTTCAATCACAGTAGATGTATGCTCTATAATGGACAAAGGTCGCTGGGTGCCAACAGCTGTGTACGGCCCCCAAGAGCCAGCTGATAAGATTGCCTTCTGCAGGAAATTGTGGACATAAGGGCACAACTTTAGGGCCCCTGGATCTGGATCATCACTGGAGACTTCAATCTAATCATGGATGCTAGAGACATGAATAACGGGAGATTAAATCAGAGGTCAATGGGGCAATTCAGGCGGGAATTTAACAGTCTTGCTTTGAAGGAGATGTATCTTATAGGTCAGAGATACACATGGAGAAATGAGAGGGAGATGCCGACTCTGGTCAAGTTAGATAGAGTGTTTGCAACAGAGGATTGGGAGGAGCTATTTCCAAATAGCATCCTGCAGGCTGTTAGCACTTCAATGCCAGACCATTGTCCAATGCTCCTAAGCTGCAAGGCTTGTATCCACCAGCCGAGGAGATTCTGGTTTGAGACCTTCTGGACGAGACTTGCAGGTTTCAAAAGTTGGTTTAGGAATCTTGGGCACAGTAGACTCATAGGGAGGACCCTTTTGAGGTATTCAATATCAAGATACAACGTTTGGCCAAAGTGCTAAGGTGATGGGGTCACGAGCAGATAAGTGAAATAAGGCTGCAGCTGCAGATTGCTCAGGAGATCATTTTCCACCTTGACAGTGCACAAGACACACGTGCTTTGTTGGAGCTAGAGGAGACGGCATGCCAACACCAGATCTTTTCACTTGAAAGAAAATGGAAGACAAAGAAAGAACCTCATCTTGTTGCTGCATCATGAGGGAGAGATGGCCACCCTGCTTGAAGAGAAAGCAGAAATGCTGTACAAGTTTTTTCAGAGTACAATGGGAACACCACAGGACAGGCCCTACACTCTAAACTTGGCGGAACTAGGGATCTCTTCCAATGGCTTGCATCTGCCGACATGCTTTTCACCATAGAAGAAGTACAGAAGGTAATACAGAAAATGCTATCGGAGGCTCCAGGGCCGGATGGCTTCACGGGTATCTTTTTCAAGAAGTGCTGGGGAATTATATGTGAGGATTTGATGCGAGTCTTTCACAAGCTGTATAGTAGGAACAGGCAGAATTTTCATCAGCTAAACAATGCCTACATTACCTTATTGGCAAAGAAGGAAGACCCCACAGAGGCGAAAGACTATCGTCCTATAAGCTTGATTCATGGGGTTGCAAAGATATTCACCAAATTGTTGGCCACGAGGCTAGCAAACCACATGGATACCTTAATCTCTCATGCACAAATCGCCTTTATTAGAGGAAGATGCATACATGAAAACTTTATGTATGTACAGGGGGTGGCCAAGGTGTTGCACAGAAAGAAAAGGCCTGCCTTTCCATTGAAACTGGACATCGCAAAGGCATTTGATTCGGTTTCTTGGGAGTTCTTATTACAACTGTTGCAGCACATGGGGTTTGGAAACAGCTGGGTTGCCTGGATTTCTATTCTACTCCAGTCGGCTTCTACCCACATATGTATCAACGGAGTTCCAGATAGACCACTGTTACATGCTAGGGGACTTCGTCAGGGTAACCCGCGATCGCCTTTGCTTTTCATTCTAGTAATGGAGGTTTTACATGTACAGATGGAGAAGGCAACAGAAGAAGGAATACTTCAACAGTTGGGAGTAGATCAAGTGAGGTTTAGGACGTCCCTATATGCAGATGATGCAGCCATCTTTATCAAACCTTCTGGGACGGATCTAGTTACAGTCAACAGGATCCTGCAGTTCTATGGGCAGGTATTGGGACTACAGACAAACTTGCTCAAAAGTTCCATTACACCCATTCAATGTACAGCAGAACAAATTTCAGAAGGTATGTGGATCTTGCAGTGTGAGGTTAAGGAGTTCCCAATCACCTACCTGGGACTTCACTTACCATTTGAAGAACGCGAAGGGGAGATTTCCAACCGCTAATTGACAAAGTTTCTAGAAGATTAGCAGGAGGGAAGGTGAAGCTCCTGTCCGCGATGGGAAGATTGGTGTTGATTAAATCAGTACTCAGTGCAATGCCTGTATATCATATGACTGTCCTAACACTGCTGAAGTGGGCCTGTAAGACAATAGACAGGACACGTAGGAGCTTCCTGTGGAAGGGAGATGAAAATGCTAGTGGAGGTCATTGCCTGATGCCATGGTCGAGGGTCTGCTTGCCTCTCCAGAATGGCGGCCTGGGAGTTCAAAATATACAAAATTTTGAAACGGCATTGTGCATGTGCTGGTCGTGGCTATCCTGGACTCAACCGGACAGGCCTTGGACCAAATTCTTCAGTTCAGATGAGTCTTTGATTGCTGCAATATTTGAAGCCAGTATGAGGATAGTGGTTGGAGAAGGGCGACAGGCGTTGTTTTGGCACTCAAAATGGCTGGATGGAGAGCCCATAATGCAAGGAAAAGATGCCTTAAGGCCTTTCGTCTGTCGTTGTAAGCGCTCCATAGCAGAGAGCTTAAGAAATAACAGATGGATTAAGGACATCAGAGGAAATCCAGGCACTGCTGGAGTTCATACAGTTATGGAATACCTTGCAACAGGCACAACTGCATTTAGGAGTTAAAGATGACATCTATTGGACTGTGACAAGCCATCAACAATTTACAGTAGCTTCGGCATATCTACAATACATGCAGGGCAAGACCAAGTTGGGGTGTAATAGTGCAATCTGGAAGTCGAATGCCCAGTCAAGATGTAAGTTTTTCGTGTGGCTCGCAGTATATGGCAAGTTCTTATGTGCTGAGAACTTGCAGAAAAGAGGATGACTGCACCGAGTTTCTGCCAGCTGTGCAACAATCAACAACAGCAGAAAACCTGTAACCATCTACCGCTGGGATGCGAGTATACCCAAAGTGCCTGGAGGATCTCTCTCAATAGAGCAGGAATGGTAATAGACACTTTTCGAAGATTGGTGGTACAACTCGAGAAAGAAGGTAGCAAAGGCCACAAGAAAAATATACAACACTCTTGTCACTTTGGTGATGGGACTGTGCCGTGTAGGGCTCTGTTGCAGGGTGTTATTTGCATTTTATCGCCCTACCTTTTCTATTTGATTTCTCCCTTCCTTTCTCTACTTATCTTCCTTTTTTATTTTCCCTAGTTTGGGGGTTTTTTAAATACGCTGTAACTACTTAGGGTGTATCTGGCTTTCTTCCTTTCTCCTTAATGAATTCGCAGTTTTGCACTGGCACTTCGGAAAAAAAGGATCAGTCTGTTTGCTGAGCGAAGCTAAGTTCATTCGGCCTTCTAGTAAAACATCTAAGATGTTAGGTTAGAGTGAGTAGGGAGTCAAGTGCCACAAAAAACGCATTGAAAAAAAAAAGGCAGGAAAAAAAACACTTATTCCACGGCCCAATACGAGTTAGGAGCTCATTGCTATCAGACGGCATGAGTTAAATATTGTTACTCTATACCAAACAAAGATTAGGGTGACAATGCAAGAAGCGCAGGTGTTTGGTTTTACTCCCTTTACGAATCAATGGTCAAAACTGAGCTTCCCAAAATAACTCTAAATTGGAACAAAGGTGAGGAAAACAGTTACCTTGAGTTGATCCTTGTGCTCGTTAAGCAACTTTGCTGCCCCCAGGAGCATCGCCGTGTGGACATCATGCCCACATGCGTGCATCACACCATCCACTTTGCTCTTGTGCTCCCACTCCACCAATTCCTACCAGTACAACCAACAGAATGAAGCCATTTCAACAAAACAGTAAACAACGAACCTCGCTTTTACCATCCAAATCCCCGAAGGCCAAAAGCAAACAGCAGTTGAATTGGTAGGGCATACAATTACACAAATCAAGCACAGCGAGATCAGACAATGCCCCGGCAATTCTTACCACCAGAGACAGAAAGATGCAACAATTCTGTAACAAGTCGTACTACATCATTCAATTCTCTGAAACCTTACTACGATTCGCCAACCGATCACCAAGCGAACACCAAGAATCTGACAAAGTGACAACTACGGCAACATCGGAGAGGGAGAAGGAAAAGGGTGAGGAGGTCAGAGACCTGGAGGGGGAGGGCATCCATGTCGGCGCGGAGGGCGACGACGGGGGGCCGGCCGGAGCCAACGTCGGCGACGACGCCGGTGCGGGCGGCGGCATGGGCGTGGATGCCGAGGCGGGCGAGCTCGGCGCGGACGAGGGTGCTGGTGCGGTGCTCATGGAAAGCGAGCTCTGGGTGGGAGTGGATGCGCCGCCGAACGTCCACCAGCCACTCCCGCTCTCCCGCCGCCCGCCGAAGCAGCTCGCCCGCGTACTCGGCGGAGGCGTGGGAGAGGAAGAGAAGGAAGGGTACGAGGAGAGGGCAAGCCATAGACGCCGCTGAGGCAGAGGCTACCGTGGTCGGTTGGTCGCTGAGACTTGGGGTTGGTCGCTGACGGGTGGGGAGTTTAGAGGTATTGTAGTGGAAGATTTGAGCCGTCGCTGCGGGAAAAATGGGGTTGTGACAGCGCTCTCAGGGGCCACGCGAGCAGTACTACAAGCCAAAACTCCAAACCATGCAGAGATTGACTGGGAGTCTGGGACCGGACGGGAAGAATGCTTGAAAGAGAGGGCCAAATTTAGGCATGGAGCAAAAAGAAGTCGCGCGTCCCTCCGGCACCATTGGGATTGATAATAACTGGAACTTGTGTGTTACAGTGTTACGGAGAATGCAGAAATTTGAGGACAAATCTGCTCGGAAAAAATGAGACTGACGCAAGAAACATTGCAAGTAACACTGAACACTGAATAGAACATTGTAAATTTTCATCTTAAAAAAAAAGCACATCACAGAAAATATTGGACATGTGATAAAATTACTCAAAGCAAAAGATGCTTGTGGAAAACCGCAACAAAAATGTTCGATGGACAACATGTCCAGTAACTGAACTGAACTGAACTGTTTAGGATCTGACTACCGCCTGTCTATATACTCGGTGAACAAATAGTAGGTAATGGAGTAGCGAATACAATTTGATACCTCATTGATCAACAAAAATAGGCTCCAAACATTCGGGTTTGTCATCTAACTTTGATGAGAACAATTCAATTTAAATGCTCTCTCACTTTGCTCATTCAAAATGTTTCAGTATGGTGAACGTTATCTACTAGTTTGCTCTGTTCATCTATATGAAGACCATGATGACAGAGGCACTTCATAAGACATGGAGGTTTCAGAAGCCAGCACCCATCAATTTTTTCCTTCTTTATTTCCATGGCGTTCATGAATCCTGCATCAGAAAATGGAATTGTATTTTTGAGTGACACTTCATAAGACATGAAGGTACTCATAGTCATAGCAAGCAGTAAATTGCATTTCTAGTATTGTTGCAACAGCAACAGCAAAAATTACACTACCTCTTACTGCCACTTGTCTTTTTCAAGCAATTAATCAATTACCAGGTCCAAGCATTGATTATGTGTAAGCACATTTACCCTTTTGAAAATACTCAGGACAGCTTAATCGAACAATTTTCTCATCTTAGCCTTAATACAAACAACTCAGATGAATAGACAACTGCCATTACTCCATCAAAGCACCAAAGCTCTCACCTTTCCTCTCCCTAAGCATGGAACTGCAGCAAGAGATCCAAGGCAGCTCGCTGCAGCCGCACCATGTCCATCACCGGATAGGCGGCCTCCGCAACTGCCTCGCCAGGGCCGCTGGCGCGGCGCCCGATGGGCCACGACGGCGGCATGGGCCGCTTGCGCCGTTTGCTCCCCTGCAGGGCGCACTCTCTGATCGCCTTCTCAACCTCCCCGACCATCCGCTTCCCGTCCTCCTCCTTCACCACCACCTCGCCGCCGTCCGTCATGGGCTGGTCGTCGCCAGAGGAGGCGTCGAGCATGGAGAGGAAGGAGCCGATAGCGACGTGGGCGTCACAGAGAGCGGAGACGGCGGCGGCGTGGGCGTGGGAAGAGGAGGAAGGGGCGGAAAGCGCGGCCGCAGCCTCGGCGGCGCGGTGGATGGCTACGGCGAGGTCGGAGAGGGGCGGGGCTTGTTGCGGTGTCGGAAGATCGAGCTCCATGGCTTGGGAGAGAGGTTCGGTGATGGAATTCGGAGTAAGGCGGGGACAAGAGCTTCGCCTGGTAACAGTGGTGGTGGGAAGGGGAAACATCTGGGCAGTTTTGTTTTGGGGCAGGCGAAGAGGAGAATTTTTAGGGGGTTGCAGAAGCCTAGTCTAGCTCACTCAGATGGTCTTGTTTAGCTGGGATTGTACGAGCAGATACAACTTTTTTGTGTTTCTTATTCCAAGATTATCTCTTTTTTAAGGACTCCAGAATTCTATTTGGAATTAAACTGCACTCGATTAATTTTTTTTATTTTTCTAATAAATATGTATTATTTTTTTCTTATCTTATATCCCGCTCTCTAAGACTTACCTAACTCCCCCTCCTTAACTTCTCTGACGGCATTAGTGAGCGAAGGTGGGGAGGTGATGACCCTGCTAACCGCAGGTGGCGTAGTTGACAGTAGCAGCGGCGGGGGAGAAAGGTGATGAAGGGTGGTGATCGTGGCAATGCGGTGACGCAGCGGCGGCGGTTGCAGAGGATCAAGAGGAGGAGGGGGAGAAGAAGAAGTGTAGGAGAGAAGGGAGAGTGGAGATTAAATTTATATTTTGATATGTAATGTAGATAGTGTAATTTTTTTTTAAGAAAAAAATAGATATTTGCTAATGAATATGTAAATATTTTTTTCTTATCTTGCACACACCTCTCTCCACCCTTAATCAAGTCTCTCTTCTCAAATCTAGTTTTCTAGAGTTCATTCAGTACTCTCCTTAGTTTCTCCAGTGGTGGGTTAGCAAGGCAATGGTGGCACCGATGGGCACAAGATGGAGGCGGTGGGAAATGGCGACCGAGGGGGAAACAACCGATAGAAGGACTGTGATCGAGGGGTAGTAGTGCGACGAGGCAACAATAGTAGCAGCCGATAAGGGAGAAGAAGAGGTGGATTGACGATGGCAAAGTTCAAGAGGAGGAAGAAGAGAGAGCAAAGGTGTAAGAGAAATGAAAGATAGAGATTAATTCAGATCTGAATGTGTGGTGTAGATTATTATGCCCTAAACAGGGCCTAGACTCAACAGTTCCCACAGGCTTATGAAATAGAGCATATAATTGCGCAAGGCTTTATACAAAGTAGACTAAAATCAGAAGAACATCCTAAAAATCATTTTATTCATTATTTAAATAGTATACATTAGGTTTCGAGAAAACAAGAAATATAAACTAAGCAAAATATAAAGTTTCTAATCCCATCTCTTCCAAGTGATTTAGTCTATTTTGAAACTTATGCTTCAATGATATTTAAGCAACATGATTACCATTCTTCAAAAATGCAAAAATTAAATTAACAAGGATGAGTATAATAAGACACTCTGCAAACTAGCATACACAACAACAGATAAGAAAATAAATCATTGTCTTTCACAAAGAGTTTATCTTACAAAAATTCTATCCAATTGCGAAGTCACATCCACTTTAGTGATAGTAAGTAAAATAAAATAAATAGATACATAAAATAATAAGAACAAAACAATTTCTGATGCCACACATAACCACAAGTTTCTCACTCCTCAGAGTCACTATGGTGAAATTTTATACTTTTACACTTTGTAGATGGATACTTTGACATTACAGTCTCTCTAAGAACATTTCTGTCTTAGAAGAATAAGACCTTTTTTCCACCGAAAACTGTCACATTTGACTTACTAGTACCAATCGTTCTTATTGATCTATTACCACGTATCTTGTTCGGATAAAGACTATTTCCAAAGGAAAGTTCAGACAGTCTCATATCTGAACTATGATTGGTACAATACGTTTATAGTTGTAGCATCATTTTTCTAAAAATAAAAACTTTTAACAATAACACTTTTTAAAAGAAATAAAGACACATTTTCTTTCGATACTGAAAATTAAAGTAGAAAAAATAAATATTTTATTCAATCGTTTAGTCATATTTCTAGTATTATTGCTAGTCGCCCGATTGATATTGGTACTCTCACAGATCCATCACTATATACTCCAATGAAATGTTAGTCAATCATTTTTTCATATCTAGTAAAATAAAGTTATTTTATTTTTGTAAAACTTTAGTATAAAATGATTTTAAGGTAGTAAAAATAGTAGATAATATAATAATATATAGTTTAAAATAGGTGTGATAAGACAATTTTTAAAGGACAATATAATAATAATATATACACAATTTATTTTATATCTTTGTCTTGACGCCTCAACTCGAGGATCTAATTTTAACAATATTTTAATTTAATTATAATTCTCTCGTATGACTCGCTTCTACAATTAACCAATGTTTTGAAAAGAATCGGTGAGGAAGCATTTGAAAGCATGAGTAAATAGACATGTTATCCTTTAAAGAGTACACTACATGATCCTCTCTACGTGGTGAACATGCATCAAGGGTAATGGAAGTGTGGACACCTTGCTTTCTCCTCGTGTGAGTAAGTTTTTTTTTTTTTTTTGTATTTGTTCTAATAAGAAATCAATTTAAATTTTTATTTTTCAAGAAATAGAGAACTCAAATTTTATTTTTTTAATGGTATGTATACATGTACAGTTATTAATATAAAAATTCTATTTTTAGCTAGAGATAAGTAACTTGTTTTGTAATATTTGAAGAGTTTTGGACTTAATTATAGAGCACAAGTGATTTAATGATATTAGAGACTTAAACTTATATGTAATTCTCACAATTTATTGTTCTATTGCGACATCTCATTCATACTTTTAAGCTATTTTTCTCGCATTTATCCATATTAAATTACCACTCATAGAATTATTGTCTGATTAGCACCAGGTTTTCTTCTAGTTACTGTGGTTGATAAACTAACAACACCATTTAATTAAAAATATATTGGATAATGGTAATTATTTATTCTAGTAAGAAGTCAATTTGAATTGTTGTTCTTCACGGGGAAGGTTCAAATAGTATTTATCTTTTGCAATAATACTCTAGTAGGTTGATATATCTTCATACACGTATGGAGGATAGCATACACTATAATCAATTGGGTAAGAAATATTGTATAACAATACATCCAACCCATATCAATACTTGCATTCTTATTTTTGCATTGCCTAAAAAGACTAATCCAGTTAGTATAATTAATTCTCTAGATACTATATAACACTCTATTTCACACTATATTCCAACCCATCACTACTAGATTCCTTGAATCAAACTAGAATAAGTTGCTACAATAGTGTAATTAGGCCAATAAAGATAGTTCGGCTGCGTACCAAAAATATCTTCTTCCCTTATTTTATTTATATATATATATATATATATATATATATTTATAATGTGAAAGGATAAGATTGACATTATTAAATAATTTTCTTTTCTTAGGATTAAGAAATTAATATACTAATAAAATATTTTCACTTTACTTCATCCCCAAAAGTAAACCAAACACTAAAAATTTCTCGACAACTAAGAAATACTATCGGTAATATATGACATAATCAAAAAATTATAATTATTATTTTTATACCACATTAAAACTTAATAAGGCTAAATACACTATAAAAATTTTATCAAGTTTATATTTGGTTGAGCTCTAAATTAATTTCAGCACAATTATAAATGCTTAAAATATGGAGTGTTACATAAATGATACAATTTTTTTTAAAAAAAATTTGACATCTCCACCACACAACTCAAAAAAACTATCTATACTCTAGACAACCCTTTTTTCATATAAGGAACAGGCACCTATTTATTTTTTTTAGTCCTGCATCTTCTATACTTTTTATTTTACTTTGGTAAAAGTAAAGAAATTTTGCTCTAAATCTTAGTATAAATCTCTCTAAAAAATATTTAAACCTAATTTATTACGGTCTGAATCGAGCTCTTGACGACTTGACCTCTTGTCTCAACTAGCCATCCCATGATTCGCGGTAAAAAATGTTTAGTGTTTAAACTCTGAAGTATTGGTTGGTTTTTAATATTAACTATTTTTGTTCTTTTATACAAAAACAAGTTGCGGTACATGAGATCTATGAGAGAAAAGAGAGTAGCTGTCCTACATTGACTGAACCAATGTTATTGAATCTGACGCTCCACGCCAGTTCGTTCCCGAGTAGCTTCAGTATCTCCCTTATCTGAAATGGTAAAGAGCAAATTGGTATTACTTCAGTCATGTAATAAACAAAGGAATATAAAATGACAAAGAAAGAACAGTACTGACATTCAAAAGGATGGTAAAATTTCTTGTATTCTATTTTGCATATAGCATATGTAACTCCAAATTATATGGTAGTAAAACATTGGTACATGAGGAGAAATCTGGAAACTTAGCTAGATTATGTTTACGCAATGCATTAACAGAGTAGAAGTGAAAATTACCCCAATATAATGTTGTAGAACTGGTGAGTATCTCTCCAGTGCTTTATACGTTTTTTTGAGAAGCCCAAGAAGCACGTCCACTTCATCACCTAGCAAATCCACCTGAGGTTCAAGTCACATGACAGATGTAATGTTACACAAAACACAATAATGCGTCACCTGTCAAATGCATAAGGAAAGCTAGAAACACTTGAATCAATATATGAGATCGGCATTCTTAATTTACTGACATAAGGAACTGGATTTCAGTGGAAATTACTACAGAAAAATGAGTTTTCTTTAACTACCAACCAACACCCACCACCCCCCCCCCCCCCCAAAGAAAAAAGCCATGGTTTCTAACCTCTGCTTCCGCCTTTTGGAGTTCGTAACATCGCCAGGTGAAAGCCCTCCGGTAAAGAAGCTGACTTCTTTTGAGAGAACTGACTTGTTCGACCAGATTCAGTAACTGTTTGTCTAGGTCCCTCAACCTGTACAAGAACTCCTCGGTGAATGGTTGTAATAATTTCTTCACTTTACTGAACTGCGTATTTGCATATATACCTTTGTAACAGGTTTTAACGAGTTCTTCAACTGTTCTTAAACATGTCATGATCTAGAAATTAGTCCTTTAACACAAGAAAACATATACATAAGAAGACATTCCTATCCTGATCTTCTCAGTAATGCATGAGTCACAAAAAAGTGGGGGAAAGGCTTCAGTTTTCGTACTTTTTGAGGAAGAGTTCAATTTTCATGCTTAGAAGCAACTGACTCAATACTCAACGATGCAATTTCAAGATTATTTTCCATCGCCATATAGCATAAACAAACATGGAAAAGAGGTTTACGAACCTCAGGATAGTTGTTCCTATTTTTTCGGCAGTCAAAGCTTCAAAGTCCATGAAAATTTGCTGACAATTAGTGAATGGTATCAGGACACTTTGCAGTTCCATCTTATCCTTCTCACTGATAATGACATTTGAGGCTGCTGGATGCCTTGCATCATGTTTCTCATCAAGAACTAAATCCACATGGCCATTTTCCAGATTCATCCTATCGAGAGGCTTGCTCAAACTTAAAGCTACATCTCTTATCTCCAGTTTCCTGTTATCTTCTTTCTCCAACGCTTGTTCAACTTTGCCGTTAACCGAATCAGAAGCATCAGCATTGTCAGTTGGCACTTCAACTGGCAGATCACTTTCTTTTGAACCTTTTTTATCATAATTGTCAGAACTGAAATTTTTTGGATTCACGAGTACTTCATCTTGATTCAAATCTTCACCTTTATCTTTTCTGGTTATATTGATTTGTATCTTCATCTTCTTTATTTGTTCAATATTGTCAACTATGCTGAATCTTCCCAAATTATTGCTGGGCCTTAATTCATCTGCAGATGTAACCACACCCAAGTCGAGCATTGAATCTTTGGTTAGTCCTCCAAAAACAATGCAATCAATCTGTTCCTTGATAAGCATCTTGTATTCAGCCATATCTGTTGCGCTTTTCCATTCACTTAAAGTCTTGGTAGTAAGAATTGTTTGTACTTCTTCTTTGATGGATCTCTCCACAAAACATTCAATGGATTTACCAGTCAGTTTCCTTACCAAATCATTACATATGCTTGTGTATATTTCATTTTGTAGTTTAGTTTTGATGTTTAAGTCAGTGTTTTCTTCTGTTAGCCTTTGGATTTCCTCATGAGCAGCCTGTTTCCTGATCATATCTCTGAACATAGTTACGTATGCCACATTTTTTAGTTCACATCTGATGTCTGAATCATTCTTTTCTTCTATTAAAATTTTAACTTCCTGATGATAGTTGCCAGGCCCTTCTGAATGATAACATCGTCCACTATCAGACTTCTCTGTTATCTGCCTGGCTGAATTTGGCTGCTTAATTTCATTCTCCAGAGATTCAAATCCTTCCAAGTTATTCTCAGTACCACCAGCATCACTCTTTAATGTAAGTTGCGGACTTCCATTGTTATTTACAATCAATTTTCCATTTCCATTTCTAATTGCATTTACCCTCGCAATAGCACGGGCAGCCGATTCTCTGACCTTATTAAAGCTCCTACTGTTGCATATACATTGGAGTGCCTTTTCTCCACATGGTGCCATTTTTGACGAGTAACTCTCTTGGCTCTTCTGCAGTATGTTGGTTTCATGATCTGTAATCAAGTTAGGAAAAACTTGTCCTTCAGACGTCATATCCTCACATCCTTCAGTATTCTTTGGCAAAGGATTCTCTTGTGAAGGAGCACTTACCTCACATTCACTTGTTTCCTCGTGATTTACTCTAGACATAGATTGGTAATCTGTACCATCTTCTTTACCATCATCCAGTATCACCAGCTTATCTTGCAAAGTTTTCAAATCATCCACCAAACCAGACCACTCCATTCCCACTGCAATTGGAGAAAAACTCTCCATCAGATCCCGAGATTCCGCATTGATCTCCATGAGAAAGCCCTCAACGACAGCACCATACATCTCCTTCTCGGCATTCATCATCCAATGCTGCTCATCCAAGGTCGCCCTCAGCAGTGAAACTGATCCCTCCATCATATCAAAAGAAGACGCGATGTTGTCTCTCACAGTGCCGGCGTCCACGACCATCTCCTGGAACTCCATCAGCAGCTGTGCCATACTGTAGAAGCCGGAGAGGCCCCTCACCCCGTCACCCTCGTGCCCGGCCTCCTGAAGCCTCGCCATTGGCGACGCGTCGCCGCTGACCTTCTGCAGGAGCGCCGCTAACGTAGAACACGCGTCCTCCAGCTTCCCCCTCATCCCCGACATCCGCCGGTCCACCGAGCCCATCAGCTCGCCAAACACACAACTTTGCTCGTCGGTGGTGGCCGTTTCACGGCGCAGCAACGAGCTGAGCTCTTCGCCTTTCAGCTCCTGTGCCAGCCTCAGCCGCGGCTCGGCGTCCACGCTGCGCATGTAGTCGCGGTCCTTCTCGGCGACGGCCAGCTGGGCCTCGTCGAGGCGGGCCTGGATGCGGTCCCGCGTCTCGAGGAGGTCGTCGAGCAGCTGGTCATGGCCGTCGTCGGGGCTCCCGGCCTGGCTGCTCTCCATTTCGCAGCGCACGAAGCGGAGGGACCACTCGAGCTGCATGATGGCGAGCTCGCAGAAGCGGAGCTTCTGGAAGAGGCGCTCCAGGTCTCCGCCCTTCCACAGGCTCTTCTTGTACGCGTCCTCCATGGCCGCGTTCACGAGCCCCATCATGATGGAGTCCGCCACCTTCACCGACATCAGGAACCGCGACTTGAGGCCGCTGAAGAACTCGTCCATTTTTTCTCGACGCTATTCTTGCATGGAAATGCGTGGATTCTGCAGAAGAATCGTGGACGATAACAAAAGAAGCCTGTGTTAATGGAGAGAAAGGAAAGACCTGGTATTCCGTGGCGTTTTGCTGGCGGACATGTGTTTGCTATGGACGTGCGTGCAGTTTGGGGCGCGCGAAACGGACCAAACGGCTGGTGATCTCTGAGCCGCTGAGCGGCGTTTTTGGAGTATCTTTTGGTTTCAGCTTCTACAATGCCGTACAGGATCAGGGACATCCTAAATGTCGGGATATATTTTTATTCTAGATATGGTCTCTTCCTCTTTGCTCTCTATTTTTCCCACAATTTTTAAAAACTTAGTAACGCGTGAACAAATTATATGTATTTATTACTACACGTAGTACGGAGTAATGTTCGTTTCGGGGTGTGTGCAAGATCACCACAAAATCAAGAAATAACTGTATAAAAAATATTCATCAATGTAATACCATTATGACGCGAACATGAAGATCTACTTACAAAATTCAATCATCCACCAAGGCAGCAAGGCACCCTAGACACAAACAGACCTCAGCTGTTCCTTTGCAAGCATGCTAAGATCAGCATCACGGTGAGCGCAGAACAACAGCGGAAATAAACTGTAATCACAAAGAACTTGAATACAGATATGAAAATTAACCCAGATATATCAAACCAACTTTGGAAAAGCTAATCGAACTATCCCATAATAAAAGATTTAAGAACCCTTTCTGCTGTACGTATATCTGTCGCTGGCATCTTTAGGTCATACTAATGAACTCAAGCTAAGTCATCCAACATATTCTACTTTGGACCACGAATCCACGATTAAACCACTGGCCCACTAATACTCTAGTTCCCCTTTGAGATACAATGAAGTTTCCAACTGTCGATGGTTCTTTTCAGTGAGCAGTTGAGTGATCATCCTCGTCGCCAAAAGCTGATATATGAATAATCAACAGTAAGTTACAATAAATAACTAGGGAGCATCGAAACAAAGAACCAGGCATATCAGCAGCTTAAAAATGTAGCATAGCAATGATATGGAATAATACAATGGATGTAAATTCTTGCATGACAGCAATATGACCGGAGAAAGTTTTCTCAGAAACATAAAAGACAAGGATATGTTTGATTTGTTACCCTACTTAGTCATATCAAAATTTAGTTATGATGGGACATAGTCAAAAAATTTTGGTCGCACACCTAACATCAACCAACAGTTGATTAGTCAAAAATTACGAAACCAAGTTATCTATGCCATTGAGAGTATAGAAAGAAAATTGGTAAACTAGTTTGAGGCCATATTTTTCTTCACTCTAACTTTAGCCAAAAAGTGGCCGAAAATGACCCAAAAATTGCCAATTCATGAGTCATAACCAATTTTGGCTTTTAACTAAACAAAAATCAAATTGGTGAGACATGACCAAATATTAATGGAGCAAGTTGGGACTATAAATCAAACATACCCAAAGTACAAGCTATAAATCCAACATGTTGAAAGGTTAGCAGGATCAAAATCTTGCTTTGGCTTCCATGCATTTAATGTAATGGGTTTGTATGGTCTAGGCAAATGGGGTTCCATCTTTATATACTAACTCTAATGTGGGGTGCAGAGGGTTTTGATCCTTTTTCTTTGTTTAAAGTAAATAGCCTTTCATCATATTGCTGGGATACATTGGGCATGACGCATCTTAGTGGGCCTAAGCATCCAGTTTGAACTTGCAGGACAGAAGAGTGCATGTTGACCAATTAACAGTAGCTGTTCTATTTGTGAAATAAAAAGGGAGAACAGAAAATTAAGAAACTCATGAATAGCAACAGAGCAGAGAGAAAAAATAAAAGGCTTGGGCTACCTGATTAGCAATATCCTATATACCTGGAATGGGATGGTCACTGCGGCAGTTGTAGTACCCAGAGTGTGCCTACTCTTTATGTGACTGCAGTGCTACAGTTCTTTAAATAAGATAAAAGAGAAATTATCCTTCTCAACCCTTCAACAACGACATCACATTGGATAGCACTCTTTCCACATCAAGGTTTAGAAAACTTTACACTAGCACTGTAAAAAAATGATAGCTATTGTGGCACTAGATGCTAAGGATCCCTTCAGTTCTGCGACGTCCAGGCCAGGTAAGCAGTCTCAGGACCCTTCCATCCATTGTGCATATGCACGTGTGCCCAAACCACTCACAGGATCTATGTGCATTGGTACTATGGACCCTCCGTTCCCAAGTACTTAAGCTCCCTGCCATCAAGGCTTTCAAACCTACCTCTTAGACATGCAACTGGTCCTTGGAATTTCAGAGTGGAGTATAAGCACAAGGGCCTGTTAGCAACTTTATTTGTTGGAAATTCCTATTATTCACATGAGTGAAGGAATAGAAGAAGCCTGCTCACTTCCACAGAACAGAGGTGCTAAGTTCTTGATCTAACATCCAGGTGCACAATCTAGCTGTTCAGTACAGCCCCCATTCTTCCAAGTACTTTTCTTGTGCTTTGGCTTGTCAATTTCCAAAAAGTGATACTACTTAGGAAGAAACTATGGATCAAAATCACCTATCAAATTGTGAATAAAAATAACCAAGTCAATTTTCAAGTTTGTGGTTTTCATCAAGTGTGTTTACTGACATCCTGGAGGAGTAACACATAGAAACATGCTACTGGAGGGCCGTCAGGCTGCTGATAAGACAAACCAAAGAATCATTCTCAATAGATTCTATGTATGTACTAATTCAAAACAAAGAGAAGAGGCATTGCTCTTGATTTACTGTGTCAGTGAATGTTACCGATCCATCTCTGATCGATTAGGATACCAGTCCTCTCATTCATCGTGGCTACGAGACACCCAGCTGCACATTCATTCACATTCACTTTTTTATTTACTCCTATATAGAACTAAAATCATCCCAAACAAGTGATCCTAATGGTTCTTCTAAACTAAAGAAGTTAGTGAACCATAATCGTTTTGAGGAGCATTGCCGGGTACTTTTTGATAATCTAACTCATCAGAAATGCAAGAACATCATATGTGAACTGAGAAGCGAAACCACTGCAAATTTTACGGCAACTCCACACGATTTTAAATGATTAGAGACCGTAGGCGCATACCGCCGCAGCAGAGGCAGCAACACCAGCAGGAGAGGAACATAGCGACATCCCACGCGAGATCGAGCGCGCCGGCAGCGAACGATCTCGGCGGCGTGCCGTCGGCGAGCAGCGGCTCCTTGCCGTCTCCACTGGGCTGCGGCTGACGCTGCTGCTGTTGCTGCCGCTGGGCGCGCCTCATGTGGGCGAGGTTGGTCTCGAACTTGTGCAGGTACGCGTGCTTGAACGAATCTCGGATCCGCAGCGATGGCCACAGGTGCATCTTGGCTGAGGGAGGAGTTGATCCGTGGAGGCTTTCGAATCGGGAAAGTGGAGATTGGAGAAGGACGAGTATTTGGGCCCCTGTGATTCGGTGTAGATTGGGATGTCGCGATTTGGAGGGGGAGATTGGGACTAATTGAAGTACTTGGGACTGCGACGGGGCGTGGGACGGGACGCAGGTGGCTCGCTGGCTGCTGCTGGATCGGCTAGCGCCGCTGGGTCCAAGCCCCCGGTTTTATCTACCTGTGACTATTATGTAGATTTATATTAACACTGTTTGTTTCAGTTCTAATATTCTGGATGTTTCTGAAGGTTTTTAAACAAAAAATTGTCATCGAGGATTGATGGAATCCAGAAGGTTATCTTCAGTGTAGGATGAGGTTAGAAGAAATCTGTTAAATAAAGATCACTGTGAATCTAGAGTTCTATATCGAAGGTGGGATGAATTTTTAATCTAGACTCTGTGTTTCATTCAAATTGTTATGTACTTACAATTATGAAAATTTTATGATGATCCACTTCTATAATGTGGAAATCACTAATTTACAATATAGTTTAGTAATATATCAATTTTTAATCATTTTGTCTCTTGAAGTAACATAACACACTATCTCATGATCACATAGAAACTAATGGAATCAACTATCTAACTTAATTTTATTAAAATGTACTGCCGTCAAAAATTTTTAAATCCCTCTCTCTTTTTTTGCCTCCAAGTCGATAAGTCCAACCCACTTATGCTTATTGCCCCCAAAACTCAACCCCTTCGGCCCCTTAAAACATCTCCATCAGAGAGAAAAACTCAACACGAAACAAACACAAAAAAAATAATTTTTCTTGGTAAATATGCCAATGTTGCACACAAGTCAGGGAAGCGACATAAAGAATTTGAATTTTTTTTCTGAATAACTCATATAAAAAAAATAATTTCAAAAATAATCTAAAACTTTTTAAAATTTCAAAAATAGCCTTCAGTCGCGCATAAGCCAAGAGGATTGAACTTCAGTCGCTATCCCAGAGAGCGACTGATTATGTGGCACGCGTGGAGGCCCAGCTCAGCTTTCAGTCGCTATCTGGGGTAGCGACTGAAGTCTAGCCCGGCCCAGCCCATTTACAGAGAATCGGGTTCGTTTGGCCTCGTTTTGTTTTGAAGTTTTGCCGCGATTCTTACACTACTAGTAATTGCAAATGTATCATTTAATACAAAGTGAACGTAGCCCAGCTGGTTACAAGCTAAACTTCCCACGCCTGTGAGTTGGGTATTTATTAGTTACGCGTGCCACATAATCAATCGCTCTGGGATAGCGACTGAAGGCTATTTTTGAAATTTTAAAAAGTTTTAGATTATTTTTGAAATTATTTTTTTTATATGGGTTATTCGGAAAAAAAATCCAAAGAATTTTTGTGAGTGAATGGATTAGACCCTACATTGCTCATAGAGAGGGGGAGAGAGAGAGAGAGAGAGAGGAAAGCCCGTGGATTCCATCAAAAAAATAATTTTGTTTTGTGGAAGTACCAAGATAAATGACATTGGTGTTAGGATGTTCTTATAGTCGTTGTAGTAAAGAAAGGAGCTTTTAGAATTCTGTCAAAAATCATTAAAAAAAATTTATAAAATTTTGGAGAACAAAAATTCAACTTCTAGGAGATATTTTCGTGAGAGATAGCACACAAACTGCTCCTCTCCCTCCATAATTCTTGTTTTTTTTTCTTCAATCATCCAAACGACTCTTATGCAATTCATATATTTTAGAATTTTCTTGGATCCACTAAACATGCCATTTTAAATTTTTTTTACAATATTCTTTTACATTGTGATGTGTTCAGAAACTCTGATTAACATTCAATATTCAGATGTGATCATTTATTCTATGGATAGAGGCCATTTAACATACCAGTGTTAATTGTCCATGCGTAACCTACCACGCCATACAGACGGATCCCAAGGTTTTAGTGTTGAGATCAGACAGATCTCAGATGCTCCGGGGACACAGAAAGAGGAAAGCATGCGAGTGCTTCATAAAACAAAACGTACACACTTCCAATTCTCCATACGTCGTACATGCATACACGGATAAGTAAACTGTAATTAAAGCACACCTAGAAGAAATATGGAGTAAACTCCGAAATAGAGATAGATCACGATATGCATGGCAAGTAGAATCCACAACATCGAACAGGCAGGCAATCGAGCAGTACGTAGGAGGCCTTCTTATATATATCTACACTTTCATTTCCCCCACAAGTATCCAACGAGCGTGAGCGAACTACGCCCTGCCCTGGAAAGATGAAGAGGAGCCAAGCTTCGCGGCGCTAGCCCTCAGGACGTACTGGTGGTAGGCGGCGGCGATGGCGGCACCGATGAGCGGGCCCACCCAGAAGATCCACTGCAATATCATGTTCATGAGCATATGTAAGATGGTTTGCACAACAGTTCCAGCAGAAAATTAATGGTGGATGATTAATCTAGGATATCTCAAGTGATTTTGATTCCTCTTGGTTTTGTTGTTTGTGATCTTTCAACTTGAGTAAAACAAGTAGTTGTTATATAGACAAAAGTATTTTAAGCGGAGCTGTAAGGTAGGTGTGACGAAATTTTGTTTTATTTTATAGTGTTTTAACTTTTAAGTGACTGCAAATGTCATACGATAAGTTAAAGAATTGTACCGATCCATAGTTAATTATCAAATTGGGTGTGACTTCAGTGAGTTTAATTTAGTGAGCCATATCTTGAGCCTTCCGTTTAAATTAGTCTATTTAAGTTTGTATGCAACTTGAATCAATAAGATGAGAAAAAACTGCAGTCCTAATTAATTTTATGCTAGGGTTCGCAAGTGATCGCCACCAATCATCAGATGAATTAATTAGGAGAGAAGCGTATGCAATATGTACATGATCACTCCAGGCCTTGTGCTTGTTGTAGATCACAGCAGCCCCCAGGCTCCTGGCCGGGTTAATGCCCGTGCCGGTGATCGGGATCGTGGCCAAGTGGACCATGAACACCGCGAATCCAATTGGAAGAGGAGCCAAAACCTGAACAAATAATAACAACATGTTAAGATCGAGCAATTACAGTTTTTATGGCTGCGAAATGTCAATTACTTCATCTAAGCAGATATATTCAGATAGTGCATTGTCCAAGAAAGCGATGGTTCACCATAAAGAAAAATATGACAAGAAATATAAACGAACAAAGCCATCACTAGAAATCTCTAATGGTTTCTTGCATTTTGTCCATATCCAGGGAAAGTACAGTAACGAATGGGAAAATTACATCCACACTACAGCAAAAACACGTATTTTTATATTTATTATTGAAAAATTAGCTTTCTTATTTATCACTGAAACATGCATCAATCTTTTATATTCGGCATCGCCGTTTGGTCAAATACTAGTCAATAGAATAAATGATATTTTTACATTTTACTCTTGTAAATAAAGTAAATATATCTATATAAAAAACTATAAAAAATCTCATATTTTAAATAAACAATATTCTTACATTTGAAATATATTTTATTCATAAGGATATCTCTACAAGGATACAAATTATTTTTTGTAAGAGTAAAAATGTTATTTGGTCCATTGACTAGTAATTAGACAAATGACAATAATAGATATAAAATATCGGTACATGACTATATGATACATAGGAAAAAATTAATTTTTCAATGATAAATTAAAAAAAATGTGTTTTTTTAGTGGTAGTGACAAAATTTTACTTTAGGAAATTGCCACCTGACAGTTGATATAGACTGTACGAAAGTAGCTAGTCGTTAAGGACAGCTCATATGTCACAACTGCTCCACAAGCCTATCTTCTAATGGCAAGTAGCAAGAATATAACCGTATACACGCAACGTCTTTCATGGCATTTAATGGTTCGTGGTTGTCCATTCGCGTACGAGAGCATTTGTAAGATAACATGTAATTAACCGTGTAGGCCACTTACCGGGACGTGCGAATCACGGGCGTTGCGCTTGGGGTCAGTGGCCGAGAAGACGGTGTACACGAGCACGAACGTGCCGATGATCTCAGCGGCCAGTCCGGTGCCCTTGGAGTACCCGCTGCTGAGCTCGTTGGCTCCGCCGCCGTAGCGTACGTAGTACGCGCTCTGGAAGCCCTTGACGAGCCCCACGCCGCACATGGCGCCGAGACACTGCGCGATGATGTACAGCAGCGCGCGCACCAGCGACACCTTGCGCGCCAGGAACAGCCCGAACGTCACAGCCGGGTTAATGTGTCCACCTGTCACGTATCATTTTTTTTTTGTGTCACATGTTCTAAAGTTAGGACGTCCAAGACTACAAGTTTTGCATGTCGGGCGGCCTCACCTGAGACGCCGGCGGTGCAGTAGACGAGGATGAAGATCATGCCGCCGAAGGCCCAGGCGATGCCGAGGATGCCAACGCCGCTGCAGGCCGCGTCGGTGGTGTTCACGGTCGGGTCCGACTGGTGCTTGTACCCGATGACGGTCGCCACCGTCACGTACAGGAAGAGGAGCGTGGCCACGAACTCCGCGATCACCGCGCGGTACAGTGACCACTTCGTCAGCTCCTCGGCGTCGATGAGCGGCGCGGGCGGCGGGTCGGAGTAGTCCTTCGCCGAGTACTCGCCGCCCTCCGGCGCCGCAGCTGCCTCAATGTCTTTGGCCATCTCTACCACAAGCACGAGCTAGAGTGTGTGTCTGTGTAGACTAAATGGCCTATGTGTTTGCTTGGTGCAGCTTTGTGGGTGTGAGGTGACGGGGAGATGTGAGGTATTTATGGTGGCGAGAGGATGGCTTGTGACAAGAAGAGTAGGGGTTTTATGATTAGCTTGTTTAGTGATTTATTAGTCAGTCTCTCAGAGATAAGGGTCCTTGGTTATAAATTTGGGTTATATATTTGCCGCCCTCAACCGACTAAAGCCTCCATCATTAGATCATTCCAGAGGCTAGCTAACTGGTGGCTATGCGTAATACGAGGGATTGATTACTTTTAATTAGTGGTCCAGTTTTAATGACGGTAATGGTATACGACTAGAAGGCATTAAGAATTTGACGAGGAGGTGAGAGTTTAATACCGCAGAGCGTGTGGTGAACAATGGCCACGTGTAGTAAATAATCCAATTGTCTGAATGTAATGCAGAGCAAGGGTTTAATTTAGTGTTCCACTGTATTCCTCTGGCCGTCTGTGTGTACTCTCTGCAGGCTCTATGCAGGTCTCTCCTATTATGGTAACCAAAGCTGCCTAGTGCCTACTACCCTAAATCATAAGTTTGGGTGTTTTAGGCCCTTAACTAAATCTTAATAGACATTTAAATTAACAGACTCCGTAAGTATGCTGCAATACAGAATAACCTAGATTTGTCCTAAAAGTTCTAGGAATTCAGAAATTGTTTAGAGTGCAACAGAGCCAATTAATCTTTGGGGCGATTGTAGATAACATACAATGTGCATACACGCTGTTAACGTTTTAGTCAGTAGGAAATCCATGTAATTTATGCCAATAACTTCCTTCGATTCACAGCATGATTTATGATTTCTAGGCCATGCAGTGTATCAATCTAATCTGGAAAATAGCATTATTCTTTAGTATTATCACAGTTTTCTTCTCTGTAGTTATTTTTGTAGTGACTGCAGCACAATAATTCAACATCTAATGAGAAAAATGACAACAAAAATTTTATGTGGTGATTAGTCTGGAAATTCAATATCCTTCTATGCCACTTGCGAATAAAGATTCTAATCAGTAGCTTGATTAGTTACAACCTAAATGTTGTATGATGTGCCAGTATTAGCTGTATCCCTCTTTTTTTCTGATGGAAAGTGTATAGAAGTTTGTAGGGCCAATATATTTGAATTTTTTTTCCAAATAACCCTTTAAAAAAAAATTACAAAACTAATCCCTAACTTTTTAAATTTGCAAAACAGGCTCTCAGTCGCGAGCATGCGCAGGCGACTGTCTTCAGTCGCTAGCCCGGCTAGCGACTGAAGACGTGGCATCCCCGCTGGCACCCGCGCCGTGCCAGCCAAGTTTCAGTCGCTAGCCGGGCTAGCGACTGAAATCTGGTTTATAACTCCCAGCCGTCCCTCTCACAGTACAGCGCAGTTCATTTTTCCGAAATTTTCCAGAAATTACTGAAATCTGTTTAGAGAGAAGGAAGAGAAGAAAGAGGAGCAGAAAATTTTTTTCGGAGATTCTTCAAATCTGTTCGCTGAGGTATGTTTTTTTAACTCATATATTTAAATTAATTAGATCGTAAACTCGTAGTTTTTAGATATGATTTAGAATGATTGTTAGGGTTAGTGTGATTGTTAGGGTTAGGTTGATTGTTAGGGTTAGTGTGATGGTAAATGCGTGAATGTGATGAAACAAAATTTAGAGTTAGGGTTAGTGTATGTTCGCAGATTAGGATTAGGGTTAGTGTATGTTCGCAGATTATGATTAGGGTTAGGGTTAGTGTATATTCGTAGATTAGGGTTAGGGTTAGGGTTAGTGTATGTTCACAGATTAGGGATAGTGTATGTTCGCAGATTAAAAAATTTAGGATTTCGCAGATTAAAAAATTTGAAGAACCACTAAAAAATGTGATGTTTTTCAAATTTGAATTTTATTAGTATGTACATAGATTAAAATATTTGTTAATATGTAGATGTAAACATTTGTGATTATGTATATTAAAATGATTGTTATTATTAGGGTTAGGGTTCACCGCGGTCGCTTCTTTTAGTTGGGTTAGGGCTGTCGCCCTCACCGTCTTGGCCTTTCCCGCACGGGTTTAGAGCGAGAGGGGTTATTTTTTTAGGGTTGTAGGGAAACATCGTGTTCCCCAATAGCGACTGAAACGGTATTTAAACACCGTGCGTCGCTTTCACACAGTACGGCAATTTCATTTTTCCGAAAATTCTGAAATTAGCAGAGAGAAAAAGAGAAGAGAAGGAAGAGGAGGAGAGGAGAAGAGAAGAGAAGGGTTAGTTTTTTTGTTAGATTTAGGGGTAGGGTTGTCAATCAGTTAGGGTTAGGGTTAGGAATCGCGGCCTCATAGTCGTAGTCATCACCGCTGTCGCCCTTACCGTGTTGGCCTTTCCCGCATGGGTTTAGAGGGAGGGGAAAATTTCTGTTGTTTGAAAAATCATGTTTTTTGTAGTACAATAAGCAATGTGGGTTCTCTAATTATGCACTCTTGTACAGCTATGGAGCAACCCAGTACGGTTTACGTTTATTACGGAGCCGGTGTAATCCGTAATGGACCAAACGGTGATGATCTTGGTGGTTGTATGTATGTTTGCGGTCAAATGAGACAACCACAGTCAATGTCTTTCAATGATTTGAAGATGTGGTTAGTTGACCTGTTACAACTCAATGTTGCGACGGATAATCTCAAGGTGGAAGGCATGGTTCCGGATGGAAACAAATGGGTGCTGAAGAGACTGAAAAGTGACAAATCATGGGGTTCGTTTGGACGAATTGTGACAAATCCATGCTATGCTGTCGGAACCATCATACTGTACGTTGAAATGTTAGTACATAGTTCGGAGGGCAGCCATTCAGTTGAAAGAGAAAGCACTAATATCTGTACCGGAGGTCGCGATGGCGGTGGCGATGTCGATACTGGTGCAGGCGGCAGTACCAATGCCAGTGCAACTGGCAGTGTACCTAACAAAACTGGTGTAAGAAATACAACTCAATTTGGTGGCTATCAAGTAGATGCAGCTGAAGAATTACCACAATTGGAGGAGAATTTTAATGAAGAGGAGTATACTGATCCGTCGGAAATGTACGAATCTCCTGTTGAACCCACGGAACAGCATAATCCTATGAGTGAGTAGACTGATCCATCATCCTTGAATAACGCTGTGGTTCGTGATGAGCTGGGTTCGCGATGGTCTTATAATGAATCAACCGTCCAGCTTGGACAGTTGTTTCGGAATAAAAAGGATGCAAAGAAAGCCATAACTGCCAGGGTTGTCTCACTAAATAGGCCATTCCGGGTGGTCAAATCAAATCCGAGCCTGTGGACTGTGAGGTGCTTAATCCAGAATTGTCCATGGTACGTACGTGTCTGGCGGCCACGAGATGACCCGTCCTTTCGGGTGACCAGAGTTGACGACCACGGATGTCTGGCTGAGAGCATGGTGCAGCATCATAGAAATATCACTTCCAGTTTTGTTGCCAGTCTGATACTGTCAGTAGTGAAGGCAAATACTGCAATAACACCGAAAGTGAAATTGCACATGTCGCGGAGAAGTACGGTTATAATATCAAGTACGCGAAGGCATGGAGGGCTAAACAGAAGACGCTGGAGGAGCTTTTTGGTACATATGTTGAGGCATACAACTTAATACCGAGGCTGTTGCGGCGGATATGCGAGGCAAATCCAGGCACAGTCACCGCAATTGTTGATACGCCGGCAATCGGCTCTGAGGGTGCTGTGATTCCTAGGTGCATGGTACTGCGGAGATTTTTCTGGGCATTCCAACAGTGCGTTGCATCGTTCAGGTATATGAGACCCGTGCTTTGCATTGACGGAACATTTTTGACTGAAAAATACCAGAGAACTCTGATGACTGCCGTGGCTGCTGATGCCAATGACCAGCTTCTCCCCATAGCATATGCCGTGGTCGAGGGGGAGAACTATAGCAGTTGGCTGTGGTTCTTAGGCACTTTGAAGAATGAGGTTGTGAAAGACCGGGAGCGCGTGTGCCTGATTCATGATCGAAATGGAGGAATGCTGAGTGCGATGGAGTACATGCGATCGAGAGAGGATCCATCGCTGAGTTGGGATGATTTGCAGAGTCGTTGGTGCTCACGGCATCTTGGCGCGAATTTTCACAGTCGTTTCAAGAGCAAGCGCTTGATGGTCGTGTTCAAACGGCTTGCCAAACAGAACCAACAGTCAAAGTTCTCACAAATCTGGAAGTCACTGGAGGAAAGTACGTTGACGGAATTGCGAGAAGCAGGGGTTGCAGAAGATCGCGGCTATACTGGCACGGGAAGCTGCCGGGGTCGTCTCAGTTTCAGTCAATGGATTCAGCCCAAACCAATGGAGAAGTGGGCGTTGCTTCACGACACAGGTGGGGCTCTGTACGGAATCATGACGACAAATCTGGCCGAGGTGTACAACTTCGTCCTCAAAGGTGTGCGATGCTTACCACTCACTGCAATAGTTGAAATGACATTCTATCGCACAGTAGCGTACTACGACAGCAGGGGTTTGGCGGCATCAAGGCTTTTGCATGACCCCTTAGCACACTGGCCCAAAAAGATCAATGATTACCTCGAATTTCGGACAAGGAAATCGTTGACACATTATGTCACAGTACTGAGTCGCTTGCACGGGAAGTACGAGGTTCGGCTAAGGCACAGACATGTCCGTGGCACACTACGGGCTGGTCGGGTCCACGAATGTCGAATTACAAATGTAGATGCCCAATGCACATGCAACAAGCCTCAACTGCTGCACATTCCTTGCTCGCATGTCATCGCTGCCTGCTCTGTTCCTGGGATCGATCCGGCGCGGTACATCTCAACCTATTATACTCTGCAGTACCTGTGGAAGACCTGGGATGGTGTCTTGAATGGGTTTGCGGCGGGGGAAAGCTATCGACAACTATCCCCGGAAGATGCCATCACGTGGATCCCAGACAAGAGGCTCCTCGTAGGCCATGTCGGCCGACGTCGATCCAGGAGGATAAATAACGATATGGATGCAGCGGAGCGTGAAGATGACGTACGTAGATGCAGCGCTTGCCGGCAGCCTGGTCACAGAAGAGATCGATGCCCGCGGGTGACAGGCGCATCGTCTTCGTCGCAAAACTAAATGTTGTATTATTTCAAGTACTTAATGTTTTGTCGTGAGTTGTACTGAATTTCCATATATCAGTTGTACTTAATTTCCCTAATGTCTTCTCGTGAATTTTTGTAAGCACTACTGAATGTTTTTTTATTTACTGAATGTTTGTTTATGTACTCAATGTTTCAACTTCTCAACCAATATGTGACAACTGCAGGTATGGCGGACGACCATCAGCTTCCCGAGCTGATTTCACAGCACCATCAGGAGCGTCACCGTGCTCGACGCCTTCTACAGGGCATCGTTCTCCCAGCTCTGCGTATGAGGACACCGCGTGAGATGTGGCCTCTAGATGAGCGGTTCGCGCCTTATTTGCTCGAGGCCGGACTGTTGCCTTTCGCTCGCATGGTGGATCAGGCGAGGCGATTCCCTTTCGACCGAGCCCTCATTACTGTGCTTGTGGATCGGTGGAGGCCCGAGACGCACACGTTCCACTTCAGTTTTGGCGAGCTCACTATCACGCTACAGGACGTCAGCATATTGCTTGGCCTGCCTATCCGCGGGGAGATATATGTCCCAGCGGCCACTGAGAGAGCTGCATGGCGGCTAGATTTCCTACAGCGCTTCGAGGGGGTAGGGCCAGCGGAGGGGGTTTGCGCAGGACGCGGGGGTTCCCCAGAGTTACCTTCGCGCAGTGCGCGATGCTGCGCTCCCCTTGGCCGCTCCAGAGGAGGTCTTCAGGCGCCACCTTGAGGCGTACTTGCTGTACCTGTTTGGGTGGTTGCTCTTCCCTGGCACCCACGGAGACATCTGCGAGCAGCAGTACGTTCAGCTCGCCAGGAGTATTGCCGACTCGGCCCTGGGCCACGTGCCGAGGTTCAGTTTCGGATCCGCCGTGCTCTGCCACACCTACAGGGGGTTGTGTGACGCCACGAGCAGAGACCAGGTCAGCTCTCTTTTCGCTGGGTGCGCCATCCTCTTGCAGATGTGGTCGTACGAGCATTTCCCCATCGGTCGACCGCTGGTTCCGCGGGTTCAGTTCGCATTAGTCGGGGATGGGAGAGACGGCCCCGTGATGGGATGTAGGTGGGCTAGGCTGAGTTTGAGGTGGGCCACAGATCAGGCGTACCTCTGTTATCCTTCGTACGCCACAGACTTCGATCTGCTTCTCGACGACAGCGTCATATGGGATCCGTGGACCACCGCAAACCTCCAATCCGTCGCTCCAGCCGGCCTTTCTTCTTTTTGTACGCAGGATGATGTGTACTGGCGCACCCAGGTTCTGCTCGTCTTCTCGCACATGGTTGAGGGTTACTCGCCTGAGCGAGTTATGCGCCAGTTTGGCCTACGCCAGGAAGTCCCCGTGCCGCCTCCTCGACAGATCCCGCACCATATCCACGAGTACGTCAAATATGCATTACATTCACATATTATTTTATACATAATTTCCATCACGAACTAATTGCTTTATCCGCAGGCAATCCAGGAAGGGTCGAGTGAGGGACGATTTCGTTCGTCGACAGCAGCCTTATGTGCAGCAGTGGATGGATTGGGCCCACACACGCACGGGCGAGGAGCACAGGCCGTACAGCCACGACATCCATTTTTCCTATCTGTCCTGGTACCGACCTCGCACGATCTACCGATTGACGGGCGGTCCACCCGTTGCGCCTGATGAGGCCATCCCTCCCGCCACCATCGATGACGGCTACGACCGACGCCTAACTGGGCGAATCCACGCTTCTGTGAGTTCCTTAGCTCTTTGAAACCTTACTTTCACATGGATTGTCGTTCTATAATTGCATTAATTCGTGTGCACAGCTAGACATCCTCGACGGCATCTCTACTGGTGCACGGGACATGATGGTCAGGTCCCGCCTCGGACCCACCATGCCCAGCGACGATGTGTACGCATATTGTTCAGAGGTCGAGCGGCGGGTCGATCAGATTTTGGTCGGTTTCAGAGTGCTGCTGCCACCTCACTTGACCGTGATTCCCCCACCATCACCGTCGGCGCCAAGTCCTTCGTCACATGTGCCACCAGCGGACCGTCCGTCGTCGTCGCGCCCTCCACCACTGCACACGGGTTTCGTGCCTGCCGACAGCTCTTCGGATGAAGAGCTCGATACTCCTCCATGGCACCAGCCTCTCGACCAGGCACAGCAGCATCCTACACAGCCGACACATGTGCTTCCTAGCTTCCTTCCCGATGCTCCGCCGCCTACGCAGCCGACACAGCCTTCCCAGTCTACGCCAGCTGCGCAGACACCACCAGTGAGGAGGCGGCGCGTCAGGGATCGTCAGCCCTCCTCTCGGTACACACCATCAGAGTATCAGCCCCCCCCCCCATAGAGGGGCAGGAGGAGGCACTAGTCCGATGTAGGCTTTTCTCAGACTGTTCAGTTTTCGTACATTTTTGTTAGGTTTCCAACTTTTTGGGGTTTTATGTTTTCTGCTGTTCTACTTTTGTATGACTTTGCGTTTCTGCTTTTCAGCTTTTACCTATTCATCTGATGCTCGTTTTCGTATGATTAGTCTTTTCGACTTGTGCACCTACCATCTTTTGCGCCAAGACGTCTAGTTTCGTACAAATGCGTCGAACCAACGAGACAAAACTAGGTATCAAAAGCACGGTATAAATGCGAAATTAGTATGTACTTATACGGTCCCGATGGCAAAACTTTGTCGTCTTACTCCTTTTCGCAAATCATCCTAGAATTATAGCGGCTTATACTTTTTAAGATTTTCCGCGGAACCTAAAAAGGCTAAAACCCACATCTCATCTCCAAACTTCGATCTAATTCAAGGAGTATCTCCCATTCACTATTCTGACCAAGTTTCCCTTCTGTAAGATTTTCAAAATCTCATCCGACGCCTTAGTTTCAAGTCTCGCCATTTTTCGAAATTGTAATTACCCTAAAATACCCTGTTTTCGAATTATCCCAAAATCATCAAATCTTGCCAAATTTCATTCAAACTTCTGCTGAATACGCTCTTGAAATAAAGTTACACTTGTGTGTGAGATTAGATCTCAAATCAGCCCTCCCAATTTCAGAATTTACAAACAAATTCTACTTCTTAAACGAAATCATCACAAAGTCTTTCGATCGCGACCACGGGGCAAAAGAGACAGGATTGAATATCCCAGGTTTCAGTCGCTAGCCGGGCTAGCGACTGAAACCTGGGATATTCTACGGGTGCCAGCGGGGATGCCACGTCTTCAGTCGCTAGCCGGGCTAGCGACTGAAGACAGTCGCCTGCGCGTGCTCGCGACTGAGAGCCTGTTTTGCAAATTTAAAAAGTTAGGGGTTAGTTTTGTAATTTTTTTTTAAAAGGGTTATTTGGAAAAAAAAATTCAATATATTTCGTCTTCTTACAAGCACAGGCGCATCTTTCTGAAACACCAAGCTGTGACCGTTGTGCCATACAAAATAGAAGTTTGTGATCGAGGAGCGCTTCATTGCAAATAGCATTGCATGATCACAATTTTGATGCTTTTTTCCTTGCTTTTCTTGAAAGGCCAAGATAGACGTCTTGTGCTAAATGGATAGTCCATATCCTGATCAGACATCACAAAGTTTCAACCAGAAATTGCACAAGGTGAGTTCAGGCCCTGACGCGAAATGTCTTACGATTCGCAAGTTGCAAAACAAGAACCATCTACAGTTTGGTTCTTTCACAAGAAAAGCATACGATTGCTGCTTGTGATATACGTCTACAGCATCACCACTGTATTCCTCATGGCATAACAGTTCAAGTCGCTTTCTTTGATGAAGACAAACAGCAAGAAAACAGAAAGCGAAGGTTCAATAATGTCAACCCCATTTCCATAAAGTTTCAGGCTTTCAGCACCGGACACCATATAACCTTGCTTCCCCTTGCTTTCATGCTGTATTCTACTAGTAGAATCTTATATAACTCCTGAAATACACAATGTACTTTTATCGATACAGCTCGAATAGAACTGACGTGGGTGAAGAGCGGCCTTTAGATTATTATACTCAAAAGCACCGGGACCGGCCAATCTGATAATGCCACATACATTTATGGTTGAAATGAGCTGGGCGGCTCGGGTCCCCTTCGTGACTGAATCATTTGATTGCTTTCTAGTTTCTACAATTGTGCTAGCAATGCAGGACAAGGTTTTTTTATTTATTTTCTCTTGATAAAACAAGACAAGAGTTGCATGCTCCTATTTTTGACACAAACGTATAGAATCATATGCGCTATGCGTCAAATATGTCTATTGTTCGACAGACGCATGCAATCAGTCAGTATGTATGTTTATAGATTTAATTAGATGGTAAAAGGATTGCATGCCAATCCAATGGCATGCTGAAAGCAAGCTACCAGGAATTCACATTTTAGGAAAACTTCCCTCTTAACTTGGGGACACCGGCTTCAAAACAAATTCTACGAAATCTAGTTTTATATAAGAAATATAAGACACATTTTTTATCTATTAGATCATACAAATGAATAATTAAATTATATTCGTATTTCATATTAGATAAACTTGTAATCCATATCATGTAAACATCACATAATTCTATAAGATTTGACCTTATAGAAATTTTTCTCACCAGACTCATTCTTCAAAGGAAGAACTAGAAAAGGACCGCTATTAGAATTTTGGAATTGGCCAAGTGCCAACAATGCTCAGAAAAAAAAAAACACTAGAAAGTTTTTGCAGTGTGTTAATACTCACGAAAAGACACTTACGAGCGTAGATTTGGGGAGTTCAAAATTTGCCGAGCGTTCTTTTATAAAACATTCGGAGTTTGTTTTTGGAAATTCCTAAATGTAACATCTGTTAATCAACATTATATCTGATTTAAAAATAATATAACAATTGCTGATGTCATTTTTTTTTGTGCTCGCTGGTTCACACATTAAAAATTTCTGACGTCATTCTTAATGAATTGTAAATTAAAAATTGCACTTGATAGGAAAAATTATTTTATTAAATTCAAATATTGGTACATGACATTGAGCGAACTAAATTAGAATTAAACTTGCATAACAATCTAAACATTCGCATATTAAAACATAACATAAATATATATTTGAAATACTTAGAAATATAAAAAGATACTACTCGTCGGTGTGATCGCCTCCGAAACACTGTCATATGTACTCAATCAAGTCTTTTTTTAGATGCGCATGTGTAGGGTGAGCACAGATCGTAGCATTTCTTGCGAGTACATCGACGAAGACAGGTGTAGACCTACTGTATATCACAACCGGTACTACTGTGAATGTGTCTAGGTGATCGTTGTAATCAAAGTTATAGTCATCATAGTCTCGCTTGTCCGCTATGATCATGTTATGCAAGATAATGCATATTCGCATGATCTAAGCAAAGGTTGAGCATTGCCAAAACCATGTTACACCATACATGATGGCAAACCAAGACTATATGATTTCAAAATCTCACTCAACATATTTCCTTGCCCCTTATTAATGTTATGCAAACAACTTATCCTTCGCCATCTGTGCGAGCGGTATTGTCATGATAAAGACAACCTACTTTAGATATATACCATCGGCAAGATAATATCTCATGTTGTACTATTGGCCATTGAGAGTGAAGTTAACTCGAGGGCTCGACCTTTCAATACATCAGTGAATAAAATTGATTGGTTGAGCACATTAATGTAGCGACACAAAAAAAGTATGTCATATCCAGAGATCATAGGAGGTCATCGCTTCAAATACAATAGTAGAGTCTCAATAATCTCCACCAATGAATTATTTCTTCCATATAACTACATAATTTCTCCATTTCTAGTGCATACAATCAATACTTCCGAGCATACCCAGAAAGCCACGAGCCTCTCCTTATCACAGTAGGCGTTAAATTTCCTCAATGGTGAGGTTAAGAAGATATTCCTCACCAAACTTGTAAATAACACCTTCTACAAAGTACTCCAAACATTGAATCACTGTGAACTCCCCTATCCGCACATACTCGTGAACAGCATCAGTAGGGCCACCATATGTCAGCATATGTACGGGTGCAATTCTGTAAAGGAAAGAGCCCCCTACAGTTAGTGCCATCTCTCATTTCAATGAAATAGGGAGACCACTCATCAAGAGTTTTGATAATGCAAATAAAGAGGGATCTCCTCATACGAAATCTCTAACAAAAAATACTGTTGGGTAGACTGGATTATCAGATAAGTAATTCGCGACAAGCCTTTCATGGCCATTTTCGCTATTCCTCTCAATGTCTCCTATTGCCACGTCAATGGCGACCGTGTGGGGAACAAGCTTCCAAAAGGGAATGAAGACCGACAATGATTCGATCTTCTAATTCTTCTTCGACCTCGTCTTCCTCCAAAAATTCCTACAAGAATTCTTTCATTCTATTGATCAAATTCTCCATGGAACTACTTGTGCTGGAATTTGCTGGAATTAAAGTTAGATGACATTTTGTGAAGAGATATGGTTTTTCAGAAGAAAATTTGGGTTATAAAAAGACTTGGTGAAAGGTAGAATATACAGATATATATTACAACAGCTATATTATAACAGCTAGTTTACAACAGATATATTTCAACAACTACTTGAAAAGGTTACTGTTTGAGATGATTAATTAAAGGACACATGGATTAATTGAAAGTATACATTCATTAATTGAGAAAATACATTAAATTAAATAACTAAAAAATCAAAAAACTAGAAACCTAATATTCATCTTCTTTCCCACTGAGCTTCTCTCTTAACATCTTCATTTGCTGCTGCGTGCTCCTCCTCCATCATTTCATTGAAATTTGATTTGTTGAGAGCCATCAATTTAGAGTATGTCTTGTACATGATGGCTCTTTCCTTGGATTTGGCTATGTCACGCTAGGAGTTGGACACCTGAATTGCATTCTTTCTCTTCTTAGCCCGATCAGCTCAAGTATTGACGAAGATATCGAGATCTACACTGACTATCGCCATAGAATCCTGCATTTTGCTCTTACATTTGCAGCATCTCGTCCTTCCGGCCATGTCTCCTCTTCGGCAACATCATCATTATTGAATGACGACGTATAAACACCCAACTCAGTCAACCTACTTCTTTTATTAGTAGGCTCAACATACACTCTAGACCATTTATATTGATTGCGAGCTATTGTCCACCAATGGTTCAAGAAAAAAGGATGGGTCATCTTTGTCTTGTACATTTCATGAGCCAGTGTCATAAGTTAGTTGTCAGAACAACTAATGGCATACATTTCCTTCAGACGGAACCAAACACTGTTGAATTAGACTAATTCCTGTTGCTCTGTTGCCAATGGTTCTTGTAATGTTTGGTCTCTCTTCTCTGAGGTACTGGACTCATCTTGTTGTATGCGATCATAATATTGGTTCAGTACATATCACACTTCCTATTATTTTCATCAATAGGATTAAGTGAATTGTAAACCAAGCACTTATCTGCATGTTGGCAAAAAAAATTATATCAACAAAATTAAAATTTTGTTTATATTGAGGGACTTGTGGAAATGAATAGGATAAAGTGAATAGAGACAATAATTTGATGGATATGAAGGATAATTTGGATGATATGTAGGATAATTTGGAGGATATGGTGTTAGTGAAAAATAGAGTTGTTGATTGTCAGAATTTTCAGTGTTCTCTTTGGGAGATTGAGAAGAACTGAACCAGTTTATGAAACCACTAAGAGGATTAGAATTCATATATGATTTTTCAGAAATTTTAGAACAACTTAGTGTGGATTTATAGCTAGATTATGGTAGAAGTTGGGTTGTGAAATGAGATAATACCATTGTTTTTATATATGATAAGCATGTCTGAATTTTTCCAAGACATTAAAAAAATAATTCAAACGACTGATTACTACATGTCATTTTTTTGTATCACTGATAGGTGGGTTTGAGTGAAAATACCCTTCAACGATTAGTTTTAACAAAAAACAAAAACAAAAATTAGCTACTAACAGGTGGGCCAGCCAAAACACAAGACCCAACCTTCCAGTGCTTGTGACTCAAAAACCAAATATAGTGCAAAAGTTAAATATTTTTATCTTTTCAAGGGCTATTTTTTTTTCAACTGACAAGTGGGGCCAATAATTGGAAGTCCCACAAACTATACACAACATCATTGGATGTATGAGCATGCGAACCAAAGAAAACACACTATGCACACAGCACACTGGGGCCATACATATCAATCACCTCGTATTTCACACAGTGTATTTAAACTCATTGATTGTGATTGTGCATTGAGTTCTGTTGTGTGTTCACGGGTGTCGAGTGTGTGACAACACGTTAACTCATGCTAGAGGTAGGGCCCACTCAAAACGCATGAAGCCAAACGTTTTATATACACCAATTGAATTGACAAGTGGGCCACCAAATTAACTGAGCCCACATGTTAGGTTTCGAAAATCACAAATAACAATGCTACTTAATTAAATTTTGTAGGGTTCACAAAACACGTTGCATTGCATCGCTAGTGGTCCAACAAAAACACTTATTTGGCTCAAATTTGGCTCACGACTACTGCTCACATGAGAGTTCACCACGTCCCATCACAATACTATAACGTCTAGCGAAACTCAAACCAAGTCAACAGAGCTGACTTGCAGTCAGCCTTAGTAACACTGGACGAATAATATTTTGCAAATTGTTTTTGTCACACTCGGTAAAGCTGCTGGTGTGAACTTCAACGCTGGCCAAAAATAAAACACTAGACACTGGTAGGGAACAAGAATAGTAAAGCCAATTCAGAGGTCACTATGGAACGTAAGTGCAAGCAGACAACAAACAAGCCAAAGAACTCGGATGCACTTGAATTCAGTACAAAGTTTCGAAAGGATAAATTATCTGAAGTTCTGGACACGTCAACCTTGAACCGACTACTGAAGGTAGAAGGAGCGGTCAATTGCATGGAGCCAACCAAAATCTATTTGTTATGGAACATATGGAACATAAGAAACTATCCAGCATAGGCAAATGCAAATGCAACAATAAGAAAGGATTAGCTGCTACAAAGCGCAACTTGTGCTTCTCCAGAGGCATAGAACGATCTCTCTTGCAAATGAAAACACAAATAACATACAAAATAGCACATCAGATGTTAGGAGGAGGTGTGTCTCTACATCCTAACCCAGCTTTTGAAAAGCTGAACACTAGTTTCTCTGACAAATAATGGTACGTTAAAACACAACAACTCAGTTGAAATATGGGAAAAGCATTAGCATAATAACCAAGCGATCTGGGATCACCAGCGCAGACCAATCGGATCTAAGATCTAGAAGCTGAACCAGCAAACTAAGGGCCCGTTTGACCCATTTTAAACCGGCTTCAACTGCTCGGATAAGCCAAAACCGAGCCAAACATGTGGCTTACATCACCAACTTATATGAAAATCTACAGGAAAAAGGCAGATAAGCTGCAACTATCATACCCAACTTCTTCGGACTTATCCTTGCGGGAGCACACCTCCCTCCCTCTCTCGTGACGCTGCTTGATTGTTGCTTGATGCCGTCCGACGCAACCCCACCACCCCAACCCAACGTTGCTGCCCAACACTGTTCAATGTCGTCCAACACAGTGCCACTACCCCCATGTTGCCACCCTGATGCAACCACATGGCGCCATCCAATGTAGCTCCGCTGCCCCAACATCGCCGCACACCATCACAACACAACCTCGCCACCCAATACTACGACACTTTGATTTGGTTGGATTGTTTGAATTTGGTTGTGGATTGCTTCAATGTCGTCCTACCCTCATGTTGTCGCCCTGATGCCACCACATGGTGCCATCCAATGTAGCTCCGCTGCCCCAACATCGCCGCACACCATCCAATGCAGCCTCGCCACCCAATACTACGACGCTTTGATTTGGTTGAATTGCTTCAATTTGGCTGTGGATTGCTTCAATTTGGTGCTTGGATTTCTTCGATCGTGTGTGGATTGCTACAATTTGGTGTGTAATTGCTTTAATTGTGTGTGGATTGTTGGATTTGGTTTATTCCTTAAGCGTACTTCTAGTTTACACATTCTGATTTTACAGTTTCCAACCAACAAAACATACTTTATAAGCTGCATTTTCTATCAAATAATTTCTCGAGCTTGTAAGATTAAGCCTCAAATAAACCGCTTATTTGAGAAACTGTAGTAGGACCAAACGTGCCCTAATTAGCTCCTAATCACAACTAATAATGGTTAGGCAGACCAAATCCTGATCATAATTAGGTCAAACCACTCTCCTATAAAAAACCAAGGTGAAAAAATGTTGAACTCTTGATTTTCCTTCCCTCTATTCCCTACTATCTGGACAAGGCTTGAAAAAACAAAAATTAGTCAAGATTTAGCCAGAACTTGTTTTCACATGTCTAAAATACCTCACTATTGAAAAGCAATGACTACAAAATATCTATTAAGTGCTTCAATGTTTTCCAAAACAAGTGAACTACACAACTTTTAAAGTAAGTTGAAGGTCTCGTTTGCAACTGCTCAACATTCCACTACTAACTATATTGCTTTACGATTTGCAGTTTAGTTTTTTAAGAGTATAGTTTTTTAAAAGTATAGAAGCACCACTCTACCTATTATCATATATACTACAAGTTGAGTGGTATGATTCTTGAAAATGAGTCCCAAAGATATACCACCGATCAATCATGGATAAAGCCGAAACATAATCTAATGTATTCCAACTACTACTGTTAGTATCAAGTTACTAGCAAGGTACTTGTGGCCAAGTTGTAAAGATAACACAAGCAACAACAAAGGCAGCACCACCTTGTGCTATTAAAAAAATGTGTGACGTTAACAACCAGCAGCGCATCCATACATTGACAAAAGCAATAAAGCATGCAAGCACGTCTAAAACTCCTACTACTATTGTTTTGTCTACTTACTAGTAAGGTCCTTGTGGCCAAGCTGTAACTATAGCCCACATGACAACAAATGCAAAGCCACTGTATGACACACACACACACACACAAAAGCAAGCAAGCATATGCATGCATGCACACATATCCACAGAACAATCACGGTCACACACATATGAAAGCATTAGGTCAAGGAGAAGAGTTCAAAATTCACTTCAATAGGTATGGAATCACGATAATGTTGTGAAATTTTAGATCAAAGGCCAAAAATCTCAAAGAGTAGCAAATTATGGTGCCATTGATGTCCTATTACTTGTTTGGCTATCCACCAACACGTAATAAAGAACCAAAAGGATCATATGAATGCATGGGACAGTCATCAACTCCTAATGGTCGAGTTAACCTGCATTCCAGAAATCCTCTATTTGGGTCCATTTTGAACAGCAACATTATTCATTGACCTTTGAGGCTAAAAATGCTTCAAGCACTTTTGCCTATTGGGAATCTAAGAGACTAACAAGACTTGATCTTATCATTTACTTTAATGTCACTGGATCCAACCAAATCAAGAGGTTTGTTCCTGAGAAGACCAAACAAAAGATTTCAGACTTAGCAAAAACTGAATATAAAACAGCAAACCATATCATCTTTTGTGCAGTATGATCCATAGAGACCTCACTGCTTCAGCCTTCAGCTTGCAGAGAAGTCTTTCACCAAGTGACAACCAAAAGCATTTGTAGAGGCTATTGAGCGGGGATAAACAAAGAAAAAGACAGCACATAGAACATCCCCTCTTTGACTTCTAGTCCAGGATATGAGTAGGAAAAAGGAATTCCTGAACTAGAATTAAGCCTCTGTAGTGTCAACTGTCAACCCATGCTCACCTCAAGCTAAGCCAGTCCAACATAATTTGAACTGATAACAATGAAATAGTAAAAAACAGAAACAAGGGAAGAAAATTGCCACCTCATTTGATGGATTGCTTTCCTTGTATTAGGTAATCAGAATCCAAAGTGTGCTTGGCTTGGAAACAATGTTAAGTAGCCTAAGGGTACCCATAGGCCATAGTGATGGAAGAGGTGAGTTAGAAAAAACTTTTAAGTACAAAGCACAGACACAACTGTGGAGTCATTCAATGAAAAGAAGTGCGCAAATACTAGATTCCAAGAAGCCAAGGTAGTGTTTTCCTTCTCCACTAAAGATCCTCAAAAGGGTATAATTTGTTGCGTCTTCCTAGTAGGCCTGGTGATGGATTTAAATTCTATTCTAACCCGATCCTTACCCATATATCACTTTTAAAGATCCAATCCCAACCCTCCAAAAAATCATTCCTCGAACCCAATCCAACCCCTTAACTCTTTTCCAATCAAACTCTTACCCAACCTCTATACATTTCCAAACCCTTAGAGTCCAACATATTTGGACCTTAAAGATACTTGAATCCCATAGAAAATGGAGAGAAAAGAATAAAGACTCATGTAGGTTAAGACACTAATTTTTCTATCATAATCCAATCCTTATCCTATCTTATTTTAAAGTTATCCTAACCCGATTCAATTCTAATTTATTTTCAACCCAATTAGACCCACTCAAAAACAACCCATTTTGGACCTAAACTATTTGGACCCATTTAGACCCTCCCCTTTACCTGCCCTACTCCCCGGTGACCAATGCTCCACTAAAGATCCTCAATGATCAATGCTTTCCTCAAATGAGAGACGAAGAAAGAATGAAGTATTTAGTGCCTTCCTAGGGAAAATGATGAAAGTGCACCCAAAAAGAAAGCTGAGGAACACTAATAATCAACATAGAATCCTTTCTATCGGCCTTACACATTGTGTCAAGGCAATTGAAAACATTACTAAAGAGCATAAAGATGGCCAGTAGCAACAAAGAGCCAACATACAGAAGAGCATAGGCCACCATAATAGTAATCAAGGAGAATACTTCCAAGCAACTTAGTAATAAGCCACAAAGCCTAATTAAGAAGTGAGCACAATACGGATGGATGGCGATTGGATAGTGCAGGTTTTTGACTAGCTCAATCAATCAACGACATCCATGTAGAAGGAAGACATACCTGCATATTCAACTATTGACGTGCAGTTAGCGTCGTTTCACCCTTCTTGCCATGTGGTCATACACATGGTGCCTCCCAGTCTTGTCGACCGCGCTCCTCACCTTCTCAATGGTGTATTGTGGCAACTCTATTCCCATGTCAAACATCTCGTCTGCATTCTTCTTCACGTCGCTGAACCTGCCAAGGTCAAGCAGCCCAGACAGTAGCTCCCTGGCTGAGTCCTCTGCAGGGGCAATGTGATGCTCCACAACGCAGCGCCACACATCAACTGCCACTGCCGGGTTAAACTCCTGAAAGAACATGCTGATCGCAGAGGCACAGTTAGGCGCAGAGGGCAGCTGCTCGTTCTTGCACATCTCCGCTAGGAATGCCTCAGCCTCACGGGCCTTGTGCTGCTTGACGAGCCCCCCCAGGATGGCATTGTAGGTGATAGAATTGGGAAAGACACCGTTGAAAGGCATTTCATCGAGCAGGCGGAACGCAGAGTCAGTGTCGCCATTGTCGCAGCAGAGGGCGATGATGGCGTTGTACATCGAGAGGTTGGGGACGAGGCCGCCGTCAGACACCATGATGTGCCAGAAGGCGTGTGCGTTAACGTAGTCGCGCTTGCGGACGACGAGGTCAAGCGCGTTAGCAAAAAACTTGAGGCCTGGGAGGCAGCTCTTGGTCCGCATCACCTGAAGGAACTTGAGCGCCTCGCCGGCCTGATCGCCGAGAACGAGCGTGGAGAGGAAGGCGTCGTACGCGGGCATGTTGCGGGCGTCCCACCCGACGCGGACGACCATCTCGCCGAAAGTGCTCTTGGCGCGCCGCATGTCGCCCTCCTTCTCCCACCCTTCAAGCAGTATCGCAAAGGTGTCGGCGTCGGGCGCGATCCGGGCCTTGGCTCTGTCGAACAGGTCGTGGGCGTCCTGCGTGCGCCCGTCCTGGCGGCACATGGCGGAGAGGAGCGAGTTGAGGGCCACCACGTCCTGCGGCACGCCGTAGCGGTCCATGACGTCGAAGGCCATGTGGGCGTCCTTGAAGTTGCCGTGGGCGCAGTAGGATGAAAACACGGAGGCGAAGGTGGCGATGGAGAGGAGGCCGTGGCCCTCCTGCTTCATGGAGCGGACGGCGTCCCACATGGGCTCGAACATGGCACTTTTGCCCAGGATATCCACGAGAAGGTTCCACGCGTACGCCGTGTGCTTCACGGACAACGCGGCCCAGCGGAAGAAGCGCACGGCAGATTTAGGACGGGAGTAGCAGAGGGGCGACTTGAGTACCTGCTCGGCGACCTCCGCCGATGGTGGGATGCCGATGGACGACAGCGTCGCCTCCACGTCCGCCGGCGGGACGCGGCCGAGGATCTCCAGGAATTCCTCCAGGCTCGCGGACGTGTCCGCGTCTGGATTCTTCTCCATTGTCATCTACGAGGCCGATGGTTGTTTCGTTCTATTCTATCTTCTATGTTCCCCTTACCTACTATCTATTGGTTGTGGTTTGTATTTCTATCTGACAATAATCTCGCATCGTAGAGTTTGATCAGATCATGAACTAGAGGCAATTCGGATGTGAGAAATACACAACCAAAACCCTAGAGGTGTTGCAATATTGGGCGCAGACAACTGAAAGCCACAGAAGCAATCCTAGCATCTTATTATGGTAAGGTTTGAAGTTCAGACCCTTCAGGGGTTATCTGGTTCGGATCTCTGAGACTGAATGTTTCCTATCGACTTAAAACGAAATATTTCTATGCTTGAAACCTACCTAATCTCTCGTCTTACCACGTTTGTTACATACATGATACAAACATCGAGTAGAGGTTTTTTACTGGAGAATTAGTTTGCTGGAACTATTCGTTGATGAGTGAATTGGTTTGGTTTCTGTTGCTTATGCATCAGTTAGTGATGACTGAATGTTTTCCCACAGGTGATCTCGGAGTGCCTTGCAAATTGAATGTTGATTCTAAATGCAGAAAATGAACGTCAGCTAAACAAAGCTCTATTTCACCTGTTCTTTGCTGTGCATATAATTGTACTGTGTGTCCGGTTTGTTCGATTCGCCGTTGCTTTTAATTGAGAAGCTATCGGTTGCTTAGCTGAATATGAGAGACATGAGGTGAGAAGCAGCAAACTTATGGAGTATTAGTGGCAATAGACCACCAAATCTGTCACGTAATCTGTGTGGAGAGGGCTCACCTTTGAACCGGAGATTGCTTTGGAGTGGAGGGAGGAAAGGCTTCGCCTCTGTGCGGAGGCGAAACCCTAGCAGGAGGAATAGAGGAGGGGAGGGATTTGGAATAACTAGGGATGGAACAAATAAATATAAGATAATATAATGTGGACACATCTCACACGTGTCATGTCACTCAAATTTTCTCAACCATTTGATCTGATTTGGTGTCCCTCATCTATGCTTGTCTGCCATTTTGGTTCAAGGTACGGACTCTGGTAATATTGGAGTATAAGAGAACGAAATTGTTCTAGAGAGAGAATAAGAGAGTACGAGTGTTGCTAGTTAATCTAAAACATCAAATCATTTATGAACAGTTAAAATAAGATCAATTAGAACCGCTAGATCGTGATTGGGCAACCCAAGAGAGAAAAACTGTTAATGACACATGTCACAATGTGGTTGTGGCTATGGAGAGTCCAATAAAGGAAAATTGTTCTATAGAGAGAATAAGAGATTATGAGCACTGTTAGATTTAGTCTAGAATGTCAAATCATCCGTAAATATGATAAAAAAGACCAAACTCAAACTATTAGATCGTGATGGGTGGCCCAAGAGAGAAACTGTTAGTAACACATGACACAATGTGATTGTGGCACGATATAGACTCCTAGAGTCCAAGAGTAAGAAACTATTATAGAGAAAGAATGAGTCTGGATGTTGCTAGACTTAATCTAGAACGTCAAATCATTTGTGAATAATCAACACTACGACTAGACAAAAATGTTAGATCATGATTGAGCGATCTAAGAGAAATTGTTAGTAAACACATGTCGTAATTTGACTGTTGCATGATATGCACTCCAGTCAAACTAATGTACAAGATAAATAAATTGTTCTTAAAAAAGAATGAGAGAATATGAATGTAGCTGGGCTTAGTAGGCTGGAGGTTAGGCCGGCCTTACTGTCCGGTACAATCATTCAATTTTTCAATTTCCAATTTTATTTTTTCAAAGTTAAAGTAGGAACTTTCCTAATTTGGAAATATATGATTTTGCAAATTATTAATTCCGAATTTTGAATTTCCATAATAGAGTATAACTTGGTTCCTGATAGGTAGTCAAATTATTTTCTTTCTCCCGATTAATCTGTTAATTTTTCCTTTTTTAGATTAACATGCAAAATTGTGGAGAATATGTAATCATTATCTATATAATTTGTAAATTATTAAAGTTAAATTTCAATTTCAATTTTGATTTTTAATTATTAATTTTCTAAATTAATTAATTAATATTTCGAATTTAATATCTCTAACTTTTTGAAAATTTTTAATTCCTAATTTACATATTTATTTTTAAAATTTTTAAATTGCGGAAATTAACACTAAAATTCTGAATTTAACCTTTCTAACTTTTTAAGATTTTTAATTCTGCATTTACACATTCAGGGAAAGAGTTTTATATATTAAATTTTCTTTTTTCTAGAAGAAGATTTTAAATCTAATCTGTTATAACTGAAGTCCATTAAATAGATATTTAGTCTTTTTTCTTCTCAATTAATAGGGGAAGCCTAACTCAGGCAACCAATACCATTGTCGTCCTTCTCATTAGTTCAGATGAAGCATCAATTGTTTACCGATCTGTAATCTGTCAGATCTCTTTTGTCTTTAGAAGCCTGCTTGCTTCTCTGCAATGTTAGGACTAACTGTACAAAGCAAGCCGTCAGGTTAGTTGTCCATTTGGAAATTGAAATGGTCTGCAAAATAAGCTTTGCTCGAGTTGCAATACTGCGTGCTGGTTCACTTGGGTTGAGCTTTTGCTGGTACGTTATGCAATCCAGTACTTACACGGCATTGACTTAAGCAGCTCCATCTTTTTATCCAGAATAGAACAGTGATGTGGAGGACATCTAAGGCTGCAAGAAAACACAGGCAGGACAATACCTACATGGCGCTACATCATCGAAGCTCCTAATGTCAAAACCAGCACACCAAATCAACGAGGCAGTAGAATAGGAAAGCCATTGTAACCCAAAAGTGTACGTGTCATACATCACCAATAATATGAGTCATTGGACTGGTGATTTTTTTTTTCTCTCAATAGACGTTGTACGAGTGGTTTTTTCTTATATCTGTTTCAGTCATTTGTAAACGCTTCTACCCTATGGATATATCCTCTTTTTGGATTGAACGACACGCCAATACAACGAAATAACCAATACAACTTAAAAAATGCAATCAAATGCGGATACCGAGTGCAAATTGCTGTGCGGCAATCAAATTGGCATCATATTTCCAACATACAGGGCCCATGGGCCATGGCTCTCTCACCACAAAAGCAAGTCAGTTAAACATCAAATCGTACTTTTGGTCACAGTAACAGAACCCTGCACTAGAAAGGTGCCAAGAACATTTATAAAACGAAAGGAACCCGGAGACGAATCCAATGCCTCCGAGAGAAGCTTCAGCACTGCTGATTCAGACAAAGTAAAGACGCTGATCTAACGTTTAGAAAGGCGGTGATGATGTACACACATTTGAGAGGAGTTTCAAACAGTATTGGTTCGGATTGTATATTCATCTGTATGAAATCGCGGATTTGACATCTAGATACTATACATAATAAATTTATATATCTTCAAATTCTTCAAAATTTTGAAAAAAATTAAAAGACATAGAGAAAAACAAATTATAGCATCTCACAAAATTTCATGAGAAAACATGACTAGATGAAGGAGAAACAAAAAAAAAAACAAACAAACTCAGATTAACAGATATATTCGCCGGTTACTTGTCTTTTTAATTTCTCCTATATATATTCATATTTTCTTATGAAATTTTGTGATATGTCATAATTTGTCTTCCTCTATGTCTTCTAATTTTTTCAAAATTTTTTAAAACTTAAAGATATATGAATTTGTTAGGTGTAGTGTTTACTAATTGTAGTATAAAATAATTATCTTTTATAAAATATGCAATCAAATCTCTATACTGAGATCTTGTTTAGGAGAGTTTAAACTTGTGTTAGAAGTGATTCACAGAGATTTCTCAAAATAGACATAAATTTCTTTAAGAAATCATTCCTACTGCACTTTATTTGACAGAGTTTACCTTTCTGACAAATTTTCTGAAACTAAAACCCTCCATAACAGATCCTAAGAATTACGCACGGCTCGTTTTTGTACTTCTTTTCTTTACATTATTGTGCTGTAAAAACTAAAAACCAATCATATTAACTCGACTTACTATGGTAGAATCTCTATTCAGAATGCACATTTTAGCATTGAACAGCAACCTAAATGTAGAGTTAGGAGTGGTCCAGGAGTTACAAGACTAACAAATTTAAAGCAGGTACTGTTCTGTTAGAAGTGCATTTTTGTTGGGTCGATGGAGGAACTGTTCTTATGCGGATTTGTGTTTTGTACGCTCAACGGCAACTTCTTATATGTACTGCACACCTTGGATGCAGGTAGTTCTGAAATCTGAAGCCTGAAGGACATTTTCTGCGTCACCCCAAACGAAAACTAATCTCTCATCTCTGCAGACCAATGCATGTTAGCCTAACTCATCAGTTTTCTATCGATGTTAGCCACCCAATTCTAGCAGAAATCGCATGGTGCTTGTAATGCTGATATAGTTGTTAATTATGATATGTATATGTATTGAACTTGAATTTGGACTTATGTATTAGTGTTGGACTCGAACTCGTTTAATCTTATTAGATTTAGACTCGTTTAATTTTGTACAGCTTTAAGTTGTATCTATATATATTGGGTTTTAGATTCTAATGTGATGTGTGATTTTAATCTAACATAATATCAAAATCAAAATCCTCAAAACCTTAAACTTAACCACTCACCACCAATTTACCGCTCTCAGGATGCGGCGACAGACACGAAACTCCTGGGATAGTGCCTAATAAAGTTTTTTTTTCTTTGCTCTGTGTCTATCTCTACTATTCTCCGCCCGGCGCGTCATCATCGTGACCGTAGTTGTTCCTTAGGTTTGTTGCATGCGCGTCTGTGCCCTTGTCTCTCTGGTGTTGTGTTATGTTGGTGTGTTTGGTTTCGAATTGTTTGTTTCTTCTCGCAGTGGTTTAGCAATCGAGATGGTGTTTGGTGGGAGTTCTTGTCCTAGAAGAGTCACAGGCGCGGGCTTTTGCGTGGATTGTGGAAATGCTTTTGTACTCTCCAGGTTCCATCATGGCGATCAGCTCACATGGTCGATGTCGCGCACACAAGCGCTTACTTCTCCCTAGCTGACGATCTTGGTTGAGCTCATCATGGTCTGTTTAGACTCGTTTGGTCTTGATTTGGTCCTAATTTAATTAGTTTTAGTTCAAATCTGTTTGGGCTCGTTTGGATCTGATTTGACCAGTTTTGGTTCTGATCTATTTTGGCTTGTTTGGCTCTTATTGGACCAAAATTCGTTCTTTTGATCATATCTATAGGCATGCCTTTGATCATGACTATTGGTTATTGATTAGTTTTTAGTTGTCTCGACTCAGTTTTCTTACTATTTTGGATTAGGAGAATGTTTTTATTGACTCTTCATCTACAAACAATTATTGATTCGTCATGATCTGCAAGCCATTATTAGGTCGTCATATGCAGTTTCGTTTACTACTTGTCGTTTTGCAGGAAGCAACTTTTAATGTTCTTATCTGAGCAAAAGATATCAGCAAGAAAGCAGTGGAAACTTCACAGGAGAAGTTCTACTCATCAAGTTTGGAGAGATAGAATTCAGTCCTGTGTATCTCTCTTTTATGAAGTAACCATAGCATTTAGCATAGGAGAGTCTGCAACACGCCACTATTCTGTAAACTCCATACATTTAATCCATCTTGAGTTTGAAAAGAGATGTTAAATATAGTATGTATATGTATTAGATTTAGACTCATTTGTCAGTTTGGACACCCTAATATAATGTGTGGTTTTAATCTAAGAATAGTTAGAGATAGAGATTAGCCGTAGACTCTGGCTCAAATGAAAATGGATAGAAACTGAGCTGTTTGAGATAGTGCAGATGCACCCTACCATACGTACAGGGCAGCACCCACAAGCATGGACCAGGCCACCACGAGCACGCCACGTAGGCTCACACATCCCGCTCGTGTGCTGGTTGTAATACAAATTACAATTTGATACATGCACCACGAAAGCCAGATGCACAGGCGCGTAATAACTGACAACGACTGGGTACGTGATGGCTGAAGAGAATGGGCAGACTGGACGAGCATCCCATCTATTTATCGATGGGGCCGCCCACTGCCTTCTTCTGCTACTCCTTTGCTTGTTTATCCAGCATGTCTTGTTAAAAAATGGCCGGTATCCCCGAAGATTTGTTGTACCATCAAAGATGGCAAATTAGTTATAGATTATCTATTGTCTAGTCCTCACAATTAGGCTTAAGTATAGATTGATCTGTCTCTAAGACCTTAGAAATAAAACGCCTAATTTAGTTCAAATTTACTCAATCTAGTCTGAATATTTATTAGACAAAACTTGATGACCTTTACTCAGCCTGTTATAACTGGGTTTTTTTTTCATGCCCTGACATGAGCCAAAAAATGTGTATGAGTCTACTCATAGCTAGTTGTAGGCAATTTAAAGGGATACTTGTTGGCAATATTTATTTCATAGCATTGTTGTGACTTGTAGTGTGCCAATAGCTCAACTAAATTGTCTTTCAATAAATAAGATGGGATTATGCCATATAATTTGATATAAAATATCGGGTCTCACACACATATATGCACTGGGCGTGGGGGGTTGTGGGCGGGGGGAGGGGGGTTGGTACTTCTAAGATAAGCTAGTTCAAGAAATAGAATAAGATTGACTTCGAGTTTCTTAAAAAAAGAGTTTTATATTATTTAGGTTAAAGTACACTTTTGATTCTTGTATATTTTTTCTCCAAGGTCCACTTATATATCTTTCTGTTGTTTTTTATTTATTATTTGTTATATATATATATTAAATTTTTGAAATTTTGACTATTGACATAAAAAATTGTATTGAGGTTCACCATATCTATACTATTATATAATGTATGAGTTTTGAATCTCTAACAATTATTTTTTTTTATAGATGTTTAATCTAAATGTTTTTTATCATTGATTTGAGAAATCTAATGGCTCATGTTTTTAGTTGGTCTTACCCCAAAAAGAGCCATATTTTAAATATACCACTTGCCCGATTAAGTACTGAATTCCTCTCTCTATCATTTTGCTCTTTAGAACTCTCTCTTAAATTAGAAGATAGCATTAGATATATAAGACTCTCACTTGAATTAGAGGATAGTATTAGACATAAAATTTGCTAAAATTTTGTACAAATTTACTTTAGTATTTATGTGCAGTTAATTATGTATGAGTTTTTGTACAATGTGGTCTAGAAGGCCTTTTGAATGTGCATGATCAGTAAATAATTTTTGAAAGTATATCAGATGACTATAATGATATGTTATTTTATGAATTTTTTTTTCCAATGCGGAATTCACATCTACGCTTACTAGTGAATATAATATAAGTAAATTTGTCATCAAACTTACCTCTATAACATTATTGTTTTATAATATTTACTTATATATAGTTATAGAAATTAATGGTCAAATTGTATTTTGGAGATGACAAAAAATCTAAAATGACATTGTCAAGGGATTGTCAAGACATATGAATTTGTTTGTTCAATGGTAGAATACGCGCGTGTTGGTCGAGACGATGGAGAGTCGAATGAGAGAAGTGCATGGGAGATTTTTATATGTTCAGGTGGAACGGATCCAGTCTTACGTCCTAGAGCATTATCTTGATACTCTACAGTGGAGAAAACCGATCCATGAATGCCATAACTATACCGTAAAGATGCTACAGTGATAGTCTAGTACAAATCAAGGAAGTCAGTCTTTTACCAAGCATTGACAAAAGGTTACAAGACCGTTGGAACAGATAGGACCTTGTTCTCAAGCGTTAAAAAGAGAGTAGCTATCTAACTTAGAATTTGATTTGGTGGTTCCTCCTTTTTTTTGTTGTTTCAATCTCCTTCCTTCTCTGCACTATCCTTTGTACTTAAATTTGATAAAAGTCAATGAATCTTCTTTAGAAATTGGGATATGACGAGATTACCATAAGACACTTTTAGATCAATTATGATTCCAGTGCTGAATTCGGAGGCAGTGACAGTAATTCTTATTTGAAAAGAAATCATGGGTTTAAAGACGATTATTTTGATTGACGAGTGAGCCCATGATATCAGGGGCCCAGCAATTGTTTTGGTTTGCTGTTTGCCACATATACGATGACAAGAGTTTCCGCCTAATAATTATTTGTGCTGAATTTTTATCACATATATGACAGTCATGATTATTTTCGACAGACATGTAAAAATAGCAACAAATGTAAGCTGTCTATTAATAGTATCCTTTCATGGTTCTATTTTGGTTGTTGAGTGGTTACCGTCTTCTATCTCACAGCTCGTAATGAGCCCTCGTATTTAAAGAACGGGTCTAGTCTTTATACTGTTATGGCAAATGGCATCCTGTTCATACTAATCCAGTAAAATCCTTGCAGGACTTAATTCTTAAAAAGATGGGGGCAAAAGCACAAGCACACCACCCTGTTTGTAGCCCACAGTGAACATAATTTTATTACGTACTCAACAGATTTGTGAGACTTCAACTTTTGCTCTCACAGGAACATATACGCGCCACCTTTTTCTCTTCCAGGCAGGAAAAGAATGCGGGCCACATGAAACGAGGGCACCACATGTCAGACGTATGATTAGATTTTTCCGTGTACCTAACGGCGTGGCTTTAAGGCCGGTCCCTCGTTCCAGTTGGCCGCACCACGTGGCGAGCGCGAGGGGCCAACCCACGTGTCACTTTGGAGGCTCGTAAAGACGGAAACCCAGCCGGAGTCATGCCGCGACCGTGTGGTTAGCGACAAAATCGAGGCCCCCATGCTTCTTTGAGAGGAGTTGCCGGAAATGTCCTCGCGCCAATTATTACGAGCTTTACTCTCCTTCGTTCGTTGTAGTTACAATTATTTGCTCTTGGTACAACACATCATCTCTGGCCGAACAGTTTTGGTGTGCACGGATCACGGTTATGATGGAGTACATATTGGCTTGTTACTACTATATCAGGACAGTTTTCCAAAATATACTTGATGAAGTAACTGAATTTATCCTCATATTGGATTGTCATAATTATGCTAAATCACATATGGATCACTTAAATATTTAAACTCGAATTTAACCCAATGGAGCCCTAAATTTACATGTTATGTTATCTATATGGATCTATCATTTAAATTTGCCTATATGTCACTTCATTTAACTTTGAATAAAACAACGCATAAAAAATCAACCAACAATTTTAATAGCCATCACTAAAAAACATACGAGTACTTTCTTTTCCAGAATGTCGATACATCAACCAACAGTTTTAATAGCCATCGCTAAAAAACATACGAGTACTTTCTTTCCTAGAATATCGATACATACATACAAATTCGTACAAATTTATTGTAGTGTTTGTGTCAATATGCTCTCCAAAATGTCACCTCAGGTGAAACCAAAATGAAGCTTGCGCTCCTCTATCTTCAAATAGGTGTCACTGTATCTTTTTTATTTTCTTTCTAAATATATGTTATTTGATAATTTTTAGACAAATTTGTATGGTGTTTTCCATATGTACCATTGTTTTAATACTAAAAGTTACTTCCTCAAAAATTTTGTCTACAAATATGGAAAAAATGCAATGTGTTTATGTATAGACAAATGTTTAATTATGTGATTTGGAGAGATGAGAAGGACAGTAATGAAGTGTTTATGCTCTTGTTTCAACTTGACATCTATTTGAAAACAAATAAAATATATATTTGTAATATTTGTGTACAAATTCGTTGGTATACATAGCTCTGCACTTTTTTTTTTCGTCTCAAAGTTCGGACGGTAAGGATTCTAAAAAAAAGTCCGAACGTTAACCCATTCACACAATGTACCGTATACCGACAAAAAGTTAACTTGAAACGTTCGCCAAGTCCGCAAGCTACCACGCCCAATCCTACGCAAGTGCACACTGCACATATGTAACCACCGTGGCAAACCAAAACACCCGAGGGTAAAATTGCCATTCCGTAAACAGCCTTATCCGTTTCCGGTCTCTCTCTCTCTCTCTCTCTATCTACTCTGCAAGCGCACCCACCCGCTCTCCTTCTCCGGTTCTTCCTCTCCTACTCCTATATATTATATATAAATCCCAACCCAAACAACATTAACAAACCCACATATACACCAACCCATTACTACTCGTTAGTTGCAAAGTTTCAGGTTAACCACACTGATCGAGATGGCCGGGAGTGCGAGATCGGCGGCGGCGAAGCACGCATACCGGCTGTTCGCACCGTCTCGGGGCGCGGCGGCGAGGTGCCCGGGAAGCCCCGGCACGGTCGACGAGTTCGACGAGTCGGACATCTGGGGATCTGTCAGCCCGACAGTTATTGACACCAGCCCGGCCGAGTTAGCCCGGGCTCGTCCGATCCCACCTGCACGGCACGGGCGGAAGAAGCCGTTGGATCGGGCCGCCGGCGCCGCTCCCGGATCGATGCCGGTTAACATACCGGACTGGTCGAAGATCCTCGGAGGTGAATACAAGGAGCACCACCCCTGTGAGTGGGAGCTCGATGACGACGACGGCATGGTGGGCAGCGGTGGCTCGGTGATACCACCGCATGAGCTGGCTTGGCGCGGCCGGGCCGCGTCCCTGTCGGTCCACGAGGGGATCGGTCGGACGCTCAAGGGGCGGGACCTCAGCCGGGTCCGGGACGCGGTCTGGAAGCAGACCGGGTTTGAGGACTGACCGGAGAATTAATCGGCAGTTCATTCAGCCATAGCCTAGCGATCGATGATGAGTACTAATTGCTGTTCTTTTTATTTTTCCTTTTGCCATAAGAAAGAATTGGGGGCTTGGGGTTAGTTGTATGGAGATGTAGGAGAGTGGGGATTGCTGTTCATTGATGATGCGTGACTGTTCTGAGAGCACCTGGAGAAGGGTTAATTAATTCATGTCTTGTTAGAGATAATCTGGGTGATTTCACCTTGTTTCAGCGATGCCGCTTTGTAATGCAGAGAGTTAAAAAAAAATTCTATTTTCACCTGGAGAAAGCAAGGATCTTGCATGCTTGTTGCACCTTCTTTCAAGTAAAATGTTTTTTGAAGACTTGGATCTTAATCTGAGCATCATTGATAACTTTTTTTCTGCAACTGCTAAAAATCATCTAAGTGGAAAATTTTATGAATCAAGTGTTATCTGAGGTGACGACATAAATAATCACAGGAGTAATACAATTTTATAGCAAAAAATAATCACACCAAGAGCTGGGTACAAGCGAGAATCTTTTTAGACAGTACTGTGTGACATGCTGCTGATTTAGTCGATTACTAAAATAGATTTTTGTTCCATGAAAAAAAATTAAAAATGATAAGACAAATAAGGAAGCTTGGGGTGGCGAGTTTCCGCACCAGATTAAGAGGTCAATTATTGATCAATTATACCAGTAGGCTATGGATAAACGATAATGGCATGGCGTCTTTTTCCCCACACTGTAGCTGGATAAGATCATGTAGGCCCCTCCTCCATACTTCTCAGGAAAACTGACTTCGTCTCGTCCTAAGCCGTAGCGAGGTCACCAGGAACATTAAATAATAAATGAGATAAAACTGTTATTTTGGTTAACCAATTTTAAAATTAGATGTTGTTATGATTTAAATTTTTTGAAGATACTATTTTGATATCTCAACTTTTAAATATTGATCTAAAATTTTTTTTGTATCACTAACAAGTGGGTTCGAGTCAATAGATCAGTGATACGAAAATTTACTAAACTCTATAATTTTGAAATAAAAAGAACAAAATAAAATATGACCCAAAAATTGAGGGATCAAAAGGGGTTTCAAAAAAATTAGGCCTAGAAGTGACTTAGACCCAAAAGTTAGAAGACAAAAATAAATCTTTTCCAAACAAAAAGAAAAGAAAAATGTAAGGTTTTGTACGTAACAAATGGTGTGGCTGAGCTTTGCCTCCAATGTTACGAAATCGACTGATGTGATGTCCTCGGACGTCTACATAAATAAATAAAATGCAACAATTTCAGAGCTCGCTATTTGGATTTTTGGGCCGCGAGAGGTACGTCCGTAGGTGACAGGGTGGACGGGAAGATGCAGCAGGTCTGATATTTCTGTGGGTGCACCACGTCTCTTTTTGTGGTAGCATGTATCGTTGCTCTACATCAGAATTTGTCGGCTAAGATGAGTAGATGCCCTTGGGACAGCGGCGACTGCAGCGAGCTGCACGATGATTTGGCTATTTGCTGGGCTCAGCTGCAGCTAAAATTGGAGCAAGTTCGATACCAGTGTTCGTCGGATCCTTCTGCTCTGCATCAGAATCGCATGGGGAGACTGCAGTACAAACAGTGATAGTAGTCGTGTACTACTTACTACTAGTACTGCACTCCATATATAGTGCGCATTCATGCAGTTTGTCGTGTCTGAGCCCGACCGTGGAGAGGAGGCCGATGCGCCGGTGCACCCGTAAGTTAATTTGGCAGGACGTGGCGGTTGCGGGTAGCGACAAGACGTGTTTACCGTCCCATAAGACCATGGGAACCCTGTGGGTGATCCCACTTCTCGCAGCTGCTGGTTTCGGTGCACCAGTTTGCTAGTGGACAGTTGTTGAGGTCACTGGTCATGTTAGTTTTGTTCTTCATGAACCGGCCCCACACATCTGATATTTTCTAGGGCCTTCTTGGATCTCATAAATTGGACATTGAGCTTTGGAATGGGTAAAAAAAAAACAATGGTATATAGAGTAATATTGCATTGGATCACATCTTAATGTACAATATTGTGTGTTTCACTAATCAAATAGAATTAATTCTATTTTGTTAGTCTTATAAATCACACCCTTGAAATTTTATAATAATATATAACAATATTTTCTATCATCCATTAGTTGGACAAATATGTTGTAGTGAGGATTGGGAGTTGTGCCGAATTATTCTCCTTTCCTGTTTATGAACATACAGTTTTAACCAATATTTTCCTTTTTCTGATTGGCCTGAGAATTCCATTACGAGTTGAGCTTTTGGATAGTACAAACACCAGTCGAAATCAGTCGTCAGCCTACTCAAGATAAAGCACCTCCAATTACCAAAACACGATAAAAAATAAGATTTAGAGCCTATCAATATTAGTAGAGTCTGCAAGGCGTTCCCTTGATGTGGTGTTTTGCTCAGTAGCAATAGTACGAGTCTCCCAAATCGATACGCCACAGTACATATCGGGAATCAGTCCAAAGACGCTTACATCCAATTGTTTCACTCTCAAACTCATCAGAAACGTCTGTTTATGACTCTTGTCAATACAGCAGCACTTGCGTTGGATGTCAAAAAAAAAAAAATGTCTTCGTCATTGATGATGGACGGCATCTCAAGTGTCTCTCTTGCTGAAAAGCAAACATCCCATCGATCGATCACATCGGGGTGACGACGCGGCAGGCTCGCCGGCGATTGGTTTAGCCACCAAAGGTGGTTTCAGGTTTGGAAAAGATGTGGTATTATTATGCCAAACGAGTTTGGTTCTTCAGACAAATTGTGTACCATGACACCACCATGGTGTCCCCTAATGCATGATTTGCTTCATGAACTTTTGTGGCACTGCTCTGTGCCGTCTTTCACTTTATAGTGGTTGATCAATCTGTTTGGCAAGCATCCTCGAGCTCAGACTAAGTATTTCTTTTGAGTAGCAACTAGCATATTGCCATTTGTTCTGACAGGGCACCATCAAACATCAGTACTAGAGTTGGTACTGATGTCCACCGGCACTGATTTCTTGCTGATCACCAAGATTACCAGCCGACAAAGCTTTACAGATTTGACACATTTTAAATACTTTTTTAGCCAAGCTACGAGGGAAGTAATTTTGTGCCATGACATGATCCAAACAGTTTTTTGGATCCTCAAAAAGGAGGTTGTCCCAACACTGAGAGGGAACTGTATTAGGGTCTATTTCGACACAAGAATTTTTTTAAAAAATTCTATTGATTGTTATTAGATGTTTTAACTTTTCTAAAATTTCTACATTCTAAACAGAACCTTAAAATACTCTGCGAAAGGAAATGGGAATTTAACTTCCATTTTCACAACCAATCCTTATCTTCTTTCTGGTACCGATGGGTGAGAAAGAATTGGGCATAACAGCAAACCAACGAAAAAATTGGGAATTCCATCCCCTCAAATTCCCTTTTTATTCCGATCAAACCCACTGTTTTGGGAGGTAGTTTTGAATATTCTTACAAATTTGGAACTAAACGTCATCTCAGCGTGACTGGTGTCTCTGCCTTTCTGGACAAACCGGCACTACTCAAGGGTGTCATTTGTGTCGTCCAGGATGGTTACTACCTTCGCACCAGAAGGAGTGAAACTTGTAACTACAGATACAGTTGGGCATTGATTGCATGGTGAGCCTACTCATCACAATATTTCACCAGATCTTTTGTTTCTTATAAGAGCGAACGATTTATGAGGTCACCCAATAAAAATTCCGATCTTTGGAACAAATTGGCTAATTTTCTTTTTCACGAGTCACCAAATAAAAATGACCCGCACAGCAGAACGGAAACGGCCAATCCACTAAAAATTGCACCTCAAGAGTTCGTAGGGACAGGACTTAACATCTTGAATAGGACCAAGCATCTAAACTTGCAGAAACCAGCACTGTTCATATGGCGTCGTTTATGTTAATTTGAGCAAAACATGCCACTTCACATATAAATTCTGCAACTTATGGGCTGCAAGTGGAATTTGGATGAGCCTGTGGATGGCAATGCTTCACCTGATATTTTCAGGCAAAAGAAACGGCAGTTTCAGGTCCAGATGAAACTGAAAGAGCGTGACAATTGATTGACGTACACCCCAAAGCAGCATATTCCCTGACGAAGAATCGCATCTCTAAACTCAAAATCAAATTAAAAATATCTTGCATTCATACATCCAAAGAACCTGCAGACAAACATGCTGCACCTTACATACATAGAATGTTTTGCTTTGCCTCGCATATTTGCATGCGCATTTCTCAAGAGCAAGTCTCAGGTTTCTTGTGGGCGACACCGCCGTTCGTGCTCGTTGAGCTGCATCCATCAAGCTCTCGCAAGATCTTTCGGATGGTCTCTGAGAGATCTTCACCGTTCATTTGCTCAGATGGGACGTTCTTCTCCACTTCCAAAACCTGTACGTATGACAGCAAAATGACATGGCACTAACATTAGAACAAAGCACTTTACCGGTAAGAGAGGAAAAGCACTTTACTGGTGATCTTTTGTGCGTCTTTTGTGATCTCTTCCATGAATCGATCTTCTCCATCAGCGGACCGAACTATGGGACTCAAAAGAATAAGCAAAGCATTAAACGTGTGAAAGAAGTTAGTACATAGTGCATATGATAAATTTGAAACAACCAATAGTACTTCATTGCATCCATATTCCAACAAGATTGCAACAATAACAACAATCGAATAAAAGTCGAGAGAGAAAAATCGATCGAATCACCTGCCCAACAACAGTTTTGTAGTCTTTTCGGCACTTGAATTGCCTCCGGTCGCCCTCACTAGACATCGCATACACCTATTTCTTGCCACTTTCGACTAGGCTAGCTATTATTGGGAAACATTGGAAGCAAATGAAGATTATTTTTATGCACGAGGATTTGGGACAACCTGGCACAGAGTTTTGTTTCAAATAAGTGATGCCTGCCATTGTGGCATGAACATAGTCACAATGAAGGCATGAAAGTACAACTATACAGCCAAAGTTTTTATTTTTTATTTTTTGCGAGGAAGCCAAAGTGTTGTTACAAAAGGCATGACAAAATAAGCGTTACAAACATCTTTTCCAACTGCCTATCGACATAAGCTGTGATCCTCTCCTTTACATCTTCATGGTTCAAAAGCTTTCTCATTCAGTTACAATGTGCAATGCAAGAAGACAAAGCAAAGAGGCATTACCACGCATGACGTACCACTGCAAATGTACTATGACAAATATAGTGGACTTGAGTCCTCCAATCTATTCAAATGGATTGTCTAGACTAATTTATGATCTAAAATAAAAAATATATTTCCTTATTTTTTTCATCGTGATTATGCAAAATGTTGATTTTTATTAAATAGCCTGCATGTGCGTGCAGTTTGTACTACATTTTGGCATATTCATGTCCCACTACAACATGAAAAATTCCTACAAAACCAATTTTTATAAAATTGTATAAGACTCACTTTCTAATTATTAAATTAGGTGAAATATGGTGAGAATTTAATGACACCTATTGGATTACAATCTTATATGATATAAATTATGAATATATCATCGACCACACATTCATATATTCTAATTGTCAAAATTGGGTTTGATGTTTGTTATGTGAGATGATTTCGCAGAACTTGTAATGTTCTATTGAGGAGTGGGACATAGGCCCACTATTTTTTCTGCGTTTGTCTACATATTGTGCAGCCCATTTGGCCCAAACATACTAAACCCCACTTACACCCAACCCCCCCACCCCCCCCCAACGAGTTAAGCTTTCTATCGCTGAGCTCCCACATTTTTGTGCGGCGGCGGCGGCGAGGGCTCTCACCGGTTTCGGGCAGGCGCCAGCTCCTCTCCCTCCCGGTCTTCCCTTCCGCCTCCTGTACTTAGTTGGACTAAACGAGGTCAAGTTCCTGGAGTAACCGCGCACTCTCACAGACTCACACACTTGCCATGAGAGGCCTCCAGCTCTCGCTGAACCAAACCCAGAGGGTCCGCCTCCAGTCCGCACTCCACGAGCTGCAAAACCTCGCCCCCGCCGCCGCCTCCGTCACCGTCGCCGACTCCATTCCCGTCAACCACGAGGACAATATACTCAAGTAAATAACAACACAACACCACCCCCCCGCCACCCCCCCCAAACCACCCGGTGTGTGTGTAGTGATGATGCTTTGCCGTGCGCGCGCAGGGGGCATGGGACGTCGGAGCAGGACGGGGAGTTGGTGGCGACGCTGTGCGGGGTGGTGGAGCGCGTCAACAAGCTGGTCTACGTGCGGGCGCTCCGGGCAAGGTACTCGCTGCCCTTTTGATTTGCTAATGTGTTGTATGCGAGGAATTCGTTTGTTAAATTCATGTGACCCATGATAAAGTCCGAATGATGATGGGGCAACTGAGGAGCGCGATTAAATGTAGTTTCCAGTGGTGAAAAAAAAAATTTGAACTGCTTTTGCCAGTTTGTACTGAATTCTGCTTAGAGGATTTATTGGATATTTGTTGGATGACCGATCAGTTTTGAATCTGAACATTGGAAGAGATGTTCTCACACTTTTGAGTGAATCGGCCTGTAAATATATTCATTTAGACTGGGAAAAAAAGGAGATATTGCTGTTGTTTACGATCAACTGGTTCATAAATTGAGTTAGCTTTTTTTTAATGAACTAAATTGTTTTGTGAATGCATAGTTGATGTTGAAATAAATTGAATCGTAATGTTTTATTAAATACGAGGTTTGGTATATTTCATAGAGAACTTGTGCAGGATCAAGTAATTGTTTATGACAAATATTGGGTCTTGTTTGTTATTCTGATCAATATCATGGACTGCAGGTGTATTAGTTCTTAATTTGATTGCTTTACTGAAAAATAAGACATCAATACAGCATGGTGAATTGTTGTATAAGAGCAAGTATCTGGGAAATTTGTTAAAATTACTCGAGGAATGCTGACCTCTTGAACTCAGAAGAAAAGAACAATTCATCTGTCCTGCTAACTTGTTTGATTGTATATACATGAAGGGAGGGATTAATAGTACATTGACTTGTAAACGTTATGCTTTTCTTGGAGCAAAGATTTTGTTTATCTGATTCTGCTTTACAAAAAGTTTGTTGCAAAATGAACTTACAAGTTACAATTGAGATTGGTAAACAAACCTTTTAGGCTTAGTTCAGTTGTCGTTTGTTACTTTTTCAGGTATAAGCCAGAGGTTGGTGATATTATAGTTGGTCGTGTCATTGAGGTGTGTTCATTCAATCCATTTTGTGGCACTTGGAGTTTCTTCTCATTTTATATGCAGGATTTGTGCAAGGAATGTGTTGCATTCCTGAATTTAATAACACAGTATTATTGATAGCTATCCATGAAAATGCTTTATGCTTTAATGGCTTAGTTTGCGTCCGTGCATAATATTATTGAATATAGGTCAAAAATGTAGATATTAGATGTGTTTAGCTGGATCCCAACAAATATGTTTATATTGAACTTATTTTCACTCTTGCATTTTGATATTGGTGAATTGCTCTGACTATTTCCTAGGTGTGATGTCTTATTGCTGAGACAGTCAACCATATGATGAATAGAGTGTATTGGTAAAACTGGTTGTTGCTATTGCTTAGTCATATTGTCACTGAGTGAGAATTCATTATTGTTTACTTTATGGTCCCACCAGTTCAGTATCCATGTAAACGTGCAGTCCATTTTAACTGATATCACTTACTGTGTTACCTTATTTCCTCAAGATTGCTCCTAAGCGCTGGAGGTTGGAGATAAATTTTAGCCAAGATGCAGTTTTGATGCTTTCGTCTATGAACTTGCCTGATGGAATTCAGGTATGCTGCTCCACATCTTTCCCTTGCACATCAATTTTTACGAATCAACAGATCCTAATCACTAAGCCAGCAACAACCTTGACATGCATCTCAAGCACTCTTTCTAGCTGGCTTATGCATATTGAGCCTCTGGCTTTCTTAGATACATAGAACACAGAGTAGCCACCAAGAAATTAGTCATGTTCCTTGCCTGCTGGGAGTTGTGTATCAATTGTTGTAGATCTAGTTATTCTCTAGGAGTGCAATTGGAATAATATTCTAGAACACAAACTTTTACTGTCACATTAGTTTCAAAGAGGATAATGATTGCCATAATTACAAATTTCTACAACTGGTCCTCTCCAAGATGCCCCATTAACTAAAGTTGGTTTTTCATTCCCCTGTTAGAGAAGGAGAACTGCTGTTGATGAGCTTAATATGCGGAGTATTTTTGAAGAAAATGATGTTGTTTGTGTAAGTATCATACTCGACATTTTCCTTTGAAGGTATAAGAATTAGTTTTCTTTTGGGGCGGGTATGAAAATATAAATCATTTTTCTTTGAAGTTATCATACTCCATCATGTCCAGTGACTAGTGAAAACCATTTTTTTCTATGTTTTTCTGTTAGTTGCTTATATATCTATCCCGCTGGTGACACCTGGTGTGAATGAAGCATGTTAACCGTTTGGTTATCATTGTCAATTAATTATCTTCTTGTATTTGTCGGCACCTGTTATCTGCAATAAAATTAACTAGTGTCAATGTCATTCGTTCTGCCTCTACTTGCTATTCGTGACATTGAGGCATTATTTTTACTGTTCCTTGGCTACCATCATTCAATGTCAATTCAGAGGATTCTGCAGAATTTCAATAGCAGATTAACAAGAACCTTACACTGTTGCACCAGTTCCAAGCCACTTGGGAATGTTGCATTTTTCCTGTTACTTCTGTGGTGATCCTTTGGCCCTTTGCACTGATGGATCAGAAGATTGATAATAAAACTCCATATATTAAGTGGCGCTTTTAAGATTAGTTCCTCACCACTTAAACTTCATTGAGTCAAGACTACCCAGTGAGGTTCCTAATTAATCACATGGAATTTTTGTACCTGGGTCTTGAATTTGTTTTCACTTGCACAGGTCTTGGAAATAAGGAAATGCAGCATGCTCTAACCACTGAATAACCATATGGTAGTTACTAATTTTCTACTTTTTAGACATTATTCATCTTTGTAAACTATATGGACCCTCTCAATACATTAAATTGACTTAATGGAAAGCCGCATAATCAGTTGATTTGATGAATTTTTTTTTTGGCCTTGATTTGATGAGGTTTTTGTTTGCCTGAAGTGGTTCTGAAGTAGGCAAATCTCATGTTTATGGCATGCTGTCTTTAAGTTGTCCGAACAATCTATGAAGAGATCAGTGAATGAAAATCCGTTCCAGCATTGGGCGGATATGTTAACCTCCATTCCCTCCAGCTGCGAAAGAATGCATGGTTTTGGCAGCATGTTTACAAGTCATCTTCATATACTAGCCCTAGGATGCTGTAGGCAATTGCTTCAATTCCATCAATATTTGATCTTTGGACCATTCAAAGTTGTTAGTTTATTGTGGGGTGCTGAAATTAACTGAGAAATAAGTTTGGCTTTACTACATTTGGTGCTTGACTTGCTGAATCTTTGACATAGAGGTGCTTGGTTACGTCTGATTGTTGAGTTATGAAACTGGGATCATGCTTGTTTCTTGGCTATAGGAACTGTGCTGTTTAGATATTGGTAATCAGAATTGTCTGCACCATCAATCTTCTAATTATTATTTTGAGTGGATGACCACTGCTTGAAATGTGATGCTGCTGCTTTGGGTCGATTAATTTTCAGGCTGAAGTTCGTGGTTTCCAACATGATGGATCTTTGCACCTACAAGCAAGAAGTCAAAAGTATGGAAAGGTACACGGTGAAACAGCCCACTCTATCGGCTATTGATATTGCAGTTGCCAACCAGTTTCAATTACTTTTTTTGTATTGTTTTTGGTACTGTTATCCATGTGATCCCTTTAGATCTTCCTACAGTAGTCCTGCATTATTGGAAAAAGGTTGCTGCCCTTATGATCCTAGGTCTTTAGTGTGCATGCAAAAGTTGGTTAGCGTCTGCCATCTGATGCAATCATGCAAAACACATTCATGCTGCATACAAGCTGTCATCACACCTAAATTTTCCCAGAATCCAATGTTGATACTTTGGTTGGCCCATGATTTGATGTACTCTATTTACACTATTTTGCCTTTCCAAAATTCTAACATAATTTTCTGAGAGAACACTAGGTTGTTACTGATTTGTCTTAAGGTGCTCTTTGGTGCAGCTTGAGAGGGGTCAATTGCTCACAGTCCCTGCTTACTTGGTGAAACGACGGAAGCAGCATTTCCACCATCTTGAGCAATATGGTGTTGACTTGATTCTTGGATGCAATGGATTTGTCTGGGTGGGTGAGCATGTGCTAGGGGGTGAAAATACTATGATGGAAGGCCAGCCGGAGAAATTGAGTGCTGAAGAGGAGGCTTTCACCCTTCTAGAAACAAGAAAGCATATTTGCCGGCTTGCCAATGCTGTGCGTGTGCTTTCAGCCCTGGGATTCACTTTGACTGCTGAACTGGTCCTCGAGACAGCTGAGGTGAGTGCATCATCAAATATTGAGATCAACGACATGCTTGGAGCTGAATTTTATGTCCAGACAGCAGAGAGGGAGGCCAACCGTCGAGCTGCTCTGTTAAGACAGAAGAGCGGAGGAAGGTAAAATTTGTGGCTCCTGGCTGCCTGATTTGCAGAGCGACAATGCCTGTTTTGTAAGGTAAGAGAGGATAACACCTAATCAGTGCTATTGTACGAAAATTGAGATAGATGCAAGACATTGCAGATTCACTGAGCTACATCTACTTTGGTGGTGTGCCACTGTGCATGCAATTGATGGTAGTACGAGAAAAGGGGAAATGCAATTGCTTGGGGCTAGCAGAGCTGAGTCTACCACTCACCCTTTTGATTGGCCTTCGATGCGCTTTGGTGGGATTTAATAGTAAATGTGAATTGCGAAGGGGGCTTGGATGCAATTATATGCTTTATGACCCCTTTTTCTTTGAGATTTATGATTAGCTTTTATTGTGCGAAAGCGTTTGTTCCCCACCTTAGATTATCTCCGGTGCTTATCTGTATTAGCACTTTTGTGCGCATGTTAACCTCCGAAGGTTGTGTTTGGTCCGAGCCTACAAGAAAAATAGTACTAGTAGTAGGATAAACAGAGAATTAGTTAGTACAGAGTCATCTCACCAAACTTAAGAGGCTATTAAAGAATGATTAAATCCTCACGACTAATATTACCTAACCACACATTCATTGGCACCAAGAAGAGGATAAAGAAAAGTAATTAAACACAACTATTACAGCAGAGACGGCAACACTTGGTTCCCAAATTCCTTTCGTCAAACAGACACACACAATTGTCCCCAAATTTCCCTACTTGTTTTAAACATGGGAATAAAAATTGGAAGATTGTCTTTGTCTTAAATATTTGTTTCTTTCTGTCCATCTTGTTGGATATTTTGGTTATTCCACAACAAATTATTTCTCAATTCTTTTCTACTATACCAATTACCAAACAAGGGCCTGCACCAACTCTAAGGGACAGATTTTAAAACAAATCCTCACTCATCTTTCGATTGTATGCCATGATTTTCGTTCTCGTTTCTATGTTCATCAAACGCTCCCCTAGCTACTAGTTAACGGACACATGCAGCATATATTGTAATACATCAAGATACACAATTCATATAAATTACCACAATTATATTCAATGACATATCATTAGATATAGACATGACATCTAGTCTTTTTAAAAGCATAATGCCCTGCAATGAGAGACCAACATGAGAAATTTTATGATACATATAGCATAATTGTGGAGATGGGTACCCTAGCAAAAGGGTTTAATTTAACGTGGGAATTAGTAAGACGGAAACGAGACATGAACAACTCAAGGGAAAAAAATTGCAAATACAAAACTCATATTATATAGATATTTGTGAGTTGAATTTAAGGGAAAAAAAGTTTATTTGTAAGCCAGAACCTTTCCAAAACAAATCTATTACAACTCTCGTGGTCTCCCTAACCAAAATTTCTGCCCTGTGTAAAAAACTTTCCTGGTCTCTCTAACCAAAATTTCTTCCTTATGTAAATAGAACGTCCTGCCGGAAATCACCAGTACCAATGAATTCTGCCACGAACAAGTGATCCAAACAATCCACACACACAGAGGATCAAGCAGTCATCTCCGTGCTGATGATGGTTGGTCACATGATCCTACAGTTAAACAATGCGTCTCGTGCTATGTTATAAAACCAGCTCTGGTATAATTTATCAGTTTTTGTTGTAACGGCTTTGCTGAGACAGGACAAAAAAGTGTCCCTTTCTTCTCCAAAACGGTAGAGCATATCGGGCCCAATGCTCGGAGGGAGCCCACCTAACAACAACAGCTAGAGGATAGGCCTGCATAACTCCGGCCCAGCGAGCTGTAGTTGTACTCTCCCCATCCCCTTACGGGACCCAAACCAAAAAAGCTGGATGCTCACGAGCTACATGCGGCATGCCCAAAGTCGGCTCGCCTCGGCTCAAATATATGCATATATCAAGTGCCTCCCAACTAATCTCAAAGCACACGTGGCATGCTCAAACCAATATTATTAAACCCAGATCAGACAGGTGGTCAGATTTTAAAAATCTAGACGTGTGGTATAGATCAGGCTAGGTACCCTCACGAGATCGAAAAAGCAGTTGGACAAAACAAATTGACTAACCTAGCCAATTTTCATCTGACCTAGTTAACCCAGTTGAGTTTCAAAAAATCATTTGAGTCAAAGTTTAGCCTTTGTACTTAGTGTTATTTGCCTAGTTTGATTTAAACTTATAAATCTAATAAATCAGGAGGGGTTTAATTTTATTTGAGACATCTACTTCAAATAAAATTTTAGCTTAAAGAATAAACTCAAAATTTAAAGTACTGGTTCGACCAAACTTAAGTTTATTTAAAAAATTGAAATAGTGAAGCCTGATAAATTAGACTAAACAAACTCTTAGATTTAGATGGTGACTATCTACTCTTGAGAAGAGAGAGGGAGACATAAAGAGACAGAGCTCAAAGTCCACACTTCGACCAGACAATCACTCTATATTCCGTCCTGAGTAATGAGTGCCGTCTTTGTGGCTTTCCATTCTGCACACCATCCAGAGCATCGGCCACGCTCCTTGCCTCCTTGCTCATAGTCTAGCGCATCAACCGACATCTGGCACGTCTCTAACGTCCCACGCACAGCTGATATCCCACGTCTCTAACGTCCCACGCACAGTTGATATCCCACATCTATGACGTCACCCTCTTTGTTGCCGTCTCTGTGCACGGCAGCCCTCCAGCACAAATGGCGCCCTCTCTGTCTTCTCGCATGTTGGAGACTGGAGACAACAGCTTTAGAGAGGCTCAAATCTGACAACATCTTTGACGACCTCAAACCTAGCGTCATCCCTCCTCCCAATATACGAACGGTCCATATCTTAGCCAAGCGGTGACCTGTGCAGCGGTATCCCAATCCGGCGAGGTGAGTGATACACGAGCCGGGTCAACATTTGTGATTTTTGGGATTGCTGGAGCCGATCTCGGGCTCAGTTTCAAGCTCAAATACGAGCTGAGCTGGTTGGGCTCGCTCGAGCTCGGCTCGTCGGCGGCCCTACGCCCCCATGTTAAGTAGTCAACCCGCCCTCCCCGTTCCTCGTTTCGGTTCGCGCAGTCGTCTTCACCCTTCACCTCTGGCATCGAAATCCACTTCCATCCCACATCTCCATCTCATCAGTTGTTTCACTCCAAACCCTAGTAATTTCCTCTTCCCAATCTCCTTGCAGTCTACAATTCGATGTTTTGCTTCTATACGCTTCTCCTTGGTCTCCACCGATCCTTGCTTCTCTCTGTACTCGTCTTTTTTTTTTTAATTTTTTTGGATTTGGACTGCAATATTGTCACAATTTTAGCGTTCGTTAATCATGCTTTGGTTTTTCCATGACATTAATCGGTGTAAATTTGCGTGCTTTTATAGTGTTTATGATACTCAGTTTTTCCTGTTTGATGCAATCATGGTATTCATAGTGGATACAAATATACAATTTGGATCTAGTTCTGAAATTAGTTTTAGTTTTTTTTAAAGTTCTATTCGGGGTTTGGGTGAGGGAAGTTTACTTTGGTACTTTTTAGATGAGATGCTGGTGTAAGGCCAGTGTCTGTACTCTGCTATCCTTCATGTGAACTTGGTACTTTAAAGTTTATGCCAGTATTGGGAATTTAAGTAGCTTAATTATGTGTAATAATGTAACCCCGGATGCTGGGGTCAACACATAGTAATTGAACTGGTAAATATTTGGACTTAGTCTGAACAGCTAGATATTATGGAGATCTTAATGGAAGCCAGTACAACTTTGTCTGAAAAGTGAAAACTAATGCGGAACAGTACTACACATATTGGATTGTCCATGCTTAATGAGATTGTCTGTAATGGCTTATGTGGAACAGATAGAAGTTAACAACACTATTATTTTTTGCACTATTTACAAGTAGTAACTCATGATTGTTGGTGATGAAGAAAATTAAGAGCTGCTGATTGGTGTTGTATTTTCTCTGGATTCACGGGAAACTATATGGAAGAAAGTGGTTAAGAGTATGATTTTCTTTTAAACTTGATCTTTGGCCTCAAGAAATAAGCAAATAAATGGACAGCTGTGCTTAGTAAATTTTTCATTATCCCATTACTTTTATTAGTTTTATCGTGTTGTTTTGTTGATATTGTCATGATAATTTTGTTTGAAACCTTTTCTTCAGGTGCCTGCTATTTTCACATTTACATGTGTAGAATGCCTCCAGGGCAAGGCTCTTCAGTGTCAACTGGTAAGAAACCCAAAGTTGATGAAGCAGGCAATTCAAATGAAAATAGCAGCAAGAGTAGGAGGAGTGCTTCTTTGTTGCTTGGCTTGTTCATAGTATTCCTTCATGGCTCCTGGGCTGTTTATCATATCCAGTTTGCAAATCTTCCTTTGCCCCTCAATGCTGAGCAGGCTGGCAAGCGGGGTTTCTCAGAAGCTTCTGCGCTTGAGCATGTTAAGTACTTAACAGGCTTGGGTCCTCATCCGGTCGGTTCAGATCCACTTGATCTTGCTGTGCAGGTTGTTCCTTTCATGCTGTTTGCTTCAACATTTTTAATACTTGGACAGCTTTGACATTTTCTTCTTTAGTTATAGTTCTAATTTCAACATTATTCTTACCAAGTATTGCATCTCCCTTGATGTGATTCAGGTATCAATGTATTCTTTAAATAGATGTGACTAGAATTTTCCATTATAGAGCACCTAATTGTTGTTGAACTACTTCATGCAGGATTCTATCTAGGTAGCTTCAAGTGATAACACTTCCCACTTCTTGTAATTCAAGATTTGGTCTAGATGATAATGTTTTGCTAACTGTAGTTTCTCTGCATATCCAAGTATATGCCTAGCACTTTCTATATATTAATCCACTGTGCAGCCTTACCATTGGACATAAAATTGTAATAGTCCACTTATGATGTATAACAAATGGCAGCCAATTCGGCATGCACTTAAGATAAGAAACTTCAAGTTAAGTAAGGACCAAGGAGCCATATAAGGATTTCCTCCTGCTCTTTTTCAGTGATTTTGTTAACTCTCTTGCTTTCTTCCCCTGCAGTGTTGTTATGGTACATCTCAATGTATCCGATGATATCATTTTAAAAACAAAACATTTTTGTGAAACATTATCTTTTGGTTGTACTATCCATTTGACATGCCCATGCAATAGTATGTATATGCAGAAGCAGAAAAAATAAAGAAGATGGCTCATCGGGAGGTTGATGTTCAAGTGGAGCTGTTCCACACAGATATTGGTGCAAATCATCTAGTTGCTGGTCTTTTCAAGGGAAAAACTCTCTTGTATTCAGACCTTAAGCATGTGATATTGAGAATTGTCCCCAAGTATCTAGCACAAGCTGAGGAAAATTTGATTCTGGTTTCTTCTCATATTGACACTGTTTCCACAACGTAAGGCTCAATATCTTCTCTTTTATATGGACAGTTTTGCTTGTGCTGCTTGGCATCAAGTAATGAAAGCAATGTAGTGTAGTAGTATGATTATAGTTAGCAAGGTAGCGTATTTGAATTCCTTTTTGATACTTAGAGGCCAACTTGGTAGGTTGCATGCTTGCATGCTTTCTTTTGTGTAAAATGTTGTTATATTTGTGAAAATCCATTTCCAAATATCATGTAGTAGTGGATTGAGGAATGGGTGGACTAGAAGAAATGAATATGGAAAACAAAGGGGAAGTAGGAGAATATAAGAGCAGACAAGTTCACTTTTCCTTAACTAGGTGAGATATCCTTACACAAAAGTTGCCAAAAATAAATAACGAACCTTGCATGTTAGTGGGATTTACTGAAAAGATATTTAAGATGTAGCTTGTAAAGCTTCAACTAGAATATAACTCCCAGGCATGTTTTGAAAGTACCCTCCAGATGTGATTGGCAGTGTATTATGTTTTCTTTTGTCCGATCATTCTTTTGAGGATGATTTTCCAAGCAATTTAGATTGGGGTCATTGAACATCTTAGTCAGATCCTAACAGCATAAGACTGCTTTCTTGATACATTGGTTATTGCAATTTCATAGCTATTGAAATAGAAATATTTAATTTAATAATTACTGTGTTTATTTTTTTTGTCCTTTTTCTATTGTTGATTCTGGAGAAATAAATATACTTCTATATTTTCAGAGAAGGTGCTGGGGACTGTAGTTCATGTGTGGGTGTCATGTTAGAGCTTGCACGGGGAGTGTCTCAGTGGGCTCATGGGTTTAAGAGTGGTGTCCTCTTTCTATTCAATACTGGTGAAGAAGAGGGTCTTGACGGTGCCCACAGTTTTATAACACAGGTTAGTATCTTCCATACTTCATACATCATTCATGTTCTAACGAGTTCCTGAGTTTACATTTTTACTATGGCATTGGGCATTCAGTTGGGTTTTTTTGATGATCTCATGTTGCATTCTTCTTGAAAAATCATTGAAGTCATGGGTAGATTTGGCACAATCTCTTTTGAAATTGTAGCCCAGGAATTGGAAACCAAATCATTTTATGGGTTTGTTTGGATAGAGTAAGATTGTGAGGCTAAGTCTCCCATCTGTAGCCAAACTGAATGGTTTGAGAAAAAGGACATGTGGAGGCCTTTTCCTTTTTTTAGTCCCTTAGGATTGATCTGGCCTCAAATATCTTATTAGATTTTCTTCCTTCGGTAATACTTCATCAAATTTGCTAAATCAGGACCGAGTGTTCTTTTTTGATTGATAAAAGGTTACTAGTAAGTTTTCAAACTTACTTTATCTGTGCATAACCAACCTATAAATCAGCTTACTTAGTCTAATTGATATCCATAAAATGACATAGTCTATTGAGGGAATGAAGGAAAATGACATGAATATGAGATGCAAATCAGCATCACCTATTTGCTTCCACTGCTTGTGCTTTCTAACATGTCACTGAACATGGGTCTTTTCTTCTGTGGATGCTAGAAAATCTATCCATACACAATACTCTTATAATTTAGAATTCACCATTGATCATCCGTAATTTAAACTTTACTATCCATTTTGAAAGAGCAGTGTGTAATTTCTTATTCAATGCGAATTTGGTGCAGCACCACTGGAGAGACTCCATACGTTTTGCAATTGATTTGGAAGCTATGGGTATCAGTGGGAAGTCCACTCTTTTTCAGGTGCGGTATCAAACTTTTAGTGTGTTCTGTTTGTCTAAATTACATTTGTAGTTTATTCTTAACACAAAGTGTGCAAGATATCTTTGCTTTGTTACTAAACAGCTGTCAAAACAATAACATGGCTCTCGAAATGTGCAAGCAATTTGGGAATTACAATTCAGTTAAATTTGCCTATTGCAGAAAATCAAAGATTGAACATCCAGGGCTGTTATCAATGCTGTGGATTACTAGCCTTTTTCTGTTAAACTTGTGATAGCAAATATAATATTGAACCTACTAGGTTTATCTTGTTAATTTCCATTTTTTTTTTCCTATAACAGGGTTCTGACCATTGGGCTTTGGAGAGCTTTGCTGCTGTGGCCAAATACCCATCTGCACAGATAGTTTCGCAGGTGGCATATCCTTTTCTTTTGGATCTCTAAATTTTAGTACTATGCCAGGAAGTACAGTATTCAGACAGAGGCTTAATCCCCAGAGCTGGTGCACTTGACCTTTACAAATATTCTTGCTCAAGAAGTTTGAGCAGTTGGCCCGTTCCAAGACATTGTTGGACCAGCATATGCTCCTAGAAAATGTATATATTGGGCCAGTAGCAGGGATTGTGGATCATAGCAATACATGATGTTTTGTTAAAACATATCATCACATCCCCACCTTCATTGCAATCAAACAATGCTGCTCTGAGCTGCTTTATTTCTATGGTCTTTTCCTTCAGCAATTGTTGAAACAGGCTATTATCTATCCTCTCATTTCAAAAACGGATTGCTATGTTGTTTCTTAATCACCGTCATCACAGGCCATCCACTCTGCCCGCCTCCTCCCCTACCCGCCCATGTGAGCACACGCAGAGCCATGCAAACCACGCCGCCCTCTCCTTTAACATGAACCTTTTTCCTTAAAAAATTAATGTGATACCCTGTTGCCAAACAGTGAAAGAAGATGGTTTGTAACACCCACTTCAATCATGTTGCTGGATCAGCATAGTTCAATTTGAGATCCGTCTTCCTTGCATCGTCCTTCTATATGATGCAACATCTAAACTTATATGCTTGTAATTGTGTAGGACCTTTTTCGTTCTGGAGCAATAAAATCTGCTACAGATTTCCAAATATATCAGGAAGTTGCTGGTCTCCCTGGTCTTGATTTTGCATATACAGATACAACTTCTGTGTATCATACAAAGGTATGTGTTGCTGGCCTCATATCTGGGAAACCAGTGACTTTGTTGCTTAAAAGTGTAGTGATAGATCTAGACAATGTCTGTGAGGATTTATCTTCTCCCAAAAGTCTGATGAGTTGGGCTTCTTAAAAAAGATGAGGAGAGGGGGCTAAACCCTTTCACTACAAAATGGGCTTAAGCTTGTTTAAAAAGCCCCTCAAGCTGTGCCTTAATTGAGAGGGCTCGAGTTTTTGGTAGCTTACAAACAGCTTAGATTGAATAGGAACATTGATTGTCGTTCAAGAAGGTAATCTTAGGTTGAAAGAATATTTGATGACAGCCTTACTCTACTATTAATTGATCCTAAATAGTTTGTTGCCAAGTCTTGATTGTTTTTGTTGTCTCTGTGCAGAATGACAAGATGAAGCTTCTGAAACCAGGATCTCTTCAGCATCTAGGAGAAAATATACTTGCTTTCTTACTCCATGCTGCCGCATCACCAAAATTTATGAAAGATGCAGAACAAGGAAAGCAAGAGGGTGCCCAGCAAAATCAAGCTATTTTTTTCGATGTTCTGGTATAGTGATAAAGTTCTCCTTATTTGAAGTTGTCAAATGTTTTGATTATGTCATGCAATTGCAATATCTGATTCTATATCCTGCCAATCTTGCTGATCTTAGACTGTCGCTGTAAGTCTGACCCTACCAGCATGTGTTTTCATTAGGCATAATGCGTAAGTGTACCCGTAGCTGATCTAATTCCAAAGTTCAGTATGAAAAAACAAGCTAGTTGTTTTGTAATTCTCATGGCATAGGTGAGAGCGTACATTTGGAGTTAATAATTTTTGTTATTATAGCTTTCAAAAAAAATGTTTGTGATTATAGTGGTGGTTTTTTTAGAAACATAACAAATTTTAAGTCAGTGGTAGTTGGTGCTTTTAACGCTTTCTTGAGCCTTATAGGAGGTGCAGCTGCCAGCCTACAACCATAGAATGATTGGTTTTTATTCTTTACAGTCGTTACAGAACAAGGAATTTTCATCTGCAGAGCAAAAGGCTTATGATGTTTTCCAAACTAATATTAGGCTTAGATAACAGGGATTAGGATATAGGAGGCAAAGAGGAGAGGATAACTAGCTGATTCTTTCATAAATAGTAGTGGCTTGCTTTATATTGCTATGGATGTGGCATTGTATGACTGTGCTGGCATAAATATAGTGTTCAATAGCCAGAGGAAAGTCCGCACATAATTCTAGTAGGTTTGTGTTGCTTTTAACTGACAAGGCACTGAACTTTTTGTTTTCTACACTGCTTTCTTTCCTTACCTTATTTTTTTCAGTATGTACTTTGGCACTGGTCATGCTCTTAATTCTTGTTTTGCATATGTTGACTAAAACTTTTGGAGGTTCAACCTCCTAAGCTCTACAATATTGGCTGAAACAGCATGACAGTTGAAAGGATTCATTTTGAGATCTAGTTAGTGTGATATTGTATTCAGCTAACTTTTTCTTTGTATCAGCTTTTGACTTGTATATTATGATTTTGCAGGGCAAATACATGGTTGTCTATCCACAGCGACTTGCAACCATGCTTCATAACTCAGTAATATTTCAGTCACTTTTGATATGGGGAACATCATTGCTTATGGGTGGACGCACTGGTCTTGTCTCCTTCGGGCTATCGTGTTTGAGCACTATTCTAATGATTATATTTTCTATTTGCCTACCAGTTATGGTAGCATTTGCTCTGCCACATATATGTTCCTTTCCGAGTCCATATGTTGCAAATCCATGGTTAGTTGTTGGCTTATTTGGTTCACCTTCATTGCTTGGGGCATTCATTGGTCAACATATTGGATTTATTCTCCTCAAGAAGTACCTTAAACAAGTGTATTCTGGAAAGATGCCAAGGCTAGCTCAGAACACAATGGAATATATCATTGACCTAGAAGCTGAGAGGTGGCTTTTCAAATCTGGATTTGTCCAGTGGCTGGTAGTTCTAATACTTGGGACCTATTTCAAGGTTGGATCGTCCTACATGGCACTCATCTGGCTTGTTTCCCCTGCATTTGCATGTAAGTTGGTGTTACTGGATTGTAAAGAAAAGTTGATGTTATTGAGTGAGTCACTACATTGATCTTCACCTTGAGTAATGGCTGTCTTTTTCTTCGTAGATGGCCTCATGGAAGCAACACTATCTCCAGTGCGGTCACCTAAGCAGCTTAAAGTCGTTACATTGGTTCTGGGTTTGGCTGCACCAGTTATGTCATCTGCTGGTTTGGTTATTCGCTTGGCTGATGTAATGATTGGGAGTGTTGTGCGTGTTGATAGGTACATATATAGAGCCTTTAACCTCCGTGTGAGTTCTAGATGTTAATGTTTACTGTTCTGGGGATTGTAAATGTAATTTCTTTTTTTATATCAATACTATTAATGGAGAGTGCTTTCAATTATTCTAACTGACGTCAACCTCAATTTGCATTGTTATGCAGGAACCCTGGTGGCCTACCAGATTGGCTTGGAAATGTAGTAGTTGCTGTCTTCATAGCAGTGACTGTTTGTTTTATGTTTGTGTATCTTCTTTCATATATTCATATCTCAGGTAAACTGTCACATGCTTGCATGATTGCTTTTTTACTGTTATGTTAGTATATGTTATTTTGTACATTAAAAAGTCGGTGTAACTAATATATAAGGTCAAAGGGACATGGCTGATCTTCATGTTCTATGTCATCTCTAATATGCTGTGCAGTTACATAATCAATGTTGTGTAAGAACTTGTACTACTACAACATGCTCACATGTGGTGAAACATGACTAACTTTATGTGAGATGAATAGAATAGAACACCCCCTTATGAGGATATTTAGAAAGTTCTTGCTCTCCATTAGATGAGAATAAATAGAAGGAATTCTTACTTCAGTTTGAATCTATGATCTGAGAACCGAATGCAGTGTTCCAACTGAAGTCTGAGTAATGATCATAAACTGTTGGATTTCCCTTTTATCACTGGTCAGAGGAAAGGGGTCCTATTTTTGTTCTGACTAGTGATGTACTTTCAGACTTCTGACCATTTGTCGGATTCTTATGCTTTTCCGAATGTCTCAGTAGCGCACACATCTGCATTTTGTTTTACATGTCTGAAAAGAACTGATATCAGACTTTGTTTTCTTTAGGTGCTAAAAGGTCCCTTGCTCTTCTGTTATGTATATTCTTCACTCTTGCACTAGCACTGGTATCAAGTGGTGTTGTCCCAGCATTTACGGAGGATATTGCTCGATCTGTAAATGTAAGTACATTTTCATCAGTGGTAGGCATTGAGTTACATATCTTCACTAAATGTGTTCAAAATAAATCTAAATTTAGTTTCTTCAAGGGAAAAAAGGTAGTTGCTATAGGATGTTTGTGCATGTAGGCACTTTTTTCTTTAGAAGGCGTAAGAGCTTGATATAGTCATATTGAATAATGGGTGATCGCAAGAGAGAAGATCCCAAACATGTTGGTCAACATCATAGACTTCATAGTACAATAGGAGGGAAATGAAAGGAAAGAAAGGACCCGTCATTGCTGCCAGTGCTATGTGTGTGCGCGCACGCGTGTCAAACAAGGGAAGGGGTGTTGAGAAGTAGGGGCGCACGCTCCTGCCATGTGTAGGGGTGGAACAAAAGCTCAAGAATTGATTGATTGTTTTTTTTAACTTAAAACTTTTGGATGAGTTGGTTAATACAAAACACTCAACATGATATCAAAACCATAAGTCCTGAACTAAAGACATGTTTGGTGCACTTATGAGAAAAAATAGTTGTGCACCAAAAGAATCTCAAATGCAGGTCAATTCTGATCTACGTCAAGTCCACATTATTAGCCTAATATGGTCCAGACGTAAGGTGTTGGAACATTAGTGAATTGTCTATCTTTTCTTAATATTTTAGGATACACTGATCAACGCAAAAAAAAACCTCAATAGTTTTTTCTGTTTAATCTTAAAAGAAAACATATCTACTTTATGTGAAGATAATAACATAATTCTTGTATAATGTGAAAGATGTACAATTTAGATTATTTAATTGGTGGTATTAATCTGCATGATTTTTTTAAAAAAAAGTAAGAATTAGACTGGTGAACAAGCCATGATTTTGCCCATCACTTCATGTCATTATTTACAGTTGATGGTGCCATCATACCCATCCACTAAGGTATGTGCTTGTATTGGCTACTCATGCACACAAAATATCAGTTTTGAACTCCTGTTACCATTTTAAGAGCATTTCGATGCATGCTGAATGTAAGTTTGCTTTTCAAAGAAAAAGTTGAAAGTAAATACACAGTTGGTTTCATGAATCATTCTTGTTTAGGATAAAGTTGACTTGCCACCCTTTTGTTGTATATTTTTGTTCCTAAATCCAAAATTCTTGCAAATTTGTTTGTCTTCTTAAATCTTTCTTGCCCAAATATGTTCTAATATTTCCTTATATTGGATGAATCAAGCTGAGACCAACTATTAGCATTAGTATTTGTTAGATGATAACTAGTTTGTGATTTCCTTCTGTTCAGGTTGTACATGTTGTGGATACTACACAAATATATGATGGAAATAGAGAACCATTATCCTACATTTCTCTGTTTTCCAATACACCTGGAAAGTTGACAAAGGAATTGGTGGACCTTGGAGATGAAGAATTTTTTTGCGGAAGGAATAGTACTGTTGATTTTGTAACATTTACCATGAAGTATGGCTGTTGGAGTTACAAAGAGAGCAATACTGGTTGGAGCAAATCAGACATTCCAGTGCTCCATGTGGAAAGTGATTCTGTTATGGGTGCACGAAGAACAACAATATCAGTTGACACCAAGTTATCTAGACGATGGTCGCTTGCGATCAATAAACAAGAAATTCATGACTTCACAGTTCAAGGTGAGTCAAACCATTAAATAAATATAATTCACAACATAAATGCTTGAAAGTTACAACGTGACTTTGAGCATGAACCAACTAGTGAGTTTTTCCCTTTAGTTTTAGCTTCTAATAAATATCAGTACTGATAGGCAGTGACCATTGAATGGTGACTGCTATCCTACTGTAGTAAGGCTTTTTGGACATGTTAGGGAGTGCCACTATTTTCATCTCTGCAATAATCAAAACCTATTTATCAAGGTTGATAAACTATGAGAAGCAAGCCATTGTAGTAAGGTTGTTGCTCTTGTGTCACCACTTTTGTTGCAGTTATGGAGGATGTAGAAAAGCATTTATGTGAAAACGGATGGAGAATGTAGTAATACATTTAAGGGGTGTTTGGTTTGAAAAATCATCCCATGCTAGAGTAGGTGTATCTAATTTTAGATGGAATGGGGTTATTTCCTAGGATTAGTTGGATGATTCTATTTCATAATTTGTATTTAATTCCTCCTCTGTGGAATGGGTTGGTGTTAGAACTAGATAATTCTATTATATTAGTCAAACACAAATATTTAGGATTGGATGGTTCTAGAGTAAGAACATTTCTCAAACCAAACACTCCCTTATCTAAGAACGGATATTTTCATGCTCTCTGACCTTTTCATGTTCTTGGATTCAGTGGATTCAAAGGAATTGGTTCTGCTAGGTGATAAGAGCGAGGTAGATGGATGGCATACAATCCAATTTGCGGGTGGCAAGCACTCTCCAACAAAATTCCAGCTAACACTTTTCTGGTCAAGCAATGCTACCCATGCATCTGCAAAAGTAACTAAAGAAGCAGAGGATCTTCCTCTATTAATAAAACTGAGAACAGATGTGAACAGAATTACACCAAAGGTTGGGGGGGTTCTTGAGAAGCTTCCACGTTGGTGTACGCTCTTTGGCAAGTCCACTTCTCCTTACACATTGGCTTTCTTGACTGCTCTTCCTGTTAATCTTTAGGCAATACACATTTTAACCCCCAAACTTTGGGGAAAGTATCATAAGCTACCAGATTTCTTGTTTTCCGCCCTTGTATTTCGCATGTTGCTTATTTATCATGTATTTAGCTAGGCATATTAGATCACACCATCCACAGATTGCCTTGAACAAATAGTCCTCAGAACAATAGCCCACAAAATATACACAAAAAGAGCTTTTTAAGTTCAGATTACCGTGAAGAAATAAGTGCCAAACATACAGGACAGTTCGGGTTCAAGAAGGTATCATACGTATTAATTGTTTAATGTCAAAACTTCAGCTGAAATAAATAGCTTATAGAAGTTGAGTGATGATAGTTGTAATCAAAATTGATGATCTCGATGCTCTAATGTACTTATGGAAAAGATTGGAGGCAATTGCCAGATTGTAGAAATTCTACATTGTTGATTCTTGTTTTTGATCAGTAGATATTTGTGTTATTTATTACCATTCGGTTGAGTTTTAATGTTGAAGCTGAGCACTTTCTGCCTTGTGTACATACTGGAGAACTCGTGATAACTGATAAAATGCATGCATTTGTTCAAAGGAATCTCAAGTTCTAAATCGTGAGAAACACAGTGTAAATCTGCTATGAGATGATCTGCTCTTGCTTGCTGCTGCTCTCTGTTCCCTTTTTGGGTCTCTTGTTTGAGCTGCCTGGGTTCTCTAGCAGTACATGAAGTTGCTGATGGAGCCTCCTGACAGCAGTAGACCATGCGCTCCCAAACTTGAAGCCTCCAAGGCATCTTACCGTCTCCAATCAATTGGTTTTGAGAACTCCAAACATAATTTAAAGAGCAGAGCAGCTGCCTGGGTCCCAACTAGTTTACTTGATAGGGCTTATTCCATGTCAACTTTGTGGTCACTGGTCACACCAAAGGTTGTCATACAGAAATTAAAAAAAATTTATTATCGTTTTTTTAGTCTTGATGTAACCGGTCTTCTTTCGTATGTCAACGTTTCAATCCAGGATAAACAACCATGCATCTCTGTTTTTAGATTTGAAGACAAAGGATCCAATTTTCTCCAAGGCCACTGTTATCATACCACAACTACATGCCATTTTTTGCCTTCCGGAAATTAATTAAAAAAAATACACCGTCACGTAGGAGTCATTTGAACTCTTCGCCGCCCCCCCGCCCCCCCCCCCCCCCCCCCCCCCACTTCTCTCTGCTAGTACCATTTCTCCCTTTTTCCTTTCATCTCGGGGTAAAAAAAAAAAAAAAAAAAAAAAAACCAAATCCATGCTCTGGACTCCTGCACCGACACTGCTGTTTCTACTCCCGTTACCTTAATTTCAAGGGCTACGACTTTTCTTCTTTGTTTTTTCAGACGGTATATGGCATATATCTCTAAAAAAATCCTACACCATGTGGCATATCAGTGCACAAGTATTTGACTAGAGCAATTTATTTAAAGACCGCCGATCGGGACCCTTTAGTCAGCCACACCGGACACGCGACCAGTAGAACCGGGATCCCACATGGTTCGTGAAGTTTGGCCAATGGTATAAGTAACCTGTTAGAGCCGGTTACAATCATGTCATTAAATAGAAAGTTTTTAATTAATTTGATCTTCCTATTAGTGCATCATTACTGCATGTTTACCACTATTTTTATATACAGATAGCATGTTACCATTCTCACCTAATTGATAGAGTACTGTTAATTGCTTTCTTAATAAAGCTGTCAGTAGTTTTGATGCGTGATTTTTTTGAGATTTTTTATAATAATTATTATTTAATTAAAACTCATGTTCATTGTTTCCAAAAACAAATGTTATAGCTCGACTAACGTTTTTCTCTTTAATCAAATGTCAACTTGTCAAATCATGTGAAATGTAAAGAAAAAAAATTGTTCATGAGGTAGCAGTCATTGCTATCGAATTCATCCCATAAACAAATAACATGTAGTTAAGTGCGATACATTAATTAAGTAATGATAATCTTTCAAGAAACTCTAATAATTTCTACCATCTAATGTACTGTAAGTACATTCCTAATTTAAACCTTCAACTAATAGCAGATCTTGAAATATAAAAACTTTATTAACCTTTGGAAGGTTATTGGTGAAAGGATATCCCTCTTACGGTGTATATCCGTACAAATCCTCTCAAAATACTTCAAAATTATCTTAAAAATTCTCAAAAAAAAGGAATGAATAGTGTTTTACAACACTATAAAAATTTCAAGACTTAACTCAATCTAAATTGGAGAAAGAAAAGACAAATTTCAGCAAAAACTAGGAATAAGAAAAAAAAAAGATAGAAGATAAAAATATTATTCACTTAAATTTGTTTTTTTTCTCAAATTATAGATTGAGTTAGGTTTTGAAATTTTGTAACATTGTATCACACTTCAATATCTATCTACTCTATTTTATTTTTTTAGAATTTTTTAGGTGATTTCGAAGGAGTTTGAGAGGATTTGTAGAAGTGTGCATCATAAATGGGTGTGCACAGGATATGATCCTAATTATAGGTCATCTGTTAATTTCTAGAAAGTAATAGAGATTAGCATGTTAATTATGATTCATTAAATTAAAAGAAACTAATGATCCATATGAATTTCATATTGATTTAGTTGTGTTATAAAATTTTCCATCGTGCGGCTAGCTCCCCGTGCACACGAGAACGCACCAACGCCCGAGGACGTTCGTGCACAGGCATAGCATGGAGTCTTCCATTCCAACTCGTTCGCATCCAACCGAGGCCGCTTTGACAAGAAGAAACGTAAAAAAAATACGCCCGAAAAATACAAACTTCTTCGGGGACACAAAAGCCGTCGTCCGAGGCCCGGCACGGGAGAAAGTTCCGGCGGTTTTCCCTGGCCGATGCCGCCTCGTGATCAAATAAAGAGGACCGAGTTTATAAACAACAACCCAAACCCTATCCTCTAAACCACCCAGACACAAGTGACCATTGCAGGCATTGGGATCTGTGAACTCCTTGTTTGTTGCTCTGGGCACTGAAAGCAACGAGCTCGTTAGGTGCCACTATTGGCTATGTGTGATCGTGCAGTATAGCTCAAAATTGGCACCCCCATGTTATATGTTGCTGTGATGGGTTGCAAGTTTAGGGTCACTAGGGGATGCGCGCGCGCGCACACGTGAGCCGGTGAGAGTGACCAGTTGTATTTCCCCGGGGAGGAGGGTTGTGCATTGTAGTTTCACAAGATACATTCTTGGACTCCAATTAACTAACCATTAAGGATATGTTTAGAACATAAAAATTTTACAAAAATTTAGAGAAAATCCTCAGTCTAAGAGTAGATGTTTTATTTTTCTCTAAAATTTCTATCGAATTATGATATTTTGGATGGGACATTAATAGGAGAATTCTTCAAAAAATAAACATTGGTAACTTTATTAGAGTTATAGAAACATTATTTGGTATGATCTGATCTCCAACGTCATCTTTTGCAGAGAAATGGGCTCACCATTTCCTATATTGTTGCTTGGACTGTTGATATCACAACTAGTTTGTCTTTTGAGCACTCTCCATTTTATAATATAAGGTTTATATATTTTTGTTTTTGTTTGAAGTATAGGTTCGAATAGTATATATATATATATATACATAGAATAGAAAAAAATTTGAGTGATTACTATCTCTATTATTAGAACCGTGAGGTCTATCTTTGCTTCTCTTTGATTTCATTCCTCATTAGGTTTTTTTTTTAGAAAAAGAGCATCTGCTCTGGTTTCTAGAGATAACTCATTAATTTTTATGTACAAATCTAATGTGAAATCAAGAGAACTCATTCATAATATCATATAGTGACATATCTTTTATATATCTTAATTCATTTATATTATTTTATCTGTACTCGAGATTTCAAATATTTACGACACATAAAATATTAACAGTTCCTAACTATATTTTTACACATGAAGTGAAATTAATGATGCTTAAAAAAAAAAAGGACAGACATCAACTTCCAGATACATAATTACCTCAACTTTTCCACAACAGCTACTTAAACTTTTTTTCGGCCTCAGTACAGAGACAGAAAAGAAGTGATGCAGAAAAAGGTTGCACGGTCAACGTGGTTGGGGAGGCAGGCGGTTCCCACGAAGCGGCGGAACATTCGCCCTTTCGCTTTCGTCACCGGCGCATCACCCACACGAGCACCTGCCCTTTCTTAATCCCCCCCCCACATCCTCTTATCTCTAAACACAAATTAATTCATTAATTAATAAACCCAGGTGTGGGGCCAGGCAGACCGACATGGTGCAATGTGCCACGGCGTCCCCTCCGTAGGCTCGTTGACTTCTTGACGCTGTTGACTATTCCTCTTCTAATGTCTGTGTGAGGTGGGGCTTAGTGATTTTGTGGTGTCCATTTGTTGTACTAATATAGTTTCACTTTTTTATTATGTCATTTTCATTTTTTTCTTATGGAGCAGTTTTTATATCATTGAAAGGTTACAAATTTCGATCCTATAAAAAAGATTTGCACGATCCGAACGCAAGTAGAGTTCAAAACTGCACTCTAATGCTCAATGCTGTTCTGAAATTCCTAATCAATTTGAAAAACATAACATATGAATCTTGAGAGCTGTCAGATGTCAAATTATCAGTAGTGGATGTCTACGATCATTCCCTTTTTTGAAGGGAAAGCAAGAGCACAATTAAGTAACACAAATACTTGCAGACACAAACAAGGATTAAAAGCAAGTGATAGCAAGCAAACCCTGAACCGTACATATTTGCTCAACAATTCAATTACTTCGCTTAGCAGCAGCAGCAGCAGAAGTTTGGACGCATCAACAAGACTAATAGCAATGATTTACCAAACAAGCTAGTAAAAGAAGCCTAGCCAGAACCCCAGCATGATTTCTCAAATCTTTGCTCCAAAACTACAATCTCCATATTAAATTGCAAAAATCAAATTAACTCTAGTTCATGTGTCAAATTGAATTACTTCGATTATAATAATGAACCCCGTACGTTTGGCAGCTTAGTTTAGCAATCCCGACATGGCAGACATTTAATACGGGATTTGGAATTCCCAACACTTGCGCCACAAAGCATGGCAACTTGTCGTCGAAGTCATAAGCTTAGCTAAACTTGTCCTTTGATTTGTCACTATTATTTCCCTTGGTGTTAGTTCTTGCCACAGAAAGAACCTCTCTGATTAAATAAATAAATACTTTGTTTAGGTAAACAGCCACATCTAACACCGGCAACCCATCAGTGTCATGTGTGAAACGCAACAAGGCAACTTGTCCTGCAAAAGTGTCTGATCACATACCTCTGTCATTTGTGGTGTAACATTCTTTCAGTGACAGGCAGACAGGACAATCCCCTGTGGTGGCCTAACCTTGCATCTCTTTTGTCATTCAGAACAAAGATGTGGTCAAGAACACCTATCAAATAAGTGATGGCATCATCTTTAATTATCTGGTAAATGGTTCAAAATTTGAGCATATGATGCAATTTACACTGTCATTGACGAATTTTGTTGATTCCAAAATTTTCAACTCTGTTGAAAGAGAAGAACAAGCATGGAAAATCCACAAAAGTTCGGCATAAGCCACATGCTTAATTTTTGGTAGGCAGAGGGTGTGTGCACATACAGAAATTAGATCTTTACTTATTTAGCACATCATTGCTCTCAGCAGTGCAAAAAAACAAAAAGGTTTAGACAAATGGTGGTGATGTATGGAACAATAATGAAAGGGGCACTAGTGTTTTCTTGTTCTGTTAGATGAGATGTCCATTTCATACAACAATCTTTTGGGCAAAATGACTAGGCAGCACAATAATGCCCCTCTAGCTCTAAGCAAAAGGGACAAAACTCTCATGGCATTTATGCCTGAAAGGTAGCAGGATACGCAAACACAACACAATACAGTCTCAGCTCAGATAGGCAAACAAGGGAACAAAAGAGATGCCTGGAGCTGACACCCCAGAGACTCAGAAGTCCCAATGCCGTAGTAAATATTCCAATAGTACACACTACATTTAAGTCTGCATTTGCTAATCTTGTCCCTTTGGCCGGTTAGGACACCAGTCAGATTGTCCGAGACCAAGAGCATTCAATTTTCTGAAGCATGATAAGATTTGATATCCACAACACGGGAACCAAGTGCATTTGATGACTCAGAATACATTTTGTTTCCCTGACGAGATTTTCTTAACTCCTACGTTGAGAACTAGTACTAAGAAGGATAGGTAAACAGCCTAATTGCACACTGCATCAGCCTTCCCGAAGACGTTTGGGACTAGAACAGAGAATAAACACACATAACTCATTCAGCTGTACAAGCAGTTCGGCTTATTGCATGCTAGCTCAATAAGTTATTCGGCTGATGGATTACTAGCTCCCTAAGTTATCACTGCCAGCATCTGTTAGTATTGTAAGCCTCCGGGCCGATTTCACAAACTCACTGCAAATGAGAGAAAAAAGCATTGTATTTCAGTTTTGAGAATTGACCAGCAAGTCAAGATGATCCTTTTAAGAGTAACAAGTACATCACATAAGATGCTCATGTGCTCACCTAAAGGATTCGTCACCTGCGTGCTTGACTTCACTGGCGGCGCCACGGTAGAGAACACGGTTCCTCAGTTCAGCACTCTCAAGACAAAACATGTCAGACAGGCGAGCATACAGCTCCTCGAACGAGCTTAGGACCGAGAGATCAAGATTCCGGCCAACAGTGTCTGATTCAATGAACACCTTACACTGGTCGGGCTCCAAACTAAACTCAGACATCTGGCTATTATCTCTAAACCATTGCAATTTCTCAGAGGATGTGTTGTTGGTAGGACTGCTCTGGATGACTCCGGAACCAGAGCCTTCAGAGACGTTAGCCACTTTCTCAGTGTCCCAATTGGGCGAGCCATTCCCAGTGGCTCCCGGAGAGGTTGAACCATTGGAGTTGTTAAGGTTCATCTGCTTTTCAGTTAATATTGTCCGTCCAAAAAGCATTAGCCCTGTTGGCTTGACATCGTCAGACTTCTTTGCACCAATTGACAGAGAGCATGGGTCATCTTCGCGGCTGGGCGGGCTGCCAATTGTTAAGTTGGTATTGATCCTTGGCGAGCAAGGAGTGACATGGTCAAGACGGGGGAGACCAGAGTACAGTAGGCTTGACTGCAGGTGGCTATGGTGGAGATCCGATAAACATCGACCAATTTGTGCATGCCTGGCTCCCTGTATGCCTGAAGGAGCACTACTGTCTGGGAAGGGGCGGAATGGAAGGTTGTAGTCATGGAGGTGGTGGTGGCCTTGTGCCAATGTGTTGTGGGGAAACGCCGAGCTGAAAAGCTGGCCTTCGAAGGGGAACTCTGGGTACGGCGGAATCCGAGGCTTCTTGCGTGGCGGCGAGAAGGACGCCAAGTGTATGGCCGGCATGCTCGACACGAGCTCCACCAGCCACGGGCTCACGCGCTTCACGTTCTGCAGGAGATCCGGCTCGTCCCATGTCACCTGTGAACCCAATTCAAGAACCATTTCGTCAAACACCGCAGCAAGAAAAGGAGCTAGTGAAGCCCAATCCATTCAAGAATCTTTCGTGACGATGTATACCTGAAGGAGTCGCCAAGGCGACTCCGGCCACCGGACGGGGTCGGCAGCCTGGACGCCAGAGATGGTGCCCATGAACCAGCTAATCCGCGACGAGTCCTCGGTCTCGAACGCCATCTTGAACCGCATCCCGGGGCACCACTGCACCCGCATGGCCGCCCTGACCGCCGCCGCCCGCACACAGAACTCCGGCGTGCTTGCCCGGGGGTAGTACACCACCTCGAACGGCCGCCCGCCGGCGGCCAGCCTTGCCGACTCTATCACGTCCTCCGCTAGCACCTTGCTCTTCCCCCGCGCGCCGCCGCACGCGCTCGCATTGCCCCGCAACAGGGCCCCGTACTGGTCCCACCCGGGTATGTGCGAGGGGCCCTCAACGTCGGCCCCACCGTAGAACCCGCGCTTGGCGCGCCGGATGCCGACGTGGAGCTGGCCGTCCTCGCCGCGGAGGAACACGATGGAGTCGCCGGCCACGAGCTTCTTCTGGTTCACGAACGTGCTCCACCCTGTGGTGAGCAGGTGCCGGCGCGGGGTGCCCCGGTAGATGTGCCGGAACTTCCACGCCGTGCCGTGCACGTCCTTGGCGACGACGGTCTGGACGGGCGGGTCGGCCGTGTAGTCCAGCCGCGGGAAGATGGTCTCCGCGCAGTACCGCGGCACCGAGAACCCCCCGCCGTTGTTCGCGTCGGACTGGGTCAGCGTCTTCGCAAACGACGCCGGCTTGTCCTGCTCGTCGTGAGCGTTCGCATTGCCGTCATCGCCCGCCTCCGTGTCGCCGGCGCGGAACGGGACGAGGCGGATCCTGGCAAACACCTCGTCGGTGTCCGCGTCGGCCATGAAACGCACGCCGGCCACGCGGCAGAGGACGAACGCCGGGACGCACACGGCAGATGGGTCCGCCACCCCGCGCGCGTGCTCCGCGTGGCCCTGAGGTAAGTAGTACACCGCCGACTGCACAGGCGGCACGGCGCACATGCCGCCCGCGCACGCCAGCCACAGCTGCGGGTCCACGCACCCCTCGCCGCCCATAGGCTCCGTCAGGTCCGCGAAAGTGAGCATCCCCAACTCACCACAACATCCTGACGACCCAAACAACACCAACAAACCCGTCAATCGCCGGAACGACAAGTGAAGAGCCTTTTGAGAGAAAAAAAATCTTGGTACTTACAAGTGTGGCCGCGCAAACTGTAGTGAGATGCTCTCCACCAGGGCAGCCTTCGGAGGTGTGAGATTTTTGAGTGGGAAAGTTGCAGGGGACTGGTGGTTCGGGAGGAGTTTTGTAAGGTGGAGAAGTGAAAGGATGGGCGTATGTGTAGGTGAGGTGTTAACTTAACAGCTCGCTGTTCCCACGGTAACAAGTAACAAACACCCGCACGCCCCAACCGCTGTGCGTGTTCTTATAGGCGCCGTTGGATTAGCGATGGGAGTGGGAGTGGAAGTGCGAAGGAGACATGGGGATTGGGATGGTGCGTCCATGTTCAAACATGGGACGGGCGTAGGGAGGCTATGGTTTTGGGACATGTGGCGGCTTGACGCTTTTTCAGGAGTTGGAAGCGGAGGAAGGGTTTGAGCTGTGTACGCCGTACAGTACGCATGGTCCATGGAGAAGTACTGTGTCAAGTCCAGTACAGATCCAGTGGTAATAAATCCCACTGTCCGGCCAAAATTTAAGACCAAACAAAAAAATCAGTACAATGTTGTGCAAACAGCAACACGAAAATTGGCATGTTTCTCTCGAGCAGGAGAGTTTGATATTAGAGACTGGTTTGAAATAATCCGCGAGTTATGTTGGAGTTGGGTTATCGAAATCATTTTTTTGTAGGAGATAAGATAAATTTTAATAAACATAAGTGGTTGTAGAAGATATTTTCTGTAGAAACAATTTTTATAAAATTTAGACTTCTAAAATTTTGTGAAACCCATTGTTCGATCAAAATTTAAGACTAAGCAAAATACCAGTACAATGTTGTGCAAACAACAACATTTTTTAAGATTTTTATTATTTATGCATGGCAAGTGATAGATCATCATAGCCAGCAAATGGCTCATGCTAAAATAGTTTCACAATAAAATTTTCAAAAGATGCAACAATTTTAATATTGGCTTAGTTTAGCCCAACAACGATGAGAAATTTACTCACAAGAAAATTACACAAAAATCCAAGTTTTTTGCCACTAGTTTTGCAAAACCCCATGTTTGGCAAAAGTTTTCAGCCTACTCTAAGTTCTTTTGCAGTCGTTCCTAGTTTCTCCACTAATGTTATTTGGTCGTAATTTTGACAAATGGGGCCTGCACAAACATATGATGGGGTAAAGGAGGGATCCCAGTTTAGAATCCTAGTCAGTTAGGTAGTTAACCTTTGCAACCTGATAGATGGGTCCAAGGGCATCTGTGATAAAGGGTTGCAAGCAAACCCTGAAGCAAAACGCGCAAAAGAACCCATGTGCAAAGGTCAAAGTGTGTGGAGCTGATTGGTGAGAAGATGAGAGAAATGGCGAGGAAGAGTAAGGCGTCGAAGGATGAAGCAAGTGCTTCTAGCCCAGTTGTGTCCAAGTAAGGGCTTTAGGGTTTCGGATGGATTTGGGATGGGTGTCGGCAATTGGGGACAAATTAAGGCTTTGAGGTTGATTTTGATTAATATTTGCATTTTAGTTTGGGCTTGAGAAATTTGGGTGTCAGATTTTAGTCAATTTGGGGAGGGGTTTGATTTTGGGAAATAAATGATGAAGTTATACACTAGGCTTTGATTTTGGGAGGGTTTTTATTTTGTATTGATGTTTGACTTTGGTTTGTATTAGCAAGGTCCAACAATGATCATTCTTGACTATATTGAGGATTCAACGTATGTGGAAAATGAAGTAGGGACAAGGCTAAGATGTCTTCATGGATTGGTTCATGAAAAAAGGCTTTCTTGGGGAAGTAGTGATTGTGGGAGAAAGTTCTTGGGGTGCTCTCTTCAGGTAGTATATGAATATGGAAGTACAGTTCATAAGCTTCGAATTTAAGACCTAACATCCTAAGTCTTATTCATAGGGGGAGCACTATAATTTCATCTTGTGGGTAGACCCTAAGTGGAAGGAAAGGGCCTTGAGGACTATCTCAAAGTTGTAGTTGTCCATGGAGCATCTACAAATGAGGGTCTGTGAAGCTAACAAGGATTGGTACATGTTGTTTGTGGAGAAGATGAATTGTGAAGAGCAACTAGAGGCCCTGAAGGCAAGGACAACAGTAAAGGGAGAGGAGCTAGATGCAATGAAGGCGAAGGAGAAGACAAAGATTACGTTAGAACTGGAGGCTTCCAAGGATGAGGTCAATAGGAAATATAGGATATTGCTGTGTGCTATGAGTGTGGTACTTGTTCTCTTTGCCTTGCTATTGCTTGGATTGATTGCATGTCAACTCCAGTGATGCTTCCTTATTTTATGAAGTCATTCAAATACTTTCTTGTTAAATTTCTTCATGTCTTCCATTGCCATGTTGTAGTCATGTTCTATGTATGCATAAGTTGCATCATTTAAGTACCCCTTGAGCTTTTCACACCTAAACCCTGCACTACAAAAATTTTGATGCAAATGCCTCTTGCAGAATAGATGTTCACATCCATAGTATACTATTTCCACTCCATTCATAAGTCCTTGCAAAATATGAAGGAGTTACAACATCAAGCACCAAAGACACCACTGAATTGTGCTAATAAAGCACCAAAATCTCATCTTTTGTCTATATATATGACATGATAACCCATTCCCCATGTTGCTCACCCCCACAAATGGTACTCTCAAGCAAATGCAAGGAACACATCCAATTCTTTATGTTCTCCTTTCAAACAATAGCAAATTCTATAGGATGCATGTTTTTGTTTCCATCTCTAGTAGAGGCCACTAGAACTTGTGCATCATTTGTCAACTTCACAAAACATCCATCCAATCCTGCAATTGATGAAAATATCAAGTTTATGACAAATTACAACAATGATTCATGAACATGTATAACAGTGCATGTTGCACTAACCTATGAAAGGCTCGCAACTATCTAGAAAACCCTGTTTCTATGCATGAAGGCACATAAAGGATCCAAAAAACCTAGGATTTAAACTTTGATCAACCCAATCAACAATTGAAACAACTACTTTACTCTTATTCTTGTTCAAGATAGTTTGGCAGTAGTCCATGATTCTTCTACATTGTTTCTTATAATTACCTAGTATTTTTTTTCTCCAGCCTTATTCTTAGCTCTATAAACCATACTCTTACTCATTTTTTACATTCCAATCCCTTTTTATAGTCCTAGAATGGCTTTAATTACCTTCTAGTTAAGATTACTCCTAAAATACTCTTCACACCTTTCACTAAGCCATGTGGATAATAACCTGCTTGATTCGTCAGTGAAACTGAAGTGTGTGGACCAATTAACTTCTTGAGCATGAAGGTCTTCTCCCTACAATCTATGATGCCAACATCAAGAACTCACACATATCATCCCTGCTTTTCACCTTTACTCTATCTAAGTCATTCTTTAGATGCTTGTAGTCTCTACCCTGCACAGTATGATGAGCATCAGTGAAGCACATTGCTTGACACAATTGGGTGGGTCTAAGATGTTTGACTCATTAAAATGTATTCTTTTTTCCTTAATTATTCTTTACCTTCTCCTCCTCTTACAAACAACTACACCATGATTAGAGTCCTTTTCCATTGAACTTGACACATCACTTGGCCATCACCATCACTAGAAGGAGGATCTGATAGCACTAACATATCAAAGTTTCCTTTTTCTTGACCTTTACTCATTACCATTGCCTTTGCCTTGCATTGGGACTCTGTCTTAGGTCTGTTCTCTACACATTGATCTAGAGCACCATATAATTGAATAGCCAAATTTGTACCCTCTAGAGTCTTCTCCTTCCTTGCACTTTCTCCTCTTTCCTCTTTACCTAGACTAGCAAACATATCTATTGTCAAATCTCCTTGCACTTTATAGTTTGTAATATCTTCCAACCCAACTATTATGTCATACGAGTTTTCAACATCTTTATCACCGTCACAGTGATTATTTTCTTCTATCTTTTGCTTCTTCATCTCTCTCATTATTTCTAGAAGTTTAGAATATCCTTCTCATCTAGTTCATCACCATCTTCATCACTGCTACCATCAAAATCAGAATCATCTATTCCATATAACTGTTCTCCTTCTAGGTTTCTCTCAACATTATTGATTGTTACAACTAGAATTTCCTTGTAAAACTCATCCATATTCTTCGTTGGTATGTTTCATCAAGAAATTTCACTCTAAGTAAAATTTAAAATTATGAGCGTGATGGTATACATAAGTATATACATAAAAATAAAAGAACACATAAACATAAGGAAATGTAAAGTTTGTTAATTTGTCTTAAATTACAAGTTACAAATCCCCTTGAGATATTTATATATTTCTCATTGTACCTATGGATTACATATAACATCAGAGACTACATGATTCCTGGTTCTCAGGACTTCATAAAACTCCTAGTTAATTACATATGCAGATTTTAGATTTACAGAACACATTTGATTAAGTTGCCGATGGTCGTCGTCTTTGAGAATCAAGTTTGTCTTTCATATGTGCGATGCATATGCCAATGGATGCAAGTCCATAGCCTCATCAGTCCATGATGCTACCACAAAATGCTGCCTTCGTCTCATCGATGTCTTACCAAGATGTTGTTTGGTCTCATTAATCACAAAGATAATGGATGCCTTCGCATTGTCAGTGCCTTGCATCAATGGTGCTCGACTTCATCAGTCTTCATCAATGCCCAACGATATGATGTTGTGTTGAAATAGTGGGGTTGTGATAGCGCCTTAGCTTTGTTGATGTTTGGAGATGCATACAACACAGTATGGAGGCACATCAGGATGTCTATCGATGGCTCTAAATGATACTCCCAGGATGGGGTGTAGATGGCTCAACATCGGAGATGGTTTCGGGTTGGATCATATTAATAATCTTAGGATATATCTGAAGTAATGCTTTTTGCATCTCTTTCAAATATGATCCTTTGGCACGATGAGAATGAATTTGGAGTAACACATCTTTTGCCTTCCATTATCTAATCTCTCAGCACAATGATGTGGGCTCCCCTCTCTTGGCTGGATGGAGGCCTTATGACGAACACCATGAATCCGCCTCATACTTCGTAAATTCTTCTGTGCTTTCCTTCAGATTGGTGGATTTGTAGCAGGAAGAACCTAAAGAAGAGGATGAAGATGACGAGGATGACGAGGACTATGTGCCTGACACACCAGAGCATGTGCCTCAACCTAAGTTTGCAAGGCAATCAATGCTTGATCAAATCTATGTCGACATACAAGCCATTTGGAATATCTAAAATGAGTTATATGGTTTGATACAGGATATCCAATATACGCAAGAAGAACAACACTCCATATTCGCCTCATGGAACCAGATGTTCAAGTCATTCTTCCAACACTACCTACCGCCAGCACCACTTCAACAACCTCCTCTAGACTTGATGGAGCTGCCTTCACCGTTTGACTATCTAGGACCACAGGATCCACCACTACAACAATAGAGCATGTTCAAGGCTTTCATCTCATCAAGCTTAGGTTTTGCAAAAAGCCTAGCTTGGGGAGACATCGCACATTCAACTGTTTTATCTATTACTGTTGCGGTTTATGCTTTATTGTAATATGGTTGGAAATCTGAACTCTACTCAGCATGTGTCAAATGCTTTGCTTTTTCTGTTTTTCTTTTCTTTCTTTTCTTTTATTTTTCTGTATTTTTGCATCATCTGCATTATAGGTCATTTTTCTTTTTGTGCATAAAACATAAAAAACCAAAAAATATTTTTTTTTCTTTTGCATGCATACTTGCATTTAACCAATTAAGAGGAATGATCCAATTCAGAGATTCAAGGAGCTAAGCGATAAAGTTAAGGTATTACCTTCACGAGATGTGTGATTTTTGATGACTTGATTCATATTTCTCATTTGAAATTTTTATTCATGTGTATCTTTAAGTAAGTTTAAATTTGTCTACCTATTGCTCTTAACTTGAGATATGAACTATGTTAGAATGATGCTCTATTTTTATTTAATGTAAGTTTTCTTGACCACCCTAGGTTTGAGAACCAACTTAATTATTTATGCACTCCTTGCCTTAAGTGATTCATAGTTTAGAAACTGAGCTATATTTTGAATATTTTCCAGTCAACTTTATAGATAAAAAACCTCAAACTTCTTGAAAATTAAAAACTTGTCTACACTACTCCGCTAGCCATTAACATATGAGCTATATCATTCTACATCTAGGTCATGAGTGGTGAAATTAATGGGAGGGACATCTTTTCTCCAAGCAGAATTTCTTGCTAGAGGAACAAAATAAATAAAAAATTAGAAAAAAAGGTTTTGCAACATACTCCTCTAACCAAGAGAAGAATGCACCATCTTGAATACATTTCTGGTTATGAGTATTCTTCAATGCTTGGAAGGAAAATACTTTCGGTAGTAGAAGTTGGTGAAACACAAATGTGTTTGTGTATAATAAAGTTTTCTTTCTCATTAAAAGTTTGATTTATATCTCAGTTATAATTTGTAAGGTTTGTATATTCTTTAAAGCTTGAACTTGATTTTAAGGGGTGAAAAGCGACTTGTATCTTCTTAAAAAGAGGCATGAATTTTAGCACATTCTTTCAAAGATTTGATAATTAGTGGGGGTATGACGATTGTATTGTATTGCTTCTAAGAAATACATAACTTTCCTTTTTCTCTTGACCATTCGAATCAACTCTAAAAGATTTCTTGCACCTTGTGAATGGTATGATTTCTAACTCAATCAATTATCTGCTTTCATATGTTAATTTGGTGACCCCCTATTGACAAGTTTGATGTTTGCTCTGGACAAGTAAAGATTAAGCTTGGGGAGAGTTGATAGCGGTATTTTCTACAATCATTTACTGTCATTTTACTTAATAAATTAGTTTATACACCTCAATTAATTAGTATTAGTTTATGCTTAGAATTTTTTCAAAAGTTATTTTATTTGCTTTTGATCTATCCTAATTCTCAGTTTTGAAGGTTTGGAGAAGAAACATACATAAAATGACGATTTTCTGGAAGAAACTTGAAGGATACAACTTATGATAGTAGCTACAATTAATATTGCAAATAGTATAAAGCACTGGAGTATAAAACAAAGCTAGCATACACTGACATAGCCACATACGGTTTGCCATATGGTTATGGGCAACCCTTATGGGCCTCTGCGTTATAAATAAGGTCAAACAGTTTGCAAACGCAAAGATTTTGGATCCGATTGACCTTCCTGATACCAGAAAACTACTCTGAAACTCTCTAGACTCCTTTGGAGCTATAAAAGAACATGAGGAGGAGGTTAGGGAGGGGAGAGCGATAGTTAGGGTTTATATACGGCCGTCTTCCTCCTAGAGGGCTGTCCTAGTTTAGTTCCACCATTATTTTCGTTTTGTTAGATCAATTTCCATTATAATCAAGATGCCATAGAAGATGACTATGTCTTGTTTCATGTTGGGGTGAAAACCCTAACGATCTTCGGATGTAGGGGATGCAGTTTATGAATAAAGTATGACGTGATTTCTTTTTATCTACTTATTTTCTTTCTTTGTCTCATTGGAATGATTTGCTTAATACTAGATTATGCTTAGGTACCTATATAATTCTAGTTTTCAGTTAATTCTCTTGAGTAGCGAGAGTGGATGGAAAATTAATAGATCATCATCTTGTGAACTTGTGTTTAATTTGGATTTCTAATTTTCATAGTGATAGTCAAAGAATTAGGGTTTAAATTATTTACTCGAGGGTAAAACAACTACCACAAAGTATAATGATTCACTGGATTGTGTAGTGACATCGTGAAAGTGGGATGCACACCCGTGGAGGGTGTAGTAGCGTCGCGAGAGCAGAATACATCTTTTTAAGGGATAATTGCTTATAAAATAGAATTAAAATTGATTCCAATAGAAACTAAAATCAATCTCTATAATTTATTTAATAAATTGATGAACCAAAATTCAAGAGATTGTTTTGATTCATAAGAAATCAATCTAAATTTTATTTCTTTACCATTTTTATTTGCCACTAATAGAAAATTTCAGAATTTATTCCCTTTTGTCAAAAGAAGGCAACAGGTATCCTTATGAGATCGACAAACTCTACTCATTTGAAAACTACAATTGATGCTGTCCTCTCGTTGTTCAATACAAATCTTCCTACATCAACTTCCAGGGACCCGACAAAAGGTCTGTTCGAACTGAATATTTGGGTTCCAAAAGAATATAAACTCTGCCTAAATAAAGTTATATAGGAAAATTATACATAGTTGCTTTGATCTCAGCGAGGAGAACACAATAAAAATATTTATTAACCAAATTTGGACCACAAGGTAAAAGTTATGATCATATTTACTTTTCAACACCTAGGAGATGTTCGAGTAGACTGTAAACTTCAAATATACTATTCAAAACACAATAGCACATTATTTAGGTTTACCATATTTATAGGATTCTGAGAAATGATGGAACCACTCATTTCGTTGAAAGACCCAAAAGTTATGACTGATTTACAATTAGGTCCCTGAATTTGTTTGACCAGAGTAGACTTTCTGATTATTGTGCTCTTAATGCTGCAACCTTGTATTAAGTATGCCCATCATGTCATAATGTTTCTAAAATGATAAAGAACACCTTATTCGACCATGAAACAAAAAGGTTAAGGTCTTTTTTTGAATAGGTCTCTATAGCAGTTTTGGCGAGCCAACAATTGACTATATTTTTGTTAAATTTCTCATAACTTGAGCTATTCCTGAGGGAATATTAAAGTCATGATTAGCCATAACAAACAACTAAACTAACCCTACGACATGACTAAGTCGATGCACTGAGTTTCGGCTAAGTTGGCAAACCAAACAAGTCAAGGGATGGCATGCCACCAGTACAAATTAATATGGAACAAATTATATATCATTGTATTCATGTTAACCAATACAATACAACTTTTTATTTATTTGCTCCAGCAGGCCGATGTATGAAAATTTTGTATTTCAGTCCTTGATCCAGTGGGGTCTACATGTCATAAACATATGACGAATTTTGTTACAAAATTTCATCTAACATGGAAATACACACATTATGTCTTTAGCCTTCTTTTTAAACAAGTGTAGAGGTATCTCCTTCTCATTGCTATACTCTTGTAGCATACCCATCACAGTTGCATCCCCTACAATTTCGACCAAACCACTCAATAACTGTTGCCTCTCTTCTGGTAGTATGTGTTATCAAAATTGTTGTAACCAAGAGACTCCATTAAATCTACAATGTTGAAGTAGCACATGAAATCTCTATCGATCCATCTTATTTACCACATCTCTTAGGGCCAGGATCATGGCAGTACACCCTCAATGTCCAAATTTCCTCAACCACAAAACCAAATGCATGCTCAGAAATCCTAGTATCAAGGGGTATGCAAAATTCAAATGAAACAAGACTCCAAAATTGAGTAAATTCAAAAAACAAAAAAAAAAGTATCATCACTTTGTTTCACACCTTTGCCTCTTTCAGTGGCATGGTTCAATTTTACTGGATTTAGGTACAATATACAACCGTAGATGGCAAAACCCTAGATAAATTCCATCGAATATAGAAAAAATATGCAAAAAATAAAAAAATTCTCATATTTTTCACAGTCTTTGCTCACATTTTAGGAGCAAATAATATAAGAAACAACCAAGTATGCATAAACCCTAAAACCAAAAAACAAGAATCCATGCTCATACCTTCGTCAAAGATCACCACTGTGCAACTTCCTTATCTGTTGCCTTCTTCCCTGGCAATTGTTGGTGAATTTTGAGGCAGTCACTGGTCTCCCTTTTCTCTCCCTCTCGTCTTCTGTGAGCGTGAATACTAACCCTGTTGCATCCCCTCGTTGCTTTTGTTGCCTCTTGAAGCCACCTTTTCCATGCCATATACACATTCCCCCCTTGCGCCATCTACCTAGCATCTCTCATTTGTCACATCATATGTTTGTGCAGTTCCACTTGTGAGAATTATCAAAATGATGACTAGATAATAGAAGTGAGTGAAATTGAGAACGTTTGTAAAAAGAATCTGAGGTAGTGTGTAAACTTTTGTTAAATTTGGGGTTTTTCGTAACAAATGGAAAAGAACCTGGGATTTTGTATAATTTTCACTTTATTCACATAGAGCAAGTATAGGGTAGTTCAGCTTTTTATAATCCCCAAAAGCTTAATCAAATAACAATTGGGTTAATTCTTTTAACGTAGCCAGCTAATACAAAAGTCAAGGAGTTGCTACGTGCACTACATGTAGGGTGTTACAAAACTTACGCAGGCAGGATTTTAAAAGAAAAGAAAAATCTTAAGCCGCTGCTCTGACAAGTATGAGTATTACAAGAATTTTGAATTCATAATTTAATATTCAAAAAGGCTGTGCATGTGTCTGAGAGAGAGAGAGAGAGAAAGAGGATATATGTGATCAATACACAATCCTGTTATGTCAGCATCAGCATTTTTGTTAGCAAGACTTTGACAACAAGCCTACATTGAATTAATCTCCCCTAAACATGGACATGTTGAAGGTGATGGATGATCTCAACAACTCTTTTTTCTTTTGGATTGTAATCTCAAATAAACAGTAGTGTACTGGCCGAATGGCATTCGCAACTTATGTTCTGACGTGATTTGACTGATTAGCCATCAAGGAATGATCAGGTTAGTTTAAAGTTGTCGCATCAAGAACTGGAAATATATCACCTTAAACAAGCATGCTTAAGACTTGCGATGGCTTCGTCGGTCGGTCGTGAGGTTGTTGGCCGGCAAGGCGGCCAAGGTACTTGACATTCATTTTATAACCATGTTGCTTTTTATTTAATTTGAGTGTTTGCTTTGCTTCGCCACTTAGAATCGTTAATGTGACACTACATTGAACCTAAATATTTGTTTGAAGAACAAGCACAATGGAGTATTTTGTACTCTTGAATGATTTTCTTTCTTGAGAAGCTAAGTGGTGGCTTAGTTAGAATTATTTATTTTTTGTGGGGTGTTCCTTCAACATAAAAAATTGAATAATTAGTTCATATTATTACAAAAATACTAGTAAAATAGTATTAATTATGAGTATGATATGCAAGATTTGTATCTCATATCAACAAGACACTATGTGTTATTTTACTAAATTCACAATTTTGATAGTGGCATAAAGCTAATTATTCTTAAAAAAATTTAGTGATCTAGATTTTTTGGACTTTAATGTCAATATTTATATAATAGGGGGTTATGTGCAAAAACTCATTAGCCTCCGTTTAGAATTGTAAGTGTTCATGTCGCATTGGGGGGCTCTTTGGTTGTTGTTTGGGGGGGGTGGGGGGGGGGTGCCTGAGAGCTGCTCCGGACGTGCTGGGAGACAATTTGGTCACCTGACTCTCAGCCATTGCTCCCTTTTTTTTTGTTTGATTAAGCTCGATCTCAACAATGCGGTGATGTGACAATTAGCCTACTAACAATGTGATGATCGCCGATAAAATTCCCGCCATCGATGATCATGGTAGTTGGTCACTTTGTCGTTGCTTGTTGTGGTCATCACAGCACCGACCTACCTTCGATCAGTCTTGCTCCACCACATGATCGTCGCAAGTGCTGCTCCACCGCCAGTGGCGATGCTCCACCGCTAATTGGCTTACCGTTGTGAGCAACATTGTCGCTCCACTGCCGATTAGTTTTGTGCAATTGCCACCCAAGCAACACCACCGCAGTTGTTGCTCCACATGATCCTTCGCAGTCTCCTCCACTGGTCAGTCCTTACAGGAGGTGGGGAGAATAAATTTGATTAAAATATTTTGAAAATTATTGTTCATTTCATGAAAGTGAATTTTGATTTTTTTAATATTTTTTTATTATAAAATGTATTTCTTTATAATAATTTTATACCTAAGTGAGGAAACTAACTAAACACTCTTATTAAAAGCATCTCCCTGATCAGGTAAATTCCATGTTAATAACATGTCGGTGAGGGCATAAACCAAACACTCATAGACTCATATTGTACTAGTATATCAAATGTATCAATAAGTAATTCATGACCCAATCCATTTACCAATCTTATTAATTAAATTAATCTATTTATGATCTAAACTCATTTTCACCTACCCATAAGTCATTATGTGTTCGTGCCATATAATCATGCTGTATTACATATTGCTAAGTTTAGTTATTTTACAGATAAATTATTTAAATCAACATGACTTATATCATGTTAAATGGATCGAGTAGATAAACTCAAAGCCCGACCCTTTTATCAAATTCATTCATAACAACCAAATCTCGTATCAATTGTATTAATACGTGTGTTTGTGCTGTGTATTCATTTTATATACATTTATTATAGTACAAACCCAATCGTTTTATTCATTTCACTTGGAATTATCCAAAATGTAAATGACACAATAGTATAAAAAATAAACATGTTCATATCATCTATTCTATAAAATAAAAGATATGTTTTTTCATTTGGATCATTGAATCAAAAATTAAGAATCTAAATCAAACGTGTGAGATAATTGTTCTAATATCTCTTTCATATCTAGATAATTTAAAATCTTTTAGGTTTATAAGAAAGACGACGATGCTTAAACAAATATCTTCCAAACCAGTGGAGTGAAATACACATCTAGTTTGACAGTTCTATACACATTCCTGATATCGTTTCCAGATCCCTTAATGGTGCGACCGTCAACTGGCGTCGGAAGAGGCGGGTAACAAAAGAAGAACGCCCGCTAGCGTGCGCCGTAACGGTTCTGTTTCCGCTAAACTGCGCCACCACGCGACGAGACGACAAGGGTGCCTGCCCCACGGGGACCACCGGCCAGTCCTGGACAACTACGAGACAACTACGTCAGCCTCGAGGAGAAGTCCACGTCGCTGACGTGGGCCTGATGGACGTGAGTCGAATAGGGATGCGACATGTGGAGGGACCAAGGGCATGCGTCTGTGTCTGGTCGCGCGCGTGAGAGGGTTTCTTTTGTCGCCGGCGATACGACGCCATGGCTTACGGCTTCGACTGTGGACGAATCCTGCTGTCGCCGGGCCCTCCTACAGTGTCTAGTGGTTTGGCCGTTTGGGTCACCGCCCGTAGCACAACTGTTTCAATCTTTCTGTAGTTTCTTTTTTTTTTTTTTTTTTCTGTTGATTTCTGCTTGATTTTGCAGTAGTTATATCAATTCTGTGAATACCTGAATGCAAGGAATTGATCGAAGTGTTGAGCAGTCTTCGAGTGCATGCGACGTAAGTACCTTTAATATAGCTAAACTTATTCCAAACACGTACTACCTACTGCCTGCCTCTGTTTGGCGGTTGGTATCTCGCTCTCCAGCTTGTTAGAGTGTAGCCACACTAGGAAATGGTTGCAACAGTGCAACGTCCAAATTACACACAGCATCTGTCAGACTGGCACTTTGTAATGTCGTGGGTTTGGATATATATAGATCTAGCTCCTTGCAGATTTTTTTGTCTGTTCCCAATTCTTTTGCTACGTAAGTTTTGTCCCGTGCATTTGTACTCCTACAGTAACCACCCCACCCCCCCCCCCCCCCCCCCCCCCCCCCCCCAAATGAACAGGTTCATTGGGAAAGTGCTGTGTAGAAATTCGTACTACGTACTGTTGAACTGACAGTTAGGAGTTTACCACTGAATAGATTTTTTAAGAATTGTGGATCACTTGATTTGAGTATAACTAACTGTGTTTAAGTCCTGACTAAAACAAAAGGCATTGAACTCTAAGCAGGAATGCAGGACTGAGTAGCATGAATGATGAATCTGATAAAAAAAAAAAGGAGAAAAAGGTTGAAGCTATAGCTATGGCTGAAAATTGGTACTCAGTAAAAACTTGATTTTGTTGGCGATTTGTTTAATTATTTTTCTACGGTTAGAAACTTGCACTCAATTTATCATATAAGTTGATAATGGCATTGCTCTTCTTATTTTATTAAAATAATTTTAACCTAAACTAAACTGTTTCATTTTGAATTCGCATACAATATTATACATATAAATAATATAATTATCAGAGTCAAACTAGTATTGATATGTCCCAAATTTATGTCTCAAAATTAATTTAGATTTTGAGTATATTGGTGATTATATAGGCATAGATGTTAATATTTTTGCAAAATTGTCATTTTATTTTCAAGGGCCTAACAAGTACATGCCAACTAACGTGAGAGAGAGAGAGAGATTTCTCGCATAAACCTTGGAGGTTTGACCTATCCCTACTAATTACTTCGAACACGAGTTTGACTTATAAAAACATCAAGAGCCAAGAGGTAAAAACAGAGCGAAGAGGTACAACGGGAAACATCATGGAAAGACCCATTTTTATAACGAGAGAGAGCAACGCGACTACAGAAAGCATACAAAGCAACAATAACAACTCTTTGGACTTGGAAAATGGGGCGGGTCGAGTTGGATCGTGTCGGCTTCGGGACAAAGATCCCAGGGGACGCGCGCGGTGGAGACATGTATGCCTGTCCCATGTGACCGGCACGCCGCGCCACGAGGAGGCCCCGGCGCCGGCTCGCCGGTCGCGCCCACATGCGCGCGTGTGATGCGCTCGACGCGTGCATGGATCACACGCATCCACTCGGTGTGCTATTTGTCAATGAGAAGTCGTTAAGATAGGAACTGAAAGAGGTAATGGCGTGTACGCACATGTATGATGTATGTACGTGAATGGGCACAAGTCAAGGTCGTAACATGAGGGAAAAAGAAACCAAAGAGCCATAATGAAATGTCATGTCATTTACATTGGGGTGTTTGTGTCTGCGGACCTTGCGTTGGGAACTTCATGCCACGTGTGGACGACAGATGTGCCGGAGTGCAACGCATAGAAGATGGAGGGTGCTACCTCTGCACGGCACCCCTCGACCGTCTGAACATACGCACTCACCCCTAATTTCTCTCTCTTTGAATGGGGTCGCTACGCTAGCTATTCACGTAACAACGTTTCACAACTGATTGTGGGTGAACCATCAAGAAATGTTGGCCATTGTTGTCAAGCATGGGTGTCCACATATAGCTGAGTAAATTTATGTTGTTATAAAGTTAATCATAGATGTCTCAGGTTTAGTGCACACAGTCAACCGACCCAATACTTGAGTTGCTGGTTGGAATGTCTAGTACCCAACAACCCAACACTTAAAATAAAAAAAAAATTATATAGTTCCCACAGTCTTTAAACCCACAATATTTTTCTTATTATAGGGTGTATCAATCAACTCAATAACAGACTAATTGTGTTGGATTTGAAATAAAATTATTATAAAGACCTTTCTTAAGATGAAATTATATGTAGCTTAGTTAATTATCGATCTAATTTTGATAATTATACTTATAACTAAAATACTTACATTTATAATAATTCATATACCTAATTGACACCGACATTGATGTCTAACTCATTCATCACCAACACCAAATCAAACTTGGAGATTTAGTTCTCCAGTTATATAGTACTTCCACTCATTTTCTATCCTAGATCCACCTTAATGTCAATCAACCAATAAAAATAACAGATATAGCACCACAAGTTTGGGGGTGAATCCATCAAGAAATATATGCTAATTAATCAACAGGAAAAAATAACCACAGCACCAGTTAATGTGGTAAAATTGTCAGGCATTTTTTTTTCTTCGTCACTGTTGTAGCACTTCGTTTGATTTAGTATTGCACTTATCCTATAATTACTTGATTTTAGATTTTCGTAACATTCTAAAAACAGAAGCTCCGTAACACTTAACCCATGCTAATACAAAAATCTCATTTTCTAATATATTTTTTTGAGAAAATTTTCTTATATGTTCTGATTTAATGTGATCGGAGTATTGGGGAGCGCGTTTCGAGACATCTGCGTGGTCAGCAGGCCGCTGAAGCCCATCTCAGCTGGCCGGGCCACAAAAAAGGCCGTCGCCAGCGTCCGCTGAAGTGGTCTCTCAAGTGTCGACGAACCGATTATTTCACCAACGCCTTCTTGCAGCCGCATCGCGTTCCCGCCACTCGCCGCTTCCGAACCCGGAACCGCCAATGCAGAACCCCAACGCTACCATCCTCCACCTCTACCACTCCGGCCGAGTCGCCGCCGCGCTACGCGCCTTCGAGTCGCTCCCTACCTTTCCCACACCCGACCCTCTTTCTGCAGGGGCTTACGCCGCCCTCCTGGCCGCCTGCTCCCGCCTCCGCTCGCTCCGCTACGGTCGCCTCGTCCATAGCCACCTCCTCGGGTCCCCGAACCCCCACCTCCTCCACAACACCATCCTCCACAACCACCTCATCACCATGTACGGTCGCTGCGGCGCCCCCCAATCCGCTCGTTTGGTGTTTGATGAAATGCCTGTTAAGAACCCCGTATCCTGGGCTGCCGTCATTGCCGCACATGCTCAGAACAGCCGTGCCACTGATTCTGTTCACCTCTTCTCCTCCATGCTCCGTTTGGGCGTTTCCGGGGACCAGTTTGCACTTGGCAGCGTTGTGCGGGCATGTGGGGAGCTTGGAGACCCGGGTCTCGGGAGGCAGGTGCATGCACAAGTTATTAAGTCAGAGCATGGCAGCGACTTAATCGTGCAGAATGCACTTGTGACAATGTACTCCAAGACCGGCTCAGTTGCGGATGGGTTCACACTCTTTGATAGGATTAGGGAAAAAGACTTAATTTCCTGGGGGTCAATTATCGCCGGTTTTACACAGCAAGGGTGTGAAATGGAGGCGCTGTGGATTTTCAGGGAGATGATTGCAGAGGGCATGCATTATCCAAATGAGTTTCATTTTGGGAGCGTGTTTAGTGCATGTGGAGCTGTTGGTAGTTTGCAGTATGGCGAGCAGATTCATGGCTTGTCTGTGAAGTATGGGCTGGACAGTAATTCATATGCAGGGTGCTCATTAAGTGACATGTATGCTCAGTGCAAGAAGCTGGGCTTTGCAAGGAAAGTGTTTTGTGGGATTAATGCACCAGATTTAGTCTCCTGGAATTCCATCATAAATGCTTGCTCTGTTGAGGGTCTCCTTGATGAGGCAATGGTTCTATTCTCCGAGATGAGAAGTTCTGGCTTAAGACCTGATGGTATTACTCTTAGGGGCTTGCTTTGTGTGTGTATTGGCTGTGATGCTTTGTATCAGGGTAGATTGCTTCACTCCTACTTGGTCAAGATGGGTTTGGATGGAGATATTTCAGTACACAATTCTTTGCTCAGCATGTATGCAAGGTGTTCGGATTTCTCCTCTGCAATGGCTGTGTTTCACAAGGCAAAGGATCGTGATATTGTCACTTGGAACAGCATCCTTACTGCATGTGTACAACACCGGCATTTTGAAGAAGTCTTTCTGTTATTAAGCCTCATGCACAGATCTGTGCAGAATTTGGATCAAATCACTTTAAACAATTTTCTGAGTGCTTCTGCCGAGTTGGGCTACTTTGAAATGGTGAAACAGGTCCATGCTTATACCTTCAAGGTAGGACTGGAGGATGATACAATGCTAAAGAACAGTTTGATTGACACTTATGCAAAATGTGGAAGTTTAGATGATGCAACGAAGCTCTTTGAAATGATGGGCACCATCTGTGATGTGTTCTCATGGAGCAGCTTGATTGTTGGCTATGCCCACTTTGGTTTTGCAAATGAAGCACTTGAACTCTTTGCTAGGATGAGAAGCCTGGGAATCAGGCCAAACCATGTGACCTTTGTTGGGATTCTCACAGCCTGCAGTCGTGTTGGTTTGGTTGATGAAGGCTGCTATTACTACAGTATCATGGAGCCTGAGTACGGCATCACCCCCACAAGAAAGCATTGTTCATGTGTCATTGATTTGCTGGCACGCGCTGGGAGACTAACCGAGGCCGCAAATTTTGTTGATCAAATGCAATTCGAGCCTGACATTGTAATGTGGAAGACCCTGCTTGCTGCTAGCAAAACACATAATGACGTGGAGATGGGAAAGAGGGCAGCAGAAGGTATTTTGAAGATTGATCCTTCCCATTCAGCAGCCTATGTCTTGTTGTGCAACATATATGCTTCTTCTGGCAATTGGAATGAGTTTGCAAGGCTGAGAAAGACAATGAGAAGTAGTGGTGTAACCAAAGCCCCAGGGAAGAGTTGGGTTAAGGTCAAGGGGGAGCTCAAAGTCTTTATAGTGGAGGACAGATCACATCCAGAGTCTGAGGAAATATACACAATGTTGGAGCTGGTTGGAATGGAAATAATAGAAGCTGGCTATGTTCCAAAGCTATCATGTAAACAAGCCAGTTTTGACCATCCTGGTAATGAGATGCCACATGAAGAAATTTTAGCTGAGTGTGGCTGAGCTGGCTCCAAAGAGTTGTTTTTAGTGAAGAGATTTTTCATATCTTCATGTTGCAAGTAAGTCTTGCAAATTGCCCAAGAAAATTTCTAGTGATTTATTAAAATTGCTATGCCAAACTTGGGAGAAACTACATAGCACTTGCCACTTGGCTTTGTGCTTATCTTGAGAACTTCATAACAGTAGGCTGTCAACTTCATGTTGCAAAAAGAAGGTGGGCTGTGTGACTAGAAGCTATTATTCCCTTGGCTTGTTCCTATCTTTGGCTTGCAGGTGTGAACTTGGCTATCTGAGGAAAGATGTCTTATAGGGTGTTGGGCAATGTATGTAGTGAGCTGCCGAGGCAGCTGCTGAAGTGAGCCACCATACAATAGATGAGGAGCAAGTCAAATTATTTGAGTTGGCCAATATTATGCTGAGTAGGATTCAAGTCCACGAGTCAGACACATGGTCAGAAGATGAGCTGTTCCAGAGTGGATCAAAGTCCTCTCTTTGTTAGTCGACCACTGAAGAAGTCCTGCCTTTTCAAGAGTAGCAGCTTGTCAGTATGGATCCTTGCTGAAGGAAGCTTTAGTATCGTAACACATGTCATGCAAGGTAGCTGTGAACATATGTATTTGATGAATACAATGTTTGCAGATTGAAGCCACTGAGAGGCAAGAAAACATGGTCATCGGCAATTTTCTTTGCTCTCCATCAAATTTTTATCCCTGAATGAACTTGTATATGGAATCTATTAGAGGATTATTCTTGAGGTCAATTTTTGCAAAGCCATAAGTAGCAACATGATGATGGAGAACTGTAACCAGTAACCGAAAAAGAGAAACTTTATGTTGAAATTCTCTCCGAAAAATCTGACTTTGCAAAGCATTTTAGTTCTGACACTGGTTCTGACCTTCAGGAAGATGCGTCCATTGAATTCTTCACAGCAGAGGTGTACCAGTCTCTACCAGGTATTATTGCAGTAGTAATTCTCTGAGGAGATCTCAAGATTCGTTTTACTGCTTGGTTTCATATTAGATTGCCTAGAAAAGTATGGGTGCTAAAGTATAGTTAAGTATCTATAAGTCAGGGATGTACCATTAGAAAGGACATTTCTGATGGGTCAGCTTGTTAGTTGACTAGTGCACAAATTGTAACCATGACAAAGATAGTGATTGGAGTAATTTTCTAATTCCATCACTCCATGAATATTCAATAACAAACCTAAATTAACGTAATAGTACTATAATTCACCTCAAGAATAATCGTTGCTATGCAATTATAGTAAAAGCAAATATATCTAGGGATGTTTGATATGGGAGATTGAGGATTGGGTTTTGGTACGTGTAGCAATGATGCTGCATTTGTTATGTCGAGTGTAACAAGAGAATCACATAATAATTTTTATGCCAAAATATACACTCGCTACACATATAAAACTTTTTTCCTTTTCTACAAAAGAAATCAAGAATGGAAAGAAATGGCTTTTCCAGGTCCTTTAAATTTGAAGAGCTGGCCTGCGTACTAGATCTACACTAAGCAAGAGAAGTCTCAGCAGTCATGAGATACACCATTTGCTTTTTTGGCATCGCTGTTGTCTTTGCTTGCCAAGAGTGGCTCAGTCTCCTTATCTGGCATCTACAAAAGCATAAAAAACATTGTTGGATGGGTGAACTGAAACTTGAGAGAATAAATGAAATTGTACTCAACAAAAAGGTCTTTAAATCTTTTGCAGTATAACCTACATCTTTCATCATATAAATTTTTTGTGTTGGACTTTGTAAAGCATATGAAAAAAACCTCATTTGAAAGCTTAAAGAATAAAGGAGCTCATTGTAATTTCATGTTAGTAGAACATGTGATTCTCCACTGACTAGAGTGCTAAAAGAAACATGATTTGATCAAGTATAGATTTGAACAATTTATGGCTTGTGATAGAATAAGTTACTCCGTGCAGGATTTTCTAGCTAATATGCATGTACATTTATATTCATGTTAATTCTTGTTACTTATTCTTGCTTTTTTCTGCATGAAGCAGTTCGATAATACAACTTCAGTATTTTCAGTATGCCAATTTTCCTTCATGTTTTTTGGGGTTTATGAAGCATTTATTTTAGAGTTTTGAATCTTGAATTCTTATTTCATTATTGTTGTCTCACCATAAAAGTATTAACCACTACTTAAATTTAGTTAGATATGGAAAATAAAAGATGGAACTGGATCTTTTCTTTTTTTTCTTTTGAGACTAGGAAGATCACTTTGACTTGCTTGCTTTTCTTTTCTACTGTCACAACTATCATCTCTGTAATTAATGATATAAGAGGGTTGAGGCAAAATTAAACCTGTGAAACTGGCAGGGCATCATTTGTAGACTTCTTCTTGCTCTCCCGCACTGAGAAGCAGGAGTACAATCCCATCCCAAATATGGCTATGAGAATGCCTAATATGTTCCTTATGGTGAAAGGATCACGTAATAGGATGTAGCCAAATGAGAGAACCAGGCATGTCTTAAGGTGGCCAAGAACCTGGTATGTCACTGGAGATGTTGTTCCAATCACAAGAAATGTACTGAAGTTCACAGACACTGCTATCAAGCAAGACAGGATGATGAAACCCTACATATAATTCATGAGATAGAGACAAAGAACATTATGTTGTATGTCATTATTCATCCAAATATGAAGAATATCTGGAATTTTTTTTCCAAGAAATTATGAGATAAATATCTAAAATCTCACATGAAATAACAAATAAAATAATACTGTTTTGTAACTGCTGATGCATTCCAGGGATAACAATTGAAGCCACTGTCATATTGGATTTTTTTGTTTCCTTCTGTAGGCATTCCTGAACTATTTTCAGTATGTGAAATAAAACGTGTACAAGACATCAGTTACATGCTTGAAACGTGCATACATGCAATAAGTTTGTGTATTTTCTCGGTCTGCTAGTCTGGAAACAACATATTATCATCCCTTGCAGGCTTGCAGAATGCAGACCTCAGAAACAATGCATCATTGGTTACATAAAAATTCTAAAATGTAACTGATTAAGAATCTTAAATTAATTCGAAGAATTTCATTTTCAGATATTTTGCAATTGGAGAAAGTATTGCAGAACATACCAAAACTGGAAGGGAGTATTTGTGGGCGAAGACACTGCGGTTGGTAAGGAGTTGATCCACAAAGGGGCCAGTTGCAAACAAAATTGCTGCTTGATAAGGTGCAGATTGGTATAGAAGCTGTGTTGAGGAGACCTTCAACCTCTTCTGTATTGTATTTGTGAGCTTCATTCAAATTTAGAGGGTTAAGGATACCATGTGCCAATAAAAGACAAGGTACGAATTGACCTATTTGATATTTGATTGTTCGAATAGTATGACTAATGCAAGTTCATGCTGTAGACTTAGCGAAAGAACTAACAATATGTACATTAGAAGTTGCATTTTTTTAAAACTTAAATGAAAAGCACAAAAGCATTTAATGTAGGATACAATTTGGCCAACACAAGTGGTGGCAATGGCGAGGCCAGAAAGGATGGACCCAAGTAGATTTAGCTTGAGATCTGTAACTGAAGCGATGCCCACTCCAAGAAGTAAGACCAACAGAGAGAGCTTGATACTCTCACTGCACATTGTTGGATTGGTATTAGCTCAATGATAAAAAATGAAATACCATAAGAGCCTTTGAGGCCCAGAAAACTAACCAAAGTTAAGACTAATTTCAGTTATCTGATTTGGTTAGTTACATTAGTGGTCTGATTATCGTTGCTGTCAATACAAAGTAAACAATGGATTCACCAGAATTTGGTCATTTCAAACTCAACATTTACTTCATAATTGTACAAGCATCATTAGCTATATTGTATCTTTATCTTAGCGTGAATCTTTTATATTGGTTGTTGTGGTTAAGAGAAATATACTTGGTTTAGTTTTCTTAACCTGAATCTTTTCTTCAGGAAGATTGTCTCCAACAGCACCGTGAAAGGTATGATTGCCAGTTTTGTCATCTGCAGAAAATTCTGAATGTAAGGTACTTTCACGTTTTATTGGTAAAGGTACCAAGACAGGACACCATTTACCTGGTAGAATCCAATGGAATTGAATCCTAAACTAAGATTGAGAAGTCCAATTGAGGTGCCATTCAGCAACCCAAAAAGGACCACTGTTTGTCCATCAATTGTCTTGGGCTCAAAAAAGTGCAAGCGCTGAGCCACATGGAGGGTGCAGAAGGTCACCATGAGATGCCAGCTTGTTAATGTTGTAGCTGCATAGATTCGGATACATCATAAATCAGCACGAATTGCTAGTAAGTATGCAAATTTGATACATGTACTACATTTTTCTCATGATGAATCATGTTATGATGGGCTGTTCAGCAATCATCTGTGTTAATCTTCTGATGTTATTCAACTGCTGTTCATGCTTGGAAACGACAGAGTGAGGTACAAACCGTATGGGAAACCAAGAGTGCTAATGAGAGCTTTGTTGCAGATGACAATGGCAACCGAAGAGAAGACAGAGAGTGCGAGAGATCCGATCACACCAAGTTGGAAACCCACCGACATCTTGAACAGCTGATCTTTATCTGCTTGTCTGAAGCTGCATCATCCATAAAGAGTCTTAGTGGAAGGCATGTGCTACTCACTGAAGAACAAAAACATATCTATACTTGTGCGAGATAGAACCAGCTTAATCAGTACTGATGTCCAAGCATAAAATATTCGGATGTTGAACTGGTAACTGGTAAGAGAGTTCTCTTTAGCGACAGTATTAAGTATTTTGTCCATTTTAATTGATTAATGGGCTTAATTAGGACGTTTCTCAAATAAATCTTTTAGCTGTGGGATCCACGCTTGGAGTTAGACAAGTTCTTAAGATCTTTGCAGCTCGGATGGACATAGAGGGGCCCAAGTTTGGTAAGGTTAGCTTCTTGGCGCTTGACTATTTGTTAGTGTCCCTAAACAAAAGGTTGGCAGATGGTATCGCTGTTACGGTGGTGGTTAGATTATGATACTAACGAACTACTCTCTTGTTGTTGTGCATCCCATAATTGTGAAAAAATCTATACTACTTCGCAAGAACCATAATAAAATACTATCACCTACTTGTACACACAAAATAGGCTAGTCATTATCTCATAGATAATGAGTTAATGACAAACCAACACATGAGACTAGCAGGTGAAGTATAACTAATTATCAGTAGTAGGTGAAGTATAACTAGTTATCGGCCAACTTCAGAACATGAAGCACAGACGTCAGACGACGAACAGCGAGTTTTACAAGTTGGGAAAAACATGGTCGAATCCGGTGGGGCGAGTCTAAAGCCTGAACCCGAAAAAAAAACACGGATTTTCAGGAATCGGATTCGGTGGACGGACCTAAGTGCGGTCCAGCTCAATAACTAGGATTAGTACCTTTGTCTGAGAGTTCTAACGTTAGTACTTCACCAAGCATGCTCATCACTTGGATAATCTGAGTTCCAACTTCCAAGCATATCTATTTAATTTTCAGGTGTAGTTTTTGTGCATTTGAGTTGAAATAACTTAGTTTTGAAAAGTATGAATTTTGTTTGCTAAAAGAATACTTGAAATGCGCACATTATTTTGCATACAAATTTTTTTGACGTAACAACTATAATAATAGTGTAATACCCGACCTAACTAGTCCAAGTCACGTTCAATGGTTGGCTATGGTAGTGATGGTACTATGATTTGGAAAGGTCGTACATACCTACCAGGCTACTACTCGCATAGTGCAATAATCGAAAGGTGATGCTAGTGGTGCGTCCCCGTCAAATGGTTGATCACTTTTGCCAGATGTTAAATAAAAAGACCGAGGAGAAAAGAAATAAAATCATGTGCAAGCTCACTGAATTGAAAGCGACCAAGCGCTTAATTTTGCGATCATGTGGAAAAAGTTAGTTTGCAAGATCAATGGACGTCTCCTCGCCAGTGTTTATCATGTTAATCTTAAGGGTAAAAAAATCTAATCCATTCATCTTATAAATATCAATTCCTAATATCCTTCCAACTAGAAAAAAAATCTTATTAATTGAGATCATGTTCCCCGCATCCTGAATAAGATAATTGACAAATATTGGCGCAACCCAATCTAATGGGTTACAATCCATCTCCCATCTTTATCTCTCACATCTCTCACTTCTACCACAATCTGTCTCTAACATCTTGATATCTGGCCGGTGCTCATCCTCCTTGTTTCTACTACCTCAACCACCATTCATTATCACCACCTTTAGGTTGTAGCCAACGACATCAATACCACCTCACTACCTATTGTCAGTATCAGAACTGTCATGTTACGTACTGTTAGTCATCCTCTCACTGTTATCTAAGATAGAGAAACGTGTGAATTTGGAAGGACTTGGTGCACCCAACTCTTCCCCACTTTATAAACTAGTATGATTGTCACTATCATCTCTATCTCATTGAATAAGTTTTCGTAATGATTGTAATTAAAAGAAAAGATAAAAATACTTACTGTGCTATAAAAGGACGTAAGGAGTGTAATGCTACAATAATAGTTTTTTTTTTTGGCAGAAATGTCATGTTGCTGATCGTTGGTTTCAGTTTTAATTTTTGTTTGGCCTAATAAGGTTTTTCGGTTATAACTTGTTATACTAACTCATTTCAAAAGTTTTTATTTTAAATAGCAGGAATTGACAAGTAATTCAATTTTTTTTTCATGTCCACTAGGGCTCTCTCCTACTAGTTTTCTTTTTTCAAAAAAATCATTTTCCATTTTTTTTCAAATTAATGATACGAGTGCCTATGGACAGATTCAGTAAAAATCATCTATAACTCAACAAAATCATATACTGCTTATTGCCTCGTGATTTTGGAGCATAGATGAACAATAACAAGTTCGTGAAGGTGTACGGACTGTAGTAATCTCTAGCAGAGCTAAACATGTCACCGGTACAAACTCTTGTATTTTAAGTTTGAAACTAGATCCATTTGATTTGAGATCACACCAGTTTTAGTTAATTCTTGTTTCGACATAACCATACTATTTTAAAACTTTATGCACGATTTTTTGAGTAGCAAGGCGCACTTCAAAGAATTCTGACATACGAGCCAACTAGACACCGTTCAAATGCCGGTATGCTAAAATCTTTAAAAAAAAAGTTACTTTGGTGCAAAATTGAATTTTTTTTTAAATAATTTAATAAAAATAATTGCAGATTTGATTCACAATAAAAATTTTTTTTTACAAAAATAGACACCAATCCTTAGTTTGAATAGCAATTAGACACTTTTTCAACTTAGTTGTCATCTTTAATAGCGATAAGAATGGAAAAAAAAAGTTGCCGGCCAAAATGGCAAATGTGTTTGACATTTCATTTTAAAAAAAAATTCAATTCAATTATAATTAATTAAATTACTATTCGATGATGTTTTAAGATCAATATTTTCTAGTCTATAAATCTAATTGATAATTTATTTAAATTAGTGGATTTGTGATGCTAAAACAATTAGAGTAGCACAAAGGAATAGTCAATCAGAGTTATATATTATAAGATATTGTCTTTAAATTTTATAATTTTTTCGAGATCAATATTTTACAATATATAATTTTAATTAACGATCCATTTGAATCAATGAACATCTAAAGTCAAAATGATCAGATTATCACAAGTGAATTATCAATTGTAGTTACATATTATAAGATATTTATCTCGAAAAAATCATGATTCAAAAATAATATCTTTTGATCTAAACTCCAATTGATGATCTATTTATGTCGATTTAATTATTTTAACATCATAAATCTATTAGTCAATCAAAATTATAAATTATAAAAAAATTTCAAAATAATCGCCGAATAGTAGTCGATTAGAATTGAATTGATTTTTTTTTAAAAAAGAAAATTTAAGCCCAGACCATTCAAAATGGCGAGTATTTTTCATTCCAATTACCGTTTTGGGTGGCGGCTGTTTTTTTTTAGTCCACTCATTTCAGGACGGTAATTGAGTAGTATTAAATCTTTATATCATAAGCATGTTTATACAATACTCTAAGCAGAAAAAGAACCAAATAAAAACATAAACTCAAGGGTAAGCACAATAGAAACCAAAAGCTTGTTTAAACCCAAGAATAATGGAGCTACCTAAAGATCAAAAAGCATCAAAATAACGAACGAATGAACGAACGAAAGAACGAGTGAATGAATACTCACTTTCAAACCTTCCCAACAGCTTCCTCTTCTCGTACAAAAGTCACACCTACATGAGAGAGAGAGAGAGAGGAGAGAGAGAGAGAGGGAGAGAGGGGGAATCAAGGTGGCTGGCTCCTTGGAAGGAGAAGAGAGGGAGGGAGAAGCACTTTTATGTTCAAGTTTTGGAGGAAGGTGTGTGTGTATGGTGGGCAGTTAGGTACTCCCTTCGACGCTGTTAAGTGGAGGTTTCCTTCATGAGTCTGTAGGACACGAACCATGTTGCTGTTACCGTCGAAAAATAGAGTATATCGTAGGTTAGTACATGACAAATCTCCCACTCTATTTACAAAAGATTCTACTAGTCTGGGCCATCACCAACATCGACAGCGATGCTATGAATAGTGAGATTTGGTGCAAAAAAAAGGTCGAATTGTGACGTTTGTTGATATCGTGGGGTGTCCATGATACCTTTTCGTATTTAGACTTAAGGGAAAACGCCCACATGGTAGAAAATTTGGAGCTGGTTTTGGAGGCAATCACATTAGAATTGTCTGTATATATCCCCATGTTCGCTAAAAACCTTATTGAATTTTTGCTTCTGTGTTTTTTATAATCTAAGCTGTATAAATTCTAAGCAATACAGTAACTAGTGGATTAGCATATGAGTAATTACAAATTAGATTCTCACTTTGTTTTAAAAAATTGAAGCACTTCTCTTTTCCCTTCTGTTTAGTTTGTTTTTTTTGGCAAGCAACTTAATTTTGGTCATATCTAGCCATCATACTTAATTCCTTTTGATGGAATAATGGAATAAACCATCTAGAGCACATTGTTTTGCTACTTTACCAAGGACCATGTGAAATGGATGTTTGATCTTAATTGATGCAACAAATAATTTGTACTCCTACATGTTAAAGACTTGAGGTTGAGTACTTTAATTGTGTGTGATTAAGAGAAATGCCTTCATTAGGTGACTGTGTGCCTTTTTTTTAAAAAAATAATCATAATCTTTTTAAAAAAAACTTAACCGAAGGGTTTTTTTTAAAAAAAAAATCATAGGACAGCACAACAGCAAAACAACCAACAATCCTAGAGTAGGTGGCACGTTCTATTCCTACCATTAAAATTTTCCCAACAGAGAAAACTAATGTCTAATGCAGTATGTGTTAAGGCAAAAAAAAAATTACAAAAAAGCAAAAACTAATGGGGACCTATCGTCTGAACTAGAAACCAGTCAGATGCATCATTTCAGAAGCTGTTGCTTCGACCTAACAAAGGTACGTCCACTAAAATTAAATTAAGCCAAGTTAAAAGGACGACCAAAACTTGTTCTAATCTCCAATAATTGACATGAAATTTCATTAAAATCTTTTGTCACTTGGGACACAAGGTTGGAAGGAGGGAGGTGGTTGTAAAGCATGGGCTTTCTGGTAATGCAAGCAAAGGTGATGAAGGGGCCAACAGAACAGCCGTAGAGCAAGCGGCTCCATTATATTGGCAGTTTGGTGAAACTTCGAACTCACTCTTTTTATTTTTGTTTTTATTTTTGTTGTACCTGTGTCTTTGACCCCACTGGAAAAAAAAAATACACTCAGATTTGGTGACTTTAATTTGGTCCAGATCATTAATCATGTTCAAAAAAAATCCTTGCCTTTCGAACCAATTGATGAATCGTCTCTGATAGGCCTTTGATTCGTCTTTTAGGCACCTTTAACCCAAACACTGATCGAATGGGTGATTATAGAAAAGAGAATGCTGCCACATCAGTAAGCACCCCACTTAAGTGTATTTTTTCCTCAAATGTTAATACCTCTAGTTGGGTGCTTAAAGGACACCTCTAACTAGTTGTGTCAGACCAGCAGTGCAAAAAAACCGGCCACAAACTTCAAATAAGATGATTGTGTTATAGCTCAACAGGTAACACTATTTGTTACTTTTTTTTTTCTCAAATATGTATCATTTTTTTCAAATCATAATTAGCAAGACAGTCATACTTTTAGTAAAAAAAATATCAAAAATATCTCATATATCATAGAACAGAGATAGTATTGTGCAAGAACTCAAAAGTTTGAGTCAAGTCAATTGGGTAAAGAATTTCTTACAAAGAGTTAATCAAGTTCTCTAGCTTTTTAAAAAATAAATAAATAAATAAAACTTTGGTCGAAAGACGCAGATATTTCTATCTGAACCGAGTATTGTCCAGTGGCCCACAATTTAACTTTGATATCATCGCACATTAGTTTGCAGGTGACATTATATTTCCATAAAAAAACTAAAAAGATATGCAAATCCAAGTCATTGCTTCATCAGAATTTTGATTAGGCATGTGGCTTCCAAATCTCATTAGGGAACCGGCAAGAATTTACAGTTTCAAGTGAAACAAAATATTAGAAATTTATTTTCTTTTTCAATATTTTCCGAGAAATGGATCAAAACTTGTCGGTTCCTGACCAATCGTTGACAAAACATTGTTTTCTCAAAAATAAGAAAACAATTGAACATATGAAGACAGTAACATCTTTACCACATTCCAAGCATTCTTGGAAGGGCTTAAAAATTCCAACGTTCTATTATCTCCAAGTTTGTACTGAATAATTGTACAACTAAAAGAATAGTACTAGTACATGCTTTTGGACTTTGACTCGAACCATTTACACGGACAAATAAAAGTGCAGGCAATTTAATTAAGCATACCCGACGTTCTCATTTTAACCATGTTCTTGTATTCTAAGCGCTTTTCTGCTTCCGAATCACATGGCAGAACATACCTTATAAGTCACCTCACAGCTCGCGCGTACCCTTAAAACTATTTCGAATCTGCTGTATTGTCCAGCTTCGCCTCACGGCAATATAAACCAACTAACTGTTCTTGGAAGATTGTACATGATCAGATGTTGTTATGTTAAAAGTCTGAATAAAGTTATCAAACACCATCTGACAATGATGTGACGATCATTAGCCCATATCTTCAGACGCTAACTGCTTTTATGGATGGTGTTCACGGATTTCAGTAAAGTGTTGGTGCATTTCCATCTGGGACGGTGGCCACGGTAGAGGACCACCGGATAGTTTTCTTAGCGTTTATGAACTGTGTTGCACGAGAAAGTTCTCCGTGCAACTGATATACATGCAGCACTTGTGTCGCTGACTGGTGGGACCACTGATCAGTGACACGAGCTATGAATCTGCTGCGCTGCGTTCACAAGTTCATGAGATCAGATCGATCATCACACAGCGTAAAATTCACTGCACGGTAAGTTCAGACGAGGGATTATGTATGTAGTGCTCATGTTGACTTCTTAGCTGCAAGTTGCAGGAAGTGGCATCACATGATGAGTAGGAGTCCTTGATAGGATGGATGCTGAGGAGGAAATGGCAGGTATAGCCGTATAGCTGGTGCGCACATTCAGATGCTACTTCTGTGTGCCATGTTCCTTGTCACGCATTGATGCTCTTACAACTGTTATATATGCCCCAATATGATGCCCCATTGCTATCTTTAAGGAACATAAATATTTTCTCTATTCAATGAGCTTAGGTTCTATTGGCTCAGATGCTAAGTTGAGTTTTACGCATGTAATGCATTTCTTTGCCTGGTCTTGCAATGTAGTTCCTCGAGAAAAAGCCCCAAAGAAACATCTTAACTATTTGAAATCTGAACCGAGAGATTGATATTTGCAGACCAAAGTAAGTACTTCAGTTATGATTTGGATGTCTCACGGTCCATAGTTGTTCAGTTCACAAAAGTAAGAGTCAGTTTTTGCTCCTCTCTAATCTTAGAAGTTCAGAAATTGCCCCATATTATAGTTGATACATTTGAATTTTAGCTCTTAACGATTAACACAGATGGCACATGATACATGAACGATCAGTCAACAGTTTCTGACATTAAGAACCTTCTAACAAAGTTACATGGAAGAAAAAATGTGACGAACAATCGTTGCAGTTTGCGCACCCGCTCTTACAAGTTCTGATCACGCAAGTCTGCAACCTAAATGGCTACTACATCCACACCATGCTTCCTCGCTGTGCTTGGATAATCGTATTCGCTTCTTGCGGCCTGGGGATCTCGCAGTTCTGTGAGCAGCTCAGTTGTTCCATCTCCCATTTCATTTTTGGCACGACCTTCTCGTGTTGGGGGGAGTACTCCTGCAAGCATGAAAGAAGTTTCAAATTTTCAGTCTTTTTGCGCACATTATGGTCTACAATTGCACTGTCCACTAAGCCTCAATTTTGCAGTGTGATGATTTATTTGATTGAATTCACTAATGCTTACATTGTGGACAGGGAGTAGGCTAAATTTTGGACCAAACTTTTCTCTTAAAGAAAGCTGTTCCACATTTCAAAAGAAAACATATCTGAATGCTCCCAAGTTTGTTGATCACATACTAAGTTTTGTTGCAACTTGCATCTAGTATTATTTAGAACCTTGGACAGAAGTAACTTGCAGAAGGGTTGTTGATATATGATACCTCTAACTTTTCGATCAGTTCCTTTGGTGCTGGAGCCAACACGATGATATCGCGAGCAGTAGGTTTGATGAACCCTTCCTCCACAGCTTTGTCGATGAATGAAAGCAGCGCGTTGTAGTACCCATCCACATTTAGCAAGCCAACCTACGTTATTTCAATCACTCAGGTAAAATATTATCATGTTCTAATTCGCACAAAAAATTTAGAAGCATTTGATAGATCAGGTCACAGGTTCATGACTCTTGAACCTAAGACATGTGATACAATTTTTCATGTCACAGGTCAAACTGGCATTAGAGTGGTTGATTAAGGGTTTTTCTGGAGAGATAACAATTCTGGTTATCTTAGCTCAAAACTTCTAAAAGAGTCAAATGAAGTAAGTGAAGAAGTGGTGAACTGTTTTTACAGGCTTGTCGTGGATGCCAAGTTGAGCCCATGCAATCACTTCCAGAAGCTCTTCAAGTGTTCCATACCCACCTGCACGATCGAAGTGTGAAGTAGAAGGACATGATTATACAAACATATCAAGTAGAGGAGTTGAGCACACCAAAACCTGATTAAACAAAATTCAAGTGTGTATAGAAAATCCTGATTAAACAAACTTTTTATGGTAGAAGAGTGTATAGGCCCTAGTGCAATTTGCCCCTTCTTCCCCTTCTTCCTATTATTGCCTCCTCATCTTCACACAACGCAGGGCTGCCAATGCGGCGACGGCTACATGGCGCACGACATGGACAGGCCATGTACCAGGTCATCCCATCCGCCAGCCCAAACAAAACTAGTTCGCCTCAAAACGTCTCATACTATTTCTGGATCATCCGAGGAAGCCATGGCAATATGCCGACACGCGTCCCTTTCTGCAGGTGTGATGTCACCACAGCGGCAGTGGCGGTGGCGTGGTCCCTTCGATCTCTGTACATGGACGCACGCAGCGACGTACTCGCCGCTGCTAGTGCTACATGCCTACACGCACAAGGATCGGCCACTAGAAGGCCCTGTACTGACATAAATATACTGACCATCTGAGTCTGACAAGAGAAATGGCAAACGTGAAGACCTCAGTTACTAAATTTTCTCTTAGTACATTTTCAAATATGTTCTATTTTTTTTAAATCTTTTTTTCATAAATATACATCATTTTATAAATTTTAAGAAAATCTTTCAACATTATTATTAAGTTGAATAGTTAGGACTTATGTGTATGTGTAATTGAAATTAATTTGCACATATATTTTGTTAGTAGTATTTTTCATATGCTTTACAAAAAATATAATAACTTTGGTAACTATAATTTGAAGAAAGTGACATATATTTAAAAATAGATATAGTAGTATGTAGTCCTGTTAGATATCTGAAGGCAGTAGCTTTTCTACACCAGTCTAGCCTCATGTCAAGTCCTGAAAAGCTCTCAACCAAGTTGGTCTCACTTGTGTCTACCAAAAACTCAGATATTTTTTAGATTGCAATCTTATCATTTAGCCCCACTAAAAATTTGTATCAAAACATGCCCTGCGCGAGGGGTCAAAATTTCTGAGCCTCTAGTGAGGCATGTCTCAACAGTATAATCTAAGAAATTAGTTATAATTATGGAATAGAAGATAGAGAGGGATAAATTGGTCTCATCTGAACCACACCCCATATATATTAGACTTCACAAAAGGATCCTTGAGCTATTACATAATTATATAACTACACACACTCTCTCTCTCAAGATATGCTAAAAATATTAGTCATGCCCATTGAGTTACATATTCCAAAACTATCTTTAGGTCCTAACCCTTTTTGTAAGACAATATCTTAATTGTTCACTAGAATGGATATAATCCAGTTTTAACACTCTACTATCTGTTTGCTTTCTGATGAAGAAGTGATCTAACACCATGTTTAATGAATTTTTGTAATAAAAATTCGTTACAAAAGTCCCATATGACCAAATGGACTAAAATAAAATATATATACTTGGGCTTAAAAAAATGATGATAAAAACCAGGACAAAAATTCCACTGGTCAAAAAGTGTCAAAACTGGATTGATCAAACCTGGTCAACATTGGTCAACGCGTGGTCAACCTGGTCAACACTGGTCAAAGGTGGTCAAACCTGGTCTACGTTGGTCAAACCGATATGCAGACCGAGTTTGAATTGGATTTACCTCTAATAACAAAAGTATATCTCCTTTTCAAATTAAAAAAGAGATAATCTCTCTCTTTATCCTGTTGTAACAAAATATATCTCTTATTCAAATTCAAAAAGGAGATAATCCCTCCCTTTATCCTTTTCTTTATTTAAACAACAAAGTATATCTCCTACTCGAATTCAAATCTCCTAAAAATCTCTAGTTGTTGGATGGTTGTAAGCAACCTGGAGTCTCTATAAATAGAGAGGGAGTGCTAAACTTTTTCACAGGTAGGTAGAGGCGCAAGACGGGCATGTGAGGAGCAAGACAGATAGGCAGAGCTGCAGGGTAGATGGCCATGAGTGAGTCTTATTTATCTGCATAAACATGCATCATGCATATTTTGATCAGAGATCAAGCCCCACCTGATGAGGCCGATCAAAGATCTGAAAGTGCTTACTTTCGATCTGATCACACGACATCAGGTCCCGTTGATCCGGTCCAAAAACTTGCATACTCATGTTTTGATCAGAGATCAAGCCCCACCTGATGCATGCGGCCGATCAAGATCTGAAAGTACTTACTTTCGGTCTGATCACACGACATCAAATCCCGTTGATCCGATCCAAAAACTTGCATACTCATGTTTTGATCTGAGATCAAGCCCCACCTAATGCGGCTGATCAAAGATCTGAAAGTGCTTACTTTCAGTTTGATCACACGACATCAGGTCCCGTTGATCCGGTCCAAAAACTTGCATACTTATGTTTTGATCAGAGATCAAGTCCCATCTGATACGGCCGATCAAAGATCTGAAAGTACTTACTTTCGATCTGATCACACGACATCAGGTCCCGTTGATCCGGTCCAAAAACCTGCATACTCATGTTTTGATTAGAGATCAAGCCCCACCTGATGCGGCCGATCAAAGATCTGAAAGTGTTTACTTTCGGTCTGATCACACAACATCACGTCCCGTTGATCCGGTCTAAAAGCCTGCATACTCATATTTTGATTAGAGATCAAGCCCCACCTGATGCAGCCGATCAAAGATCTGAAAGTGATTACTTTCGATCTGATGACACGACATCAGGTCCCGTTGATCCGATCCAAAAACTTGCATACTCATGTTTTGATCAGAGATCAAGCCTCACCTGATGCGGCCTCATGGGAGAAGATCGATGGTAACTTCTCATCCAAAAGTTCGATCGACCCCAAATTTTTATGGTGAATAGAAGCCTCTATAAGAAACTTCTCCACCAAATTTCATCTCCATCAGAGATCTCTAAGGTCGAATTTGACCAAGAGAGAGGCTCTGTCCAGAAGTTGTTTCAGCTTGCCCTCATGGGAGTAGATCAATGATAACTTCTTATCCAGAAGTCCGATCGACCCCAAATTTTTATGGTGAATAGAAGACTCTAGGAGAAACTTCTCCACCAAATTTCATCTCCATCAGAGATCTCTAAGGTTGAATTTGAAGAGAGAGACTCTGTCCAGAAGTTGTTTCAGCTTGCCATAATGGGAGAAGATCGATGATAACTTCTCATCCAGAAGTCCGATAGATCCCAAATTTTTATGGAGAATAGTAGGTTCATACTAAAACTATTCGTCCAAGTTTCACCTTGATCAGATGTTCAAAATATCACCAAAACCATTGCAAGTAGCTCTGTTTTGCTGAATTTCAGCTTGACATAGAAGCAATGAAGATGGTTTCTAATCCGACAGTCTGATTGATCTCAAATTTTGATGAACAATCGATGATTTGTCCAGAAATTATTCCTTCAAGTTTTAAACCTATTATAAGTCAGAAAAAATCTCATCCAAATAGTCGAATTAGGGCTAATGACTAATTGTGTAATCAAATTGAAATCTTATTAAATTCTTGAGGGATATTCCAATGAGCTGTCTATCATGCAACGTACTTTTCCTGAAGCTAAGGAAGTCAAAGATGTTATCACAAGTCATCCATCCATAATTTACATGTTGCTGGGTACTGATGAAGCAAAGGCAACATGCTTTTTGTCCATGACTGACGAAGTCGGACACCATTCATGTCGGGTACTGATGAGGCGAAGGCATCCATTTGTTCGCGACCGATGAGACCGAATAACTCCCTGACAGGGTACCGACGAGGCGAAGGCCACATCTTGTGATAACACCATAAACTGACGAGCTATGGATTTGCATACTTGCATGCATGGGCATACGCATTACATTTATTCATTCAAGAGCAAAGTAATTTTGAAGCTTGAAGACGACTACCATCAACACAGCTTAATCAGAGATCTTCTGTGGACTTGTTTTGCAGATGTAATTAACCAGGAGCTTTTCAAAAGATCTGAGGAACTATGAACCATGCAATCTCCTGAAGCAAATATGTACTTTCCTTTGGCGCATTGAGAGATTGTAAATCCCAAAGGGACTTGTAACTTGTAATTCTTTTTAGAATTAATAAAGTACATTATTTCCTAAGATTATGTATTCTCTACTCTTTTATTTGTATACTTATGTATACTGGCACGCCCGCACCACGAAAAGGGAGCCAATTTCCCGGAAGAGAGATCTTCCCGGCGAAACATACCACATGCTCTGTTATTTGTAATGTTGATAGTAGATCTGTTATTACAATGTAATACTGAAGGATCTTCTCTCAACAAAGATAGCTCTAAAAGTAACCCTCTCAACCATATCATCTTATATAGGGTTATTACCATAGCTCAATATTTTGCCCCAACAGTCGATTTGGCCACTACCTCTTGCTTCTTACTCCTTCAAGAGACAAAATTACCCCCATTGAATACACATTAGCCTAAAGAGGGCATCCTATCATCTATACAATTTATCCTAGTCTGTATCACATCCTTCCATCTTCATATCTCCATGCCCTTTAACCAGAGACCTTTTCCTAGTCTTTCCTTCAAGTATCTCGAAATTCTATAGACTGTCTTCATCTGCTCCATCCTCAAGTTATGCATATATCTACTGACCACACTCATTGTATATGCAAAGATAGATAAGACAACCAACAAGTCTATAATATGACTCCTTGTTCACAAGATTAGCTGATTAAGCACTTAGTCTATGATTCTGTTGATTGGAGTAGAGGATGGTCGACACCCAAGCATCCCTGTCCGAGACAACAAATCAGGAATATAGTTCCTTTGGGAAAGAATTATGCTTTAAAGGATCGCATAATCTCAATTCTAATGAAGTATCTCAGTTGTCCAAGATCCTTGACCTCGAATTCCTTTCACAATCTAGCCTTCAAGCGTCCTATCTTCACTTCATCATCACTAGTAATCACAATGTAATTCACATATATCTTCAGTTGATAAGCTACCAAGAGTTCTGGTAGGACATGGCATCATATCCACGATCGCACTATCACTACCATTCTCCCCCTCTTGACTACCGTCTCATCAGTAGGAGAGGACTCCATGAACACATATGTTAAATCAAGCTATTACATATAATGGTTCAAACTCCCTAAAAGTAACAATGTAACATCCATGTTCATAAACAATCGGCATTCAACAAGACTCCAACAACAATAGCGCTTCTAACTAGAGGAATATCCCACAAAGATACACTTCATTGCACTAAGATCCAATTTTCCAACCGAAGGTTAGTAATTCTTAACAAAACATGTACAACCAAAGACTTTAAAAGGAATCAAAAACTAGTTGTCACCAAAGAGAATCTCACAAGGGGTCTTAAACCCCAATGCCTTGGATGGCATTCAGTTGATGAGGTAAGCCATAGTCATTACTGCTTAACTCCATAAATACTTAAGCATTTTCATCAGAAACATAAGTGACCTTGCCACCTCTAGGAGATGATGATTTTTTCTCTCAATAACTCTATTCTATTCAAAAGCCCAATGAAAAGTAGTCTGATAAAGAATTTCCTATTCAGACAGATGAGAAGGAAACTCCTTGTTAACATATTCAGTACCATTGTTTGTTCACAGGATCCGAACCATCAAATTGAACTAAGTTCAAACAAGGTTGTGGAAGTCCTGAAAACAACAGAGAACCTCACTTTTGTGCTTCATTAAATAGATCCATGTTATATGAGTAGCAATCAATAAAAAGAATAAACCACTTGTATCTATTGATAGAAGTGACAGAACATGGATTCCAAACATCATAATGTATTAAAAGGAAAGGTTCAACACTACAGAGACCCATACTAAGATAAGAAGAGTGTGTATGCTTGCCAAACTCACAAGCATCACACATAAGTTTGCTCTTATCTACTTTTTGAAACAATATCGGAACATCCTGCTTAACTTGTCCAAAGATAAATGCCCCAAGCAATAATGATCCAACAATAGCTTTAGCCTCAACTCCAGTAATGGCAACAACAAGTGTAGCATTTGTACTCTCATGATCGAGGTACCACATTCCATTACACTTGACACCAATCCCAATCTTCCTCCTAATTTGCTTCTCCTGAAAGGGATAATGCGTATGATCAAAGAGAACCCAACAATTAAACTGGTCAATGATGGAGCTAACAGAAATGAGATTTACTTGGAAGGAGAATGCAAAACTGAGGATAAAGAGAAAGAGATAGAGTGTACTTGACATAACCAATTCCCCGAATAGATTGTAAAGTTCCATTAGTGGTTTGGATAGTCTCGATCAGAATAAAAGGAGTATAGGAGGTGAATGTATCGAATGCACCAGTAACATGCCTACAATCCAATCTCTATGGGAATGCCTACATGTGAATGCAAGTGCCTATACCTAAGTATCTGTGCCCATGTGGGCATAGTTGGCAAAGTTATCGAAAGGAGTGTTTGCAAGAGGATCCTGACTTACCCTTGGAACTCCTTATTTGAGCATTGAACTTCTGTCAGCTCTCTTATTGATTGGAGGTCATCTCCACAACCTATGTTTTCTCGAATTGGTTTTATCAGCCATGGTTATGTTGGCTCTAGGGCTAGTTCGACCTCTAGCACGACCACCTCGCATGCCTCCTCTGCCTCTATCAGAACGACCACGACTTCTTGAGTTCATGGATGGGGACAAGCAAAGCTAACATGTCTATTCTTGTCACAACTATAGCACTCCTTGTTGTCACTAGAAGCTGGAGTAAGCAGTGCAAATCTAATTGACAGGGAGTGCCAACAGACATCACCCTCAGACGAGTCTCTTCTTGTACCATGGCTGATGGTCCTCCAAATTTGGAAGAGCTGCCTGGTGACACATAGTGGCTCGATGATGCTCAAACTCAACATTCAACCCTTCTAGAAAGTCCAGAACCTTCGTACTCTCAACCCAGTTCTTGGAGAGCATAATATCTTCTATTTCTCACAATGTTAGGGGATGATAGTGGTTCAAGTCTGACCATAAAGGCTGTAGCTTAGTAGCATACTCATGAACAGTCCACTCCCCCTTCCTCGAGTCTGCTATCTTGCCTACAACCTCATCATCACATTCCTTATTCTAGAGTACATCTTCATTAATGTCTTCCACATAGCAACTATAGCAAGGATTGCCTTCACCATTCGAGCTATGGATGAAGACATAGAAGTCATCAGTCAAGACACCACTAGGGAATTGTTAGTGTTCCACGTCCTCTATGTTGTACCCTCCTTGCGTATGAGCTCCAAGACAAGTCTCCTCTACATAGTGTTTACTTCCCTTTGTTTTCAAAATGATTAGTGTCCTCCACAACCAACTCAAATAGTTCTTAGTCTTTTCCAATTTCACATCATTAGGCAACCACTCCAACTTCTGAATTTTGTTGGTTAGTGGTACCAACTCCTCATTAGATGGGACCCCACTCCTATCCTAGCCTCAACCATCCCAGCAATCATCTATCAAGCAACTCCTTCATATCAATCATGGTTATTGGGTTTCCTATCCCCAAAGTTTCTTGACTCCTTTTGTACTGCACACAAAAACTGGAGCACTCCTACACACTGTGCACTTTCCCCGCGGTAATGGTGTTCCCTCAAGCACGAAGGATTACCTCAATAAAAGATGTTCCCTTCAAAATTGGACCGGCCCTCCCCATGATACAAACTTGATCACAGAGGTTCTTCTATAGGTCCACTCCTTCAAGATCCTCTTTGACACCATCCCAGAGTTGTTGATTTGGAAGTTGTTTTCCCAACGTTTGGTTTGCGAGATCGCATAGGACTTCAAGATGGACCTCCGGTTCCAGAGCCACACGGTGCTTGTCCTCTAACAGGCGACAGAGGAGACCACTCACAAGTCCACAGAAGGGAAGGCTCTGAGGAAGAAGCTCGCCACCAAGGCAGTGAGGAAGTCGGCACCGATGACAAGCAGCGTGAAGAAGCCGCACAAGTACAGGTCTGAGAGGGTGGCGCTGCATGAGATCTGCAAGTCCCATCGAAGCAGCTGGAGCAGCGAAGTGGTAGCCCAGAGCAGCAAAGTAGTGGTGCAGTGGCATTGGGTGAAGTGGGCGGCATCGGACGTTAGCTGAAGTAGGTGGCATGTGGCAGTGTTAGGTGAGGTGGCAACGGGTGGCGAGCAGCGGGCAAAGTGACGAGGGTTCGAAGTCAGGCTCAATGTCTATCGGGATTGGCGACCAAGTCCAGTGATGGATGGTCGATGTCAAGACTAGGGTTTCGATGGTAGCTCTGATACCATGTAGAATAGAAGAGAAAAATAGATCAATTGGTCTTAATTATCTGGACCGCACACCCTATATATTGAATTTTGCAAAAGGGTCCCTGAGCTATTACATAAGTATATAACCAAAAAAATATCGTTTAAAAAATAAAATAGAAATGACAAAAATTCTTTAAAGGTAAGGCACTTTTAAATCAGAATAAATTTGAGGCAATAAGGCCTACCTTGCGAAGGTGGGGAATCGAACCAAACATTACCTAAAATTTTGGTCACCACACAAGTTTGCATGAGCTGAACCACTTGTCCTGTATTGGATAAGACTATCTCCAACGGGGCGTGATGCCCAACACGTGCTGGCTTGGCTAACACTAGCTTGGCGCATGGTCAATGTGTGTTACACATAGAGGCACTTGTGGGAGCAGTGAGCAAGCGCTGGCCTGTAAGTAGGTCCAGCTTTGCGCTCGGTGACTAAGCGGTTCTGTTGGATGTGAAATCGGCTCAAGATGACACCTACTGTTCTAGCATTCTGTATATACTGGAGCACATGCGACTTCCATGGCTAACATATGAGGAGAAGAAATTGGGACCCGCTCTCAACAAGTGGTGTACATGTGAGTACATGAAGCAACATGTGTAGGCACCACCATACACGTGCGTTGCGTGGGTATACGTGCATTGTTTTGTATGCCCACCAACCTCCACACACACCCTCTCATTGATAAGTGGGTCCAATACTATTTTGACCTATTTATCGATCTATATGTTTTCAAATATGTTTTTGACCGTTTTTTTTTAAAAAATTAAATAGAAAGTTATGTTTATTTTTGATGATGTGACTATCTTTTCTCTAGAGTTGATGTATTGAAGTGTTTAGTTTGGATTTGATTATGTTTAAATGATATATTATTTTTCCTATATAGTTTACTCGAGAGTCAAACATTATTGAATATATCCTTTTAAGTGCAGTGCATGCATAAAAGGTTTTGGGCCACAGGACATGCCAATTTCCCAGGTAAAAGTCAAACTTATGCAGCATAACCTTTCAACTTTCCGCTCGCACTTCCACTAGAATGACAAAGGAAAGAAAGAGACAAGCAAAGTTAATGACAAGTTTGTCTACTCATCACTGGTAAGTAATGCAGGTGATAGACTAACCAGGCAGTGCTATAAAGGCATCTGATTGCCTGGCCATCTCAGCCTTCCGTTGATGCATATCTGCCACTGCTTTCACTTCCCCCACTGTTTCACCTGATATCTGTACATACAAGCAACATAGTAAGATTCAGGATCACCAGCTTTTTGTCTAAACAAAATAGGACCACATTTCTACACAAGGAGAAGCAAGGGTAACTGTTTTGCAGGAGTATTTTAGTGAGGGGCAAGATTCAGGAGAAGGAATCATGCTGTTAGTGTGGGGGAACAAAAAGAAAAATGTGTGAAGCTTTTCTTGAATAATTAAAGCCAGTATCTGCCCAAAGGCTTAAGGCCTTAGAAAGAAAGGGATTTCACCACCATAAGTAGCAGTCAAGATCAGCAAGATTTCATCTATCATGGAAAGAAAAGACAAGATTTCAGTGAACATTCCATGTGATCTTTCAAGAGCACATAAGATTGCACTCTTCTTTCCACTATCAAGAATGATAAACAAGAAAGACTTCCAGCTGTATATTTTTATATTATTTTCTAATCTAATAGCACATGTATAAAGAGGAATTATAAAAAATTATTTTAAACTCAAATCTGATGCCTACAAATTTATGATGTTAAAAATAATAGGTTAGTCAATAGACGAAAATTATGTAAGAAATTTTTTACACGTAAGAAGGCATCCGAAGCAGTTGATCTCATATGGACAGTTTCTGATGAGTGAGTGGAATGTATTAGGAGCTGTTCATGTTAGATCCACCTATTCCAAAGATTTCTCTGTGTGTAGAAAATTTTCTATATAATTTTTGTCTATTTTAATCTAAACAACAATACTGTTTCTGTCAAGAAAACTTTTTTATGTGTAGTGCTTACTCAATTACAAATATCTGTACTCTATAGTATAGACAATTTTTATGTGCTCAATCGTGAATACGAATTGGACAAGTCTCACTTCAAATGGAAAAAGAAGAGTGAAATTTTAATTGACAAATAATGATGTTGAATTCAAGGACATCATTGCATGTGATTAAACAATGACAGGATTGTTGAAAAAAAGAGTGGAAGGGCGTGGTTACCTCTCTGGGCATGAGGGTCTTGGGAATCACCCTACATAGGGGACAGTAAGATAACTAAGTAAACATTCGGCACCTGTAGGAAGCAACAAATGCAGCACTTTTTGGCATGACAGGATGGCACTTTACTAAGTTGTGGGTTATTCTTTCGTGTACCAGTTACCAATCTTCAACATGGGAATGTCTGAATAATGATGGTTAGTCTTTACATACCCAATGACATGCCTCCCTCCATTGTAGACTGCTTGAGAAACCAGGCCCATCAACCCTACACTTCCTCCTCCGTACACCAAATCAATGTTTCTTGCTACCTAGAGAAACCACAGTAACGAAAATAAGCTAATACACACAGTTTCACAATATAAGACTCACAAATTATTATGGTCAAACTTTGTAAACTTTGATCAATGATTAATTAAAAATATATAGGAGTGGTAAAATAAGAAAAAAATGTCACTTGTTTTCAAAAACACTTTCATAATATCATATTTTTGTAGTTATTATTGGTATATCATGATATATATTAATGATCAGAGTTTAATACAAAAACCAAGAGACCTTATATTGTAGAACAGAGAGTATAGTAATTCTTTACTATCAACTATGTAGTATTAGTAGTAAGTATTTTTCTATGGATCAGGGAAATGACTGCTAAAATGCGATATGCACCTATAAAAAAAATCTCAGGTGTATGAAGCCATGCAAATAAGGAATTTTTTTTAAATAATTCAATAAAAAAACAAATTTCAAAAATAGACCATTATACCAAAGAATTACAGAAATGACCTTTAATCACTAGTCCGATTAACGACTGAAATGTGGCACGCTAATTGAGTATGCAAACTACTGACTGCACATGCAAAATTACTGACTAGACATTGACATGACTTTTAGTCGTGAATCAAGTTAGAAATTGAAACGTTATTGTGATGTCATGTGGGCATACTGATTTTCTATTTTTTAAAACAATTTTGTGATTTTTTTAGAAAAATCCGTCACTCATATTAAAAAAAGTTACAACATAAAAAATTATTTATATTTTATATTCTATCTTGTGAAATTTTTGTAAAATTTTCAGAAAATGTTTTGAAATATATATTGTATAATTTCTATATATTTTTTGGTGAATTTTTAGAAAATTTTATAAAATTTTGCATTTTATCTATTAATCTGAGAAAAAATTATTATCAAAAAATTCTTAAAAAGTTTACAAAAAATTCACATAATATAACATGAATTGTAAATTATTTTTCATGTTGTAAATTTTTTAATATGAGTAACGGTTTTTTCTACGAGAAAAAATCACAAAACTGCAAAAAAATCAGAAAATCATTAGGCCCACATATCGTCACAATGGCATTTTAGTTTCTAACCCAGTTCACGACTGAAAGTCACATCAATATCCAATTAGCAACTTTGTATTTGTAGTCAGCAGTTTACACACTCAGTCAGCATACCATGTTTTAGTCTAATCAGACTGGTGATTGAAGGTTATTTTTGTAATTTTTTCACACAACAGTCTATTTTTGAGATTTGTTTTTTTATTGGGTTGTTCTAAAAAAAATTCTGGAAATAAGACAGAAATTTTCAACCCTCTTTAACATAGTTGACTGTGGTGTTGAAAATGCAGCTCAGCCTAGATGTACACATGTCACATGTGAAAAGAATGCTGCATAACACAGTAACTAGCCATATATGGTGGATTCCCCAGTACGTACTGAACAGAGCAAGCACAAAAGGAGTGCCTGAAACAGCACAAACAAGATAACGAGATACAAACCCGCAGAATATTGCAGTGAAACCCTGCACATTGATCTCTGTATAAAACTCCAGTGCAAAACTTTACCATGGCACAGTTGGCGATCGAAGTGTTTCAACAACAAATCCATATGATCAAAATTGAAATGCGATTCGAAAGTGTCTACATAAGAAAACGATCATTCGCCGTCGAAAAAGAAAATAAAAGAAAATGTACCAGTTCCTTGCCAAGATCAACAGCAGCATCCTGGTAGTTCTTCTTCTTGCCCTGACTGCTCCCACAGAACACACATATCCTTCTGAACCTCGATGGCACCGTCACCTCCACTGCCTCTTCCTCCTTAACCTCCATTTCTTGTCTCCCTGCGTATGGACTATGGATGCTTGTGATGCTGCTTGAAGTAGTGGTGACGCAAACACACAGCAAGGAGATATCCCACTAGACCAAGACTCAGACGCACTCGAGTGCACTACCACTTATATATGTATATATATGTATATATATATATATATATGTATATATATGTATACACGTACAAACACTATTCTACACTTATTCTTGTAATAATAATAACTATTCTATATCTACTATAGGAGTCATCTAATCTAATTCTCATAAATTAATCACATCCATTAGATAGGTTTAAGCAGTTACAATATAGATAATAGATATTGAATTTCAATGTGTCAGTTTTTATATTTTTAAAATATTTTTGCATAACTAAATTGTATCCCGCGACAACCATCCATGACCACTTACTATTATTTTATTTGTCAATAATTTTCTAAGTTATAGAAAATTATTGTCCAAATACTAGCGAATTATTATCCAATGCTATCATTAAAGTCACCCATTATTGTCATTTTATCATGTTACGTACTGTCATTTTACTTGTTACTTACTATCCAAGTATTAGTAAATTATTGTTCAAGTACTAGCGAATTACAGTCAATTACTGTCTAAGTGATACTGAATTGTTGTTCATTTACTGTCACTACAATCACCCATTACTGTTATTTTATCATGTTAATTATTGTCATTTTACTTGTTAAAAATTGCCCAAGTATTAGCGAATTACTGTCCAAATACTAGTGAATTACTATCATTATAATAACACATTATTGTCATCTTATTTGTCAATTACTGTTCAAATGCCAGCGAATTATTGGATATGTCAACAATTACTGCCAACGTCGAGGATGATGTCTTCAAGTTTGTGTCACAAATTCATAAAATTTTCTGATTTAGACAATTTAAGAAATGATTGATGTGTTTTTTCTTTGATGTAGTCATTTTACAGCAAATCGGCAACCGTTTCTTGATTGGTTCCTATATTTGTGGCATTATTTGGTTAGTTTTTATTTTTGTGGGATTTTTATGCATGTTATAACAAACCATTATATGAGACACCTTCATAATAGTTACACCGTTAAACACTACACATCTGTTAGATGATGTTGTTAATAGAATTCAGACTTTGATGCATCATTCAAAATTTCACAAAATGAATATAGAATGTTTATTCTATGAGTAAGCGTAAAATAGTGATCTTTTATATATATGGGATTTGGATTTGTTTTTACAAAAATATACTGTCTAACCTCATTACTTTGCAAGAGCATCCGGCTATACATGCACTTAGAATGAAAATTCAATGTAGTCTCTAGATGTTAACGTTATTGCATTTATTAAGAAGTAATAACGTCCTGTATATTCATAAAGAGTAAAACTGGAGTGCAATTTCCACAATAACCATCGCGTCACCTGGAGTAGAGAAATTTCATGATTTTTTTTTGAAATAACTCAAAAAAAATTATAGAAATAACCCACACTTATCATTTTCTTAAAAAAATAACTTCCTATGTCAACCTGTCGATTTTCCAAAGTGCAACAAAGGTTGGATCACACGACAAGAGGGCTTGTTGTGTTTGCAAAACACGACAGGTAGTCTGGCGGTTTTCTTTTATTTTCTATAAAAATTTTAAAATTTTTTAATATTCATATCTTTTAAATTATAATTCTGACTGATGATTTATTTTGACCATTAAAATTATGAAGTCAAAATAATCAAATCGACATAAACGGATGATCAATCGGAGTTATATATGACAATTTATCATATCATATTATGTCTTAAGATATATAAATTCGGTTAAAGATCTGATTATGTTGTCTAATCGTTTTAGACTCACAATTTAATCGGTTCAAACAAATCGTCAATCGGAGTTATAGATCAAAATATATCATTCTAAGAATAATTTGAAAGCTTACTACAGTTCAATCCGGAAAATTGAATTAAAATTCTGATTAAATTGTATTAAAACTTTCAAATTATTCCGGAATTGATTTCTTTTGATCTATAATTCCGATTGACGATCCGTTTGAACCGGTGAAATTGTAAGTTCAAAATGATCAGATCAACATAATTGGATCGTCAATCAAACTTATATATTTTAAGATACAATATGATATGATATCTTGTCATATATAATTCCGATTGATAATCTATTTATATCAACCTGATCGTTTTGAATTCATAGTTTGAATAGTCAAAATAAATCGTCAATCAGAATTATAATTTAAAAGATATAGATCTCAAAAAATTTCAAAATTTCTGTACAAAACAAAATAAAACTGATGCCCACAACAAACCTGTCATATTTTGAAAGCATGACAAGTCCCTTGTCATGTGATCCAATTCTTGACGCACACTGAAAACTTGACTGATTAATATGGAGGATTATTTTAAAAACAAATGATAAGTGTGAGTTATTTTTGTGATTTTTTTTTAGTTATTTCCAAAAAAATTCGAAATTTCACAGCTCTTCAATGCATGGTAACTAGTATAGGTAAGTATATATGGGCTATGGCTGTGGTCTAGTCTCCGAAGAGCATGGCCCCTGCCTCTATATAGCCTTGCAGAAGGAAGAAGCAGACCTGCGAAAGCTGCAAGCTCTTTTCAGTAATCAAAGGAGGAGAGATGGATCAGATCAGGGATATCCCGCTAGACCAGGACTCAGAGACATCTTCCAGAGCACTGCCACTTGCCGTTATATATGGATCTGGATTTTCTTTTACAAAGAAGTCCCTGTCTAACCCCATTATTTTGCAAGAGCATCCCGCTAACTACATATACTTAAATTCTGTTGGAGTAGTACTAAATTGGTTGTCTTTCCTCACACATTTAAATTTTTGAGTGAACTGATTAATATATGAACCTCGACATACTATTAGAGCCTAGATATCCTAAGTTTGATACCTAGTTATGGCAATATTTATGATAAAAAAATTGAAAAGATTTGGTGGTGAGATTAAGAGGGCCTCAATGATGGACCAATTCCCGGTAAGAAGTTGTGCCCATATTATTTGTCTGGTGAAGTCTAGACGTGAGAAAGAGTATTGAAATATGAGTAAATTATTGTTTTTAAATAAACTGGTTAGTATATGAAACTCAACAAATACAATAAAGTTTTACAATCTTAATGTTAACATGCTTCCAAATTTTTTTTTATTGTCTATAGTCAAATTTTTCTAATTTTTATCACTAATATATTTGTAAATGTCTAGATTAATGACCTTGAGTATTTTTGTAAAAAGTAATTTCATAATATTATAATTTCTTTGCTAATATATTATAACAAAAAATAATAGTTAAAATTGTATCTTAGAGATTATGTCCAGTAAAAACAGACAATCTTTTTTATGGAAGGAAATAATATAAACCTCCAACATGGACTTATTCTTCTAGAGTTTTTGCTGAACTGTTATTAGTTGTTGTACCATGATCTTGTTAAGTTTGGAATCAATAGAGAGAGAAAATAGTAATTTAGACACTAGGTTTGTCTACCACGCCGTGTCTAGCTGGTGCTCTTTGCCATTCATGCATGCTTGTATGTCAGCCATGCCCTTGGCCGTTTTGGGTTATCAAGAATCTTTACTAAAGGTTCCGTCGACAAAACATTTCCATATACTGCTAACCAAGTAAAGAATTTACATCTAGATGATGTGGCAGATTTCCAGATTGACTTAGACTCTATTGAGTAGCATGGATAGAGTGCAAGCTGAACTCGCAAAACATTGCAGATTGGGCAATGCGGTCCAGGTGATTGAATCTTCTGAATCTTAGGTGGTCCCAAATTTGCAGAAACTCCGTGATTGCCTGAGGCGACAGTGGTCCAATCCGACTACAAGTGTGCCAGGATGCATCTACTCTTCTGCAGGCAACTCATCTTCCAAGACAAGACTGGATGGACACGATGGAACAAAACTCACATTTTTTTTTACTGCACAATCTTCTCACTTCAACTGGTCTATTGGCAGGATAAAACTCAATACCTGTCGAGGGACAGTGTTCCCAACGGCACAATCTCACAAGTCACACACACTATTGGAAACAATTATGTGATGCATCACTCTGAGTCAAAAAATTTTTTTGAATATAAAAGATTTATATATATTCAGATCCTAAGAGGATCTCATTCTTATTGGTGTGTCTCTAGTGTAGAGTCAATTGAAAGATTTCTTCGAATGAATGAGTTTCATAATATATCTTGCATTTAGATGTTGCTTATATTATCAAATCAGCAAAAGATTATAATGAGATATTATAAAGATATTTATAGCCTCTTTAGGCTGCCTCCAACCCATCGTCGCTTCACGAGGCGCTTCAACAGAATATTCTCCAGTATATTCTGTGCCATATATGCGAAGCATCATCTGAAACACCCTCCTACTCCAACCCATCGGCGCTTCGCGAGGCGCTTCGTACGGACCCACGAAAATTAAATTTAGGTGGTTTTAGTAAAACATCAATAACTTTTAATTTAAAAATTGAATATATGCGATGTTTGGTCTCTATATGAAGATAATTTAAAAATCTACAATTTTCTCAATATAATCAACATCTAATTTGAACTAGATTAATGTATAAATCAAGAAATAAAAGTATATACAATTTAGTTGCACGGAAATCGAGATAACAAAAATAAAAAATTCCCGGCAGTCGCGCAGCCTCAACAAACGTCGTCTCTCTCCTCTCTCCAGCCAAAATTTTTTTTTTTTATTTGAAGCGGTGCCCAGGCGGTGGCGTTGGAGAACGCCTTAGGAGTGTTAAATGTGCGTCCTCAAGTCTTTTAGATCATGAATATAATAATCTCTTTAGCATTCAAAATGTAGTAAATCATTGGCAGGTGTCCTTGTGGGTCTCTTCCAGACATTAGCTGCAACCTTTTTCCTGTAGACCCCACACCCCAGGGGCAGATATCCCGAGGGACTTAGGGGCTATGGCCAACCCTATTGAAGGGCCCCGGATGCCCTAGAGGCATATTGCCACATGTTCCTCAAGGATCACCCTCGGGTGAGACTTGGTTTTGTCTTCAACAATACCATACCATATCCTCTACTTTATGCCATCATCTTATTAGTTAATGTGCATCTCTAAAAATCGTTAATATCAGTTAGGTAGTTAAGTACATTTACTAGTAAACGTTTATGTCGAATACATGCCAACCAAAATTTATTTTACAATTTACTAAATAAAGATATAGTAGACATGTGTGAATAAACAAATAATTTGTACACGTTTGCAAGACACCAATCTTTCCATGTCTCTAAAAACACAGATTTAAAGAACACAATGGAGCTTATTAAGGGTACATATCACTTTTTTAAATCGATAGTACAACATAGTAAGTACCAGATTAAAATCACATTTTAAAGAGACCAAAATTTCAACAATCTATATATAAAAGAAAAGACTTGCAAAGATCCACATAATATGTAAGATTTGAAAATCATTTTAGCATAGAATTATATCACAACAAGAGAAAGGGGAGCACAGTAGAAGCGATGAATAGCTAACATGTGGGATGTGAGCACAACGGTCGACAAAAGATGCTGACATGAGAAAGTAGTCCACACAGGTGTGTGTGGGTCGGTTGGGACGACTGAGCGTGATATTGTGATTTGGTTATTTCGTTTTTGATTAAATTTGATTTTTGATAGCGAAAAACAAAATTGAGAGAGGTTGGTCAGTTGGTGTGGCTTAGCACGGATTGCTCCCCTAAATCACTTACTACATGTAAAATTTAATTTAGGGAAATTTAATTGTACGAACGATTTAATAGATATAGACATACTCTTTAAGAAATGTCAAATCGACTTATATACCGGCATAATGCCATGGATTTCATAAAGGCTGAAACAAAGCACGTCAAGTTGCAAAGTGCATCCATTAATAGGACTGCGTGGGGTAGATGTAATGGAAGTATGCTTTTTACATATGTTGCGGGCAACGCCAATGATCTCAACAGCTGTCACTTGTTGGGTAGTCAGTCTCGCACAGAGGAAGGCTCTGCTTGCAAAGCTTTTGTTGTCTCTGTGTCTCTCTCTTTTCTCGATGCACCTGTCAGTGTGTGTTTTTTTTTCCTTGAGATATAAGTGCACATCACCTGTCAGTGTGCTACTGGTTAGTGCACATAGTGTAAGTTCTAAATAAATGCGAATAAAAGCGAGATCCAACGAGCGAGAGGGGGACAGAGATCTCAGATATGCATTGCAATGCATAATTGCATTGGTTGCAAATCGGATACATGTGATGCAAGTTCTTTGTTTGGTTCATTACTCCTTCCATATTTCTCTGTATAAACGCATTTAAATTTCATACAAAAATTAAAGTACCACAGAATGAGATAAATGAATGCTATGGTATCCTATTACATAGAATTTGGATGAGCGTGGAAGAACTAATCATAGAGGAGTGAGAAAAAAATAGGAGAGAGAGAGAGAAGTTATAAGATGTGTACTCCATCGGGTGTAAAAAATAATCTTTTTCGACAGGTGAAAGTCAGATTTTTTTTTAATTTTGATCACTAATATATTTATAAATATTTAAATTGATCATAAGAAAATTGTACAAACATATTTGTCATCAACAATAATTTCATAATATTATAATATTTTATTATTATATTATAATAAAAATAATGATCAAATTTATATTTGGAGACCATGTACAGTAAACAACAATCTTTTTGGATTGAAGAAAGTATTAAATGGAGTATTGATATTGTAAATAGTCTTATATTATGAAACATTTAAAATTAGGTTTATACTCCTTATATTTCACAATATAAATCTATTTTCAGTTTTTGCACGTTTCACAATATTATATAAGCCTACATGCAACCCTAATGCACTATTTAATACTCCCTCCAATCCAAAAAAATTGTAAATTTTGTATGCGTGTTCCAATTTTGACCACTAATATATTTGTTAATATTTAGATTTGACTATTAAAAATTATATGAATATATTTGTTATAAAAATACTTTCATAACATTATAATTTTTAAGATTTTTATTAACATATTATAATAAAAAGTAATGGTTAAAATTGTATTTTAAAGACTGTCTATAATAAAAAAAATAATCTATTTAGATGGGAGGGATTATACCTTTTACAACTCTATCCTCCCTCACTTTTCCATGAATACTCACTCCTTCAAACTTTATTTAATAAGAATATCATATGATACTGTACTTTGTTTTTCTTTCAATTTATGTTATCTTAACCCCGTGGGTACATAATGTAAGATTATAATGTGAAATATAGAGTATAGTGAAACAAAGCGAGTACAATAAAAAACGTGCGATTTGTCCATGTCTTTAATTAGGTGATTAGATAAATTTGAGCTCAATATTGGTCTCAGATAAGGCTCATGTGCAATGAGAATAACTTATTGTAACTGCTAGTTAAAAGGTATTTAGTAAAATGTACCGGCTCGTAAAAGTTCTTTACGCTAAACTCTTCTGGGACATGAACAACGTATCAACGAAACATTAATAATAGACGAACTGCCCCACCACACACTTGATCCAGGGTAGACAAGTAGCACGAAGTGGTGACAATTTTAAACATATTGTCACGATGTAATTAGTAATACAAGCTAATATTGGCCACTATAATTCATATACACCTGAATAAAAAAATTGTCTAAGGATCAAATATCTATTTTTTTAAAAAAAATTTCACCATTTAAACCACATGTCTAAATCTAATTTCAATATCTATCATCTATCTATTCTCATCTTCTTTCTCCTCTTTTTCCTTCACACTAGCATCACCGTCTCCTTTCCTTCCCCATACTCCTCGTCCTCCTCTCCTAACTAGCCACCACCGCTCATGACTGACGGCGCATATCACTACCCAATGCATCACCTCCTTATCTCCATACTTACCACCCACACTATCTTCACCTGTGATTGATTGTGCCATTACTATTTCAACACCGCACCCACCTCCCCACCACCAACATGATGCGTGCTAATTTTGGACTTTAAACGATAATTTGAAGTGCATTTATGATCTGGCAAAAGCATGAACGAACGTGATGCATGCTAATTTTAGAGCCGTGGGATCCTTACTTGTCTAGATATGTGGCACACTCGTTTTCTGTACCGGCAAATGAGGCATGATTGAGCTTGTCATGGTTGGGACTTGCTCCCATGACGTGCATGGATACTATTCCCAGCACACTAAATATGGGTGGGGCGCGCGCGCGCGCGCTCTCTCTCTCCCAAACTATTTTACAAGAAAAAATTGATATTATATCAATGAATTTTGGTAACTAATATAATATATTATTGATTTTTAAATTTTTATTATATATCATTAGATTTTTTATCTAATATTATACATCATTTTTCACAAGGCAACATGATAAATAATAAAAATATCCCTATCAAGTACACTTTAGTTAGAATTAACCATGATTTTAAAGAAATAGAAAGAATGATTTTAAGTAAATAGAAAGAATAAAATGTAAAATTTCAATTACTGTTTGCAAAAAATTGAAAATTTTGTATTGTGATTTTTTTATTTATTTAAAATAATGATAAGCTCTACCTAAAGGACAATTGATGGGTATTTTGGTTATTTTATCGTGCTGACTGATCAAAAAATTCATTGACATATAACAAAGAGTCAAAAAATCAATGAAATATTGTATTATGTACCAAATTTCAGTAGCATAAAATAATTTTTCCCATTTTATAAGTAGTAGTATCTATTTTTGTTGGTGGCAAACACCCCAACTCCTCACCCGACCCCCCACTCATATACACGTCAATACAAGGCCTCAATAAACATGTATATACATAAAAATAGAATAGATTGGATGTTTTGAATCTACGACCATCTATGTGTCAGTACAGATTCTAATCGTATAGACATAGATGCGGGCTTTCCTTGTTGATAATGAAATTATCCTATTAGAAGACGGGCAATGCTGTTCTAGCTCAAGTGCTCTTTTACAAGTTTCAAACTTAAGACATATTAAACCACCTTATCTCTGTGAGGATCATCCTCCATTTGCATACATGAATTGAAATATGATATAAAATAACTTATTATAACCTCATTTAGGGCTTCAGCTTCAGCGTTTGGGAGATAAAGGCTAGATGGAGTATTTAAGGAGGAAACAAATGCTAGAAGAGTATAAAAGAAAATGTTTGCCAAATTAGTCTAGCAAACATAGAATAATCATATGTTATAAAATAAGAAAGCAAGGCTAGAATGACGTATGCTGTAAAATGAAAAGAGTATGAGATGCTCTTCTCTCAAGTAAAAAAATGTCATTTTTTTACTAATCACTACTTTTCACTATAATATATTGATAAATATTTGTAAAATTGTAATAATATGAAAGCATTATTATGAAAAATATACTCATATAGTTTTTTTTATAATCAATATAAATATTTATAAACATATTAGTGGTCAAAATTAAAACAATTTTACTAACATATATACAAAATAACAATTTTTTTGAACTTGAAAGTGTACTATAATAAGAATTGGTCATAAGACACTAAGATGCATAAAAGTTAAGTCTTAATAAAGACCACTCAAATATTCGTCATCCAGATGTAGATAATTATTATGTCCCAAGTACTGGGAATTATGCTTGACAAAATATAAAATAACCAGCGAATAAACACTTCTTTAATAACGGCAGTTTTGTAACGGGAATTGATAAACCAATGTGCTTCTCAAGAATTTTTTTTAAGAGCATGGATGTAGAAAAGTTATATGGTCAAATCTTATCAACAACAAATATTTTCATATACGTGTAATAAGGAACTTAAATTTGTCACATCTAAAGATTATATTTTGAATCATAATCTTTACTAGAACAATTGGGTGCCTTACTATTTGTATCCTTGGTTAGCTGCTTCTAAAAATTTATGGAATATTAGAGCCGGTTTGATCTAATTGTGACTTCTTCAAGAACACAATTTTTGATTCTTATGGTAGAGAAGATTGAAAAAACTGAATTCTTAGATAAACCAAATAAGATATAATATTTAATAAGAACAATGATTTATGAGTATTTTTTGGGATAAAATGATTTATGAGTTTAAAGGGAGCGTTTGGAGTGGACAGAGTGAGAAACTTCAAAAGTAGTTCCTCCAACTTGGCTTCAATCTTTCTTTGGCAGAAAGCTCGACTTTTTAAGAGAAATTTCTATTAAAAAAACTACTGTTTGTCCTTAATTTCAATTTTTCTTAGATAAAAATTGAACTTAAAACCGGACCAAACAACTCCTGACACCATAAGTGCCGATCCAATGATTTGCTAATTAGCTGGATGAACTTATTTTCCGACAAGTTTTTGTGTTCCGACATGTATACTCAAATGCACTCGATCCATGTTACAACCTTCGTGCATGAACTGAGAGAGAGAGAGAGTACCAAATGATACAGACCGAAAGTGCCACAAACAAAGAGGGGAGGGGTCCCTAAAATTGATGCTAGGATTAAAATCTGGGCCCCACCCCCAATGGTTGTCATCCTGTCAGAAAACAGAGCATGTCTCAAACTTGTCTTCCATTCTCCCACTCTTCTGAGGCAAGCATGCTCCATGCCCATCATTCCCTTAGATTACATTTCTCCAAGCTCTTATTAGCCACACTATACTGTGCATGCCTAATTTTATACTACTTACGTAGTACATAAGTATGTTGTTGGTGAACTAAAGAAAATCCTTGGAAACTATTTTTTTTAATCTAAAATGTTTTAAAGGATCCAAGATGTCCCCGATTCTTTTTTTATCTTTTAAATATCGTATCAAATCTGTATCTATATAATTTTGAAATAGATTCAGATAAAATATGGGTATTAGTTAGTCTCTATAATGGAGTGAATTTCATTTAATTAAAATTGAAGTTCAGAATCTACTGGATTTTCTGAAATACAAATAAATTTACAATTCAAAGCATTTAAGCAAAGTAAGAGTGAAGCTCAGTAACTACCATAACTCCGGTATTCTTATTAATTCTCACGAGAAAGCGTATTTTAATCTTGGCACCCGTCTTACAAGTACAACGAGAAAAGTCCAACCGGCATATAATGTGCTGTCCGTAACAATTTTTGGAGGTTCGTGTGGAGTTACTATTTGGTGGGCTCGCTCCACGACACATATCAGCTATTGCCTGCATAGTACTGTCTCTTTTCTTAAATAATTATCATTTTATTCATAAATATTATATCGATATGAATAAATTTATTTTAAAAAATATTTTCACAATATAATATTTTTAATAATTTTACTAATATATGGTCAAAACTGCCTATATAAAAATAAAAAACAATAACTAATACTAGCATTCGAAAATAGAGATAGTACTAGCCAATTCTGGGAGAAATAAAGATCAGGAACTTTTAATGCTTATGGTCACCGAAATGTGGGGGGGGGGGGGGGGGGGGTGGGGGTGGGGGTGTGTGGCGGGCATGCATGCAGCATGCTTGGTGGAGTCATACGTATCACGTTCAAACAACTCCCTGTACGTACCATTTACTCTAAAATTAAATGGTGGGTAAAATGGCAGATGACAATTCAAGATGTTCAGAACTCTTTATAAGTCCTGAAGAACCTCTCGCAGTCTCACCCATCTCAGTCCTAGTCATTTAATTTTCGATCGGACCACCTGTACACTCAAAAGATATATATTCAGGTGGTATTTGTTTTATAAATTTTGTTTCATATTTGGATTATGTGTAATAGAAACATGTTACTTATTATTTAGTTAAACTATTCAATAATCACAATACATGTATTTAAAATACATTCTAATACATTTTTTAAATACATCACATCTATATATATTTTAAAATCATCCCATATTCATCTCATTCTATTTATCAGTTGAATCAAACATATGTTGTATTTACTTATATCACTCTCGACTCTAATAAATTCTAAAATTTATTATCATTATGATTTCGAATTAAGCATCACCTCATACTGTTTAAACTAAAGGTGAAGGAGATCCAAATCCATGAAGGGTGGTAAGCTGGTAGCTAGCTAGCCCATTGACATTTAGCACTTTGTGTCTGTCTCCAGGTCACCAGCGGAGCATCAAGGCAAACTTGCTCCCACATTTGCCTATTTCACCGATTTTCTCTCTCAGAACCTCATGTTATATGATGTCAATGAAATCAAAGGATAACTCGTTGATTACAGGCATCAAGAGACGAGAGAGACGCCAGTTATCATCTGCAGGATGCAGCATACGGTAGTAGATATACACAACCATTACAGACTAAGCCGGATCAAATGCGGTCAATTGACTCCGTTTTCTCTGGAAATCTCTTTAATTTCTTGTTATTTTCATGTATGTTTTAAGTGAAAATTTGATAGACTCTTTAAATTTGATCCTCAATTTTTTTTGTGAAATGCTTAGTATTAGGTGCGACTCTTATATTCTTTTTATACATTTAATTCCATAGTTAAAAATTCTGCATCCATCATTGATTACTTATTTACTGGTCACATATAATGTACGTTATTAAGACGGCAGAACAGGACGGCCTTCGCTTGCCATGTGATTACATTTCTCTTGTTTGGCTCAGGCCTTGTCTGACGAGATAGAATGCTCTTGTAAGAACGTCCTTTTAAAAAAAAAAAAGAACAAAACAATTAAACAGGAAAGAATTTGTAACTCAAGACATGGCGTGGCATATTCAATATATAATATCGTTATGCATAAGCAAATAGTAAAGAGACAAAACGAAGCGGCAATCCTATATGCGTCGATGTTTTCAGTGGCATATAATAGAATTTTCCTTTTCTTCAGACGAAATAGTCCAAGTATCATATGATATCCCAGCAGTTGATTGTTAAAAAGACCACACAAATTTGATTCCATTATATTGAAATTAAGGAATTTTCTAAAAAGGGTTAGTTTGAGCTGTTATTAAAAAAACCAACCTACAAGCACTTTGTTTATAGTCAATATAACTGGACTAGCAGTCTAGCACTCATTTATACATCCGAGCTGTCAGCAAATACACACGTAAAGAAAATAGTTTTATTTTTTTTAAAAAAAAAGAAATAGTAACCGGGCCAAGAGGGCCAGTGCAAAATTTATTGGTAGTAGGCGTTCCATGGGCCTCATACTCACAGTACCTGAACCCGGCCCAACTAAGAACCCGGCCCGAAACCTCAACCGGCTCAAAGGGTTCGCGAAGGAGGCACTCCCGTCCGCCGAAGCTCCAAGTCTCGAGTTTTCCCCTCTCGCCAAGATTCACAGAGTTCTCACGGCGAACACAAAGAAGGTACGAATCCAGCGTCTTGTTGCTAATCTTAAGGACATGGCTAGTTAGGCCTTCTCTTTAGCAGCGAGTTTTATGGATTTAGTGATCCATTACTTGCTTTCTTGATGGGCATTCCTAATCCGTCTTCTGCTGTTAGTATCGTGTGTAGGTTTTGGCTTGATTTGCTTTTGTATTTTTTAGCACTTAGCATACAGCGGATTGGCTAACGTGTGTTCTCCCGCTTTTCCCTACCTTTGCAGGAGGCAACGCAATGGCGGATGACAGTGTAAGTTTCTTTCTCTGGGCAGTATCTAAATCTCAGCTTGCTAATTGTCATATACTGTTGTACTCTGAAGCTGTGAAAACTGGCTAGCTTGTTTCTCTTTTCCATCTTATTTGCTTTACTCCGAGATTTGGGCTTTTGAGTTTTATAGTTTGGTATCTTCTTAGGTCCCGAGTTGCCTGATAAGAGTTCATCCCCATGGCATGTCTAAAGCCAGCTAGAACATTACAGAAAAGTACTGCGTTGGATTGTTACTTTCGTTGCCATTATTTTCCTCTGTGACAGTTCATCATTATGCCAACTGCTAGGGACTTTGTTTATGATCTATGGAATTTTGAGTTGTGCAGTGTTACAGAACAAATTGCCCCAATTTTAAATATCAGGATCACTAAGCATTATAACTAGCTTGGACCTGGTTTTCTGTCATTTGTAACATATGGGCATTACTTTCTGCCACTGGTATGGATTTCATTGATCAATGAACAATCTAGTACAAGCCTCTTTTGCAAATGAAACAGCATTTCACCTGATAATCCTTTGAACGGTTACTTCTGGTGACTGGTCCGGAAACGGATGGAACCCTATGCTTCTGCATCTGTCACGTCCAAGCTTTGGGGAAGCTCAATAAATCAGCAAGTTATGCACCATTTCTTTTCTCTCAATAATATTATGGAATAAATACAGCAAGAATAATGTGAACCTTGCCATAAACCTTAACTTGAAGTAATTCTTGCTAAATAGCTCGAATTTTAAGTTGCTGAACTGGCCAGTTTTTTTAAAAATCTCAGAAACTTGGAACCTCGCCTGAATCAACTAAATGTCGGGAGAATGCACTAGTAAAATCTAGTGTATTGCGAAACATTAACTAGGCAAAAGAGTGCATTGGATGCGTTCTATCAATATTTCCTGATATACTGAACTATTAATAAACTGTTTTCTGAGATCATTATACCTTGGTATTTTGTCTTGTTTCGTAATTGGATTTCATTAGTCTTCTATCTACTGGTATCAAATGAAATTAGATTCACTTGTATTGCAAAAGTCAACAAATAGAAATGCTTGTATAAAGTTCACATTTACTGGTTTGTGTTTAGTTATTTTAAGCTACGAGTTTGTCGGTAATGTTGACACCTATTGTCTCTTCCTAACTATTTGCAGCAGGCTGGAAAGAAAGAGGAGGAATTTAGCACGGGTCCTCTATCTGTTCTAATGATGAGTGTTAAGAACAACACCCAGGTATGAGGTTTCTTCTATTATGGTACAGTTACAGTATTTTGCTAGAAAAATTTTGCTCATTTTGCTCTTGGTTTTTTCTATTCTTTGTTTCATATCAATTGAAGTGTGAAGTATCTTTAGGTGAAATGAAAATATCTTATATTCATGGTTCACCTTCCATTCGTATACTGGTTTTGTTTCATCATGCACCTCAATGAAAAAACCAATATTTTTTTGCTCTTTTCCGATAGAAAAAGACAATTCTTTTGGTTCTGCATTTGGTCTGTCTATTATGTGCTACAACTTATGGATGTCATTATCGCTTTGTTGTTATTTAGTTGAATATCTTCCATTTTGGATGTTCTTGAGAATAATCTGATAACTAAGCATGTTTGCTCGTCATTTTGTTCTTGTCTGTTTCTATTCTGTTTTGGATCTTGCTCATAGGTTTATCAATATTTTCTGTTCTGAACTCTGAAGTGTGATTTTTGTTGTGTTCTGCTGCTTGCATTTGTTGTTGTGCCTGCAATCAATCAAGCAAAAACTTAAAATTCTGAATTGCTTCAGGTGCTCATCAATTGCCAGAACAGCAGGAAGCTACTTGGCAGTGTTCGTGCATTTGATCGCCACTGTAACATGGTGCTTGAAAATGTGCGGGAAATGTGGACTGAGGTAACTACCTAAATAATCAAAGCAGTACTTTCCCAAAGTTACAGCTGCTGTTACAATATGATTTATTGTTGCTGTATTTCCAGGTCCCTAAGACTGGTAAGGGTAAGAAGAAAGCTCTCCCTGTGAACAAGGATAGGTTCATAAGCAAGATGTTTCTCAGGGGCGACTCAGTCATCATTGTTCTGAGGAACCCGAAGTGAGCACCCAAGTCACTTTGTAGTGGGCCTCTTCCGTGCTTGGAGGTGTAATCCTTCAAACGTAGTTTGCCCAATATGAGCTGTATGTTTAGGAAGTTATGTTTCTGAAGTGCATGTTTACATAACTGAAGTTCTGGTGCTTAGGCAATGTGGTTGAAGTGTGGTGGTGGCACATGAATTTGCTTTTCATCAGTAGTTAACCACGGCAACTGCAAAGTTTGGTGAATGCAGAACAGATATTCTCCCAGATAGAACATTGCAAATAGAACAAGCCACAAAATACATGATGCGGCGAATCAAGCTACCTAGCAACCAGCGGCAAGATGATGCGACTTGGACAGAGGAAACAATTTGCAGGTTATAATGGTGGAGGCCCTGGTTCATACAATGGTGGGCAGCAACTCCTGAATAAGCCACAGGAGCGCAGACACTCCAAGCTGCAACCATCGAATACACCACTGAAGTACTGAACTTTAACCTTTCGCATGACAAAATGAGAGCTGTTGTATATGCACATATGCAATTTTTCTTTGATTTAGCGAAAATTACCAGAGATGCAACAAACTATCGCGCGGCGGCACGGGAGCAGGTGGAAGCAGTGGCGCTTCATGTCCAGGCAGTGGAGCAGCTGGAGGAGGAGGCGGCGGATCCATGGTTGTCAGAACAATAGTTAGAAATTAAAGGTAAAGGGTGTGGTTGAGAAAATATAGATTTGCAAGAACTACTGTAGTACTGTGACGTGATTTTATTCCAAGCATCACCGAGCTCGGTACCTACGGACCTACCCTTCAATGGGGCATTGTCCAGACCTAACAGTCTGTGATCCTGAGACTCCACCTGAAATGTACAAAGTGTTTTAGCCTTAGAATCTCAGTTGAACAGTAAAAACATTATTGTAATGACATGATGGTATGTCGGGAATGTGCGAGCATTTCCTTGGCCAACACAAGTGCTAGAATTGCCGTATTTTCACAGCATTACACTGTGCGGGACGAAGCTACCGGGGACCGAACCGATCCGATTGTTAGTCTTTGATTGTATGATGCCCATACAAATATACAACCAGTCAGCCAACAAGAAAATGCAGTGTAGTTTAATTTTTTCTGGACTAAGGCGGCCTGTTTTTTTCCTTTCTTTCTTTGAGTTATGTTGGAATGCATTTTTTTAAAAAAAAAATGTGGCACGTGCCTTCTTTAACATTGAATTTGCACTCTTTTATTATATGATGCTCAGTCTAATGAGGTTATTGAGCGTCGGTGACAATGGTGGGCGGTGTAGCTAGTGGGAGGGCTTTAATGATAGAATAGCGTTGAGGAGAAGAGAGGAGATGTGCTTCAACAACCTACAAGGGGAGGAGAGGGGTGATGAGTAATGATGGTAGAGGTCGATGGCGCCAGCAATCATGACGAGCGAACTTGCGATTAGCAGCTGCTAGGTTGGAGGGAGGGGTTGGTGGTGACTGTGTAGAAGTAGGAGGATGGATGGAGAATCCTGAGATGAAGTGAGGGTTTAAATTCAAATATAGAAAAATGTGATGTATTTTTGGGGTGCAATTTGCCTATTCTTCTATGTATATGTCTATGTTTCCTCTTTTATGAGATCTGTATCATAACACTTCGAGAACCACAAGTTGTAGAGAAAATAATACAAAAAGACAAAAGACACAATTTTTGTTGTAAGTTTTCAAAAAAAAAATGTTGTTAATTGATAAGTATCTTTTTTCTTATTTTACATATATTTTTTTCCACCGTTGGATCAAACTCTTATCTTTTAGATCAAATCTCTCTTTTTGGATTTAACTCTCTAGGATTTACTTAACTCATTCCTTAACTTCTCAGGCGACAGTAACCCCGTGGTGGGCGGAGGTAGGGTGGCGAGGTGGTGATGGCGTTGCTAGCTACAGTTAGATTATTAGAGAGTGGTGGGAAGTGGTTGCTGCAAGGGAAAAGGGAGAGTGCCAATAGAGAAGAAAGGGAAGTGATACGGCGAGGTAGCAGTGGTCGTTGGGAAAGAAGAGGAGACAGAGGAGACAGAGGAGGCAGGGGATCAACAACACTAGCAGTCGGAGAGAAAGTGAAGAAAAAAGATGAGGAGAAACAGATGATGAATATTAAATTTATATTTTAAATTTATGATATAGATAATATAAATTTTTTAGAAAAAATAATTATGTGCACGTAGACAGTCCAAAAGATAAAACATGTGCCTAATCAGCTCTCCCTTTCTTTTCGTCTGGAAAAGTTATAAACCGAATTATTTTTGGCACGACCAGACATACAAACCAGATCACTCCATTTTCTTTCCGAAAGTCAAGGATGGATTTGGAGCATTGGATTGCAAGCGAACGGACAAGGCCGAACAAAATTTACTGGCACTCCACCAAGGGAACCCGAACGTCCAAGCTGTCCCGATCCGAAGACCGCCGTCTCCGTCCCGAAGTTCCAGCCCCCGTCACTTCTTCGGATCTCGGATTCGGGGGAAACGATGAACTGGATCGGGCGCAAGATCCACCTGTACAATGTCACCATCGGCCTCTACATGCTCGATTGGTGGGAGCGCTACCTCTTCAGTATCCTTCCTTCCACTGCTGCTGCTTTTCCCCTCTCAATTTCTTTCGTGCCGTTAATTTTGCGCTTTGTGTAGTGGTTATTGCAATTTGGATGGTATTTTTAGTTGGTTTGCTTGCTGATATGAGAAAGCCATCGGGGAAAATTTTGTAATTTGTGGAATTTAGGGGTGTTTCTACTTGCATTGTCACTGTGTGGTAAGAAATTAAAAACTCTTGTTTTTACTAGGGTCTTTTGGCTCTCTTCCGGCAATTATTAGCGAAATTTTAGTTTTTGCTTAGTTTTACTTGAATTTAACAATCCCATTTTGAGGAATTGATGTAATACTCAAAATTTTGGGATTTGTGGAACTCCTAACTAGATTATTGCAAAGAACAACGATATAAAGAGCGTGTCTTAAGCAGCAATCTTCGGTATTGTCTTGGAGTTAAGCCATCATTCCACAACCGACAGTGGATCATTAGGGGTTGTTACACCTAGGTTTCCTGTGGACAAAACCCAAAATGGCCGTGCAAGGTGGCATTCGAAAAGTAGATGCATTGTTGTTTCTGCTTTCTGAGTACATAGCTGCACAGTTCTTGATGTGGCTATCCCGTTTAGCCAAATTTTTACAAGTTTCTTGAACTGAAGATGCGCAAGATATGTGGAATTTGTGCTGAAATTTCCATTTCCATATAGCCTGATCTTCTGTACTACCGTCTAGCTCCATTTCCCATAAGAGTCCGCAATCTTTGTTTGCTTCATTAACTCACAGGCTGACCTAGATACTGTTTCCTCTTTGCATTAGCCATTGCTCCCTCCAGGCGTAAGTTTTTCCTTGTGGCAGACGAGTACAACTGTGGGAACTTGAGACATAAAGCCTTTGAGATCAACTAGCCATCCTTCAAGAACAGTGTTTCCGTTCCAATGCCCACCTGAACATGAGTTACAACTCCGAATAGTTGCTGTCCATGTTCCCTGTCTCCTTTGGTTCAGTCTGAACTTTTTTTTTTCTGTTTCTCCTACATATGGTGGAGTTTGGTCATGATATTATAATATTTTGACAGGTTCATAACATCCCTCTCTCTGTATCCTCTATTTTTTTTTCAGATTTTTTTTGGGACTCGAAGACCCCGAACCCTATAGTAGACTAGTTAAGTATTCTCAGGTTGAGTTTGTATTTTTCCTACACACATGCACACTTTTTGCACTACTTTTTAAAACACTGTTTGCTTCCAATTTCTGATGGCACTCATCTTTCCATAAATTACTTTTCTTTATGTCTTTTTTCTGTGAAAATTGCAAATTATGCCTGAATTTTATCTTTGCAACATTGAAACTCTTCAAATTCTTAATTGTAATAGACACATTGATGCTTTGCCTTCTCTGGTACATTCTCCGGTATCTTCTTGGGTTCTTTCAAAGGTAAAATCTTCTTATCCTTCAGTAGTTAACAATTTCTGTTTTATCTACCTTCTTTTTTGGCTTATAAGCATGTAGACATGTACAGGCAATGTTGCCAACTTGTCATTTTTCTTGTATGCTTCCCCGAAACATTCATTCACTAGTATGTGCAATGTGTACATATGAGACTGAAATGACAATGCAAGGAGATCCTTTCTTTTATATTTTTTGCAAATATGTAAAACAGAAATATCGAAACAGGTATACCAGATAATACAAATACACGACTTCCATTGATCATACTGGTCTGATGTGTAGTGTCTATGTTCCAAGTCCTGCCATTACCTGTATTCTTAATTTCCTATATTCAAAACTACCACTTTTATATACTTCGATTAAAATCTGTTATATTTCTGGTTCATCGGAAAGTAACAACAATTTGGCTGTATCTTGCAGTCATCTGAAGAATACAATTTTGCAAGGTGGAAACTATCTTCTGCAAGGCAGTGCGTCATCATAACCAAAATCCGATCTATTGATGGCTTTTAGCATGTTGTCTTTGTAAGCTCATATGCTTCATCAGCTATTGACTGAGAAACTAGGAATTTCATCTGATTCCAGCTGTTAGCTGAGAATCTAGAGAATATCTGCTGAGACCCGTACTCTATGATCTTTTTGCAAACCTTTTCTGTGCAAGGTTGTAATATAAGCTTTTGGTTGCTGTCTTCAGAGATAAAACAAATTAGACGCTGGTTGCAAGGTTGGTCTTTCTGTTTTGCTGGCAAATACCTTGCCGTGTGAATTCTTGGATCAACATGTTCTATCTGTAATCCTCTTAGTTTTATAAAGGATTTGGCAATCACTGCTTGCTCATTTCTGCAAGTTGATTGAAGTGCAATCGAACAAGTAACAATTTACAAATATCCTTGGTTTTCTCCTTAAGGGTGTGTTCGGTACACGGAATCATATGATCCACATAATCTTAAGATTTCTCTTAATTTGATTTCTAGTAATCTAATTTGACAATGTTTGGTATATTATACAAGATTTTAACTTAGTTCTATACTTCTATAACAACCCGAAATATTATTATTGGATTGTAAATATTTAAAAATTTGGATAAGAGGATTCTAAAATTTGATATCAAAATTTAGAAACTACAAAATTATAGATTTGAAATTCTAACAAAACTTAAAATATGAAATTTGATTGTCAAATTTAAACTTTTGGATTAAAAATTTGGAAAATTGAAATTTCAATTCTGACGGGATTGAGATAACTAGGGTTAGCTTAACCTAACCCAGATAAGTTAGGTTAACCTAGATTTTTTGTTTGCTGACAAATCTAGTCAGTCTTAAATTATGTTTGTTTTGATTAATTGGGTTAAATAAATTTTATGTAAATGCACCGATTTGTCCTTTTTGTTATAATAAATTTAGCAATTTTCTTTCATTTAAATATTCCATTATCTTTTATTTTTCTTTTTGCCCCTTTCATTTCTTTGATTTCAGCGACACTCCTTTCCTCTCTCACCGACAGAGAAGACCATTGCCATTTGACATTGCACACACACACACACAGAAGAGAGAGAGAGAGAGAGAATGCACTCCAACAGTCCAACCCTCAACTCCTTGCGGGCCATCTCTCTTGGTTCCGACAACTAGTGTAGAAGTTAGAAGAGGCCCTGGTGAATTATGATGGCTAAAATGGTCCGTATGTTTGGTCGGATTCCCGCGGTACTGTACTGGAGTCCTCCCATCACTAATATTTTCAGATCACTAATCTTCAATAATTTACAAGTTACCCCTGTTGCGTTGGGCAAAGAGTCAGCAGTTCAGTCATCTCTTGCATCAGCTGGAGACGATAAACTCAACAAGGTCAAAACTCTCCCGGCAAGGTGAAGCCACAAAGAAAAGCCACTATAGGCGGGCTCGTGCGACAAATGGTGCTAAGCTCGGCGCAATTTGTCTCGTCGTTTCCATTTAGCCATCATTTTTTCTTTGCTTTTCTTTCGTCTGGTATGCAAATAGTCCAGACTCCAGACGCGCACGTCACTGCGCTCCGAAGCGTCAAGCTTACCCACCACCTAAAAGGTTGCCACTTAGCACGGCTCGTCCATAGTTAGTTACTCACTTTGTAGGGAATCGATCGGAAGCAAATCAAATCGGAGAGCATGTTTGAGCTTGTGATATCGATCCCGGCTATTCTTTTCCTTCTCATCCTGGCGCTGGGTTGCTACCTGCTCGGCCGGACCCGTGGCCGCGCCGAGGGAGCAGCGCCGCAGCAGTTTGCGCCGCCCGCGCCGCCGCCGATGTCCCCCCCGCCGCCGAAGTAGTTGGGCGGCCAGCCTATGTGTTGTCTCCCATCTCCCGTATAAGTTGATCGATCGTGTACAGGTTCTTTCCGGTTAATTGTGCTATTCTTATCTTAACAGGAATGTAAATAGCCTAGTGTGTGTGTGGTGAATTTGGATTTGTTCCTTTCCCAGTTATGCATCAAGTTTCCACTTGTGAGTTGAGATTAGGTGCTTTGGCTCGATCTTGTATCTTTTACATTTATTTTCTCTTGCTGATTGTACTATACTACTACTATTGTTGTTGTTGTTGTTATAAATTCTTTTACTAATTGCAATAATTTAACAGTCGAGAGTGTGGTTCATATTTTGTCTATTGTTCTTGAGGTGGTAGGCGAAAGAAATGACACTGCGTTTGTGGGTCATGGTCTGTTTCCAACTTTTCGATTGTTGTTGAATTTTTTGGGATTGGGAATGGTTGGTCTGTGTTCTCACTATTTTATTCATAAAGAGAGGCACGGTAAGCAAAACATAGTCTAACGACTATGATCAATCTTAAATTGAACAATCATGGCTAGTTTAGAATTGCATTGCTCATCCCTTTTATGTGTGATTTTTTTTTATTGACATATTTTCATGATCAGATTTTGTCCTGATTCGACTAGATTTGCACTCGACAAACATGAACAGAGCTTGTTTTCTTTTGAACTGAATGAGCACAACCAAGGTCTATTCGAGTATTACCAGTTTTTATATGGATGATCATGACCAGACTTGTTCATATACGACCATTTTTAGAACACGATTAGCACGATCAGACTTTGTACTTACACGACCAGTTTTGAACGGAAGGATTATGACCAGGACTTATATTGATCCTTCTTATGATTTAAAATATTGGTCGTGACAGTGAAAATCTTGGTTGTGGCAATAAAAAAATTTGGTCGCACCAAAGTGGTCGTATCAGTATAAGCGTTAACAGTAATTTTCTAAAGTGATCTTCAAGGGTCATTGGTCTTTTTTGTGTTTGATCGAATCAGTAGATTTGACTCTGTTGAATGTTTTTATTTTTGGTCAACGATCGTATTCTGTGTATGGTTGATGATCATGTTTAGTTGTGGTTAGGGGTGGAACTTTAGCTCGTGGCTCGCGAGCATCTCTGGCTCGGCGCGTTAACAAACAAGCCCAGTTCAAGCTCTCTTTTGAGCTCGATTCAAAAAGAGCCGAGCCCGAGCTAGACCCTAGCCCGCTCGGGCTCAACTTGGTATATATATTATACTGTTTGGACCCTTACACATTCGTCAACTAGGGTTAGCTTCACCGTCGCCGCCTTCTCCGCCCCCCCTCTGCCCCCCGTCCGGCGCCTCCTCCGCTGCCCCCGTCCGGCGCCTCCCCCGCCGCCCCCGCCCGCGCCTCCTCCTCCGCCCCCATCCACCGCCCCCGTTCGGCTCCTCGTCCCCCCCCTCCCCCCGGTCCGACGCCTCCTCCGCCGCTCCCGCCCTGGACCTCCCCCGCCGCCCCCCGTCCCACCCCTCCTCTGTCGCCGCCCCACCCCGGGCCTCCTCCACCGCCCACGTCTGGCGCCTCCTCTGCCGCCACTGCACCCGAAGCTCCCTCCGCCGCCCCAAGCCCCTCTGGCGCCACCCCAGGCCCCTCCGGCACCCCGAGAAGTGTTGAGCTGGTGCAGCTCGTGAGTTTGACCGAGCCGAGTTCGAACTGATTTTTCAGCTCGGTGAGGTAATCGAGCCGAGCCGAGCCAGCTCGTCGCCTGACCGAGCCCGAGCCGAGCCAGGCCCAGCTCGCTCAAACTCGACTCGTTTCCACCCCTAGTTGTGGTCGAATGTAAACTTGTACATTGTCAAGACTATAAAGATAAAATGTTTCGTGGCATTGCAATGCAAGTCCCATACCAAGATAAAGTCAGTGGCAAAACAAAAACATATTTACCATTAGCCTCCAATTTATCACTCAATTCAATTAACTACTGATTGCCTAACTGAAGTATTACATATCCTAACATTGAAAAGACCAAATTTTTGTGGCTGAAATGTATGAAACATTGAAACTGCAGGCTTACACATTTCCTGATACTAAAGAGGCCAAAATTTTGTTGCAAATGCAATGCAATGTACCACCCAGCTGCAAATTTACTCATTTACACAAACTGATGCTAAAAGTACCAAATTCGACCAATACCATTTTCGTCTACTCGAAACAGCGCAACAACCTCCACCTCGCCCTACGACAGCCCCCACGACGACTAAGGAAAAGAACATGGCCGTGGTTGTCGTCGAGGTTGAAGAAGTTGTCGTCGACGAAGAAGAGGAGGCCAAGGTCATCAGAGCAAAAGCCACGGCTATAGTCATCGCTGAGCTCGTTGGCGACATCGTTGGTGCAGAGGATGAAGCTGCTGAAATGTTTCCACGGATCTGGTGGTTGCAGCATACGAGAGCGGCGATGCGGCTAGAAATTGGACACGATGGCGCGGTCCAAGCACAAGCGCCAGTGGCTTTGGACCAGCAGTGAGGGTGAGAGAGAGGAAAAAGAAAAGTGACGGCACGGGATTTGGGGTGTCGACGATGCGGATCCGGTGGCGCAGCAGAAAATCTAGTGTTTAGGGTGGCACAAATTTGGGCGGTGTGGCAAGGATCTTGGTTGACGGCTTTGGTGGTGCATGAGAGCTCAAGTGATGGCGCAGGTTGGATGGAGCCGGTGTGGCAAAAGCAATCAGTCAAGAGGTGGTGGGTCCTGACGCCGGCAAACCATTAAACGGGATAGCAACCAAAGATCAGCGAGGAGGAAGCAAAGGGGAAAAGCCGAGCACAAGCATTGCATGTCCAATGAAGAAGAGGAGGCTGAGCCAAAAGTGGAGTCCACGCGGTGCGTCACCATTGGATCATAGCCAAAGTTGTCGAGTCAAAAACACTATGGCGAAGAAGACGACGTGGACCAATCCGAAAGCAGTGTGGTACACCTCACCTACCAAGCCACGTGGGCCAATCGAAGCCGCCGAAGCAGACAATCGAACGAACGGGAAAAAAGGGCATAGGCACACCAGGAAGGCCGCACGTGCAAAGACAACGACCATCGACATGGTACAATCAGAGTGGCAAACGAAACAGATCGAACGGCTCAAGAAAAAGACCGACGTGGCTCAACTAGAAAAAAGATATAATGAACAGTAGTAAGTTAGTGGGCTTCAAAGTGGATGATGGTCTGTTTCCAACTTTTTGATTCTTGCTGAATTTTTTGGGATTGGGAATGGTTGGTCTGTGTTCTCAACATTTTATTCACAAAGAGAGGCATGGTAAGCAAAACATCATCTAATATGACCACTTGTGTGCAGCGTATCCTATTCTACTTTAGTAGTTCTATGCAAGGTGCAGTTTCGAGATGGAATGACAGGGACATGGAACTGTGCCGGCCGTGTGAGGCTTTGCTCAGGCTTGGCTCAGTTCTCGTTAATTTTCTGAAAGAAAAGAGAGGGCCTCCGGCCACAAATGGAGGATTTTGCCACACTTCCATAGATAAAAGGGAAATAAGGTTATGGCATACCATAACCACAGCCGGTCTAAGATTATCAATTGGGCTATATGGGTATAAACTGTTTTTTTGAATCAATTTGGGTATAATCTTGCTTCCTCTTTCTTGTAACTCTATTTTGTATCTCTGATTTATTTTCTGTTATTTTAATTAACCAATTACTCTCTTATACCCCGACTTGCTCGACTATGGCCCGTTAAAAAAAATATGGGCCTTTTTTGAGCCCATTTTTAAGATGGGCCTAACAGATTCAAATGGAACAGAGAGCTGCCATTGAGTATTCAGTTGGGTAAGAGCACTCTTTTTTACTCCCGAATGCCGATTACTTCACAGCATGAACATGACTAATGATCCACTATTATAGGCCAGATCATACTCATCTTGGCCAAACTAACCGCAAATTTTTTAGGACAAGTTAAGACTTCATGTGCAGAGTTTCTACTCTCTCGCTTCAAAATTAAAAAAAAAATTATTTGCCCCTTCGCACAATACTCACATTTCTTTACTCCGGACAAGAATTTAGCGTTGATCATAACAAGAAGAGCATACATAGCCTTTTGCACTACGACGTTCTTCCTGGCCTTTGATACCACAAATAATGATTACAATGGATGCTTTGGACTACACAGCAACCACCACGAGGAGGTTTGTGTGCAGTACAGGGCAAACATGTGGAGAAAGCCTAGTAGTGACCCGTCGCAAACTCGCAACCGACCCTGTACTTGCGGAGGGTTCGAAAACGCCACTTGTTTCCTTGTATCTTGTATGTGTTTGGTACAACATGTGGATCCTGGACTTGCCAACCCGTCGCCGCTACCTTGCTGTCCAGATTTCCAGTGGAGCGACGTTGCACGTAGAAAGAGCAAAAGGCCATAATAGTGCGAGACTGGATGGGCCACTCAATCAACAAAGCTGTGGAACATTGAAACTAGACAGTAAAGCTTTTGTGTCTACTTTCAGAAGTTGTTTGGTGCACGTTTTGGCACAAAATTGCGCTGCTGGAGCTTGTTTGGAATTGTGCATGTATCTCGTTCGCTTGGTAAATATGATATGCCTTGTCTCGCTCCTGCATGTCACACCTCAAGTTGTCAAACACTAAAATGTCTAACACTTCTATGCGTGCCCGATACGTGGCATCATTCAGGGTGGGTATCATCATGAAGCAAGAAACCCCAATCTGAGGCTTGTAATTATAAGCAAAACTCCTAAAAATTTCAGATAATTTTTAAACATGTCTAGTAGTTAAGTCTATTGTCAAGATCACAAACCAAACTGTCCCCTCTTAATATGTTACTAATTTCCCATGCGTTACCGACATAAGTTCATCCCCCGTGCGCTCTGAAAATTAATATGCTGTATTCGTGGGTACATTTTTGGCATCGAGCTGCGAACCACACATGTCAGTTTCTCCCAAGATTTCATGGTTTGGTAGGGAGAAATATCTCAAGAACAAAGGCCCCGAAGTAGATCATGCATGTTTCTTGCAAGCATAAACACGGTTTTTTCTGTTTTAATCTTGCAGAATTGTGGTTGGTGAACAGGTGACGTCCACACCTTCCACCTACCACCAAAAGCACTACCGGGCAGCTTTCAAGTATTTTTTGAGGTTTGTGTGCACCAATGTCACAAGTGTGAGCTATGTTCAAAACAGAGAAGGTTCATGTAGGCTTTGAGACGCTTGGTTGGTGAGGATTTCAAAGTAGAGGACAACATCATGAAAGACGAATATATGTCTGCATGGCAAAATCTTTAGTTAGGATAGTCTTGATAGAAGTGTTTTTTTATACTCAGCTGTGCGGAGAAAGACGGGTGTATAGGGGATCAGTCTCGTCCTCTCATATTAGGCACATACTTTCTAGACGCACAATGTTTTATCATAATATAAAATATATAAAAAGTTCTTATTTGACTCCCAATTATTCATTATTTAATAGTTGATCTCTCTTGAAATTATTTTGTGATTTTAACCATATTTATACCGATATAGTTTTGGATAATGCAGCGGACTATATTTGTCTTAATTCAAAAGGTTAAGGTCCTGTTTGGATACAAAGTTTTTTTTGAGTTTTTGTCTAATATTGTGGTTTTGAAAGAAAATGTAGTATTAAAAATCAATGTCCTTTTTGGTTACAAAGTATTTCATGATTTCTTCAAAACTATGATTTTTTTCAATTTTACAAACTTGACTCCAGTACAAAATTTTAGAAAAAATTTTGATCATCCGGCTCACAGCTTCTCACAATACTCTCTCTCTCTCTCTCTCTGCCCCTTCGGCGGCAGTGTGCTGGGTTGCTTGAAACGACAGTGGCCCGTGGATCTAGGGGGGGGGGGGGGTTGCACTATGGCGGTGGCGTGGCTGGAGATTGCGTCGCCGGCGCATGGAGCGGTGCGGATTGTGGATGCGGCGAGGCGCGGCGGCTACGCGATTGGTGAAGAATGGTGATGCAGCGTCGAAATCGGGAGAAGAGAGAGATCTGAGTGGCGAGTGGGGACTCGAAGAAGTCACCGATGCTAGAGCTGGAGGTCAGCGAAGGAGGTGCGGTCGGAGAGGATCTACTCGCGGAGGTCCAGGAGGCGGGCGGCGGCGGGGGAGAGGACCTACTCGCGGAGGTTGAGAACACAACCACCCGGTCTCGGTCACCGCAACCGCCACGCCCGCAAACCCCTCCCTCTCCATCGAGGCCACCGCCGCGTCCACATTCGTGTCGAAGAGGTTCGTGTAGGCCAAGAATTGCAGCATGGGGCGGAGGACGGGGAGAGATGCGGCGTTGAACGCGCCGGCGGAGGGCGGGTACGATGCGGCGAGCATCGACGAGGTGTTTTGTAACATCCCTGATTTTGCCCTATTTTCATTCTCTGAGCATCGCCTTATCACACGCACCTTGCACCACCTGACCCTGAAAGAACCCAAACCATAACCAATGTAAGTGCGATGTGCTCTAAGTTTCCTTCGTATCGAAATATCTCAAGTCGGCCGATTCTATCTTAAAATCGAAAACGACCGCTTCTAGGGGACCCAAAAAGTCTAAAATCTCCGTTTGAAGTCCGAATCGATATCCGTCTTCTCCTATACGTTCATATCGCTATTTGATACGTATCATCCTTTAGAAACGTTTCCAAATTCGCGACGAAAATCAGAGTTTCAGCCGTTGGAAAAATCCGAAAACGAAAGTATCAGTTTTACTCAGCCCTGTCTTCGTTTTATCCGAAACCCTGCCAAATCTTCTCGTTTTCGCGCGTACTCAATTGGAACGAGTATGTAATAATTTTATCTAGCCCTCAGAAAAGTCGGAATCGCATTTGGATCCCTAAATCTTGAAAATGCCCAAAATGCCCCTGGAACAAAACTGTGTACAGTACACGGCACTGTACTGTGCCTGTGCCCGTGCCGTGCGCGCGCTCTGCGTGCCGCCCGTGCGCCACCGCTCTGCGCCGTGCCGCGCCACCGCATCCCCTCACCGCCGGCATCGCCCCGTGTGCGCCTCACGTGCCCAGCGAGCTCCGCCACCTGTCCACGCCACGGCAACGCCTCGGGAACCCCAGATCACCGTGCTTCGTCCCGTCGCGTCCGCCACCGAACGCAGTAACACCTGGCCGCACGCAAAAGTCGCCGTTCCTGTGCGTTTTAGCCACGTCCAGCACCGGCATTGGATGATCATGCCACCGCTGTCCTTTGCCCGAGCTGTAGCCATGCTTATCGACCCTCACGCCGGTGCACCGTCCCATCGCCACCGTCCTCGCCTCCGGTTAACGCCGCAAACGCGCCCAGTTGCGCCCTCCCTCGGCTAGCACCTTCTCCACAGCATCTAGAGGCTATAAAAGCCAAGGCATATCACCTCTCCACCTCACCCACACAGCAAACGCAAGCAAAGCCACTGTTCATCGTCTTCCCCGAGCTCCTTCTTCGGCCTTCACGGTGACAGCTCTCTCCGGTGAGTTTTTCTCCAAACTGAAGCCACCAACATGTTCGTCTTGCCCTCTAGATGGTTCATGAGCTCGGAATTGAGTTCATTTCTTCCCCAACTCCGGCTATCACCGGTTTTCTATTTGCCTCTGTTCTGCAAATTCAGCCCGAACCAAATCGATTTAGAAGCCGTGCTAGTGAGAAGAATTGTTCCTTAGAGTGTGCTTGATCACCCCAGCTAGTTAATTCAGACTTTCAATCAGCAAATCAAAAACCCCCAAATCCCCAGCCGTGAGCTCCGGTCATCTACTCCGGCGAGCCTCCAAACGCAACCATTAGACAAATTAGTGTACCAGCAGTGACCTCCACACTCCCAGGAGAAAGAATATGTGATCAATTTCCAAATTGATCAACCCTAGCTGCTCCAATTGCTCTGCCCTAGTTTCTGTTCAAAACAGCCACCTTGGCATCCAATTTCCGGCCAACTCCGGCCATCCCCGGCCAAACCCTCCAGCCAGACACCTCCTGACACTTAAGCCTACATGTTTGACATAGTTTGCCTTCAAATGCATGAGCCAATTGCTCAGGACACACAAACCCTAATTCCAGCAGTACAATGGCATAGAAATTGCTGTGTCCTGGACCTTTTTGTAAATTCTAGAAAACCTAAGCCTTTTCTGCTTGTCCCACTTTGTCAAATAGCTTCACCTTAGTCTAATGCACATACTGTCCAATTTTCATCTCATTCAGAGTTACCTAGACCCCTTAACTCACTTTTCGGCTTTTAGGTTAAGTTCGGACGTGACCCGAACGTCGCCCTTTTGACGTCCAATGTCCGTCAACCCTAAGAGTCTTATTTACTACTCTTCTTAGCCATCTTAAACTAGCACAACTCGACCCTTGGAAATCCAAAACCCAAACCCTAGTCCAGTTCAGAAATCAGAAGCCGCTCCAGTGTATCACATTATTATTTTATGTGAGCATAGTTGTCGTATTTTGTAAGTTGATTGTAATACCTTGTGTATATGCCTGTATTTGAAGATCAAGACGTCGATTACGCGGAAGAGGAAACAGAAGAACCCGCAGATTACAACAACACTACTTGGCAAGGCAAGTTTCCCTCCTTTGAACATATTGCGCCTATTATTCTCATGCATTTAATTATTTGGAATTTGGTACCTACGCATGTATGCATAGATAGTTTTGATAAAAGTATATGTTGAGAAATGATGTGAGTAGATAGTCCTATTTTTGCAGACCCCCCCTTGTTTCATAACAATTTACTTTACCTTGTCACCCTAGGAGAAAAAGTGTAGAACATATGTGTATTCATATACACACTACCTTAAGAGGAAATATGTACCCATGAGAATATATGTCTATACTAATAAATGTGTAAAAGAAAAGAGGAAGGCAGAGGCATGAGCAAACTATTTCTAAAGATCATTTTATGTAAAAGAAATAAGGACTACTAGCGAGGGTTGGTTTGGAAGGTTGGCGCTGTGTGCGCGGTGGGTTTGTGAAAGCCTCGCTAAGGGTCCATAAGGACGGGATCGTCGTGCTGTGCTTCTAAGCGACCTGAAAACGTGCTAACCACCCGCCTGGTATGGGACAGGCACAATGTCATGACTCACCTAAAGTTAATCATTTCCTGCAAAGGTTGTCGATCCGGTTTCCCGAGTGGAAATTGGTGGGCCACAGAGGGCCACGAGTGGTGTGAGGGGTAGAGAGGATAAGGCGTAAGAAGGAAGTCGCCCTAGTCTGGCTCTCGAGTCGTGCGCGACCGAACCCGAAAGTGGGAATTCTATGCGTCCAGAGGAGGACCTCATAGACCCAAGGCTAGAAGAAAAGGCAGTGGGGAGGACCCACAACGATAATAAGGACCTTACGCGTGCTTGCCATGTATCATGTTGTAGGGAGTACCTATCTTGATAATGGGGCCGGTATTGTCTATGTATCGGGCAGGAAATTATTAACAATGGGTCAGTAAACTGTTGTGTAAGCTCAGCCTGGTCACCAGCGTATAAGTCGCAGGGAGCTGATCCGACATTTAAGTTGAGTTTTCGTGGTGGGTACAGTGGTACACCTCTGCAGAGTGTAAAAAAGGTATTCGAATACTCCGTGCTCCCGGGTTTTCTGGAGTCTGGTCGTTGTGGGGTGATCCCTCGTCGTTGCAGCATGATTAGTATTGCTAAATTCTTTAAAATGAGATCAAACCATGGCGACTCATGGGAGTTTAGCCTGACTCTGTGAAAAGTATACATATGTACAGTTTTGACAAATTACTTTGAGAATTAAAACCCCAGATTCAGGGAGACTTTCCAAAGTACTAAAATATCTCTATTTTCAATAAAATTACATTAAGTATGGGAACCATAGAGCTTGTTGTTGTCAATAACTACATACAATATTTCCCTATGCGGGAACTTGTTGAGCTTTGTATGCTCACCCTTGCTGATCCAATAAGTACAGAGGATGAATCAACGGATTTCATAGACTATGGGATCGAACCGGCACAAGAAGACCCCGACACAGTTCCAGGAGATCCAAGCGCCTGAAGGGTCACCTAGCCTCAGGGAGAGCGATGTGGGTTTCGCCCTGCTTCACGCTTTGCTGGATGAGGGAGATGTTCCCCTCTGCTTTACTGATTTCGCTACTCTTACTTGACGTGGTTCCGCACACGTCGATTGTTGTAATATGGGTCTAAATGACCCCATTCGCTATGTTAATGTATGTATGTAAATGCCGTTGGATGTTCTGAAGTTTCAACTCCTGTGCACAAATTACCTGGGCATTTGTATCAGGTTCCCTCTAACGAGGGGCCCACATGTTTGATCTTCTTGTCGAGGCCGAGGGTGATGAGCGTGTTGTGCAGGTTGTGCAGGGCCGGCATGAGGCGCGACATGTAGAACTGGTTGTTGTACAGCACCTTAGTGCCAACGATGAGGTAGCTAACACGAGCGCGCAAACCAGCGGCGGAGAAGAATGTGAGGTTCTCGTTGAGCACGCCGACCATGAGATCAATGCTAGCCGCCACGAAGGCCAGGTCCGGAAGGAAGAGCCGCGCCTTGGTGATCTTGTTCTACTACAGCCGACGACAAGAGGTTGCTACCGACGCGTCCGTGGAAAATGCCGATCTTGCCCATATCATTGGCGACCACTGCGCCGACCATCACAAAGGAGGTGACTCAATGTTATTCTTGTTGCCATTGGAAAGGAATGGAATGTTTACGAGTGGTCTTTTGTGTGTTTTTTAATGGTGTTATGTGCAATGTGTCGCAAGAATCTTGGTTGGTCAATCATCTTTGAATGTGCAAAAATTAAAAATGGTCATGTGGCACAAGTCTATCTATATATTCCCTTACCTTTTCCTCCTCCCGTCGAAGGCTGTGCAAGGGGTGCCGGCGGCTATCGCCCCCTCGTCCTCCTTTCACTGGTGGTCTCGCACCTTCGTAGAAATTGTCCAACAGTTATTTTTTTAAAATTCTTATAACAACTAATTTATTTAAACACTAAACTGAAAACTGTGAAAAAACTGTATATCCAAACACCTATAAAAACTATAATTTTCTCAGAAACTGTGGTTTTGTAATAATATGAAATACTATGGTTTTAGTTTCATGACAATTTCAAAGTCCTGATTTTAAAATATTGTGGTTTTCAAATACTGTGTTTTCAAACAAGGCCTAATCTGCTGGCAATAAAATTGAACTATGCTGTTTTTTTAGAACATGATGCAACTGTATACAAATATTAGGAAATTTATCCCCTGCTGTGCGTCAGTAATATAGTATGTACCTGTGGCATTATCGGCGTCACAAAGAACGACAAGAGGTTTGTCAAGTGCCCACTTTTGATTTTTGGTCGTGATCGTATCAGTTCAAAATTGGTCATATCAGTATTAGATTTAGTTGTAGTCGTATCAGTATTAGATCTGGTCGTAGTCGTATTTGTATACAGACAGTCTGCATGAGTGTCCACTTGAATGCGGACATTCAATCAGTACTTTGTTCGAATAATAATCAGAGGGTTTATTGAGTGATCAGCACTCGACAAGTCAATTTTCATCCTCCGCAACATGACAAGTCGCTTGTCGAGTCTCTAGGACTTGATAGATTAACATGGCGGGTTATTTTTGCAAATTACGGCAATTCTAGATCATTTTTGTAATTAGTTTTTTTTTGTTAGTTATTTGTAAACAAACTTCATTTGATTGGAGGCGTTTGACAAAAATTGCTTGTCCTCGGCCCCGTTGGTCATGTCTCCTAAAAACTGCACGACGTTTTGGTGGTGACCTTACATTTTAGTTTTATTTTAAGTTTTTTCTCAAAACATGTCGCACACAGAGTGCAAAATTGTGAGCCTCTTGCTAGGTATGTCTCGCGAGACTACTAAAAAGATTGGTACATGAATGATTCAACAAATTATAAAAAAAAGGTAATTTAAAAATTAAAGTAAATTTGAGGTGTCTCATAATGAGTTCAATAATCAAATAATTTCTAATTTTACATCCGATGTATTTGTGATTTATAATATCAATATATCACTTTCTCGGACTCTTTACTATGTTTAAGTGTTATATATATATATATATATATATATATATATATATATATATATATATATATATATATATATATCTGGTGCAACTATCTAAAAATGTAGAAAACAACGTGATTAGAAGATCGAATCTTAGAATATTCACGACTAACTCACACAAACATATAATTGATGAAAATTAAATCTTAATATTTATCCAAATAATTGAGATACCATACTAATTAGATTACCAAGTATTGATTTTTATACATATTCGTCGATATACGCACATACTGCTCCACTAGAAACTAAAGAAAAGGATGGAATTTAAAACTGAGTCACACAATTGAATCCGATGGAGACCAAGTTTGCATAAAATGGATTCACATTGGTCCGAAGAATTCAGAAGAGAGAGAGAGACGCACGAACAACTCCGGCTAGAATTTATGCAAAAGGGCATGGTTCATATGTGTTGGCTCCGCGTTGACCGGACTTGTTCCAGAAAACGGTCCCACCAAACACGAAATGCTCGACGAATTTGCGCCTATGGTCTATGAACAGATTGTTTTTTTGGAAAGTGTTCCATAAGTTTAAGTATCTGTTTTATTAGTAAAAATATATTAATATAAAATTCCAATCAAATACAAACATAAAATAGAGAAAATCACAAGTAAAATCTACGATTTTTTTTTTAATATGAACATACTTTTTTACCGTCTAGATGTCTATAGACAATAAATCATAAATCAGACATCATGACTGTAATTCTTGGCCTAGACGACAAAAAAATTCTTCTCCGCAATTATTGAACCAAGAACAACAGCATAGTTGGCTTGATACTTAACCGACCAACCCACCGTGGAGAATGCAGTACTGTTTGGCAGTCCAAGTCTTCCTGGAATTATTCAAACATATCGCACAATGTTTTAGCTAAAGAAATGAAAGGGTATGCATATCTTTATGCTAATCCTAGTCTCAATACTAAAATATTAACTACGCTTTCATACACAAAGACGGAGAGAGCGGGATAGGTAGAAGCCTGACCTCCTCGTATTAAATACATACTTTTTAGTTATAATTTTTCATCATATACAAATATTAAGTTTTATTATCTAATTCTCCAACTAATCATTACTTACTGGTTAGCGTCTCTCGTGACAATTTTTTGGTAGCCCCTGCCAAATATGCTAATACATGCATCATTTTGATGAATCTTGCACAAATGTAAATTGCACATGAATTGATCGGAACAATATCATTAAGTTTCGAAGAAACCGAACGTACATTCGTCAGTAATTTCTGTTAGGCACCACTAAAAGTACAAGTTAAGTGAGCAGGGAAACGACTAGTGGGAAAACCAAATACCAGAAGAAATCTTCATGAAACTACTAGTTAATAAAGTTGTCGGACTAAAAGAAGACCGGATGCATGTAGATTGTAATTAACACCAAATTTCGAATAAGACACAAGGAATATGCCTGTGTTTTTTTTTCTTTTTTCTGAATTTTCCAATTAAAAAACAACTTTAGACCGGACGGAGATTTTAGCACAGATATCAAATGCAAATCTGAAAAATGCAAGTCCACATCCGTATCTGAAAAAAAAAAAGGTCAGTGTGTTATGAGTATTTAGAATATTTACAAAGCTAAATAGACCAGGATATGCAAATCCACGGTTCATATATTCGTATCGTGACTTGATTTGGAGAGCCACATATTCATCAGATTTGACGGATTAGGGCATCAGTCACCACTATTCTGATCAAGTCTAGTCAATTTAAACTTTTTTGTGGAAGAGTGCTCCTTTAAAAACTCTCTCTCTCTCTCTCTCTCAGAGAATATACATATTTTTTTCAGTTAAAAGAAGAACAAATGATCTACGACTGGTAATTTCTCTGATATCCATGGTGAGTAAATAAGATTATAAGACAAGAAAGTCTAGTTCTCTCTTATGTGTGTAAAAACAACGAATCACAACTAGGCAGATAATCTTGTATTTTCACATGATACGAAACGTGAGGATGTTCTAACAAATACAATTTTTCTTAAGGTGAACCTGTATAGTTTTTAATGTGTATCAACAGAATAGATATTATCACATGAAAAATAATATCCTCAACAATCATAGCTTCTTAAAAACAAGAATTAACTCTATTATGAAACTCCAATTGCATGATGTGCCTTGCTGCTCTAAGCTTCGTGCGAACTAAATTAATTAACTGCATTTATAGGGATGAAGCATATTCTAATTTGTTCAACATGCACTCTCCTGTGTTTGCACTAGAGGCGCAGCTAGAAGACCAGAATGATTAATCGAAAAGAAGAAACCGCACAAAGTTATGTTGCAACTTCGGACTCAGCACAGCAAATTAAAATACTTGAACTAGCTGAAGTTGCTCTATCATTCTTGCATGTACTTTACAGATATATTAAAAAAACTAATCAGTATAAGCTTCTAGGAAAATACCCATACTGGAAAGAAATTTTCTCTAAAGTCAAGTGTGTAAGGCTATCTCCAGTGTATCGGCGTTTCACAAGGCATTTCAACAGAATATTCTCTGGTATATTCTGTATCACATATGCGAAGTATCACCCAAAACACCCCCTACTCCAATGCACCGGTGCTTCGCGACGCGTTTCGTACGGACCCACCAGTAAATTAAATTTAGATGATTTTAGTAAAACATCAATAACTTTTAATTTAAAAATCGAATATATGCGATATTGGTCTCTATATGAAGATAATTTAAAGATCTATAACTTTCTCAATATAATTAACATCTAATTTGAACTAGATTAATCATAAATTAATCATAAATATGATATATAATTTGTTCGCACGTAAATCGAGACAAAAAACCACTGGGCTCACGTGCAGACTGAATTTTCCCAACGGTTGCGTATGCGTCTTCCCTCTCTTCTTTTAATCAGAAAAATAATTTTTTAATTTACAGACCCACCGACAGATCTCCAATACGCCAACGTTGGAGACATCCTAATAACAACTCGACACCAGAAGACCGGATCGAAAGATTGCATCAAAATCACCTCAGATTAAGACCAGTGTTCCCCTGTCCTTTCGAAATGGAAACAGGAGAGACTGCTCAGAAACAAACAGAGTGATTTCCTTACCTCTAGATGGAACTTCCAGTACATGACTATACCCTACTGACAGAACCCAATGTGATTCTGACAACATTTTTTCTTTTTCTTTTTTTTGGGTCAGGATTCAGGAGACTCGTGACTCTAACAGGACCGGCGTCCTTCACATGCACACTGCTCGTGAAACACGCTCTTCGCAACAAGAGGAACCAACTCACGCTGACAAGTCAAAATTTAATTGTTAACTTTTTTCAAGACCAAGATTTGCTTAGCAGAGTTATTTGGAGATATTTGTAGCACATACTCCACTTACATAGACATTCAATAGTGGCATTTTAGAGGTTCTGAAGAGTGAAATCAGTTTATGGGGCTAAATATAGACATAGGCAACAACAAGATAAATGAATCAAGTATTATCATAATCCATAAATAGCCATTGCAACATGTAATTGATGTGATTTAAAATTTACAATTAGATTATCTGAATACTATATCGATTAGACTAGTATTTATCGGCAAATTAAATCACAATTTGGTTAGCAAAAGTTGAGTGTCTAACCGATTATATTAACAACTCCTCGTTGTTAGTAGCAGAACCCACCAATTCCCGGAGAACAAACCTACTTGTTAAATGAATGACCATGTAACTGTTATTTAAGTTTTATTTTATTTGTATAGTTTATAGAAGCAGTTGGCTTGTAGTCCGCGCATTGTCATTACTCTGATTAAATATCTGAAATATGAGGTAGTTACAAAAGCACAATTTCCATGCAACTCATATTACATACTCTTCTTTTCCTTCTTTTCTTTTTTTTTTGGGCATTAGATTGTGCTTTTAGGTACAAGCTGTATCGAATACTTATACATGTTATGCATGATTAATGGTGTATATGTATGTTAATTCACAAGAATGCACCAAATGTGAGGTGTGAAAATAAGTGGGAATTGGCTAATTATTTTATGGTTTTGGTACGTTCATACCAGATATATTAGGAGATCATGGATCCGTTGCAGGTGTTGATGTAACTGCAACTAATCAACTACGTATGCTTTGGACTATTAAATTGAGTGTTTGTACATCGAAATTAAGTAATTTGATAACAAAAATTTGTCTCTTATTTTTTTTATGTGATCAATTTAAAATATTGATTTTTAAGATTTTTTTACAGTTTTTCAAGAAATTCCGAACCCTTAAATTTAAACGATATGACATATAAGATTTGTATGTATTCGTTTATACCTTCTTATTAGATACCCGTTTAAAAAACATAGGTACAACTTAAAAAACATACAAAAGTAATTCATAGTTTCCAATTATCTTCTTATACCTATCTATTCCTATCAAACTAGTAGCACTACGATAAAGATAGCGCCTCCATCCCCGTCTCAGTTAAATTTCTGTAAATATGAGTTCATACACTAAAATATAATTATTTATCTTACTAACTATATGTATGTTTCATATATATCAATATATTTGTTATTTTTTTTATATATTCTCATAATAACATTTTTTGTTATTTTTAGTGTTAAGAAAATAACTTATAATTATATAATATGCACTAAGAAAAAAAATCTAAATAATACAATAAATATCCTCATGAGAATACTTGTTCCCTGCTAAATCCTCGTAAAGATTGATATAGAGATGAAAATGTACATATTAATATAATGGGGATGGCTCATTCTCTATTACATCCTTATGAGGATTGATATGTATATGAAATTGTTCACATTAATATGATGAGATGGGGATGTAGACTTAATCCATGCCGATTGACATTAAAGTATTAGCTTAATACATGCAACAATTGATCTCAAAATGTACCCAGAAATACAATTCAGAATTCGATAGTGTTTCTTTCATATGAGGAGTGATAATTGACAAAGATTGAGAAATGCAACCGCGAAAGATGCAAGATTGTTGCAATTCACTGCATAAAATGTTCAGTGAGGAAAAGTGTGGAGCACTTGGGTGTCTGCACCCCAAGCCGATCTTGATCTTGTCGGGCTTGGCGGGGGTGCTGGACAGTAGAGCAACGCCCCGTGCGTGTGTATTACGCGGGAGTGGCAAGGGGTGTTAGGCTGAGTCCAATCCAGTGTCACCGAGCTCTGACAGGTGGGATCCACGTAAAAAAAAATAATAAAAAAACTCACGCGAAGAGAGAGAACACTACGCAAGGCGTTGCGCTAACTGGCTCTGACAGGTGGGGTCCACCGACGCCTCGTGCACGTATCGCCTGCATTGGAGCACATGCGATGCCCTGGGACGTGTTTTGTGGGCCCACCTCTCTCTCCCGCGTGCGTCCCGTACCCCCGCGTCACCCGCACTGACAAATGGGCCCAATTACGCGTCACGGCCCACATGTATGTGGCAATGTGTGCGGTGGAGTTGTGAGCCACGCGTTTTGGTGGGGCCCACCGACGCCTCGCACGCGTATCGCCTGCATTGGAGTACGCGCGATGCCCCGGGACGTGTTTTGTGGGCCCCACCTCTCTCTCCCGCGTGCGTCCCGTACCCCCGCGTCACCCGCACTAACAAGTGCGTCCAATTACGCGTCATGGCCTACATGTCTGTGGCGATGTGTGCGGTAGAGTTGTGAGCCACGCGTTTTGGTGGGGCCCACAAAACGCGTAATGACGCGTGCATCCCGTGCTTCGTCCACCTGCTACTATACGTCATTTGGGTCACTGATTGGTGGACCCGGTTGACTTTGAGCCCCCTGCCAACCATAGGGGGGTTTTTCAGACCCAGAAACTAGTCGTTGCACGTTTTTTTGGTTGGTCCCACCTGTCAGCGAGAAGAAAAAATAGTCGTTGATTAAATAGCCGTTAAAATTAGTCATTTCAGTTTTTTATTCATTTCTGAGCCTAAAAATTCATAAAAAATGCCAAAAAAATCACAAAAAAATAGTGAAAAATTGTATGCTCCTCTGCCTATAAATATGAGCAAACTTCAACTCATTTGCACTCAACACAAGCCCAAACCACACACTTTTCGATGTCTCCTTGTGCAATTTTTTTCCAGAAAATTTCCCGATGGCCAACACTCCCCCCGGCGGTTATGTGAATTGATTTGGCGAGGCCAATTTAGATGAGGAGAGCTCCCAAACGCCAAACAGTCAAAATCCGCCCAGTTTTCAGCCCCCTCCCCAACCATACCCGATGTGTTATCTACCATACGCCCCACCGCCTTCATACGGCCAACTATATCCATATGCACATCCGTATGCACAACCCTCCTACGGCCCTTACGGTCAGAATCCTCATTTGGTCGGAGTTCCGACCGTCCCGCGGAGATGTCACCTCCGCAAGCACCGGCAAAGAATTCCCGCTCCACGTCCGTATCAGATACCAGCAGTCTGCATAGCACGGCCCCGGTCGTGTTCGAGGACGACGACGATGCTGACAAAAGCGAAGGAACCGCTGCACGGCGGCGTAAACGATTGAACTGGTCACAGCAGGATGACATGCGACTTGTGAATGTTCATCTAAATATTAAATATTTGTATCGTAGATTTTTTCTCGCCTGGTTTTATCTTAGTTTTTCAAAATTTGAATTTTTCGTCCTCCAGATCAATATATGGTTCAATAACTCTCTTGACCCGGTCGAGGGGAACAACCAAAAATTCGACATGTCTTGGTCGAAGGTTGCTGAGTCGGACAACGCGAGTAGTCCGCCCGATCGCAGACGAGACGTTAGGCACTGCAAAGACCATTGGCAAAAGAGTAATAAGAAAATTGTTCACTTTAATGGCATCTATTGTAGGTTGAGGAATGCCTACCCCAGTGGTCGTTCGGACGACCAATTAATGTCTCAAGCACGGGACATGTATAGGCAGGAGGTGGGTCATCCCTTCATCTTGGAGCACTGGTGGAGTGCCATACGTGGTCAATTGAAGTGATGCCGAAGCTACTTCGACACTTCTAAAAGAGCTCGCCTTAACGAAGAAGGTACCCACACGTCGTCGTCAAACAACGATGATGATCCTGTTGAGCTTCCACGACCAGAAGGGTGGGGCCCGGCAAAGCAGAGGCTACAGGGTAAAACCAAAATGAGTGAAACATCCTCGGCGTACTAGGAGACCCTACAGCGCATCGGCAAGGCCAATGCCGACTGCGATAGGGTGGCCAATAAAGCTGTTGCTGCAGCCAAAAATTTACAAGAGATGGCTAAAAGCAAAAAAAAGTCACATTTATGAAGTTGTTGATGGAACTGATTATGAGGGATACATCCCATTTCTCGGATGCCCGTAAGGCGACGCATGCGGCCGCATTAGAGTACGTCACCGACATGATTAAGGAAATGAAGAATAAATAGTAGCTCGAATGATGTACTTTTCTGTTGTAAAATTGTACTCGCAGTATTAATTTAATTCGTTTTGGATTTACCTGTTTGAATTGTGTGGCATGTGATCGATACTTTGAATTTTAGCCGTTGCTTTTGGTATGTGATCCATATGTGTTCGATGCTTTTGGCGTGTAGTTGTACAACTGACATATCTGCTCGATGCTTTTGGATTGTAGCCGTTGGAACCGACGCATGTAATGGATGCCTTTGCATTTAGCCGTTGGAAGAGACCCATGTGATTGATTCGCTTCTCTCCCTATATATCAGAACCCCTTGAGCCTTCATCTTTACAACTCAGTAATCTCATCTTCACAAGATCTTGCCTTGTCCAAAAGATCTTGTCTTGTCCAAAAAAATGTCCTCTAGTTCAAGCACAAGTAGTGCCGAGGATGAAGCCATCAACCAAGTCGAAAAGTTCGTGGCGGGGTTTGTCCAGAGTGGGTTGACGGTCCAACCCCTCCACCGCCGCGTTCTTGACGACCTTGAAGACAGCATAGATGATGGTACCTCGCATCCTCCTCGAGGAGGCAGCAGAAGGTACATCGATAGAGATCGCGAAGGCGGTCATGACCGTCTAGTCATGGACTACTTCGCCGACGTTCTGGTCTAGCCATAGTACTTATTTCACAGACGGTTTCGAATGGGGAAACCCCTCTTTCTGCGAATCGTCAAAGCTCTTAGGGAGTGGTCCACGTACTTCAATGAGAGGAGAGATGCCCTCCTTCGAAAGGGGCTATCTCCCTTGCAGAAGTGTACGGTGACATTGCGCATGTTGTGCTACGGCTCCCCCGCCGATGCCGTCGATGAGTATGTACGCATTGGAAAGTCGACGGCTATTGAGTGCCTGGAGCGTTTCGTTGAAGAAAATCATTGATCGGTTCGCGGAGGAATATCTTCGTCAACCTACTATCGACGACCTCCGACGTCTGCGCTAGCAAGGAGAGGATCGAGGTTTCGCAAGGATATTGGGAAGTATCGATTGCATACACTGGGAATGGCGCAATTGCCCAGTTGCGTGGAGGGGTCAATTCACCCGCGGTGATCAAGGAGTCCCTACAATAATACTTGAAGCGGTTGCGTCCAAATATATGTGGATATGACATACTTTCTTTAGTGTTGCCGGATCCAACAACGACATCAACGTGCTGAACCAATCCCCCTTTTCACGGATGTGTTGCGCGGCCGAGCTCCTACTGTTCAGTATTCTGTTAATGAGACATAGTACAATATGGGGTACTACTTGACCGATGGTATTTACCCCGAATGGGCTGTCTTCGTGAAGACCATACCCTTGCCCCAAACGGAGAAACACATGTTGTTCGCACAGCATCAAGAAGGGGCAAGAAAAGATGTGGAACGAGCTTTTGGGGTCTTGCAAAGTCGATTTGCTATTGTCCACGGCCCCGGTCGATTTTGGCGACGGTTAACCCTTGCCAATATTATGAAAGCGTGTCATCCTACACAACATGATAATCGAGGATGAGCGACACTCTCATGACCCGACCGATGGGTCGTACAATAACTAATGGACATCTACCGTAACACCGTTTATTCTCCACGGGAGTGCTCCGCCAATATTTGCACAGATGCTAGCTCAAAACGACGCAATCCGGACTCGCCCAACGCATCAGCAACTGAAACGGGATTTGGTTGACCACATTTGGCAGCATTTCGGGGGCGACGGTACTGAAGAGTAGTAGTTTGTGCGGAGTTTTATTTAAAATGTTTTCGAATTTTAATTAGTACGTGTCTTGTTTATTTCCATGTGTGCCATTTATTAAAGAAAAAATTTAAAAAAAATTTTAAATTTTTTAATGTTATTTATAATTTTTATCTTTTATTTGGTTATATTCGAATTTTTCGAATTTTATTTTAGTGATTTTATAATCTTTAATACATATTATATACGCGGGCCCCGCATGAAGTGCCTCTCGAAGCACCTTTGCATTGGAGAGAGAGGCGCTTGAGAAGAAGCCTCGCGAAGCGACTTTGTATTAGGGTAGGGGTGTTTAGGATAGTGTTTCACACACGTGACACAGAATATACTGGAGAATATTCTATTGAAACGTCTCGCGAAGCGTCTTTGAAGTGGCACCTTTGCACATGCAAACGGTGGCACGGTGTGCTGCTTCACTGGCGAACTGCCGAAAGAGGCATGGTTCAATTGACAAGTAAAATAATAATTTTTTAAATAGTAAAATACTAATCCTGATTACAATTAGTAACTCCTCAAATAAAATATATTTCTAACACTTAATACAAGACCATAAAAAATCTTGACAAGTCACGTTGTGTGTTGTGGCTTAATCACTGTAACGGATCTGAGTTCTTAAATCCCAAAACCAAGAGCACTCCCCGATCGTTTGTAGGTTTTGTCCATATTTCTCGTCTTAATTATACTCCAATAAAATATGATAAAACTGAATAATTGAAAAAGTGTAACCTATGCTGCTATTGTCATCAACATAGATGTTACTACTACATTATATAGTTTTCAAAAGATGTTTCAAGAACTTGCGATGCTTTTTCGTGGTAGTCATGCTTTAATAATATTGACTTGATATTGAGTCGTAAATATCAAGGTATCTGGACCCAACATGTTAAAAGTATGAGATCAATGCTAGACACGCACTTCCGCAATATGCATTGTTCTTATTATGTTAATCCACATATATGCTCGGAGCACTAACTCGATGAGATATTTTTTTTGTGGCACGTATTGCATTAGGCTATTAAAAACCAAAAAAATCTTTTATTTAGAAAAAAAAAACTTTGCTTCTGTTTGGCCTGTTAAATAAAAACTAATATTTTTAAACACGTGAGAAATTTAAAATTTTTTATGAGATGATTAACCACTTTAATTTATGTTTTAAATCAATCTAAACTATTATAATATTAGACATTTGAGATGAAAGAAAAAACATTTCTTTGTTTTTCTAAAAGACATTGGATTCTCTCAAGAAAACCACGGAACACCATGCGGAACACCACCGCCAAAAAATGTGGTTAATCTTTAGTTTTCCAAAGTAACTAAGCATAGGTTGGAGTTTGAAATAGTATAACATAGCATCAAGTTAAAATTAAGGTGGTTATAGAATTTTGAATTAAACAACTAGAGTTAGTTCTCTTCACCCATCAAAAATCATGGTACCTCACTCTAACACCACAAGAGATTTAAATCTATGATTTTTGACGTAAATTTTCAAAAACTAATTTTCTCATTATAACTGACCCGATAGAAATTATAGTGGAATGTTGACTTATTGCTGTTCATTCTGCCAAACTCAGAATATTTTAGCTCCGGTTCAACCGTTTCATTCACTTTTTTTCAATTTTACATTCAAAGTTTCACATTACACTTAAAAATTACAATCAATTCCGTTTTTATTAATTTTCACAAAAATATATAAATAAAAAATATATAAAATTACTATAATTAAGAAAACATAATACTTCAAGAAAATAATAAAAATATATAAAGTCAAAAACTAAAGTAAAAAAGGAACAAAAACACAAATAAACCAAAATAATCATAAATCATAAAATAAAAAAGAGTAGAAAGCTAGAAACACTAAAAATACTAAACACAACAGAGAATAACTAAAAAAATTGCTTGTAAATAAAAAATTTATAAAATAAAATTTTGAGATGAATTGTTTTTTTTATTGATATGTTTTGCAAAAACAAAATACATTAAAATTTTTTGAATATAAAAAAATGAAGAGACTTGTAGTTTATTTATATTTGTGCTATAATTTGGTTTTATTTTTCTGATGTGCTTTGTAAGTTTAGAATGTTTTCATCTGATATTTAATTATTTTTAAAAATTGTATATGTTTATTATTTTTATTATCTTTTAAAATGATTTATATTAATACTACTTGTGCAATTTAATGGATATAGAATTAATTGCAATTCTTGTATGTAATATGAGACATTTAGTACAAAATGAAAGAAGTGGAATAAAATTATAATTCTTGTGTTATAGTAGAAAATAGTGATGAAATTTACTTTAAAAAATTGAAACTACCCAATATTGGACCAACTATTCTATGAAACGTCTCCGTTCAGTGTTCACGCCACCATGCCAATTAACAAAACCCCAGCCACCCAAAAAGAAATGAAGGTTTCTTTTACAAAAATAAAATCACCTCACAAGATAAATTAATTTATTATTGGGCACATAAACAATTTCATAAAAAAAATACGACAATCTAAAAAAAAACCCGACTCAAACAAAAAAGTGATAACTTAAAATATAAAAATGCAATGAAATCTAAAAAAATGTGATAAATTAAAAAAATATGACAATATAAAAAAAATATGACAAACTAATATAAGACAATGAAACAACCTGAAAAAATAATAAACTAAAATACGAAAATCTAAAAAAGATATGATACCCCTAAAATCTATTGAAACTATTGATGATCATTGATTAAAATTTATTAGTTCATATAAAAAAAATAAAAGAGATAAAAAAAGTTTCTTAGTCATACCATAATTTAATTGCATCACAGACTAAGAATTTATCCTTTATTTTGCAGCTCAAAGGTTTAAGCTTTTCATTTCTACCCTCATGTTTAGATTAAAGATTAAACCTTGTCAAGGTGAGAAATTCAAAAATCATTGCGAGATGATTAAAAACTTCAAATTCTCTCTCTTATTAATTTATATTATCGAAATTCTAATTTAATAATTAAGATAAGTAAAAAGATACAACACATCTGTGTCTTCAAGCGTATGATACGAGTTGAGTGGGCTAATGCAATCAAATTACAACCACAGGACCAAATTAAACAGACGAAATCTAAATAAACGCCACGAAAAGAAACGAACAGACCCACAGTTTCTCCACGAAGACGGGGCCCGGGATGGGAGACGAGTACGATCAGGAACCCCAAGGAGGGAGGCGTGCTTCTCTCCCAAACACTTTGCGTGTCCCTCTCGCGGCCGTATGTCTGCGGTAGCTGCCGCGTGCGGGCCTACACCAACCCCCCGCTCACCCACGTCTGCCATGTCGCCAACACGGCCGCACGCAACTGCCACGACAGCGGCCACGGTGCATCGACACGTAGCAATCATCCCGTCCGTACGCTCAACCTAGAGAGGGAATTGGATCGTATGTGACAATATGTCATTCTTATCGCCCCACCCGCTAAATAAAAATCGTCAAGATTAATATAAAAACAAAATCAACTAATTATCTAAGGAGAAATTCTAAATTTTTTACCCATCTTAATCTGTTTACAGTTTAAATAAATAAAAAAATGTGTATTATGTATTTTAGACTAGATTGAGGATGCATTTGATCTAATTTATTTTAGCTCAATTTTTTTAAATAAATTAAAATCGGGTCAAATGAGTTGTTTAAATTTTGAGATTATTCTTTAAATTAAAATATTTTTTAAATTACAAACTTCAAATAAATTTAAATGTCTCGGTAATTTATTAGGGTTATAAATTTAAATGAATTTATAAACTTATACTAATCGCTCGGTGCCAATCCCTTCGTGAGACACCCTTGAAGGGTCAAACTCCCGTTCCAAATCGACACCAACCCCCACTCCCACCCTCCCCTGCACTGCCTATTTAAACCACTCCGCACCCTACATTCCCCTCCAAGAAGTGCCTCTGCATCAGGGTCCTCTGTAACTCGAGAACTTCTGCAAAACTCTCAACAAACTACTAGGCATACTACATTAGTTCTGTACAGTTTCCATGGACTGTGACAAGGGCCACGTTGCTGCCAATGGCAGTGATTTGTGCCTGGCGAGGCCGCAGGCCGACCCTCTGAACTGGGGGAAGGCCGCGGAGGAGCTGGCGGGGAGCCACCTGGACGCGGTGAAGCGGATGGTGGAGGAGTACCGGAAGCCGGCGGTGAGAATCGAGGGCGCCAGCCTGACGATTGCGCAGGTTGCTGCGGTGGCCGCGGGCGGCGATGCTGGCGCGGCCAGGGTTGAGCTCGACGAGTCCGCCCGCGGCCGTGTCAAGGCCAGTAGCGACTGGGTCATGAACAGCATGATGATCGGCACCGACAGCTACGGTGTCACCACCGGCTTCGGTGCCACCTCCCACCGGAGGACCAAGGAGGGTGGCGCTCTCCAGAGAGAGCTCATCCGGTAAGAATCCAAAAGAAAAAATGGTGCATCCTGAACACATTTGATATTTTTTCAGATGTCTTGACGTGTTGTGTATGGTTTGTTTGTACAGCTTCCTTAATGCGGGAGCGTTTGGTACCGGCGCCGACGGCCACGTGCTGCCGGCGGCGGCAACACGGGCGGCGATGCTCGTCCGCATCAACACGCTTCTCCAGGGGTATTCCGGCATCCGCTTCGAGATTCTCGACGCGATTGCTGCTCTGCTCAACGCCAATGTCACTCCGTGCCTACCGCTTCGGGGCACGATCACCGCGTCGGGTGATCTGGTCCCGCTGTCCTATATTGCCGGGCTTGTCACTGGCCGCGCAAATTCCGTGGCGGTTGCCCCTGATGGCAGGAAGGTGAATGCCGCGGAGGCATTCAAGATCGCTGGCATCCAACACGGCTTCTTCGAGCTGCAGCCCAAGGAAGGCCTTGCCATGGTGAATGGCACGGCGGTGGGTTCCGGCCTTGCGTCGACGGTGCTATTTGAGGCAAACATCCTTGCCGTCCTCGCGGAGGTCTTGTCCGCCGTGTTCTGCGAGGTCATGAACGGCAAGCCGGAGTACACGGACCACCTGACGCACAAGCTAAAGCATCACCCGGGGCAGATAGAGGCCGCGGCCATCATGGAGCACATCTTGGAGGGCAGCTCGTACATGATGCTTGCGAAGAAGCAGGGCGAACTCGACCCATTGATGAAGCCGAAGCAGGACAGGTACGCGCTTCGCACGTCGCCGCAGTGGCTCGGACCCCAAATTGAGGTCATTCGTGCCGCCACCAAGTCGATCGAGCGTGAGATAAACTCTGTTAATGACAACCCGCTCATCGACGTCTCCCGCGGCAAGGCGCTCCACGGCGGCAACTTCCAGGGCACACCCATTGGCGTGTCCATGGACAACACCCGGCTTGCCATTGCAGCAATTGGCAAGCTCATGTTTGCGCAGTTCTCGGAGCTCGTGAACGACTTCTACAACAACGGCCTGCCGTCCAACCTGTCCGGCGGACGCAACCCGAGCTTGGACTACGGCTTCAAGGGCGCCGAGATCGCCATGGCCGCCTACTGCTCTGAGATCCAGTTCTTGGCCAACCCAGTGACCAACCACGTCCAGAGCGCGGAGCAGCACAACCAGGATGTCAACTCGCTTGGCCTCATCTCCTCCAGGAAGACCGCCGAGGCCATCGACATACTGAAGCTCATGTCGTCGACCTTCTTGATCGCGTTATGCCAGGCCATCGAACTGCGCCACATCGAGGAGAACGTCAAGACCGCCGTCAAGAACTGCGTGACTACGGTGGCGAGGAAGACCCTGAGCACGAGCCCTACCGGCGATCTCCACATCGCGCGCTTCTGCGAGAAGGACCTGCTCACGGTGATCGACCGCGAGGCGGTGTTCCATTACGCCGATGACGCCTGCAATGCGAACTACCCGCTGATGCAGAAGCTGCGCGCGGTGCTCGTCGAGCACGCCCTCGCCAATGGTCAGGCCGAGCGCGATGTGAACAGCTCGGTGTTCGCCAAGATCGCCAGGTTCGAGGAGGAGATGGAAGCGGCGCTGCCCAAGGAGGTGGAGGCCGCCCGTGCGGCCGTGGAGAACGGCGCGGCCGCAAAGCCGAACCGCATCACGGAGTGCCGGTCGTACCCGCTCTACCGGTTCGTTCGCGAGGAGCTCGGGACGCAGTACTTGACTGGAGAGAAGACGAGGTCCCCCGGCGAGGAGGTGAACAAGGTGTTCGTGGCCATGAACCAGGGCAAGCATATCGACCCGCTGCTCGAGTGCCTCAAGGAGTGGAACGGCGAGCCCCTGCCCATTTGCTGAACAGAGAAGAGAGTACAAGAAGAAGATAGTTTAAGGAGTTCTGAAGGCTCCATATGTGTGTAGCTTATCTACTTATGATGCTTTTCTCATATTTTTGGACCCGTCTCTTTAAGGTCATTATTTGCAACGTTCTTTTGTAGAGCTGCCATGTCCATGCCAAAAATTGCAATTTGCATGGCGTGGCACGCCGCACCTAGAACGTACGTTTGTTGTTCTAAGTCGAAGGCCTTAGGGTATATTATTGTATTATATCTCTTTCATGACAAGTGTTAACTTGGTAATGTCTAAAGTGGCAAATCTGATACGTTTGTTGTTGTAAGTCGAAGGCCGAAGTGTGTATTATTGTATTATATCTTTTTCATGACAAGTGTTTCTGTGTTTGAGATGATAATATCTAAAGTGGCAAATCCAACTTCTTGCATGTCGTTTACTGAGAGTACCGCTCTACCAAGATATGGCAGTACCAAAATAACCAGCAATCTATAAGCCTTTTCTAGATTGTGAACGTTTTAGTATGGAAAGATGTACATAAAGGCCGTAACTTGTGGACATCCCACTACTTATGTACAGGAAGCTTCTCTGCACTTCTGAAGGGTAACACTTTTTTTTTTTATTATGCATCAGCTCGATACAAATTAAATTGAGTTTTGTTAATAGGTATATATTTATTTATTTTTTTTAATTTTGTATACACATCTCTCCGTTGTTGGATCAAACTCCACATTTCTGAGAAGGGTATATTTTGTTATATCACAAGTGGATTGTTTATCACTAAACACTTGAGAGTTGATTCTATATGGAATAAGCGTGAAATTCCTTCAAATTGAAATTACTAATATAAAATCAACAAGTTTTTGAGTATTTTTGAAAGTTAAATCTAAAACTATGAAAATTGGGGTTTTAAAAATTAGATGGGAGAAAATGGGATTTCAGGGATTCTGTCGTTGTCGGACACCATTTACAGTTTAGTTAGTAAATCAACAAATTAATTATCAAAATTTTCAGCATAACTCGCTAGGTTGATGGCTTGAAAACAAAATAATGATTCCAAAAGATCATGCTCATTGGTCTAACTCAATTAGATACAAAATCTATTCCAAACCCTAAATTAATTTTAGAGCGCAACAATCACATGTTGCACTAACTTGTGAATAACAATCGTCTCATAGAATAAGAACGATACGATAGCACATGGATTTAGGGTTTAGAGTATAAAATTCAGGCAATTAAAACCACCAACTTTTAAATAAATTAGAGCCAAATTCGTGCCCTCTAAACTAAATCATCCCTAATTCTAGAGAAAAATTACTCACACAAAATCATTAAGAAACACCAACAATCAAATAAAATAAAAACATACCAAATAATATTAATGAAGAGACATGGCCGTCCAGATAGGTGTTCCAAACTCGACTCAAAACTAAACAAAAACTAAATTAGACTAAACTCGAGAAAAAGAACTAAACTAATTTTCTTGATGATCTAATGTGATCAAATCTCTACTCATTTATGGTTTAAGAATCTTAAAAAATTATGAGAGTTAATGTGAGACCCCCATTTGAGGATCACCTTGGTAACCGCCCAGGTAGGTTACACACAGCAGGATGTCACATGAGCTCCAAACCACACAAGCATAATAATAGCATTAAACAAGTATCAGGCCAACATGGCCAATATTACATAACCAAAGCACCGAAAATGGCGCTAAGTAGAGTTGCTAAGAAAATAACTAGTTTATCATAACCATAATCGGTATCCAAGTACCGAACACACAGCATAAAGCACAAAGCAACGACAAAAAGCTTGACTTCCATCCGCAGCGGGGTCGGAGTGGCTCCTCCCACATCTGACTTGACTTGGTGCGCAATCCTTCTAGAACGTGGGCTCGTCCGGGGCACTTTCATCTTCAGCCGGGAACTCATAACTGAAGGAATCGGGATCCTCGAATCCCTCTTCTACAGTTGGATGTAAATGCAAGGGTGAGCACTTGGTGCTCAGCAACACTCATTCCGGGGATTATTGTAATTGTACTTATATGAGGGTGAAACATATGATTCTGGGGTTTTAGTTTCATAAGGATAAAGATATGTAGATTTCCAAGTCATTTGTTCAGTAAAACAGTACTTTTGTCATGAAAATGGTGCTTTAAACATTAAACAGGTTTTCAATAAAACATTAGATGTAGTGGTCTCCCATGAGTCACTACTTTGTTAACCGCATTATGAAAATATTCCAAAACATTACTTGTGCTATAACCCATGGATAACATCCACTACGAAAAGACTCCTGAACCTGGGAGTACAGAGTATCTGATACTTCTTTTACACTTTGCAAAGGTGTACCTCTTTTTAAATCCACTGGTTCACTCGGCTTTCAAGTCGGATCAGCTCCATGTGACTTATACACATGTGACAAAGCCGAGATCACACAACGCTTTTACAGTTCAGTATTAACAGTATCCCTGCCCGGTAAATAGACAGTTAAGTCTCAAGTACCGTTGTGGGTCTTCCCCACTGCCTTACTTCCTAGCCTCTCTGGTCTATGTTCCCGCAGGACACATAGCCTTGGTCTATGTCCACGCGAGACATACGACCATTTAAGATTACAACCGCTCACGGCTTAATCAGGTCTAGGGCGCCTTCCTTCATTTACGCCTTTTTCTCTCATCATTTTTCTGACTCACATCACTCATGGCCGAACCTTGGCCTTCCAGTTTCCACGCGAGAAACCAGATCGTCAAACCATGCAGGGAACTGCTAATACCAAAAAGCTACTAAGTTGTGCCTGTCCCATACCAGGCAAGTGGTTGGTACGTTTACAATTCGTATAGAGACACAGCACAAGGTTCTTGTCCTTATGAACCAATAGTGAGGAACATTCACATACCCTGGTGCGCACCGCACCCTCACCATACAATCCAATCCTCACTACTGATCCCTTTTATCAGTTTTCTTGACAAAACGGTTTTCATTATAACTTCTCATGTATTTGACCATTTCAAGTTTAATGTGGATATTCAGTATATGAGTCCTAGGGTGACAAAAGCATATATATGAAGGTTCAATAGCAAAAAGGGGTTTCGTAATCCATTAGGTAATATCTACTCATGTCATTCAAACATAACTTGTATTTCAAATAAGCATGCATCGTAAGAAATAGTGAATATACTTCATATGAAAATATTGGGTGAGACATGATCAAAGGAATGAGGCTTGCCTTGCAATGTTGGGTCTAAGTACTCAGACGGATCTTCAAAGACTTCTTCCGCTCCTTCAGCTTCTGACTCTACGGCAATCAAATAACACACAAACACATACCACATAAGCATACTGAAAATAGTTTCTATAGAAAGTATTAAGTAAATAAGTCATGCATGCAGGGGAAAAGGTTAGGGCAAGGTCACAAGGGCTCTGGTCGAAGAAACGGCTAAAAAGGATTGAACGTCGAAGGGTCGACATTCAGTTCATGACTTTGGCATAACTGGAAGCTAGTCTTAGGATGGTTTTCTGGAGAAGTGATAGTAGAGAAAGTTGTAGAACACAACTCCAGGAATCTAAAGGACAAGGTGGCATTTCAATTGCTCAACTAGAAGGGGTCAAACAAGGCTAATGCCAGTGGCTGACATGCACTGACATAGTGCTGGACATGGCCAGAAACTAGGGCATGGCTTAACTTTTGATCCAGGGCTCCAATTGATGCACCACTTTGTCTGGGAGGTAGGCATTACTAACAGGAACAATATACCCAACAGGCACAAGGGCTGAAAGTGGCCGGAGGGCGGCCAAATCCGGTGATGAACTACGGTGGCCTGGACATGAACTGAGTTACTGGACAGTGATCTTGGCATAGGCATAACTCACAATCTAGGCAAATCCAGGTGTCGGGCTAGTGGAAAGAATTGTTCAGGGAGGTGAGGCGAAGCTAAGGGACAAAGTTTCAGGGGCTAGATCGGCCGGGAACAAATTCCGGCGACCGGCGCTGGAGAAGACGACACTGGAGATTGGGAATTTTTGCTAGAAGGCGATTGAACTCGATTCTTTGCTCAGGGAGTGAAAGGGTGGAGTTTAGAAGCTACTGGTGCAGTCAATTTGGTCGGAAATTGACCGGAGAAGCTTGGCGCCGAAGTCCGGCGAACGGCCGAGGTTCTAATTTGGGATTTCTTCGATTTGAGCTCAATTGGGGATTCTGATTCTACAGGCTTGCTCTACTAAGCTTACTGATCAACTTCTTCTACAGGATTGAGGGTTAATTTGGGCTGGATCGAACGGCATTGGGGGAACAGGGCAAATCGGGAATCCGGCGATCACCGGCGATGGGGATCGATCTGGTGCAATTGGCTGCTATGACACAAAGAGGGGAACGAGGGGAACTCACTGGTGAACTTGGATTGAAGAAAGGGGCTGTGGAAAGGGCTAGCACCGTGAGCTCACTCACTGGCTCGCCGGAGAAGAAAGCGAAAACGGCGAGAAACTGGAAATTTGGCTAAGTCTTGAGGTTGTGCTTCTTCACAGCACTGAGGAGGTTTAAATAGGCACGGGGACGGAGCTTGCGAGGGAGAACGCGACAGCGGTTGCTTGCGCCGGGGAGAAACTTGTCGGGCGCAGGCGCAACGACGGCGACGGCGACGTGATTTGCTTCAGGCGGTGCTGCAGCTTTGCCAGTTGCGTTGGGACTTCACCTGGAACGGCGCAGATGCGGAGGCAACAGCAAGGCTCCGGCGATGACACATACACGCATGCAACTGCCACGGCAACGGAAGCGCGCGCGAAAACAAAGCTCGGGAGCGTGGCCGTTTATCCGCTGGGCAAGGCGACGCACTGTTGGCACGTGCGCACGGGGTGGCACAGCAACTCACGGGCACAGGCGACAGAAACGGTGGCCGGCGGCGAGCAAACGCGGCGAGAACACGGCGCGGCAACGGTGGCTCGTGCACTGGTCGTGGCAACGACCAGGCGCTGGTCGAAAGGGCCTAAAAAGAAGTTTGGGCCGATTTGTAATTTCTGAAACTTGCTCCAGGGGCTGTTCTGTGAGGATAATTTGAATAGGACTTGGGCCTGTTTGCAAATCTGGAGATCTGAGGGTCCGATCTGAAATCTGATTTCGCAGCTAAGTTGCAAAAGATTAATAGAACTTATCTGGCCAAAGTTTGGTAAGATCGGGCAAGATCTGAGGAGTTTCGACAAAATTGGGGAAAACAGTTTAGGGTAAAATAGGGTAATTAGGGTTTTAAAATGGCAAGGCTTGAAACTCAGCTTTAGGGTGAGATTTTGGAGATGGTCCCGAAGGGAAAAATGCTCTGAACAACATTTAGAAGGGAATGGCTGAAGCAGATTTGGGTTTGGGGTCAAGATGTGGATTTTGGCTATTTTAGGGTTTAGCAAAAACAGGGGTGTTACAAATCTACCCACCTTAGAAACAATCTCGTCCTCGAGATTAGGACAGGTCAGAGAATAGGAAGGGAAATTCTCGGCGGAGATCTTCTTCTTTTTCCCAAGTTGACTCCTCCTCTGAGTGATTGTTCCACTGGACTCTGCAGAATCGAAGGGTTCTTGACTTCAGCACTTTCTCTCTGGTTTCCAGAATTCTAACAGGGTATTCTTGACAAGATAAGTCTGGTTGAATCTCGATCTCTGCAGGAGATATCTGTTCTGTTGGTTTTCTCAAGCATTTCTTCAGCTGAGATACATGAAATACGTCATGAATTCCAGTCAATTCCGGTGGCAATTCCAACTTGTATGCCATTTCACCTCGCTTTTCCAGAATTCGATATGGTCCCACATATCTAGGTTTTAACTTTCCTTTCATCTGGAATCTTCGAACTCCTTTGTATGGCATAACCTTGAGATACACATAATCGCCCTCTTCAAAAGATAGCTCTCTTCTACGATTATCTGCATAGCTTTTCTGTTTAGATTGAGCTGTTTTCAGTTTTTCTTGTATGATCCTGACGTGAATAGGAGGCTTTAAAAACTTCAAACAAAACAACTCTTGCAAAGAGAAGAATCAAATGCAGTTCAATATATTAATAAGAAGAGATTGAGAAAACGAACACAACTATTTTTACCAAGGTATCGGAGACTCGCATAGTCTGCCCTAATCCTCATTGAAGTACTCAAATAAATTGATTCTTGCTCCAATATCCACGAAGGATATTATCCACTAATGGTTGCGCTCCTTGTCCATTCCGGAAAGACGAGCACCGATGCCTTGTACAAATGCGCCGAATCTCTCCGACAATCTCTGAACTGGAGAGATCTACGGCCACGTCACCAAACCGTCTAGGTGAGAGTGCTCACTAAGAGTAATAGGCAGCAAGGTCTTCTCTAGACCGCCAAACAATTACCGAGAAACTCTAAGTATGCAAAATGAAACGAACGAAAGCATTTGGTGGATCTGAAAACTCTCGACTTGATCAACAGATCAAAATTTTCAACTAGAAAACAAATGCTCAAGTGTATAAGAGAGAAGATGGCTGCTTGTTGTGTAAAATACGAGCTCAAGGCCTCTATTTATAGCCTCAAGGATCAAAAGAGACATTGGACCTTGGGATGAAAATCAGCAACTCAAACTGACAGTCAGTTCACCAAACTGACAATCAGTTACATACATAACGGCCAACAAAATTTACAGATAAAAAATGGCTAGCCATTTGTGGTCGTATATGGAAACTGAAACCCCAAACTGACAGTCAGTTCGACCAAAACATTGATCAGTTTAAAAGAAAACTCAGATAAAACAATTGAGGTCGAAACACAAACTGACAGTCAGTATGGGCATACTGACAGTCAGTTTAGTACAAAAAATTTCAGCTCAAAAAACACACTCTCTGAACAACTGTCAGTTTAACTAAACTGACATTCAAACTGATAGTCAGTTTAGCAAACTGACAGTCAGTCTGAACAAAAACAGTCATAACTTTAAAACCATAAGTCTAAATTGAGAGTTTAATAGCTCGTTTGAAAGATAATTTTAAGGACTACATTTTTGACACCAAAAGAAAAAGCTAGATCTGCCTAGATCTTTCTAGAAATTTGAAAAACTCTTCTACTATCAAAAACTCAACTGAAAATCCAAATCTTTCAAAACCAAAACCAAATCAAATCCAACCACAAATGATGCAATGTAATGACCTAGTAATTTCTCAGTTCATATTGGAAATGTAGAGAGGTCTTTGCAACCCCTCTTTATAGTACGGTTAAATCTAAAAACTAAATCCTTAAACCGATCAATCTCCTTACGCCGAGATCGGTAAAAATAAAATCTCAGATTACCTTAGGTCCTTTGCATCTTTTGCGTCTCGTCTTTACTCTTTTACACCTTGTGCTTCTATTTAATGTCGGATTCACCTTGATCATCTTGCGTGTTTTCCCAAACAAGCTCTGTATCAAAAATCTCAGAAGCACAGTTAATCTGAAACACTTTGTTTTCATTAATCATCAAAATTAGGTTAGGCATAAAAACCTAGATGCAACAGTAGGGTAGTGTGGCAAGACGGCGGGAGAGAAAAAGATGATTGTTGCGGCGGTGAAGGCAAGGGATCGGGAGGAGAAGCAGTGAGAAGTGTGGGGAGAAAGACGAGTAGAGCTATTAAATTTTCATTTAAATATGTGATATAAATAGTATAAATTTTTTAAGTAAAAATAACACACTGTATCCTAAATTAGCCCATTAAATTTTGGTAGTGCAAAAGAATTACTTAACGGTGCACCGTGACATTTGTTTAGTGCTGTCATCCTGAAAAGACGCCGTGTTGGACTATGGCGGATGGACTTTTCGTCGCGGCCTCGCAGGCGGACGGCAACATAACTTAACGGTATTAGGAGGAGGTTAAGTCTGAGCGGGACAGGCGGCGACGGCCGTCTGATCTCCATCCGACGGTCCATATCTAGGAATGTTCACTCTCAAGAGTCTCAGGGGCCCTCATGGGCGAGGTGAAAGGGGTGTTGGCGCAGGCCAAATGGGACATTTGGACTGAAATGCACCATTTGTTTTCTTTTTTTCAGTGCTAACCGCAGAATTTATGTGTCGATGAATGGGTCCTAATTCCTATCTTAGTTGTACAGGAGTGTTAAATGTGTGATGGGAGTATCAAATGGCAAGTGCTTTTTTCTATCGGGATTTTGAGATCAAATTAATAATTCAAATCAAAATGATCATAACTTTAAAATTTGAGCTCTTTTATGATCTACTAAAATTTTCTGAAACTATCCAGATAAATAAAATCAAATAGTCTAAATTTATTAGTATCTAAGAATACTTCTCCACCTAGAACCACCAAAGATTAGGGAGGTGCTAGGTGTAAGTGTAATTTGACACTCATGAAACCCCCAAGACTTAGGTCAATGCAAACACCACTTCAAAAGATTTTTTATAGAAATATTCTGTATCATACGTGCAAAGAATCATTCAGAAAGTTGAGTGTTTAATGGATTGATTTTTGATGGAGTTTTTAGAGAAGAGAGAGTAAAAAAAATATTTGTTTCTTTGTGAGAAGAGATAGCAAAATAATTTCAAAAAGACTAACCGGTAAATCAAGAAGAGAACAAATAAAAAAAATTCGGGGTGTTGGTTGCTGAGACGTCTCCGAAAATCACGCGCTGCAACAGAGGAATAAAAAAAAATTATTTTGGCTCATGTGCCCATTTGAAGATCTTATGTTGGAGTCCGCCTAATAAATCCAATTGTTTTGGCGCACACATATATCCGTCTCTTCTATAAATTTATAATTAGAATAATTAATGGGCTTTTATGCTAATTTAGGTGATTTAGTAGACTTGTCAAGTATTAAAAAATTGAAGTTTCAAACTTGGATTTTCAATTCAGCCTGTGATGATCAAATTGTAGTGATTGACACATACCTCACTCAATAATCATTGGCACTATGTTATCAGTTGAAATTGTTTGCATATTTCTTACGGGGAAACCATAGATTTTATTGGGTTGCAATCTTTCGAGCCTTTTATACGAGGACTTTGATCCAGATTTTATTGACAATAGAACAAAAGCAAGTGTTGTGAGGTGCTTCATTGGTGGCGTCGTCGAGCAGCCTCGTATGATAGATGGACCGAGACGGCGCCATGGCCTAGATAGCACACTCGATACAAGAGATTGGATAAGATGGTATGGATTTGTTTTTAGGTTTATATGAAAATCTATGTTGTGAAATAAAATACCAAATCAATCTCATTGAATCAATGGTTAAATTAATTTGGTATCTCTCAGAGTACTATTATCTCTTGGTATTTCTTAGGGATGTTAGAGTTTGTTTTAAAATTTCTCGCGAAAAGATTAATCACCTCAATTTCTCTTCTATATCATCTGATCGTCTACTTAAACGACTGAGATTCTAGTAATTTTTTTGTTATCTAAGATACAAGATACAAATCCGCTTTATGCTATGCTAGGTTCACTAATCCAACCACTACCACAGAAACAGACATCTATAACGGCACATCACAGACGGTTATAAACTTTTCAATGAAAAACCGTCTGTGAACGCCTGTCGGGAGAAAATGTTAAGTTATCACAAACGGTTCTGAGGTCAAAACCGACTGTGATAGTCCGATAGACGGTTTTGACCTAGAAATCGTCTGTGATATTCTAATTATCACAGACGGTTCTGAATTCAAAACCGTCTGTGATAGTGTTGGACTATCACAGTCGATTCTGACCTCGGAACCGTCTGTGATATTCTAATTATCACAGAAATTTCTAAGCTTAAAACCGTCTGTGATAGTGCTGGACTACTAGAGATGGTTTTGAACTAAAAAGTGTCTATGATAATCATTATTAGAGACGGTTTTCAGCTGAAAAGTGTCTCTGATAATCACTATCAGAGACACTTCTAAGCTTCACAGACGGTTTTGAACTCAGAAGTGTCTCTGATAATCACAGACGGTTCTGAATTCAAAATTGTTTGTGATAGAGCTAAACTATTATAGTCGGTTCTGACCTCAAAACCGTTTGTGCTAGCATGGTATTACGATCTGAAGTACACTCATTTGAGACGGTTATGTAGTCAAAACCGTCTATGATAATCTCTCTATAAAATTTAAGGTGGGCTTTGTCCCGCTCATTCCCACACTTCGCGACTTTTTACTTCACTTGACCTAAGTCAAAGCGGCACACTTTGCAACACTTCACTTCATTTGCCTTTGGATTCTTCATCATCCACCGCCGCCACCTCGTCGTCTCCTTGGTTGCGCCTACGCCGCGCCTCACCAAAAAGCCACCTTCAACACGATGCCGTAGATCCAGCGTCGTCGCGCCGCCTCGCCTTTGGATCCTTCACCATCAACCATCGTTCTACACCACGCCGCCACTGTAACCCTAAATCCACGCTGATCCAAGCTCGACTACGCCGCCACCACCACTCCATTGCCCACCATCATCTCGTTGGCCACGTCCCGTGGATCGACGACAACTACAAGCAGCTCCATCAATGACGACCATCTGACAACGACTTCTTCTTCTTTGGCCACGAGACAGGCGACGGTTTCGGCACCTCTTCGGTCGTGGTCGAGCTACGACAACCTCCTCCAGCAACTTCCTCAAGTTCTTCTGCGGCCACGTTCTTCAGCACCATGGCATCATCTCTCCTTCAAGCCTCAGTAACAATTCCCTCTCTTAAACACTCTCTCCCCCTGCTCCTTGTTTATTGGATGTTGTAAAGTGACTAGTTTGTAGTTATGTGATGAACAGCTGAATAGTGAAAATTAAAATCTAGTACGAACTGAATCTTAGTTGATAATTGTTTATGTTGAATCTGTTTGACCCATTCTCTGTTTGAATGCTGTCAATGCTTAGTTGATAATTGTTTATGTTTAATTGAAGCTCTTAGTGAATTTGATTGCAAATTTAAAACTCTGTGTTATCTTTGGTATCTAAAATCTGTGTTTTGGCTATTAATTGTGAACAGACTTATGAACTCTAAATTTTGCGTTTATGTGATGATTCAGTGATTTATATTTGAGCTGAAAATCGTTTGTGATAAAGAGATTATCACAGACGGTTTTGAGTTCAAAACCGTCTGTGATAATCATTATCGGTGAAAACCGTCTCTGATAACAAAATCGTTTGTGATAGTCAATATTACAGACGGTTCAGAACCGTCAGTGATAGTACTCAAACGGTTCAGAACCGTCAGTGATAGTATTCAGACTATCACTATCACTGACTCAAATATCAGCTTAAAAGTGTCTCTGATAATAATTATTAGAGACGGTTTTGAACTCAAAACCGTCTGTGATAGGCAATATCACACACGGTTCAGAACCGTTAGTGATAGTACTCAGACTATCACTGACTGTTCAGAACCGTCTGTGATGACTGTTTTGAACTGACTATGATATTTTATTCTGTACTAGTGAACTTTTAAGCATAGAGAACTCTAAATGCCCAATTTAGGAAAAAGAGAAAATTATAGCCTAAAATATTTTTTTATTTGTCAGGGAGTTAGGAACCCATGATAGGTAGGTCTTATGAGTGATAAAAAAAATCAATCACCCGGAATGACTATGTGGCAAGTCATTTCAAATCAGGCAATAAAAAAATGACACAAGAAATTTATTCATGTTGGGATTCCAGGCGGAATCTTAAGTCTTATTGGTGTGCCCCGACATTAGTCAGTTGAGAGTCTTCCCCGACAGGGAGAAGACTCCAAGACACACCAATTGAGTAGTTGGTTCTATTAAAATGAATTGAATTGAGTTATAAATGAGTGTGTACAAAGAGTATTTATAACTTAAAGAAGTGACTAATGACCATCACACCTTTTGTTGTGACCGTATGAGGAGGGGCAATATGGCCAATTAGTTGTTCTCTTGCTTCAAATCTTGGTCTTTGACATGTGTCATTGTAGGTCTTATCAGAGGCTAGAAGAGGACTCCTTGGGGACTGATCCAAAGAGCATCCAGTGAGGTGATTCCAAGTGAAGGCTTGTAGCTCGACATGTGCTTTACATTGCGTGCAATCCCCGAACCTAACGGAGAAATTCGAGTGAAGTTTTACCAGGGGTAAGATCTCCCCGGAGGGACTTCATCTCCTGGATGCCCCTAAGTAGAAATTTACTCAAGCGGAGTCTCACCTAGATTGACACTCATCTCAGGGACAAACTTCTCCAGTGAGATGCTTACTTGGGTTGAGACTTACTCGGGGTAAGACCTCCTCGGAGGGACTTCACCTCTTGAGCACTCTACATAGAAGTTTATTCGAGTGGTCTCATTCGAGTTGACACTCATCTCAGGATGTACTTCTTCAGTGGGGTGGGTGTAGATTCACCTGAGTTGATGTTTACCCTGGTTGAGGTTAATTGGGTTGATGTTTACCCAGGTTTTTACTCCGAGGAAGTATTTCACTTTGTGAGTGTCCTAGGTAAAAGTTTACTCGGATGGAGTTCTATCCGGGTTGACACTGATCCCAGAAACAAATTTCTTTGGGGACTTTTGTCTCCCGACCCACTCGAATAAATAGTGATCCGATTGGAGTTCACCCAGATTGATGCTCACCCGAATAAATCTTAGCAGGGCGATGAATCTCCCGTGGGCGAAACCCTCACGTAGTTTTTGGAGATTTCCCCCAGCATTATTTTATAAAAATAGTGGGCCCCACCCCAGGACTTAGAAGTACCTTTTTATTGTTGGGGGACATTAGGCAACTAAGGAAAAGATAGAATGTAAACCTTAGGAGCGTGTAGAGTGTTAGAATAAACACCACCTGATTAAAACACTGTTATCTAATTTTAGAAGTGCCATGTTGCATCAGTTTTGTTATGACCTACAGCTACCGACTCACTGGATGTTTCTATCAATCCTTTTTGCCTGGTATTTTCTTGCGTTGTAACATTTTCTTGTAAGCAAAATTTTATTACAACTAATGTAGAACATCCTAAAATAACCTCATTTTAGTACATCCTAAGCACCAGAAATCCCATGATAATTTTGTCCTAAAACTTGTAGGCAAGCTCAAGACAACACCTTGTTCGTGTCATCTCCAGTTGTTAAAGCGATTGATGATTATCTGCCTCTAACCATGACAGCAAATGGAGTGAAGTGCAAGATTTTTTTGGGGGTGTAGTTGACAAAAGCCTGCCTGTTCTCCCAACTTTGTCAGTTGGAAAGTACTGAAATGATGAGCTTGGAAGGACGACTGGGTAGTCATAGAAGTTTGTTGTTCCTACCTACCGCATGCTAGAAATGTCATTAGCATATCAAATTGTCTACATTTTTTTAAAGTTCTGTCCCTTCACTTCAACTTGAGTTGATTTGAATTCAACAAATTTTCTTGAATTATTGCTGCCAGTGTCAACGATATTACCTATTTGAATTGGAAAGGCCTTTGAAAATTTTTTCCACCAAGAGCTGAAACGTACTTCAGATGACTGGAAATTGGCCTGTCAGTTGAGACGTCTACATGGCTTGTTTGTATCTCCACCACCTGTGCAACCAAAAAAAAAAAAAAACCCCAAATGACAGCTAATTCATTGATGCGGTGAAGTTGACACACATGCAAAAGACGTACAAGATTCCAAACACCAAGGTGACCACTTCATTAATTTTTGTTGATTTTCGGGAGAGAGAAGACGCTGGATGAGGCGTCTACTGCTTCGGGTTTTTTTATTTTTTGTTTCCTCGATTTTCGTGCGACCGAATTGTATACAATTTTATTTCTTATTTTATGTATTAATCTAGTTCAAATTAGATGTTGATTATATTGAGAAAATTGTAGATATTTAAATTATCTTCATATAGAGACCAAATATCGCATATATTTGATTTTTAAATTAAAAGTTATTAGTGTTTTACTAAAAACACCTAAATTTAATTTTCGTGAGTCCGTACGAAGCGTCAAGCGAAGCGCCGATGGGTTGGAGAAGGGTGGTGTTTCAGATGGTGCTTCGCATACGTGGCACAGAATATACTGGAGAATATTCTGTTGAAACGCCAAGCGAAGCGCCGGTGGATTAGAGATAGCCTTAGCACTAATTCAGAAAATTGAAGGTTACCTACGAAGGTAATTAGCAAAGGTTAAATCCATGGTTTCCTTGCCCAAACAAGGCTTCAACTTATATGCCCCTTGAAGAAAATAAAAGACAGTTTAATTGGTGCAAATAAAACTTTCAGGGTAAGATGCCATACAAACAAGGCACTGACTTTTATTCCCTTGGTACAAAAAATGTTCACTGAACTTGCACATGAATTATTTCATCACCACACAAGAAGGTATTTATACCTTCGGACGTGCAAACACAGTCGCATGTCTAAGGCTATCTCCAATGCCGATGCCTCATCGGTCTGCATGTGGGCCCAACGCCAAAAAATTAATAAACTAACCGCGCGAGGAGAGAGAAGACACCTCGCGATGCACCTCCCGTCAAAGCTCTGCAAGCGGGCCCCACCGACGCCTCGCCGTCGAAGCGTCCGCGTTGGACCGGTCGTGATGCCCCATCACGCTTTTTGTGGGCTCCACCTTTCGACCGGGTGTGGCGGCGACGTGGGTGCACAGATCTGGCAACCGTGCATGGCGGCGGCGAGGCTTGGCGGCGGAGGATCGGCGGCGGCGGCTATGGCCTGGCTCGGCGGAGGCTCAGCAGCTACGGCCTGGATTGGTGGAGGCTCGGCGGCAGCAGAGACTTCACGTTTAGGGTTTAGGTTAAAAATAAAATAAAATCCTCGTAGAGGCGGGCGACGAGGTTAAAAAAAGAAATGGCATAATTGCAAAAAAACCCTCAGGATTTTTTAAATCAAAAAAGACCTTTTTCGAGTTAGGGTTTAGATTTATGGGTCTTGACTATTTTGCAAATAGATATTCGGTTTTCAGATATTTTACAGTTGAGTTTTAGGTTGTTAGGTTTTCATGTTCTGAGTTCCCGGAGACTCTGATTTCAGTACGGTCAGTTCCTATGCGTCGGTAGAAACACGTGCTTCTATCTTTTATTTTGTTATGTTCGAATTATCCGACTTTTTTTAGTAATTTTTAATTTTTAAGAAATATTATATATACGGGCCCCACACGAAACTCATTGAATTGGAGTGTTTGAGAAAACGTCTCGCGAAACGTCTTTGCATTAGAGTAGGGATATGTTTTAAGTGATATTTTACGTATATAACACAGAATATACTGATTAATATTTTATTGAAATTTCTCAAGAAGTACCGAAGGGATAATCGAGGCAGTCTAAGAAATCAAATGGTTGTGAAGTCTATGAATCATGAGATGTCGCTTCCTCGGATACTTAAGCAAAACCGAGAAGGATGCTCTTGTCAGTCTGCAAGCATGCTAACACAACCATCTAGTATTAATGTTTTGTGCGGTCCAGGGAGTACAGCCCTGCATTAGATGTGATGGAAAGTAAATTCTGGTGAGGTAGGTAAGGAAGAAGAAAATATTTAGGTGATCTAGTTGACCTAAATATTTAGAGCAATATGGCTTCACCTTGCGATGTTAGTTCCAACCACTAGGGGAAGTGTTCAACCGAACTTCTATCAGCAGAGTCTCAGTGTTTGTGTGTGTTGCGCGTAGGTTATCATTGTGCTCACCCCACCCATTGCCTTCTCATTTCTCCTTTTTCTCCGTACTTCTTGCTGGTAGTATTAATTAAGTCGTTTGTAATTGAGGTCACATTTTGAAAATAAAAATAAATAAATAAATTATGAGGACTAGAAAGATGAGGATTGAGGACACATCAAGTGAAGAATGAGATTATAGGATCCTGTGAAATGCTTTAGGAGCTTATCAGTATTAGACTGAGTCCAGTGTAAAGTCGCTTTATGAGATGTTTCAACAGAATATTCTCTAATATATTCTGTACCACGTATGCGAAGCACCATCTGAAACACCCCTTTACTCCAATGCAAAGACATTTCGCGAGACGTCTTCTCCAACGCCTCCCCCTCCAATGCAAAGGCACTTCGAGAGGTGTTTCGTGCGGGGTCCACGTATATAATATGTATTAAGATTATAAAATCACTAAAATGAAATTCGGATAATTCGAACACAACCAAATAAAAGATAAAAATTATAAATAACATTAAAAAATTTAAAAAATTTTCTTTAATAAATCGCACACATGAAAATAAACAAGACACATACTAATTAAAATTCAAATATATTTTAAACAAGACTCCGCACAAACTACTACTCCTCGGTACCGTCGCCCTCGAAACGCTGCCAAATGTGCTCGACAAGATCCCGTTTCAGTTGCTGATGCGTTAGGCGAGTCCGGATCACATCGTTTTGAGCTAGCATCTGTTCGAAAATTGGCGGAGCACTCCCGTGGAGAATAGGCGGTGTTACGGTAGATGTCCCTTGACTATCGTACGACCCCTCGCTCGGGTCATGAGAGTGCCGCTCATCCTCGATTATCATGTTGTGGAGAACAACACACGCTTTCATAATATTGGCAAGGGTTGATCGTCGCCAAAATCGACCGGGGCTGTGGACAATAGCAAATCGACTTTGCAAGACCCCAAAAGCTCACTTCACATCCTTTCTTACCACATCTTGCTGCTGTGCGAACAACCTGTGTTTCTCTATTTGGGGCAAGAGTATGATCTTCACGAAGACACCCCATTCTGGGTAAATACCGTCGGCCAAGTAGTACCCCATATTGTACTCTGTCCCATTGACAAAGTACTGAACAGCAGGAGCTCGGCCATGCAACACATCCGTGAAAAGGGGGATTGGTTCAGCACGTTGATGTCGTTGTTGGATCCGGCGACACTAAAGAAAGCAAACCATATCCACGTCTTTAGACGCGACCGCTTCAAGTATTATTGTAGGGACTCTTTGATCACTACGGGTGAATTGGTCCCTCCACACAACTGGGCAATTGCGCCATACCTAGTGCATGCAATCGATGCTTCCCAGCATCCCTGGGAAACCTCGCTTTCTTCCTTGCAGAAGCAGACGCTGAAGGTCGTTGACAATAGGTTGACGAAGATATTCCTCTGCGAATTGATCAATGATTCCATCGACGAAATGCTCTAGGCACTCAATAGCTGTCAACTTTTCAATGCGTACATACTCATCGACGGCATCGGCGAGGGAGCCGTAGCACAATATGCGCAATGCCGCCGTGTACTTCTGTAAGGGAGATAGCCCCTTTCGAAGGATGGCATCTCTCCTCTCACTGAAGTATGGGGACCACTCCCCAAGAGCTTCGACGATTCACAGAAAGAGGGGTTTCCCCATTCAGAATCATCTGCGAAACAAGTATCCGGGGTAGCTCAGAACGTCGGCGAAGTAGTTCGCGACTAGACGGTCATAACCGCCTTCGCGATCTCTATCGATGTACCTTTGGCTACCTCCTCGGTGGCGGTGCGAGGTACTATCGTCCATGCTGGCTTGAAGGTCATCAAGAACGCGACGGTGGAGGAGTTGGACCGTCAACCCACTCCGTATGAACCTCGCCACGAACTCTTCAACTTGGTTGATGGCTTCGTCCTCAGCACTACTTGTGCTTGAGCTAGACGACATTTTTTTGGACAATGGAAGATCTCTTAGTGCTCGAAGAAGAGAGGCCTCGGTTGTGAAGATGAGATTACTGAGTTGTGAAGATGAGGGCTCGAGGGGTTCCAATATATAAGGGGAGAATAGAATCAATCACATGCATCTCTTCCAACGGCTAAATGCAAATTAAGGCATCCATCACATGTGTCAGTTCCAACAGCTGCAATCCAAAAATATCGAGCAGATGTGCCAGTTCCAACGGCTATGATCCAAAAGCATCGAGTAGATGTGTCAGTTCCAACGACTACAATCCAAAAGCATCGATCACATGTGTAAGTTGCAATGACTAAAATCCAAAAGTATCAATCACATGCCACAGTTCAAACAGGTAAATCCAAAACGACTTCAATTCATGCTGCGAGTACAATTTTACAAAGGAAAAGTACATCATTCGAACTACTACTTATTCTTCATTTCCTTAATCATACCGTTGACGTACTCTAATGTGGCCGCATGCGCCGCCTTACGGGCATCCGAGAAATTGGATGTATCCCCCATAATCAATTTCATCAACGACTTCATAAATGTGGTTTTTCCTTGCTTTTGGCCATCTCTTGCAAATTTTTGGCTGCATCAACGGCTTTGTCGGCCACCCTATCGAGGTCGGCATTGGCTTTGCCGATGCACTGTAGGGTCTCATCGTACGCCAAGGATGTTTCACTCATTTTGGTCTTACCCTTCCGCTTCTGCTTTGCTGCGTCCCGCCCTTCCGGTAGTGGAAGTTTGACAGGGTCATCATCGTTGTTTGACGACGACGTGTGGGCACCTTCTTCTTTAAGGCGAGTTCTTTTGGAAGAGTCGAAGTAGCTTTGGCACCACTTCGGTTGACCACGTATGACACTCCACCAGTGCTCCAGGATGAAGAGGTGACCCACCTCCTGCCTATACATATCCCGTGCTTGAGACATCAATTGGTCGTCCGAACGACCACTGGTGTAGGCATCCCTCAACCTGCAATAGATGCCATTGAAGTGAACAATTTTTTATTGCTCTTTTACCAATGGTATTTGCAGTGCCTGACGTCTCATCTGCGATCGGGCGGACTGCTCACATTGTACGACTCAGTGACCTTCGACCAATACATGTCGAATGTTTGGTTGTTCCCCTCGACTGGGTCAAGGGAGTTATTCAACTATGCACTGATCCGTTTAAGACTTAGTCTTGATTTTTGCACTAGGCTCGCCCAGATTCTAATATGCGGAATAACGGGATCTTACTCAGAAATACCGAAACCCAAAGTAATGGCACAACTCTTTATTTCAAAAAGGGCTTTACACGTCGAATGTTAGGCACACTTGCCTACGTCGAAGGAACTATAAGTGTCTAAAACTCAAATAAGTTCTATGACTCTTCGATTGAATTCGATGATCTAAACTAGACCTATTACAAGGTATTTATAGTCCAATCGTATGAGTACGTATCAGACTTAGAGACCTAAACGTATTAGACTCATATAACTAATCCTAAACAGATAAGCTTAGTTATACACATTCGGATCTAATTACAATTCCGAATAGGGAACAAATTCCTTTTCCTGGTCGCGGACCAATCCATGGTCGCGAATCCTTTCCGAACACGGTTAAAGTCGCGAAGCCGTATGCGATCAGGATTTGGTCGCGAAACCGTATGCGATCAGGACTTGGAGATCCTCCCGAATCATGACTCCCTTGTTGAGAAGGAGCCAACCCCTGTTGCGACCTCTCAATCAAACTGGAGATGTGGAAATTGGGCTTGTCCATCTTCTTTTGTGTACCACTTTGCCGCACGTGCTCGTTGATCTTTCCGACCGATTCGAAAAGTCTCCTTTGTGCCACTGCGGGTGGTAGTCACCTTCCTCTCCAGAATCACATCGTCACGTAAAGGTTCGTCCCGTTGATAGACCAAGTCTTCAACAGATGGTACTATAGTATCTGGCTCATCATCCAGCATTGAAGGCTCGAAGACTTTGAATCATTCCCAAGGTCGCAAACCTTTCCAATGCGCAAACCTTTTCGTGGTCGCAAATCCGTTGCGAACGCGACCTGAGATCCTCCCGGATCATGACTCCCCTGTTGAGAAGGAGCCAACACCCGTTGGTGACCAACCGTGATGACGTAGAGAACGACTGGGAGTTTTGGAACGAACACACGATGAGCAATGCTACAATCGTCGGAACGAATGTATGTGTAGGCGCTCATGGAGCTTAGCACCTCCGTCATGGATTGTGGCCTTGGCCACTCGCGGATAGCCTTCCCCTTGTCGAGGTTAATACTATCACCGATCCCAAAGCTAGGATTGCGAATTTTGAATAGTGGCGCCGTAGAGACAAGTTGCATGTCGTTTTCAACTAGTCGTTGTGGTGATCGACGATATACCTCTGCGAACAGCACGTTATTTTCTGCAGGCAAGCTCGCCAAACAACCATCATTTTCCATACTCGATGTATCACAATCCTCTTGGCTAACTGGACGCATCACGCTCAGCACACACTTTGAGCATGCATTGACAATCCGTTTTGCCTGATTTGCTGTCAACAAGTCCTTGGTGTCGATGTGGTCGTTTTTGCTGATGATAAATTTCGTCCCATCCTTTGTGAGGTCGTAGTCTTGAGCTCTTTGGTGGTAATGGGCGTCACGATCGTACAAGAACGGACTTCTAAAAATCACTTGGCAAATATCGATGGGGATGACATCGCATTGAACCTCGTCGATGTAACGAGCAGATATTGCAAACTTTAGAGTACATTGACTCTTGATCTGCTGATTCACGTCAGAAGTGAACCATCCCAGAGGATACGGTCGAGGATGTTGAGTCGTCTGCAAACCAAGTCGTCGAACCAGCCCGGAGGAGACCAAATTCTTTTGGCTTCCGGGGTCGAAGATGGCTGCGGCCACCTCGTGCTTCACCTGTATGTTAACAGTGAACAATTCCTCTGTCGGGTTGTGGTCAATTGATGAACCCGAACCTTTCTCCTTCGGCATTGCCATTAGAGACAAGGTCGTGTCCGCCTTTTCAACCGAATCCAACTGGATAATTTCCTCTGCGAGAGGAATAGAAGTAACCATAGCTGTTCGTGTGCTTGGTTCATCCCTCCTTTTTCTTTCTGGTCGCAGTTCAGGATGAAGTTTATAACACCTCTTTTGTGTGCCCAGCAACATGACAATGCTCACAAGTGTTACCCGTATCGTGGGTACCCTCTTCGGAGTTTGTCGTGGTTGAAATCTCCCTCAAGTTCTTATCGTTGCGGGTCTTATTCTTCTTCTCAATCGCCAAAGCAGTCGTACTCGCGGTCGAGATGTCTTGAACTCTGAACAGACTTAACTCAGTACTGATCAATTTCTGAAGTCCAGATGTGTACTTCCGAAATACCTGAGGGTCGGATAGTGAGATGCCAATGACCATTGCTTGTCGCCGAAACTCTGTCGTATAGTCTTGGACGGTCTGGTCGCGCCGTTGGTACAATCTGTGCCAACGCTCCCATCTCTCCTCAAGGTAACCCATCGGATAGAATTCTTGTCGCAGAAGTCGTTTGAATTGACCCCACGGAAGGTCATCAGTTTCACCACTGGCGACAAGGGCCTTCCACCATGTCTTGGCGTGGTCCTTCATCTTCAAAGGTGCAAATTTGACCTTTTGAGCGCTACTAAACCCTTTCAGGTCAAAGTAGGTCTCAAGTTGGTCGATCCAAGAATCCAGCTTCTCGGCATCGATCACCCCATCATATATGGGTATATCAATCTTAGCGTCGACTTTAAAAGATCCGACAGCTAAGGAGGTGTTGGCGAGGTCGTCGGTCTTGTGGTCGCCTTCGTCTTCATCTTCGACTGCCCTGCGCAAGTCTTCACCAGTCTTCTCACCCATAACCTTCCCTACTTCAGGAGGTACAATCATGGCCTGCTGCTTAATCCAAGCAAGCATGGTTTCCATGTCGATGGAGAGCTTAGCCACTTTTTCGGCTAGGTTAGCTTGAACGGAGGATCGTCAGACATTGTCGGAGACGCGGCTGTAGGAATCGTCAATTGATCGCCTGGAATTTCGCCGGAAGTTTTGTAACCCTGGCGAGTCTTCACCATCCACAGGATAGGAAAGTCGCTCTAATACCAACTTGATCCGTTTGAGACCTAGTCTTGGTTTTCGCTCTAGGCTCGCCCAGATTCTAATATGCGGAATAACGGGATCTTACTCGGAAATACCGAAACCCAAAGTAATGGCACAACTCTTTATTTCAAAGAAGGCTTTACACGTCGAATGTTAGGCACACTTGCCTACGTCGAAGGAACTATAAGTGTCTAAAACTCAAATAAGTTCTATGACTCTTCGATTGAATTCGATGATCTAAACTAGACCTATTACAAGGTATTTATAGTCCAATCGTATGAGTACGTATCAGACTTAGAGACCTAAACGTATTAGACTCATATAACTAATCCTAAACAGATAAGCTTAGTTATACACATTCGGATCTAATTACAATTCCGAACAGGGAACAAATTCCTTTTCCTGGTCGCGGACCAATCCATGGTCGCGAATCCTTTCCGAACACGGTTAAAGTCGCGAAGCCGTATGCGATCAGGATTTGATCGCGAATCCGTATGCGATCAGGACTTGGAGATCCTCCCGGATCATGCACTGATCTGGAGGACGAAAAATTCACATTTTGAAAAACTAAGTAAGATATAAACCGGCGAGAAAAATCTATGATACAAATATTTAATCCTTAGATGAACATTCACAAGTCGCATGTTGTCTTGTTGTGACTAGTTCAATCGTTTACACCGCCGTGCAGCGGTTCCTTCACCTTTCCCAGCATCGCCGTCGTCCTCGATCACGACCGGGGCCGTGCTATGCGGACTGTCGGTATCTGATACGGACGTGGAGCAGGAATTCTTTGCCGGTGCTTGCGGAGGCGACATTTCCGCAGGGATGGTCAGAACTCTGACCAAATGAGAATTCTGGCCGTAAGGGCCGTAGGGGGTTGTGCGAACGGATGTGCATATGGATATGGTTGGCCGTATAGAGGAGGTGGGGCGTATGGTGAATAGCACATCGGGTATGGTGGGGGAGGGGGACTGAAAACTGGGCAGAATTTTACTGCTTGGCGCTTGAGAGTTCTTCTCATCTAAACTGGCCTCACCACACCAATTCACATAACCGCATGGAGGAGTGTTGGCCATCGGGAAATTTTCTGGACAAATTTTAAGCAAAGAGACAACGAAAAGTGTGTGGCTTGGGCTTGTGTTGAGTGCAAATGAGCTGAAGTTTGCTCATATATATAGGCAGAGGAGCATACAATTTTTCTACAATTTTTGGTGATTTTTTTGGCATTTTTTATGAATTTTTTGGCTTAGAAATGAATAAAAAAATTGAAACGACAAGTTTAAACGGCTATAAAATCAACGGCTATTTTTTTTCTCACTGACAGGTGGGACCAGCCGTAAAAAAGAGCAATGATTAGTTTCTGAGCCTCAAAAACCCCTCTCGGGCTGACAAGTGGGGCCTCCCATTGATCGGGCCCACCAATCAGCGACCCAAAACGCGTACAAGGGCAGGTGCATAAAGCACGGGAATTTCGCGTCACCATGCGTTTTGTGGGCCCAACCAAAACACGTGGCTCACACCTCCATTGCACGTGTGGCCCCGAGCGCGTAATTGGGCCCACTTGTCAGTGCGGTTGACGCTTGGTACGGATTGCACGCGGGCGAGAAAAGTGGAGCCCATGAAATGCGTCCCGGGGCGTCGCGTGAACTCCAATGCGCGGCTTCGTCCTGGTGGCGTCGCCGGGCCCACCTGTCAGAGCTCCACGGGCACTGCTTCAGTTGGCATCGTCTCTCTCCTCGCGCGGTTTTTCTAATATTTTTTCTCAACAGGTCTCACCGTCAAAACTCAGTGGTACCGGCGTTGAACTCAGCCTTATGAGCCTCATGTTGGCCCACCTTAAAGCATCCAGGGAGAACTCTTTTCCTATTTACCAAGATATGCATTTTGCATCTTCACATCCTCCCGATATCTGCTGCACGTTCAAAATATATATAGGGTACTTAATTTACATGGTACGCAATGCTTAAAGAGCAAGTGTATCGTGAACCAACAAAAAAAAAAAAAAAGGCAAATTACAAAATATCAATATTTTATATTTATCGTTGGATATCTTGGTAACACATAGGTCTAATATGACTTTATCAATATCACAAATCATAATTTCAGATTTTTTATATTATTGTAAAAGAAAATTTCCCAACAATGTACGTGCAAGCAGCAGACATAACTGAGGAAACTAGGGCATGGAGCATGCGTCTGTCAAACCTTACAGTGGATGGCCAACAGCTAGGGACGATGACGTCTGGAAGCCGGAACGGTGACGCTCAGTTACGCGGATTGCGGGAAAAAAAGTTATTTGTGTAATAATTGTGTTACTGTCCTGAGAAAATTCGGGGCTTGCTGACCATGTCTCTCCCAGTGCCAATGATCGCAACAGGTTTTCCCGGTGGATGTGGTTGTAGATTAAAGAAGCTGGAGAATTGAGCTCGTGGATGAATATACTTTAACTTCAACTTCGGATTTTGCTAAGTCACGTAGAATTGTAGATTTGTAGGTAAGTTAGTGGTGTCGGCGACCAAGGAGGCCAGCGGACGGGGTAGGCCTGAGCCAGGGAAGAACTTTTATGAGGATTGTTTTGACTCAAGGATTCTTATCTTCATCTTCCAATCAACCTGCTCTGCAGTTTGCACGCATAGTGGGGTGGATCCTTAACCCAAGATGATTCTCACGAAATATCCTTCCGTGAAGTGGCTAGTTACATGAGCAAGTAGTGTCAAATAGTAGAGGAGGATGGGTGCAATTGTGCAAGCATGAGCAAATTTACACAGAATAGTCTTGTGCTAGATCTCGCCCGTCATTTAGGGATAGGGTGAGTTCAATAAGTTGAGAATTGATAACTACACGGTCTAGATATACAAACTAATTATATATTACTGGGCCAGGACTGAACCCAACTAGCCCAAAAGCAAATGAGCTTCATGATTCTTGAGTCCAAGTCAGTCCATATTTTGTCAGGCTAGTAAATTTAGTCACTTTTCCCGTATTAGTCCAAGCATTTAGATAGAGGGAAGGAGAAAGATCGAGGATTTCTATGGGTACGTCACACGTCTGGTAAGAGATAAAGGATTTCTAATGGCCACCTTTTCTTATTAGGAGCGACTCGATTTTAATGTAGCCATCTCTTAGCAATAGAAGTTGGTGATGTATAACGACAACTATGTGCGTTGGCGTCGTGGTAGGTAGGTTGGAAAATAGAATGGGTATTGAACCAATTCACAGGTGTTTAGTTGTGCTTGATTCGCTAGGTTAAGCGAGTGAGTGGAAACATGAATCGATGGATAGGTTGTGCTAAGTCACAAAGCCCAAAATTGTTTATCTGGGTCGTGTGGTTTTTTTTTTCACCTACCACCAACATCCTACTAGCCTCTCTGTGAGGGGCCCATATCTATTAGTGTCCAAATCTAAGGCCCAAAAATCAAAGAAAATGGATCTTTTTATGCCCCACCTCATTAATACCTATTGCTCTACTACAAGAACTCATAGACGACCACACGAGGCGAACTGTTAGAGCTCGTTTGGTTCAGGAGTTGGGGATTTGACCCAACTCGAACCCTCATATGTTAGATAAAATTAGTTTAATCTGATTAAAGCACTTTAAACTTCTAACTCAGGGTTACAGTAACATAAAATAGTGAAATAAACTAACTCAGTTAATTCTATCTATCTCTTATACATCTGTCTATATAAAAACCTAATTAGATCTCACTATATCTATAATATTATAGGCAAATTTGTATATTTCACATCAAATCAATTTAACTCAACTAATTATATTGAACAATATTTTAGTCCAATTGAACCTATTGCCAAACAATAAATCAAGGTCATGCTAACCTCTATAGGTTAGGATAAATTAAGTTAGTTATTTAATTCTGAACCATGCAAAGATCTTAATAAGACCATCATGGTGGCCATGATGAACACAGATGTGATGTTCGCCGCCGGAGTGAGCATAAGAGGCTGCGAGAAGTGAGCTAGAGGGGAGCCAAGGACCCACTGCTCTACTATGATGGTAAAAGAATGGATCCTCAAATGAGGATCATGTTTACTAGCAATAGTATAGGTATTGAGTGCGCGTGGCAACATATAATTGTTGCATGCAGTGGATGATATGGTATGTTGTTTCTTTGTTAGGCTATCTCTAATGCGAGTGTATAAGAATATTCTCTACTACGTCAGTGAAGAGTCTCTTTAAAAGTCTCTTAGTCTTCAATACAAATACTCTTCGACAGGTTTTTTTTGAGATTCACGCGTGAAGAGTTTTTCCAAGAATCTTCCTCTCCAATGTAATACTTTTTGGGAGGTTTTTTAGTGAGTCCCACTGCTTAAAAACACAAAATTAAACTCCAACAGTCGAATTAAAAAAAAACATTTCTCAATGACATGCGAATCTGACAAGTAGTTGCCTCACCAGTCAGTGACGATGGCTGAGTGAATTGAATTAAAGGCGTGAGTTGAATTGAATTAAACGCGCAACAGTGGTGGGACCCACCCTGTTGCCTCATTCTCAGAAGCGCTTTCATGTGCTGTCGTTGACTTGCGGGACCCATTGCTTGCTGGCCCACCTGTCATTGATACATGTTTCGGTGTATGACTAGGAATTAAATTTGAAAAGTTGGCGCATTGCAATAGTGGTGGGGCCCACCGTATGTGCCTTGAGACTGTATGTGATAGCTAGTTTTAGTCAATAACATGCGAGTCCCGCGATAAAATAGGGCTAATTGTCAGTTATTGTTTTTGGTTGTGAAGTGTCGATTTGGCCAGAATTTTGTGGGCCCCAACAAATGCGTACGTGCACGCCTTTGACTAGCTCCAACAGAACCACTTCGACCGCCGCACGCTCTGTGGGGCCCGTAATTTCGACCTCGCCCTACGACCCGCTTGCTCGAGCGTCTCTCCATGAGCGTGTCGCTTGCGCCTTTCGACGAACCACTTCAACCACCACGTGCCGCTCGAAAAAGGGTGTCGGAGACAGTCTTACAGGCATGGCCGCATGAGGAGGACTTCACTGCTTAAATCTTACTCTTAATTTTATGCTTTATGCTTGATGCTTCACGCCCAACACATTGTCACTAATAATAATTCATTGAAGTCCAAATATTATAAATGAAAGTTTAGAAGAATTAATTGTTTCTCCCTATTAATGTGGATTTTGTGGCTGTTTCTTTTTTTTAAATGAGAATTCCTTGAGAAATGTACATGTCCACGTGTTATATGGACATGACTACCACAAAACATTAAAAAATTGATGTATTCTCTCTATTTCATAATATAGATTTAATCATCATATGTAACAAACCATGATATTGTGAATGCAAGAGAAATGAAATTAAAAACAAACCATATTTACCTCCTAATTAAAATACATTATAACATACTCATTTCCTATCTCCATCCAGTTTAACATGGGATTGGAGGACCAAAAGCATCCTATAATTCAAAAGATTCTACAATAGATAAAACAAGAAATAACGAAGTTATCAATAATATAATAAGAACTTTTAATAAACTAAACCTATATTTGTGAAACAAAGTGAGTAATTAACCCGGGCTTGTACTTTGGGCCAATCTTGGCAGGAGCAGATGACAAGGGGGTTGGATACAGTACCCCCTATGACGTTATATGCACGTAAAAAACCCAAGAAACTAGGCCCCGGTCCCCTAAAAAAAGTGAGATTAGTCAGGGCACACAATAATGGCCCGCCCAACAACCCTGGTTTTTCAGCAACTTGAAGAGAGAGAGAGAGAGAGAGAGAGAGAGAGAAAAGCTACAACAACCATTGTTTTCCTTTTCAGGTTTGGTGAGATTTGCCCGCTAGTAACCTTACTCACTCGCACACTCAAATGAGTTATACCTTCATTGCTATACAAGTCTGCCAGCCAAAAAATGTGAACACAAACAGAATAGGATTTGCTAAAATTAGACCACAACTATACACATATAGAAACTATTAGATAAAAAATATGGTGGCTAATCCAACGCAAACAGAGAGTGATAAAAGAAATTAAAAATAAACGGTTCTTACTATCAGATCCACCGTACCAGTCACCAACTAACCCACCACCACACCCCGCCCTCACCTAAACCCGTCACCCTTCGGTACTATATAAACACCCCTCCACCCCCCCCATTTCCCTCCAAGAAGAGCTTTAGCATCCTATCCTCCGAGCTCTTCTTCCTCCAACTCACAACTCCTCTCTCCCCTCCACACCAGCACCTCAAATGGCGGCCCAGAACACCAACGCCCTGCCGAGCGACCCCCTGAACTGGGGCAAGGCGGCGGAGGAGCTGACCGGAAGCCACCTGGACGAGGTGAAGCGGATGGTAGCGCAGTTCCGCGAGCCGGCTGTCAAGATCGAGGGCGCCAGCCTGCGCGTCGGCCAGGTGGCGTCCGTGGCCGCTGCCCGCGACGCGTCCGGCGCGGCCGTCGAGCTCGACGAGGCCGCTCGCGGCCGCGTCAAGGCCAGCAGCGAGTGGATCCTCAACTGCGTCGCCACCGGCGGCGATATCTACGGCGTCACCACCGGCTTCGGTGGCACCTCCCACCGCCGCACCAAGGACGGCCCCGCCCTCCAAGTTGAGCTGCTCAGGTAATTTTGCCTCAAATTAAGTTGTTTGTTGCTTCCCAGGTTTCATGTGCTGTTGTTGCGAGTGTGGTGTTGGTGGGCATTTGTGCTGGTTGATATAAATGAAATATTTATTGTTACAAAATTATTATGTACATTAGTTGACCCTGACAGTGGTTAAAATATGTGATGAAAGGAGATGGGCGCAAAAACATCGGTACTTATAATGTGTGCAGATCTAATGATATTTGAGCGTGCGTGGTGGTTAGCACGACGCTCCCAAGTTGGTGCAGTGGCAGCACGTCTTTTTTGCTTTATCAACATGACACCCTCCATCCCACTGGCTTATACTGCTTGCGTGTACTTTACTCGTACATGCCACTTCTATGCATGATAGAACCAAGACGTGCAAAGTTTTTGCAGGTGTAGTGGAAGACAGAGTCGACAATATACTAGGAGAGCCTTAGAGGAAAAGGACAATTGATTAAATGAACAAACCATCTATTTATATGACAACTAAGCTTGGAATTAAGAAATTAGACCAAAATTTGTGTATTATTACCAAGGAACCTGTCATTCAGTCAGTGTACAGTCCAAACAGATATGGTTAACTAATTGGTAAAAATCTGAAATTGCTGTGCTAAATGGAATTGACTAATTTCTGTGTTGCTCTTTTTTTTCTTTTGAAGGCATCTCAATGCCGGAATCTTTGGCACCGGATCCGACGGTCACACGCTGCCGTCGGAGGTGACACGCGCGGCCATGCTCGTCCGCATCAACACGCTCCTCCAGGGTTACTCCGGCATCCGCTTCGAGATCCTCGAGGCGATCACCAAGCTGCTCAACAGCGGCGTCACCCCGTGCCTGCCACTCCGGGGCACGATCACCGCGTCCGGCGACCTTGTCCCCCTGTCCTACATTGCCGGCGTCATCACCGGGCGCCCGAATGCGCAGGCGGTGGCCCCCGAAGGCCGGAAGGTGGACGCCGCCGAGGCGTTCAAGATCGCCGGTATCCAGGGTGGCTTCTTCAAGCTTCAGCCCAAGGAAGGCCTCGCCATCGTGAACGGCACGTCCGTGGGCGCTGCCCTTGCGGCCATGGCGCTCTTCGACGCCAACATTCTTGCTGTCCTCTCCGAGGTCCTGTCCGCCGTGTTCTGCGAGGTCATGAACGGCAAGCCGGAGTACACGGACCACCTGACGCACAAGCTGAAGCACCACCCGGGGCAGATAGAGGCCGCGGCCATCATGGAGCACATCCTGGACGGCAGCTCGTTCATGAAGCACGCCAAGAAGGTGAACGAGATGGACCCGCTGCTGAAGCCGAAGCAGGACCGGTACGCGCTCCGCACGTCGCCGCAATGGCTCGGCCCTCAGATCGAGGTCATCCGCGCCGCCACCAAGTCCATTGAGCGCGAGGTAAACTCCGTCAATGACAACCCGGTCATCGACGTCCACCGCGGCAAGGCGCTCCACGGCGGCAACTTTCAGGGCACCCCCATCGGCGTCTCCATGGACAACACCCGCCTCGCCATCGCCAACATTGGCAAGCTCATGTTCGCCCAGTTCTCTGAGCTGGTCAACGAGTTCTACAACAACGGGCTGACATCGAACTTGGCCGGCAGCCGCAACCCCAGCTTGGACTACGGATTCAAGGGCACCGAAATCGCCATGGCCTCGTACTGCTCTGAACTCCAATTCTTGGCCAACCCGGTGACCAACCATGTCCAGAGCGCCGAGCAGCACAACCAGGATGTCAACTCCCTCGGTCTCGTCTCCGCCAGGAAGACCGCCGAGGCCGTGGACATTCTGAAGCTCATGTCGTCGACGTACCTAGTCGCGCTGTGCCAGGCCATTGACCTGCGCCACCTCGAGGAGAACCTGAAGAACTCCGTCAAGAACTGCGTGACGCAGGTGGCCAAGAAGGTGCTCACCACCGGCCTCGCCGGGGACCTCCACAACGCGCGCTTCAGCGAGAAGGCCCTGCTCACCGCCATCGACCGTGAGGCGGTGTTCAGCTACGCCGACGACCCCTGCAGCGCCAACTACCCGCTGATGCAGAAGCTGCGCTCCGTGCTCGTCGACCACGCCATCGCCAACGGCGAGGCCGAGAAGGAGCCCGGCACCTCCGTGTTCGCCAAGATCACCAAGTTCGAGGAGGAGCTGCGCACGGCGCTGCCCCGGGAGATGGAGGCCTCCCGCCTGGCCGTGGAGAACGATGCCGCGCCGACCGCGAACCGGATCAAAGAGAGCCGGTCGTACCCGCTGTACCGCTTCATCCGCGAGGACCTCGGCACCGTGTACCTGACCGGCGAGAAGCTGCGGTCCCCCGGCGAGGAGTGCAACAAGGTGTTCGTGGCCATCAGCCAGGGCAAGCTCATTGACCCGCTGCTCGAATGCCTCAAGGAGTGGAACGGTGAGCCCCTGCCAATCTGCTAAACCAAACAGGAGGAGGAGAAGACTTGGGAAAAAGAGACCATACATACGTACAACAAAATAAAAACGGAGGATTTCAGAATTCTGAAGGCTTCTATTATGTTGCTCAGATAATGTTGCTTTCTTTCTCTGTGTTATTTTTGGGGTTGTTACGTTAATCCTTGTCTTGTGTTGTTCTTTAGATGGTTGCAATGTCATTGCCTGCAATTTGCATGGCCTGGCAGGCAGCTACATGAACTGTTGTTGTTTGTGTTGTAATTTGGGAGTGGAGTATACTACTTTGATTTATGGTATTCCTCACATGGAATGTTTTGCTAACTTCTATTGTGCCTTTGCTTGCTAAAGGGAGGATGGACTTGCTTTGAGTTGTCCTTTTCCTAATTGTAATCTTGTGCAGCAGTAGTGTCCTCGCAGAGGCTAAGTTAATTAGAAACTAAAGCAAAATACAGTAATTTCTCTAGAAAAAAATGAACGAGTTTTTTTTTTATAAATAATTCAAATTAAAAAATTAATTACAAAAATGACCCACAGTTTTCAAATTTTACAAAAATTGACCACTACGTCAGTTTGTTATGTCCTGAGCACTCGATAATGACTTGTCGAGTCTCAGGTACTTGACAAGTCCTCTGACTCTTTTAATGGCTCGGTTTTAGTACAGCCAGTTTTAAACTTGTACGACCACGATCGATTCAACACAGATACGACCAGTTTGTGCACTGACCACGACTAATTCTAGTACTCTTACGAGTACGACCAAGTTTAGAACTTATACGACCAGTTTTAAAAATATACGACCACGTCTGAGGAGTCAGAGAGTTTATTGAGTGCTGGGCACTTAACCAACCGCTTGTCGTGTTCTGGAGTCGTGACAAGTCTTTATCGACTCTGTAGGACTCGACAAACTGATGTGGCGGACTATTTTTATAAAATTTTAAAACTGTGAGTCATTTTTGTAATTATTTTTTTTATCTAGGTTATTTATAAAAAAACTCAAAAATGAAATGAGGTACTTCAGCCCTTTGTTGACTTGTAATTAATTTTGAGAGCTATGGGTTGTTATTTGAGGGAATATTTTATATAAATAATTTTTTAAAAAATTACAAATCTGATTCAGTGTTTCAAAAAATTATAAAAGTTACCCTTTTAGAAATACGATTGAATCTGAACGTGACACGTGGTAGCAGGAGTATGACAAAACTCTCTCCTGGACAACCAGTGTGTGGTATAGAAAAATAGGCAGAAAAAGCAGTCTGCCGCACTCTAGGATTCAATCGTATTTTTAAAAGGGTAACTTTTATATTTTTTGAAACACTGAATCAGATTTGTAATTTTTTTTAAAAGATTATTTTTATAAAATGATCTCTTTGAAGAGGTACAGTAGATACTAACATTTTTATCGAATCTAATCATTTATTAACAGGAGAAAACTATACAATACGATGGAGAGCAATAAAACATAGAAATTAGACTAGATCGTTATTTTTGTAGTGTAACATTATATTGATATCCTTTCTAATTAGTACTAGTCTATCTTTAGTAATATTAAGTAGACAATATCTTTGGATACCAGCTTATGATTCATTGATCAAGTTTTATGACCATTCAAAACAATTTTAAGGATAGAACCATTTGCATAATCTTGTATGGTGGCCGCTTATCCGCATTAATTCCCCATTTTTTTTTTGTTCTATTCCATTTCTTTTTCTTGAAAGGGATTAGGACAAGAATCTAACCCCGCCCATAGTTATTCGAAGCAGAAAACAAGCCAGCAGTTATTGACAGAGAAGATTAAAAGAGCTACCGAACATTCAATTAATGATTTAGTTGTTATCTGCCTGCCTACCTTGATAGCAACCTTAGTGTTTTAATCAACAATTCAAATTTGTTTACTAGTTAAAAAAAACATGCTTACTTTCAACGAGAATTGTTGCTCAAAAAAAAATTCAGAAGATTTTCTATCCTGGGTCAAAGCGACTGAGAAAACAGTATTTCTCTTGAAGAGCATGTGAAATAAAATTACCACAAATTCCTTGTAAACAAAATGAAGAAACAAAGAAGGGGAAAAAAATAACAGACAGTTTAATATTGCAGAAACAGCGTCACTTTTTTTTTATTTTGCTAATGGGTAGGTATCTTTTTTTTTCTTCTTCACAACGTCACTTTTTTTTTTTTTTTGATTTTGCTAATGGGTAGGTATCTGTTTTTTTCTTCTTCTTATATTCCATATATCTTTCCCCTATATTGATCAAATTCCACTCTTAAGATCTGACATTCTAGGATTTCTCTACCCCTCAATTTTTTGGTAGCGAGTGCAGTGGCAAGGCAGTGGTGGCATTACCGGCCGCGATAGCGGCCAGTGGAAGAGACGAGCGACGGAAGGACAATGATTGTGGTGTCAGTGCAAGGAGGCACCGCCACCACCAGTTGCATGTAGTGGTGGTTGGCGGGAGAGAAGAAAAAGATACTACTGGCTGCAAGAGATTGAGAGGAGGAGGAGAAGTATGAGAGAGAAGAGAGGGTGAAAATTGAATTTAAATTTGGATGTGTTGTGTAAATGATGTATTTTTTTTAAGAAAAAACAGCTATATCTACCTTAGACAACCTTTTTTTAATCTAGAGAGGTTTTTAGGATTGCTTCCAAATATATGAATTTTAAGTTTAAAAGATTTTAAAAAATTTCATGAATAACATAAATAATTTGTTCTGTGATTATTTCTTTAGCATCTAATTACATGTGAGTTCCTCGTAGATGGAAGTTACACCATGCATACTTAACTCAGGGATGGCTAGTGGCGTCGTCAAGAACCGTGTGCACCAAACGGCGGTCTTCCTAACAACAAGCGACCATGTCGTGACCAAGACTTGTTTCTTTCGTTATAAGAAAAAACTGTCCGGACAATTATTGTTCACGTATGTACCAATTAGGCTGCTAGTACATGTACGATGTTTTTGTTATTCAACAAACAGCACATGAACAGTTAGATCCTTGAATCCCGCTACGATACCACCCGGCAGTCCTCAAAGCCAATTAATATGTTATCCGAGTCGTCTAGCTAAATATCTAAGGTATAATTCTCGGACATTTTATATTGTGCGAGTTATTGATGGTTTTTTGAATCTGATCTCAATGTATTCTACGAGCATGTTTGATTTGTTGCTGTAACGTGCCACATCTGTTGAGACCACCATTTAGTTCGTAGGAAAAAAATTGTGGCAAGGTACATGTCATATTCATTTTTCCTTAACATATATAGTACATCATGTTTGGGCGTGGCACATCACATTTTGCTTAAATAAAATATGGTTATCGACCAAATAGACATTATATGTTAAGATAGCTAAACTAAAACACTTAACCTCGTTTGATTCGGAGTTAAAAGGTGAGTTAAGGTTTTAACCTCTAAACACATACATATTAGATATTAGATGTGTGGTTTAATCCAATTAAAACAAGTTAAACCTCCTAACCTGAAGTTATCTTAACCCAATAAAAATGTGGAATAAGTTAACACATCTAAATTAACTCTATCTCTTCCAAAAATACCCATAAAATACATAATAATAGATTAAACAAAAGATGATGTATAAGATAAACATAATATCCTTACCTTTATTGGATGGCTAGTACTGCATTTGTTTGTTTTCTTAAATTTGTTCATAAGAAGCATATGTCTCTGTTTCACCTAGAAATGCACTCTTTCTAGGTAAATTTTTAAGTCGTAGGTGTGTTAATATACGTAAATATACACATAAAAACTAAAAGAACACATAAACATAAGAGAAATATAGACTTTATTAATTCATAATGAATTACAAGTTACAACTCTCTTTGAGATGTTTACATATTTCACATATGTCTATAGGTTACATTTGACATATAGAAGATTGCACAATTTTTGGTTCCTAAGACATCGTAAAACTCCTGTTTAATTACATTTGCAGACTTTGGATCTGCAAAAGACTTCCGATTAAGCTGCTGATGGTTGTTGTGTTCGAGTCTTTGATCTATCATCTATGTATGTGTTCAATGAATTTTTGTAATAAAAATTCATTAGAAAAGTTCATATGATCAAAAGAGCTAAAATAAAAATACACACATATTTGGATTGTTACAAAAATGATAAAATAAGGTCAAAAACCCTACTAGTCAACATTGGACTGATCAAAACAAGTCAAAATTAGACTCGTCAAAATTTGGTAAAAAATTGTCAAAATTGAACTGGTCAAAATCTGGTCAAAAAATTGATCAAAATTGGATAGTCAAAACCCAGTCAAATTTGACTTGTATTTGGTCTGATCGTACCGACATTTAGCCTGAGTTTGAATAGGAATTATCTCTAATTGTTTTTTATTTTTATTTAAATAACAAAAGTCTATCACTTATTTAAATTCTAAGCTCCAAAGGGGATAATCTCTATTTTTATCCTTTTGTTTATTTAAATAAGAAAAATATATCTCTTATTCGAATTCAAATCCCCTAAATATCTCTGGTTATTGGATGGTTGCAACCAACATAGGGTCTCTATAAATAGAAAGGGGTGCTAGTCTTTTGGAGGCACAGAGAGCGACAGGTGAAGAAAGAGCACAAGAGAAGGTGCAGGACAGAGGTGCAGGAGAGAAGCGCAAGGGAGAGCACAAGAGGAGATGTATCATGCATTGCATAGTTAATTTGATGCACTTTGATCAACCGATCAGAAGTCGTCACCTCGATCAATCGATCCGAGGTCTCCACTTCAATCAAAAGATCAAAAGTTGCTCGGATGCTAGCATTGCATAGTTACTCTAATGCACTTAGATCAAACAATCTGAAGCAACCACTTCAATCAATCGATTCGAGGTCTCCACTTCAATCAAAAGATCAAAAGTTATTCGGATGCACTTAGATCAAACGATCTAAAGTCACCACCACAATCCATTAGATGAGAGATCTCCACTTCGATCAAAAGATCAAAAGTTGCTCTAATGAACTTTGAAGATCAATTCGATCAACAAATCAGCTTGTCCCACGAGAGAAGATCGATGATAACTTCTAATACAGAAGTCCGATCAACCCCATATTTTTATGGTGAATAGAAGACTTGAAATGAAGCATGTCCACCAATTTTCAAGTCAATCCAAGATCTTTAAGGTGTAATTTGACCAAAGGAGATACTTTGTTTAGAAATTTGTTCACTTTGCCCATGGGAGATAAATCCATAATAACTTTTCATCCAAAAGTCTGATCGACCCTAAATTTTTATGGTAACAAAAGACTTGAATTGAAGCATGTACACCAATTTTTATGTCAATCAAAAATTTCTAGGGCACAATTTGATCAAAGGAGATGCTCTGTCCATAAGTTTATTTACTTTGCCCCATGGGAGATATTACGATGATAACTTCTTATTCAGAAGTTCAATTGACCTCAAATATTTGTGGTGAAAAGAAGACTCTATGCACAATTTCTCCACCAATTGTCAAGTCAATCAGAGATCTCTAAGGTCCAATTAGACTAGAGGAGAGTATCTGTTCAGAAGAAAATTCAGCTTGTCCTACGGGAGAAGATCGATGATATCTTCGGATCCAAAAATCCGATCGACCCCAATCTTTATGGAGAATAATAGATTCATGCTGAAGTAATTTCACCAAGTTTCACCAATTCACCTCGATCAGAGGACCAGAAATCGTCAAGACCATTGCAAATAGCTCTGTCTCGCTGAATTCCAACTTGATGCACAAGCAATGCAATGAAGATAGTTTATAATCCGACGGTCCGATTGATCTCAAATTTTGATGAATACTCAAGGTCTGTCCAGAAACTATTTCTTTAAGTTTCACCTCAATCAGAGGGTAAAAAAGATCATCAAGACCAATGCAAATAGCTCTGTCTCACTGAATTCCAACTTGACGTACAAGCAATGCAATGAAGATAGTTTCTAATCTGATGTCCAATTGATCTCAAATTTTGATGAACATTCAAGGATCTGTCTGGAAACTATTTCTTCAAGTTTCAAGCCAATTATAGGCCAGAAAGGCTCTGATCCAGTTAGTCGAAGAGGAGCCAATACTGTTTAATTATGTTCAAAGATGTTAAATCAAGTCGAAATCATATTAAGTTTGTGATGGATATTCCAATTGACAGTCTACCATGCAATGTGCTTTTCTTGAAACTAAGGAAGTCAAGCTGTTATCACAAATCATTTTCATCCAATTTTCCATGTCATTGGGTACTGATGAGGCAAATGTGACATGTTCTTTTGTCCATGACTGACGAAGCCGGATGTCATTCATGCCGGAAACTGATGAGGTGAAGATATTCATTTGTTCGCGACCGACAAGGCCGAACAACCCCCTGGCCGGGCACCGACGAGACGAAGACCACATTTTGTGATAGCACCATAGACTGACGAAGCTATGGATTTGCATACTTGCATACACGGGCATACGCATTGCATACATTCATCAAAGGGAAAAATTATTTTGAAACTTGAAGACAAAGACGATCAGCACAGCTTAATGAGAGGTTTTCTATGGACTTGTTCTGCAGATGTAGTTAAGCAGAAGCTTTTCAAAAGATCTGAAGAACCATGAATCACATAATCCCCTAAAGCCAAGATGTACTTTCCTTTAGCGCAATAAGAGATTGTAAATCTCAAAGTGACTTATAACTTGTAAATTTTTTCAAAATTAATAAAATACAGTGTTTCATAAGCTTGTGCATTCTGTACCCTTTATTTGTATACTTATGTATACTGGCACTCCCGTAACACGAAAAAGGGGTCAATTTCCTGGAAGAGAGATCTTGGCGAAACAGTATGCAATGTGTATGTTCATATATAACTATGCAAATCCATAGTCTCATCAGCTTATGGTGCTATCAAATCAAGTGGCCTTCGCCTTGTCGGTGTCCAGTATGAGTATTGTTCAGCCTCATCTATCTCAAACAAATAGATGTTTTTGTCTCATCGGTGCCCGACATTAATGATATTTGACTTCGTCAGTCACTAACAGAATGGTCGTCTTTTCTTTGTCAGTACCTAGCGACATGATGTATGGATGGAATGTTGTAATAGCACCTTAGCGTTGTCTGTGTTTGGAGACACATACGGCATGGTATAAAGGCACATCAGAATATCCATCGATGACTCGACATTGCACTCCTTGGATAGAATATATGGTTTGCAATAATAATTTTTGGATATATCTGATATGACAAATCTTGTGTATATTTTAGATATGATCTTTTGGCATGATGAAGGTGGATTTGGATTAACGCGTCTTGTGCCTTTTGCAATCCTATCTCTTGGCACAACAAATTTGGGTCCACTTTCTCGGCTGAACAGAGGCCTTTTTGACCTTTGATGAAGATGGAATTTGGTGGAGATTTTTTTGCATGACTCTTCTGCTTCACATAAAAATTTGAGGTCAACCATACTTCTGGGTCAAAAATAAATCATCTTCCACCAACATGTCAGGCTAAAATTCACCAGAACATGATATATTTACCACAACCTTTTGGAAACCTTCCTGTCCTAGCAAGGTGAAATTTGGTAGACATGTTTCTGCATGAGTATCCTATCCTCTATAAAAATTTGAGGTCGATCGAACTTCTAGATCAAAAATTATCATCCATATATCGCCAGCATGTCATGTTGAAATTCAGCATAGCGTCGACTATTTGAATCTATTGTTTGAGCACCTTCGCAAACTCAATGCTTAAATAACAGAATGACACTCCTGGATGGAGCTTCTCAATAATTTTAGCATCAATCTTGAGTGACTCGTTGTGCTAGTGTATTCCCTAGATTTGATTCCTAGGCATAATGAATCATGCATCCCTTGGACCAATTTACATGGCAAGTTGGAGATCATACACCGTGATTGACATGTGCAAACCACAAATTCCTGTATGGTACGACTATGCTTCATGGTCAACATCTTACACCGTGATCGATAGATGCATATAGTAAACTGCTATATGATACAGGCATGCAACAAGATGGAGGTCTTTCACCGTGACCGATAGGTGCATACAATAAATTCTTATACGGTACAGGCATACAGATTGTATAAGACGCACTCCCATGGAATATGACATGCCTTGGGCCAGTGGCCTCTACATAGGCTCTCAATGTGATACATGTATCATATTACGCCAGAGTGAGGGAATCAACACTGATGGTTGTCCCCGTGGCCTCAGGTGGCGTGGATGAAATAGAGGAAGAGGGAGCTCATATGAGAAATTTCTACACAAAGGTCTCTTATGCACGGGGTGTAGAATTGCGGAACCTCTATTAGATGGAGAGCTTCATTAATTATAGAGAATGAGGAGAATTCAAATCAACTGATATTGAGGAGAGAATATAGAGATTTAAATTTTCTAAAGAAAATATTCCAATAGATAGATGAGCTAGTATTTATCTCTTCTTTTTGTCATTATTTTATTATTTTTGAATTTCCTGAATATTTTAGGTTCACTTATTTCATATTTTCGTGCTCCACTTGTTGTACACGAAAAAGGTGACTTTGAACCGAATACAGATTGACCTGACATATTTTTGAGTCTAAAAAATATCAACTTTGCCTAGATAAAATTATATAAGAAAATTATATATGGTTGCGTTCGTCTCGGTGAGAAGAACACAATAAAATATATATATTCTTAATTTTGACCAAAGGAGAAAAGTTATAATCACATTTACATTTCATTCCCTAGAAAACATTTGGCAGATTGTTAACCTTTAAATGTACTATTTAAGCCATAATAGCATATTATTTAGGTTCATCATCTCTAGAGGATTTCGGAAGATCGTGGAACCACTCATTTAGTTGAAAGAACCAAAAGTTATGGTCAATTTACAATTAAGTCCGTGCATCAGTTTGACACGAGACTCTGATTTTTATATTCTTCATGCTACAACCTTGTATTAAGTATGTCTGTCATGTCATGAACTTTCTAAAGTGATATATAACACTTTATTCTGAAGAGAAACCGAAAAGCTAAGGCTCATTTACGAATAAATCTCTGCATCAATATCGGTGAGCCATCAATCGACTATATTTTTCTTAAGTTTCTTATGACTTAACTTGATTCATGAGGGAATATTAAAGTCATAATTAGCCATATCGAACAACTGGGTTGATCGTGTGACATGGCTAAGTTTGTGTGCTAATTTTTGGGTAGGTCGACACACCAAACAAGGTAAGAGATAGTATATCCTTGAGCAAATTTATGGGGCAAACTATATTTCATTGTATTATTATTACAACAAACCGAGATATTTATGTAGTTGGTTTCTATTTTTGTGGGATGTTTTTGGCGATTGTAATAAAACACAATGTTGTCCAATGCATGGTAGTTAATTTTAAATTTGGTAGTAACAATGCAAAAATAATTTTACATTGTTATGACAGTTAATTTACATTGTTATTGCAGTAATTCTATGATGACAGGGCAGTAAATTTATTTTCATAGACAATAATTCTTACTCGGAACATTCCCAGTCAGTAATTTGGATTAAACTAATTTACTAGGCAGTAATTTATATTATTAGGACAGTAAATATAAAATGTTTGGATAGTAAATATACGCTATTAGGGCAACAATTTTACTTTGTTAAATTAGTAAATTTTTGTTGGTAGAACAATAAATTTTTTGTTGTTGGGACAACAATATAGAATGTTTGGACAATAAATATACGATGTTCGGATAGTAATTTTACATTATTTGAGTAGTAGTTTTTTTTTGTTAGGACAGTAAAATCTTGTTGTTGAGACAATAATTTTGTATTGTTGGGTAGTAAATATCCATTATAGGGGTAATAATTTTACATTGTTAGGGTAGTAAAAATACAATTTGTTGATATAGTACAAATGTATATAGATAGTAAACATACTTTGTTGGGCAGTAATTTCACTAAAAGTATTTCAAAACATAAATTACATAATAGTAAAACTAATTTTGGGCACAGTAATACAACCATAAACAAATATAACTTAGAAATTGAAACATTAATTGGCAAGATAAGATACATATATGTGTAAGTTTGTGTGATTCGGCATCATCTTGGAATGATTCTTCTATTAGATGTAGAGGTGTTTTTTTTAATGATTGAAGAAGGAGATCACACTTATTACTAGAATGATCAAAAAAATTTCCAAATATAACTGTTGTAGGATACACAGCTCAACATGTTCCTTGTTGTTCTTGATAGGACGATAATATATCCATGTCGAAATAGTAATTTATCCTATCATAAGTTAAACAATTATGTTAGGGAGAATAATCAAAAAGTATGAAATTGGTCGCAATAATTCTCAGTACATCAAATAGTAATTACCTTATATATAGTAGTAATTTTTCTAAATTATTGTTGGCCCCTTAAAAAATTACTATTAGTATCAGGGTCGATCTCCTCTTGTCGATTCAGATTAAATTCATTCGGTTTTGATCTCTAATAATAGAAGGAATGAATGTGGTTTTTTTACTAATGATATAAATTTACAACAAACCGAGATATCTATGTAGTTGGTTTCTATTTTTGTAGAATGTTTGTGGCGGTTGTAGTAAACACAATGCCATCCCATGCATAACAGTTACTGTCATGAAAACCACCCCTTATGCTAGTTATTGTCATCAATAGTGCACAGATCTTGATGTATTATCCAATGCCTCACAGAATGGATATAGTATAGCAATTATATGGATGAGTTTAGAATAGTGTCATCCTATATATATAACCTAGTGCTTGGCTTGTACTAGATTTCCAAATAAATTTGCCAAAATCACCACTAATGCAATCATAATCTACAAACAAAGACATCAAACCAAGACAACATTTTCCTACGCCAATCCATACACAATAATTCACTAGAGTTGGTCAGGAGAGTAGCTGAGCTTGGATCTATTGGAGCTGAGGACGGCAAGGAGGGGCAAGGCTGTGTAGGAGGAGAGCCACAACTACGCAAATTGTTGGAGTTGAGATAGATGGCCAATGAGGAGTTGAGGAGTGCTGGCGCCAAGTCTCTCTCTCTTCTCTTTGTGTGTGTGTGTGCAATGTCAAATGGCAATGGCAATGGTAGTGGTCCTCTCTCACTGTCGGTTAAAGAGGAAAGGGTGACACTGAAATTGAAGGGCAAAAAAAGAAATGAGAATAGAATAGTTAAATGAAATAAAAGTGCTAAATTCTATTATAACAAAGAAAGAAAATCGGTATATTTTATATAAAATCTATTTAATCCTGTTAATCAAACTAATTAGGTTTGTTGTCAAACAAAAATTTTGGTTTAATCTAATCCAACCTGGATTAGGTTAAACTAACCTAGTTATCTTTACCCGAAGCGAATGAGGCCTTATTAGCCTCTCAAAAAGTACTCCATTAGAGTTCTGCCATATCACATTGGATTTTTTTTGTTATCACGTCATGACATTTTGATAGATTAAAAATTTTCATAGGTTGAAGCACCAACCATCGGTGTTAAGTCTTGTATCATTGTTTCTATTATGAATATTACCCTATATGAATACTCATAAGTTATATGACATAGATATAATAACCTCTTTCACCACCAAGAATATAACCCACTGCTATGAAATGAAGTAATCTCCTATACATGAATATTATGATTGGGTAACCCTATCCATCAAATTTTTGTAACTCTAATGACTATTTGTTCTTCCTAATCTATTCATATGTCCATATTAACCTATAAATAAAAAGATCTTTGTAAACACTATAATAATAGACGACAACAATATACGAGATGAAACATTCTCTCATTCTCTTAATTTCTGTCAATTTCTGTCTTTTATATATATATATACACCTCCTTAAATTTTGACCTAAAAAGTTTTCTATCTTGTGAAAACTAGTATTCAAACATGTATATTTGTAGATTGTAGATTTAAATTTAAATCTTGTGCTATACAAAGCTCAAAAAGTCTCCTATCATAGGATGACGCTTCTTCGGCAGCCTAAGCAAAAACGCATGGTCCTGTCATGTACCAAACAAAACTACCAAGTTTGGGGGGACTGGTGACGATTAGATGAGATGCATCTGTTCTGGTGAGGTAGGTGAGAGAAAAAAATGGTTGATTTCATGTTTATAGATTGGTCCTTGCTTAACGATTGAAAGTTGGTTCCAACGACCAGTCCACTAACGGATAGCGATACCGTTCAACAAAACTCGTACCACCGAAACTTCAGACAGGATCTCGTTTGCAGGCACCGTTAGAATTTTGATATATCTTCAACTCTCTCGCAATATGGTGGGCTCTTTGGATAAAGAAAGCATGGAAAATCATCTGATGCGGAGAACGAATCACTCAGATCAAGTTGAGCCAATCACAGCCTCTCCGAACTAGCATGTTCGAGTAGGTTTGACCCGTCTTATCAAGTTCGAATAGCCCTACCCAGCAAGTAAACGGAAAGCCGACTAGCTCTCCGGTAGTTCCAGCCGACCATTATTTTTCTAGTCGATTTCGTGTTATAGTCCTCTTGATAGGGTGGATCCCAGATAAGGACAACGTTGGAATTTAACATAAGGTCATCGCGGTTGTAGTTGAAATTCATATTTTAGTAGCTAATTACAAGACCAAATGGTATAATGGGGAAGATGAAGCTAAGATTATTGAGTGCTAAATTTTGGTCTGAGACAAGCTCGAAGATCCCAAAAGGTTGCAAGGGCTGTAAAATAATTTTATTTTGTTTGGAGTGTAGCCCATTCGTGCAGCCAGTTCGGCTAGTCGGCCCAGCCCAAGCTAGTTTTCTGGTCGACTAGCGGAGCCGGCCCTTTAAGACGACGAATCAAGATGGGCCACCCTTTTTGGGCTGAACAGTTGGGTCTCCCAGCTGAGAGTTGTTCACGCCACACCACATTGCCTGCACGGACGAGCCCCGCCGACGCGCACTGCGGCTACACATTTTTGGTACGCCATGGTCGCCCCGCCGCCCCGACTTCCCAAGATGAAGTGCCAACGGAATAAGAAGAAAAAAAGGACGTAATTCCAGTGCTTACGCGTTCAGAGGATTCTAAGGTGCGCAGTGGTAGCGCGCTAATTCGGCTGTCCGAGAGAAAAGTAAGCATTAATTTTATATATTTAAATCTTCAAAAAAAAAAATTGGAACTATTATTTGTCTGTCTTTACAAATTAGAATTCTTACTCAAGTTAAAATACATCGAAATTGTTTTCTATTTTGTTTCAAGACAAAAAACGCTTAATACTATCAAAAAAAATAAATACGCAAGAAACTCGAGAAATGACGGTATTCTAGATACAATTTTCTCTCATCTATTTATTCATATTTGGAACACTATATTTTCTCAAGTCTCTTGTGCATAGAAATTACTCACACAACACTATTACAAAACCAACAAATAAGAAAAAAAATTAAAATATATCGATTTGAATCAATAAATGAAAAACCACCGTATAGGTCAATGTTACAAAAACTCAATGAAACTCAAAAAAAAAAACTAGGGCTAAAAATTAGAGAGATTATTCTAAATTTAAATTCCTGGATATGTCTAAAACTAAACAACTAACCTAAAATTCTAGGGGATGAGAATTAATGATTCATGTCTCTCTTTTTATTGTCAATTGTTCGTAATTGGTGTAACTTGAATCCATCTTAAACTATGTTTTGAATTTTTGATGTAATCTAATTTATAGCTAGAGTTTACAATCACCATGATTTGAATCCGTCTCAAACTTTGTTTTTGAATCCATAATAAAATTCTGTTGCGAAACCTATTAGAATATGGTTTCCTGTCGTCTCTTTATTCATATCTAGAACATCGTATTTTCTTGATTCTCTTGCATATTTGTTCAGTTTTATTGTATTCGGCATCTTTTTTCGTAAAACAAAATAGAATACAATTTCAGTTGTATTTTTGTTCAAGTAAAAATTCAAATACAATAATTTGTAAAGTTGGGTAAGTTCCGATTCCAAAAAAGAGTCAAATTTGAGGGGTTTATGTATATAAAATTAATGCTTATCTATCACCTTTAGCTCGTGAGGACTGAGGCCTGAATTTTTGGAATGTGTTTTTGATGCAAACGGAATTTTGGAATGTTAGCCAACATTTTTCTTCTGAGTTCTTTATACTTTATATTATTTTGGAGCGTTCCATATAACCTATATATTTTGAATTAAAGTATACTCTAGTGTGTCTTAACTATAACATGTAGTAATAGTTCGAAAAAATAGTACTACGGGTGTCTTGGCCGAGTTTCGATTTTGATTTATTATTCTAATAAATTCAACATTGGATTGAATGTTGTTTTTTTATGGTTCTTTTGTATAACTTCAGTTTAATTGGTCTCTTAGACCACAATAGTTAGATGGTAGTTTGTCCTCTGGTCCTCTTTTCTGTCATATTCGTCAAATAAACTCAATAAACAATAAAATTGTCAATATCTTTTAGATTTTTAGATTTATAAGATAATAAGTTCATAAGTCAATTTATCTAAGAAACTCTCTCAAATACACAGATAAGTACTAAGAAGATAGAATGAATCAATGAAAGGACCTACTAAAAACATGGCAGGTCATTGGCACGCACGCACGTGGAAGGTGGAGTCCAACGCACGGCGTGTGGAGAGGTGCGCGGCCACGCGGAGGGAAAAAATAATATTTTTTGAAACTCTCGTGTGAGGAGGAGAGAGGAACACTATGTAATGTGTCTTCGGCTAGAATTTTTTTTATTTGATTCTCTCGACTTATATGTTGAATTATTCTCCCACTATTTTTTTAATAAATAAATAAATATTTTTATTATTTTTTTTCTATAATAAATAAATATTTTTATTATTTTTTTCTATAAACCTCTCAAATACTAAATACATTGAAATGTTTGATTCTTTAAAAAATTCTTCACACACATGACATACTTTTTCTTTCTATGAGTTTTCTAACCGGTGTTTGTATTAGACTCAACTTAATTGTCTTTTTTTGCAACAATGCCAACAAATTTGAAATTATATTTTTTTAGTGGGATTATTATGTTGGAAGACACCTTTTGTTGATTGATGTTGAAATACATACAATACTAAATATGTGGAGATATATTGGTCTTTTAGCACCCATGGAAGATGCTAGTGTTAGACAGACGTGCTTGGACGCGGTGGTGGACGAAAATGGATACGTGTGGGGCCAATGGACCCTACAAGTGTTTGATGCTCTTCAAGTAGAATTAAAACAGATAAAATGTTTTTCTTAAAACTAAATTTGACTCCATAACTTCTGTCTGTATATGGTTCGGTTCAATAAGGTTAAATGCTTGCATCTGATCTCGCCGGGATAGATGCTAATATTATAGGGGCCAGCTTGTTGCCCTTAAGCATTGGATATGGCTAAGAAGCTATGCACAGGCCATCCTCAACTAAAAGTTCCAATGTAGTTATGTGGAACAGATTCCGTTCTACACTTGAGTATCAAAATGTTTAATAAGTGTTATTTATGGTGTATCCCTGAAGAATGGATACATGGAATATTGAACAAAATAACTAATTGCAAAGAGAGCCTATACCCTATACACTTTGAATGTTCACGCAAATCTTGTTTCTTTGGAACAATTCCAAATTAATCGCCGACGCCGACGCCGACGCCGACGCCGGCCGGCCGGCAGCTAGCTAGCAAGCTACTGTACGTCAGCTGCAACATGAAATCCTCCATTCCTGCTGCTTCGAGTCGACGTGGCAGAGCACGCCGAGGAAGATGTCCTCGTCGCAGGGAATGCACAGCCTTGCATCGGCGGCGAACTCGTACTCCTCCCGTGCACAATCCAGCAGCTGCCGGAAAAGAGGGTGGTCGAGGGAGGACAACCTAATGACGTACCTCCGCAGCTCCTCCCCGACATACACCACCGTGTGGCCCTTGGGCACGTCCCTGGGGATGGCCTCCTCGTATCCGCCGTCGAGGCGAGCCCACTCGCAGGCCGCCGCCGTTGGGCAGCTGAGCAGCTGAATCTTCTTCCATGCATTCAGGAAGGCCTTGGCGAATCTCCTCTTGGATCCTCCCTTCATGCTGTTCATTGGAGTTTGTATGTGTATGTGAAAATGTGGTGAAGGGTTATATATATGCAGGGACGTGAGGATTGGTTTGTCCATTTAGGCATGCAGGTATAGTATGTAGGTAGGGTGAGCTGGAAAGGGCATTGGAGCGACGTTTGAGAGGAGAGGTTTGGCTGGATGGAAGCAAAAAAGGGCATGCATGCTTTTGTTTGTTTGAAGGGCAATGGCATGCGACCATCAAGCTAGATTCCAACGTTGCAAGTGGTTCTCAACAACGATGGGGGCGTTCCTTGTCACTCATGCATCGTTACGTGGGCAGCTCCATTTGTGTGGTGTTATTGTTATGAACCGCCGGGGATTTTGTTGGCTGGCCTCCTGTCCATTTTATCGCCTAATTTTTTTTATGTTACACCAGTTTTTGAAGAGAAATTGTTGTGTATGAGCCTCAACTGAAGAGTGAAGACATTCGTCATGCGTATAACTAACAAAACTAAGTTACGTACGATCTATACATACATACATAGATTCGTACCATTTTCATTGTAGACCAACTCCATTATCTCATCAGTCAATATTAAAGATGATCGAGTATCATGTTTAAAATATATAAAGTAATGATTATACAAGATTTTAAAAAATACAAAGAAAAAACAATAATAGTTTGCAAGAATTTTCCAAAAATTGTTTACTGGTTTCTAATTTTCTAGGTGAGTCTAAAACCACTTTATTCCTAAAAAAAATTGAACTCTTATAGCAATGAGCCAGAACCCGTTACAATTGCCAGTGCAATTTCAATGGAATGGCATAACTATATATATTAAAAGCATGATATAAAAAAATCATCATTTCCCATTTGCATCATGATTATCTAAAACATCAAATTTTAATCGAACAACAACTTGTACATGTATTGCGTGTAATTTGACTTCAACTATAACAAATTCAGCTCTTATTGCAATTACTACAAAACTAAATAGTCGTGCAATACAGGAGTAGGTATCAAGAAGTGTAAGTTGCACATCGTGGCAAACAACTTAGACATCTTTATTATGGCACACGAATGTTGACCACGCAAGGTTCTTGCCACATACAAATGTGTACTTGAACGTATGGAGATGGTACATGATCCGATAGTCCTTTTGCCCTCCTTTCTTGTGCTTTATCTGTTGGGAAAGAAGTACAGGCAAAGGATTCATTCAAGTACACACACAAGATTCTCTCTCCAATAATAGACAGGAATAACTAACTTGTCCTCGAAGATCTCAAAGGGGTTAGTAGTAGATTCTTGCACACATCGCTTGGAGAAAAGGATAAGGGAGAGGAGAGGGATGGGTCACGGCCTCATTGGACGGGGTGACGATGGATCGATGGCATTCAATGTGATGAAACGAAGCTTTTGAAAGTTGAAACTACTCCTCACTCCCTGGAACAGACGAATGCTCGGTTAGGACCGCGGATCTGTTAGGCTTTATTAGAGGGCATCACGACGGAAGAGATCCGCAACAAAAATTTTTCTATGAAGTAAAGATCCACCACTAAATAGATGATACTAGTTTTCTTTTAAAAAAATTACACAATTAAAGATCTGTTTGGCTGATCTCATCTTTATATAACTAGATATAGGATAAGAGGGTGAGATTATTGTTGGGTCGGTGAGGTAGAAAAAATTAAAGTATGATTAGATAATAGAAATTCTTGAAATATTCTCCTCTCATTTGAGACGGTGAGATAGAAGCAAATTGCAATTTCTCATGTATCCTCTTCCCTACTTTATCCCTCATTCCCTAGCATGTGGTTTGCCCACACCTCACCTTTTCTCTTAAGTCTTCCCCATCTCCATGGCTCTATTTAAATTAAACTAATATATATAATAAAACAAGTTATGTTGGAGGTATCACATTCGTTAGAAGAGCTAAAATTTCCCATATTAATAAAAAAAAATTTAAAAAAAATCTAACTATTCATTAGTTGGTGAAATCAAATAATAATATATAAATTAATCTTATAAGTTTTAGAAATATGTATAAAATATAATTCCAAATATTTTTTGAATCATATAGTTACACAAAATCTTTTTAGAAATATAGATTTCGTAACAGATACAACTATAATTCTATATATAAATATCAGTTTTAAAAGGTTGCAATATTATTATTATTATTAATATATATATATATATATTTACTTATTTATTTTTTTATAAATTATTATATATAGTTATACATAATCCTTTTAAAAAACTGAATTTCGTAATGAATACAACTATCACTCTCTCTATATAAAGAATAGTTTTAAAAATTTGTAATATTAATATTATTATATATTTATAAATTTACTTTTTATAAAATTACCGTTTAATTGGGTGGGTTTAATAGCTAGCTGGATAAGAAATAAAGCTCTCAATCGAGGGCATCCACTACACGATTGGATGACCATATATAAGCTCATTGTTAGACAAAATTTGGAATTAAGTGTGGTAGGTGCTTATGACTCATGGACCTATTTGAGCAAAGAACTAAAATATAAAAATATCCGTGCATAGGTTCGAGGGAATAAATAAATACATATATGTGTTCTATTCTCCAATATAAATATAGAAATAGATAATTTGTCCCATGAAAATAACTTTAGCCATAACTGGTGAATTGTCGCTCTCTTGCAGAGATCTAATTATAAATTGACTATAACTTTTGGTTCTTTAACAAAATGAACAGATCTTTTGAAATCCTCTAAACATAATTAACCTATATAAGGAACCATCATGTTATAAATGGTGCATTTGAAGCCAACCGAAATGCTTTCCATGGCCTGAATATAAAAATGGCTATAACTTTTTATTCTATGTCCAAATAAGTCAAATAAATATTTTATCGTATTCTCCTCATCGATACAAATGCAACAGTATATAATTTGCCCATGTAAACTTTTATAAAGATATATTTTTGAGACTCAAATAACATGTCGGACTAGACTTGAGTCAGGTTAAGTTGCACGAAATCTAAGACACATCAATTATGCTCAAATTAAATATTTAAAATACTTTAATTGAATGCATAATTATGAATTAGTGAATAAAAAGATATTATCTTTACAATTATCTTCTCACATCTTTGAAACACATATTCTTATACCTTAGAATATTCTCTTTACGAAATTCAAATCCCTACATTATTTTTCTAATATTAGGTGATTTAAACTATCCCACACCCTCTATAAATAGAGAGGGATCTCCACCTGTTGAAGATTGGATTTTCTCTTCTCCACCTTCATTAAGAACTCTATGTGTACTAAGTAACGTCTCACTAGAGTTCTTCGTCTCTTTTTCCCCTTTTCCACGAGAGAGTATTCGAAGCTATGGAAGTTACCATCAAGCATGAGTGCTGCTCAATTGCATAGTATGCATCGTGCATTGCATGAAGGGTATGTGCATGAGTAACGATTCGGTATAGACATGCATCATCCAATTTGAAGGAAGGGAAGATGCTCATTCGTTCGTGCTCGTGCTAGCAAGTTCATTAAGATGAAGAGGAGCATGGAACAATGTATTGAGAAGTTGTGAAATTGAGGAGTCGTGATGTCCACTACAAGGTCCCAATCATCTGCGCAAAAGAGCCACAGTTCAATTGTTCAATAGATTAGATAACGGAAGGCGCAAGACGCGTTGCTCCAAATCCCTTCTCATCGCACCATAGGATTAGATTTGAAGGAGACGCAAGACGCGTCACTTCAGATCCACCATGAAATTACTAAGTCATGTCATTCAGAAATTGTCTGATGTTGCGACAAATAGCGGCCACCTCAGATTTCAGCCCGGTATGCTAATGATGTAATGATGATAATTTCTGATCCAGAATCTGATCTGTCCCGAATTTTTATGGTGGATAGAAGACTTGTTAAAAAATGACTCCAATAAATTTCATCTCGATTAGAAATCGGAAAATTTTCCAGAAGATCGTGGGAAACAGATTATGTCCTTCTGAACTTTAGCCTGACATGATAATACTATGAGATTAATAACTTCTAATCCAACAGCCCAATCTACCTCAAATTTTTATGCCTAGTAGAAGACCAATTTATAAATAACTTCACCAAATCTCACATCGATCAAAGGATAGAAAGGCTCCCATCTAATCGAGTGAAAGGATCCCAATGCATTGTGCCAATGAAATGAATTGTAGAAGATGCAAGACCCATCACCCCAGATTCATTCTAATCGCACCAAAGAACTTCGGATCTATCGTAAGATTATCAAGACAACCAAAAACTATCCCGATATTGAGCTATCTATGCCCTATCTGGGGAGCATCGTTTGGAGCCATTGATGGACATTCCGATGTACTTCACATACTATATTCTGTGTGTTTCCAAAAGTTTATGAAGTCAAGACACTATCACAACCCCAATTCAGTCATACAATATGTCGCTGGGCACTAACAAAGCGAAGGTGTATATTTGTCTATGACTAACGAGGCTCAACACCAACATTGATGCAGAGCACCGATAAGTGAAGACATTCTTTTGTTCGAAACCAAACAACACAAGCTAGGCACAAATGAGGCAAAGCCACACATTTTGTGATAGCACCAAAGACTGACAAGGTTATGGAGTTGCATACATGCATAGGCATACGTAACACATATATAAAGGACGGTTCTGAAGTTTGAAGATGACGATCATTGATAGCTTAATTGGAGGTCTTCTGTGGATTTAATCTGTAGATGTAATTAATCAGGAGTTTTACAAAGTGATGGAAACCATGAATCGCACAATCTCCTATATGTCAGATATATTTTCATGTGCACATGAACAATGTAAACATTTCAAAGGGACTTATATTTTGTAATTCAATATGAATTAATAAAGTGCATATTTCCCTTATGTTGTATATGTTCTCTAATGATTGATGTGTATACTTATGTATATTGATACAATCACAACATAGAAATTTATTTAGAAGAGATTGAAATTTTCTCTGTGAAACACTTATGCGTTCCCCATGTGCAGTAACTCCTCTATCACACCCCTCCATGCCTGTACCTCCAAATTTAGCTTCTTTCCAACCCCTTCCTTATCTCCGTCCTTAGTTGTGGTCATCGTGTCAACCCTTGAGTAAGGGCGTGGCCCCACCAAATCATGCACACATGACACAACCCAATACCATTTCAACTCTTTTGTATCACTTTTTCGTCTAATCAAAGAGAGTCTCAACTCATTCTATTCAACCAACCAAACCACCCATCCTAAATCAAGCCATCTAGAATGAGCTTATCTTTTACATCTCATCTCAAACAAAATGGGTTAATTCAAGCAAACAAACACACCTTTTGTATCAGACTATAGAGAGAACTTCAAACATAGGGAAAAAAAAAAAGCTAAGAGCAATGAATACTACCTCCACTAAAAGTTTCCAAAAAATCTAATTGGATGGTACAAATCAAGGGTAGGTGAGCACACACCAAATATAGTACTAAATGCTATTACAAGTTATGGAGGGTGTCAACCAGTTTAGTTTTTTTTATGTAGAAACATTTTGAATAATAGAAATAGTGCATAGGGTCTTTCCAATCAGTTAATGGTAAAATCCTTGATCAGAAATAGCGAACACATGTGAGCAAACCATGGGCTGTAGCCTAGGGGCTGGGCAGAAAGCGGCCCAACTCAGCCTTAAAGTCATGGGTAGGGGCACTTGCAAGTATGTTTATTGACTCGTTCTTCCAGACTCGGCCGACGGAGCCCGATCGGGTTGGACACTTGGACCTTACGTCCGAGAAGCTAGGGAAAAAGCCGTTGTGGTTGCGCGAGTGTCGGTAGGAGGAGGCAGGCGACTGAATGTGGAAGTTGCTACCGTACGTATCGGCCATCGCACAGCCACGGACACCGAACTGGGATGCCAAGCGACCAGATCGATTGGCCGCCGTTGCAGCAAACCTACGCGGCACTTGTCCACCATCCTCTCAAGGCGGCAATGGCAACACGTGCATAAGTAGATGACAGCATGGAAGTATATATGGAGCCATTGTTTATGCTGCCATCGCGTGTCCTGGAGGCTGGCACGCTGGCCAAACAGTTGTGGATGAAGCCGCTGATTGGTTGGCAAGTCAAGAAGGCTGAGCCGCTAGCTGCTTCTACTCATGTCGCCAACTTGTCCAAATATCTAAATGAAGACCCCACATAAGTTTGTTGGGAAGTGCTTCAATACTCTTCTAAAAGCGACTTGCACAACTAATGTCTTACAAATGAATAGCCTTAAAATAGAAAAATAAAGATCTAGCCCTAATCTTTAAATATTTGTAAAACTAACTTGTTCTCAAAGTGCAACACTTCTAGAATGTGGCGGCTAGTCAGTCTTTCCCATGGTATCTGTGCGACAGATACCTAACAGGCTACCATTACCATAGAATGAGTGGGACTTACCGCGCATTAAAAGTGCAGTAGGTATTAAAGTACGTATAAGTCGCGCTCCCAGAGGAGAATGGAAGAATATATGGCCTCAAAGTCGTAGATGTCACATAGACAAGTGTTTTGCTCATGGTTACGAAAGAAAGGGAACATGTTTGTTACTCCATGTCACTGTCATGCAGAGAATAAGTAAGTGACACGGTTTGTATTTTGAAAGTGTGGTACGGCATCTTGGTGCGCGACTTTCCTATGACGGCCGATAGATCTTGGTACGGCATCTTGGTGCGCAACCTATACCTGGGACTTCCTCTAACAACACGTCAATTACGGCCGATAGATCATCGGCCCCTAATAGACAAAGTTTCGGAAACGCTGGCGGTGGAAGGCCAAACTACTATCCACAGGAGGAAGGAACAAGAAAATGTAAATGGGGACACTGTCTCATGCCATGGACGGGAGTATGTATGCCTCTTCGCATGGGGGACTTGGGGTGCACAACCTGCAGCTATTCGGCTTCGCATTGCATATGCGCTGGATGTGGAAGTCTTGGATCAACTTGGATAGACCATGGAGCAATTTTGACAGACATGACGAGATACTAATCAATTCAATGTTCGAAACCTCGACAACACCCACAGTAGGAAATGACATCGAGCCCTCTCTAGGCACTCCAACTGGCTGGAGGGGACAACAGCCAGGCTTATTGTTCCGGCATTGTCAGTCTTCGTTCGCCGCCGAAGAAGATCAGTCCATGAAGGTCTAACAAATCATAAAGGGGTACAGACATCCAAGCGGTGAACAACGCAAGCACCGTTCGAATTTCTGCAGCTATGGACTAGGTTTTCACAAATACAACTGGTGATGCTAACTCAGAGGACTCGTACTTGGAAAGCCACAGGGGATCATCACTACCCGGCTAGCTCGGTATACATGCAATACATGCAGGGCAAGGTCCTTTTCAGCTGTCATATGGCAATTTGCAAAGCGAGAGCTCCATCAAAGTGCAAATTCTTCGCATAGTTAGCGGAGCACAAGAAATTCCTTGCAGCGGAAAACCTGCAAAGAAGGGGTTGTCCACATCCCAGCTTTTACCGTCTTTGTGCGGACTAACAACAGGAAACGCGCAAATATCTACTGTTCAGTTGCCCATATATAAGCGCAGGGTCTGGGAAGGACTGCCTGTATCAGCTGGGCAAGGGTGCATGATGCCATCCCAACAGGACAGGAAGTTTCCCTAGAATCATGGTGGATCGCCGCAAGAAAGATAATCCAGAAGCCAAGAAGGAGGTGTTTCGATGGACTAAACATTCTGATCATTTGGAGTGTGTGGAAGGAAAGAAACAGGCGTGTTTCCAGCAGGAGACACAAACGGCACAGGCGCGGGTAGCAGGAATCAAAGAAGAGCATTGTTCTTGGGGGTATGCGGGCGACGCCGAATCGCTCGGATATCAGCCTTAACTCGGCGTCGTCGTCGCTGTAGAAAGGGGGAGGAGCGTTGGTAGGAAGAGGTTTTTGGGGTGAAATCATCAGCACGTGCTTGCATGCCACTGCTGATGAATAGAGCATTGCATGGCACTGTTTAAAGATTTTGTAAAACAAACTTTGTAACTGTCTTCTCCTTGCCTTATTAATGAATTGATCCCAGTCGTCATGCGACCGCTTCGAAAAAAGAAAGTGTGGTATGCCATTTGTCCGTCTATTATAAGCATTTCTTGAACAGATTAGTTTTGCAAATATTTGAAACTGTACGTTAGATCCATATTTTAAGCTATACGCATATTTGATTACCCATACTTTGTCTCCCTCCCAACTCCGAAGTGCTAATGATTAAAGGTTGTGTTCTAGTAGCAGCAGCAGACTGCACTTCAATAATGCAGGTCCCTGTTATAAGGGCCAATATGTTTCCAAAAGCGAAAACGAAAAAGAAGCACAACTCGAGTTGATGTGATGCGGTTGTGGACCGAGCAATGCTTAACCGGCAAACCTTGCCATGCACTTTTGCCCTTGGTGAGTTTTCATTAAAGATTTGACATGTCACTGGTTATTCTTTTCCAACAAGAACCACCCAAACATTGATCATATATCTACACAAAAAGAAAGTACAGATATTTTGCATGCATCCTTAGTGACTTTCATATTCTCCTGATGTCCACAAAAGACATACAGCGACAGATAGATGCGACAACAAAGAAATCAGGCCGTGATAAGGAGATGTATCTATCTAATTGATAGCACTTGGTTGGGATCTATTTGAGGTGTTGATCACGCCATAAACAGCTCATGTTTCTTCTTAGTAAATTGATCATTGATGTTTAAATAGCCTTTGCGGGAGATATGGTTTAGATAAGATCACCCACAATAATAATAATAAATCATTTCTTTTTCTTTTTGTTTTAATGAAGTTTTGAAATACCAGTTGTAAACTGTCGGCCGGGAAAGAGGAGACATCATTGTGTGGTGATGCAGATTAAGAGGAATAAAGGATAAATAATGCGGCTTTCATGGTCATGTAGGTAACATGCATGTCTACGACTTTTGTTTTTGATGTTTCTATTGACGTAGTTACCGGTCACAGCCGGGTATCTCAGTAACTGGCTAAAAATTGACAGATATCAAAATTTTACTAAAATTCAAGCTAGAATTTACCAAAGTTCCAATAATCAACCATTGGGAACAGACTAAAATTATACTATATTCCAGCCAATTTTTCTTTAATCTTGTTTCTGTTCATAAGCATGTAAGTTCTTATTGTCCTACAACATACTTGTGCAGCACTGAACTCATGTCCAGATTATCATATGTGCCCTAGATCTTAGTTAGAACTCAGTTCAATTTATAGTTTTTATTGAAGAACTCTCTCATTTAGGAGAAATTTGAATCAATTAATCATTCCATTTGGACTATTTTGAACAAAAATAAAAATATAATTGAAGTGGATTTTATAATAGATTAATAATGCAGCTTTGAGTAATAATAGATAGTGGAAACTACAACTCAAAGTACAGAGGATTAATTTTCTATTCAAAGATACAAACAACAATGGGGATCTGTATTGCCCTGATTGTGAACGTATGAAACCGGATGGTTTATTAGTTAAAACTAATATTTACGTGTGAGGTTATAACTTTGACTTCTGTCCGAACATTTTGAGTTTATGAATTGGAGGTAGAGAAGGGATTTCATCTGTCAAACTCAAAGTCCCAAAATAGTCAAAGAAGAAGAAAAAAATATAGGAGCAAAAGACAGGGACGAAAGCTGATGCATGGTACAACAAGGTCTGTATGTCCAGCAGTCCAAGTCCAGAAGCAACACCACCACCCCGCGGAGTGGTGCGCTGCCCTCACAACGTGACATGTCCCTTCCCTCTCCTGTTTGTCACATGGATGATGGGTCCATTTGAGCCCCGATCCTCTGCGGCACTAATGCGCTGTCTTCTAGAATGAGCAACGGGTGTGCTTATTCGTTCCCCGTTGGAATCTTTCGTCGCACAAATGGTCCAATAAGATTGAGGGTATGAATCGATGAGACGAATTACCAGCGTGATCCTCCTTATAATAATCAATTTTGGATTGATAATTGAATCTTACAATCGTTAGAGTTTTTCTTATAAATAATTCAGATTAAAAAAAATTATAAAAATGACTCACAGTTGTAAAAATTACAAAACAGAACCACCACGTCAGTTTTTCGAGTACTGGAAGCTCGACAAGCTTGCTGTCGTGTGCGACCAGCGTGTCGCACGCCCAGTACTCGACAACGACCACAACCGCAATTTGTCGAGTATTGGGCACTCGACAAGTCCTAATCAACCATGACTAGGGGCTTGTCGAGTGCTCATCACTCGACAAGCCAAAAAGGGTTTTAAAATGCGGAAGCGGGGATTCGAACCAAGGCCACCACATGAGAACGGAGGTGCGAACCAGTTGGGTTAAAGGCTTTAACTGCCCTAAAGGAGCTGAGGTTTTCAATATCCATTTTCTTGTCGAGAGTCCAGCAGTCGACAAGTGGAAAAAGAGTATCTGAATATAAATACACATACACATACACATACACATACACATAGACATATAAATACACATACACATGCACATAGACACACACATAGACATATAAATGCACATATACATTTTAAAAACCTAATTTATAAAAAACATACATTTTCAAACATACACACATACATTCAAAAAAAATCTAATTTCCAAACAATTTTCAAACATAGTTGCACATAATTAAAAATAACCTAATTTCATAATTTCTACAAATATACACATATACATTTCAAAAACCTAATTTATAAAAAACATACATTTTCAAACATATACACATACATTTAAAAAAACCTATTTTCCAAACATACACACATACATTTAAAAAACCTAATTTCCAAACATACACACATACATTTAAAAAAACCTATTTTTCAAACATACACACATACATTTAAAAAAACCTATTTTCCAAACATACATACACATGCATTTCCAAACATTACACACATATATTTAAAAAAATATATTTTTCAAACATACATACACATGCATTTCCAAACATACACACATACATTTAAAAAAACCTATTTTCCAAACATACATACACATGCACATATTTCTTAAACATATATCCTAAAAAGATAATACCTACTTCAGTGGTTTTATACACATAAACATAAATCCTAATTACATTATTAGCAACATACTTAACAGAATCTTAAATGCATTTTGGAAAAAATACCTCTTTTTAAAGAGCTCAGAATCTTCTACAAATTTCTCTTCTACACCGAATAAATTATCGGACGAATTTTACTAGATCTAAATTTCAAGATTGAAAATGAGAGAGTGAGAGAGGTGTGTGTACTGGAAACTTAACAGAAGAACTGAGGGAGGAGGGGACCAGAGAGGTGTAAAATGGGACCACAACTTGTCGAGTGCTGGGTACTCGACAAGTAAAACAATATCAGAAAGCCCAATGCTACTAAGGCAATTAAAGCCTCCTAGCCCAGCTAGTCGGAACCTCCAGCTCTCGCGTCATTAGCCCAGGTTCGAATCCTCGCTCCTGCAATTAAAATCCTTTTTCTACTTGTCAATTGCTGGACCCTCGACAAGGAAATGGATATTGAAAACTCCAGCTCCTTTAGGGCAATTAAAGCCTCTAGGCCAACTGGTTCGCACCCCCGTACCCACGTGGTTGGCCTCGGTTCGAATCTCTGCTCCCGCATTTTAAAACCCTTTTTGGCTTGTCGAGCCCCTGGTCGTGGTTGATCGTGGTCGTTGTCGAGCACTGGGCATGCGACACATTGGTCGCACACGACAGCAAGCTTGTCGCGGTCCTGTTTTGTAAATTCTTGTAACTGTGGGTCATTTTTGTAATTCTTTTTTAATCTGAGTTATTTAAAAAAAATTCCAATCTTTATATTGTTCTATATTAATTCTCAATCATAGTTAAATGATATTGATTATCTAATTTATTAACATGCATGTGGTGCTAATTTATTTATTTAACATTGCAAATTAGTGGTCCATATTGAATGTCCTTATAGGTTAATCAAGGTGGTCCATTTTTAAACTTTGATAATTGTTTATTGAATTTTCATGAAACAAACAACAAGATATTTTCTTTTTACAACGGAATATAAGTACTCGAAAATTTTATCAGCCACTGCAATAATATCCTAAGCGAGATAACGAATATATGGTTTATAGATTATGCATTTGCGAAGGATAAACAAACTTAGACAAGAGAACTGAATCTCTCCCATCAAAACACAGAATTGGCACAGTGATATGCTCCATAATTGATCCCAAACAATATAGCAGGATCAGCACTCACATGCTCTACACTTGTAGAGTACAATAGTCCTATTCAAGCAGGCTCCCAAAAGATTCCCTTACTTTACAAAGGAAGATAAAGAGAGAGAATAAGAACAAGACCCTATCAGGTCTCTCACACAGCTTATATACAGTAGTAGTACTGATTACTGAACTGTGTGAGCAGGCTAGTGGGAACTGGGAATCTTCTTTCTTTTTTTCTTCTTCCAACTTCTGCAGATTCCATGGCTTGCTTGGAAACCAAGCAAGGAGATAAGTGAGAACAAAGCACAGGCTTCCCTACTGGAGATGGGAGAACAGATTCAACAGAAGATAGGATAAACTGAGAATATGCTGTGTGGTGCAGGAGAAAAAAATCTGGCTCAAACTACAGATGAGGTTCCAAGATGGCACAAGTCACACAGCACAGGACTCAGAGAAAAGAAAACGAAAATGGGGTCACAGTACAGTTGAAAAGACACGCAAAGTGCTGGGAAAATGTCAATAGTTTCACTATTTGTTCCTTCTTATCATTTCGTTTTCTACATTTCTTGCAAGAAAGAATATAAAACGAGAGAAGGAGCCGTACTTCACAAAAACCAAATTGATTTCTGGTGCATGACAAATTCCTTTGGATAATTAATGCCGTCCCGTCTAAAATAAAATAATCAGTCCAGATTATGGTTATGCATCAAACATCTCGACACGAAGATAAGGTGGGTCATCCAAATTCAGCTCATAGCCATGTTTTTAAAAACTTGCAAGTTGCATCATGTCACTGTGTTAATTTACAGGTAAAGGACTGAAGAGAACAGATCATAATTGACGTGTTATAAATTACGTTTATTATTTGTAGCAAAGATACACTGACTGAGCATTCTCTCATATAGTCATACTGTTATAAGTCAGTTTAAAGATAAACAAAAAAAATAATAGAGCATCATTACCGTATCAATGTTCCATTGCACAATGCTCAGCAAAAGAGGAAGGGAAGAGCAAAACCCATTTTATTCATATTTGTACATGCAAAGTTAGTATATATACATAATATCTCCATACAGAAAACCGAAGGTGCGAAAAAAGCCCGTGCAGAAAGAGAAAAACAGAGACCAAAAACCTCTTCATCACTCGTGGAATACAGTGATACTCGCCTCTCTGTCCAGTACACGCACACTCTCTCCCGTAGTAGCATATACAAATCCGTATGGACAACAACCGTATATTACACCGTATCTCTACGGAAACACACCATATGTAATCTCAAGTCCGAACAGAACAGTTCAGGTTGGCTGGACCAATTCTCGGGCGCCTCCTCCGCTCAAGATCCACGGGTGCCCTGCAAATTTTTGATCGAAATTAATCTCATTGTTACTAAAGAAAAGATTAATGCGCCACTTTTTATTGCTGTAGACAACAAAGAACATGAGATAGACTAGGTGATCAATTGGATTCCTCGTAAAAAAATTTAAATTCCTAATATGGGTAATTGAAAATTCCAAAGATGTACGGAACTAAATCTGAAAGAAGAAACCATATGACAGAGAGAAAGTTGGTAAAATATTCCAAATGCTGGATTAAATCAAGAAAGAAAAGAATCTGCCACTTAGTCTAGAAAAAGACGAAGAATCCAAAACCTAAAGAGACAGCTCAATTACTTACTCAGCACTTGCTCGGCGGTGAACCTTCTGGAAGCGTCGCGGCACATCATCCGCCTCATCAGATCCTTGGCCGCTGGCGAGACTCCGGCGAACAGCCTCGGCGGAAACCTCAGGATCCCCCGCAGGACGGCCGCGAACACGTCCGGGGCCGTCTCGCCGCCGAACGGCAGGGCGCCGCCGGCGAGGAGCACGTACATCACCACCCCGGCACTCCATATGTCGGCCTTCTCCTCGTACTCACCTCCGGCCACCACCTCCGGCGCCACGTAGTGCGGTGTCCCCACGAGGCCCTCGGCGAGCTGCCCGCCGCCGACCCACGCCGCCGAGCCGAAGTCTGCGAGCCGCGCGCATGGCGCGGCACCGGGGCCGGCGGCGTCGAGGAGCACGTTGTCGGGCTTGACGTCGCGGTGCGCGACGCCCCGGCGGTGGCAGAGAGCGAGCGCCTCCGCGAGCTGCGCCATGACGGCGGCGGCGTCTGGCTCCGGAACTGGCGCGCCGCGGCGGAGGCGGATCCAGTCGAGCAGGTCCGGGCCGGTGCAGAGGTCCATGACCATGTGGGTCCACGACGCGTCCTCGTAGACCGCGTGCACCTGCACCACTCCCGGGTTGCCCGCGGCGGCGAGCTGGGCCAGCTTGGGCTCCAGCTCAGCGAGCTGGCGGTCCAGGTCGTCCAAGAGCTGCGACCGGTCCACCGACTTGACGGCGTACACCTCTCCCGTGGAACGGGACGTGCAGCGGTGGACGACGCCGAAGCGGCCGCGACCTATCTCCTCACCGATCTCGTAGGCTCGCTTCAGTTCGTCACTCATAGCTCGGCAGAACGTAGATTTGTTTTTCGACTAATTTTACCCTCAACTCAGGTTGGTTCGATCTGAACAGGTGGTCTCCTATTTAACAGCACTAGTTTCGGCCTTGCGGAATATTCGGATCCTTTCAATCGCTGCCTGGACAACCAGTTATATCTATTATTCCCATTGTGCCCTCATGCTTAGTGAGTGTGCTTTACTTAGTTGGCACTAATCTTTCTTTTCTGGTTGGTTCGATGTGGATGGACCAGCACGCCATAGTAAATCAAATCATCAAGTTTAAAATAGATAATCGATCAAACCATGAAATTTAAAATAATCAAATCAATAGATGCACATCAAAATATCACTTAGTATATTTAACTCATATCATATTCAACGTCTAATCATACTATCTGTTGGTAATAACCTTGTATGGCTCATCCTTGATTTTGGGACTGCTATAATGATGTTAAATTGGTGGGACATGGTTGTCTTGTTTAGCCATTAGATTTAACAAGACACCTAACCAGGTAAGCAGTCATTATTCTCTTCTTACAAAAAAAAAGTTACTCATCTCCAATTAAGCTCAAAAATTCCTTGTTAAGTGGAAGTGGGGGAAACTAACTACATTGTCACGCACCGCTGCAAGGCAATCTTCTGAAAAGAAATCGAATTAAGTGGGGCCAACAGCGGAGATATGGAGATAAAGAGAACTTGAGGCTCCTATGGGCTATGGCCCGTAACGCCCATATCGGCTTTTGGGAAAAGTTTTGGCCGTTTTAGTGGGTCCTTTCCGGACAACCAATGTACGAACAAGTATGAAAGCCAATCACTTATGGCCACGTGTACATGTCAGGAAGCTCCAGCCAAACCTTGCGTACGCGCGTGTACAGCGAGGCCACAAATGACCAACTGGCCCGCCCGCGCACTTTTCTGTTTAACGGTAACGGAAAATAGAGCCGTTTGATACGGTCACGTAGTTATATAAGCCGTCTCGTCCTGTCTTGCAGCGCTAACGCTTCTATCACGGTATCTGCAGTTCTGCAATTGCTCTGGAAGAGAGGATTAATTTAAGTGTCTTCCTAATCACTTGATTAAGACTATTTTTTGGCATCGCAGTAATATGTTCCCAGAATTTTCTTTTGTTATAGTGTTTTTGGACATAATTTAACTCTTTCTATAACAATGATATATTGTATGACTGATTAATTCACTCCACCAAATCCGTTGCACCACAATCCTAAAGGTGCTTAAGAATCTTTGATTTTTTTAAAAACAAAATCACGAGTGGCTTTGTGGACTATTTTTTATATTGGCAGTTTGGCACTACTCAACAATTGTTCTCCTTCAATTTAAGTAGAGATGGAGATAGCTTTCAGAATCCTAGTCTCATATTTTTTTTTAAGACAAAAATCATATTGTCATGTCACCAACCAAGTGAAAATTCATCACCACAGGGGACAAGATATAACATGGACAGGCGACCATATAATACAGGTTGCTACAAACCATGAAACCAGAATTATGGCACCTATTAATCTAACCAACAGATTGCACTATAGAAGTGCCACTTCAGCCACCACCTAGAGCACGGCCCGAGATAGATTTACCCTTTGTCAACCCAGCTGGGAACACCGTATGAAAAGCACGACAATGTAGAACACAACCGTCCGTCGCAAGTTGCAAGGCTAGGTTGCTGCTAAATTGCTGATCTTAAGGTCTCTTTGTGGACTGCGATCCATAGTGACAGTCTTAGGGCTTCTAATGGGTTGAAGTCGAGCCTAAACCCAGCCCAAGCACAGAATAATTTGTCATGATCCATATCTGGCGCAGGCTCAAAAGAAAGAAGCACAAGCCCATCCTAAGCCGAAATCATGCCTGAGCTTTACATATGGGTCTTAGTATTAATTTTTAGACTCTTTTTTTAGTAAATTATGTAATCACAAAAATATTAGAGTATTTTCAACTCAACTCCAATCCAGTACGAAGGAATAAAAAAAATTCTTTTTCTGCCCACATTAGCAAGCACATCTTGCTATAGTTGTGGGCGTAAGGGTGGGGCTCATGTACGATTATGATTGGATATGAGTCATGTGATGATTGATGAGTCTCACATGATGATATATAGATGGAAGATGATCCCATATGAGTAAAGACAAAGAGAGAGTGGTCTCACACCTCTATTTTCCTTAATTCTTCTTTGTACCGAAGATGCTCTTAGAATGGAAAAAAAAGTGCAGAACCACAGGGACCTGCTGGGACGAGTAAGCCACCGAGCACACGCACCCTCCTCCGCATGCTCTCCTGCTCCCAGAACAACGGTTTCAATCTCATCCGGGAGTACTCGAGCTCACCTTCCATGGAATGGCGTCTGACGTAGCTAATGGCGGCTTAGATAATGATTGTAAGGGATATCTATGGCCCAGCTCAGATCTAGCCTTAATCTGGCCCAAATTGCCAAATGCCCAAGTAGAACTAGCCCATACTAGGTTGAAGTAGGCCTGGCCCAAAATACTGGACAAAGCCAATCCTATCAGCGTATCAACGGCAGAGTGAAGGGAATTGGTGGTGGGAGACTGACTGGAAGGAGGCGGGGAGGCGAGGGGAAGGAAGGTTTGGGATATAGACTAGTTTTGTTTGGTTTAGGGCGTCATTAGTGGAACTATGGTAGGATGGTTTATTTCCATAAATCAAGAAATTGTTTGGTAGAAAGTTGGACTTAAAAGTCTAATAATTTGAAAAATGCATGTCTCTATTTAGAAAATATAAAATAGAAATACGTTTAAGAAATGAAAAATAACTCTTTAGAAGACTCTTAGGGATTGTTTGTACAAGATGGATTAGAAATTAGTTTTCACAAAACAAATTTTATAAAAATTTCACGAAAACCAATTTTAGGTTTCTAGTCTGTTAGTATAGGCTTTTGTTATTCAATTGTTTGGATTAAATTAACTAAAACAAGTTTTATTAGTGGCTCTATTAAAACAGTGTTTGACTTAGGCCTATGTTAAAATGCATTTTACTGTGGATGCACACCATGAATAAATTGCTTCCTGTTTCTATTGGTATGAAGTACTAAAAACAGTTAGAAATAGATACACTACGACTAGTTATCTCTTTTAGGTGATTCCCCACCACGGGCTAATCGGGCAAATTTTAACATGTAGATTATGATGCATAAACTACAATGCTTGCCATATGAGAATACAGGAATTGATCCTCGTATTGGTTTTGTTGCTCCATGGCACAAAGAACTAGACTCCCCTCTCATTGGCCTATATAATGCACTGGTGTATCAAAACTGAATCCACTATAATATACTAAAGTTGTCTCCAACATCAAAGCTTCAAACAACGTGCACTGATCACATAAGTCGCCAGAGCGGCTCACTCGATGTGCCGAACCGGCAAGCGACTCATAAGCACGCGGTCACCACGCAACCGCTGATTTGTGAGCCCCACTGAGCACGCACCACGTGAAGTGGCTCCGTTGGAGCCGCTCTCAGGCTCTCGCGTACGCGTTTCGTGGGGCCTGCAAATTTTCGACGACTATGACACTTTACAACCGAACGCACTAACTGATAGGTGGAAACATAATCTTGCGGCCCACATGTCATTGATTGAGTTGAATGTTTTCTACATTTCACGAGGCTAGGACAATGGGCGCACCAGAAATGCTTTGTTTCTCGTGCGTACAACTTTTACGCAACTCCTACTCACTAACAATTAAAACTAGCAATATTAGAGTTCCTACGTCAAAAACATAGTTATGGTGACAGATGAATAACGAGGTGAAGATGGTGAGGCCCACCACCCATGTGGTGTAGGTGAGTCTCGCATCCCGTTTTCACGTAATTCACTCCACCCTCACTCTCTGACTTGTGGGGCCATATTATGCGGGCCCATTTGTCAATTGGTGGTTTGGATTTTTAACTCATGTTAAGGCGGGGTAGGTGGGGCCCATCACCAACGTGGTGTAAGTGAGTCTCGCATCACGTGTACACGCAGTTCACTCTACCCTCACTCTTTGACTTGTAGGGCCATATTATGCGGGGCCCATTTGTCAGTTAGTGATTTTGATTTTTGACTTGTGTTGAGGCGGGGTAGGTGGGGCCCACAACTGACACGAGCCAACGCCTCACATTCGTCGTTCACATTCTTCACTTATAGTCTAGCCACTAACAGTGGGACTCGCGGTTGTTGTGTTCTACCTGTCAACAATACAAATAATTGTTTTAAGAGTTTGAGTGTTGAATTTTTTTTAGCACGTTCTTTTCAGCCTAGTCAATGACAAATAGGACATTGTTTTTGGGCCTACTTGTCAGTCTAAGTTTTTTGTATTGGAGTTGTTTAATAACTTTTTAAAAAAAATTTTGAATTGGACTCACCGAAAAGGCTCTCAAAAAAATCAAGTCATTGGAGTGTTTAACTCTTCGAGAGACTCTTCACACATGACCTCATGAAGAATCTCTCCAAACAACTCTCTATTGGAGTCAGGGAGATTTTTCGAGAGACCCTTCGCCCGCGTGACATAAAATATTCTTTCAGAAAATCTCTTGAAAAGTCTCAACCACGTAATGCTAATGGTTTGTCTGCTAATAAATATAGCTTAGGAAATTAGCTTGTGAAGATGCCTCGTGCCAATAATAGTTGCCAACGAGGATGTGTTGGTTTAAGTAGTTGCTCACGAGGACACGACGGCTTCTGGTGGCGCTCCGATGACCAACGTGACAGCTTTTGGCAGTGTTCCAGTGACAGATGGAGTAGAGATGACGACCAATTTTCTATGTTCTTTTCCCAATAAGACTTGTATATATAGATATATATAAAAACTATGTAGAACTCCTCACATTGCTGTGGCTATTGAGTAAATAGATTTATAAATGATAAGGTATTGTATTATAAATTAGTTATGATTGTTTATATTATTGAACTGCATTACTACAACCAATTCTGAACTGCACGACCACGACTAGTGCTTGTGCAGGTACGACCAGTTTTGAACTGGATGACCACGACCAGAATAGTGTTTGTGCTGTTACGACCTATTTCGAACTGGTAGACTACGACCAGAACATAGTTTTTGTTGATACGACCACATTTGTTTTTTTTTTGTTATGATGGGCGAATGAGAGGTCCACTGAGCCTATGCCTGGTCAAAGAAGAAGTTTTGTTTGTTGTTATGATGGCTGCATTTTTTTTGTTTTGTGGTCGGGATAGCAAAAAATTTGGTCATAAATTTAATTCAACATAAATCTTGGTCGCAATAACAAAAGACCTGATTGATTTAGCAACATTTAGTTTTTCTGGTGGAATCAGTAGGATTGGTCGATTGTAGGGAAGAGCAATGAGTGCCACTGGTCTTATGTCTAGTCGAAACAACGCTTTTATTTTTTTATGATGGTCGCATAAATATTGGTATTTGCTTTTGTGGTCGAACATGAGAAACAACTCGATAGTACGAAACACTGTGATGCCTTCTGGTCGAAACGTTCGTGTCAGCAAAAAAAAAATGGTCGTATGGGAGGGGGTTACTTACTGTTGGCAAAGAGAGTACAATTTTTTGGTCGTATTTTGGTTTTTTGGTTGAGTAAGCATTCGTACTTTTGGTCGAACCTGAACGATTAGTTTGTTGTTGAATTAACTGCATTGGTCGTGCTTGTGAAAGTGTTGGTCGTAAAGTTCGTCCCGTCAATGTAAATCTTGGTCGCACTAGGGAAAAAAAGACCAAACGATTTAGCAAAACTTAAATGTGGTCGCGTCTGTAAAAATGTTGGTCGAATTATTAATCGTTCTTGGTTGAATTTGATTTTTTTGTCGAATCAGATGTCATTTTTTCACATTTTGTTTTTTACGATGGTCGAATTTTGGTTTTCTGCTCGAATCATTTGCCATGGACTGTGGTCGAAAGTGGCAAACAGTTCGACAGTACGAGACAGTAAGTCTTGTTGATTTTTCAGCTGGTCGAATTCGAAGATCTGGTCATGGTGAAATGTGGAAAACAACTGGCGAATGGGGAACAGCTGGACTATCGGGGGCACGTTCGATGGCCTAGATGAAGCAAACATGCTAATCCAACGGATAGGAACGAAACGACGACGTGGCTTAACATGGACCAAGCGTTCAAACTGCATGGCAAAGCAGTGGGATCCACGTGGAAGGTGCGGATGAAGCGAATAAGTTGATCGAACAACTAGGAACGCGGCGTCGACGTGGCACAGCGTGGGGACGAGTTAGTGTTTGGATTATATATCAACATATGATATCTATTGTTGCTAGAATATTTCAGCATTCAAATATTCTCTGACAATGAGTTTTCACTAATCACGTTTTGTTAAAAACAACTCTCAATGATTTTTCCTAAAACATGATTTTTTTGAGTTTTGGGAACACAAGATTTAGTTATCCTTGTTTTAGTTTCGGTATCCAAACATGATTATCCGAACTTCAATCTAAAATAAGATTTAAAAAAACATGTATTGATAAAGCGTGAGATACAAACAACCACTTAGATTCTTTTTTAGATCCTCTTTAGATGCTTCTTCTTCAATTCTGAGCAACAATAGTGGTAACCGGTTGTACCAAGACAGCTTGTGACAGCAACAGTGATGTATTGCAAAGACGATGATGGGATTGTAAACAATGGACTGTGACAACATGGGAGCGACGACATCGACGAGACAATCAACAAATCCATGTAAAGGGGAGATGGATTTGTTGAGTGGACAAGCTGGAGAAGTCAAGGTTGAGCGGCTGTAGTTTATCGGACCAAATTAGTTAAAATTAGGAGAGAAGTTGTGGTGAGAAAACATGTGTTCTGGTGAGATTTCAACTGATCAAACTGATAAATCACAAATAAACTCGATCAAACATATTCTTGGTAGAAATAGGAGAAACAAAGGATCTGGACATCCTTTCAAAACTAACACAAAAGACGGCTGTTCATTCCTGTTTCTCACATCCCCTGATGTCCTGCATCTTTGAATCTTTTCTTGTTCTAATCTTATTTCCTCAGCCATATTCATGAATCTACTCAATCAATGATAAATTTGTAGATGTTCTTGTTAGACCTATCAAATATAAGTTTTCTCTTGTAAAAAGATACAATTTTTGTGCATAATTATACAAAAATTTTTATTAAACAATCAATTTTAAAGAAAAATTCAAAAATTATATTATAAACCGTTTTATTTTCATAGAATGGATCTAGACTAGACACAATCTAATACCACATACCAAGATATTAGATTATATAGTGTAACACCACAGTCTTTAGTATTATCATTGAGTGTATTGCCAAGTAGAAAAGATGAATTGCCCACTTTAGCAGTCATGATAACACCATAACCCATAGTAATATTTAGGTAAAGTCTAACGCCACTGACTATGACATTATATGCCTACACTTAACGATTTTAGTTATATTTGTAAGCATCATAAGTAATGGTGTTAAATACCTAAACACAACACCATAAACGATGATGCTACCCATTTAGGTCTAACGCCACAAATAAAATGCTTCCAATAACTTCCATTATTTACTATCAAAACCTAATTGAAATGATTAAGTGTAGAAGATAACATCATAACATATAGCGCTAGATTTACTTTAGTAATACTATGAGTTGTAGCGTTATCAGAATATTGATGTGTTAGTCTATCCTTCCTATGTGACGTTGTGGAATTTGATAACGTCACTGGCTATGGTATTATCACGTAATATTTAACATCTATGTCTATGATGTTATACTGTCTATCCAGTCTGAGTCTATTTCACGGAAGTAAAATTGTTTAGGTTATAATTTTGGATTTTTTTTAAAAATTGATTATTAATAAAAAATAGCACAATTATATAATATACAATTAATGGTCTTTTTCTCTCTCTAAAAAACTCTAAATTATACTCTTTAACCTACTAACCGATTCAAAAAATTCTAAATATAAAAATGATATTATACACAAATAATTGACTAGGATGAATAATGCCATAGTTTGAGCTTATGAGAGGCGGCATAGCACATGAAGAAGAATAAACCCAAGATTTACAAAGCTTACCAAGTTTTGTGACAAAATGCGCAGAGTTGGGTGGGGGCTCTGGCCCTGAGTGGTCCGCCTAAATCGTGACCGTAAGACATAGATCGGACGGACGAAGCTGTACGTTGACATGCTCGCACTAAGTAACAGTGTAAGACAAACCGGCTCTGCTCCTTACGAGTCATGCATTGCCACAACCCTGTGAATTGAAAATTCCCTTCCTCCTCCGCCCCTCCGAGCTTTGCAGCCGGTTCACCCAAAAAAAGGAAAAAAAAAAAAAAGAAAGAAAACTCCGGCGAGCTCCCCTGTTTCCAAATGAACATACTCGTGCGTATAAAAAATAAGATTCTCCCAACTCCCAATCTGTTTGGTTTCTACTGTTTCTACCAATCCCTGAGACTTTCTTGTACTCTCTTGTTCTGTTTCTTGTGCGCAAAATTTTCTACAGGATAGGATTTTACAAGGAGGCGGCAGTAAGGCGGCCGGGATGGAGAAGGCTCAGCGGCCGCCACCGGACTTCTGGGTGGAGATTTCGGAGTCCGTCTCGCGGCGCTGCAGCTTTGATGCCGCCGGTGGCCGCATCTCTGTAAGTAATCCCATATCTCCTTTTATTGGTTCTTGAATTTTCCTGAGCTCCCAGAACCCAGATGGAACTTTTGTTAATGTTCCTGTTAAGAATAGACATCTGGTTGGAGATAAAGTGCAAATAGTGGAAGAAACTAGGATTGATTCGGACTAAAAGAACAAATTGTTTTCCAGCATCAGTAATCTCTCACTAGGATTTATTAAGTATGAAAAAATTGGGGGAAAAGAGTGGAAGGAACTAGGCATAGCTTTTATGTAATGCCCAAAAGGTTCTTATGTTAGAAGTTTCAGGCTTTGGTGCATGATGTTCGTTTTGGTTTTACAAGAATCAGCTTCTCTTGTTAGAGAGACTAGCTTCTCTGCAGTTTAAGCAACATATTTTGCAGCTAACTCAAAGAAACTACAGCTGAAATCATGCTTCATGCTTTTGGTAGCAGCTAATTGCAGTGCATGCACAACTCAGTCTTAATGTTATTTGGAAAATTTGATATAGTTGCTTAATTTCTATGTCAAATTATGAAACATGGTGACATGCTACATTATCTACACGCACCATTCTTCTTATTATACTAATGGATTGCCATCTTGCTGACTACAGTTTGGTCATATGCCAGCAAGCAACCTGGCTTTCTCTTGTTGTTTCATTTCCTTTTTTTGCAAGTTTACTGATGTGAGCTTTCACTACTCTGTATAATGATCTTTAAATGTTTGATCTATGAAATACTATCTTAATCGCTAACGTGGAATTACTCTCTGAAAGTGCTGAAATATTATTTGCTTGATATTTGTAATGTTTGTAGACTTAGCCTAAATTTTCAGCCTGTATATAACTTCTATTTTCCTGTAGGTAAAAGTTATCCAGGATTCAAGACTAATACATCATAAGATGGTTGATTCTTTCTTGAACAAATTTTTTCCATCAGGTTATCCATACAGGTATAAGTTACGTTGACTCATTGAATTCTTGGTATCTCTGTAAGGCCATGTTCTATTTTGAATAACTTTTGGCAATCAACCCTGCAGTGTGAATGAGGGTTACCTAACTTATACCAAATTCCGAGCACTCCAGCATTTTTCTAGTGCTATGCTGCATGTGCTGTCAACACAGGTCAGTAACTCAGGTCGCAATTGCTTCCCATTAATCAACATAAGTTATCAATAGATAATTTTATGTTGTTAATTCCACGAGGTTTACTTAATCTTTTAGAACTGATTGTTAACCTAATTAACTTTTGTACCTATACCTTTTTTGGTTGTATGTATGAAAGTTAGTTGTTAAGCACCTTTTGCCTTTTAACTAACTGCCCATGTGGGCTCTGGCTCAGTCCTTGTTAATTGCTGCAGGTTTGCGACCTACCCCTGCGCAAGCAACTGCTGTAAGTTGGGTAAGCTTATGATGACAGAGATGCTAAAATTCAACCAGGTATTACTGTTTGACATCTTGCCTGGTTTCTTTATCTATTTCAGATTCTAAAAGATGGAATGCAGCACGCAGGAAAGCTCATCTGTAGCAGCATGGGTGCAAGAATGGATTCAGAACCAAAGAGTTGGAGGATACTTGGTGGGTGATAATGATATGAATCTTCTTACGCCTTTTCTAAGATTTGAGTTCTGTTGTATTGTTATATTGGTTTTCCTTGTCCAATTTCTATTTTTTGAAGATATGTTACTTATGCCTATTTTCTGACACTGTAGCTGATGTTCTCTATGATCTTGGTACTGCCTTGGAGGTTATTTCACCACTGTGCCCACAACTTTTCCTTGAAGTGGCTGGCTTGGGAAATTTCGCAAAGGTGCAGATTCTAACTTGCATGCCATACTTTGGATGGTGTCATTAATTAGGGGCAATCTCCTGTTTAATATTCACATGTACAAATCCTTTGAATTCATGGAAAGGAAAATGAATGTTCCTCTGTACCTAATGATATATGAAATATCTGTATAAAACAATTACATCGTAATAACATTGTACTTGTCAAATTTTCTGCATAAAAATTGAGTAAAATAGTAATAAGGCTTCTTTTGTCATTGCAGGGAATGGCTGTTGTTGCAGCAAGAGCAACAAGACTGCCGATTTATTCTTCTTTTGCCAAAGAGGGTAACCTCAGCGATTTATTTGCTAAAGGGGAGGCCATCTCAACACTTTTCAATGTCATGGGGATAGGTGCTGGCATTACATTAGCATCTACTATTTGTTCAACAACTCAAGGGAAGGTACAACTTTGCAGGTTTATGTTCAGTCACACCATATCATTTGGTGTAGCAAATACAGAAAGCAAAAATGCTTGTAACAGCTGATGGCCATTGGTTTAATTCCTTCAGTTATATGACATAAGAAGCATTGTTTTTATATGCTAAATGAACTTACAAATGACCATTGCTTTGAACTTTATCGTATCCAGGAGACATTTTTGCCCAACAAGATCGGGTGCCTGAGTTGTGAACCTTAGCTTGTAGGACTTCCTACTCCTTGCTTGCCCTACTAACATAGATTGAGAAAATCATTTGTGTGGATTACATATTTTGCTAGCAGATGCTATGATTAGCCTGTCAGTTATATAGTTGATCAGGATAGTTCCACCAATTGTTCTACATGCTCAACTGAGTTGGTGGATCTAATGTTTAATATCACTAACTAGTTAGCCATCATTGCACAGCGACCATGTTTTGTTGGATATGGTTCATATACTGGCTGGCAGCATGAAGGCAAGGTTGGATGGTGAAAATGTCATGGATGATGGTATTTATAAAGAAAATAACATTTATTGGACGCCTGTGTACCTGAAGAAATTAGGCATGTGGTATTCATTCATTGCAGAAGTGAGAACTGAGGACTATATAAAAATTGTTGTGGTGTTAATATCGAATCTGCACTACAGCAAAGTCTTTGCTCATGCTAGGCAAACATCATTAACATTTTATAGAACTATGGCCAGTGATGATTGAAACATTTTACATATATAGGATGATCAGATCAGTAAGAAGGATTATTCAATGTTAGCCTAGTAAATCTTCTTAGAAAATACTAAGGTAATATGTCAGAAGTTAATGGAAAAAGGATTAAAGTGTATGCATGTTTTGATGAATATCTACCTTTTCTGTTGTCATGTGTTACATATGCCATGCGAACCCACTTTGGTCTTTTGCAGAAATTTCTAATGACCAAATTTTATAATTGCTCTCATCAATTTTTCTTGCAGTTAATTGCAGGTCCATTGCTTTCTGCTGTACATATATATGGTGTAATACAAGAGATGAGAGCAACTCCTGTAAACACGCTTAATCCCCAAAGAACGGCAATGATTGTGGCTGATTTTATCAAGGTTTAATACAGTTGAGCTGTAAAATTACTAAAAACCTGCCTTCCAATCACAATACTAATTTGTGCCTGTACTGCAGCGTGGAAAAGTTTCTAGCCCAGCTGAGCTAAGATACCGAGAAGATCTTCTATTTCCTAACCGATTAATAGAAGAAGCCGGGAATGTGAAAATTGGACAGCCACTTCGCGTGTTTTTGAGCCCGACATGTGTCGAACAATTGAGAGCGACTTTCCCAAAGGAGAAGTTTTTGGTTAGCAAAAAGAACAATAAGACATACATGGTTCTTGAGCAGAGTGCAAGTGGAGAAGATGCATTAAGGGGGTGGTTGGTTGCTGCCTTTGCTTGGGAGATGGAGAGGTCTGGTGTTGGTTGGAGGGATACAGTTCTGAGCGAAGCTTATGAGAAAATGGAGAAGATATTCCCCATGTTTGTGTCAGAAATTAGGAATAGAGGGTGGTATACGGATCAATTTTTGGACGGAAATGGTAGTCGCATTGCTTATGCAAATTTTCAATAGCTGCTAAGTGTCATATTGCTGAAGGAAGAGCTCTCGGATTACGACGGCAATGTTTTTTAACTACAAATTTTCACAGTTACAAGGAGGAACTAACGAATTTGTTTCCATTTCTTTACACTATTTGTGGAACATTATTTTTATGTCCATTGTCAGTCACAGCCTATTCGTGTCAGTTACCTTTATCATTGTGTATGTATCATACAGATGGGTGGATGCTTTGTTGGCATCCAAAATACTGATGGTGAGAAGCAAGAATCATACATGAAATGTAAAACAAAATTTCTTTTATTTCTGAAGAGGCTATACTCTTTGAACTCTGAAGAGTCCATATCATAACAAGGACGAGTTTGGTGTGGCCGGCATCTCTTTCTCTGACAGAGGATTATAGTCGATTCGTTTAGCCGCTGGTGTGACATCTTCTTCTTCTATTTTTTTTTTTTTTTTTTTTTTTTAATCTGTCCGTGTTTGTCTTTTGGAACGAAGCTCTGGTCTCGCACCGTTCGAGGGGGAGATTCTGAATCTGCACGATAAACATCGCAGGTGATGGAAAAGTCTAGAGAGTGACGTAAGCGATCGCGGTGAAAAAGTAAATTGTGTGTGAAGAGTATTTGCGGTTCTGTTAATTTCCAAGTTTTAGCGAATCACGGCTTCTAGAGGGAGGAACTAAAGTGGCTTTCATTAAGTACTTACCAGATGTCTTTACAGTCAAAAACTCAACATAAAGACCAGCAAAATTTGCCGTGAATCAGAATCGGTGGCTGGAAGGTAAAAGAAAAGAACGTATATAAAATTCGAGCAAATTACCGTGATTAGCACGGTATACCGCATGGTGCATCTTTTCCAAAAATTTTGAAAAACTATCTTCACTGACCTGTGTCAAATTATACTGTTAAATCTCTTTGGTAAAATCGATACTCTTGTAATAGCATGTTGTGACAGTGCAACAACAAAGAGTGCGGCAATATTGCAACAAAAAAAATTGCTTGCTTTGTTAGGGATAAAAAGACTTTTTATTTTTGGAAAAAGTTCTTATATAGATCTACAAGATTAAAAAAAACAAAAAACTAAAATTAACTCAAACTCTAACAAATAAGGTAAGAAATAATTCTAACAATCTTTTACTTTATTCAAACTCTTACATATGAGATAAGAAATAACCCTAATATTCTCCTTCTTGATTCAAAATCTCATACAAAGGCAAAAACAAAAACAAAATCAAAACTACTTCCAAATTCTATAGCTATTCCTTGTTCTTGGCACAAGGTGACAAGGAGCACACTAAATGTACCCTGAAGACTTTAATGCCCAAATATGGGTGACTTAACTTTTTAGTTGGATAAAATAATTATTATATACACCTACCACAGTACAAAATATGAAATACCAAACCTTGTTGTGTTGTCAAATATGAATTGATCCAAATGTAGCATAAACCAAGTGGAAACATGACTCAAAACAACACAATTGGAAGAAAAATTAATGGGCCACTAAACCTCCTTAAAGCCAAAAAAAAAAACTCTAATCAAGAGAAAGTATCACTAACAAAAAAAATACTCCAATGTATAGAAACAATCCCAAAAACAATCCATGGATTAGACAAAAAAGTGGCAATTATAGCAATAGCAAATCCAATTCGCATAATAACAAGCAACACTATGCAATAACAAGAGAGTTTAATCATATATAGTAGTAAGCAATCAAAGGAAGGAGCAACATAAACAGTAGAGGACAAATCAATACATATGTTGCATAACAGTTCAATAGATCCAATTTTCAACAAAACTTCAAAAGAGTAGAAATTTGAGAAGGACCAACAAAAGAGAGATTTTTCTTGACATCACCTCATGACATGTGTGAAACACATCTTGGGGGCGACGGTTAGGTCTCATATTTGAAAAACCTAGATTTTAATGCAACGTTAGGATAAACAGACTTTTTATTTTAAAAGGAAGCATATAAAATTACAAATATCTCAATTCTTATATATAACTAAGCTTAAGAGATAGCACTAAGCTAAAAAATTAGAAGTAACTAAGATTCTAATTAATAAGGTAAGAGATAATTGTATATATATATATAAAACAAGATATTGTTAAAATTATCTCTTAACTTATCTGCAAGAATTTGAGTCAAACAACAATTATCTTTTACCTTATTAATTAGAATCTTAGTTACTTCTAATTTATATATATATATATATATATATATATATATGAGATAAAAGATAATCTAACAATTCTGATTGGTTACAACCTTTTATTTGAAACTATTGTAAAAATTGAACTAACCAACGTGACATTTAGATTATTTGACTAAATAACAAAACTTAACTCCCACGAATTATGTGTTATATAGATTATCCGTGTGTTTTCCAAGATTTGATACATAATCTCAAATTTACCTATGTTATTAGATAGCTCGACTCCCCCTTTGAAAAAGAGGCATATGCGTTCCTTACATGTGGTATATGCTTTAGGCCGATGCTGAGGGTAGTTTCCAAGTGCGAGTCGTCGCATTAATTGTTAGCAGAAGACCAAGCTCGATGGCGAAGCGCACATCGCAGTGAGGAGATGACAAAGGTCAGGTCCGAAGAGTCGAGTTAAAAGACTGAGCACAACTGACCTAACAAGTTACTACTAATGATCGAAAGGTCTAGGCACGGGAACAGCGAGAAAAATTGTCAAACGAGTGGACATCAGCAGCACACCAAAAGCTAGCTTTATGTGCATTCAAGGGTAGACACATGTTGAAGCTTTCTCAAGTCAAAGGAAACCATCTACAAGAAAAGTTGGCACTTCTTTTGAAACCAACGAGAAATGCGTACTTGATGGCATCTGCTAGGTGACGAATCAGTGGAATGACATCGACCAACTGAGAAAATTAGGAATGGTAAACTTGGGTGTGACACCAGGAACAACATTTTTTTTTTAGAAAATTTGATGGCCAGCAAGATATATATAAGTCAAAACTTTCATTAATATAGAAATATAAAAAAAAATACTTGATTTAGATGTCTCAAGTTCACCGACTCACTAGTAAACCTGAAAAAGACATAAGTTAGATTAAGAATTAGAAAACAATCGGAAGAAGAATTTAATGTGTGTTAGTCAAATTAATATGTACATCTAGTTTTGTAACTGCCCATTCTCTTGATCTGTCACTTTTTTCAAGAGATCAAGGTATTTTTGAGAGAGAGTTTTTCCGTCCTTCTAGTGTGGGTGTAGCATGTCTAAAGACAAACTCATTTCGAGTTTTCCAGGTTGACCAAAGGCTTGCAACTAAAATTGCATGCCACACTGCTATGCCCATTTCCATGGGGACAACAATTGCTATGACACTGTAAATTATGATTTCTCATTTTTTAATATTTTTTTACACTCATTCATAATTTATTTAATAGAGATATTATAGTCTACCATAATTATTTTTTCTCCCATATTATGCCATCTTAATTCTCATATGCAAAAAACTATGCTTATGCTGTGAAACAAAGGATACATAAACCGGCGAGGAATGGATCAAGGCTAAATCCTTCGCCAGGTAAGAATGTACGCTATGAGGAGCATTTACACCATTTCAGCTTAATTAAACTTACTTAATTGCCTCAAAAAGAGCCCTTAATTAAAATTACTGAAGAGCGGCATAATGAGCGTCACTCGTGTGATATCGAACGATCGACAGGTAAACGGATAAAGAGGTATGCGAGACCACCATGCATGTTGGAAAATAATATTAAGGATAAGCGTGACCCTATCCAAATATAATAGATAAAGACATATGATCTATTTTCTTAAATCACGCGATGTATAAATATGTAACCTGGTTCGTGCTACAGTACAAATGATATATTATATATATATATCAACCCCCAATTTAAAAATTCTTTTCACGTGGGTGCATGAACTGAACTAAAGTATCTGGGCTGCGATCTCCAATTATATTAACGCCCCAAAGCACAAGGCATTTCGCACGAGGAAATACGCCTGCATTTCTTTAATCCTATGCTCTAGCTCTTCTTTTAGCCCATGGACGTCCAAACTGATCCAAAACGTCGGTAAGCTACATGTGTGTAAGTAAAGATTCAGCACACTCGCTTTTCACATTTCAAACAAGAAAAAGAGAACATTAAAAAAAATTGTATTTCCATGATAACGCATGACGAATGGACGACGACATGCATGCGAATGTTTGGAGCGATGGTACGCTCGGGCCGACGTTGTTCGAAAACAACGCGGCACACGTACGGCGGTCGCTGCTCCCCAAGGAAATCCCGCTCGCCCGCGCATGGACTCCTCTGTATGAACACATCCTAATTCGCTTTCGTCTAACAAGTGACAACGTTTGTTTAGTTACGTTGTTGCTAAATTGCGAATTAACTATTGCACACCTGACTGCGTGCACGATTCTAACTGATGACCACGTGAGGGAGATAAAAGTCTCGCCACGAGAGGGTCATCTACATTGGAATGTCGATAATTCTTTAAAAAAAATTGAACTAGGTAATTAGAGCAAATTTGACCAGTTGGTGAGCCAGATGCTGTGTGACACACGGCTACTTTTTCTGCTACTGTAGATGACTATAGGTGGACTCTTCATACACCGGACCCATTTGTCGGTGATGGGGGCATGTTTGAGTTGGATGTGAAGGCCAAAAACTACATTTTCTCACGCTAGGAAAAAAATTCAATAGAAAAGGTTTCATGTGAGGTCTCTCTTTTTTAAGCCAACTCTAATTAGCCACTCAAAAATATTTTTAACGCTTGTGTGAGCAGTGGAACCCACCTTTGTAGCCCTCGCATTGAGTAGTGGTGGCATCTTAATTTTGGATTGCTCCCAGCCGCGTTTACAAACACGAAGACCTTTATAACTTGTGCACATTGTTATTGGTCTTGGGTTTTAAGTGTTGAACTATCATATAGTTCTCCAATCTATAATATTTTATTGGTCAATTTGTTAGTCATATATATATATATATATATATATATATATATATATATATATATAAACACTATTCTATACCCACCCTAGAATAATTATCCGTCCGATCTAACTTTCTAGAATAAAGTACAACCGTTGGATAGAGATAGCTGTTATCCTTTGTTTAAAAGAATTTAACTCGTTTTATTCCATAACAACAGTAAATATTTGAAATATTTTATTGTTACTGATCGATATCCGCATCAACCGCCTCTTCATCTTCTTTACTATGTTCCCACGTCTTGTTCACATCCAGTAAATTTATTGACAAAAATATATAATATATATCTATAGTATATGACCAGTAAATTTATATTACACGACCAGTAAATTTACTGACAAAAATCTATGATATATAATCTATAGTATGTGACCAGTAAATTTACTAGTCATAAACTATACATTTACTAGTCCGTTTAGTAAATTTGTAGTATACGACCAATAAATTTATATTACGCGACCAATAAATTCACTAACAAAAATCTATAATATAATCTATAGTATATGACTAGTAAATTTATTAGTCATATAATATACATTTACTGGTCCGTCTAGTAAATCTGTAGTATATGACCAATAAATTTATATTATGCGACCAGTAAATTTAGTGACTAATATGAATTCGATTCTTATTTTTTAGTCGGTTCCTATTTTTTAGGGATAATGTGCGGTTGTAACAAATCGTGATGTAGGTTCCTATATTTTAGAATAATGGAGCCGTTTATGGTAGTTATTACTGTCAATAAGATTCTAATCTTGATGCATGATCAAACAATATAGAATATGAGTATAGAATAGTTATTCTAAGAATATGTATATATATATATATATATATAGACCAAAGAGGTGATATCCAGTGTGAAGAGCGGATTGACGACGGCGATCGTGATGGCTGAAAACACCACCTATTTTCGCATAAACTTGTGCATTTTCTTGCATGTGTTGATATTGATATATATATATACACGTATCCATTTGTTTGTTTGGACGCTTTTCTTTAATCGCAGTAGTGTGTCGATTGCTCACCTCTTGAGATAATTTTAAGTGTAGAAAGCAGGAGGGCAGTGTCAAAATTTTCAGCTTCTGATGTATAACAAAGATTGGTTTCATTGTCAAACTATCTTAATAGTAGAACTGTGCTTTAGTTGGCATCTACTTGACAGGTTTCAATAATTTATAATAGACAAAATTACATTAGTGGAGCCACCTTTACTATGCGAGTTTATCTAGTCAAATCTTTTGGCCGAAGTTTAATTGCTTCGTCCCCACTACCTTCCACTAATATAATCTCATAAGGTTCTTTCCAACCCACCGGCGTTTCGCTTGGCACTTCAACAGAATATTCTCCAGCATATTCTGTGCCACGCGAAGCACCATCTGAAGTACCACCCTTCTCCAACCCACCGGCGCTTCGCTTGTCGCTTCGCGTGGGGCCCGCACATACATTATTTATTACACATTAACAAATTGATAAAATAAAATTCAGATAATTCGAAGACAACAAATTAAAATAAAATTGTTGTAAATAACAAAAAAAATTTTAAATTATTTTTATTTAAATGGCACACGAGAAAAAACATGACATATACTAAATTAAAATTCGGCAACAGTCGACCGTTAACAACCGCACAAACAACTACTCATCGGTACCGTCGGCCCCGAAACGCTGCCAAATGTGCTCGATAAGATCCCGTTTCAGTTGCCGATGTGTTGGGCGAGCACGGATCGCATTATTTCGATCTAGCATATGTTCAAAAATTGGCGGAGCACTGCTGTGGACAGTAGGCGGTGTTACGGTTGATGTGCCTTGAGTATCGTACAATTGAGTGATCGGGTCATGAGAGTGCCGCTCATCCTCGATTATCATGTTATGGAGGATGACATACGCTTTCATGATATTGGCAAGAGTTGATCGTTGCCAAAATCGAGCGTGGCCGCGGACAATAGCAAATCGAGCTTGCAACACCCCAAACGCTCGCTCCACATCTTTTCTTGCCCCTTCTTGATGTTGTGCAAATAATTTGAGTTTGTTCGTTTGGGGCAAGGATGCGGTCTTCACGAAGACAGCCCACTCGAGGTAAATACCATCGGCCAGGTAGTACCCCATATTGTACTCTGTCCCATTAACAGAGTACTGAACCGTAGGAGCTTGACCGCGCAACACATCAGTGAAAAGGGGGGATTGGTTAAGCACGTTGATGTCGTTGTTGGATCCGGCGACACCAAAGAAGGCATGCCATATCCACAAGTCTCTGGATGCAACCGCTTCAAGTATTATTGTAGGGACTCCTTGATCACTACGGGTGAATTGGCCCCTCCATGCAACTGGGCAATTGCGCCATTCCCAGTGCATGCAATCGATGCTTCCCAGCATCCCTGGGAAACCTCGGTCCTCTCCTTCCTGGAGCAGACGCTGGAGGTCTTCGATAGTAGGTTTACGGAGATATTCCTCCGCGAACCGATCAATGATTCCTTCGACGAAATTCTCCAGGCACCGAATGGCCGTCGACTCTCCGATGCGTACGTACTCGTCGACAGCATCGGCGGGCGAGCCGTACGACAACATGCGCAAAGCTGCAGTGCACTTCTGCAATGGAGATAGCCCCTTCCGGTTGAGGGCATCTCTCCTCTCAGTGAAGTACGGGGACCACTCCCCTAGAGCTTCGACGATTCGCAGAAAGAGGGGTCTCCCCATGTGGAATCTTCTACGAAACAAGTACCCGGGGTAGACCGGAACATCGGCGAAGTAGTCCGCGACTAGTCGGTTATGACCGTCTTCGCGATCTCTTTCGATGTACCTTCTGCTACTTCGTCGACGGTGGTGCGAGGTACAGGCACCAATGCTGGCTTCAACATCATGAAGAGCGTGATGCATAAGGGGTTCGACCGTTAGACAAGTTTGTGCTAACCCCGCCGCGAACTCTTCCATTTGGTCGATGCCTTCGTCCTCACCACTACTTGTGGTTGAGCTGGACGACATTTTTTTGGGGTTGGTTGTGAAGTTGAGATCACCAAGAGCGGAGGCCTCGGTTGTGAAGTTGAGATAACTGAGTTGTGAAGATGAGGGCATGGAGGGGTCCAAATATATAGGGGTGTAAAATCCGAAGGCATCGAGTAGATGTCTCAGCTCCAACGGCTAAAATCCAAAAGTACCGATCACATGCGTCAGCTCCAACGGCTAAAATCCAAAGGCATCGATCAGATGTGTCAGCTCCAACGGTTAAAATCCAAAGGCATCGAACAGATGTGTCAGCTCCAACGGCTATAATCTAAAAGTATCGATCACATACCACAGTACAAACAAGTGAATCCAAAACCACTTAAATTAATAGTGCGAGTACAAATTTTTAAATGAAAAATATAATATTCAGTCTACTATTTGTTTTTCAGATCGTTAAGCTGCTCGTTGATGTATTCTATTGCAGCCTCATGCGTCGCCTTACGGTTCTCCGATAAATGGGATGTATCCATCCCAAGTAGCTTTGTCAACGACTTCATCAATGAAGCCTTCTCTTTGCTTCTGGCCATCCCCTACAATTTATCGGCTACAGCAAGGGCTTTGTCTGCCATAGTATTAAGCTCGGCGTTAGCTTTGTCGATGCGCTCTAGGGTCTCCTCGCGCGCCGATGATATTCCGCCTAGTTTGCTCTTACCCTTCCGCTTTGCCGCGTCTCGCCCTTTAGGTCGTGGAAGCTCGACGGGGTCATCGTCGTTGTTCGACGACGACGTGTGGGCACCTTCTTCGTTGAGGCGAGCTCTTTTGGAAGAATCCAAGTAGCTTTGGCACCATTTCGGTTGAGCACATACGGCTCTCCACCAGTGCTCCATGATGAAGGCCTGACCCACCTCCTGCCTGTACATGTCGCATGCTTGCGACATCAATTGGTCGTCTGAACGACCACTAGCATAGGCATCGCGCAACCTGTAGTAGATACCATTGAACTGAACAATTTTTTTATTGCTCTTTTACCAATGGTCTTTGCAGTGCCTGAGATCTCGTCTGCGATCAGGCGGACTGCTCTCGTTGTACTCGGCAACCACCTTTGACCAGTACTCGTCGCATTTTTTATTGTTCCCATCGACCGGGTCGAGGGGGTTATTCAACCATGCACTGATCTGGAGCACGTAAAATCCAAATTTAATAACAAAGTCTGCGATAGCGGAATTTAGTAGTTAAATGAGCACTCACAAGTCGCATGTCGTCATTAACAGACTAGAGCATTCGTTTACGTTGTGCCCCAGCCCTTCGTTCGCCTTTGCCAGCGCTGTCGTCGGCCTCAATCACTCCCGGGGCCAAGCTATGCGGAGTCCCGGTATCCGATACGGACGTGGACTGGGAATTTTTGCTCGGTGGTTGAGGAGGCGACATTCCTGCAGACATGGTCGGAGCTCCAACGTAATGAGGATTTTGGCCGTAAGGGCCGTCGGGGATTGCACGTACGGATGTGCATATGGATGTGGTTGGCCGTATGGAGGGGGTGCAGCGTACGGTGGATAGCACATCGGGTATGGTGGGGGAGGAGGCTGAAAACTAGGCGGATTTTGACTGTTTGGCGCTTGGGAGTTCTCCTCATCTAAATTTGGTTAGCCAAACCAATTAACATAACTGCCGGGGGGATTATTGGCCATTGGAAATTTTTTCGGAAAATACTGGATGTACAGGAGAGTGCAAAGTTTGTGAGTTTTGGTGTGCTTGAGGGTAAATGAGCTGAAAATTGGGCATATATATAGGCAGGGGGTCACACAAATTTTCAGGAATTTTTTGCAATTTTTTTGGAATTTTTTGGATTTTTTATGAATTTTTAACCTCAGAAATGAATAAAATAACTCAAACGGCTATTTTTTAAGTTACTGACAGGTGGAACCGAGGACACGAAATCTTCGAACGGCTATTTTTCCCCGAAACCGGCACTGACATGCGGGCCCTCTACACACGCGGGCCCCCTTGACAGCGACCCAGCACGCGCACGCGCGCGAAACGCGTTCACACCAGCCCACGCGTTTTATGGGGCCCACCGCGCCTCGTCCCGCACCTCCACACCGCACACACATTCACTGTCACGTGGCCCCGAGATGCATTTGGGCCCACCTGTCAGTACGATTTCACGGGAGGGTACGAAGCCACCGTTTCTCGCGCCGTGGGCCCCGCAAACCGCGTGACGATGCGTCCCCGCGTGCTCCAACGCTGCCGCTTCGCCCAATCACGCGTCGCGGGCCCCACCTGTCAGAGCGTCACCGTTGCAGCTTCGCCTGGCGTCGTCTCTCTTCTCGCGTGATTTTTTAATTAATTTTTTCCGGTGGGACCCACTTGTCAGGGCGTCGAGGCGCCGGCGTTGGAGAGAGCCTAAGTAAAATTCCTACTGATGTATGAACTCAAATCAACAAGACTCACTGACTTGCATATGTAATAGTTCATCCGATCATTGTCCTTCATTAGCTGATTCAAAAATTCTTATTTGCGGAGTCAATTGTATCGTTGATATGTTTATTGGGATGAATTCTCTTAACATCTTTGTAATTCTATAGATTTTTAGTGAAATCTTATACATAATGGACTTTTTTTTTAAAAAAACTAACCCCACTCCTGCTACTGTGGATCCATTGTTAGTCAAATTTCAAGTAGAATAATATTGATCTAGACAAAAATAGCTATATCAATATTTGACATATTTGTCTTCAACTTATTACTTTCTCTTTGAGGTAGCTAGGGAAATATATTAATTGTTGCCAACATTAAACAAAGATATTTTCGAGAAAAAGTTACCTGGAAAGTATAAACAAAACGTTTATGAAACTCAAAACTCCTTTGCTGAATGACGAATATTTTGGGACTAAAGGTAGCAGTTGCGGATCCAGAACTCAAACCCTATGGGTCAGCCATAACTTGTTTTTTAAAATTTGTATATTGAAGTGAGTTCAACTCCTTCAAAATTTTTAGATTTTTATGAACTTTAACACAAATATTAATAGAACTTAAACTATTTTAAAATAATGTGGACTCAATTGACACCACATATTATAATGTCCATCCACCACTGAGTAGTACAATGTTAATATGTATATAAGAATCTCATGCAAACATTTGTCAAGCCAAAATGAGTTTATATTAAAACAACAAATATCTCAAAATGCAACATGAAATGATCAATCGACATGCCACTTGGAATTAACTACGAAAACGTCAAAGGATGAAGGCCATTGCTGGAGACTAATCTTCACTCCTGTTAAGATGTATGAACAAATCGAACACGCACTAGTCACACATATTTGAATGACCAGCTCGGCAACGACCAAATAACAAGGTTTTTAAAATTTTAATAGATATTTTTAGTGTTTGTTTTGGCCAATAAAAGCGGCACTTGGGTCGTCAGGGCCCACGTGTGAATAATCGTTGACCATTTGACCATAGGTGAAGCAATTGCTCTCTGACCAATCTTAAAACACACATGTAGTAAAGAAATTTACGGTTATGCTTAATTAAATATTCTAATTTCTTCAGCCGGGGGTTTTAAACTTCTCATGTGATTTTTAGTCGGAGTACGAATCATATTCATGCATGACAATGAGATATCTGTCCTCTTCAACTATTATTAGGTTACACAATCTTACCAATACACTCGCAACTACGTAGAATGTACTTGGATACAGGTTTTTGTGCACCATATTAAATGTAAGGCATAATACTAATGTGCCATTGTTTGATCTCTGAAGACCTTTTTTTGTTTTGTAACTTTTTTTGTTTAGTTATTTGTATACTTACAAATTGGGTCATGCTGGACCGACACGACACAGACTCATCGGGACGGTTGCTTGGGTTGAGTCGGGTCGTGCGGCACTCTGTGCCAGGCAGCACCGGCCTAGTAGCCCGGTGGATAGGTCCAGCACGACACGATAGCCCGCGGGGCGCATTTCATATTGGGTCGGCACTGGCACGACCCATTTCAAATTTTAAAATTAGTTTTAAATTTTAATGTATTAAAATTAGTGGTGGTCGTCTCTCGTCTGGTCAAGGTCGTTGACGAGGATCATGATCGTCGCAGTGGTCGTTGCGTGGTGAGGCCGCGCTGTGTGGAGTGGGAACGGCAGTAAATCACCGGCGAGCAAGCAAGATCTACGACGTGTGAGGCTATTCGCCGGCGGTGAGAGAAGATAAGAAGAAGGAGGAGACGGCAGCGCTAGCAAAGAAGGGGCCGGCGACGTCCTCAAATTATAGTCTGGACACGGGGTGCTTAAGGGTGGAGCGGTGGGAGAGGCGTCGCCGTCCGAAAGCCTGGTGCCAGCGACGAAGAGGACGAAGAAGGCGGCTCGGGTGGACCAGATCCGATGGATCTAGCAACGAGCAACACAGCATGTGGCCCAGATCTGCATGGTGCGGTGCAAGATCGCAAGATCTACGGCGTGTGAGGCGCGACAAAGCTGTGACGCTTTGACGAAGGCAGCAGAGGGGGACTGAGGAAAACGAAGGCACATAGAGAAGGGCATGTTAATGGGCCGCGTCGTGCCATGCTAGTCCGGGCCGCACCATGTCGTGTGCCCATCTGGCCAAATTTTGCGGCCTGGCACGGCCCGTTAGGGTTTTGTGTCGAGTCGTGCCATGTGTCAGATCAAAATTGCGTTCCTCGGCCCGTCCTAGAAATGGCCAAGCCCAACTTAGATGTCTAGTTATTTGTGGAGGTAATTGGTCTTGCATGAGTCGAATTTGTCTCAAATGAGACAAGCGTGCATAGTTAGGATGAGGGAATACAATTATGCGCTGTTCTGTTGTTTGCATGAGTTGATGTAGATTAAGATTAGATGTTGTATAGATAGTTGTGTGAATTATATATGCAAGTGATGATAATATATGAGGCTTAAATAATATTATTATAATTATAATTTTGTTTTTATTACATTTAAAAACAATTAATATACCTTAATGATATTTCATCCACCTTATCTATGCTAAAAATCTTTAATAATCATTAATCACTCTTTTAATAATGTCAATGAATTGACCTAACCCTATAGGAGATTCAATTGAAGCTCTCCTAGACATATGACTCAACTCCAGCATTTTACGTCATCCAATTATATAATTCTGCCAATCAAACCTCCATCTAGCTCATCAAAAAAATCCTGCGTAGATGGGCTTAGGCAGATCAACCCCTATGTCTCTCTTTCCGTGTAGGCTTTCACCTGAGTCGTTTTCCCATGTATCAGCAAACGGGACGTGGAACTTTCAGAACAGCTTGCAGCTGAAGCAAATGAAAGCTTCTTCGGCAATTGAGTCCAAGGACATGAGTTGCCTATGTTTCCCATCGTTGAGTACCATGCACGAGTACGCGTGGTGAACGCACACGTGTATGGCACAGTAGTATCAGACTATTAGGTAAGAACACATTAACTTTACTTGACTCTTTTTTTTTTCAGTACTTCCTACGTCGGCTTATTGCTGAATCAATGCAACGCCGGACTTTCGAAGTACACACGAGACAAGGTTCCTGATTTGGTTGTTTTCACGAAAAGATCTCTTTTGAAAACTAGTTTTCATTATAAGTAAATTAAATTAGTAGATTTGGTCGAGAAATTGCATGGGAAAAGGAGAGGAATTGAGTCCCTATCTAGCAGTATGATGCGTTTTTCCATGAGAGGACAAAATAGATTTTTGTTTCCTCTTTGCACCAAACAAATTTAGTTTGCGGTTTCAGGTATAGCACCACACAGGCGAATGGAGTTTAGATCCTATACTCAACTATATTAGCTACAGTGCTCCTATTGCAGCATCAACAAGAAAGAAACTTGTAATTCTAAGAAGTATCAAAAGCGAAACAATATTATCGAGAGAAGTGGGAATTTGTAATTGTTATGGTAGATGGTATGTTACGGTGATGAACTATGTATCCCATATGCTGCAGAAAATCCCGTAAAAGAAACTGAGCCATATTATCCAAATAAAATGACATAACTTTAGGACATTGAGGGCAGGACACGCAAGACGGGTGCATGATTGCACTATTTTGTATAAGGAATAATAGAGTCGATTCCACCAATCTTGTGGTGCTGACATTAAAGTTAGATTGTCTCGTAGAAAGATGGCCTCCGTCAAGCAGATTCGTTATGGTAACACAGCAATCTAAAGTTCCTTTAGGCTATCTTCAACCCACCGACGTTTCACTTGGCGTTTCAACAGAATATTCTCCAGTATATTCTGTGCCACGTATGCGAAGCATCATCTGAAGCACCACCCTTCTCCAACCCACCGGCGCTTCGCTTGGCGCTTCGCGAGGCACCATCTGAAGCACTACCCTTCTCCAACCCACCGGCGCTTCGCTTGGCACTTCGCGTGGGGTCCGCACATACATTATTTATTACACATTAACAAATTGATAAAATAAAATTCAGATAATTCGAAGACAACAAATTAAAATAAAATTGTTGTAAATAACAAAAAACATTTAAAATTATTTTTATTTAAATGGCACACGAGAAAAAATATGACATACACTAAATTAAAATTCGGCAACAGTCGGCCCTAACAACCGCACAAACAACTACTCATCGGTACCGCCGGCCCCGAAACGCTGCCAGATGTGCTCGATAAGATCCCGTTTCAGTTGCCGATGTGTTGGGCGAGCACGGATCGCATCATTTCGATCTAGCATATGTTCAAAAATTGACGGAGCACTGCTGTGGATAGTAGGCGGTGTTACGGTTGATGTGCCTTGAGTATCGTACAATTGAGTGATCGCGTCATGAGATTGCCGCTCATCCTCGATTATCATGTTATGGAGGATGACACACGCTTTCATGATATTGGCAAGAGTTGATCGTTGCCAAAATCGAGCGGGGCCGCGGACAATAGCAAATCGAGCTTGCAACACCCCAAACGCTCGCTCCACATCTTTTCTTGCCCCTTCTTGATGTTGTGCAAATAACTTGAGTTTGTTCGTTTGGGGCAAGGGTACAGTCTTCACGAAGACAGCCCACTCGGGGTAAATACCATCGGCCAGGTAGTACCCCATATTGTACTCTGTCCCATTAACAGAGTACTGAACCGTAGGAACTTGACCGCGCAACACATCAGTGAAAAGGGATCCAAAACTACTTAAATTAATAGTGCGAGTACAAATGTTTAAATGAAAAGTACAATGTTTGGTCTACTATTTGTTTTTCAGATTGTTAAGCTGCTCGTTGATATATTCTATTGCAGCCTCATGCGTCGCCTTACGGTTCTCCGATAAATGGGATGTATCCATCCCAAGTAGCTTCGTCAACGACTTCATCAATGAAGCCTTCTCCTTGCTTCTGGCCATCCCTTGCAATTTATCGGCTACAGCAAGGGCTTTGTCGGCCATAGTATTAAGCTCGGCGTTGGCTTTGTCGATGCGCTCTAGGGTCTCCTCGCGCGCCGATGATGTTCCGCCTAGTTTGCTCTTACCCTTCCGCTTTGCCGCGTCTCGCCCTATAGGTCGTGGAAGCTCGACGGAGTCATCGTTGTTGTTCGACGACGACGTGTGAGCACCTTCTTCGTTGAGGCGAGCTCTTTTGGAAGAATCCAAGTAGCTTCGGCACCATTTCGGTTGACCACATATGGCTCTCCACCAGTGCTCCATGATGAAGGCCTGACCCACCTCTTGCCTGTACATGTCGCGTGCTTGCGACGTCAATTGGTCATCCGAACGACCACTAGCATAGGCATCGCGCAACCTGCAGTAAATACCATTGAATTGAACAATTTTTTTATTGCTCTTTTGCCAATGGTCTTTGCAGTGCCTGAGATCTCGTCTGCGATCAGGCGGACTGCTCTCGTTGTACTCGGCAACCACCTTTGACCAGTACTCGTCACATTTTTTATTGTTCCCATCGACCGGGTCGAGGGAGTTATTCAACCATGCACTGATCTGGAGCATGAAAAATCCAAATTCAATAACAACGTCTACCATAGCAGATTTTAGTAGTTAGATGAGCACTCACAAGTCGCATGTCGTCCTGTTGGGAGCAGAGCATTCGTTTACGCTGTGCCCCAGACCTTCGTTCGCCTTTGCTAGCGTTGTCCTCGGCCTCGATCACTCCCGGGACCGAGCTATGCGGACTCCCGGTATCCGATACGGACGTGGACTGAGAATTTTTGCTCGGTGGTTGAGGAGGCGAGATTCCTGCAGACATGGTCAGAGCTCCAACGTAATGAGGATTTTGGCCGTAAGGGCCGTAGGGGGATTGCGCGTACGGATGTGCATATGGATGTGGTTGGCCGTATGGAGGGGGTGCAACGTACGGTGGATAGCACATTGGTTATGGTGGGGGAGGAGGCTGAAAACTGGGCGGATTTTGACTGTTTGGCGCTTGGGAGTTCTCCTCATCTAAATTTGGTTAGCCAAACCAATTAACATAACCGCCGGGGGGATTATTGGCCATTGGAAATTTTTTCGGAAAATACTGGGTGAACAGGAGAGTGCAAAGTGTGTGATTTTGGTTTGCTTGAGGCTAAATGAGCTGAAAATTGGGCATATTTATAGGCAGGGGGTCACACAAATTTTCAGGAATTTTTTGCAATTTTTTTGGAATTTTTTGGATTTTTTAATGAATTTTTAACCTCAGAAATGAATAAATTAAACTCCAACGGCTATTTTTAAACGGTTTAATTTAAACGGCTAATTTTTAAGTCACTGACAGGTGGGACCGAGGGCAGCAAATATTCAAACAGCTAATTTTCCCAACCCCACCTCGAAGCAGACACTGACATGCGGGCCCTCTACACACACTGGCCCACCTGACAGTGACACAGCACGCGCACGCGCGCGAAACGCGTTCACACCAGCCACGCGTTTTGTGGGGCCCACAGCGCCTCGTCCCGCACATCTGCACCGCACACACAGTCACTGTCTTGTGGCCCCGAGATGAATTTGGGCCTACCTGTCAGCATTATTTCTCGGGAGGGTATAAACTCAGGGTTTCTCGCGCTGTGGGCCCCACAAACCGCGTGACGAAGCGTGCACGTGTGCTCCAACGCTGCTGCTTCGCCGAATCAACGCGTCGCGGGCCCCACCTGTCAGAGCTTCACCGTTGCTGCTTCCTCGGGCGTCGTCTCTCTCCTCTCGCGATTATTTAATTAGTTTTTTCCGGTGGGGCCCACCTGTCAGCGCGTCGAGGATGCGGCGTTGGAGAGAGCCTTACCTATGCTAGGAGACAAAAAAAAAATTTAGGCATCAGTTTACGGATCACATCAGGTGTCAACCTTACTTAAAATGAGAGAATCGAACTTCTATATGAATCATATAATTATTATACAAAGAATAATAATCTATTTAGTGTTATTAGTTTCTCTTAGAAAACTAACATTACTAACATATCAAAAGAATCCAACAATATTAGTGTCTCATAAAATAAATTTGATATACGTGTGATCAGATTCCACAATGATCAGACAGTTTGGATCATAACCTCGCATTCTCTTATTCTAAGAGGAATTTTCACTACATAATTTATTTTTATGCTGTGTTTGCTTGAATTTCAACTTAAATATAAAATCATAAGCTAAAGTTAGGATTTATTTAATTATTTTAAAAGGAATTTGCAACCCTTAGTAAGCTGACAGAGTGTTTGATTGAATTTCAAATTTAACTTATAGATTAAAATTGTGGTCAAACACCTAACTAAGGGTGAAAACCGATCGGCGGATAGTGTTTGATATCCTTATCCTTTTTTTTCCCTTGGATACAAGTATGGATCCGGATACTAACGAATAAAGAACCGGATATTACGGATCCAAATACATACTGGATACGAGCCGAGTACAGATATGGCCACAAATAGATAATCGAAGATCATACGCCATAAAATTCTAATAATAAATGCTTGTTTCTTTGTTTTTATATGTTATTTTTATGAACAATAATCATTTGTGGTACTATACCATATCATAAAAGAGACTTATTATGGATTATAAAGCTCATTTAGGAGAGAAAACAAGAAAATAAATCTCTTCATTAGCATGCAAGTAATATTTGAGAGAGAAAGTTAACATTAGATATATTATATAATCAATTCATGAGCAATCCATTAATGTTTGATCATAGATAAATTATAATCAGGTATCCATTTTTTTTGTCCTAATATTTTGTGTCCAGATATCCAGATCTATTAGATATCTTGAGTCTCATTTCCTTATTCTTATCTGTATAAATTTTTCACTTTTACATCAGATCAAGTCTTAAAAATAACAACCCATGGTAATAAATTTGCGATACAGAATCAGATCGGATGGATATTATACACCCTGTATTCATGTTTACACCCAACTTATTTTAGGATTCATGAAAGCATAAGTTTATTTTGAATTAGAAACTCCTAAATAACTTGAAACTGATGTAAAAATATTATTAGGTTTATAAATTAAAACTCTAATAAATCATCTTACCAGATAAGTTTAAAATCAGCCCAATAAACCTTAAAACTAGTGGAACATGACTTATTGAGCTTATAATTAGCTTATTAAGCATAAACTCAACTAAACAAACCCTTAATCAAACACAAGCTAATTAGAAAAGCTGCCTGTTGAAATGTTCAGCGACGCCTCGATCGACAACGTGCCGGAGTTACCACAAGCAAAGTGCACTGATTCGATACGGCTAAGACAAACTTGGCCAAAATCGCACTTGATTAGTCCTGGAGATCGTCCAAAATTTCCACTTGATTAGTCTCCAAAGAGAAGTCGTTTACGTGACACATATGACCCTTTTAGGCTAGATGCGGTGCACTTCTTCAGTCTGCCACTTCTTTGTCAATTTTCTAATTTCTGTTCATCATGACACACAATCGTGTCATGGATTCGCAACCTCCGAATCGTTAAAAACGACCATCACATATAGTAGCTTGGATTAATAATCTTTTGTGTTCAGTTATGTAGCATTTTTTTTTTGGTATCCTAGTGGCCAGTAAACTGGAAAAGAGGATATCAAAATCATCTTTTTAAGTGATGATGTTGAAATTGTTTCTGAATTTACTGCCATCCTACTAGTTTCTAAATCAAATACTCAACTTGTACTAGTTTTGACCATTGCTGAAAAAATATGGTGAGCACAAGATTAGTTCGTATGAGTTAAGAGTATTTTGTGCTTGGTCCAATGCGAACACCTATCTAGAAAATGCTCAAATGGACCTAGAATATAAACCCACCAATGTAAATAATTTGCTTTCTTACTTTTGTAGCAAAAAATCTTTTTTTTTAGTTAGAAGCCTGGTCTCTGAAGATGCTAAAGAGAAACATCCTTGTTTAAAGAAGAAAGAAAACTTCAACTGTCTCAAATCGGAAACTCTCTTTAAGTACGTCACTTCTCCACTAAAAAAATAAAAAGTTGACCTGGCAAAAAAAAATGTTCTGTCAGTTTTTGGAGATGCAAAAAATTTATCATGGCAACATAATTTTTGAATTTTACCTCGTAGTTTTTGCAAAAAAATCATTCTATATTTGTAGAAATTTACATAAAAATTTATAAAATTCATAAATTTTAAAAGAATTAACCCTACCGTAATATCCAAAATTTAAAAGATAATCTTGTATAATTATAATTTATTATAATAGTAACAAATCTTGAACCGCCATTGTTAGATTATAATTGAGATGACAATCAAATTTCAACCCAGTAACTTGTGGGAAGTGTATTGTAAGAGAGGTCCTCAGCTTTTTGCATGTAAAATAATCTATTTTCTCACACACTTGGCCCCTCAAAACTTACAAAAACACAGCACTTACCCCACCCAACGAAAAATAAAGGAAAGCGAAAGCGAGTGTTCCTTATGTTTTTCCATCTTTGGGGGGGGGCTGGCTTTCGCAGAAGCTGCCCGAATTGACCCTTTGAACCACGTTTTCGGGGCAGCACGATAGCAAGGATAAATACCCGGTGGCCTCTCAACTTCGGTCCTATTCCTTCTGCACGAGGAGTGCTCCCTTGGCCAACGGGCATCACATCAAAAACTCATACATAAACACACACACCACCCCCCAAGAACCCAAGAACTCGAGACAGCAAGCGTGAGATCACCAAGCACCGCTACAAAGGACGACCAGATTGAGCAGACTGCCATCGCAAGAAGAAAGAAAGATACTAAACAATGGGGAGGGCGCCGTGCTGCGAGAAGATGGGCCTGAAGAAGGGGCCATGGACTCCCGAGGAGGACAAGATCCTCGTCGCCCACATCCAGCGCTTCGGCCACGGCAACTGGCGCGCGCTGCCCAAGCAAGCCGGTGAGCACGCGGCTCATGTCTCAGACGCCATCGACGGCGAGATGCCTCAAGACAAGAGAGCTAAATTTTTGTCTCTCCTGTTTCATTGCAGGTCTCTTGCGGTGCGGCAAGAGCTGCCGGCTCCGGTGGATCAACTACCTGCGGCCGGACATCAAGCGCGGCAACTTCACCAAGGACGAGGAGGACACCATCATCCAGCTCCACGAGATGCTTGGCAACAGGTACTTTTTTTTTTTCTTTTGCCTTTACATTGTTATTTGTTTTCTTTTACTGAAATGCGAGCAATGATTGTTGCTTCAAATGCAAATAATGGAGATTTTGATTCCTTTGTTCTTTTTTACCTTTGTCGGGGGAATTTGCTATATTAAATAATCAATTTTAAAGAAAATTCAGAAAATACACCCTTTCATTTTTCTTAGAATGAATTCAAGTTGCGTAGAGAGTCTAATGTCACGGTTGAAGTATTATACATTACACAACAACATCATAGTCGATTGTGTTATTAGATTCTACACCATCATATAAGAAAGATAGAATTGTCACATCAGTAGTCTGATAACGTTATAACTCATGATATTACTAAGATAAGGTCTAACATTATGGGTTATGGTGTTATCTCTTATACTTAATCATTTCAGGCAGATTTTTATAATAAGTAATGGTTATTATTAGAATTATTTTACTTATAGTACTAAATCTCAATAGGTAGTATCATTGATCATAGTGTTTTGTTGGGGTGTTTAACACCACCAACTATAATGTCTACTGATTAAAATCACTAAGTGTAGACATATAAAGTTATTGTCTGCGACGCTAAATCTCATCCAAGTAATGTTATGGAGTGTGATGTTAGACTAAACTGTCTAATCTAATGTCTCAATATGTGATATCACATTGTTTGATCAGTCTGAATCCATCCCATGAAAATAAAGCAGTGTAGAATCTAGTTTTCAATTTTTTGCTTAAAATTGTTTGTTTAATAAAAAAATCCTTTGTCCGGGCTTACTACAATACATTATCCTCGCGGGCCCTCCTATAGGGAAAAGAAATTTACAAGTTTGAGCCACTTGCTAGTTAATTGCATCATAGGTGATGCGCGTGATCTTAGAGATTCCATTTCGTTTGGCTGTTTCAGTGGAGGAGAGATATAGCTCCTTGATTTCAGAAGCATGTGAATCTCGTGAGGAATCACATCTTGCAAAGATAATGTAAAACTTGTCAAACTTCTTCATAAAAAATAAGCAGTGATTAATTCTTGAACTCTGTGTATGTTCAGATGGTCCGCGATTGCCGGCAGGCTGCCGGGGAGGACGGACAACGAGATCAAGAACGTGTGGCACACGCACTTGAAGAAGCGGCTCGCGCCGAAACCCGCCAAGAAAGAGCACGAAACGAAGGCCAAGAGGCACAAAGGGACCGAACAGAGCGCCGCGCCGGTGTCGTCGGAGCGTTCCGTCTCGTCGTCAGTCACCGAGGCGTCGATGACCTCGTCGCTACTAGCTACTAAAGAAGAGAGCTTTACCTCGGAAGAGTTCCAGATCGACGAGAGCTTCTGGTCTGAGACACTGTCGATGCCATTGTACGATTCCGGCGTCCAAATGGAAACCAGCGACCCGTTCGGCTCGGTCCGGCCGCCATCGAGCGCCGACGACATGGATTTCTGGCTCCAAGTGTTCATGGAGGCCGGTGACGTGCAAGATTTGCCGCGGATTTAGAGAGTGCTTATTTTCTTGGCTAATTAGTTGTTCTTTTCTCTCTGTTTCTTGCATTCGGAGGGGACCTAGCTAACGAAGAAGAAGAGTGATCGTGAGGGAAGTCTATCTTCTTTACCTTCGTCACCTTCTTGTATAGAAAGAGAAGAGCCTAGTGATCAGAATCGACATGGATTCCTTGTGAAATTCTTTTGCGCAAAGAGCGAAGCTTTTTTTTTTTCTTTTTTGTACAATGGCGATCTATGAGTCATGGGCTCGTGCTTTGTCTTTGGTTGGTTAAATTCATCTTGTATCATATGTTACTTTGGTTATGTTATGAAACCATATCATTGAAATAGTGTACTCTTCACTGCATGGTTGTCCTAATTGAGATAAAATCATTATATTGGCTCGTATCTCACCTAGAGTTCTAGTCAAATTCTAGTGTGGATCCTAGTTAGTTCTAGTTTCTTGTATTATTTTATATTTTTAGGTTGAAATTATATTAACAGTAGAAGTCTTAATTTTTTTCATAACAAGAATACTAGTAGTAGAAAAGGCACGCCGAAAACATTGCAAATAGGATTGTTTTCCTTTAGTTTACAGTTAAATAGTTACAAGATTAGATCTCGTTGTCTTCTCATCATTTCGTATTGTATTTGTTTGAGTTAGAAAAACTAAAACGAAAAACATGTGCTGCACCTACACTGATTAGCATATCTGTGACCTGGTATTTTTCTATTCCAGCTTGTGCCTTACATCTTTAAGCTGTCGAAACAGTATTTTAACTATATAAAAAACGTCGCATGCATTTGTTTATGCAAGGGTTCAGATACAGCACTATATTGAGATATCTTTTGAACTGTTCTAGATGAGTAGAATACGCTGCTAATTATCACCGACAATTTCAGAAGTATGAGCACCACAACAATCTGCCATTAATAAATAGTTGCACAAAGATCTTTGATCATATAACCACTTCCATTTTAGAGTAAAGAAATTCTTATACTTTTCAAAAGAAGTTGTGAACTCTTCCATGTTGTCAATTCAAACAATTTGCACGAACGAGTGGACCAGTTAGACTGACATATCACATATGGAATTTCAATTTTGGATTGAGGGTCGTGAAAGGCACTTTGTGATGCAACAAGTCTAGCGAATATTTCATATAAAATAACTAGCTCCATTTAGAACAAGAAAATAATATTATTATAAGTATATTACTCGGTGTAACTGTATAAACAGGACGTATCATTATTATAAATAACACAATTAAATTTTATTCAGGTCTAACTAGAACATTAATGTTCTAAGCCTATATTACTATAGATCTTGCTGTTGTCACATCAACATGCGATGTAGTTGACAGGACTACTAGTTCTAGCCTCACTGGTTAGACAACTGTATCGTGATTTTGAGTATGACTCAAATTACATGTCCAACTCCTTAAAAAAGAGTCATTTAGAACTTAATCAGCAACTGAAATGGTAGTCAGCTGATAATAGAAGTAGTTCGATAATGACTCTCAAAGGTTCTTGCTTGAAGTTTTCATCATTTCACGTATTACTCCATCAAAAGGAACCAAAATGAAAAAAGAAAATTCTGGCCGCCGTTTTCTTGCCGTAATTCTCCTGGCAACGTTAGACTAAGTTTCCTAGAACTTTTACTGATACGTATACCATACAGCAATACGTCGACTTTAGAATTATAAATTTGGCCAATCTAGCTTAAATAACGATTTGCCGCAACCTGACCTTGAGCTGCACCAAGAAAAATAACAGAAATACCACACATCGCAAATCTGTATACCAAATTATACTTCACATCTAAAATCAACATCACTGTCCTATGCCAATATATGTGATTTTGGGGCACAGATCTGGGGCATACAGTAATACTAAAAAAAATAAATACTCTTTCAATTGTTCTTTGTTCCTATGCTTTTGCAATGCTGTTTTTGTCCTCATGGTCGTCTACCACTGCAAGTAATTACATATGTGCACTTTTTTTTGTTTCTTAATTCGTCACATATTATAATGGCAATGCATTCATGATTGAATCTAAAAGGCAATATAGGCTTAACAAGCTAGCCTTGTGTAAGATTCTTAATTATTGAACCAGGTAAATTCTTTGATTCAAAATTGGCGATGGATAGATCAGGTTCACTTCACCAATTAACGTTGCCTAACCTATTACCGTAGGTTCTGGTTGAATTCCAATACTAGTGGAGGCCAGTGGCACCTAGGAGTATTAGCACAGTCATGTGTGTATATGCATAATAAAAGTTTATAATTGCATCTGCCGATATAAATTAGGTCTTTTTTCCTTCATAATCCCTTCTCCAAAAAAAGCCACAGTTTAAACCTCAGCAATGTGAACACATAATGTTCCCACGCTTGCTTGTACATAATTAGGAGATTAAAACATATATGTGCACAAAGATTGGTGTTTTAGAAACATGTGTGCAACTAAAATTTTTTTTAATGGCGATGATTAAATTTTAATATGACGAATTGGAAGTCAACAATGGAGGTATACAAATTTCAACCGGGATATATATGACCAACTCCACCAATAAAATATCGGAGGAATATTTATTATTAGGTCAAGAAAATAGGCTCTACTATATTAAAGGGAGGGCAACATTACCACAAAAATAGGCTCTACTATTGGTTCAAAAAGCAATTCAATAATGATTAATTATATTGTTAGAAATAAATACGATAGTAAAGATGGAGGACCTTTGTGATGGTTCATAGTCGAGAGAAGATATACATATTTTCTATCGATTTTCACAAAAGAACCGATAGAAGATATGGTACGACACTAGTATGTATTTACAGTCCTGATGCGCCAACAACGCCTTTTTCATGTAGGTTACGGTGTGCTCTAATTGTTTGTCTAGCAGCGTGTGTGCTATTTCTCTGGATCCATAAAGCCCACCACGTCGCACCCGGTGAATGTCGCCAATTTATACATGCAACTACATGTAAATTATGAGCTATAGTAATCTTCAATAAATTATAACATACAAAGAGTAAGTAAACTCATATGACTGATGTGCGGATGATGGAGATATCCGGCATCTTCAATTAAAATAGGTGGAAGAGATTCTCGTGGTCGACATGAATTACACCTACCTTGTGATGGAAGTGGGCCGCCCTGTACGAAACTTTGAAGCCTGAGTATCGGCTAGACCGGTCAAGGTATCACACCTGCAGCCTTTGACACTTTTTGTTCATATTTTGAAGGCTGCCCTACGACTCGAGTGGATGTCCATTTTTGAAATTGAGCACTTGTTTCTCCTTCGCTTTACCTCCCCTTTTTTACTAAAAAGAGAAGATATGTCTTCTGTGGGGGTGGGGTCACGGGGCCTCTCTTCATTGTTGGGGGTGGGGTTAGTAAGTCTTTAATGGCAATCTTGTCTTTTTTAGTGTTGTGCTTGGGTTCATCAAGGATTGTATTTAAAACTTTCGGCAACATACGAAGACGTTACTTATATGTTGAAAATTAAAAATGTTAGATTCAGTGCGTCAGATTTACCTCTTGGAGCACAATGCAGTCCTTTGACCACTGTACAAACGAAGTTACAGCATCCCGCAAAAGGTGGATGCCTTTTGTTGGGGCAGACACCGGGAATGCGCCGTGGTTCGGTTCGACCATGTCCACCTACACCTTCAGAAAGCCCTTGCTTAGAGCTACACAATGGACCTGTACATCCTCCCCCCATAGATACACGAAGCCGTGTGCAACCACGATAAAGGCTTCGCCTACTTCAACAATAATGCTCCACAACTCTGGACCCTTTGAATTTTGGAACAAATAACAGACATTGGCAATTACAACATTTCAATTATACGTAAAGCATTAATATGATTTGGTTTAAGTAATCCATACCTCGAGTGCATCCATTGGAGACGCGATGACCTTTGAAGAGTTGCTAGTAGGCCTGCCCAACAGGGACTTGATGGGAGCAATAGGGTCAGCACCCTTTGACTGCATGAGAAAGTATAGTCTTAAAAATTTCTCGTTCATCTCAGTGAACTTAGCCTCAAATTGTGAGGCTACATCCACCCTAATCTTCTCGACAATCTCCTCCTCTCTCGCCTTCCAACTCCAACTCCTTTTCCTTGATTTCTCTCTTTCTTCAAAAGCATCCTTCTATGACACCATCGCACCAACTCTCCACGTTCGCTCAGGATGCAGTCATTTTTGGTAGATCTTGAGGACAAAGTTGGATTCTTGTGTTGTGGTTTGGAATTTTGTATTTGTGTGGATGATTGGAAGATTTCTAGCAATGGGAGGAGCAAGAAGAAAGAGGGGAGATGGCCACTGGCGAGATGCAAAGGATAGTTCACCACATCAGTGCAAAACCATGTCACATTATCATCTTAAGTCTAGTTTAAATTTGGAAGAATGATTTTGATTTGATTTAGAAAATAGAAAAACTAATTTGAACCTTTTGAAAATAGAGAAACCAAAATAAGTTTTTTACAAAATATTGAGACCAAAAATATTGTTATAGCATCATATTTTACAGTCTACAGTTGATGTTAATCTGTGAACTGCACGATTAATAATGATGTGCTCATTCCTTCGGTTGTTCCTTTAAAATGCGAGCATTACCTTTTTTTTTTTTAATGTCGGCTTGAAAAAAAAATGTATTTTAGTTTCTCTTTCCTCTTTTTGTGATAGTAATATACAAATTTTTTGTACATTGTCTAACCTATATCAACAATTGGAATTTCATTTTTTGCTCAAACAAAAAATTGTTAATCTAATTCGTATAACTTATTATTAGAGGTTATATACAATGGACATGATTGGTTGCATGCATATAGCTTAACTAAGCTCACTCATGCAGTATCTTTTGTAGAATTGGTGATTAGTTGGGTGGCCCGCATGCTAGAGTCAGGCCCTTGATATGCAGGTGATGGGATCGGGTCAGATTCATCTAATAATATTATTAAAAGAGTGATTAACTCATATTAAAAGTTTTTGGATGAGTTAAGCGGATTAAAGATATATATATATTGAAAATAACAAAATAATAATTCTAATAATATTTTTAAAACTTCGTATTGCCACATCTCATCTCAACCTGCATTTCTCTCATACAATCAATCAAAGAACTCATAGTCACATCGTTTTATCTTATCTTTCTTATTATATAAATTTATCTCATTAAATCAAGTTGAACTCGTGACAAAAACACATCTTATTATTATAACTAGCTATATGCAACTAAACCTGTCATACTCCGCGGGTAGTGACGTACACGCACTTAGTCCCATCGACACAGCTTAGACCAGTTTAACATGTGTCAATATACCAACAAGCCGCCATGTGGGAAGCGTCCAAAACCACTCTTGGCGTGCACGTCCATACATCCAAAGTTGGCCCCATATGCTATGCGTCCGCTCGCTCTGCCCACCGTTGTACAAAGACAACGTTACTCTACTCCATCCATTCATGGCCTTTCTAGGCTAAAAGCTCAATCCGGTACGTACAATCCGTAATGCCACAGTTCGCAATTATTGGTGTGGGCTCAGCCTTAAGACATATACTTGAACTAATGAAATATATATTTAGGTATGCGTGCAAGAACAAGCCATGTTTGCTCCTCCAATTCTGTTGATTGGTCAAACAAATACGTCACAACAAGACAATGGGAAGGAATGAATGAACGAGCTTCCAACTTCCAACTGAGCCCCAATGCCGTAAAAAGACGTGTCATTTTGGTCTCTGGAGACAATCTAGTCCATTAGAATTGGGGTTTCAGGTCAAGGTTGCACGGCTTTCTCTGCAAGATATCGTCAGCTTAGATCTTTGAAATTTCAAATTTTCTTTCTACATAAGTCGCCCACTTCTGCCTCCAGAAAGTACCATCAATTGACCATCAACGTAGGCAAATTCATATCGGAAATTTTCTATTCTTTGGGTGGAGAGAAAGTTCATCCTATTCGTATGATTAGGAGCAAAATTAAGATAGATAATATCTACTTGATCTAATTTTATATCTGTAAAATTCTTAATATGTGTTGTAATTTTAAGATTAGGACGTTATCTGTATCCATATTCAAATCTGATTTTTATATTCTTCCAAATACAGAAAGAGTAATATCTGATTCTATATCCGTATCTGATAGATATCCGCTAAAATGAGAAAATAGATATCTGTTTTGGTCCTCAAACAACATATCTATCATTACTATCAATAAGTCTACATGTTTTTTTATTAAGGTGTTTAGACTTGTCAATAATAACCATAAAGTAAAACAAAGAAATTTATAAATTAATATAAACTCTTCATATTTGAAATTATCTAAATTATAATATGTATTTTTATTATTAATAATATTCAGATTATTTCCGGAATTGTGTTTCGCAACTATTCCATATCCGAATCCATGACTATTCGAATTCATATCCATATCCAGCAAAAAAAATAGGTTAAGATTGATCCGTTTGAGACCTAGTCTTGGTTTTCGCACTAGGCTCGCTCAGATTCTAATATGCGGAATAACAAGATCTTACTCGAAAATACCGAAACCCAAAGGTTGATCGAAAATACAGCTCAAAGTAATTGCACAACTCTTTATTTCAAATAGAACTTTACATATCGAACGTTAGGCACACTTGCCTACGTCGAAAGAACTATAAGTGTCTAAAATTTAAATAAGTTCTCTGACTCTTCGATCGTATTCGATGATCTAAACTAGACCTATTATAAGGTATTTATAGTCCAATCGTATGAGTACGTATCAGACTCAATAACCTAAACGTATTAGACTCATATAACTAACTAACTAATTCTAAACAGATAAGCTTAGTTATATATTCGGATCGGATTACAATTCCGAACAGGGAACGAATTCCTTTTCATGGTCGCAAACCAATCCATGGTCGCGAAACCTTTCCGAACACGGTTAAGTCGCGAAGCCGTATGCGATCAAGACTTGAAGATCCTCCCGGATCATGACTCCCTTGTTGAGAAGGAGCCAATCCATGTTGTGACCTCTCGATCAAACTGGAGATGTGGAAATTGAGTTTGTCCATGTTCTCTAGTGTATCACTTTGCCGCACGTGCTCGTTGATCTTTTCGACCGATTCGAAAAGTCTCCTTTATGCCACTGCAGGTGGTAGTCTCCTTCTTCTCCAAAATCACATCTTCGCGTAGAGGTTCGTCTCGTTGACAGACCAAGTCTTCAACAGATGGTACTATGGTATCTGGCTCATCATCCACTATTGAAGACTCGAAGAGTTTGAGGTGCTCAACATTGACAACCAAGTAAATATCCATGTATGGAGGTAACTCGAGCTGACAAGCATTATTACCCACTTTCCGCAAAATCTGAAAAGGATCATAACAAATGTGTGTGAGTTTCTTACCTTCACCTTTAAGTCTCTCCTTACTCAGATGTAACCATACCATATTACCTTATTAAAATTGCGCATCAACTCGGTGCCGATCATGTTGCGCCTTGTACTTTAGTTGAGCTTTCAGCAAGTTCTGTTCAACCTAACAATGGAGTCGTTGAATACCTTCCAGGAACTTTTGTGCTCGATCCTGATCAGATGCTTCCTTGTTGTTCTGTGCTGAGGTAGGGATCACAAACTCCATGTCGAATGGACTCTGTGGTAGAAATCCTAAACAGACCTCAAATGGTGACTTTCCAGTCGAACCATGACTGCTCGATTAAAAGCAAACTACAGGTACGGTATGCTTTCATCCTAGGTCTTCGGGTGCTTCGAGTTATATCCTCTCAGAAGATAAACGACTGTGCGATTTACCACATCGGTTTGACCATCAGTTTGCGGATGAAAAGCAGTACTCCTCTTTAGCTTGGTGTCCATCATCGTCCAGAGCGATCACAAAAAATGACTAAGGAACTGGGTATCGCGATCAGACACAATAGAAGTCGGCAATCCGAAGTGTGTCCAAACGTGTTGAAAGAATACCCGAGCTGCTTCTTCTCCCGTGATAGTCTTTCGACAAGGTATAAGAACAATCATTTTGGAGAACCGATCAACGACCACGAATAGATAGTCGTTGCCACGTCGGGTCTTAGGCAATTCTCCTAAGAAATCCATGGATATGTCTCCCATGGTCGCGATGGAATTGGCAAAGGAGTGTACAAACCTAATTTTCGGTTTGCCGGTTTCAAGATGCTGCAGAGACCACAGTCTCGAACAAAACTAGCCACATCTTGCTGCATACGCGGCCAGAATACATGTCGGTTAAGATTTTGCAACGTCTTTTTAACCCCAAAGTGACCAGCTACCTTCGATGTGTGTGCTTCTCGTAACCATTGAATTCGAGGTGCTCCAGGAGGTATGCAAAGCAAATTACCCTTGTACAAGAGTCCTTCTCGACGAACGAACTCTGTAAGTTTCCCTGTTTCGAGCTCAGTCAGTGCTGTTTGAAAATTAGGGTCTTCACTGTACATATTGGCATAGTCACGTGACATGAGAGCTCCATCTGCATGAACGCTGATAAACAGAGGGTCGTAACTGGTGCTCGCGACAACATGTTCGCTAATTTGTTGTGTACGCCCTTCTTGTACTTAATCACCAAATTAAACTGCTACAGATACGACATCTACTTCATGTGCCGAGCTTGCTGTAGCTTGGACTGTGTTTGCAAATATTACAACGGTTGATGGTCGGTGTGGATCACAGTCTCTTTACCCAAGAGATAACACCGCCAATGTTCACGGCCTGATGCAGTGCACACAACTCTTTGTCATAAGTCGGGTAGTTCTTCTGAGCTCCCTAGAATAACTCGGAGTGATATGCCACTGGTCGACTTTCTTGCATGAGCACAGTGCACATGGCATAATCTGAGGCATCGGTTTCTAACTCGAATGGTTTCTGAGGATTCGGCAAAACTAACACAGGCGCCTCGCTGATCTTCCTTTTCAATAAGAGAAACGTATCCTCATGTTTCCCTGTCCACTCGAACTTCTGATCGATCATGGTTAATGCATGCAATGGAGAAGCCACAATCGAGAAGTGTCGGATGAACTTTCGAAGGTATTGGTATGCTTCTAAAAAACTACGCACGTTCGTAACTGTTCGCGGTCGCGGCCACTCGCGAATCACTTTTACCTTATCCGGTTCAATTTGCAACGTACCGTTGCCGACCATGAATCCGAGGTAAAATAGAGTTTGCTGGCCAAACTCGCACTTCTTACAGTTGAGGCGAAGTCGATGTTGCCGAAACTGTTCGAACACCTTTTCGACATGAATGAGGTGCTCATCCCACGAACGACTATAAACTAGTATGTCGTCGAGATAAACGATCACAAAGTCGGCATGAACTGTCTCAATACGTCATTCATGAGACACATGAATGTTGCCGGGGCGTTGCAGAGACCAAACGGCATGACCAGCCATTCGAACAAACCTTGTCGTGTTTTGAACGTGGTTTTCCACGTATCCTCCTCTCGAATGCTAACTTAATGATATCCTGGCTTAAGATACAACTTGGAGAAGACAACAGCATGCTTCAATTGGTCTAGCAGGTCATCAATACGAGGAAGGGGGTACCGGTTCTTAATGGTGATCTTGTTCAGTGCTCGATAGTCAATGCACATACGCCAAGTCCCATCTTTCTTTGGCACTAACACCACAGGAGATCCACAAGATGAACTACTCGATTGAATGACACCATCATTCAGCAACTCACCAAGTTGTCTCTTGATCTCTTCATTCTCCAATACTGAGTTGCGATACATAGTCAGATTGGGCAATGTCGCATTGGACACAAGCTGGATTTCGTGTTCGACTGGACGTTTCGGCGGACGACCCTGGGTAGTCTCGAATAGATCATTGTATTTCTCCAGCAATCCCGACAAACGACCAGAATCCTCTCGGCATACCAACGACAACGCTGGTCGAGTACCCTCACATTGACCAATGGGTCGAATCATGACAAGCACATACTTGTGACATGCATTAACAATTCGTTTGGTTTGATTTGCGGTAATTAAGTTCGAAGTGTTGACGTGGATGTCTCTACTGATCACGAACTTAACTCTGTCTTTCGTGAGGTCGTACTCTTGCGCACGCCGATGGAAGTGAGCGTCTCGATCATACAGGTATGGACTCCCAAAGATCACCTGACAGATATCGATAGGGACAACATTGCATTGCACCTCATCGATATATCGTGCAGAGATCGCAAACTTCAACACACACTGACTCGTAAATTTTTGGTTCACGTCGGATGTAAACCAACCCAATGGATATGGTTGCGGGTGTGTGGTTGTCTTCAAACCAAGTCGCCGAACTAGTCCGGCGGAGACCAGATTCTTCTGACTTCCGGGTTAGAATATCGCTGCGACCACTTCGTGCTTCACCTAGATGTTGATGGTGAACAAATTCTCCGTTGGGTGACGGTCGTTCGGTGGATTCGAACCCTTCTCCTTCGGCATTACCATAAGAGACAAGGTCGTATCCGCCTCATTAATCGAATTCACTCGGACAACTTCTTCGTCGGGTGACGTCACATTAGCCGTGGTTGTTCTTTTCTCTGGTCCGTTTTTCTTTGGTCGAAGTTCAGGATGAAGCTTGTAGAATTTGTCCTTGGTATGTCCCGTGACTTGACAATGTTCACAAAAGGCACCCGTGCTTTATTTTGAAGCGTTCTTCTTCGGACTCGGCTTTTTCTTTGTCGAGGTCGCACTTTCCTTCGTGCTTTTGTCGCTGCGGGATTTGTTCTTCTTCTCGATCGCCATAGCAGTTGTGCTTGCGGTCGCGATGTCTTGGATGCCGAACAGACTTAGCTCAGTACTGATCGATTTCTGAAGTCCAGATGTGTACTTCCGAAATACCTGAGGATCGGACAGTGAGATGCCGATGACCATTGTTTGTCGCCGAAACTTCATAGTATAGTCTTGGACGGTCTGGTCGCGTCGTTGGTACAATCTGTGCCAACGCTCCCATCTCTCCTCAAGGTAACTCATCGGATAGAATTCTTGTCGCAGAAGTCGTTTGAATTGACCCAATGCAAGGTCGTCAGCTTCACCACTGACGACAAGGGCCTTCCTCCATGTCTTGGCGTGGTCCTTCATCTTCAAAGGTGCGAACTTCACCTTCTGAGCGCTACTGAATTCTTTCAGGTCAAAGTAGGTCTCAAGCTAGTCAATCCAAGAATCTAGTTTCTCGGGATTGATCACCCCATCATATATGGGTATATCAATCTTAGTGTCGACATTAAAAGATCCGACAGCTAAGGAGGTGTTGGCGAGATCGTCGGTCTTGTGGTCGCTTTCGTCTTCATCTTCGTCTGCCCTGCGCAAGTCTTCACCAGTCTTCTCACCCATAACCTTCCCTACTTCAGGAGGTACAATCATGGCCTGCTGCTTAATCCAAGGAAGCACGGTTTTCATGTCGGTGGAGAGTTTAACCACTTGGTCGGCTAGGTTAGCTTGAACGGAGGTATCATCAGATATTGTCGGAGACGCGGCTGTAGGAACTGCCAATTGATCGCCTGGAGTTCGCCGGAAGTTTTGTAACCCTGGCGAGTCTTCACCATCCACAGGATAGGAAAGTTGCTCTGATACTAACTTGATCCATTTGAGACCTAGCCTTGGTTTTCGTACTAGTCTCGGTTTTCGCATTAGTCTCGCTCAGATTCTAATATGCGGAATAACGGGATCTTACTCAGAAATACCGAAACCCAAAGGTTGATTGAAAACACAACTCAAAGTAATTGCACAACTTTTTATTTCAAATAGGACTTTATACGTCGAACGTTAGGCACACTTGCCTACGTCGAAGGACTATAAGTGTCTAAAACTTAAATAAGTTCTATGACTCTTCGATCGTATTCGATGATCTAAACTAGACCTATTACAAGGTATTTATAGTCCAATCGTATGAGTACGTATCAGACTCAATAACCTAAACGTATTAGACTCATATAACTAACTAACTAATTCTAAATAGATAAACTTAGTTATATATTCGGATCGGATTACAATTCCGAACAGGGGACGAGTTTCTTTTCATGGTTGCGAACCAATCCATGTTCGCGGACCCATCCATAGTCGCGAAACCTTTCCGAACACGGTTATGTCGCGAAACCATATACGATCAGGACTTGGTCACGAAGCCGTATGCGATCAGAACTTGAAGATCCTCCCGGATCAAAGATATGGAATAACCACCATCCACCCCATTTTTGATCCATTTTCACTCCTTCATATGATCATATGAAGTAAACGACTAGAATCAACCAAACCACACCCAAAAAAAAATCCCGCTATATGCTATTGTAGATATGATTGTTCGTTCTAGCTCCGATAGTCAAATCCATCTAAGCTTTCTGATTAAGGTAGTCCTTCTAAATCATTATCAACAGTTTATAATGGTGCAGAAATATTGCATTATTGGGGCCGCATATAAGTGATTCTAACATAATGGTGATTGATGAGTTTTGTGGTACAATTAGACTCTCTCAGATGCAGTTCCAAAAACTTGCACGCCTTTTTGTTGGGCTCTTAATTGCGACGTTGAGACGGGGTGATGTCCAGTGCAGGTGCAAACCCCTTGTTTCACCGGGAAAACGAAACAACTTTGCCTTTCGAAGCAGCAGATTGCTATAGGTACATGACAACTGTGGTACCGAGACACAGCGCCGTGTTGGCGCCCATCGAACCGATGTCGTCTAGCTCAAAGTTCTTCCTACTACATTAGTCTAGTGAGACAATAGGTTTTGCATTATTTGTTGTACCATGATTGATGTGTTCATCGCCACGACGTCCGATCAGAAAAAAATAAATGGAAAATGCTTTTAGTTCATATCAATTGTTCACATGTTAAACATTTATAAAATGTGAACTTGTTCTGTCAAACGTCAAAATCATAGCACAAGCATATAAGAAGAGTAATGATGATGCTGTTAAAACAAGAGATAAATGTATTTTTCGTTCTCTATTTTCTTTCTTAACTCATTTTGACCTCTCTATTTTAAAATGGATCAAATTTACCCCTCTGTTTTCAAGATTAGTTTAGTTTTAGTTCCTCCGTATGTTTTTAAAAGAAAACAACAACGGACAATGATAAAATAAAAAATATAGTTAATTTAACATCACGTGAAACTGACTGATGCTATATAAAAAAGAAAGAAGATTGAGAAAATTATATTTGTAAAAAAAACAGTGGAGAGAAGTTAGCACCATGTAGTGTATAATTAGCTTCCTAACATTGCCCCATCGTCATCACGGTTGTCCTATGTTCAAAAGTGTGACATATTAACAAAATTGGGCTATACTATTAAAGTAGACATAAAAAATGTATTAACAGTTAACAACACCGCCAATGGAAGCTAAAAAAAAAACGAAAAACACATTAAAGCGCGTATAATGTTAAATGTAAAAAAAATTTAGCACGTTCGTTTGCAAACATTTTGTCTTCATGTGGTTGAGACCCGTGGGCTATATATGGTCTTATACTAGAAAGGCACGAGAAAAGAAAGGCATGAGCGGTGGCTACGTACATGACTCGAAATGGTGTTTGCCTGAGCACTCAGAGGAAGAAGACAAGACGGCCAACAGGCCCCAACAGGGTAGCAAACGACAGCCGCGTACGGGTCCATTCCCTGCCCACGCCTGCTTTTGCTCGGCTTGCAAGCCGAGTGGCAACTTCCAACCCAGCTTTCGTCTCTGACCTGTTTGTTCTATATATTCGAATTTTTTTTTTAAAACACCCATAAAAAAATTACGAAAATAATCCATAATTATTATTATTATTATTATTATTATTATTATTATTATTATTTGTTTTTATCCGCCACATATGCATGTCGTGATCTATAAATGTGCCGATAGCTGGGGCAGACAAAAGTTAACTTGTGCAGCGAAGACTCAAAGCCGATAACCCACCTCTTTATAAAAATTTCATATTTTTCAATATTGATATCGTTTGATATATAATTCTGATTGACGATTCGTTTGAACTAGTGGAATCATAAGGTCAAAATAATCAGATCGACACAAACGAATCATTAATCAGATTTATATATCGCAGGATATTATATGTTATTATATTTTGAGATATATAAATTCAGTTTACAATCCATCAATATGGCCTCATGATTCCACTAGTTTAAACGGATCGCCAATTCAAATTATATATCAAAACATATCAATGTCGAAAGAATCAAAATTTAAAATGCAATTTAATGAAAAAATTAAGGGAGATTTCGATTTATGCCACTCGCAAAAATGAAAAATTGAAATATACCTAAAAAAGACTACTTGGTCTTTTGGCACTGAAATCCTGAAAATTTTCGGAAAATGTCATTCTGACAAGGTCAAAACAATTGACTTAGGTTAAAAAGGCTCTTTTACCCTCAGACTCAAACAACAACAACGGCTTGCACGGCGTGTGCAGTGACAGCAGCACAGTCTGACACTGCTGCTCATTTATATAAGCAATTCTTATTCATATTCGATAAAATGCCTCAACAAAATTAGTGTCAAATATGTATAAAAAAGAAATAGATAAGGATATTCTTACCATTTTAAAAAATATTAAGTCAAGAATGATATTTTTTAAAAAAAATTTGGAATTTCAGTGCATGAAACCAATTAGTCTTTTTTTATGACATATCTCAAATTTCCACTTTCGCCGATGATATAGAGGCAAATTTTTCAAAAATTAAACTCACCCTTTTCAATTCTTCCAGGATTGATATCTTTTAACCTATCACTCTGATTGATGATCCATTTGAATCAGTGGAATCGTTAGTCCAAACGATCAGATCAACATAAAACAGATCATCACCAAACTTATTGTTTCGCCGAGAAAATCTCTCTCCCGGGAAATTGGCCCTTTTTTGTGGTGCAGGCGTGCTACTATACATAAGTATATACATAAGAGAACATAGAATGTACAATCTTAGAGGAGACAATGCACTTTATTAATTCTAAAAAGAATTACAAATTACAAGTCTCTTTGGGATTTAGAAGCTCTCATTGCGCCAAGGAAAATACATCTTGACTTCAGGAGACTGCATGGTTCATGGTTAGGGATGGCAACGGGGCGGATTTAGAGCAGGGTTATAGTTCGCACACCTGCCCCCGCCCCCGCCCTTCAACCTGTTGGATCTAAGTCGATCTAGGTTTTGATGATTAATGACGATTTGGATAAACCTCTGATGATTAATGTTAATTTGGATAATGATAGCGTTGATGATTAAATGACAACTTAAATAAATTCTGTTTTAGCACAAGTACATTTAATAGTTATTTGTTAACCCCTAGAAGTCGATGACTCCCTGCTGTGGTTTAATATCGATACATATGTTGAGAGGGAGCTATGTGGTTGCATCAAACTTGTGCTGATTGATTAATCAAAATGTCATGAGGTAAACCCTGAAATTGATAACTCCTTTAATGTGTCTTGATATCGATGTACATGTTAAGGGGGGAGTTCAGAATGATTAGTTATCTATGTTTGTGCAAAAGTTGATGTCTCCCTTGTCGTGGCTTAAGATCGATGCAGGTGTTGAGGGGGAGCTCATCATGTATGTCATTTGTGTTTACATCAAGCTTATGCTGATCATCGTCATGACATGAGTAGTATAGATTGTGTGCGCATTTCTTATCATATACGATTCTATATGATTGTGTATTTCATCTCATACTCTTTTGCTATTTGTTGAATATGGTTTTGTCATTTCACCAGAAAGAGAAACTGTGAGTTAACTCCTGTGTGGAGTAATTTCTCTGGTGATTAATGAAAACCTATATATGAGACTAACGTTGTGAATTAAGTGTATGTGTTGTAGTCTCAGAATGGTTGCAAGATGAAAGCAAGCAAGGGCGTGAAGAGCATGATGCTGATATGAGTCACCTCAAGCGAGGTCAAATTTAGCGAGGTCGAGCCTTGCGAGGACAAGCTTCGAGGGGTCAAGCTTAGCGAGGTCGAGCTTTGCGAGGACAAGCTTCGAGGGGTCAAGCTTAGCGAGGTCGAGCTTTGCGAGGACAAGCTTTGAGGGGTCGAGCTTCACGAGATCGAGCTTCTCCGAAGGTAAAATCCAAAATTATGGATTGTTTTCTTATGATTTTACCGGTCTCGGTGTTTGGAGACAGACCGGATTGATAGGATTCTTTTTATTAGTTTGACCGTACTATTAAGAGGGGTCGAAAACTAGCAGCTTGAGTATATCTAGTGAGGAAGCTCGAATGCATTCATATCATCTTGCACTATTGACGTATCACCTCTTGCATTGCTAGAAAGTCTAAGTATAGTTTGTGTCGCATTAAAGAAAATGTTTTGAAAACTGCACTTAGTTGTGGTCGCCAGCTAGAGCATTCTGTTTCAGTATTAGAGCTAGTCGTGGTCGTGTTTGCCGGTTTGGCTATATCTTTGTTTAGGGTTTGATCGTAGTCGTAGGAGTTCAAGCTGATCGTACCAGTCTTCAGCTCGCTTGTGTACACTCGACCAAATCCACTCGACTACTTGTTTTCAACTGGATATTTGACATGTGGCTGTAAAGTTTCTTAAATCAATTTGGTCGTAGTCTATGCTGAGTGTCAGCAAACATATCTGCGAGAAAACAGACAAATTGCATTAGAAATGATATTTGTGTTGGATATTTTTGCAGCAGGAAGGTTTTTGAATTTCCTAGAAATATCTAGGCCTTTCTAGATCTTGCTCTTGTTGACAAAATTGTAGCCCCTTGAGTTACCTTTCGAACTGGTGAAAAAGCACCTCAATCGGATCTCTAGATCAAAAGTTATACTTATTATACTGTCAACTTACATTGGTCGGACAGTGTCCGGCATGGCCAAAAAATGTCGGCCTGTACAAAATTTTTAAGCGTATTGCAAAATGTGAACCAGAGACGTTTGCATCCGTCCGTGGGCTTTTGTCCAATACGGGCCGGACTTTGTCCGGTATGGCCGAACATTGTCCGACCTGTACAAATTATTTGTGCCTCGTATTTAAGAGTGAAACAGAGACAGATATATATGTCCGGGGACTTTTGTCCAGGACGGGTCGGACAAAAAGTCTCCCAATGGTAACTGATTGTTTGCAACGGTCGAATTTTCTTGCACTGGCCGGACAGTGTTTGGCCTGTACAAAAGTACGTCAGTTTGTTGCACACAACTAGTTTTCTTGAAGGGCTATATATATCTCGTGTTGGGTTTCATTTGTGGGTGCTAAAGAAGTTGAATACACTAAGAAAAAGCTAGCCAAGTCTTTGCATTTGAGATATTGCATCTAGAGGATAGATTTAAGCCCAAATCTTGAGTGGATTTGAAAGAGAGCATTTGTGTGAAGTTAAGAGTGCTTAGTGCACTTCAATCACCATTTACATGCTACTGCCAAAGTGTTGAGCATCCATTTGCATCTTTTGAGTTTTTAGCATTTGATTCGTTCAAGCAAAAGCGCACCCAACTTGTTACTCTTGGCGATCGCCTTCGCCTAGACGGTGCTGGAGGAGAGTCGCAATCTCTCTATTGAAGTTTGTCAGAGAGGCCGGTAAAAACTTGTGAAAGGTGTGGTACTCGTCTATCCGGTGTGGAGAAGGAGTAATCCGAGTGAAATATCCTTCGTGAATATAGAAGCCAGGCTCACGTGTGAGCGCTTCAACGACGAGTAGAGGAGATCGGGCGAGTCTCTGAGACTTCAGTAAAAAGCATTGTGTCAATTGTCTCTCATTTGTATAATTCGTATTCATATTGACAAAATTGCTTGATTTACTATTGCTATATGTTACATTGAATATTTTATATGGTTGAATACAACTAGATGTTTGATAGTTAAACCTTTGCAATCCTAGGTTATCCGAAATATCTTTTTTAATTGTTTAGTTGGAAAGAAATTTTAAAAGCCTCCTATTCACCCCCTCTAGTCAGGAATCCTTGAGCCTACACAACCCGCCCCCCGCCCCCACCCTTGCCGAGGGCCTCGATACCCGCCGAGGCCCCGACGCTCGAGTTGATCACAGGCAACGATTGAAGGGGGCCGGCGATTGTCAAAGGCAACGAGGGGGCTGGTGATGGTCGAAGGCGGCGGGTGAAGGGCGACGAGGGGGCCGGTGACGATCGAAGGGGCCGATGAAGGGGTAGGCCACCAGTGAGGCCAACGAGGGCGGTGAGGACAGCGAGGCCGCGAGGCCAGCGAGGGCCGCAAGGCCGAATGGGCGGCGAGGTGGCGAGGGCGGTGATGAGGAGGGTGACGAGGCCGCGAGGGCGGAGAGGGCGGTGAGGGCGGGGACGACTAGGGCAGCGAGGCCGTGAGGGCGGCGACGACTGGACTGCTGGAGAATGAGAATAGAATCATAGATCTAGGGTTGTTCGAATTTGGCTTCTAGGCAGTAGGTAGCGCCGTAGCGGGTGCGAGCGTGCCGGTTTGAGTGTTGATACACACACATGAGTACATTAACATGACAAGTTTTCGGGCTTTCGGGGCCCCGCGGGTTTTCGGGTTAGGGTATTAATTTCACTTACCCACTCCAAAATTACCCACGGGTATTGGATTTCCCCGTCCCTGCCCCTGTGGTTTTTGAGTGTTCCCCATATCTACCCCCGCAGGTATTGGTACCCGCGGGGACGGGTATTATCCGCCCCATTGCCATCCCTATTCATGATTCCTCAGGACTTTTGAAAAGTTCCTGATTAATTACATCTGCAGAATGAGTCCACAGAAAATGTCTGATTAAACTGTGTTGATGGTCATCATCTTCAAACTTCAAAATAACTTTGCCCTTTGATGAATATATGCAATGCGTATGTCCATACATGCAAATATGCAAATCCATAGCCTTGTCAGTCTATGGTACTATCACAAAATATGACCTTCATCTCGTCGGTGCCCGACCAGGGGGTTGTTCGGCCTCGTCGGTAGCGAACAAGTGGATGCCTTCGCCTCATCACTACCCGGCATGAATGGTGTCCGTTTCGTCAGTTACAGACAAAAATCATGTCGTCTTCGCCTCATCAATACCCAACGGCATGGAAAAGTGGATGGAATGACTTGTGATAACTACTTGACTTCCTTAGCTTCAGGAAAAGCATATTGTATGGTAGATAGCACATTAGAACATTTATCAATGACTTTAATTGTTTTGACAACTTCTGACATGATTGGACTGCACTAGCTTCTCTTCAACAAACTGGATTGGAGCCTTTCAAGCCTCTGATCCGCTTGAATCTTGGAGGAATCGTTTCTGGACAGATTTCCAATTGGTCATCAAAATTTGAGATCAATCGGACCATCAGATTGAAAACTATCTTCAATAAAATGTTCATACATCAAGCTGAAATTCAGCGAGGTAGAACTTGGTTGCGTTGGTCTTATGGAGATCTTCTTGATTTTGGATTGAGGTGAGAATTTTAGGAGTTGCTTCACCATGAGTTTACTATTCTCCATAAAAATTTGGGGTCGATCGCACTTCTGGATTAGAAGTTATCATCGATTTTCTCCCGTGAGACAAGCTGAAACTTCTTCTAGACAGAGCCTCTCTTCTGGTCAAATTTGACCTTAGAGATCTCTGATTGGCTTGAAACTTGATGGACATGTTTTACCTATACTCCCCTATTCACCATAAAAAGTTGGGGTTGATCGAACTTCTGGATGAGAAGTTATCATCAATCTACTCCCGTTTAGGCAAACTGAAACGGCACTGGATAGAGCATATCTTCTGGTGAAATTCGACCTTAGAGATCTCTGATTAGTTTGAAATTTGATGGAAATGTTGCACCTATGGTCCCCTGTTTACCATTAAAATTTGGGGTTGATCGAACTTTTAGATCAGAAGTTATCACCGATTTACTCTCATAAAATAAGCTGAAATGGCACTAAAATGGCTAGCACGGGCACCATGAACACGGCAGCAACTCCTGATATGATGCATAATGCATGTTATGCAAACAAACAGGACTCACCCATGGTAATTTTCAAAACTTGCCCAAGTAGATCTACGGGGGAAGAAAAGCAAGGCTTCTCCTGTGCCGATCTTTTTATCCAATTCGCCCTTTGTTGACCTTTTCGTCTACCTGTCCATCTCTAGTGCATCTCCCTCTTCACCTCTTGTACCTGTCTCCTGTGCACCTGTGCCTGTCTGTCTGCCTTGCCCGTGTCTTGCACCCGCATCTCCAAAACGAGAGCACCCCCTCTCCATTTATAGAGGCTCCAAGTTGGTTGCAACCATCCAACAACCATAGATATTTAGGGGATTTGAATTCGAATAGGGGATATATTTCTTATATAAATAAACAAAGTATAAAAAGAGATTATCCTCTTTTTTGAATTTGAATATAAGATAGACTTTTGTTATTTAAATAAAAAAAGTTAGAGATAAGTCCTGTTCGAACTCGGGCTGCATGTTAGTTTGACCGTTTGACCATGTTTGACTAAGCTGTTGACTAGATTTGACCAGTGTAATTTTGACCAGTTTGTTGACTTGGTTTGACTAGTCCAATTTTCACCGATTTTTTGACCAATGGAGTTTTTTCTTAGTTTTATCATCATTTTTTTTACAACCCAAATATACATGTATTTTTATTTTAGTCTTTTTGGCCATATGAAATTTTTTCTATTGAATTTTTATTAAAAAAATTCATCGAACACTTATATATCATAAGATATCATATTTTGTTATATTTTGAGATATATAAGTTTACAATTCATTTGTATTGATCTAATCATTTTGACCTCACAATTCTACTAGTTTAGACGAATCATTAATTGGAGTTATAAATCAAAAGATATCGATACTAGAAAAATCAAAAATTTCAGTACAATTTAATTAAAAAATTAAACTCACTTTCTAATTCTTCTAATATTTTTTGACCTATTATTCCAATTTGATGATCCGTTTGAATAAGTAAAATCATAAGTCTAAAATGATCAGAGTTAAACAAACGGATGATCAACTGAACTTATATATCTCAAGATATAACAAAATATGATATCTTGTGACATATAAGTCTGATTGATGATTCGTTTGAGTCGATCTGCTTGTTTTGACCTCACAATTCCACTAGTTCAAATATATCGTCAATTGAAATTATAGATTAAAAAAATCGATACCGAAAATGTATATTTGGGGAGGCGGACTCTCGGCTTGTCAAGCCTTCGCCACACGACAAGTCGGCTTGTTGACCACCCCATCACTATTACGTTTTCTAGCTACGACACACGTGGTGGGTTAATAATAATAATAATTATGAGTTATTTTTGTAATTTTTTTGTTATTTATAAAAGAAAATTCGTTCTATTATTGGGCATGTCTTTTGGATGAGCTGGCTCCTTGATGGCTAGCAGCCTAACACAGGTGAATTGAATATTGAAAGGGGCGATTTTGAGAGGGGAAGATAGCTACTACGGTACTTTGGAAGATTTCCGGGAAGTTTCTACGATGGTGGAAGATAGAAAATTTACTACGTTAACTTACGTAGAAGTATGGACTATTTTAACTTCGTATGGAGCATAGATAAGACATGAGTATTTTTGACTCAAATCGGATTCAAGTCGGATCAGTAAGAAATTCAAAATTTTCAAACTTAGTCTAATCTAACATGATATAATGTCAAATCAGTCAAATTCAAGCCAAACTTAGATTAGGTGGGGTGGGTTTAATCGGGCAAACTAGATTGAATCTAATTAGATTTTTTGAATTTTGAGGATTCAAGTCAAGTATGGGGGGTTTGAGTTCAACTCTAACTTTGGACCAAATTAAACTAAACCTGTTTAGACTTAGGTGGGCCAAGTGAGTCTAACTATGCTCAACTCTAATCCTAGGTTTAAGGCCTAGCTAACACATATGTCTTGCATTTCCAGTTGTGAGTGCAATAAGGTCTCAGGAATGGAGCAGACTCGATTCAAGTCTAAAGTCAGTATTGAAGTATAAGTGTATTTCTTATTTTTCTTTAACAATTTATATTCCGGGATGAATTAATAGGATGATTAGTTGCCCGTATCAAGACCTAACTAACACATATATCCTAAATTCTAGTTGTGAGATCAATAAGGTCGACCCAAGGATGGACTTAGTTTGGCTCAAGTCAAGTTAGTGTTGAAGTGTTAGTGTATTTCTTATTTTTCTTTAACATTTAATATTCTTGGGTGAATTAAGGGGTGATTGGTTACTCGTATCTAACTAGATATGGCTCACCCATATAGAATCTTTGAAAGAGTTAGCGTTTGGTTGGCTGAGTTAAATCAGTTGGTATAGAATGGGATGCAAAAAGAAAGATTTGGGTTTGACGCATAAAATAGTTCTAAATTTAGCTTTTCACCGGGTGAGATTCTCTTAATAACATTATTAGAAGAATGATTCACACATATTAAGGAATTTTAACATGGATTGAGATGGATTAAGAATTATTGAGTTAGAACATGAGTTATTAAGGTACAACAAAGACAAATTGATAATTCTAGATAATATTCTTTTGATCTTACATATTCTCACTTACATCATCATATAATTAATCAAACAATATCTTATTTCAACCTATAGCACTTCATAAACCAACCAAACACAACTAGTTATTTGTATTTTTTGTCATTGTATCCCAATAAACCAGGCCATCCCTCTAAACCGTGTTAATCTTGTGTAAGCAACTAATCACCCCCAGTGCACTTGACTCAACGTAATGCAAAGCATACTAGGAACTGCAGAAGATGACGCAAACCATACACATGAAGCATAATACGCAGCACCACATAGTGATAACTTCAATTTTAAAAATGGATGAAAATTAAATTGTTACACAGCACAGGAGTTTTTATTTTGATTTTTTGTTATAGTGGTATGTGCATTCCTGGGCTATTTGGCCCATCAATTTCGGGTCAAAAGACAACTGGGCTTATATATTAATCGGCCGTCTGCCTCAAAAGTTGCACGCGTTGTTTATCATGGGCTAAAGTGAGAATTAAGCATTTCTAGAAAATAAAGAGGGTGGACCGTACAAAGATAAAAGTAGAGCGGATGCAACTTTTCTAGAATAATAACCATTTTTAAAATGTTCAAAATACAATCTATGTGTTTTTATTATACTCATAGCAACATATTCTCTATTTTTTTACTTATTATTTTTACAAAATAATATAAGATTATATTCTATACTACTATACAAAATATGATTTGTAAACTTTGCTTCATCCTCTGTATTTGTGCACCAAAAATTTTTCGAAGTATGAGAAACAATTTATTAAGGCTCCACAATCCAAATTGGATTCACAAATATGAAGTTCTGGCCATCAGGTCATCTCCATCCAACGGCCAGTATCTCCCACTCCACCAATCACATGCCCACAAACCCTAGCCTCCGCCTCCCAAGTTGCCGCCCCCGTCCTCTATTCCCAGTAGCCCCACCATCGCCTCCAACCCCCCCATCCATCCATTGTCGTCGTTGCCCCCTGCATGCGTCAATGCGGCGAGTGGTTACCCACAGTATTACCCGTATGGCGGCGAGCCGGTCGCGGCAGGTCGGGTGGCGGTGGCGCCTTCGCCGCCGAGGGTGAGCTTGTGGGTCTTCTTGAATGTGTTCAAGAGCTATGTATTGTACGGCAACTACTGTGATGATGTTGCTGCTTCGTCGGCCACGGCAGCGGCAGCGTACACGCCGAGCAGGAGCTTGCGGGAGAAGGAGGGCATCCCAGAGCTCGTGGATGACGTGGTGGTGAAAGAGGTGGTTAGTCAGTACTCCATAGTGGGAAGTGGCTGCGGCCTCAGCATACGGTACTCGCTCGGCGGCATGAGCAGCAGAATTACCGAGGTCGACGAACACGAGAATACAATTGTTGGATAAGGAAGTGGTGGCAGAGGCACCGAGGTGCGGCAAAGGCCACGATCACAGCGTAATGTGTTGCATTCATGCCGCCTCTGAGGACGGCCGTTAACAATGCGGACCTCACTAGCGAGATTAAGGTGCAGTTAATTCGGGCGACGGATGTAGTCAGGGCACTTGCACCTGTGCTTGAGGTCGGGAGGTGGCGATACCACCGCCGGAGCTTGGTATACCACGGTGAGCTGTTTGTTCTTTCAAGAATTTGCATGTCTTCCGGTTAGCTTATGCCTGATGCGTCTATTATTTTTTTGATGAATATTTGGAATTAGTTCGACCATGATGGTGTCAGCGATCGCCTTGCGGCATTCTATGTATGGAGGTGAGGAGTACTTGGAAGTTGGAGGAGTGGAGCTGCCAGTTTTTTTATTAATAATCTAGATAAAAAATCAATTAGATAAATAATCAGTTACAAAAATAATGTACAGTTTGAAAATTTTACAGAAATATACCGTCACATCAGCTAGTTGAGTCCTGAGAACTCAAGCAACTTATTACGTGGAACCAGTTTGTCGAGTTCCTAGCACTCGAAGGCACTTTGTTGATTCCTCAAGTCACGACAAGTTAGGACTTTAGCAAGCCCTCGACCAGGCGACTCGAGCACGAACATGTCGAGCCCCCAACACTTGACCAAAGACCTCTCGAGCGTCTAGAACTTGACAAGCTCCACTCAACCAGAAAAAATATTTTGTATGCCAAAAACTCTACTCGACAAAAAAAAATATTTTTTGTGGTAGAAGCAGGATTCGAACTCAAGACCAAGGGTGAGAGAGTAGTGTCATAACTAGTTAAATTAGGAGAGATTTGTTAACTTGTCCTCAGTCATATGGTTTTGAGTGATCTGCAGTTTTTTTGGGTTTGTATTGGGTCACATTGAGATAATAACTAGTATCTAATATGTTTTTGATTTGTCACTTGAATTGTATTGTGTTTGTAGCAGGATTCTTTTGTTTTTGTTTTGTTTTTAGTAAGATTATCAAAAATTCAAATTTAGCACCATAATAAAATTTGATTCACTCACTACTTCTGCAACATTTTCTGTTATTCTAATGTGTCTTCTCTTTCTTAACTATTGGTCAAATTTTTATATTAAAAATATATTTTTATACAATCATAAGACACTTATTATCCGAATATACAATATTGTAATATGTGTTGTCTGTATTTAAGCAATCAATGATAATGTGATATGTCCTAACAACTAGTATCTAACATGTGATATACAATAATCCGAATATACAATCATAGGAAGTAGTGGGTGAATCAAACTTTATTATGGTACTAAATTTGAATTTCTGATAATTTTACTCAAAACAAAACAAAAGAGTCCTAGTACAAACACAATATAATTCAAATGGCAAATCAAAAATATGTTAGATACTTGTTATTCTCTTAATGTGACCCAATACAAATCCTAATACAAATCCTAAAAAACTTCAGATGACTGAAAACCATATTACTTGGAACAGGTTAACAAATCTCTCCTAATCTAGCTGATTAAGACACTATTCTCTCATCTCTTGGTCTCGGGTTTGAATCTTGCTTCCGCCATACAAATATTTTTTCTGGTCGAGTGGAGCTTGTCGAGTTCTAGATGCTCGACAGGTCTCTAGTCGAGGGCTGGGCACTCGACATGTTCGCGCTCGAGTCGCTTTGTTGAGGGTTTGGTCGAGTCCTAACTTGTCGTGACCTGGGGAATCGACAAGGGCTGTGTTGAATTCAAGCGGGTTCCACACGACAAGTCGCTTGTCAAGTTCTCAGAACTTGACACGCTGATATAGTGGTCTATTTCTGAAAATTTTTGAACTGTGGGTTATTTTTGTAATTGATTATTTTATGTAGGTTATTAATAAAGAAATCTCGTGAAGTGGTGGTGGGAGGAACTTGTCTTGCACTCTGCAGAACCTCTATATCTGGGAGAGGAAGCTGTATGATGAGGTCAAAGCATGTGCTCTTGCTTGGTGTGCCTCAACACAAGATGAAAGCCAGTCAATGTGATGTACATCAGGATGCAATTATATTGCTCAAAGCAATTCATTTGGGCATCTTGAGTTGTAGTTTAATACTAAGTACCTCTGTTTTCAAGTTGTGAGCAATAGCATTCGTTATTACTCTGAATTTGCCTGATTACGACATCCTTCAACCCGCACTAAAAGCAACCTTACCTGACCATAGCATTGGTGTGCTGATATCGTTTAGAGGAAGGTTGAATTAGGTTCTTGAGTCATCAATATAAAATGGAAGATGATTTGTTTTCTTGGATTAGTTATTGGGTTTGGAGGTACTTCTGAGCACTTGAACTACTTTTCGAGTTCCCTTCTCCGTATTAGTTGCTTGAATTTGTCCGAGGATGAAATTTATTTGAGAATTAGTCCAAGTAAGTCGGCACAACATTAGTTGCTTTCTTCAGGTAATCCCTTTGAGTGTTATTTGTGCTGCACAAGATCTATTTCCAGCTCAATTGTATAACATGTTAAGTTTGAGGTCATTATATGACAAGGTTGAGTTAGATAGAGGTTGAATATGTCTAATGTTGTCTTCCATCTTACTTGGCTCAATTTTGTTCATAATTTTTGTTTGTTGTCTTCTTCCATTTTATTGATTGATCTTCAATTAAAAAGTTAGATGTGGTTTTGTAAATACAATTCTTGATTCTTGTTGTCATACGTTTAATGCTGGTAGTGCGGAGATGAAGTAACTACTAGCTTGCAAAAAAAGTGGTTTTGGAGATGATTTTATCTCTCTTATTAATAAGATTTCTTTCTGTTCGGGATTTTTCTATCTTATCTTCCTTTTGTAACACAGTTTATGTGTTCAAGATCGCATTTTCAAGGTTGTAATTCAAGATTATATTTAGGTTGTATTTCACGATTAATGGTGCTTCTAGATGAAAATATTTGCCTCATTGCAGTATTTCTAAAGTAATACTTCTGCCTCTTTATCTTGTAATTAAAAACAGAGGCAAAATGCATGTGGTTGGACTTTTTTTTAGTTATTTTTTCATATTCAAAAACAATAATTATATTTACTTTTCAATTGTACATATCATTCTTATCCACATAAGGATAATTGTACATTGGCCGTATCATTCTTTTTTCGACAATGAGAAGTCGGCAGAATTGTTTAGTGCCTATTAGAAACGAAGACCCTACTTCTTTTTTTTTTTTTTTTTGTGTTTCTGTGATAATGTGAAAAGGCCCATGTGTAAAAGTTTAGATTGTATCAATGAACTATTCTTGGTTTATAATTTTTTATGTGCATGAGTTGATTTGAAAATCTGAAGTTTTTTTTTTTGTATTTTTCTTGAATATCTTTTGTGCGATACAGTATTATTGTAATTATATTGTATGTTGTGATATTCATACATGTTGAGACGTTCATAATTACTAGTTCTACTCTAATGCTTGTGATCAATGTAGTGGGTGTATTATTGGCATACGTGTAATTAATTGTAAAATAGAGTAATTGATATGATGATGCTTTGTGAAGATTGTGATATGAACTCAGATACCAGTCATCAACACCTGGTCAAATATGCATAATCAAATCTGAATCTATTTGGATGGTTGTAGTACTTAACTCATATATATATATATATATATATATATATATATTTGGAAAGATTATCAAGTCTCTTTCATATGTAATAAACAGTTCATTGGTTAGAAGTCCATCGAAAGAGTTTTAGCCGTATGATTGTGAGCTGTGCAAACCGTCACAATTGTAGTGTAATACTATTTGTATGAACAGTAATCCAAATATATTAGATTTTATTTGTTTCCTTATCTTTAGAAGTACAAGTGATATAATAATTTACATTTTGTTTGTTTCCTTATTTTTAGGAGTTCTAATTTATCTCTAATCTAGTTACTATCTTTGAATTCTCAAAGTTTGCTATAAATATGTATTGAATAGGAATTCTTTTGATTAATGAAAAATCCACAAGTGATGTTACTCCTCCTTACATGGAGTAAATTATGTTTGGTACCTTTTGATTAATGAAAAATCCACAAGTGATGTTTCTCCTCGCATGGAGTAAATTATATTTGGCATATTGGCCTGGCTGTGGATAATATGGTGTGGCGGATATCATTCTAAGTACGTTAGAAACTTTAGTTGCATCTATATGGTATAATTGTGTGGATTGATTTTTTCGGTGCATAAAAAGACGGTTGTCTCAATAATAGATCACGTGCAAGTCATATATGCACTCTCGCTATTGATTACCTCATTGCTGTTGATTGCCTCATCGTTCGGTCCAAAACCATCAAATTATCAAAGGTCCTATGACATAAAAATTGGATTGTACTTACTCATCTGCATGTGTATGCATACTCGAACATATTAGATAGGATGATATTTCACTTTTTTTTTTTTCTAAAAGGACACGTAAAAAAGAAGGAAGACGATAGTATTATTGTGGGTTGCCAAAGTTGAATTCTCAGAGGTAGATGTACCAAAACTCCCCACTACAAAATGCTCGGAACTAATCTATGTTGTTGTTGACCATTTCAACGACATTATATTTCTTTCCCTCTGTTCGTGTGCCTGTTCCATGACATATGAGGCCAAAACCACTACAAATTATAGCACAGAAATATGATACACCAAGGTAAACCTCTCAACTAAATCATAATTTGTTATAAGGTGCTGTCCCTATAGAGATAACAGCCACAGACATTGCACAACACACAAATGCACAATAACATTCAGAAACCTCAGAAGGTTCAGGCTGACATACCGAACAGAAAATAACATTGCTTCGGAGTTCAGAGATATCTCAAGTCACAAAAGTGGTGACCTACTACTAAACTATTATACTACCGGTCTGCTTAATACAACTTCCAAGCAAGAATTATAGGTCCTTTACCAGCTCTCAAGTGCAAGCTTCATTTGCCTGCTCAAACCGGTCGGCCTGGCGAGCGGCGGCCTCCTCGGACACGAGTGCCTCTAAAAACAGTGCCTTCACCTCCCAGGAATCAAAAGGAAAGCCCCTTCTTGTGTAGGCATTGAGGAGAGCCGCGCTACCATGCTTTACTAGTTTGACAAAGGCACTGCCACCGACGTCGTCGGTCCTCATGGTAGCCTCCATCAGGGTCAGCCCAGGCTTGTACCTCTCAAGAGTCCTGGAACCGAACACCCTGGACACTGCTGCTTCTTGCGGGACAATGTTAGGCCATGGCTCTGTACCACTGCTCCAGTATCTACAGGAATGTTCATAGGAAGGGAAGTATCAGCCTATTGCAGTGTATTTGAATTAAGCAGTTGTACTGTTATGGAAACTACCGATCGAATAGAATTGGCAATGGAAGAACATCTTGGATGGCAATTAGTTATTTTCTAGCATTAACTACTCAAAATGTAATCTGGTGGATACGTGTTAACAAATGCTGTAAAGCTTATCAGAATGATCACATTGATCGTAAGTTGCAGGCTTTAGCTTTGCATATACGACAAGGATTTCATGACAGCAAATTATGGGTGTGGGCTCGCAAGCAAAAAAGATCACCTTGTAACCTTGTGCCGCATTTCGCTGGACTTTTTAGCCCGTAACGACATGTTTAGATCTACCCATCCACAGACACAGTGTAAGCCTGAAATTACCTCCTTGGATCTCATATCCCTATCACAAATGCACTGCTGCTTAGTGCATATATCTAACTTCCTCTACATCTCCCGACCTTCAATTTCTACGCATAAATCATTCGTCCATCTCAAGCAATGGCAATTTACGTTCTTAACATTTCGCATTCCTATATGTTGTGCATTGAAATCTAATCTCTGAAGCATGCAATTTCAGACAACCACTCTTTACTCTAGACCTGTAATAACCCAAGATTCCATATCTTTCTGGAGCTCTACTCTGAGAAACTAAACACACAGACACACCCAGAGTTGCTTAAAGAAATAACTCAGAAATCTTTGCAAGGAAATGCCATAGGAAAGATCCAAGAACTGGAATTGGGATAGAAAGATACTTACTGAGGTGTGCATCTCCCAACAGCTCTGGTGTAGAGATACCCAGGCCACACATTAGCAGTGCTGTGGCCGCCATCGGAGGAGTGAAGCTGCAGCCTTCTGCCCTCCTCCTCACCGACTCTAGCAGCCGTCCTATCTGCTGCTCCCAATGAAGAACAGAGGAAGAAGAAGCAAACCAAAGAACGGAGCAACACCATGGAACCCATCTCTCTCTCTCTCTCTCTCTGGCTGCTTCTGGCTGCTTCTGCCTGCGTCCCACAGCCTACAGTATATGGACTTATGGAGGCCAATTTGAAATTTATGATAGTTTTTCTGATCTCCCCCTTGGGATATACGTGCAACGGGACCCGGACAAGGCTGTTCTCTTTATTAGTCATCATGGCAACTCTGTGAGATTTTCGTATTCTTCCTTCGACTATGGAGATATTGTGCCTAACTCCTCGTAACCTTCTGATTTGTTACGAGGTATGAGGTATCACAAGAGTTCTACAACTGTAATTAGATACAGGTATCTACAATTCCAGATACAGGTATCTACAATTCCAGATACAGTAAACTAAAATAAAAGCTCAGACAAAGGGTACTACTTTTTTTGTTACAATGTATAACTTGTAAAAATATAAAATTGGCTCAATACATGTTGAACAAAGCTCACCTTTTTTTCTCGAGTCTATGCAGCATTCTATAGTCTATGCCTCAAAAGAAGTGTCATCAACAAAGATGAGTTATTACTCATTATTTTAAGGAATTTGTTAAAATATTTTTACGATTCTCAAAATACATGGATTTCGCTAATTGATACTTATTTTTTTATTTTTTTTTATATTTTTCTTTATTATTAAATTAAATCTCTCTTTACATCTAATTTAAATACATCTAATTTTCTCCTTAACTACTTCAACAATAGATGATACTTATTTTTCTCTTATTTTTTTATATTTTTCTTTATTATTAAATTAAATCTCTCTTTACATCTAATTTAAATACATCTAATTTTCTCCTTAACTACTTCAACAATAAATGAAGATAGAGTGATAAAGGTAACAGTGCCACCACCAATTGTAAATGATAACAATAGACGATAATAATTGGTGAGGAAGTCTAACAATAGAGAAGAGTTAGATGAAGAAGATAGTGGTTGGAGAGATTGGGAGGGGGAAAAAAGAGGAAAAGAAAGCATAAGAGAAGAACAAAGAGTAAAGATTAGATATAATTTTAAATATGGACATAAATAATATTATTTTTTTTAAAAACGCACATACACTTTGAACAGTCTCAATATTTATATAGCATGGCCGTGCTAATTTGTACTCCCGTTCTTTTGCGAGCAACATGCAGTCCAATGAAAAAGTAGAACTACATAAATATATACAATACATTGAATGTGGCACGTTGAGTACCTCAGGGCGAAGGCGATGTGCAACTTTTGCAGCTTTTAGTAATGGGAGCTGGTGAGTTCCGATGCGAGCGACAGAGATTCCCTCCTTTGTTTTAACTTGCCAATGCCGACTCGACTCACACTGTTTTTTATTAATCCACGTAATTAAAATTTCTTACAAATATTTCGAATTTTTTTATAAATAACATAATACAAAAATACAAAAAAACAACCTACATTTTTACAAATTTACCAAAATAACCTATTTAAGAATACGCATAATGGTAAAAAAAAAAAACATATGACACTTACCACATTTTGAATATGCGGTAGTGGCTCAAGGACATTTTGTTGTAGAATAGAACTTGCCGCATACTAGATGTGCTGTAGGTGGCCAGCAAATTGAGTTATTGAGAGAGAGCTCTCTTGATCATTAAATTGATTAATTAGAGAGGGGTTGTACAAATGGGCCCACCATATATACTTTATATGGGCTTCTTGGCAAGAGCATCCACATGTACCATAGGCTGTGTGGTTTGGATTGGTAATGAGTCGAATCTGAGTGAGTTCAGGCTCAATAGTGTATTAGGTTCAGACTAGTTAAGACTTGACTCGAAATATTAACAAGTTTAGAACCAGATTTGAACTCGACTCGAAGTAAACTTGATAGAGTTTGAGTTCAACTCGACAAATAGATGCTTCTGCAAAATGTTTTTTTTTACCACCAAAAGGCTTCAACATCACGAAGATAGGCACGACCACTACTGTGGACGTTGGAGCCAACGCCAACGCCGGCGCCTCCTCGTCATCGTCCTCCGAGAACAGCGTGTCTTCTCTGGCCAACCAACCACTGTCGAACACAACCTCCTCCACCGCCGCCGAGAACCCACGCCGCCGCTCCTTACGCTTCCACCATGATAGATCTGGTGCTGCAGCCGTGCAGCCACTTTGAGGATTTGAATCCTAGGGTTGGGGAATGGCCGAATGGGGACGACGGTGTCAATGTTGATGTAGGTGTGGCATGTGATGGTTGATGGATGACGGTGTCGGTGTGCCATGTAATTCGAGTTTTAACGACTTGAACTCGAGCAAACTCAGGAAGGTTCGGGCTCGACTCGAATTCTCTCTCAAGCTTCACCTCAGGCTCGAGCTCGGCTCGTTAAGGGTTCGAATCGAGCTGATTTTCGATCCGATCCCGAATAGCTCACGAGTTTCAATTTTTTTATCCAACCTTATGTGTGGTATGCAGTTGCGCGCCCGCCTTTTTTTTTTCCTTGTTGCACTATGTAACTAATATGTTGTACTCATCTAAAATGAATCATTTATACAAAAATTTAAAATTATATGTTATTTTTGTACTTTTTTATTTTTTAATAGGTTATTTTTAAAATAATTCCAAATACTTCTAAAAACTAATTAACACTAACCTTGAGCATTTTTAGCTCGGACCATGTTTGAACTAGGTTGAAAAAAAAATCCGAGTCCATTAGACTGGTTCAAATTAGGTCCAATACAACATAATAAATATGTTTGATTGCCCCATAAATAATGAGAGATCCGAGTCCATCGGACTAACTCAAATTAGGTCCAATGCAACCTAATAAATATGTCTGATTGACCCATAAATAATGAGAGATTTTGACCTCAATTTTAACCTCAAATCGGATCAAATCGAACTCACTTGAACTTGAGCGGGTGAACTGAGTCCAGTTATATTGTGCTCAGGTCTAATTAACACCCAACATAACTTCCCACATGTCGTCAGCCTTCTCTTGATCTTTACCCTTTGAATAGATTTGGTTAAATATTTTAGGACATGCAGCTTTCACGCCTCATGCTGATGCGTCTAGAAACACCTAAAATAATAGCCACAATGGACATGATATGCGAACCGCACCATACACGAGAGAGAGAGAGAGGGAGACAGCAATAACTACACGTATAGAAAAAGAGCATTGATATGCATTTATATAAATGAAAATTTCGACAAAATTTGATGACTAGTGAGTAATACATGGGCACCTAAAGTGAAACTTAATGCACAATCTTCAATAGAAAATAAATAATTAATATAAGGAAAAGAAGACGCAAAGCATTTGTTTTTAACAGACATCAGACGTAAATAACTAAAGAAGTACCCAAAAAACCACCTATACCTATTTTATGCAATGTAACATACGCGCAGAGAAAATTAGAAATCACAAACTACGTTAAAAAATAACAGGCATCCTTCCCACTTTCAAGGGCTAGCCTGAGTAGTAAGTACTACTTCCTAAAACTATTATCTCGATCACTCTAGCATCGCCTCATCGACCTCTACGAACTCCCAGCAGTCCATGTCGGTGTATGCTTCTCCCTCACGTTGCCCCTCGTTGCGCCCCTCGGCCACATCACCAGAATGCTTCTCGTCGTCGCGGACAGCTTCGGTGCTGGAAGCCTCTACGGCAACCTCATCGGCTTCTTCACTATCTCCGGCGGCGGTCACATCCGCGACAAGATCTACACCCTCGCCACGCTCTGTCTCGAAGTCGTCGTCGTCGTCATCATCGTCGTCGTCGTCGTCGTCGTCGTCGTCATCGTAGTCGTCGTCGTCGTCGTCGTCATCGTCATCGTAGTCGTCGTCGTCGTCGTCGTCATCGTAGTCGTCGTCGTCGTCGTCGTCGTCGTCGTCGTCATCATCGTAGTCGTCGTCGTCGTCGTCGTCGTCGTCGTCGTCATCATCATCACCATCATCCACTTCCCTGTGAACGGAAATCCTGACGATGAGCAACAGGATGATCAGCGTAGCCATGATGTAGGAGGCCATGTCTTCGCCGAACACGAGGCGGGCGACCAAGATCTTGGTGCAGTACGTCAAGAAGACCATGGCCAAAGCGCAGGCACGCTTGTCCACGTCACTGACTACGTGCCACATGTAAATTCGCCTGGCCACATGCAGGATCGCGTGGTGGCAGAAGGACACGTAGCCGATCGCCAACAGCCACGAGCTCATCTTGAAGCAGAGCGTGATGACCTCGACCAAGTACACGAAGGTGATGATGCTCTGCAAAGACCGCCATGCACTCCCGTCGTCCGGCTCGGTGGTTTCGTTCGCTTCGTTGGCATTGCCGGCTGGTCGCCTCGAGTTGCGCCGCATGAGCAGTACCTCAGGCTCAAATTCAAACTCGCGTTCGTCCAGGCAAATCGTCATGGTATCCACGAGGGCAAACAAGGACATTACTATCACGAGTCCCCACGACAGGACGACGCCGATGACAGAGGGTACGACTAAAGCCGCGAAGCAGTAGGAGCAGCTCATCATGATAGTAACTGCAGGGCCTGTCACGTCCTTGTCTCCAACCTCCTCGCAGTTCTGCGCTGGCAGCGGCCTAACCCTTCTCCTCGCGCCGATCAATCTCAACATTAATGCTTCTAGGCTTGGCAAGTACCTGACAGCTTGCTCGTAAGCGATGGGGATCAGAGTAGTCGCCGCCAGTTTGAGCACTAGAACGGTCAGGTATAGCCACAGGAAAGCTTTTTCGGCCGCGTCCGCGAAGTTGCGCCACGCCGCGCCCCCGCGCCTCATCAAGCCGACCACGCTTTTCTTCACAAACGCGCGGGTGCGCGTGCATTCTTCGATCAGTATGTCGATGGCTTCGCGCACGCCAAGGTTTACGTCCCTCGCATACCGCTCTTCAGCTTCGGCGGCGGCGTGGGCCGGGGTGGTGGAGGTGCGATAGCGGATGGTGGCAGGGCTAGCCATCTGAATTGAACGCTTTTTTTTTATGCGTGCAATAATGGTTTGGTTTGCATGTGTATTTATTTTGGAGACAAGGGTTTTTACTTTTTACTGCTTTCTCGGTTTAAAAGCGATTGATAGAGAAGTTAGATTCAGAGTTGTTTCCAGGATGATTTGTATTCGGTGGTTTAAAAGTGATCGGATTATCTGTATGGATTGATAGAGGAGTTGGATCCGAGTACTTTTGTTAGTGGAAACCAAAAAAATATGCAAATGAGTCTTTTTCCAAGACCATTGGTACACGCTGAAAAAACAAAAATTAAAGAAAACAAAAAAATATAGACGATTACACAATAAGAAACATGAACGGCTATGTGTAAGAATCATGTTGAGATATCTATGTGTAAGGATCACAGTGGAGTGAACAAAATAAATAAGGAAAAATAAAAATTTAGACGGCTATTTGTAAAGGATCACGGTGCGACACCCACGATGTCCACACAACCAACTTAATTTGTTTCCATACTAAAATTTTTAACGAGTTTTTGCTTAGTCACTTCATAACAACTTAACACATAACAACAATTATGAAAAGTCAGCGTGTGGAGGTAGTGCTGTAAGTCCGTAACCATTTAATTATCAGCTAAGAGACCAATACTCTTCAAACACTATATGAATTATCAAGTCAAATAGATATGCCAGTGGCCTCTGGCTACATGTCAATTGAGTTTTCTTGTAAAATGTAAAAAGATTAGGGGAACATAGCGTTTATACATTTTCGATCGAAGACTCATAATGGTTTTCTTAATCCACTTTGCCGTCGTCATTTTTTACTTCTTGGGAATTCTGGATGCTTTTAGTGTCGATCATTCGGACTCAGTATTCTTAGTCGATCTTACACAGATTTATGAGTTAAGTATGAAATCTTTTAGGGTACTTATCAGGTAAGTTAAGACAAACACAAGTCGAAGACACGCAGAATTATACAAGTTCAGTCCTTCAATAGACTGAGTAAAAACTCTAAGTCATGTGGTGATTTCACTACATATAAGAGAATTACAGAGAAAAGAGATTGCTATAAAGGCTAATCAATCTCTCTCAGTACCTTTTGTTGCATCTAAGTCTTTTTAGGTTGATTTTTATTATTGATGACATTAGGTGTTTTTGACTAACTTTGTCTTCGAGCTATTTCTATGCAGAGCGATTTCTATAAAGTCTCCAAGTGATACGGGAAGATCTGCAGGTTATAGGTCCAAAGTCGCAAGCGTAAGGTCGCAATGTTGGCTGTGGTCACAGTTAAAGGTTGGAAGTCAAGGTCGCAAGTGCAAGGTCACCAAAACGAAAGTTGCAAGGATTAAAGATGCAAAGGACCTGAGGTAATATTTGTTTTATTTTGATCGATCTCGGTGTTTGGAGTTTGATCGGTTTAGAAAATTATTTCTTAGTTTTAATCGTACTATAAAAAGGGGTTGCAAGTCCTCTCTACATTTCCAACATGAACCGAGAAACTTAGGTCATTACATTGCATTCATTTCGGATGGATTTGATTTGAATTTGGTTTGAAAGATTTGGATTTTTCAGTTGAGTTTTTGACAGTAGAAGAGTTTTTGCTTTTTCTAGAAAGATCTAGGCAGATCTGACTTTTTCTTCTGTTGACAAAAATGTAGCCCTTTAAATTATCTTTTAAACGAGCTATTAAAATCTCAATTTGGATTTCTGGATCAAAAGTTATGGATGTTTTTAACTGACTATCAGTTATTTGATTTTTCAGTTGAGTTTTTGCATTTTATGGAAAGATATAGGCAGATCTGGTTTTTTCTTATGTTGACAAAAAGATAGCCCTTTAAAATATATTTCAAATGAGCTATCAAACACTTCAATCGAATCTCTAGATTAAAAGTTACAGTTGTTTTTATCTATATTAACTGTCAGTTTGCTAAACTAACTGTCAGTTTGGATTGTCAGTTTTGTTAATTGACAGTTGTCCAGAGAAGTTGTTTTTTGAGCTGAAATTTTTTGAACTAAACTGACTGTCAGTTGTCCAAACTGACTGTCAGTTTGCATTTCAACCTCGAGCCATCTTATCTGAGTTTCTATTTGATCTGGTCGATGTTTTGGTCGAACTGATTGTCAGTTTGTATAACTGACTGTCAGTTTGGGGTTTCAAGTTTCCTTAAACAACCACAAACGGCTAGCTACTTTTTATCCATAAATTTTGTCGGCCGTTGTGTATGTAACTGACTGTCAATTATGTGAACTGACTGTCAGTTTGAGTTGCTGATTTTCAGTTCTAGCTCCAACGATTCTTTTGATCCTTGAGACTATAAATAGGGACTTTGGGCATGTGTTTTACATAACAAGTAACCTCCCCTCATACACATTCTTGAACTTTAGTTTCTTATACAAAATCTTGATCTTTTGATCAAGTTGAGTGCTTTTCAGATCCACCGAGTGCTTTTGTTCAGTTCATTTTGCATTCTATTAGTTTCTCGGTGATTGTTTGGAGGTCTAGAGAAGACCTTGCTGTCTATTACTCTTGGTGAGCACCCTCACCTAGACAGTTTGGACACTACTACAGAAGTGCACTCTACTAACCCTTATTTTCTAACGGTTGTAAGCAATCTAGGAAAAATCCGATAGAATAGGACGACAGCGGCGGAAAACCATGATTTTACTATCGGTTATACACTAATCCAACGTTAGTGAAATGCAAATACTTTTTACTATCGGTTATTACTGTACAAACCGATATAATATACTAAATAGTACTATCGGTTTTCCATTTTTAACTGATAGTGAAATTACTGACTTTTTACTATCGGTTATTACTGTACCAACGATATAATATATTACAATAGTACTATCGGTTTTTCGTTCGTAACAGATAGTAAAATTACTCACTTTATACTATCGGTTGGTACTGTATTAACCGATATAATATATTGAATAGTACTATCGGTTTTTCTCGGGTAACTGATAGTGAAATTACTGACTTTTTACTATCGGTTATTACTGTACTAACCGATACAATATACTACATATTACTATCGGTTCAACAACACAAACCGATAGTAAAATGACTTCATATACACTAATGGTTATGACAGTGGGGACCTTATTTTACTATCGGTTAGTGTTGTTGAACCGATAGTAAAATTGGACAGCTTAATTAGGTCGACCCCTGCTCTGCGCTCTACATGTTGGAATCATTTCAGCCGCGCACAACTCCAAGCTAGAGTGATCTGGAGAAGCTAGCTGAGAGGTTGATCATATTTCCATCCCCCTCGGTATTGTCATCTTCTCATCACCTCTCTCTCTCTCGATCACTCTTTCACACTCTCCCTCTCTCTCTCTACTTGCAATTCATTAAACTAGATACATGTATCTCCAAGCTAGCTAGAAGGCTGGGTTGGCTAGCTAGCTATAGCTTGCTGAATTTAAGCAGCTAGCTAGCTGGCTCTTCCAATTAATGCATGCATCAAGTTAATTAGGGTTTCATATATACAAATCCATTTAATGTAATTAAACAGCTCATGCATGTACACACATATGGCCTAGCTAATTATGTTTCATTCATATATGCATGCTCTGAGTCATTAATTATTTATTTGAATTTGTCAATTTTGTGAAATAATTGTAGATGGACCGAGAATATTGGATGTATGGAATAAAACGTACTACTGTTGAGTATTTGGAGGGTGTGAATGGATTTATTAAATTTGCTGAGCAAGAGAAGGCGAAGAAGGGAGAGAAAGATATGCATTGTCCTTGTATAGATTGTATGAACTTAAAAAGGTTCGGCAACTCTGATCAGATTAGGAGTCATTTGATTCGTCGTGGTTTTAACGCACGCTATACCCGTTGGATATGGCATGGTGAAGATCTTGAGGAAACGAGCACTACCGCTACCACTCAGCAGCACCCGGAAGTGGATTGCAGTAATGATGATCATGATCAAAATATTGATAATGTTCATTCGGAAGTCCATGTAGATGACGACAATTTAGATGAAATGTTACGTGATGTAGAAGATGACTACAGCGAAAACGATTTAGCTAAATTTCAGAAATTAATTGTTGATTCTGAGAAGCCTTTGTTCCCCGGATGTGAAACATTTACAAAGTTGTCTTCTGTGTTGAGATTATATAACTTGAAGGCAAGCAGCGGTTGGAGCGATAAGAGTTTCACGGCGCTATTGGATCTGTTAGCGGACATGCTTCCAGAGGGAAATGAGTTGCCAAGGTCGGTTTACCAGGCCAAAAAACTATTGTGTCCGTTGGGAATGGAAATCGAAAGAATACATGCATGCCCAAATGATTGTGTTCTGTACCGTAACGAGTACGAGGATTTGCATGTTTGTCCAAGATGCAGTGCATCGCGGTATAAGCATGGGGACAGAATTTATCACAATGGATGTGATGAGGTAAAGAAAGGGCCTTCGGCCAAAACTGTGTGGTATTTGCCTGTGATTCCCAGATTGAAACGGCTGTTTGCAAATCCGAAAGATGCGAAGTACTTGCGTTGGCATGTTGAAGGTCGGAAACAAGACGGAAAACTAAGACATCCAGCTGATTCCATTCAATGGAGAAACATTAACAGAACATTCGGTGAGTTTGGCGGCGAAGTGAGGAATATAAGGTTTGGGCTGAATACGGATGGTATGAATCCACACGGAAATATGAGCAGTCGACATAGCACTTGGCCGGTTCTTTTATGCATCTACAATCTTTCTCCTTGGTTATGTATGAAGCGGAAGTACATCATGATGTCGTTACTAATTTCAGGACCCAAACAACCCGGGAATGATATTGACGTGTTTCTATCACCGTTAGTCGAGGACTTACAAAAATTGTGGAGCGAAGGGGTGCGGGTGTGGGATGCACATAAGCGAGAGAATTTCATGTTGCAGGCCATGATATTTTGTACCATAAATGATTTCCCGGCCTATGGAAATTTGTCGGGGTATAGTACGAAAGGAGTTAAGGCTTGTCCTATTTGTCTGGATGAAACTGAAAGCATGTGGTTATCGAACTGCAGAAAAACAGTATACATGGGTCACCGCAGATTCCTTCCGATGCATCACGCTTACCGTAAGAAGAGGAAGTCATTCAATGGGAAGCCTGAGAAAGGATCAGCCCCAGTGTTTGTGACTGGTAAGGAGCTTTACTTGCGCGTGAAGGACATCAAAGTTGAGTTCGGTAAATGTTCTAAACCTCCAGGAAAAAATGTTTGGAAGAAGAGATCGATTCTTTGGGATCTGCCATATTGGGAGCACTTACAAGTTCGACATTGCATTGATGTCATGCACGTAGAGAAAAATGTTTGTGACAGTTTGATTGGTTTGTTGTTGAACATTCCAGGAAAGACGAAAGATGGCATCAACGTTCGCCGTGACATGCTCGACATGGGCATAAGGACTGAGCTTGCACCGTTGGAGAAGGGAAAGCGGACATACCTCCCCCCGGCCTGCTATACTTTGTCAAAAAGAGAAAAAACAGAACTCTGTCAGTGCCTACATGGTGTCAAAGTTCCATGCGGGTATTCTGCGAACTTGAAAAAACTTGTGTCCATGAAAGACTTGAAACTGGTTGGTATGAAGTCCCATGATTGTCATGTACTGATGTCACAAATGCTTCCCATTGCTATCAGAGGCATTCTCCCAGTCAAAGTCAGAGAGACAATTACAAAGCTATGTTATTTCTTCAACACAATATCTGGCAAGGTACGTAAGCGTGTACTCCTAGCAAGTTAATTAGCTCCATTCGTGGAACTTGTCAGATTTTTTGGATCTGAATATTTGCTGCAACTGTGTCCTTGCAGGTAATTGATATGGATGGACTGGACGATTTGCAACGCGATGTGACTACCACTCTTTGTCAGCTGGAGATGTATTTCCCTCCATCCTTTTTTGATGTTATGGTCCATCTAATTGTTCACCTTGTCAGAGAAATTAAGTTTTGTGGACCCGTGTTCCTGCGCTACATGTATCCATTTGAGAGATTTATGGGTATCTTGAAGGGATATGTAAGGAATCGATATCGGCCTGAGGGCAGTATTATTGAAGGTTATGCCGCGGAGGAGGTGATCGAATTTTGCACCAACTATATGTCCGGGGTTGACCCAATTGGCGTTCCTACGTCTCGGCATGAGGGCAGGCTTCAGGGCATTGGAACGATTGGATTTAAAGCAGTCGTCCCCTCTAGTGATCTGTATGCAAAAGCCCATTTTTGGGTCTTACAGCACATGACGGGGGTGGAGCCATACATACACGAGCACAAGGAAATGTTACGGAAACAGAATCCCTCGAAGCCAGAGATTTGGGTCACCAGAGAACATAATAGGAAGTTTGCTGGGTGGATCGAAAATAGAGTCCTGCAAGCTTCTGAGGGCGATGTAGATGAAGATGTTACATGGTTGGCCAGAGGGCCTAGATTTACTGTAGGGACTTAGCAGGGGTATGACATCAACGGCTATTCATTTTACACAAAAACTCAGGACGAGAAGAGTGCTATGCAATGTAGTGGAGTGACACTACTTGCTATTTCGGAGGATGCCAGGGCAGTAAGAGCACTCGACTCATATTACGGTGTTATTGAGGAAATATGGGAGCTCGATTATGTATTACTTAAGATTCCTCTGTTTCGATGCCAATGGGTCGAAATCCCTCGAGGTGTTAAAGTCGACAATTATGGGTTTACTCTAGTCGATCTCAGTAGAGTCGCACACAAAGATGATCCATTTATACTTGCTGAGCAAGCCACACAGGTGTTCTACATCGTTGACCCGGCCAACCCAAAGTTGCACGTTGTCCTTCACAGTAAGAGACGTATTGTTGGGGTCGAAGACGTTGTGGATGAAGAAGAGTACGATCAGTTCGACGAACTACCTCCATTTTTAGATGGAATCCTTCAATCTGTCCCTACCGAAGATATTGACGAAACAAGTTACCTGCGAGACGACCACGAAGAAGGATTATGGGTGGACAACCATTCTTGACTAATTTGCAATATGTAAGTGACGTATATTACTTGGATCGAAGAATGTTCAAATCAATTTTCAAAAATTCTTTGGGAAAACATACGTGATGCATTAAGAATCATTTCTGCAAATTTTCATTTCAATTGGAGTATATACTTGATTTGAGCAATAATTGATTCTTTTCACAAATATATATGAAAACTGCAAATTTTCATTCCATGATTGGTCTTTATTGTTATTTTATTTCAAAATTATTGCAAGCCATTTGCATGGGGTTTCAGGTGTCTTTACAAGTGCAAAATGATGTACTGAGACCCATCTGTATTTGTTCTCAGGAAATACCTTTAGATCAATTTAACAGTATTATACTATCGGTTTCAACCTCCAAACCGATATGAAATTAACATATACTATCGGTTTATTGTCATAACCGATAGTAAATACAATACAAAATGATGTACTGAGATCCTCTGTAATTCTTCTAAGGGAAATCCTTTAGGGTCAATAGCATTGTATTTTACTATCGGTTATAACTGTGAAACCGATATGAAATTAAACTATACTTTCGGTTTATCGTTCACAACCGATAGTGATTTACACTGTGTTATGATCCCCTGTTCTTAGTTTACTATCGGTTTACTGTTCACAACCGATAGTGATTTACACTGTGTTATGATCCCATGTACTTAGTTTACTATCGGTTTACTGTTCACAACCGATAGTGATTTACACTGTGTTACGAAAACCCTAACTTACATGTTTTTACTATCGGTTTTGTGGTGATGAACCGATAGTAAATATTCATTTATTAGGTTATAACCTGCACGATTTTCCCTCCAGTGCAACTGATCACATTCCAAATCGAAAAATACTCGCGCGGAAAACCCTAGAATCGCCGACGTTCGCTTCTTCGCTCCTCTGCGCCACTGGTTCTCCACCGCCTCCGGCATTGCATTGCGCCACCGCCTCCGGCCACTCCACGATCCACTGTAAGTGTTCTTGACCAAATCGCTCGCGTGTATTGCTTAATTTTGTATGCAATGGTTCATATCCCGTTCCATGGATTACAAATAGAAACCTAGAGTAAAATTCATGAACTACAAACTTGATAGCTATGAGAATGACAGAATTGATGAAAATCATAGCAATTTGTCATACAGTGTAGTTCACTATCGGTTTCTTACTCAGAACCGATAGTAAATACCATAAACTAATTTTTCTGTTAATTATATCCCATTTCTAATTTTCATCTGAAATTTTGGTTCATTTATATTTTAACATACCTTATATTCCTGCTGAGCAATTACTTTATGTTCCTACTGAGCAATTTTGGAAATTTTTTCTAATTCAGACTTGATTACTATCGGTTTGACTTGGAAAACCGATAGTAAATAGTAGTGCCATCATAGTTTGCACAGCTAATATGAATTTTCTGTGAATTACTTCCCATTTTCTAATTTTCATCTCAAATTTAGGTTCATTTATTTTTTAACATACCTTATGTTCCTGCTGAGCAATTTTGGAAATTTTTCCTAATGCTGACTTGATTACTATCGGTTTGACTTGGAAAACCGATAGTAAATAATAGTGCCATCATAGTTTGCACAGCTAATATGAATTTTCTGTGAATTACTTCCCATTTTCTAATTTTCATCTCAAATTTAGGTTCATTTATTTTTTAACATACCTTATGTTCCTGCTGAGTAATTACTTTATGTTCCTGCTGAGCAATTTTTGAAATTTTTCCTAATGCTGACTTGATTACTATCGGTTTGACTTGGAAAACCGATAGTAAATAGTAGTGCCATCATAGTTTGCACAGCTAATATGAATTTTCTGTGAATTACTTCCCATTTTCTAATTTTCATCTCAAATTTAGGTTCATTTATTTTTTAACATACCTTATGTTCCTGCTGAGCAATTACTTTATGTTCCTGCTGAGCAATTTTTGAAATTTTTCCTAATGCTGACTTGATTACTATCGGTTTGACTTGGAAAACCGATAGTAAATAGTAGTGCCATCATAGTTTGCACAGCTAATATGAATTTTCTGTGAATTACTTCCCATTTTCTAATTTTCATCTCAAATTTAGGTTCATTTATTTTTTAACATACCTTATGTTCCTGCTGAGCAATTACTTTATGTTCCTGCTGAGCAATTTTTGAAATTTTTCCTAATGCTGACTTGATTACTATCGGTTTGACTTGGAAAACCGATAGTAAATAGTAGTGCCATCATAGTTTGCACAGCTAATTTGAATTTTCTGTGAATTACTTCCCATTTTCTAATTTTCATCTCAAATTTAGGTTCATTTAAATTTTAACAGACTTTATTTTCCAGCAAAGAGATTAGCATAGTTTCCACTGCTAATCTTTTAAATTTTCCTGAATATAGACCTTAGTACTATCGGTTTTCCTTTTAAAACCGATAGGAAATATAGTATTTGTTAGTTTGCACTGCTCATCTGAATATTCTGTGAATTACTTTGTCATGTACCTTTCTTCATATCAATTGGATGGTTTGTTTATGGTATTTTAGGTAAAGCCATGTCGGCATCTTCCTCGGCTGATACTAGTGATTCGGCGAGGGCGAACGTAGATGGCGCTGCTGTAACACCCCTGTTTTTGCCAAACCCTAAAATAGCCAAAATCCACATCTTGACCCCAAACCCTAATCTGCTTCAGCCATTCCCTTCTAAGTGTTGTTCAGAACATTTTTCCCTTCAGGATCATCTCCAAAATCCCATCCTAAAGCTGAGTTTCAACCCTCGCCATTTTTAAAACCCTAATTACCCTATTTTACCCTAAACAGCTTTTCCCCAAATTTTGTCGAAACCCTTCAAATCATGCCCGATCTTACCAAACCTTGACCAAATGAGTTCTAATAATCTTTTGTAACTTATCTGCGAAATCAGATTTCAGATCGGACCCTCAGATCTCCATATTTGCAATCAGGCCCAAGTTCTATTCAAATTATCCTCATAGAACAGCCCCTGGAACAAGTTTCAAAATTGCAGAACAGCCCAAATATTCTTTTCAGGTCCATTCGACCAGCACCTGGTCGTTTCCCACGACCAGCGCATGTCGCCGTTGCCGCGCCGCGTTCTCGCCGTGTTTGCTCGCCGCCGGTCACCGTTTCTTGTCGCTGGTGCACGTGAGCTGCTGTGCCACCCTGTGCGCACGTGCCAGCACCGTTGCTTCGCCATGTCCAGCAGTTAAACGGCCGCGCTCCAGCAGCGTCTTCGCGCGCGCGTGCCCGTTGCCGTGGCATTGCATGCGTGTACGTGTCACCGCCGGAGCTTTGCTGTTGCCTCCGCATCTGCGCCGTTCCAGGTGAAGTTCCGATGCAACCGACAAGGTCAGCAAGGCTGCAGCACCGCCTGAAGCGCATCACATCGCCGGTCACCGCTGTCGCAGCTACACCCGGCCGGTCTCGTCCCCGGCACAAGTTTCGCGCCATTTCACCCTCGCAAGCTCCGCCCTTGGACCTATTTAAACCCTCCAGTGCTGTGCTTAAGCCTCATCTCAGGACTTAGCCATTTTTCCAGAGCTCTCGCCGTTTTCGCTTTCTTCTCGGGCGAGCCAGTGAGTGAGCTCACGGTGCTAGCCCATTCCACAGCCCCTTTCTCCAATCCAAGTTCACCAGTGAGTTCCCCTCGTTCCCCTATCTGTTTAGTAGCAACCAATTGCACCAGATCGATCCCCATCGCCGGTGATCGCCGGAAAACCAGAAAACCCCTGTTCCCTCAATGCTATCCCATTCATCCCGAATTAGCTTTCGTCCCAGTAATAGAAATTGATCCTTAGCCATTTCTTAGCAAGCCTGTTGAATCAGGATCCCCAATTGCGCTCAAATCGAAGAAATCCCAAACTGGAACCTCAGCCGTTCGCCGGACTTCGGCGCCAAGCTTCTCCGGCCGATCTCCAATGAAATTAACCTCTCCAGTAGCCTTGTTGTGCCCTAGAGATCATCCCCAAGCTTGGAATTGAGCTCTTTCGCCCTGTATCAAAAATCCCCGAGCTCCAGTGTCGTCTTCTCCAGCGCCGGTCGCCGGAATTCTTTCCCGGCCGATCTAGCCCCTGAAACTTTGTCCCTTAGCTTTGCCTCACCTCCCTGAGCATTTTCTTCCCCTAGCTCGACACCTGGATCTGCCTAGATTGTGAGTTATGCCTTTGCCAAATGTTTGTCCAGAACTGTGCCTGTGCCATGTCACCACCGCAGTTCATCGCCGGATTTGGCCACCCTCCGGCCACTTTCAGCCCTTGTGCCTGTTGAGTATTTTATTCCTGTTAGTAATACCTACCTCCCAGACAAAGTGTTGCATCAATTGGAGCCCTGGATCAAAAGTTAAGCCATGCCCTAGTTTCTGGCCATGTCCAGCACTATGTCAGTGCATGTCAGCCACTGGCATTAGCCTGGTTTGACCCCTTCTGGTTGAGCAATTGAAATGCCACCTTGTCCCCTAGATTCCTGGAGTTGTGTTCTACATCTTTCCCTTCTATCACTTCTCCAGAAAACCATCCCAAGACTAGTTTGAAGCCATGCCAAAGCCATGAACTGAATGTCGACCCTTCGACGTTCAATCCTTTTTAGCCGTTTCTTCGACCAGAGCCCTTGTGACCTTGCCCTAACCTTTTCCCCTGCATGCATGACTTATTCACTTAATAATTTCTATAGAAACTATTTTCTGTATGCTTATGGTATGTGTTTGTGTGTTGGTTGATTGCCGCAGAGTCAGAAGCTGAAGGAGCGGAAGAAGTCTTTGAAGATCCGTCTGAGTATTTAGACCCAACATCGCAAGGCAAGCCTCATTCCTTTGATCATGTCTCACCCAATATTTTCATATGAAGTATATTCACTGTTTCTTACTATGCATACTTAATTGAGATACAAGTTATATTTGAATGACATGAGTAGATATGACCCAATGAATCATGAAACCCCTTTTGTTATTGAACCTTCATATATAAGCTTTGTCACCTTAGGACTCATATACTGAATGTTCACATTAAACTTGAAATGGTCAAGTACATGAGAAGTTATGATCAAAACCGTTTTGTCAAGAAAACTGATAAAAGGGATCAGTAGTGAGGATTGGATTGTATGGAGAGGGTGCGGTGCGCACCAGGGTATGTGAATGTTCCTCACTATTGGTTCATAAGGACAAGAACCTTGTGCTGTGTCTCTATACGAATTGTAAACGTACCAACCACTTGCCTGGTATGAGACAGGCACAACTTAGTAGCTTTTTGGTATTAGCAGTTCCCTGCATGGTTTGACGATCTGGTTTCTCGCGTGGAAACTGGAAGGCCAAGATTCGGCCATGAGTGATGTGAGTCAGAAAAATGATGAGAGGAAAAGGCGTAAAAGAAGGAAGGCGCCCTAGACCTGATTAAGCCGTGAGCGGCTGTAATCTTAAATGGTCGTATGTCTTGCGTGGACATAGACCAAGGCTATGTGTCCTACGGGAACATAGACCAGAGAGGCTAGGAAGTAAGGCAGTGGGGAAGACCTACAACGGTACTTGAGACTTAATTGTCTATTTACCGGGCGGGGATACTGTTAATACTGAACTGTAAAGTGTTGTGTGATCTCGGCCTTGTCACATGTGTATAAGTCACATGAAGCTGATCCGACTTGAAAGCCGAGTGAACCAGTGGATTTAAAAAGAGGTACACCTTTGCAAAGTGTAAGAGAAGTATCAGATACTCTGTACTCCCAGGTTCAGGAGTCTTTTCGTAGTGGATGTTATCCATGGGTTATAGCACAAGTAATGTTTTGGAATGTTTTCATAATGCGGTTAACAAAGTAGTGACTCATGGGAGACCACTACACCTAATGTTTTATTGAAAACCTGTTTAATGTTTAAAGTACCATTTTCATGACAAAAGTACTGTTTTACTGAACAAATGACTTGGAAATTTATATATCTCTATCCATATGAAACTGAAACCCCGGAATCATATATTTCACTCTCATGTAAGTACAATCACATTAATCCCTGGAATGAGTGTTGCTGAGCACCAAGTGCTCACCCTTGCATTTTTATCCCACTGTAGAAGAGAGATTCGAGGATCCCGATTCTTTCAGTTATGAGTACTCACCTGAAGATGGAAGCACCCCGGACGAGCCCACGTTCTAGAAGGATTGCGCGCCAAGTCAAATCAGATGTGGGAGAAGCCCCTCCAACCCCGCTGCGGATGGAAGTCAAGCTGTTTGTTGTTGCTTTGTGTTTTATGTTGTGTGTTCGGTACTTGGATACCGATTCTGGTTTTGATAAACTAGTTATTTTCTTAGCAACTCTACTTAGCGCCATTTTCGGTGCTTTGGCTATGTAATATTGGCCATGTTGGCCTGGTACTTGTTTAATGTTATTACTATGCTTGTGTGGTTTGGAGCTCATGTGACATCCTGCTGTGTGTAACCTACCTGGGCGGTTACCAGGGTGATCCTCAAATGGGGGTCTCACAGCTGCCTCGTCCCAGCGCAAGAGGAAGGCGCGAGGCGCGACGATGTTGGGTCGTTTGGCCAAACGCGCGGATCTTTCCTGTGAATTCAACCAGTTCGGGAGACCGATCGGGAAGAACGCCGGGCACTATGCTGCCTATGTTGGCTTGTTGGCGAAGGAAAGGGTGAAGATCACCGTCCAGAGCTGGAAGGACGTCAAGGCCGACGAGAGGGATAGGCTGTGGGCGGAAGTGAAGGTAAAATTAATCAAAATCACTGAACTCTTGAGTAATCACATTCCCTTGGTTTATCCTACAGATTAGGTAAGTCCTACTTATATGCACCATTTGAAACAGGCCAAGTGGAACATCCCGGACGATGGTCCCAAGATAGCTTGCTTGAAGGACATGAACAACACGTGGAAAACCTTCAAGAGCGTCCTCGTCAGTACCTTCCTCGCTAAAGGCGAATCTCCATGCGAGAAATACCCCTTCATAACGGAGGAGGTATGGGAGCAATTCGCCCAACAGAAGGGGACTCCTGAGTTCAAGGTATGAATGGTTCCTTTGCTTGGTTACACCATTGTATGCAGTAAGCAGTGGTGCATTAATTTTCTTGTTTCTGGTACGAAGGCCCTCAGCGAGAAGAACAGGGCAATCCAGAGGAGGAACGACCACCCACACCGGCTCGGTTCTCGCGGCTATGCGGGGAAGGAGGAGCAGTGGAAGAAGGGTGAAGACGAGGCGTCGCATTTCATCGACTCCCCTGACCTACCACTCTCCGAGATCCGCGATCAGCGATGCAAGCGCTGGTGGCTGGCCAGAGGGACCGTGTCGGCCACGGGGACTGTGGCGTTCCCAAAACCCAGGGACGTCGAGGTCGTGCAGCGACTCGTAAGTTGGCTAACTATGATCACTAATGTGCGCACAACTTTGTATATATTTCTTCCTCACAATGGAGAGCTTTCAATGTAACAGATCTCTTGCTCGAAGGAGGCGACCGAGGGATTGTTCAGTCCCCATAGGGAGAACGACATCCTTACCCGGGCTCTAGGGAACAAGGAGCATCTAGGGCGGACGCGAACCGTGGGGGCTGTGGTGCCATGGAAGGAAGGCTTCTCGGACCCCGGGCAAAAGGCGAAGAACCCTGGCAGCTGGAAGGAAAGGGAAGAGGAGCTATCTCAGAAGATACGGGCAGATGTGACTGCACAATTCGTGGACATGTTCGCTCAAATGAACGAGAAATATGAACGCCTAAGCTGAGTTGTGCAGTCCAAGGGTTTAGATCCAGCTGCCGAGGTCGACGCTGCCAGGCCGAGTAGTGTTGGCTCGAAGGTTCACGTGGATCCGGTGGACCTGATCGAGGTATTGCAACTCTTGAGCTATATATGCAGTTCGGCTGATGCCACTCCCGTTACGTTAGAATTGTTTCGCTAACTTGTTATAATTGTTGCAAATTGCAGAAGCCGGAGAGCTGTACCCTATTGATCAACATAGGCGACAAACCTGTTGCGGTTGCAAACGGGGTCGTATACCAGTCTTGGGAGGATGTCCGGATCCACTGTGTACCTCTTGAGCCTGGATTCGCAAAGGTACAGGTGGACATGGCCCTCCCGGGCTACAGCTCTTTTCCGTTGCCCGTCCCAACGGACGAAATGCGGACAATTGGCGAGGCATTGGGCTCGTACATACAGTGGCCCAAGAAGGGTGTTAGACTACAGGAGGTAAACCCTAGCCATTCTAGCTTACAACTCAGTTAATATACTTAATTTTCAAAATCTAATTTAAGCGTTTGTACTTAAAGTGGACGATGGATACCAACACACTTCCTGAGGACACCAGCCCCGCCACAACGCATGAGCGAACTCCTTCGGCCCCCATGCCTCCTCCGACGGCCTCAAACCCTTCGCCATCAAATGAGGCCGACGGCACCACACCCCAACCTTCGAAGGTATACACTCGCTCCCCGCCCAAAGGCAAGGGCAAGGCCAAAGGCAAGGCCAAACAAAGCCAGCCGGGTACGTTCAAGAACGGGTCCCCACTCGTGTCGGAGTACCTTCTGCGCAATATGGATCAAATAACCAGAAGTCTCCACGAGTGGTACCTGACCCGGTCTAGGCGCCACATCAACTTCTTGGTTCACTTCAGGCCAGCCCATTTTCACCGTGAGCCCGGGAGCATATCGGTGGCCCACGAGGATTTGTTCGACCTCCTCAACTGGCGGGAGCTTGATATGTCCATCATACGGACTGGAGTCCTGTGAGTGTGCTGTTGTCTGAAGTTATCACAGTTCGTTTCATAAATCCAATCACTTTTTGTATGCACTACTTACTAATGTCTACTTTGCATCCAGGTGCATGTATAGGCTGGCGTCGATGAGGGCATGTGACAAGGTGGGTTTCCTCGACCCAGAGAAAATAAGCCTCACGATGCTAGAGCACGACCAAGCACATGCGGAGGAATACATATCAAGGGCACTACTAGCGCAGCAGGACCGAGAGTTCATCCTTGCGCCGTACCACCAAAGGTTAGTGCATTTCCTACTAATTTAACTCATTCTTGTATGTTACGCCTAACATATGTATGAAACGGTTCGCTTATATATGCAATGTAGGGGCCACTGGGTCCTCGCCGTCATTTGCCCATGGATGAATGAGGTCTATTACCTCGATTCGATGAGCGACAAGGTGGCGCATGTTTTCACCCTCACATGGCACATAGACGCGTAAGTAACATAGTTGTCTTAAATTTTTCTCTGACTAGCTAATTAATGATAAGATATTAATCGACAATGCTAAATTAAATATAGGGCTTTCAAAAATTATGCTAGTGCTGGAGGGAGGCATGACGCGTCGAAGGGCACAACAATTTCTTGGAAAGAATATGAGGTAATTAATACGGATGGAAGTACTCATGATGAGTCTTTTAATTTAAGCTTAATTAGTTCTTTCGAGTTAATGTGGGTTTATGTCTTTGCATATGCAATTTTTCCAGTGCCATCAGCAGCCACAATCGTGGGAATGTGGCTTCTATGTCATGAGATTCATGTATGACCTGATCAGGAGAAACTTTGCCCAATTCCCTCAGGTAACTATTTTTCCTGACTCAAAGTCGAACTTTTATTGGATGTGACGTACGATCCTAACTTCATACACGCATATATGCAGAGCACCATGTTGAAAGAGCAATATGAGTTGCCTCAATTGAAGGAGCTGCGAACAATTTGGGCTCAATATGTCATGGAAGAAGTGGCTATCAACGATCGATAGTAACTGACTTGTGTTGATTGTTGTATTTGTGAATATATATTGAATGTGTTGATTCATTGATTTGTGAATATATGTGAATATATGTGAATAGATTCATTGATGTATTTGTGAATAAACTCGATCAATATGTGCATAAATTCAGTCTGTCCAATGCATGTGTATATTACTGTATTAGTGTATTTGTGAACAAATTCAATATGTGAATATTGGTGAATATTTGTAAATATTGGTGTATTTGTGAATGATCTAATGTATCTCTGTATTGCTGTATGTATATTGCTGTATGTATCTCTGTATTGCTGTATGTATATTTGTAAATATTTAGTACTAACCGTGCCACTACATAACCGATAGGAAAAACTAATATTACTATCGGTTATATACTACAACCGATAGAATAAAGTTTCCAGTACTAACTGTGTCCACACAATACTATCGGTTCATATTCAGAAACCGATAGAATAAAGTTTCCTGTACTAACTAAACGAGTCTACAAAATACTATCGGTTATATAATATAACCGATAGAATAAATTTTTTAGTACTATCGGTTATATACTACAACCGATAGAATAAAGTTTCCAGTACTAACTGTGTCCACAAAATACTATCGGTTTACTATCGGTTTAGATCCTAGCCGATACAAAAGGCCTAAACAATACTATCGGTTTATATGAGAGCCGATAGAAAAAAATGTTTAGATTACTATCGGTTTAGATCCTAGCCGATACAAAAGGCCTAAACAATACTATCGGTTTTTATACGAGCCGATAGAAAAAACTTATACAATACTATCGGTTTAAAACCGAGCCGATAGAAGAAATAGTCGATAGCGATTAGTGAACGTTGGGATTGTAGATGTTTTACTGACGGTTTTTGAACCGATAGAAGTGTGCTGCCCTCTACTATCGTGCCGACCACTATCGGTAAGAGAACCGATAGTAGAGTGGATTTTTAACCGATAGTGAAAAGCATTTATGTAGTAGTGGGAGGCGTGGCCGTAGATCTCTCCAGATCGGAGATTGTCGGAGAGACTCGGCGCATTTGTACAAGGCATCGGTGCTCGCCTTTCCGGAGTGGACTAGGAGCAACAATTAGTGGATAATATCCTTCGTGTATATTGGAGTAAGACTCAATTTATTTGAGTGCTTCAACAAGGATTAGGGGAGACTGGGCGAGTCTCCAAGACCTCGGTAAAAATCGTTGTGTTCATTTTCTCTTCCTCTTTCTCATATTATTATTTGTTCTTGATTTCTTTATTTGCAAATATTTGTTTTAAATTGAAGTTTTTAAAAGTCTTCTATTCACCCCCCTCTAGTCGGCATCCTTGATCCTACACGTGGTATCAGAGTTAGGTCTCTCATTTATGGGCTTTACCGCCTAGAGAGAAAGGATAGACTCGGTAGAGAATTTTGATTTGATGGCTCACATTACTTTCGTTGGAAGATTATTATGAGCACTTATTTGGAGGCATTGAGTTTGAATTTATGGAATTTAGTGGAGAAGGGTGTGACTTATCTGTTGATTTCGGATAAGGATATTCTCCTCTTAAATACAAAGGCTAAATATGTGCTTCTTAGATCCCTTAGCCATGATGTGCTCGAACTAGTAAGTGATCGTTCGACCGCTCACGATGTTTGGACCACCCTTGAGCCTATTTTTGAGGGCACATCTAGCTTTAAGCATGCTAAGGTGTGCTTTTTGATGCAACACTATGAGACATTTGTGATGTTGGAGGATGATACACTGTCCACCATATATGATCGCTTGATCAACATCACAAATGAGCTCAAAACTCATGGTGCTAATATTTTCAATCTAGACATTTGTAGGAAAGTGCTAATATTTGTTTTTTCAATATGATCCATGACATATTCCTTAGAAATTTGAGATTGTATGCACTAACCAATTGTTTGATGCTCTCTCTCTCCAAAAAAACAAAGAATTTACACTATGTATAAGATCATGAATACTTCTATGTTGAATTCATATAATAATATTGTACTTAAACCCTAAATCCACTAATAGTAGCCCACCATCAAAGACCTTATTTATTTTTTGAATCAATTATATTGAGATATATCAACTGATTTGTATAATTTTGATACTCAGATTCAATATGTATAGTGAACTCTTACAAAATAGTAGTGACATTAGGATGAGTAAAATGCATACTATCAAACAATCCTAACAGAGCTCACAAGGAAAAAGAAACAGAAAAGGAAAGAAAATAAAAACTATCCCGTGTAATGAGTATGGTATCTTCAATGAACTAGAATTCCATGCCAAGTCGTATTTTCCGAGTCATGCTCGTGTCCAGTTCGAACTCAACAACCACCATATTGTCTTTTTCTTTCCGAATTCATGGAGTTTGTTTTCTCGGCTAGCCTCATATCTTGATCTTTAAGAGTTTTAATCAAATTATAATAAAAACCTTAATTAATTGTAGTTTTTCAATCTATGTCAATCTTAATTTTAGATCTATATAAGTAATAAAAAATTTTACAATTTCATGTGTTCTGTTCTGAAATAAAAAAATTGGGAGCAAGCATTAATCCTATTGTACCACGACACTTGTGAGTTAGTTACCTATTGTATAGCAACTCAGCAAGTATATGTACGAATATGATGCGCCCCAAAGCACGCGGACATATCGTGCTCCACTTGGTTAGATTGGCAAGGCGGCTGTGGCAAGCAAGTCCAACTCTATCTGCCAGCCATGAACCTAGTCATCACCAACGGCTCGGCAAGCATTGCCAAAACTAATTACTACAAGAAAACGATACCCGCAATGGAATGCTTACGTGCAGCTTAGTAAGAATATTCACAACACCCAAATCTTAAAGTACATGTGGCAACTTCAACTCGGCATCTCCCACGTTTAAGTGGGGACTTTAGATGTGTGGTCAAATACTAGTCTTTTTCAAACATCTTAACCTTTTTTTAGTGAAAAGATCTTTTCATAGAACTGGCCTCCAAAGGCTATTTCTAAGATAACCATAATTTTTTTATAAAAAAATTTTCTTTAAAAAAATAATGCGATAATTAAAAAAAATATGACAACTTAAATAAGCAAATGTGACAAAATTAAAAAAATTGACAACCTAAAATAAGAAAAGAAATGACAACAAAAAAATTTGATAACTTAAAAAAATAGCATCCTAAAATCTATTAGATCAAATTGTAACCGTTGAATCAAAATCTCTTAGTTGATATCAAAAGTAGAGATAAAGTTGATAAAAAAATATTTTTTTAGCCATTTTGAAACCTTTTTAGCATAATGTTTTTTTTAAAAAAAATAAAATTCATCTGTTTGAAACTAGAAATATGGTTGGTTCCTATTTGCTCACTATGGATTTATGACAGGTGCGATGAATTGCCTTCACGTACTAAAAGACAGACAAGATGGTATTTTGTAGTCCGTGAACCAACGGAACTGTGTATTTTGCTTTATAAAATAAAAGATATGTGCATTTCTTTATATTCAGATTATTAGATTAAAAATTAATGATTCAGACCAAAATTGATTCGATTTTGAATTTTTCACAAGCTGTTTAATCATACTAGTTTCTCTTATGTATCTAACTAGACCATTTAATTTTAATTGAATAATTGAGTTTCTAGAAAAGATACCCTCTATCTTTTATACTATAAAACAGGGAATATAAATCCCAAATCGAAATAAATAAGATAGAAATCCACAAAATAAAATTAAATAGGATACATGAGCTATGTTTTTGTTTAACTTCAAGACAAATAGCAGTAGATGGTTTCGGACTTCCCAAGTGAGGTTACCAAGTTTGCTCTCAGCAAGACAGTGGTAGATAGTTAACCTAGTCTAAACCTCAACCTCCAAGCTCCAATAATCCAAGTGCTACGAACCAACTGACTATTGCAAAATTCGCCAATTGGATTCAGTTCTAAGATTTACAAAATTTAAAACCCAGATTGGGCAACACTGAGCATCAATTAATATAAAAGCATCTTAGGTTTTCCATATCGCCCCTGATGGGCAGAATTAATTTTCTGATAATTCTTTACGTTTACTCATTTGATGCACAAATATTTCGATGGTGTGAAATAATCTCCCATGCGAAGCAATTCAAATTGCATGGAAGATACCAACCTCGAGATGTGAACCGAATCAAGTAGTAGTACCCCTGAGTTAACAGTATTAATTGAGTTACTTCGTGCCTTTTGAGTGAATATTCTGCCATTTGGTATCTTTGATGTGAACTAAATTGTTTTATACAGAGATTCTGCTTTGGAATATACACTCTCTCTTTTTTAAAATAAATATTATTTGAAATCTACAACAGAAAATAAGACATAAGAAAAAAATATAGTAATACTATCATTTCATACATTTTATTAGTTCTCCTCTCAACTCTCTAAACTATATATTTGTCTTTTTCAAAATATTAAATGAAAGATATGTGGGAAAGTGTCTAAAAATCATAGAACGATATGTATTTGTAAAAAAAATTAGAAGATTATTTGTTTAGGTTGTATGCTCTTTGTAACCGGACAAATCTTGTCTGGACCCTTGCCCATGCATACATATGCATGCAAGTTCAAGCACTCAAAATCGAGCATCTAAAAATGTCATATATGTTTAGTTAGTCCATCACCAATCAAATAAAATAATCTCAATAATGCCTATCTAAAACAAATTCTCAAGATTTTAAAAAAAATTTAGGCATGTTTGAAAGTAATGCATAATGGTGAGTGCACCAACCAAACAACTTCTAACTACTCGGTAGATAATTGTTTGGAGTAAATTGCACCGTAGATTTCTAAACTTGCATGAGCTGCCACTTAGATTTCTGAACTTGAGAGCTCATCAAATGAATCCTTAAACTTGTATCTGTTAATCAAAACAGATTCAAACGATAGTTTTGTGATAGAATCTTTTTATGTGATGATCAAAAAATTAGAATTTTCTTAATCAATGATCATACATGAACCCTAAACAAGTAATCATCTCAATAAAATCTATAATATAGCTCATTTATACTAACAGTACATGTTTGGGTGAGGTATCCCCATCACACAGAGCTTCAATGTTATTTGAAATGGTTGCGATCACTATTTAGAGTAATACATCGCCTCACTTGACCCTCATTGTCCTTCACGTACATGCAATAGAATGAATGTCTTCTTTATAAACATATTACTGTTACATATTTGGTGAGGAAGACAAAACAATCGGACTAAATATGATAAATTTGAAGATTTTGAAAACATCTCAATCACACATCATAATATATCTGCATGCAATTACCATATCAATAATCCACATAGTCAAAATAGGCATCATTATAGTCTCATCCTCCCATATAAACAAATTATGTCATAAAGTTAGAGTTTGGATTTATTTTGATTAGCAGACACAAATTGAGAAATCTATTTAATGAGTTCTCAAATTCAGTGACTTAAGTAGTATATTTATGTAAGTTTAAAAATTAATGGCGTAATTTAGTCATTCTTTTACAATAAGCTCTAGGAAAAGACATGTACAAGTAAGGCCATATCCAACACGGCCTCATCGAACAGCGCCCGTTGGACACGTCAGCTAGTTGAGTTGTCTCCAATGTGGGCACGCGATCGCTGATTTGCGGGCCCCACTGAGCGCGCACTGTGTGAAGCGGCTTTGTTGGAGCGGCTCGGAGGCACGCGCATATGTGTTTTGTAGGGCCCGCAAATTTTTGATGACTGCAACGCTTCACAACCGAACACAACGACTGATAGGTGGGAACATAATCTTGTGAGCTCGCATGTCATTGAATGGGTGGGATACTTTCTACGATTCACGAGGCGAGAACGGTGGGCCCATGACTGAAATGTGCCAGAACTTTTCGTTTCCCACGCGTAACCTTTCACACAATACCACTCACTGACAGTTAGGACCAACAATAGTAGGGTCCACACGTTAAAGATAGGATTGTGGTGAACGATGAATAACAAAGTGAAGATGGTGGGACCCACCATTCATGCGTTGTAGATGAGGATTGCGTCATGTGTTCACACGGTTCACTCTGTCCTCACTCTCTGACTTGTGGGGTCATATTACGCGACCCATTTGTCAGTTGGTAATGTGATTTTTTGATCGGTGTTAAGGCAAGATTGGTGGGTCCACACCAGAACGTTTTATTTCCTCACATTCATTACTCACACGATTCACTCATACTCAGTCATTGATAGTGAGTCCCGCAGATGTTGTGTCCCACTTGTCAGTCTCTGTGTTCTAATTTTTTTTCCGCGTTTGAGTTTTGTTTTTTTACTGAGTTATTTAATAGTGTTTTAAAATTATTTTTGGGTGACAGACCCACAAAAAATTTCTCAAAGAGTTAAATCGTTGGAGAGAGACTCTTGACACGTGAGTCCCATGAAGAATCTCTCCTAGCAACACCCCATTAGAGCGAAGGAGACTCTTCACTCACGTGACGGTCACTCGAAGAGTCTGTAGCGTTGGAGACAGCATAACAACTTTGCTTTTTCCGACGTGGAGAGCAGAAGCACACGTGACAACGAGTGAATAAGAAAAGGAGATGGGGGATTACGTGGCCAAAAGGTTATGAGCGACCGGATGACGCCCCAAGATTGCACTCGCCTTTCTTTCTTCAGTTCTTCAGGCCGCCTCCTCTATAAAGCACCTAACGAAGGGCAAGTTGGTTTTGGCAAGGCGGCAGCTTCTCCTCCTCACGCCGGTTGGTGCACAATTCTACAATTCCTTTGCTTTTGCTCCTCTCTTTGTTCTGTGTGAGATGGTTTTACTATATTCTTGTCCTGTCTTGTGAGCATTTGGTTGCGCAAAGTTACTCCCATTTGGTAAATTTACCGCTCATTAGGACAGTATTTGGTGGTTTTTGAATGGATATAGTTCAGGACCTCTGCTTCACGCACATGGTGTGAAGTGAAGGACTTCTCTGTTGTTTCTTAGTTTCCAGCTGCTTCTGTTTGGTTCTTTTGTTATCATGCAATTTTGTTGCTTTCCCCTGTTCATATCTTCCTTGTGCGAGAGCTGGCGTCTTGTTTTGATGGATTTCAGTTGAACTGAGAAAGGCACTTATCTTTCCCAGTTGTCGTTTCTAATAAGTCAATTTTGCCACGTTATAGTAAGTTTAGATTACAGCATTTATGAGATTACAACAAGGTGTAAAGCCTAAACGTGAGAAAGAGCGATATTATAGCAGATTCTTGGTTTCATTTGATTCTTATGCAAAAATTACCCAGTCTCACTTGCGCAGACAAAGTTAGGCAGGTTGAAAAAGTTGTCAGGTTTAAAATGCCCAACTGGCCAACTCTCCGCTTTCTCAAATTTCTAGATTACATACCGTATTCTTTTCTCAATAAATGTAGCTGTATTCTTAAATAATAAATACCCTTCACACACTCTGTAGTTTGCTAGTTGCAGTGGAGTTTGAGCCGCGCAAAATGGTGACCAAGGTGGTGGACCTCCGGTCGGACACGGTGACGAAGCCCACCGAGGCTATGCGGGCCGCCATGGCCGCGGCCGACGTGGACGACGATGTCTTAGGCTCGGACCCGACCGCCCACCGCTTCGAGTCCGAGATGGCAAGGATCATGGGCAAAGCGGCCGCGCTGTTTGTGCCGTCGGGCACCATGGCCAACCTTATCTCTGTCCTGGTGCACTGCGACGTCAGAGGCAGTGAGGTCATTCTTGGCGATAACTCGCACATCCATGTGTACGAGAACGGCGGCATCTCCACTCTCGGCGGCGTCCATCCGAAGACCGTCAAGAACAATCCCGATGGCACCATGGATATTGACAAGATTGTTGCTGCTATTAGGCATCCCGATGGGGCGCTCTACTATCCGACCACGCGGTTGATTTGCCTGGAGAACACACATGCAAAGTGAGCTGCAGAGACTTTGGAAGTCAATTTTAATCAGAAAGATAATACAACTAATACTAAACTTTGTTGCCTGGTGGGTGTATTTGTTGTTGCTGCAGCTGTGGTGGAAAGTGTATATCTGTAGAATACACTGACAAAGTCGGCGAGGTTGTGAGAAGCCATGGTCTGAAGCTTCATATCGATGGAGCTCGCATTTTTAATGCTTCTGTGGTAAGTAGCATGGAATTAAAACTGTCATTTAAGTGTTTTTCTGCTGTTTAGTAGTTGTATAATAACAAATTATCTTTTTCATTCTTCTATGTTGTTTTCGCCCTTAAGATACTATATCTTTGGTAACCATGTATTGTGTTGCTACTGAGTTAGTAAAACAATACAGTTAGGATAAGCCTGCCTTGGAACTTTGTTGTCTTTCGGTGTTAGGACGATAAAATTTTCTATGTTAAAGAGCAATCCAGATATCTGAGGGTATTCATGCATTTTTTTTCAGTAAATCTTTGAGAGATATGGATGCTCCATCCCAGCATCTTGATTTCTTGCTATGAATATTCTATTATGTGAATCAATTGTAGTACTTGTGGAAACAGAGAATAAGTACCTAACTGAACCTATTTATTTGTCTAACTAGCTATGTCTCACTTTGCCAGACACTTGGAGTTCCTGTTCACAGACTTGTAAAAGCTGCTGATTCAGTTTCGGTATGTCTTAATTTGCTTGGCACTATGGTTCCAACTATGAATAATAAAGATGATTAAGATATATCATCTATGATTCTTTTGTTTTTTTTACTTTTGAAAAATCATCATCTATGATTCTGTTTCTGTTAAACATAATTTTTAGGTATGCCTATCTAAGGGGTTAGGCGCGCCAGTTGGATCAGTCATTGTGGGTTCCAAGACCTTCATAGAGAAGGTATGATCAATCCTTTTCATACGTTATAGCCTTCAAATGCATAAAACATGTCATGATAGAACTCTTAAGGATACTTTCAGGCTAAAATTCTTAGAAAGACCCTAGGTGGTGGGATGAGGCAGGTTGGTGTTCTTTGTGCTGCTGCATATGTTGCTGTTCACGATAATGTGGGCAAGCTTGCAGATGACCATAGAAAGGCTAAAGTTTTAGCAGGTTTCTTATATTCTCCTTTGGAATCTCACTTCATTTTTGTTAAGTTCTTAACCAATTGAAATGCCTATCTTGTACTTCTTGTTTGTTTTCTCAGACGGGCTGAAGAAAATTGGACAGTTTACAGTTGATTCAAATTCCCTGGAGACCAACATGGTCAGTCTGCTATTTATTGGATTTTCTTGGTTTACCTTCACAGAGAAAAATCCCAAACAACTCACCCCTCTGTCTGTTTCAGGTATTCTTTGGCATCGTGGATTCACGCATATCACCTGACAAGCTTTGTGAAGTCCTCGAAAAGCGCAGTGTGCTTGCAATGCCAGCAAGTTCAACAAGGTGAAGTTTAATCCTCTTGGAGAGATGCTGTAGATTTTAAATCAAGCTCTTCAGTTGTGTAGTCGATCCTTAATAACATTGTCGTGCTTACATATGCTGTCCTCATTCTTGATATTTTGGTTGTCAAAAGTCAATTGGTTAGCACAAGCGTTGTTATACCTAAATTGGCATCCTGGGTGAAACTTTAGATTGTACTGTCTATATCTGGTATCATTTACAGTTATGTATGCTTTCAAATTTTAACTCTACATTTTGAACTCCCTTATTTTGCAGCGTTAGGCTTGTCCTCCATTACCAAATTTCAGATAGTGATGTTCAATATGCCTTGACTTGCATCGAGGTATGAAAAGCTTGAATTGCTTCCATCTAGTATTGACAAGTGTTCCAATTTTTGCATAGATGTTAGTATGTCACTGATATGGCCTTCTGTTTTCAGCAAGCTGTTGAAGAAATATTGACAGGTGGTACTAAATTCGAGCATTTGGCAAATGGCACTACTACAAACTCGTATGGCCACTAGATCACTTCCTCTTCACATCCAGTGGAGCATCAATTTAATGCCCAGCTTATCTGTCATCAAGACTCGTTAGTCATAACTTTAATAAATAATTATGGTGGTTCACTCATTATATGTGTTAACTTGTGTGTGGTGGTGCCGCTTGCAAAGGATGCTGATGTTTCTTGCTGACAAAGATGCAACTACTGAAACCAAAATAAGTCCAGATGGGGAACAAATGAAAACTGAAACAAAACCCTTCCAAAGGGCAAAAAGAAAACGAGAAGGAAAAAACAAAACATGCAAATGTAGCCTTCCTACATTATAAATCTCCTTCTCCTTATCTTGCTCAGCATTGATGACATTCAGCTAGGAACCAAAATGATGCAAGTTTTGTGCCTGACTTGTAACTGAATCCTGGCGAGGTTCAGAATCCTAGTGCTATCCCAGACAAGTTTACTCTAAGAGTAACTTCCGACATGTTCTGAGAGCGGATGAGAGTAAAAAAAAAAAAAATTTAGTCCATCAACGAGCTGCGTTGTTTGTATTGACTGCGGTGTAATAGTTGAGTCTATGTTACTGGTATGGTCCACGCGTGGGAAGATGAAGAGGGAGAGAGAGTTGAGTTCCACCTCTAAACCTCTTCTATGCCTTTTTTTGTGTTGGAGTTGCTCTAACTTATTAGAACTTTTGTTCCTGCTTGCCACACAAAAATGGTTAACCCCAAGTTAATAGTGCACGTGCAAGCTAAAAATGCCAGCCTGCCAAAGTTTTTTGCAAAAAAAAAAAAAAAAAAAAAATCTTCCAGTTTTCCAATCTGTTCAAATTTAGAAGAAACCATTCCATAGTCAATCCTTGGCGCTTAGTTTACAATTATTTCCCACTAGATGCCGTGTTTGTAGCTCTTCCTTTATGCAATCTGTAGCTGTTTCCCCACCAACCATCACTCATGCCTCTTCTGTGAGTCCCAGTGTTGCTGTACTCTTTGTACCCTGCATTTACTCGAACCTGCCCGCCCCTGTGCTCGTGGAATTGCTGTCCTCGGCTGTAATTTCTCTTAACACATGGGCTTGAGACGAACTCATTCAGTAAAATGCTTAGCTATGCAGGGTGAAATGAGAGGCGAACTGAAACGATGGCATCAGATTGTCTCTACCGTAATTTAGCAACTGTGGTGCAACATGCATGAGTAAAACCGCTAATGTCCCGATGCAGAGTTTTGCTACTTTGCTTAGAGAGACGAGAGGTGTGCGACCTATTGTCTCATGACAAGAAATGCCGACGATCTGAGTGCCAAAGATGGGGGGCGCATCCGTGCAATGCTGCGGCCCCAGACCCAACCTCGCCTGTCCGTCGCGTTGGTGACCGCCGCCGCTCAGACAGTCGCTGCCTGGGTGGGCCATTTGGGGATGCCATGGGTCGTTTAGCCCCTAGGCCACTTGTCCACAGGCCCATCACGGGCCCGTCTTCTTCCGCGGTTAACTCGATTGTGCTGGAACTGGAAATTTTGGCTCATTTCTATGTGTTTACCGAATTTTACCATCACGGTTAAAATATGTATCCACACCAAAAAAAATTGTGAATTTAACTCTTTGATCTTCTTTACTTTCTTTCTAGTACTTAATTTGAAGTATTGTGTTATCATGTATTTATTGTGAGGTAAAAGTACAATGTGGTATTAACTGTTAAGGGGTAAAAGATGGGGTTTATATATTACTAACATAACAGAATATATACCATCATTTATAATTTTATTGTGGTGGAAATTATCATAGTATTGCATAACAGATTGAGTTTAGATACGTACATTATGCTTATACGCTTATACGGCCATCTGTGTAAGGATAAACATAAAACACCAGAATTTTGTCATCGAAATAGGCAATATGTGTGGATAAATGAAATATAAATGTATACTATGATGACATCACTCTCAATTTAGATGCAATTTTGTTGCATTCTACCCTCGAGGGTCTCTCTAATCTCATAACTTTAAAATTCCAGTGTTCTTTTTTCCATCTTAACTACTTTTTGAAAATTTCATTACAGTGCTAAACAATGTTATTGTTCCTCCAAAATTTTCCATATCACAAGACTAATTTACAAGTTTAACATTTAGAGTATATTTGGTTTGACATCAACTTCAATTTATGAGTCTCATAAGAATAAATAGAGACTAATTTATAAAGTAAAGCCATTTTCTACCTTAATCCCTCAGATAAACAATTAAGAGATGACCGATCACTGTATACCAACTTTTAGAGAGACGGTGAACTCCTGGCGGGGGCAGCCGATCGATATGATTTCATCTTTTCGTGCTACAACCTCGTTATCTTTTAGTTCGCCAGAAAATCGGGAACTTAAAATATTTATGTCGGAATGACCGCTTCCGATAAAGGCAGTTTGCATGTCAATGTCCGTACCCTGACAGAAAAAGAAAATTAAAAATAAAATAGTACCACTTGAATTCTGATTTCACAAATAGATGGTGATCGCTAACAAGTGATTGGCTGCATGTCTCTAAGCATCCAAAGACCCTCCTAGACAGAACTCCAAACTTCCCATCATGTTCTAGAATCTCTGTACCTGCTTTTCACATCTGGAGACTCAATCGTGACGAAAACTCTGTCAAGTTAGTAGTCTTTGGGAAGTTGTGCAGTGCAGTGCACAGAGTCTGATTGTGATTGTCTCGTAAGAATTTGAAAATATTTTAATATTTTTTATATTTTTATCTAAATAATTGATTTATGATCAAATAATTCTCTCATATATTTTTCTTTTACTTAAAACAGAATCTACAAAATTTCTATTCACGTACGTACCTCCGAGTAGGGACGCGCACCTGTTCAAAATTGCAATCAGCAGTGAAATATTGCCACTGTTAACTATTCATCACGTGAATTCGTGTGTAAGTGCCGATGCACAGATCTCGATGGTTAATTGCTGTACACAAACGTGCCTAGTTGGTTCACAGTTAAACCTAAAAAAACCGTACAAATTAACTGATAGACCGATCACAAGCAAAGATTCAGAAATTATTACAAACTGTAGAGTATTTCGAATAGCATGGAGGTACAAAACGATTAAAAAAATTGGTCGTTTATCATGTCATGAACAGAGAGAGGCAGATCAACTCGTCAATTTCTTCGAAAAATTTGGTCAAGTTGCACATGGGTGGCCAGGCTCTCTTGCCACCAATAATGAAGTCTGCCTTGCTGAAGTAGCCAAGTCCAACGAGGGAACTGTTAATCCATGCCAATGTCCGTTTCCACTCTCCGGGCCCTGCTTGCCAGATTCCTAGCTGTGTTCTAGTTAATGCCTCTCTGCTGCGGGTCATGTCATAGAAACTATGCTCCTCTGTTCATCATCGGTTTTTATCAAATGTCCCTTCTCTTTAATTGTCTTCTCCTTATTTATAAAAAAAATATATCATATAATTTTATAATCATATAAAATACTTCATCATTATTTTCGTTATATATATACTTCTTTAGTTGTATAATATATTATTTATAAAAAATACATCTCAAAACTTTGAAAATTGTATACCATATTTTATTAAATTTATTATACATACATCTCACTAACCAAAAAATATTCAGGTTAAAAAATATATATAGTATATTTTAATACTAAGAATACATACTCCTAAGAGTACATAATCACACACACACACACACACACACACATATATATATATATATATATATATATATATTCTCAGTTTATTTGCTTTCTTTTATGAGAAGGAAAGAGTACATCTGCAGACACTAATAGATTGAGTTTAAGTTTGTGATTTTACACTAGATACAAGTATACAACATCTCCCTCTGGTTGACTTACTATTCATAGATGCGGACGAGCGTGCGAATACCTTTTTTGTTTTTGAAAAAAAAAAATTTACCACTATTTTGGATCTGAATCTTCAATTCGTCCCACCTTTCCTGTCTAACTCTCCCTCTTTCTGCTCTACCACCACCCCCCCCCCCCACCCCTCCCCCTACACGCCCTGCATGCCCCCACCTTGTCGGTTACTAGCGCCACTTATTTCCATTGTCATTGTCCCCTCGTCCTTGTACTGATTATCATCACTACATGTGGCTGTCGGCATCACTATTGGACTACCACTCGCAACTAATCGTCTACCACTAGAAAAGTTGAGGAGGAGGATGAGTAAATTTTAGAGAGACTAGATCTAAAAATTAAAAGATTTTGATCCAATGATAAGAAGGCACATACAAAATTTAAAGATAGGTATATACTCTCTACTACTTCACTAAAATAACATCATAACTAAAAACTGCACTAGATAAGTCCACCTTAGCACTCATATATACACTTGGATGGTTAAAATATATATCCACGTAAAGAAATGTGGTGGATTTGACCTTCAATCTCTTTTATTTTCATATGTATGCTTTCTTGGATATGGTGTTGCCATGTGTATGATATTTCTTTGTATACTAGTAAGTGGGTGCGCGTTCATAACATATAACATCACAAAATAAATAGATAAATCTAATTAGAGACTCTAAAAATATAATATTCTCATTTATTTGCATCTATATTGAATGAAAACAAGAACATGTGTAAAAATAAATCACTAAAACTTAACATAAATTTAAATTAAAGCAAAAATCAGACAATTATATGGTTGTCATCCTGTTTATATCTTCAACCTTTTGGTGCTAAAAAAGGTAAAGAGAACTGAGAATGTGTACTTGTAGAGAGAATTGAGAAAATGTGGCAGAATTGCTAATAGTTTCATTTATATATAGAAGTGGCGACTATTTAGATGTTGTAATCAAATGTTCTGTGTTTAATTTTGATAAATATCTTATTTATTCTTGTCGAAATCCTATTAGTGCCGAATATATTTTTTTGTTGCCAAAATATCTTGTTTGTTGATGTCAAAATCCCACCAATTTTTTATTTGTTGCTGCTGAAATTTTATTGGTGTTGAAATCTATTTTTTTGTTGATGTCGAATTCTCTATTTTTGCCGAAATATATTTTTTCAAATCCACAACTAATTTGTTTCTTTTGGCCAGAGATTGTGTTAGAAGATCTTGTTTGTTGTTATTGGTGCCAAAATCTATTTTTTTTGCTACTGAAATCTATTTTGTTGTTGTTCTTTGATTGGTAGATGATATTACTATAAATAAATATGAGAATCGAGAGCATCTTATGTTAAATGCTATTTTGACATTGCATTGTTTTCATGTTAAATGTTCTCTTGTAGATTTTATTCTACATTGCACTGTTTTGTTGTACAATCATTTCTGCATCTCATGATCTGTAACGTGTGTCTTACCAAAATCTTGATTGTTATATCTGTTTTCCCTCATTTTTCATTTTCTTTTTCTAGAAAAAAAAATTGGATTTAGTTCTTAAACTGCAATACATAATGAGAAGAATCTCTTAGTTGGGTCAGCTGAAATCCCACAAGTCAAAAACTCGTTTGTTTATTTTGAATCAGCCTAAATCCCACAATTCCAAAACCGAAATTTATCTTTTTGTTGTTAAAATCTATTTTGTTGTTGTTGCTTAGTTAACATATGATATTACTGTAAGTAAATATGAGAACTAAGAGCATTTCACGTCATTATGAAAAGTGGTACATTTGATATAGATTGTTGGATTTTAAATCAACGAACATGAGAGGTTGGTTCCAAATATTTTTATTGATTTTTTAAGTTAGAGAAAAGTTTATTATGGAATGAGAAAACATCTAATAGAGGGCATTTAGGGGAAAAAATTAAAATGGGACTTATCCAATTATAACTCACACTTTATTGAATAGTATACACTTTTTTGTTTGAAAAGAAAACAAAGCCCACCTTAAGAAAATACCTGGTCAAGCGTTTTCCGTTGTCTGCACGAGGAGGTTACGGCCATGGTCCCATAGATAGTGCCCTTTGCACGCTGCAGAGATTGTACAGGCGTGAAGTCTATTAAACAGATGCAAAGTTCTCCCAACGAAAAATACATGAGATCAAACTCTAGGGAGAAGATTGGAGACTAACTTTTCTTTGGTTTACATCTTTGTCGTTACATGTAAAGTCAGGAACTTGCTAGTGGCCCCAGTTGTTCCTGTTAATCTTTTAGACTATCGCTGTTGCCTTATCGACAAACATCTAGTATAGATTCAAATTCATGTCTGGAATCTTTTTCTAGTCTGTTTATACTGTAGCTTCGCGAGCACTTAACAAGAAGTACATATGATATCTTTAATTCAATTGTTTCAATTTTGAAAAATTTACATATAATTATTCTTGAGAATGACTAACCCACAAATGAGCCATCATTTTCCTATATAAATATTGTATGTAATTTTACATACTGAAGATTCTGATAGTGAACAGATAAAATGTGCAAATTGAATTTATTTTGTCTTTGAAATTGTGGTATGATTTTATGTTATGAGTTGTGGTAGTTATTAAAGATATTTGTCATAAAAGAAATATCATCAATATCTTTCCTAAATTTTAATATTGCACAAATACCAATCCTAATTCAAATTTATCACAAATGCCATCTAAAAGGATCCAAAGAACTTTTTATGCCCTTCTTGATTAATTAAGAGGTTATTAATTGTGTTTAGGGATGACACTAATATTTTTTTTTTGTATTATGTGCATTCCTTGGCATCATCTTCCTTCTTTGGCATAACTTTTATGCCGGAAACAATTGATTTCGGTTGTGAATAAAGAACCATGGCTCGAATACAAGCAATAGCCAAGATTTCGCAATTCTCAGTGAGTATACAAATAAGTTAGGGTAAAATAAGCAATATGGCTATATTGACAATCAGGTACCATACATATATGTCATTGCAACGCCATAATTTTATTATTTTGGGCATATATTAAAAAAAAACAACTCAAGACTGTAGTTAGTGTTTAAACCACACTAAATATAATTAATAACTCCTTAATCATCCAAGAAGGGCATAAAAAGTTCTTTGGATCCTTATAGATGGTATTTATGATATTTTTGAATTAATTAGAATGGACGTTTATGAAATATTAATTAAAATTTAGGATGGTTATTCATTGGCATTCCCTTTTGCCATATCTAATAAGATATTCACTATTAAAATTGTGAGAGTTATCGAGTGTTTGCAAAGGAACCAAAACATATGGCGAAGATTTTTCCAAGTGTCCACGTTCCATAAAGGTCACTCGAAGAACTAAACTCAGAAAAGAAAATCTTTACTGAGCGAAATCTTTAAAACATTTGGGAAAGACATGGTATGCCTAGTGTTGTGAGAACACTCGAAAAGGAAAAGATCTTTTATCTGTTAAAACATTCCCGTGTGTTTCCAAAACACTTTCAAAAAGAAGTTTTGATCAAAAAAATATAGACGCCGTAGCAACCTCAGGCCATCGGTGTCCTCGCGCCACCGGCGCCCTCGCGTGGCCGTAGCGTCGCTCCGCCGCAGTGTCACGAGCTCGCTGCCGCCTCGCGCTGCTGTCACTGTGTGCTACTGTTGCCATCGCCTACTCGCTTTGCCATCGCTGCTGCCTCTGCCTCTGCCTTGCTGCCATCGCCGCATTTGCCTTTTTGCTGTCGCTGCACGTTGCTACTGTCGCCTCGGCTGCCGCCTTGCACTGCCGTTACCGCCTCACTCTACCGTTGCCACCTTGCGCGCTATCGCTGCCATCATCGTGCGCTGCCATGGCTGTCACCGGGTGTTGTCGCTGCAGTCTCCACCTCGGGCTGCCACCTCGCTCTACCGCCGCCACGCTGCCGTTACTGTCTCGCTTCTCTAGATCTAGATCTGTTTGAGGATTAAAATTGAAGTATGGGTGGGGGAGATAGAGAGATTGAGATAGGGGATGGGGGGGAAAGGGGGATTTTAAAATTTCCCGAGTAGGAACGAACGAAAAATTGGAGGGAGAGTGTTGCGGTGTTTTTGTTCGGAACACAAAACGCCAGTCAGCATTCTACAATTCAATAAAGTGCATTTTGCATAATTTTTTTTAAAACATTCGGCAACTCACAATTCTCACAGTGATTATTATTATTTCAACAATTACTAAACAACTATAGTAAATAAATAATATATTAAATGGGATTTGGGAATACACTACACTCCCAAATCCAACCGTAAATTTAGATTTATATTTATGATTAGTAAAGGTCAAAGCAGGATTTGATTTGCATTGTAAAAAAGAAATACTCTTTTGCATAATGACTATACATGCAAAGATTTTCTGATCAGAATATTGTAAATTAACTAACATGTATCCTCACCTTTTAAGAAAATTTTGAAGAAAATTTTACATGTAGTAAAAATAGATATTTTCTTTTTAAAAAATTTTTAAATTCCAAACGAACTCTTATATTGAGGAGTAATGAAGGGGCTGAGGCATTCGCTGTAGCATATAGTAACCTAATCAAGTATAGAGAGTTCTGTTTCTTTTTCTTTGTTTTCTATTGCTATTTAACTAATTAATATATGTAGGCCGACATATCAAGTTGTAAACACAACTGTTAAGAGTTTAGGGTGTGGGGCCATTAGAGTTCACTAATCCAATTCAAGAGTATATAAAGCAGTGTAAAATCTCACTAAATACCGAGTAAAATGTTTTTTTTTATTTTGTTATATACATGCAAGGAAAAAAAAACACCTTTACAGAGGATAATCACACAACAAAAGTAGCCTGGACTAAAAAAACAAAAGGTGCCTAATAGAATCTTTCCGGAAACGAAAAAGAAGTAAAAACATGAATAACCTTGATTACTTTAGTGTGATATCATAACTCATAGTCTTAATAGTAATATGCCACTACTTTACTAAAATATTTTTAGAGTAATTATTGTTTCGAGTTCTGTAAAAAAACGGTTCAAGTACCCTAATCTGCACTCTGATAATTTCTCTTTGAGTCAAAGAGTTTTAATCTAATTACACTTCTTTGTTAACATGAAAAATCCTACTTAATATTTTTAGTAATATGAAAAAGATATTATTATAAAGGACTCTAACTAGTAGATTTTAATAATTTAGTTAGTTAATTGATAAGATAGTTATGACAAAAAAAAGTAGAAAGAATGATTGTGGTGGTCCAAATAAAGAGTTTTTTAAGAATAAAGTCAACTGGTTACAATTAAAATCTTTTTAATCTTCTTAAAAAGAACAAATGCTATCACTATCATAGTTTTACTATATTTATAAAGCAAAAGAATCTAACTCATTAAATCAAATTATAAACCTTTTACTAGGTTTTTACATGTGTTAAGAGTTGTATCAAGAAATAACTAGTTCAATCTAACCATTGCTACCTTTAAAAAAAGAATCTAACCATTGCCACCTAAGGAGCATATTGGCATATTATTTGCAAAAACTAGCAGGCGTATGAGTTCCGTAGCAATTATCATAAAATAGTAGCTAGAGAGCATTTGGCAAGCAATTAAACAAGGACATAGACATAGCTTTGGCATACTCTCTCTCTCTCTCTCTCGCTCGCTCGCTCGCTCGATCGCTTTAATCAATGGTGTATTCTTTGTCGGCTCAAAATTTTTTCCCTGCACAATTATCTGAAGTAAACTTTTAATTAACACTATATTTATGAAGAGGAGGTCGCATGAATTACGTCAATGTATGGTTAGATAACAACCTATAACTTATCGAAGAGACCAAAAGCTAGCTAAAATTACTAGCGATTTTTTTTTTCTTTTGCTAAATCTGTTTAATGTTTTCTATTGAAGATTAAATTTTTGTTAAGTATTTTGAGTGGGAGAATCAAAGATTGCTCTCTTAAAAAGAGTTAAATTAAACTCAAACCGAGTTGGAGAGAACTAATAAATCCTCTTATTTAGGTACCACTATAGTGTACCGTCCCGAATAAGGGGTTTATGAGATTTAAGCATCTCCTGAACATGTTCGAGTTCATGTTCGTCCACATTCTAATACAGAGTGAAAATACAAATACATTGGCACATCAGATTAAGAAACTCTTCATTCAAAACTTAAAAGTGTCTTACAAAAATTATTGAAATAAGATTTAAGAAAATCAAATTCCAAAAGTTAAGCGACGATACTCTACATTCTAAACATTCTCTGAGAAAAGTTCCCTTCTTTCATGGACATGGTCCTGAAAAATATCATCATCGGATCCCAGCACTTGGCATGGTTTTGAAACGTCTGTATACATCACCGTACAACTATAGCTGTGCGTCTTTGAGACTCAGTAAGATAAGACATATTTACTTATTTATAATTATGCACACGGAACAATTCATGAACAGTCAATACAACTAAAAGTCAAGTTTCCATCACTGAAGATGCACATGAATTTCGTAGCAGTAAAGTAAAATAAAAACCAACTTTTAACAGTTCAAACTTCTATTAGTGAGACTATCGTACTTGTTGGCGAATATTCACATTTAGTTTACTCTATAAAAGTGTTCCATACTACAACATCTCTTTGGCACAATAGTCGACGTCATACGCATCTTTCTGCGTTTCTTTTAATGTATGACTAGCATTAAGGAAACAAAATCTTTAGCCGTATAGGGGAATATAGAGCCCGTCCGGACATGTGCGCACACACTAACTACGCATAAGCCGTTGTAATGAGCCGCAGCCTCATTACTTCCACCATAACTACTAGAGAACTATATGGGTTATATTTCTTATAGGGTTACTGAATTTAATGTGCCTCATCCCAGAACTATGGCGGTTACAAAATAAACGTTGGATACTTACCAAGTTTTTATTAACTTAAACAATCTTATAACCTTCTACAAAAACAACAACAACTACATATCAACTTGCAACAACAGATCTCAATCACAAATATCCACAACAAATCTTGACCACATATTCAAATTACTATTCACGTAAATGCCACTAAATCAACCTATACATAATTCTAATTATTTTGCATTCAAAACATGCAATTTCACTGTATAAAATAATTATAGATTATAATAAAAATATATAATGCATAATAGGTAAAATATGCATCAAGAGTGGTGTACACAGCTACCTTGATTGTTTGTTGGATCCAGATTCTCTTCATCGAAAGCTGCTCCGGCGTCCGGTGACGAATCTGATGATTTTAGATGAAAAAAATAAATAACTACTAAATAATTAAATAAAAAAATAAATAACTACTAAATAATTAAATAAAATTACACAAGACTTCAATCTAAAGTTTTAAGGCTTACTAGAAATTTACGACTCAAATCTATACTTCAATCTGCAGATCTAAAGTCTAGAAACTAATAAGAAACCACTTCAAAGACTAAATTACAAATATAATAATTACAAGGGAGCAAAACACGCCACACACACCTTCGGGAAGAAGAAGAGATGGCGGTGGCTCAGCTCGACGCGACTTCGGCGAATGATGGCTTCTCTTCTTCTCACCCGATTCGTCCTAAATTTCTTGTTTGTATTCTCAATAGTTGAAATCTCTCTTATTTATAGTCTTATGGGATTAACATTTTCAAATCACATTCCAATTCTTAGTTTCCATATAAACATGATCAATTTCTTTTATTCCAAATTCCTTTTCTTTCTCCCAAATTTGGATTGACTCAGTTATGTTTGAGTCTGAATTCAATTAAGTCCCAATTTGGTTTAAGGTTATGATTTGGGTTTTTAGTCAAATTTTGGGGCATCACAGTCTTCCCTCCTTTAAGAAATTTCATCCTCAAAATTATCATTTTGTTCAAATAAGAAAGGATAGCTCTGATGAAGGTCTTTCTCTTTCTCCCAAGTAGCCTCTTGCTCGGTATGATGTGTCCATAATACTTTGCAGAATCGAATTTCCCGTTTCCTCATCTGATGGATCTGCACCTCTAGTATCCGTTCAGTCTTTTCCTTGTAGGTCATATCTTCTCTAGCCCCAATTTCTGGAAGGGACATGATCTGTGATGATTCTTTGAGACACTTCTTCGATTGCGAGACATGAAATACATTGTGCACTCAAGATAGCGATCTTGGCAACTCTAACTCATATGCAACTGGTCCCCTTTGTTTGAGAATTGGGTATGGTCCGACATAATAAGGACTCAATTTTCCGCGTATGCCAAATCTTTGAGTTCCCCGAGATAGAGATACTTTCAAATACACAAGGTCTTATGTCGAACACTAGTTCTATCCTCCATTTGTCCTAGTAACTCTTCTATTGACTCTGAGCTGTCTTCAACATTTCTTTAATAAGTCTCACTTTCTATTTTGTTTCTTGCACCAACTCCGGTCCGAATACTTGCCGTTCTCTAACTTCATCCAAACATATTGGTGATTGACATTTCCTCCCCTAGGGTAAAAGGTGCCATTTGAATGTTGATTTGGTAGCTATTGTTGCAGGCGAATTCAGCTAAAACTAGACTTTTCTCCCATGATAGACCAAAGTCTAGTATACAGGTTCGAAGCATATCCTTTAGGATTTGGTTTACTCACTCCGTTTGTCCATCTGTCTATGGATGATAGGCACTACTATAGTCCAGTTGAGTACACAAAGTTTTATGCAGGCTCCTCCAGAATTGGGATACAAACTGTGTTCCTCTATCTGACACTACACTCAAAGCTACAATGCAATACACATATAATTCTACTAATTTGGACACCGAAGTATCTGTTTTGATTGGTATGAAGTGTGCTACCTTGCTCAATTGATCCACAATGACCCATATATCATTATTTCTTTCTTTGCTTCGTGGTAACTCTGTGATGAAGTCCATACCTATCTCATCCCATTTCTATTCTGGTATGTTATGTGGTTGTAACAATCCTATAGGTCTTTGGTGCTTTGCCTTAACTTTCTGACATGTGTTACATCCCGCCACAAACTGAGCTATCCCCCACTTCATATTATCCCACCAAAAATTCTCTCGTAGGTCTCTATACATCTTGGTATCTCCTGGATGAAGGCTATACTTGGTTTCATGTGCCTCTTCCATGATTCGCCTTTTGATTTCCAGATTGTTTAGTACACACATCCGTCTACGAAACCAAAGTGTTCCATCATTCTTTTCATAGAATTCTGGTTGTCTTCACTCCATGTTTTGCCACCTTTCTAACAACTTTCCATCTTCCAGTTGTTTCTCTCGAATATGATCATAGATGGTTGGTTGTAGCTGCATTACCATCATTCTTTCTTCAGCCTCTTGAGTTTCCAACTCAATTCCCATTCTCTCCAAATCCTTTAACTACTTTATCGCATACTCAATGTTCTAACCGATCTTTCGACTAAGAGCGTCAGCAACTACACCTATCTTTCTTGGATGATAATTAATGGTCAAATCATAATTCTTTATCAATTCTAATCAACTCTTTTGTCTTAGATTTAACTCTTTTTGAGTAAAAATGTACACCATATATATATGAAGAAGAGATCGCATGAGTTATGGTTAGATAACAACCGACAACTTATCAAAGAGAGCAAAAGCTAGCTAAAATTACTAGCTGTTCTTTTTTATTTTGTTAAATCTGTTTAATGTTTTTATTGAAGATTGAATTTTTGTTAAGTATTTTGAGTGGGAGAACCAAAGATTGCTCTCTTAAAAAGAGCTAAATTAAACTCAAACCGAGACGGTGAAAACTAATAAATCCTCTCATTTAGGTACCACCATAGTAACACCGCAGATATATTTAATCCGGCATTTTCTTTCATTTTGCCTAAATAGATCAATCAGCTTGGTTAATTGGTTCTATATGCATTATACACAGTACTTCTTCATACCACACTTCCTATACGAAACTTAAGCTAATACTAATGTCTCGCTAAATTAGACCAAGGTATTACACTTTAAGTATTTTAAATATGTGATTTAAACAAATAATCATACAGGCCCCTGGTATATTCCAGCTAGCATTTCTATAGATTATTATAAATCAGTCTAAACATTTCAAGGCCTATGTGTGAAAAGAAAAAGGAAGTTCAAAACTATACTAAAAAACACATGTTGTCATAATATACGGAGCTATTACTTGTCAGGTGTTAGCACTTAACCGATGGCAAAAATAGAAAAGTTATGAGGGTCTTGTGAGTGTAAAGATAGGTGAAAGTTGGAGATGGATTGGTAGAAAGTCTGAATTGCTGGTTCGGATGTAAGCGACAAATTTGATTTTTCTAGTTCATTGTTTGAATGCAATTTAAAAGATGAAGAAGAGATGAAAGGTAGATAAGAAGATGGAAGTAACGATTGAAGAGTGATGACTACTAGTTTTGAAGACTTGTTATAAAAAAGGAACGATTATTTGAGAAAAAATATAGGATAATATAAGAAAATTAGAAATCAATAAATAAAAATATGATACGAGAATATATTGAGTCGGCTACTCGTCAATATTTTCAATTTATTAAGAATATCTATTTATGAAGTCTAAATTATTAAAAATTTTAGGTTGAATCAAAATTAGGTGCTGTATACTTTAGTACACCTCGTAATTGGGAAGGACCGACCCTGTGTAGAGAGAGATTCTGGCAGATTTACGCAATTCTTAAAAAACGTGACTGTGGTTACATAGTTCCCTTAAGAAAGATCCATCGTATGTGATTCTTACATTGATCAGCATGCAATTGCTTTCATTGTATGCACTGAGAGCGTTCCACACGTTGGGTCATGCGTCTAGACGCTGTGCCTTAGTTACGGCCCAACAATTTCTGCTTCTAACTATCTGGTTCGTCCATTGGATGATGAATGGTTTTAGATATTATTAAGACAACTTTGAGTCGCTGATCATCCCCATCAACGGCTCTCATTGGAACGACAACTCTCCATTTGGCCGTACACCCACCCATCACTAGAAAAATTTACTTTTGTCATGTCACCTCTCACAGTCTCACCATCCTGTGTCCTTTTTTCCACCCCTTCACCTAAAAGCCCTAGTAGCACTGTACTGCATCTCTCCCCCACCCCGCCTCTCAGCTTGTGTGCATGGTACAAGTGTGTGTGTGTTCATCTCGCTGTTCCATCTCCGAGTCACTTCACATCTCCCCTTTTTAGGCCCAACAATACATCCATTCCACCACCCGCTGCACTCCCCCTAAAAATAGAAGCAACATGCAATTCCCCACACACTCAATCTGACCATGAAGCTGCTACACCAACAAGAAGGCCAAGCGCTCTCTCATCTCAGCAGCAGCTCCTACTCCTACTACTACTGAGCAAGAGTAAGAAGCCAAAGAAAAGGAAGCCTTCAAGACTCCATATTCTTCTCAACAATTTTATCTTCCATAATTTTATCACTTTCGCCTTCCCATTTTTCCAATCCTCTAAATATCCTCTGCAGATTCACCTCCCCAATTCTGACAACCACCAAGATCAGCCGCCATCTCCACAAAAGGTAACTCCTAGATTTTTAATAAAAAAGGAAAGTCTCCATACACATATAAATATGCATATGCATATGTGTATGCAAGAACTAAACTTGCTGACATGTCACGTATGTGCACTTCCTATTGGCTGGCTATCTAAGGTCTAGGTAAGTGATGGACCTGTCGCCGAACCCGGACAGTCCACCGTCGGGAGGGGGAGATGGAGGGGGGTCGAGTGGAGGCGGCAGCTCGTCGTCGTCGGCCGGGGCGCCGCAGACGCCGAGCCGGTACGAGGCGCAGAAGCGGCGGGACTGGAACACGTTCGGGCAGTACCTGCGGAACCACCGGCCGCCGCTGAGCCTGGCGCAGTGCAGCGGCGCACACGTGCTGGAGTTCCTCCGGTACCTGGACCAGTTCGGCAAGACCAAGGTGCACACGGCCTCGTGCCCCTTCTTCGGCCACCCCACCCCGCCGGCGCCCTGCCCCTGCCCGCTCCGCCAGGCATGGGGAAGCCTCGACGCGCTAGTTGGCCGCCTCCGCGCCGCCTATGAGGAGAACGGCGGCCGCCCCGAGTCCAACCCCTTCGCCGCCCGCGCCGTCCGCCTGTACCTCCGCGAGGTCCGCGAGCACCAGGCACGCGCCCGCGGCGTCAGCTACGAGAAGAAGAAGCGCAAGAAGCCGCAGCAGCCCGGCGACACCACCGGCCACCACGCCCACCCTCATCCCCCGCCACCGCCTCCGCCGGCCGCCACCTGCTGATCGAACCCACGCCCTCCCCCACCATTTGGTATGATGGCATTGCCACATTGAGCATATTTCATGTAGGTTAATTTACTTATGCGTGCATGTGCATGGTCTATGAGTTATGAGTTTATGCTGCTGATTCGAGCACTCTATTGTGAGGAGGACCAGTGGCTGCTACTTTGGTGTGTCAAAATTTGCTTGTAGGAGGTAAGTGAAACGGCGGACGTTTGCTGTACTTTGAACTGAGGGGCATGTACTTTGAGCTCCAGAGAGAGAGAGAGAGAGAGAGAGAGACATACACAAATATATATGTGGAGATCTCTCTTGCTGTTTGTGGCAGATTTAAGGCTGTGCGTACGTCTTTCTGTGGCATCATGTGTCAACTCTAGCTTGTTCTTGTTTCTTGTTTTGCTTCCTGTTTCGTTTCCTTTTTATGGTACTAAAGGCAGTGTTTGGGAGGGGAAGACTGAGGAGTCGTGAGGTCGATGTGAGTGGTGCATGGCAAGTTGCATGCACGGAGAGCGGCACAGTGCCGCGCACCAGATGAAAGAAGGACAAGTGGTACTGTTGTCCTTCCTCGATCTCCTCCTCAAGCTTGTTCTGGTCTCTGTGTGTTTATGTGGATGTGTCAATATGAAATGTTCTTATTCTCTTCCTGCTGTCCGTAATTTTATCATCACTCTTTTTGCTTGGGGTTCTCAAATAGTTTATGTCCATTCACGGAGTGCTTAATTTCTGCACTTCTTGGTCTGAAGTCCATTTCCCTGGATGACCATTCATTCTAGAATGAACTGCATGCTATATCTTATATTCAAACAAGCAATTTCAAAAGTGAATGAAAAAATTATAAGTTATCCCTCAATGGGGTGTCTGCCCAACGCAGTAATTATTGGTTGTCAAAACATAATTATCACACAAATCAATAGTATGTTGCGACCTGGGTTAATGCAAGTTGAAATATTCTGATGAGGCAGCCCAAAGAAAAGTTATTAGATGTTAGTTATTTCAATCTTAGTCTAGTTTACATGATTTGTCATTTCATAGAGTATTAAATTAAATCTTGTATCATATATTATTTGCTTCAATTTGTGATCAAACTTTACTGAAGCACTGCACTGCATGTACCATTCATAGTTGCAAGAATACTGTTATCCTTTATGTATAATGGATGCATAGAGACATATATGCATTGCAATGGCCTGCATGACCACTAAAATGCATATATTTTACACATTTGTTCTATTTAAAGGTCTACCCTGCACTCTTAGTGATAATGTCAGTCGCTCTCTGATTCATCTGTTATTGGATACCAAACATTTGCCAAATTTTTGTGAATTGAACCTTGCTTGACAATAAATTCATTGTACTCACTGCACAGTTTCTTCTTTTTTTTTTTTTTGGAAAATTGTACTCACTTCACAGTAGGAAATTCATGTGCACAACATATATGTACAAGTAAAATCATAAAGAGATCACAAGAATGAGTTCACACATGAACATTCACAGTGGGCACGCGCATAAACACACAAATTTAGAGTAAGTGAGAGTTCACGTATTGTGGTTTCTATGTGAGTTTGATGATCCTAAACTGGGGTATGAATAATCCCACAAATCAAGAGAGAGAATGTCAGATTTGGCAAGTGGAATGGTACTTAGATTGTACATTTAGAACAAGAAGGTTTTTCTATCAAAGAATAACAAGGCTTTAAATTTTAAATTTTGATATGTAAATTCAGTATAACAAAGTTGTGCATTTTAGCAAATGAAGTTGTACATTTGGTCAATCTTTCGCACATAATTTAAATGCATATAAGTTGATAAAATATCTTTCTTTGAATTACAATTTTTATACTAAAGAGTAAATTGCAGTTGGGTCCTTAAACTTATGTGTTTGTCTCACATAGATCCTAAAACTTCAATTCAGGAATGCAAATGCTTGTTTGTGTTGTTAGAGCAAAGGACTTGAAATTTACCTTGATAGTCCTTAAATTTGCTTAGTTGTTTCTTTTCATTTTATCTATTAGCTGAATTAACAGAAATGACATGGATTTGTGACATAGCACTTTTAAATTGATGTGATGTTATTACAACTTTTTTAACATATTATATGTTATATGGTATATCACGTCAATTTTTTAATGATATGGTATGTTGAAATAGAGATTAAAAATATGACATTATTTTGATTGAAATACTTATAAATAAATACAATAGAGTTGATAAAAATTCAAGAATAAAAATTATGTAGCACTAGAACGCAAAATTTATATTTATTTTCAACTCTTAATTTACAGAACGACAAAATTGACTAATGTACACAAATTTAGAGAGCAAATTGACTAAGAAAAATAAGTTTAGAGTTTTATTAAACTAAATTTGAAGTTTATCAACTTAAATGACACAATGACACAAGTTTAGAGACCCAGAGTGCAATTTGCTCTATGCTAAATGTCCAACTCAAAACTTAATGTTTTACATGTTAAGCATCGGAAGACTTGTACTTTGTAAGCACCATATTCACATCCACTCAAGAAAGATAATCTATTTTTTTATTATTGAGTTATTTTGTGAATTATTTGAGATCCCACATAATTGCGTGCTAGCCTTTATATGACTTAAAATTTTATGTATATTTTATAGATATATTCTTTTTTAATATTATAATAGAGATAGAGTTTATTTTAGATACAATTTTTCATATATATATATATATCATAATAGAGATAGAATTAATTTTAGATATGATCTCTGAGATAATAAATCTATACCATTATAAACATAATGAACGGAATAAATCTTTTCTTTTTTTCGATTAATTTGAATATTTTTAGTAATTTTTTCTAGAATTAATATAGAAATTTTGAATATCATTTATGTAGGACCAAAATTAATTTGATACTTCTAAAATTATTAAGATTGATTATATATTAATTGATTCTAGCTAGAACATCAATAGTATGTTTGGGGGTGTATTTGTTGGACTGATTTGAAGTGCAAACCTCACATGGGATAGATAACCAAAAATGCTTGGTAATGGTCCCATAGATTAACATTTGTGCAATTAATTTTTTTCTATTTAGAATATCCATCACCTACCTACATTATATACTTTTTTTTAGGTTAATATTGAGATTTGTTAAGGGTGAAGGGGGGCATGAAAAGTGGGATGCCTTGGATATGTGTCCTACTGATACGTACATTTCTCCCATGCATCATGCAAAAAGTATTTCACAAAAATAACAGTACCACAACTCATCTTACTGGATGTTTTTCGTTTTCAGTATTTAAACAATTACTTAGACTTTAAGCAAAGTGAAGTTAGCTACAAATCATTTGAATGAGCTGAGATATGTAGTTATGGCAACACTGTAAATATTTCTGTGAAGTTACTAACCAATAAATCGGGAACAATGGAAACGATTAAATTATTGTGTTTCATAATCTAAGTTGATTGCTACATGTACATGGCTTATGCGTGACAATCAAGTGAGTTTAGTCCCTAAGAAATAAGATAAGTTGCATAATCATTTCAAACTCTAATAACAAGAAATTTATGGCAAAATAAATGTTTCATCATAAAATTAATAATGTGAGATGAATTAATATATATGTAACTCATATACATATATTTAACTAATATACTAATAAATTTTACTTTATTTACATGGGCTGAAACTCAAATTCATATATTTAACCAATATACTAATAAATTTTACTTTATTTACATGGCTTGTAACTCAAATACATATATTTAACTAATACCCTTATACATTTATTTCATTTGCATGAAATAAATCCCTTAAAGCAATGACGCATATAGGTAAAATCCTCATTTGCCTTCGTCCTCTTATATATATATATATTATTGTTGTTATACTTTCCTAATATTATACTCATATCAAACAAACCTTTCCCAAATGAAGAAGTTAATAAAGCTAGGACAAAAATTATAGGAGCAAACATATGCTTTTCTAAGCTATAGAAGTTCCAAAACCAATTTATATGATTATATGAATGGAGAAATAAATATATCACATATCTAAATCTTAGGAACAGTGGAAGTCCTAACTCCAGACTGGATCCCACCTTACGAAATACGATTGGAGCATGTCAACACCCCCAAATAAGGTCTAGGTGTAACAGTCGCCACAAATTTATATGGCAGAGTTTATAACTGTGTAAGATTTTACAAAATAGCCTCAAATTAGAAAGGTATCATAAAACTAATTTATTCATTATGTAGATAGAATAGATTAGCACAAAATATGAAAAGAGAAAAATAAATAACTTCTAGTCGAATCCCTCCCAACTAATTTAGTCTATTGTTCACACTCATGCTCCGATGATGTTTCGGCAACATGATCTCCAACTTTGAAAACTGTAAAAATTTAAAATCAATGAGGATGAGTATGACAAGTTATACTCAGCAAACTTGCATACACAATAATAGATATAAAAATAAACTGAAGTCTTGTATAAAAATATTACAAAATTATTTACTTCAAATTTCTAATTAAGTTAAAACAAAGAGAGAGTAACATAAAAATATAGTACCAGTAATAAAAGTACAACTCTAATGTTACACATGACCATAAGCATTCTCAATCCTGAGAGTCATCAGGGTGAAATTTCACACTTTACACTATATAGAGGAGTACTTCTACATCACAGTCTCCCTTACGACATTTTTATTCTAGAAGTGCAAAACTCTTTGGTTCACTTAGAACTATCTCTTTTGACTTACTAATATCGATCGCTACTACAGATCCATCACTGCATACCTTGTTCAGACAACGGTTGTCCTCAAGGGAGAGCTCAAATAGTTCCATACCTGAACTGTGACCAATACAATACGTTTGTTGTCATAACACCAGTTTACACTCAAGAAAAATATAAACCTATAATGGCAATTCTTTTAAAAGAAAAAAATATACATTCAAGAATACATATCTTCTCTTAAAAACACAACTTTATCTTTCTGTTGGGTAAAGTAAAAAGAAAAGAAAAAGAAAAAATATAATAGGACGTCCATTATTTATCTTACAGAAGAGTAAAATAGAATAGTAGTTCAATTCTTTTACAGTGCTAAAAGATAACAAAATAAAAAGAAAGGAGATAATAATATACCATTCTTTTTAATATTAGCACTGAAAATAAAGTAGAACAAAATAGGAAAAACATTGTATTAAACCATATGATCATATTTTTAGTATTATTGCTACCCATCCAATTGGTATATGTGGCTCTCACAGATCCATCACCATATTCCTTTATAGGACATGAGCTCATCATTTTTCCATATCCAGTAAAATAAAACCATTTTATTTTTGCAAACCTTCAGTATAAATGAGATTAAGATAATAAAAGTGCAGACAATAGAATAGTATCTAGCTCACAATAGCTGCAACAAGATAATTTTAAAAAGACAGTATGATAATAGTATATGCATAGTTTGTCTTATACTTTCTGATCTTTATGACTAGCTCTTTGTAGTACTTCAACTTAATTACAATTATCTCGCTCTAAAATTTAACTAAGCAATGAGGAAGAATGTTTTTGTGCCTCATTCTCCTGAAAAAGTCTTGTATTTATAGGTAAGTGAAATTTTTTCTTCCATGCCACGTTACTCTTCACAAATTTTTTTCAATAGGATAATAATTTGAATTTCTATTCTTCAGGAAATAGATAACTCCAATTTTATTTCTTACTAGCATTTATACATGTATAATATTAAAAATCCTACGTAAGAAATTTTGTTTTGTAATACTTAAAAATTTTTGGGTCTAACTATAAAACACTGGTGACCTAATGTCACTAGAGGATGGATCTAAACGTTAATCTCACTATTTATTATTTTGTCACAACATCTTTTTTTTGTGTCTGTCAACTAATTATCCCAAAGTCAACCATGCAGTAAATTAATATATTACTCATAGAATTATTACTTGACTAGTGCAAGATTTTTGTCTAGCTGCTATGGTTGACAGTTTAATAATACTATTAGGCTATAACATATATTTTAGCATCAGTCCGAGGTATTACAAAGCGCACACAATAGCAAGAACGAAAATAAGAAGATCTAGCATAGAAAATCTCGATAATGACGATGAAGCAATGACAATCGAAGAGTGAAAAGACTTGTAAAGAAGACCACAAATTCATTAAGTACAACTTCAAAAAAGAACAATAAATTGACGCTCTCAATCAATCATCATATCTTTTAAACTCCTCGACTTATACCTACTGCGAGACTCAACTACTTAAGAAACCTCTAGCTTCTTGCCTTCTCTATGCCCCTCTTATTTATAGTCTGGATTAATCTTCCGAAATCATATTTGGTTGATATTCTCTGAGATCACCTCCGAAGTGCTTATATAGATCCAATTCTCAGTCCCAACTTACAAAAAAAAGATATATATCTAATACAAGTTGACTACAACTCTTGGTAGCTTTCCAAACTTAATATGATCAAGATATAAGACACTCCCAACAATCTGCACTTTGACTCTTATCTACTAAAATTATTGTACCTCTTCAAGAATTTGCTCCCGACTCTTCCTTGCCTCTCCTATCTCCATAGGAGTGTTTTCACCACAGAGAACATACACATCAGTGAGATATGCATGTCCAAACTTGACCACTCAGATCAACAACATGAGAGCTCTTTAATTATGTAACTTGATTAGTTACACCACCCACATATATGGCCATCCATATCATGGGTGTATACCACTTTCAAACTCCACCTACTCGTAGATACTACGCAACTGGTCCCACCACAACTTCCCACAACCAATGACACATAGTTTCACCTCTGTGATCGTTAGAGTCTGCAACCATATTATATACAATTTTGCACCTAACTGCATTTGAGATCTGAATACCCGCTGTTAATAACTCAACTTGATCCACCTGATAAAGTTTTCCATCATCCATTTGCCAATTAGTGTGCTATAATGCACTAGATATTCTCCGTAATCACTTGCCCCTTCCGAGTGATTTGTATGACTCTATCTTGCGATCATAACTCACACCCATGAAATCCATGCACCCTCATGGATATTTGAGTTTTTGAGCCAGAGATATAATGTACTCCTTACAGTGTATGATGTGCTTTGTCATACCACTCCGCTCAATGTAAAGATCCTTAGTTGAATATTGTTGCATCTAGGCCTCTATTATTGTTGATTTTGATTATTGATGATATTAAGTGTTTTTGATCTAATCATGTTTTTGAGTTATATGTATGCAGAGACCTAAGAGCTATTTCGCCTAAGGTCGCAGTATTGCCAAAGTCACAAGCACAAGGTCGCAAGCCAACAATGAAAACACAAGGTCGCAGTGTCGTCAGAGGTTGCAAGTCCAAGGTCACCAAGATTGAAGATGCAAAGGACTTAAGGTAATAAGAGTTTTTATTTTTCCCGATCTCGGTGTTTGGAGTTTGATTGGTTAAGGACTTTGTTTTTAATTTTAACAGTACTATAAAGAGGGGTTGCAAGTCCTCTCTATATATCCAACATGAACCGAGAAATTATTAGGTCATTGCATTGCATCTTTTTGGTTGGATTTGATTTGAATTTGGTTTGAAAGATTTGGATTTTCAGTTGTGTTTTTGACAGCACAAGAGTTTTTGCTTTTTTAGAAAGATCTAGGAAGATCTAGTTTTTTCTTCTGTTGACAAAAATATAGTCCTTTAAATTATATTTCAAACGAGCTATTAAACTCTCAATTTGGATTTCGGGATCAAAAGTTATGGATGTTTTTAACTGACTGTCAGTTATTTGGTTTTTCAGTTAAGTTTTTGACAGCAGAAGAGTTTTTCACTTTTATAAAAAGATCTAGACAGATCTAGTTTTTTCTTCTGTTGACAAAAATGTATCCCTTTAAATTATCTTTCAAACGAACTATTAAACTCTCAATTTGCATCTCTGGATTAAAAGTTATAACTGTTTTTATCCATGCTGACTGTCAGTTTGTATTGTCAGTTTTGTTAACTGACAGTTGTCCAGAGAGTGTGTTTTTTGAGCTGAAATTTTTTGTAGTAAACTGACTGTCAGTATGCCATGCTGACTGTCAGTTTACATTTCGACCTCGAGTGGTTTTATCTGAGTTTCTATTTGATCTGGTTGATGTTTTGGTCAAACTGACTGTCAGTTTGCCTAACTGACTGTCAGTTTGAGGTTTTAAGTTTCTTTATACGACCACAAACGGCTAGCTATTTTTTATCCGTAAATTTTTTTCGGCCGTTGTATATGTAACTAACTATCAGTTACGTGAACTGACTGTCAGTTTGAGTTGCTGATTTTCAGCCCTAACTCCAACGGTTCTTTTGATCCTTGAGGCTATAAATAGAAGTTTTGAGCTCGTATTTTATATAACAAGCAGCATCATTCTCTTATACACTCTTGAATTTTAGTTTTCTACACAAAATCTTGATCTGTTGATCAAGTCGAGTGTTTTCTGATCCACCGAGCGTTTCAGTTCATTGCATTTGCATACTCGTAGTTTCTCGGTGCGTGTTTGGAAGTCGAGAGAAGACCTCGCTGCCTATTACTCTTGGTGAGCGCCCTCACCTAGACGGTTCGGAGGCGTAGCCGCTGATCTCTCCGTTCGAAGATTGTTGGAGAGGCTCGACAAAGTTGTACAAGGCATCGGTGCTCGCCTTTCCGGAGTGGACAAGGAGCAACCACTAGTTGATAATATCCTTTGTGGATAATGGAGCAAGACTCATTTACTTGAGTGCTTCAACGAGGATTAGTGGAGACTGGGGCGAGTCTCCGATACCTCGGTAAAAATCAGTGTTTGCTCTCTCAATCTTGTCTTTTCAATACATAAATTGCTTTTGGTTCTTCTTGTTGCAAAAACCTGTTTTTCATTTGAAGTTTTTAAAAGCCTCCTATTCACCCCCCTCTAGTCGGCATCCTTGATCCTACAAATATCTCCCTCGCCGAACATATGCTGAAGCAATCAAAGTAAATTTTCTGAGATATATGATTCATAAAAAACAAGTATAGTTGAATCATCTACCTCCTTGCATCGTCAAATCTATGTACTAGACAACTTCATCCATGATACATAATTCTTGATTTTGTCCCTCCAACACTTACTGATTATCTCAACATATCCAATTTAGATAGATCTGCTGATTCCTTAGCATTGATAGCACTTGTTAGAAATAGTAGAAGCCCCATCCCTAGATTGGATCCTACCTCGCGAGATATGAGAACAAGAAGATCTAGCACAAAAAACCTCAATAATAATGGTGAAGCAACGACAATTGGAGAAAGAAAAAATTGGTGAAGAAAACCACAAATTTCTTTTAGCACAATTTTAGAAGAGTACATGAGATTGACACTCTCATATCTTATGGACCACTCGACTTCCTCCCTCGGAGAGTCAGCTAATTAAGAAACTTTAGTCTCTTACCTTTTCTATATCTCTTTTACTTCTAGTCCAGATTAATATTCTTAAGTCATACTTGATTGATATTTCCTAAGTCTAACTTACAAAAGAAAATAAGTACCTAATACAATTTGGCTATGATTCTTGGTAGCTTTCCTGAGCTAGTATGATTAGAATATGAGAATCCAAACACTAGAATATTCATAGCCATGTTAAACAAAGATATAATTTTTAGTTATTGTATATTACACTAGAAAAAACTTCTATACCATAGTAATAGTCCAAATTTGCAACTAAACATCTTAATCAATCATGAACATGATGAGCCTGATGTGCAAATGAAATTAAAATTTTCATACATAGAAATAAAAAAATCTTGACTTATAAAAATGAAATGGCCACATCATATTTTTAAAAGCGGTAAGTATACAATCATGAAATAGAATTTAACGGCGTAAATCACAATAATGATTTTATTCTTTCAAATTTTATTATCTTAAACACTAAAAAATTTATTATAAAGGTATATTGCTAAAAACTAAAATGTAAATGTCAGCAATAGATCAAACAAAAGCCGACAACAATCTAAATATGATCAACACTGTTAGTATTATTTTTCATCGATTGTGGAAGAGATTAGATACCAACTTAAAAGTGCGAGAGAAAGTCTCACATCTGAAGTTAGCTGTGGGGGTGGGGGGTTTGAGAATTAAGGCCCTTATAATTGGTTTAAAAGTTTGGTTTCAATATCGAATGACACATGTGTGATTATTGGTATTGTCCCAAATTAATTGTGGAAAGAATTAGGTACCAACTTAAAATTGTGAGAAAAAACCTCAGCTTTCAAGCTAACATTTAGAGTTTTTGTCAAAATTAATTATATGCTCCAAGGATTCTCGTCTGTATCACTTGGTGGAGAAGAGTTGAAGTATATTTTAAATACACTATTTTAGGTCAAAACTTCACCTAGTGTAATTTTATGATTATAAAAGCAGTGGCGACTAATCTTTTCCATACAAGGATTTTTGCAAAATCAGTGTCATTGCATATAATTTGTTGAGTACTACATTAAACTTGTTTTTTTTTTCTTTTTGGGATGAGAAGTACATGAAAGTTGTTGAAATGAATGTATTTATTTGCATGGTGAGTGGAAACTTTGCTAGTTCTCTATTCATGTTAAAAGAAAATTTGTGAAAACGATTTTAACCTGGTTTTGACCAAAGTTCGTAATCAAGATACATCGGGAGTGTTATGCAGTTCAACAGTGACTGGATCAGTTTGCAAGAGAAAATCTATTTATGTACTATAGTCTATACAAGTTATTGTTGGTGGAAATGATAGAAAAGTTTGTGACTCAAAACGCAGAACGAAGCGAACATGAAGTAAACGGCTGGGGCGTTTTTTTTTGGGACAATATCACTTGAGAACCCTTAAAAAAAAGAGAAGCAATCCACTATTTATAGGTACAGTGCAAAAAGTAACCAGGACCATACAATCACATATATTCGAATCTGCATGTACATCCAAATTAAGCTAGGCCTCTTCGTAGACATAAATATCAACATCGAATCACATAGGTACTCCCATTCAGGTACTGGTACGTACTCTACATTACACGCATTGTCGCGTTCTATCTATTGGTGGAGCACTAAGTGCATCCTGCGCGCACGCATGTGTCTCGTGCCAGACCGCTCGCTTACTCGCGGCCGGCTCATCAAAAGTATGGGATCGCCGCGGCACACGTTTACTGTGCCGCCCGTTCGGTCTCTCCGTGAGCGGGCGGCCACTGTGCAGGCTCTCTCCATTTGAGAAACTTTAAGTAAACTTTACAGGCTGCTGCATGTTTGACTCGGGATGGGTCCAGCGCGTCGCCATCGTGTGTGGGTCGGGGTACTACTTGGTGTTGGCACTGGGAGACGACGGGATGACGAATTGCTTGTGCCGCGCGGTGTGGCAACTGAGGCCCCACGTGCAAGCATCAGCGCGACAGTGGCCAGTGGGCTCCAGCACCTCGTACATTTCAACACTTTTGCTGCATAGCCTCCATGCACTTGGCGAGCGGTGGAGCGGCCAACATGCACGAGCCACGGAGAGCTCGGTGCTCTTTATAGCATACGCAACTGTTCAAAAGGGGGTAAAATACAAGGAAACTAGGCAAAAGTGACGGAAGTTGGATAGGCGGGCCAGCCTAGAATAGGGGGTAATGTCTTTCGGCCCATTCTGGGCTTGCATGACCCCTTTTTCTTTTTCTTTTTCTATTTTGGTTAGTTGTTTATTCGTATTTAGGTATTCTACATGAAATGATTGTCCTGGTACATTTTACATCTAGGTCTTGTTTGGGAGAATTGAGTTTTTTTGAGAAGTAGTTTCTAGTTGACTGTCCTGAAAAATAACTAATAGACAGTTTGAATTTTTTTATATATGAGCTGTTTGAATTTAAATCATAAATTATTGTAGAAACCATATGTTTGAGGGAGTTTGAGTTCAAAGTCGAGATAAACTTAAGCTCGAGCCCCCCCCAAACGGCCCCTAGTCTTATAGCCAAGGCCAACCCACACTAGTGCAAGGTGGTCAAATGGGTCTTCACATATGACTGCTGATTTATATAGTACTAAAATTTTTTAATAATTTTAAATTGGGTCATTTCAGTCTATACTCACCAAAGGAATCAAAAATTCGAGAAATATTATCACTTTTTGCATCGTCAATCTTATATCATTCAAATCTAAATGTTTTTTGAAAAATGTCACTCTGATAAAATTAAAACAGTTGATTTGGTCAATAATGACTTTTATACTCTTTTAAAATATATTTTTTTATTGAAATGCTACTGTTTATGTTTTTTTTCTAAACATTTTGTTGTGGACAGACAGGCACACCAAGGCAATGACTAATTTGTTGGTCACTACCAAATTGATCACTTGTAAAGATAAGCACCGGTTGTGGGCTGACAAGCACATCGAAGAAAAGAGCATCGGTTGTGTGTGACGCGTAGCTGCTTGGGCGAGCACAACGAAGAAAAGTTGATCTTATTTTTTTATTTTTATTTGGTTGTTGCGGTTGGAGGGACTGATCGACCCCTCTCATCAATTTTTCGTCATTCACTAATGTTAAATAAAAAATGAACTTAAATAATAACAACTAAGTCTATCTTCTTCGAATGACATGTGGTTGTCGAAGCGGTTGGTCCAGAGGCACAAACAACACACAAGCACACGGAGAGACGTTCGAGCAAGCGGTCGCAGGGCGAGGTTGAAATTGTGGGCTCCACCGAGTGTGCGGCGGTCGAAGCGACTCTGTTGGAGTTGGTCAAAGGCGCATGTGTACACATTTTGTGGGGCCTACAAAATTCTGACCAAATCGATACTTTATAACAAAAAACAATGACTGACATGTGGATCTATTTTATTGTGAAACCCGTATGTCATTAACTAAAAATAACTATCACATACGGTCCCGAGACACGTATGATGGGTCCCACCACTACTACAATGTGCTAGTTTTCAAATTTAACTCGTATTCATACATCAAAACATGTGTCAATGATAGGTAGGCCAGCATGCAATGAGTCCTGTAAGTCAGCGACGACGCATGAAAACTCTGCTAAGAACAAGACAACAGTGGTGGGTTTCACTAGTACCATGCATTTAATTCAATTTAACTTATGCGTTTAACTCAATTCACTCAGCCATCGTCACTGACAGGTGGGACAACTGTTGGTCGGGCTCGCATGTCATTGAGAAAGTTTTTTTTTTAAATCCGACCATTTAGTTTTGTGTTTTTGACAGTGGGATCCACTGAAGGGTTTTGCATTGGAGAAGGAGACTCTTCATGCATAAGTTCCACGAAGAGTTTCTCCGAGAGTCTTTGTATTAAAATAAAGAAACTTTTCAGATAGATATTTAACTAATGTGTAGAGAATATTTTTCTAGAGAATCTCTCAATAAGACTCTTACATTATAGACAGTCTAAAAATGTAAGATTATCCGTAGGCAGTGAAGAATGTCAATCAAAATATATACAGTAGCCAATCAGTCCGCATTTGTAAACATGGGTACAGTTTTAGCGAGAAAAGCATGTGATCGAAATCGGATCCATTTTCCACCTAGGCCATTAGGCCAATCCCCACACTTCACACACACTCGTACACTCTCTTTCTCTCTCTCACACACACTGTGCGTTGCTCCACCTTCACCGAAGTCGACGCCCTCGCCACCCACCGAGCTCTTCCGAAGCAACCGGTGACTGCTTCCTCCAACACCTACTCCACCCCACTCGAGTCCAATTTAGTGTAATCAAGCCCTTCTCCTCTCCTATCGGAGATCTGGATTTGCTTGGTGGCCCTTAAATTTGACTTTCCCCACTCAGTGAGCAATCTTCCTAACACATCCAGTTACTGCATGTAAACATGCTTGGATTAGTTGCGGATTTGGTGCTACTAATTTGTAGATTTGTTGGACGCCTGCGCAAAAGCTTACTGTTGCCGCTACTTGTTTGTTTTTGTGACTGTTGATTAATTTATCTCTTTTCCTTTTAACCTGTAGGAATGCCGAATATGCGACCAACGATTTCACAAATCACAAGTTATTTGTCTGCTAATTAGAGGCTTCGTTGACCTACTATGATTTGGAGTGCTCGGCGATCACAATGAAATATATCATCCCTTCGGCGTTTCTACTGACAACAGTTACTTTGATTGGTTGTGTGAGTGATGGGCATTTTGCATTAGCGTTGCAATCTGAGTGCTATGTTGGGCTGTCTATTGTTGAAATTGATGGAGCTTATGAGAACGCCCTTCTGGGGGAGCTACCATGCCAGACGTATTCAGCAAATTCCAGGTCGTGCGAGGACATGAATGGAGCTGGCTCCTTTAACACTACTTGTGTAATAAATTCCAGTTCTTCTTTGGATGGCGATCTATGCATATATGGGGATGGAAATGTGGAGATATCAGCCCATGTTAAAATAATATGCCCTATCAAAGGATGCTACATCACATTCAATGTGTCGGGAAGCATCAAAATTGGTGAGCATGTTCAAGTTATCGCGGGATCTGTTAGCCTGCATGCAACCAATGTTTCATTGTATCACCATTCTACTATTAACACCACAGCATTAGCGGGCCCACCACCTCCCCAGACAAGTGGGACCCCTCATGGCCTGGAAGGAGCTGGTGGAGGTCATGGGGGACGAGGTGCATCATGTAAAGTTTCCAATGATACAAACTGGGGAGGAGATGTGTATGCATGGTCGACGTTGTCTAGACCATGGAGTTATGGCAGCAAGGGAGGCACAGTGTCTGCTGATCATCAGTTTGGAGGTGATGGTGGAGGTCGTGTCATGCTTAGAGCAAGTGATTTTTTGAATATTGGTGGTGATATACTAGCTGAAGGCGGTGTAGGAAGTCTGAAAGGAGGTGGTGGATCTGGCGGAAGCATTATAATCCATGCCTTCAAGCTGTAAGATCTACATTGCATCAAGTTCTATTGGATCTTCTTGCTTTCTACTCTTTGTCAAATCCGATCATTAGCAACCTATAGATTCTTACTGCCATGGACCCGAGTAGAAAAACATAGGTTATAGGTGTGTTTGTTAACTGGGAGGCTTTCTCTAACCTTGCCAGTGGGAGAGGAATAGGGAGAAGAAACTAACTTTTATTCTTTTCTCCTTCCAAATCCCTAAACAAACGTATCCTAATATAGCCTCATGCGGCTAGGAGTTCAACCGAACTCTATTCTCAGAGTTCCCTCCGAACTCTTATGCTAACTAATTAAATTATCTGGAACTAGTTTAAATATCCTAATATGAACAAATTCAAATATCTTAACAACTATAATTCCTAAATTATCTCTAACATCCTAACTTCTCTTCTCCGGATGCCTAATTTCGGCTGCCCTGAGCCTGGCTGTAAGCTTGTCCCCAGAATGCATCTGTGACACTTACTAACATAACTCGCATTTGTAATGCGAGGGTCATCGGTTCAAATCCGATAAAGTGTATCTCTTATTTGTTGTTAGGGCATAACTAGCATTTTTGTCCTATTTGGTCCAACCATTACGCCATATACCCTAGTTTTTGTTTGCTGGAATATGAATTAAGAACTTATACATCAGGCAGGAAATAAATAGGAATGAATATATTCATGAGATGCAATTAAATTGGAAAACAGTTAGCATTCTTGTCTAGTTTTCCATAAATAGGATATGCAAATGAGGTAACGAATCATTAGTATGAACTGGCTTTAGGGAATCAGAATCTACCTGATTTTTCATTGTTGTTTTGTTCTGTTTTGCCATGGCGAATAAACCAGGACTAGATGATAGAGGTATACAATAAGATCTGGGTTGAAACTGCAGGATTTTGTTGGAATAGCAAAACAAAATCCTAAAGTATTTCTATGATCTCTCTGGTTAAACTCCTACACTAGTATTAAAGGGGAATTGTGGCGTTCAGTTGGGAGCCAATGACTTGAATATTTTTCTGATGTATCTTTCTTTCCTGTTATACTTTACGCAATTAATAGGGATCATTCTTTTGATTTTGCAATATCAGTAAGCTTCTGATGGCATAATATGTACATAATAGTACATAATAGCATCCTTCAATTGTCTTTGAAGTTTGAGTTTCTATGTGAGTTGTTAGATGCACTGGGAAATGCCTTGTGATTTTTTTATATTCGCTTGCTTGTCATAAGCCTTTTGATGTTTTTATTCAGCTGATAATTAAATACCTCTGTACTCTCTGTTGTGCCTGTGAAATTGTATCTTATACCACCTTATTATTTTAATTCTCAGATATGGAAATGGTACAATAAGTGCTGGTGGTGGTGGTGGATGGGGTGGAGGTGGTGGCGGGAGGATTGCTCTGGATTGTTATAGCATTCAACAAGATGTACAAATTATAGTTCATGGTGAGTACTTTTCTGGAAGTTTTCTACAACAATAGTCTCTGTAACAAGATGGCATGGTCTCTCCATTGTGTGTGTGTGTGTGTGTGTGTGTGTCAGTATCATCACGGTGTTGCCTAGGTGTCCAAACAGCTGGCTGCCGACGCCAGGGGGCTTCCCTTGCCGCACGAAGATTAGGTGGCCGCTTGGGTGTCCTGGGTGTCGCCTGGTTCGCCGGGCGGCCACCTAGGCCGTCGTTGTCAAGATCCGCCGCCATTGCTATTGCAATCTGCCGTCACGCAGCTAGCTGTGTTCTTCCCATCATCACGCAACCCGTTGTCGAGCTGGGAGAGGAGAGTAAAGAAGAGGAGAGGTAGAGGGAAGGGAGTGAAGCAACAAATCTAGAAAGAGGAGAGGGAGGGGGAAGGAAGAGGAGTAGATAAGGCAGGAGATGAAGAGGCATGGGGAGGAAGAAGAAAAGGCAAGGAAATGAAGGATTTTTTTTTTCTTGATAATAATGGCTGTTGTTGTTGTGAAGCACGAGGTGGTAGTGAGTTGTGCTTTCTTTGGACTTGGTGAGGATGGTTTATTAGACTCCATCTGGATCTTCTATGGCATTTTACAATCTACATATGATATATTTTGTATACATATTACATATAGGAATTTGTCATCTAATAGTCGCCTAGGCGTCCAGGTGGTATCGAGGCACCATGCCTTGCCGGGGCCATGATAACCATGGGGTGTGTGCGCGCATGTGCGTGTGTTATGGGTGGATGGAGAACACAATCAGCCAAGCATAGCAAAAGAGGACAAAAAAACAATATTGAATGGTTACTGATACAATTTAGTGTCATGTATCAGTTCTAAGTAAGTACCAATTCTTGAATGGTTACTGAACCAATCACATTGTGGTGTAACAGACTGGTATGATTTTCAAAAGACCTGAAATTTCTACTTATCATTGTTTGTGATCATTTGAACTAATGGTCACAGTATACTCATTCTTTCTTATGACATCAAGTTATGCAATCTTATTTTAGCTGTAATGACCTATGTGGCTATGTCTTGCATGCAAGCATGACTCCAAACTTATTGGCTTGTCTTGACACAGCAACTGCTAAATATCCATAATCAAGTCGTTAAGCTTGATGAGATGCAGGATGTGAGCATTAGAGGTATGCGTGTTTATATTACAGTGTCTGCGCCTTACCAAGTGCATTTTTACACTGGTAGGTAGCATAGTAGTGCTTTTAGAAGAAACAATAGGAAGGTAGATAGAAAGTTTGGCAAGTGGTTAAAGCATGTGATAAAAGAGGGACAAGAAAAAAGTGGGGAGGAAAATCAGGTACTTTTCCTGCAAGGAAAAAACGAATGAGATGCAGTATTTTTAATGATAAAATATTCTTTCAATCTTATATATGATATGCCATACATTTACTTGGGAGCTAGGAAAACTCCTGATCCCTAGTTTTACTTGGTTAATCTTTTTATATACTCTGTGTTGAATGTCAATGTGCATGTACACATGCTGACATGCATATTTCTCTTTTATAACTTCTGGCTGAACAATTTCTCCCCTTGTTCTTTGTCTTGTGACGACCATGTTTTTGCCCCAAATGCATCAGGTGGACAGAGTTTTGGGTGCCCTCAGAATGCTGGTGCAGCAGGTACAATATACGATAGATCATTGCAGACTCTAAAGGTCACCAATGGGAATTTCACAACGCATACAGAAACCCCGTTGCTGGGTTTCCCAATGACTAGACTTTGGTCAAATGTGCTTGTCGAATGCAATGCAAAAGTGCTGGTTCCTTTGTTGTGGTCAAGAGTGCAGGTTCGCATGCAATGATTTGTCAGCATCATCTTAATAATTTTATTGTTTTAGCCCTTTGTGTTTTTTTTTCCAGTATTTTTGAAAACTTAAGAGACACATGAACTTCTTATGAGTAGTGACCAAAAACATGAGTGCAAGTAATTACTGTTTATATAATATGTTCACTATTTCTATATTCCTTCTCTTTTCTACTTGTCAGGTGACAGGCCAAATTAGGCTGCTTAATGGAGGCAGCATCTGCTTTGGGTTATCTGATAATCCGATATCAGAATTTGAGCTAGTTGCAGAAGAGCTTCTAATGAGTGATTCTGTTATAAAGGTATGCTTCATCGTCGCATCCAGATTTCTCTATTGCTAATGGTGCTTATAACTAAGTTATAGTTGATAACTTGTATCTTACGGTTTGATTTATATTATATGACAAAGTTTGTATTCTTTTACGGATCTCATAAGCATCCTGCATATTCTATCAATGCTAATCGAGTTGTATATCCGTCTTCGTTCTTGGTCACCAATCTTTATTTGTTAATTGCTATTGGTTCAGTTCCTTTATATTGTTCTAGTAGATTCAAGATGAAAGAATCAGCATATAAATTTATAACACATTAAGAAACTCTTGTTTATGCCATTTAACACCCACTCTCTACGTTCCCAATGTTCCTTGAACCACAATATTCCATGTTGCTCTGGTTCATTTTTCAATCATGTCTTTCTTTTCTTCTTCATCTACGTTTTAAGGTCATTGTGCCAGCCCTACATGTATGCAAACACTGGGGATTGAACATGGCTTTGACTCTGTCTATAGTAAAAGTTACTAATTGGTGGTTTCAAAATCATAATGAAGCAACCAAATCAGCGTAGGGATCAGATTTAACCAATTTGGCTGGTACCTACTCTTCTTTAAAACTCTGGTAGGCACTAATTCATGATGGTGAGTGACAGCGGTGTTCACAACATTGGCAAACATATTCATCCTGTAGACAATATTGTATGAAAATTGTCCTGGAGATGGTCTATCTAGGTTGAGTGTTTTAGGATTATGTCCATTGCAACACAGGATTTGATTAAATCATTCAATTCTTGTTTGAATCCAATGATGGGACTAGATTCCATAGGAGATGTCCAAGGTCTTAAGGACTAGGTTGTATGTTTGGTTTGATCTAACAGCATCATTCATTGGATCCTATGTGATGTTAGGCTTGGGTCTGTGTTGTGTGGAAGTTCCTAAGTTCTATCATTCTAAATGCCATGGTTACTTCATTATGGTATTCTTATTATTTCTATGAGCGCTTTTCCTGTATTCCTAACTCCCTATTCTCGTACTGCAGGTCTATGGTGCTTTCAGAATGTATGTAAAAGTGCTCCTGATGTGGGATTCAAAAATTCAGATAGACGGTGGGGGTAAGGATGTCATTCTTGCATCTATGCTTGAGGCAAGAAACCTCGTTGTACTCAGGGTATGTTGTTTGAAGCTCTTAAGTTGTTGCCAAGGTGTCTTCTCTTAATAGTGAAAGTTTTGGTTTTTTCCTGCTACTGTGATAGCATGGGTCAGTGATATCTTCAAATGCTGATCTGGGTGTATATGGCCAAGGACTTCTTAACTTGAGTGGCCCTGGTGATGGTATCAAAGCTCGGCGACTGTTTCTGTCTCTGTTTTATAACATTGAAGTAAGATTATAGTATCTAATTATATTGCTTTTTTTTACTGTTGTGGTACACTGGTGAATGCTACATGGTTTTCCCCCTCTAACGATGTATTTTTCTCCAATAGAGATATGTTAGTAACTTAATAAGCTTTGCCATTCCAGTAAACTTGATATAATTTTATGTACTTAAATTTGTTCAGTTCGTGTGTTCTTAAAGCTTTGACAACTCACAAAATGAAGATTTGAACCACATTGAATACCGACAACAACAGAAATGAAAAATCTTTTGCACTATTTACGGTATAAGATATAGGGATTTAATTAACTTGAACTTTCTGAATCAAAATGTTCGATGCAAGTGTTGTTATACTGGCTTGCCTACATAGAATCAGGAATGCAGTCATGGAACACAAATAACATAAGGAACCAAAAGAGTGGTGGTAAGGATTAATGACAAATAAAAGAGACCAATAAGCAAAATAACAAATGGAGGCTTGCAGTTTGCTAATGGTGACACTGTTTGTGGGAGGTGGTTGTGGTTGCATAGCTTTGAGTTAAAGGTGTGATGCAGACAAAGTAACATGGGTTAGCTTTAACAGTGTGGTCATATTGATAGGAGCTCCTGCAACAATCTTCTCAGTTGTACTTCTGGCGTGGATGTCCAAATGGACTCATTGCATGGTTTGATTTTTGAGTTTGACTGCTGACTAAAAACATACAGGAAAGTTGTACCATGCGTATTTCTTCTTGCAATGGTATAAAGATTGGTTCTATATCTGCACGTGTAACTTCTCATAGGGGCTAGTGTCTGAAGTTGCCCAGTGTAAAGACGAGCCTAGACAACCTTAAGATCAGTCCATATTTTGCATTTTTCATTATTTTATTTGCCTTACAGCATTCTGCATAATTTCATACACAGAGTATTGTAATTTTTTTGTAAGGAGTGTCCAAAGTCCATTTCCCAAATGTGAGCCTAGACAAACTGAAGATCCTTCATATTTTGAGCACTGCTTCTATACTCTTCCAAAAGGAGAACAGCACATATCTTAAAGCATTTGCAGTTACTAATGGGTGCAAAAGGTGCAAATCATCCCCCTCAATTTTCACTGAAGTGCTTTAAAACTCGTGTAGTTGTCCTTTTTGGGAGAGCATAGAGGCACTTACCTCATCATTTGTAATATTTTTAAACAATATCACAGCATTCAGCATAATTTGATTAAAACTTTGCCATTGCCTGCAATATTTGCTTGTGTTTGCTCCACTGCCATGTACTGGCCAGACCAAGTTTGGTTTTAACTTTTAACTCCTGTTGCTAGTATTCACTGAACCGTCCCAGACGGCCAGACTAACAGAACTGGTTACCTTACAGACTAACAAGTAACATCTACTTTTGATGCTGTGCACGCTTAACTGTGTGCCATTGTGCTTCTTGGAATTTCCTTTTAAATACCCTCCTTGTTCAGCTGATTCATGTTATCATATTAAACCAGCAGGTGTTCTGTACATTTTTTTTGAAAATATCTACATTTTTTTCATGACTTTTTCAACTTTCTTCTGGTCTATTTGAGCAGGTTGGTCCTGGTTCTCTCCTCCAGGCTCCACTAGATGATGTTCAAAGCAGCTTGTGAGTTCTGTTATGTCAATATGAATTTAAATGATCTTGGGTTCCTTCTAACCAGTAATGTGGATTGAACTACATTGTTTATCAGGTATGCACTTTCCCTCTGTGAAAGTCAAACATGCCCTAGTGAGCTAATCACGCCCCCAGACGATTGCCATGTTAACAGTTCCTTGTCCTTTACACTACAAGTAAGGATCATTTACTGTGATGTTTTTGTTTTCCTTAGAGGGCTGCAATATTTCATTATCTTGTGGTACCGCAAGAGTAACCAAAAGGATGTAATAGCAGCACATTTGTTCCTACTGCAAAAATTGATTGCTCACCACCTACAAGAATGCAATAGTTAAATGCTTGCATAAATCAAATGCAAGCAGAAACCTTAATATCAGTGGTATAAAGGGCAGTGGAAACACCTATTTTTAGCTAACTTGATGAGCACAGGAAGCAAGTTGAGACAAAATCAAACTACAAGAGCATGCATCTCAAAGTAAAGTAGTTGAGGTTGAAAATACACCTTCATTCTAGAATAGAACTTCACTGTTTAAAATAATCTTCATTTCTCTCTCTCCCCAAAAAAATAGCAAACCAATTCCTCTTATTTCATAGTTACATTTGTGCTTGTGTATGTTTAGAAGTGGATTTCTCTAAATTGCAGTTCAGTGAGAAGTGTGTTCTAGCCTTCTAGGTAAGAAATTTTGGCATTTTGCAGATTTGCCGTGTTGAAGACATAACAGTCAGTGGCATAGTCAGAGGAAGTATAATTCATATTCATCGAGCAAGAACAGTGACCATTACAAATGATGGCACAATAAGTGCCTCAGAGTTAGGTGATTCTGTGTTTTATGTTGTAATCAGTAAAGAAGTTGGGAGTCGTTTTCTTTGTCTATGTTGTATCTTTGTTCACTCAGTAATTTGGATTATTTCATAGGTTGCAAGGAGGGCATTGGGAAGGGAAAGTTTCTCAAGTATGGAGCTGGTGGTGGTGCTGGGCATGGAGGGAACGGTGGATTTGGGTTCTATAATGGTATGCAAAGTGAAGGAGGTAAACAATATGGTGATGCCGATCTTCCATGTGAGCTAGGAAGTGGTAGTGGTGGTTCTGTTGAGTCAACTGAGAGTGTTGCTGGTGGGGGATTAATTGGTAGGCTCTATCTTATCCTTTGTTATCCTGTGTTGGGCTCTTGTATTCCCCCTCTTCACCTTTCCCCCCTGTTGTTTCCATGTGTTTTGTTCTTTAAGCCCTATGATATCATCTTGTTGGCTGTTTGTCTGATGGTCTTTCATTTGTTTGTGTGCACCTAATGCCTATTTTTTGGTATTCAGTTATAATATGAGCAAAGTTTTTTTTTTCTCAAATCGTTTACAGAATGAGTTGTCCTTTACACCTTGTGTAAGACTTATTTACCGTTGTGATGAGTCCTGTCAATGGAATGAATTCCTGTGTAGTATGAGCTCTAGTTATCTGAATGTATATTATTGTTCTTGCCTTCTTTCTGTGCTTGCCATGTATGATGCACTGTACTGCGAACAAATATTGTGGATTTGTCCAATAAAGTAGCTCTTATTTGTTCAGTTATTTGATTATTTTGCTAAGTTTACTCTTTCAATGCACTCAATTTTCCTTTTCTGAAAGTACATTTATTTTGCAAGATTCTTTATACCCCTTCTTATTCGGTTCTGATTAATTTTCTTCTCACAGTCATTGGATCCATGAAATGGCCACTTTTAAGACTACTAATTTATGGCTCGTTAAGTGCTGATGGTCAAAGCCATAGAAGCACAACTGGAAATTCCAATGGAACGTTTAAAGGTGGGCTTGGTGGTGGTTCAGGCGGGACAATCCTTTTGTTTCTTCAAGGTCTTATGCTAGAGAAAAACTCATCATTATCAGCATCTGGTGGCCATGGGGGCCCACGTGGTGGAGGTGGTGGTGGCGGAGGCAGGATACACTTCCATTGGTCCAATATTGCTACTGGAGATGAATATGTTCAAATTGCTTCTGTAAATGGTGCAGTAGCTACAAGGTATGAAATTCACATGCGACTGCAGAAGATAGTAACTGAAGTTATGTTGGTTGCAACCTTAAAAAAGTCAGTTTCTAGTACAAATATTGTCCACTTTGCATTTAACTGAACAAAAATATAAGAAAGGATAATTTTTTGTCAAACATCCAAACTCCACATTAAGTAGGCTAGATTTCTAATGTCTTGCTATACTCCTAATGGGCTATTACAGTGTTTGTTTCAAATTTGAGAATATGTGGTACTCATTAAATACATTTTCTATTTTCTGCTGTAAGTTTGTCATTTGCAATGTTGCTGGTTCCAACTATTTTATTTGGAGACTCTAAACCAGATTACTAATGTTGGATTCCTTTACATGACCTTGACAAGTTCAGAAGGACTTGTATGATAGTTCTTAACTTCTTATATCAATATATATGGTGGAAAAAGATCATAGGTACATTCTTCACTGCATAATATATAAAAAAGTTTATTGTGAGAATGTTTTTGCCATAATGAGAATTTAAGAATTTGGCTGTCTGATTTTGTTGTGTTTAAGTAAATCCTTGTTTTTAAAAAGAAAGCCCCTTTTGTGCTAGTTGATAATGCTTTAGTCACTCCATACTCCATGGACAACGAAAAATGTTCTTAAATGGTTTTCCCAAAAAAGATGTTCTAAAAATTTTCCATATGACTGTTTTGCAACACTGCCCTCTATATATGGTCTCACGAGAGAGAAATTGAAAGTTTAACTATTAGCAATGTTCCATAGACCATTAAATGCCCGTTCATCATGGAACTTTGTTGATCTGTGCATTAGATTAAGGTAATAGATTAGTGGCTGAATACATTCATCTGACAACTTCCAATTTCTTTTTTTTATTTTTAGTGGAGGGTTTGGTAACGATGGTGGGCATTTTGGAGAAGATGGAACAGTAACAGGAAAGAGGTGCCCTAAGGGACTACATGGAACATTTTGTGCTGTATAGCCACTAAACCTATCATGTACTTGTTTATCCTGCTTGTATTAGTCTAGTTTTAATCTTCTGGGACATATCTTGTGCAAATTACTAATTGGATGCTAACATGCTAACCACAACAATTAGGTCACTTAATTATCACAAAAAAATCTCAAGAAAAGATTCCATAGATAGTATTTAAAGTTATCTAGCATACTATAAATTTTTCATGTCCAAAATCGATCAATTTTGAGAGGAACAAACAAGAGAAAGTTGCTATGAATAGCGAGAACAAACCCCCCCACCCCACCCCACCCCACACACCCACCCACCCACTTGTCATAAATTTCTTATTTTTTGTTTCTCTTAGCACTGAAGAATTTTGGGCTTGAAATTCATATGATGGTAGACTAATTATAATATTATCTACACAATTTTTTGTGATGATTTGGTGGCTTAACTAATGTGGTTAGCGTGTTATCATCCAGTTGAGGGTTTTCACCAGAAATGTCCCCTTTATCTTCTATGTAAATATTTTCCAAATTTTTTGCTATCTTCTGTTGTGTAAGATGTAATTGAGGCATGATAGTTGTGCTTGGTTGCGCTATGTCTTATCTCTTGTTTATAACAATTGGCATAAATTAAGTGGATCAATGTTGTTTGCACATACTATTATGCTGGACTCTGCAGGGTTAAATTGCTCCGTAATGTGATCGTTTTCCTTTGACCAGTGAGCTAACCAAATATTCTTCTGGAGTATAATTTTGACTTAACTAGTACTTTTAATTATGCATAGTCTTCTTATAGATGGTTTTCCTTTCTCCACTTGATGCTTCACTTTTTATTAGTTTGTTTAAAATCATTGCTGACAATCTAAAGTTGATTCCAGGAATGCCCAGTTGGCACATATAAAGATGTTGTTGGATCCAACTCATCTCTGTGCACTCCTTGTTCTCTGGATAATCTTCCTAACCGTGCTTACTTCATATATATAAGAGGTAGGTCCTTGGACTTAAGTGGTTTTACTAAAAGGAATTTGGTCATATAATGTTGACTTGTTACCTTCAAAGTTGTTTATGTTGGATGGATGCAACTAAGCGTCAGCTTTGATTTGCTAGGTGGTGTTATCCATCCGTTCTGCCCATATAAGTGTATATCGGACAAGTATAAGATGCCAAACTGTTACACCCCACTTGAGGAGCTTATGTATACTTTTGGTGGCCCTTGGCCTTTTGCAATTATCCTATCTTTTACAATTATTCTTTTAGCACTCATCCTAAGTGCTCTAAGAATTAAGATTGGTGAAAGTGATTTTGCCTATCAGTCAACAAATGCAATCCATAATGATGGTTGTGGTTCTTCCCCCTTTTTGCTTTCCTTGGCACAGGTATATTTCATTTCATAGAACATAATCTTTTGATGTAGATGCTATTGTGAAATCACCTTTTTTTTGTTTTGAGAGAACAAAATATCGTGAAATCACTTGATCTGGGCCATTATTTGCTGTGTTATTTACACCAGATGCACTTAATATTTTTTGGGCTTTGCAAACAGTTGATTGTAGCTTCTATGGTTATCCACCCAGATGTACCTGCAATTTGTGAACCAATCCACCTTAGGCCTTTAAAGACATACTTGTTAAAAGGAAGAAAATGACCTCATTCCAAGCAGTATTACTTTTTTATTGGGGGAGGTGGGGGATCCGGGCCCCCCTCTGCCCCTCCCTCTCTTCACCCATGAATGTGTGGTTCCGTAAAATTAAATGTATGGTTGAATTATTGTCAAAATCAAGGTACAACATATTAAGAAAATTCAAAAAGTACCTAGGTGGTTCTTCTGTTGTTAAAGAAACCTAATTCTTGTTTGTGTTGATAAATAAGAGTTGATTTACCATGTAGGTACCTGGGACTAGTAGGGCAGAAGAAACACAAAGCCATGTTCACAGGATGTACTTCATGGGACCTAATACTTTCCGAGAACCCTGGCATCTTCCTTACTCACCACCTGATGCGATAATTCGAATCGTGTAAGAAGCATTCCATCTTAAAACGTTGCAGCTATGTTATCAAATGTTGATTATTGGGCCATATATTATCTGTGCATCCTCATGGTAACCTTCAATTCAAATATTCCTGATCTACACTAGGATCATTGGTACTGCTTCCATTCCTCACAAAGTGATCAGCAAAAGTTAATATATTTTCCATTTTATAAATATGTGATCACTTGTAAATTCTTCTACATGTTGTTAACATTATCCAGCAAAATACTCGACTGTTTTTTTCCTAACAAGTACATAGATGCTCCCGTCAAGTACATAACTACGATTTGGCAGTGTGAGTATCACTACTGGTCTGTAACAGTTATTCAACTAGAATAACCAGGGGGTTAAGGAAACACTGACCAAGCTCAATTGAAATACTGAAGGTGTTGAATCACTATTAACCAGATAGCCACCTGATATTCATTGTTGTGGTCTAACCAAATGTTATTACTAAACTTAACAGAGAAGGAATATTGGGCAAGGAATTATATCCTTAAAACTAATATTTTACATGTATCCGGCAACAGTCACCTGAAAGCCAAAAAAAACCTGACTATAGTGCAACAAAACCTGCATATTCTAGGTTATGCTTTGATCATTCCCTCTAGGCACATCTGTACATTTTTTTAAAAGAAAAATTGTAGCCTGGTTGGTGACCTATTGGTTTGAACCAGTGAACTGAGAATATGACCAAGTTGATAGGCATTCCTGTTCTGATTACCATACTGGAGCTACATGGATTTAAATATTTTGCCTGAACTAATCTGACTACTGTCTTTGTGTTGATCTAAGAGTATGTTAGATTTGTAGTCCTAATTTACCCCACCAATATTTCGTCATGCCCTAGCAATTTTGTGTGTTCTGTTTGAGGCCAAAAAAAGGTCATGACCCAAGAATTGGCAACATCTGGGTGCCTTTTAGCCAATTTTTTGGCCAAAGTTGGTGTGAAGAAATGGTTGGCCCCAAATTGACTTATTATTTCTCTCTCTTCCTCTCTATGACAAGTGGGCTACAATTGGTGGTTGTTTGGTTTGTGGTAAAATTTTTTTGGTTAGCCAAATGTTGTTTATTGCTTGGTTTGTGACCAACATGTTTTGGTTATGTCCTACATTTGGTCATGAACAATTTTTGACATGGTAATAAGGGGTAACAAACCAAATATACCCCAAGATCGTATATTTCAATTGTAGTAAAACTTGTGAAAAATAGTATCTCTTGCTTCTGTTTGCATGCGTAAACTATTTTCTGCTACTCTACTTTAAAATGCATGTCGTTGTGGCTATAGGTCACAAATTTGTTTTGGTTTTTCTAGATATGAAGATGCTTACAATAGGTTCATTGATGAGATCAACTTGGTTGCTGCATATGAGTGGTGGGAAGGATCTGTACATAGTATACTTTCAGTACTTGCGTATCCTTGTGCCTGGTCTTGGAAGCAATGGCGTAGAAGAAAGAAAATTCATCGTCTTCAAGAATATGTTAAATCTGAATACGATCATTCATGTCTTCGCTCTTGCAGATCACGCGCTCTTTATAAAGGATTGAAGGTCAGTAGTCATAATTAAGTATTCTCATATAGTATTAAAAACAGCAATAGTCCAATGTTTTCACTCTTTCTAGTTCAATCTGCCAACTGGTAGCCACGTCTTGCTGTTTACTAGAAGTAACCGTCCAAACTGCCTGAATTATATCCCAAATTAGATGAAGAGTTGGTGCCAGGACTTGGTGACTTGGTGTGAAACCAGCTGGCATGTAATTTGTCTCAACATGTACCAATATTGTCAGTCACTAAATAGCAGACTGTTACTGTTAATCGTACTGGGCAATATTGACAACCACTCATATGAGCATATTTGGTGTAACTGAACCTTCTCATGGTTGTACCATTTTTTTCCCTGATTTGCTAAATGTCATGCATATTATTTATGTATAGGTGCATGAATATTGCCACATTCTAATCAATTTAGTGTTAACCTTTGTAGAGCATAATGTTCAAGGTTTAGGACATGAACTCCATTTCTTTTGCTGAAACAGGCTTATCTAGGAGGTTTTGAAGGGGAATAATGTTTCAGTAACTATTTTTTGTAACCGGCTTTTCACCGTAGGTCAGTAGGCCTTTTAGAAGGCGAACAAATGAAAGTTCTCAGTGGGCGCTAGCACTATCTTGTTTGCTTTTGTCAACTGAAGTTGCGCGTAGCGCCAATTGACTGATGGCTAATAGAGCACGAAGCCCCAAGTCTAAGCAAGTGGAGCCATTTCTTTCTATTGTCGTAAAAAAAAAAAGTACTTAAGGCTAAGGGCATTCTGTTGTACAACTACTTTGGTATAGCTACAAAGGTAACTGGTAGGTGACTGTTGAATGGATAGTAGTTATGAAAGGGGGAATAGCTTAGTTAGTTAGAGTGCTGGTCTAGCACGCCAAAAGTTGCGGGTTCGAACCTTTTTTCCCCACCCGATCTTCCTCTTCCTACTCGGCTCATTTTGTCTTCACTGGAAGTTGTTGATTCCAGCTAAGGCTGGACAAAAAGATCGAAGCTCGCGAGCTATTCGAGATCGGATCGAAGATCGGCTCGGTTCGAGATCGGCTCGAGCCCTTAACGAGCCGAGCTCGAGCCTGAGGTGAAGCTCGAGAGAGAACTCGAGCTAAGCTCGAACCTTCCCGAGCTCGCTCGAGCTCGACTCGTTAAAGCTCGAAGTACCAATACCTACCAATTAATAATGGGCTGTGCTCTGTAGCTGTGCAAATTGTAATAGGCCATTGGGCCATACCCACACAGAAATGGGACAGGTGCACAGGACCACAGGTTCACGGCCTCACGGGCTCATGTCAGCCTCAAACAGTCACACGGCACACAACTCTGAACCCTAGCCCTTAGACCGCGTGAGGTGGAGGCGGAGCGGCGGAGGCCGCGTGAGCCAGAGGTGGCGTGAGGCGGAGGCGGCGGCGGCGGCCCGCGTGGAGGAGGATGCGACGGCGGCGCGCGTACAGGAGGAGGCGACGGCGGTGCGCGTGGAGGAGGAGGCGGCGGCGGCGCGCGTGGAGGAGGCGGCGGCGGCGGTCGGCCGAGGAAGAGGACGACGACGAGCCGAGCTCGAGCACTATCGAGCTTACTTCGAGTCGAGCCCGAGCTTGGTTCAAAGCTCGTTAACATGTCGAGCCGAGTCCGAGCCGAGCCCAGGACACTCTCGAGCCCGAGTTGAGCCTGCCTGGGCTCGCTCGAGCTCAGCTCATTTCCAGCCCTAATTCCAGCGTAGCATTCCATTGGCCTTCACCGCGCGCGGGGGGGGGGGGGGGGGGTGGGGTGGGGTGGTTTCCTCTCTCGGAGACTGCCAGAGTCTACAAGAAGCTGGCAGGGCTTTAGCCATTGGATCACATCCACCATCCTCCTACCTAAACAGTGACGCTTTTTCCTGTTTGTTCTATGAATTATGCTAGTGGAGACTAATTCCTTTCGACTAATGAAGATACTATCCCAGTCTTCCCATTCATTCCCAATGGATCCTTCTTATCCTGTTTCATTGAACGAACCAAGTTCACCCATACGAGAGTGAGGAATAGCATCCTACAATCAACTTCCCACTGTTGATATCTCGTTTGACATTTCTGTTGCGTCTATATAAAAAAAAAAAGAACAGGGTTGCCCTAGTCAGAAAAGCTATAATTATCAATTCGAATCCTGAATGAATCAAATCTCTCCAAGTAGGATTTGAACCTATGACTAGTTAGTTAATAGCCGACCATTCAGCTACTGAGGAAGAACGGACTTAAGGAAACTGATTTGTTCTTTGGACCAGTGAACCGTAGTCCGGAAAGAAAAAAAAGTTCGTCACTTTTTCTCTTTCACATACATTGGGAGAAAAGGTGACGATAGCAATCCCCTTTGCCGCCCCGGCCGGGGAGTCTCCAGAACAGGACAATGGGGGCGGTGGTCAACCATCAACTCTCGATTTGCATATTGATCAATAGATCTCCGCGACCTACCAATTCGCTAAGTAGACTCACTCTACCAAGGGGCAACTAAGGTTGGTTCTTGCCAATTCCAAGACTAATTAGCAAGGGAATTGGCAAGTATGAAAGAGGACTCTCTCTGCCTATCCGAGTTTCAACTACTAAGTGAAGTTAAGTGGTAGTTTAGCTATTCTAAATTCCTTTCATCTCTGTCTTCTCCATGCTGTATAGGCTAAGGATCATGAGCAAGTTTAATGCTAGAAAAAATGAGATCTGCCTAATCATTTTGGTAGATGAAGTAGTGGGAGGTCATGAAGGAAGTGAGCTTGTTAAGTTGATCATTTCTAACATTGTAGCATCTTTTTGACGGTTGGGCATTGAGTTGATAACTTTTTAGAACTCTTAATATGAAAATAGACATAATAAAATGATGCATCGTACGAGAACTTTATGAAGTGGCATTGGCAAAACGTTGTCTCCTTTGTAATGCGACCGACACAAGTGAAATTACTTTCTCCGAAGAAGATAAAGTTATGGAAGCCGTTGATCACAATCGCCCTCTATATATGGAAGGGAACATCGGAGCTGCATACCTCCGACGAATCCTCATTGACTCGGGGTTTTATGTAAATATCCTCCAAATTCGAAGCCTGACTCGAGCTAGCTTCAAATTTGAAGACTTAGAGCCAACAAATATATTAATATCTGGCTTTGACAATAAAGTATGTCGGCCATGGGTGCCATCACCTTAAAACTTCAAATGTTAACATTCGGCTTTAAAGTTCTCTTATTTGTTATTGAAGTGAACACCTCATACTCGGCATTGCTAGGAAGACCCTTGATACATAAGTATCGGGTTGTCCTGTTAACTCTTCATCAATGCTTGAAGTTCATTGATGGTGGTGGAAATCAACGGCGGATTGTCGCCAACACCAACCCTTATACCTTTCAGGAGGCACACCATGCAAGCGCAAAGTATTATTTCCCAGATGAGAGTCCCTCGAAGCAACTTGGGAGGACTACATCGGCAGTAGGAACTCTGGTTACGCCGGGTCCTCCTTCACATGAAATGGGATTCTTAATCACGCCACATCAACTGACGAGAAGAGATCTAACTCACCTTAGAAGTAGAAGTCACGGATGCTGGAGATCCTTTGCGGCCGTTCCTCATCACTGCGGTCCCCCGCCTCCAGCAAAGAGCTTCATTGCAGCAGCCCTGTGGGAGCAGGATCATATTGCCTCTTCCTCAATTGCCCCATTGTTCTTGAAAGCGGTGCTTCTTCTACATCCCATGTGTTGAGGTTGACAACTGAATCTCTGCCCCTACTTCTCTCTTCTAAACTTAAAGAGGGCTTGTTGGCCTCTTCGAAATCTATCTCCTTAACTCATGAGGTTTCCACAAAAATCCAGAAGAACTGTGAACTGCTAGAAGGCAATATGGATGCTCCACGTCCTCTCGCGTTGCAAATTTGTGGGAGCTTAAATGAGAAGACTGCCCCTGTGCAAGTAAAGAGAATAGTCTAAAAGAAAATAGAATATTTCGAGAAGATGGCAATGGGAGCTACACTCAAGCAATGCCCACCTCTAAGCATGTCTGTGACAATGCCATTGGAAGTCTGGGTTCTTCTAGATTCCTATAGCAGCAGCTTCCCCACCATATTTTAGAAGAGTTCGAGAAGACAGCTATGTGCCTTCGTTATCGAGTTGTCGAGTCTCTCAGTTGACCCTGAAGTTGCTTTGGTCGTCATGAAGGCAGATTCAAAAATAACTTTCTTACTGAAGAAGCAGGAATTTAGTTGTAGCGAAATCAAAGACTGCGAGCACCTGTTGCAATATGCGAGGAATGGTGGGGGCGAACTGAAGAACTTGTTCAAAAAAAATGCGAAGTCTCAACCAAAGTACGGCTTGGGATATCATGTCTCTTAGTCCTCTGATAGTTAAAAATAAGATAATAGACAGCGGATTACATGCCACTTCACGTCAGCCATGATGGAAGAAAAGGGCAGCTAGCTTGAAATCCGATAAATCGAATACCCCCTGGCTTCAGTCTGTTATGTATATATATATGTATAGTTATATATATTGTTGTCTGTGCATATGGCCCATGTGGCCTATTTAGTCTATATCCTATATATATCTAGTTCAAATCCCAATACAAACTATTGGTTATTTTTCTAACATGGTATTAGAGCCAAAAAGAAAGCCCTAGCTGTCTTTCACCAATCTCGGAGCTGACCATCTCCGGCCAACTCCGACCACCATGTACTTTCAGATCTACTCAGATTACTCACCTGGTGGACGAGGGTCGCCGTCGTTTTCATGCGACATTGCCACCCCGTTTCCTCTTCTACGCTTCACTGCCGCCGTTGCCTCTTCTGTGTGCTACCGTCGCCTTCCGCACCACGATCTCCATTGCCTCTTTTACGCAACGTTGCCGTTGTTGCCTCCTCTTCCTAAGGCTCACCGATGCCACCGTCGTCGCTCCATCTTTGATCGGTTGGTGCTATGGTGTTTTTGTTTGGTTTGGAGCTCTCTCTTTGATCGGTTGCTCTGTTTTTTGGTTTTGAGCCTAATTTGTATCTTGGGGAGTTACAAGGTACAGCGAATACAGGCTCCATTTGACTCTATAGTGAGATTGATTTAGTATTTCACAGGGCATATTCCGTTGGCATATTCTTTGCTGGCTATCTGGTGATCAAGTGGATCTAAGGATCCTTTTTGAATGGTAGGCACAAGCTTGTTCACAGTTGCTTTGGTTCAGACCTGAGGCTTGCATGTGGTTTTGTTTGGTTCATGTCCACTTGTGAGTCATCATTGTTTCTTTGATCTTGTAATCCATCATGGTCTATGGTGGTATTCTTGGTGGTGTTCTTTTGGCCTCTGATATCAAGTTGAATGACCAGAATTATCGAGAGGGCTTCTTTAGTTTGCATGCTCCTCAGGTCCGTTGGTCTTCTATCGTTCCTTACTGCGGACCCTCCTAAAGAGCAAACTAAGGCAGTTGTTGCTAAGGTCTGGCATGCTAAAGATGATCGTGTTATGGGCATATTATGTCAGCGCGGATAGGGGTGTGCATTCGGTTTATTCGGTTTTTTTTAGTTTGGTATTTTTTAAATTTCGGTATTGCACATTACATACCATATTTACCAAAAAAATATTCAGTTCGGTTTCGGTAAATACCAAATGTACCAAATTATCGCGAACATACATGACATCTCTGGCTCTTTTTTTGCTTTACGATTTGGAGTACCATATAATAGTATAGTATTGAAAGTTTAAAGTGATCGACAATTAAAATTAAACACGAAATAATGTCATGTAGGTGGCAAAGGAGGCACGGCCGCACGGGGGGAGGAGGAGGCGACAGGGGGAGCTCGAGGGCGGGGTGGTGTGGTGGCGGGGAGAAGAATAGCCTTTAGTAGTTCTAGGCACATTTTGTTGGATATTTTAGGATGGCCATATGTTGTATTGCGGTAGTGTACATTTGGTTACTCTGGTGAGTTACTCGATTTTGCCCGGATTGGAGAAGCTACTACTACCAAGCTCATGTTTTGCTTGGTTTTGTTAATTCCAAAAATAGCAAAAAAAGGCACATAAAACAAGCAAAATAAAGCGATCTAACACTCCAAATTTTTGGAGCTTGATACACATGGCAGTCTTGCTTCAAAGATTATAGAAAATTGAGTGTCTCTGAGGGGAATGTTCGTTGCAGCGTCAGAAAATGTCATTGGAAACTATTCAAATACCTTTCTTGATTGATGATAAATAATGTGCACGGACAAAAGCTTTTTCTGATGCACCTCATGAAAATTATGGGCGTTGTTTAGTTGTTGTGAAGTATCATTCTTATGTAATTTGATGGCGTCGGATCTAGGAGTGGGAGGCGGCATGGGGAGATGGAGGCGGAGTAGGAGGCGGCGAAGGCCGGAGGAGGTGGCAGATCTGGGAGTGGGAGGCGGCACGGGCCATGGGGAGCTTGAAGTCGAGGAGGCGGCACGCCGGCATGGGCCACGGGGGAGCTCGAGGACGAGTGGCGGCACGGGTAGAGGCTGCGGACAAGGAGGATGATGTGCAGCGGACGGGCGGAGGCGGCGGACGGACGGGCGGACTGGCCGAGGCAGCAGACGGACGGGTGGGCGAGCGGCGAATGGGTGAATGTGACCACGACACGGGGAGCCAGGGAAGAGGAGGCGGCGCGAATCGGTTTTTCCCATTTTTTTTGGTTTTTTACCGAATCGAACCGAATATCGAATAGGGTTCAAATGGCCTACCGAACTGAATACCAAATACCAAAAAACCGGTTTTTTTGGACCGGTTTTTTCGGTTCAGTCCAGATCTGCACACCCCTAAGCGCGGAGATGTCCATTCAGATGAGCTTCATTGATCTCTCATCTAAACTGAGGTGGAAGTATCTTCAGCGCTGTTATCACCAGAGCAGTGAGGCATTTCACTTCTCTCTTCGATAGTCTTCAAGCTATGCAGCAGGAGGATCAGTCCGTCGATCAGTTCATATCAGTGACCACTTGCTATTCAACTTTGTCATCTTTAGACTCAGATGAGTGCCCTTGATGTTCTCATTCAGCACTGTACCTCCCCTGAGGTCCCTTCTGTTTGGTCTGCTAGTCTTGCTGCTGCATCTTCTGCATCAGGTACTGCTTCTACTTGGGTTTTGGATTCTGGAGCCTCCTTTCACATGATATCAGATGACTCAGCTAGTGTCATGTCGGCTTGTGATAGATGGTGCCTATGTTCAGACAGCAAATGGCACCTCTTGCACTCATTTCACTATTCTTGATGTGTCTCTTGTGCCCTAGCTCTCTATGAATCTTATGTTTGTTGGACATATCACTAATATGAACTATTTTGTTAGGTTTGATGACTCTTGTTTTGTGCAGAATCGTCGGACAAGGGCTCATTGGTATTGGCCATCGCCGTAAAGGCTCAAAGGGGCTCTACACTCTTGATCGTTTGTCTTCCACCATCCTCTATTGTTGTCGACTCCATCTCATCTTCAGTGTCTGTGTCTGTTTTCGCATCTTCCGCCAATTTTCCTTAGTGGCATCATCAACTAGGTCACTTATGTGGCACTCGTCTCTCTACATTAGCTCGTCATTAGCTCGTCAGGGTGTCTTAGGTCGTGTCTGTTTACACCAGTTTTCATTATACTAGTTGTAAGCTTGGCAAATAGCTACAATTCCTATATCCTTCCAGTACCTCTAGGTCTAGTCTTTTTGCTTTAGTTCATTCTGATGGTTGTGGCCTTGCTCCTTTTGTTTTAAAAGGTGGACACAAGCATTATGTTACTTTTATCAATGATTATTCTCATTATACTTGGGTCTACTTCATGAAACATCATTCTCAGTTATCAATTTATCAATATTTTGTTCGTATGCTTCATACACAATTTTCCACTGCTATTCAAGTTTTTCGTTTACATTCTGAGAGTATCGACTGCTTTCTGTTAGTTTATTTCTGTTGAGGGGACTCTTCCTCAGCTCTCTTGTCCGGGTGCTCATGCTCAGAATGGTGTTGCTAAATGCAAACACCGTCACATTATTGAGATTGCTTGTACTCTTTTGATTGCATCTCATGGTCCTCATCATTTTTGGGCTGAGTTTGTTTCTATGTTTGTTTATCTCATCAATCTACAACCATCTTATCTTCATGGCAAGTGCCCTGGCGAGGTCTTGTTTTTAGTCCCTCGTGGTTATGCTCATCTTCGAGTTTTTAGGTGTACTTGTTATGTTCTACTTGCACCACATGAACGTACCAAGTTAATCGTTCAGTCTGTTGAGTGTGTTTTTCATGGATATAGTCTTGAGTATAAGGGCTATCGTTGTTATGATTCCTCTGCTCGGCATATGCGTATCTCCCGTGATGTCTGTTTTGTTGAGGATCGATCCTATTACTCTTCTTTTACTACTCGGTCTACCTCCTCCACATAGTCCTCGTTTCTCTACCTCCCTCCTATTCCATCCCCATATATTCCATCTCCTGTTGGGTCTTCAACTCCACCTTTCGATGTGCCCCCACCATTGGATATGTCTCTGTTCCCATTCCACTATACTCGTCGTCCTAGAGTTCCTACTACTACTACTACTAATCATCAGCATTCCACTCTTCCTCAAGCTGATGGTGTGGCCAGTATTGATGGTGCTCTTACTGATGATTTGTTGCCTATGTCGTCGATCCTTCTCAGTATGCTCTTTGAGATTGTAGTACTATTGTTGCTCCTGATCATTATAGTCTCAACACTGCTAGTGTTGTGTGTAATGCATGTACCTATCAGGGGGCTGTCGTTATTTCAGTGGCAGTTGGCTATGTCTAAGGAGGTTGCTGCTTTGATTTGTACTAACACTTGAGATCATATTCTGTTATATGCTCAGACTGTTCCCATTACTTACAAGTGTATTTAAAGTCAACAAAGTCTGTTGGTTTCGTGGAGTGCTGCAAGCCCGTCTTGTTCGAGGTTTTCAGTAAGAGTATGGTCGTGATTATGACGAGGTATTTGCTCCTGTTGCTCATATGACTATTGTACACACTTTGGTTGCTGTGGTTGCTATTCGTTCCTGGACTATCTCACAGATGAATGTGAAAAACGCATTTCTTCACAGTGATCTAAAGGAAGTCTATATGAAACCACCTCCGGGAGTTGTGGCTCCTGCTGAGCATGTTTGTTGTCTTTGTTGTGCTCTTTACGGCCATAATCCCGCTTTCTTCATTCACATATCTACACGTGGTCGCATTTTGATTTTGCTATATGTGGATGATATGTTGCTTTTGTGAAGCAACGTCTCAGTGAACAATTCATGATGATGGCTACTATCTCTCTCAGTAGTGTTATGTTCAAGATGTGCTTGCTCGATCCGGGCTTACTGATACACGGACTTCTGCTATCTTTATGGAGCTTCATCTTAAACTTCGTCCCACCGATGTCACTCCCCTCTTCGATCCTTCTTGCTATCGTCACATTGTTGGGAGTCTTGTCTATCTTGTCACCCGGCCAGATATTGCTCACATTGTTCATGTGCTCAGTTAGTTTGTTAGTGCTCCCACAACAGTTTACTATGGTCACTTGCTTTGTGTGTTGCACTATCTGCGTGGGACTTTTTTGTTGTCTTTTCTATACTTGTTTGAGTCAACCTTAGCTTTATGCTTACTCTGATTCAACTTGGGCAAGTGATCCTGTTGACAACCGATCCATTACTAGCTATTGTATATTTCTTGATACTTCTCTTCTTACATGGAAGTCCAAGAAATAACTTGCAGTATTATGCCCCAGTGCTGAGGTAGAACTTCGAGTTTTGACTACTACTACCTTAGAGATTGTTTGGCTTCATTGGTTATTGGTTGATTTTGGTGTCCTCTAGTACTACATCTCTCCTATGTGACAACATTGGTGTTATTCAGATTGCCAATGATCCAGCCAAGCATGAGTTGACAAAACATATTGGTGTAGATGTTTTCTTGACACGCTCTCATTGTTAGTAGTCTACTATTGCTCTCCAATATGTGCTGTCTGAGATTCAGATTGCTGATTTCTTCATCAAGACTTAGACTTATGAGCAGCATCGTTTTCATCTATCCAAACTCCATGTTTTTGATTCTTCGGATCCACCTTGAGTTTGAGGGGATGTTATATATATATATGTATAGTTATATATATTTGTCTGTGCATATAGCCCATGTAGCCCATGTGGCCTATTTAGTCTATATCATATATATATCTGGTTCAAACCCCAATACAAACTATTTGTTATTGTCCTAACACAGTCCTGACTTCAGTTATGACAGAGAACTCCAAGGCAGGATAAAGACTGAGTTGGGTTAAATCGTGCGGGGAATGAAACAACATTCATGGAATGATTTGAGGCAAAACCTCTAGCTCTTTTTGAGAGTTAGTGGCAAGTCTAGTCTAGCGCTTTAAAAAGGGTTGTCTGCATTACTGGGTTCACTAAAATAAAAAGTAGTAAAATTTATGGGCCATGTAGACTTCTGAGGTGGTATGCTAAATCATTGATCAACTAATGTAGCTAGTGTGACTAAAGCAGCTGCTATTGGCTTAATTGGTTCTAAAAACTCCCACCGATAAAGGAATTGAAAGACTATCTTGGGCCACATAGACTATTACCTTTTGCAGACATTCTTTTATAGTCTAGAAAGAAATAGCAAAGCCAAACGCAAATACACATGCAAATTGCATCGTCTACCTCTGAACTGTCCAAAATGGTCTTGTTCAGGGATACCGTTATTCATACATGGATGGACGAGGGACTCCGCTGACAACATCAGTAGATGACTTTTCTCTTTTCTCGCTGAATGCTATTAATGTTGGAAAAAACACAGCTCTCAAACTCACTCAGAGGGTGATAGGTAGAAGCATCAGTACCTAATGGAGCGGTATCTTACCAAAAAGGGAGGTGATGTTCTTTTTATAAACAGGATGGAGCATGGCTTCCTTTCTTAGATACATTTCATTCATTCCATTTCTCATAGTTTACACCCTCAATTCTTTAAGAATTCCACCATACACACTTTTTTGGATTTGACAACAGCATTATTTGGTTCTTTTGATTATATCTGCTTGCAATTTCTAAGGATGAAATTAGGTTACCTTTTTCCTTCAGTATGAAAACTAGCCTAAACAGGAACCATCTCCAAGAGGTCTTTGCTCACGTCCATCCTCTTTTGCATCTTTCAAAAAATCATCATTCTTCCTTCTATAAACCACGACCCTTTTTCCAGTACCTTGTATTAATCTTCTTCTGTGTTGCAGTGGAATAGGAAGCCTTGCATTCTTTCAAGAATCTCCAAACCCCTCTTACCTTCTCTTTCTATTCTATAAAAAGGTGAACATCTAATCTAGGTCTGGTCGCCTTTCTACGAAGGCGAGCAGCCCAGCCCCCTTGTTGAAATTTGGATATTAAGGAAGCCGTATTTCGCAATAGCAGCTCCGAGAAGCTGGGCTTAGGGTGCGCCTCCAGCGGTCGTTTCAGTGACTCAATTGGCTGGCTTCCCTCAGCTCAGACTGCTGTCTACATTCATCCCTGAATGTCGTCGGGTACTCTTCACTTCCCCGCCATTCTTGTAACCGTCACCTGTAATCCGCGCAGGTGTGTCCGCACCCCCTGGAGTGGACGAGAAAGAAAGGATTTCTCGGAGCAACCCCCCAGGTTCCAGACCCAGGAGTTCACTTTCCCGTATGAGCATTCGGTACATGCATAAGTCAGTGGAAGAGTCAAAGGGTCACCACTACTGAGGATCTCCCCCCTTATCTTAGAAGGGTCGTCTGAGGGTTCGCCGCGGTTCATTGCTGTGCTTACACACTAGGCTACCCTTCTCCGAAAGCTCCGCGGGACCACCTATCACTAGTCTTCGGCCGGAGGGGTTTATTGCACAAAAAGGCCGGGACGCAGGCTCCCGCAGAGGAAAGCCCAACGAATGTCAGATGCAAAGCCCCGCACCTCATTAAGATCATATTGGCATACTCTCCCAAAAAAAAAAGAGCAGACCCCATTGAAGACGGGAGTGAGGTACAACAAGGCCATTTCCGTCCACCTTCTCACGGAGCCGTACGTGGACGTTACCGCTCATACAGCTCCCAGCCAGCAAGCAGTTAGCTTTCCTCTAGAAGTCATGGAAGTGTGGATAAATCGACATCAAACTCTAGTCAATAGTCAAATCGCACCATCTCTATAATAAGTAAATGCCCTTTTTTTTCATGAGGTTGTTGGAATTATTCGCAATAAAATATTGGCTACAATTGATGAGGTCTTATCAATAAAATTTCCATTTATATGGGATCTAGGCATAATTACCAACTCATTTGATATAGAATTACTTCATAAAATAACATAAAAACAAACTAATTTGATTCTTATAAATAGCTCCCTATGTTCTAGAGACATGGGCTTTCTGCTTAACTCAAATTGTCTCCTTTTCTTTCTGTTTGGAAAAGAAGAAATATGAAATATTTGACTAAGATTGGATTTCATTCCACTTTCCTATTTCTTAACAACTTCTCTCATTAGCTATTTAACGTTTTCAAAGTCATTAATTGTCCCTTACCCTATGTTCTATTTCGATTGTATGGCATAGTGTATGTTATGCAAACAGAATTCTAGGATTACTCTATTTTATTATGGAATAAGAAGAATTCTTTCGTTCTCTTTCTTGGGAGAAAAACCAAACTAAAACTTTTCGATGGAGCGGAATTCCTAGTAAAAAAATCTCAGACTTTTTTCCACTTATTTGAAATAGATCCGAAATAGGTAGTAAGTAGTAGTTCTGCTCATGGCTATCCTAGGAAATGGGAAAAGAATTATTCCAATAGAACCATGGAACCCCCCAGCGGTTGTGTATGGAAACTCGCTATTCACTCTGTTTTTCCAATAATAAGATTATGTGGGAAAGATGGCTGAGCGGTTCAAGGCGTAGCATTGGAACTGCTATGTAGACTTTTGTTTACTGAGGGATTGAATCCCTCTTTCCATTTCTCTTAATTTGTCAACGTTACCAATCACAATGTATCAAATCAAATAACAATTGGTTCGAACAATAATACCTCTATTTAATAGAAATTCTCTATACCAAATTACTGTGGTAATTAAAACACAAATAGAGGAAAGAACAAAAAAGAAAAAAACGATCCTAGGGTTAATCCATTTATGATAGGTGAATGAGAAGATATGAGCTAAGGCCCTTAGATCGATTTAGTTCGGGCAAAAAGGGAAGGGGAATCAAATTCTATGAATCTTTTCTTTTTTTTTTTGTTAAGTTCAAGTCTAACGAGAGTAATATTCTACAACTAACATCTCATTTATTTTCAGACCAACCCATATCTTGTCTATTAATTTTTTTTACTAGTCCTGTATATTGCAATGTGTCAATAGTCAAATGTTTTGGCAATTTCACCTGGGCAAATGAAGCAATAGAATTTTGAATTAGACGTTTTAATCTTTGGTTATCCTTCGTAGTAATAATATCTCAGGGTTTGCAACAAAAACTTGGTATATCGACTATACAGCCATTAACTAAAATGTCTATGGTTAACTATTGCTGGGCCTCAAGAATGGTTGAAGCCATACCCAATCGAAAAAGGATGTTATCCAAACGCATTTCAAGTAGTTGTAGTAAAACGTGACCTGTAGACCTTTTTGCTTTTCCAGCGATATGGACACATCTAAGTAATTGTCGCTCTACCATACCATAATGACAACACAATTTCTGTTTTTCTTGAAGAATGCAATATTTTTTTTTCCCAAAATTGAATTTCGTTTTTAGATTACTTCTGGATTTAGGTGTTTTTCTGGTGAGTCTTGGTAAAGCTCCCAGACGGCGTATTTTTTTGAAACGAGGTCCTCGAAAATGGGACATGAAGACTCCTTTTTTTTATTTTGTTGAAATTTCAATTTACACAATCAATTTCATTTTATTTACATTACAAAATAAATCAAAATTAAAACTGAATTAGACTAAAGGATAAACAAGGTAAATCTACTAAAGTACCACAAAAAATGGAGCTTCATTAGCAAAGTTGTAAGGTAGAACCACGTGGTAGAGAGATTCTTGTTCATGGAAAATTGATAAGAGAAAAAAGGCGACTATCTGATTTGAACCGATGACCCTCGCATTACAAATGTGATGCTCTAACCTCTGAGCTAAGTGGGCTTTCATAATAGAAATTGTGTAACAAATACAAATATGTATAAGAAATCCATAAAATGTTAAATCTTAGCTATTAACTAGTTTGAAATTTGAAATTCTAGTTAGAAAAAAAATAATAGAAATTCATAAAGGTAGCTTGATATGCTTAACTAGATGATTTGTTTGAGACCTAGCCTTGGTTTTTGCACTAGGCTCGCTCAGATTCTAATATGCGGAATAACGGGATCTTATTCGGAAATACCGAAACCCAAAGTAATTGCACAACTCTTTATTTCAAAGAGAGCTTTATACGTCGAACGTTAAATACACTTGCCTACGTTGAAGGAATTATAAGTGTCTAAAACTCAAATAAGTTCTATGACTCTTCGATGATCTAAACTAGACCTATTACAAGGTATTTATAGTCCAATCGTATGAATACGTATCAAACTCAGTAACATAAACGTATTAGACTCGTATAACTAACTAATCCTAAACGGATAGACTTAGTAATCTATATTTGGATCGGATTACAATTCCGAACAGGGAACGATCGCGAAACCTTTCCGAACACGGTTAAGGTCGCGAAGCCGTATGCGATTCGACCTAAAGATCCTCCCGGATCATGACTCCCTTGTTGACGAGCCAACCCCTGTTGCGACCTCTCGATCAAACTGGAGATGTGGAAATTGGGCTTGTCCATCTTCTCTGGTGTACCACTTTGCCGCACGTACTCGTTGACCTTTCCGACTGATTCGAAAAGTCTCTTTTGTGTTACTGCGGGTGGTAGTCACCTTCTCCAGAATCACATCTTCGCGTAGAGATTCGTCTAGTTGATAGTCCAAGTCTTCAACAGATGGTACTATAGTATCTGGCTCATCATCCAACATTGAAGGCTCGAAGAGTTTGAGGTACTCAACATTGACAACCGAGTAAATATCCATGTATGGAGTAACTCGAGCTGACAAGCATTATTACCAACTTTCTGCAAAATCCGAAAAAGACCATAACGAATGGGTTTGAGCTTCTTACCTTCACCTTTAAGTTTCTCCTTACTCAGATGTAACCATACCATATCACCTTCCTGAAATTGCGCATCAACTCGGTGTCGATCATGTCGCACCTTGTATTTCAGTTGAGCTTTCAGCAAGTTCTGTTCAACTTCTCGATGGAGCCTTTGAATACTCTTCCAGAAACTTTTGTGCTCGATCTTGATCAGATGCTTCCTTCCTGTTCTGTGCTGAGGTAGGAATCATAAACTCCATGTCGAATGGACTCTGTGGTAGAAATCCTAAACAAACCTCAAACGGCGACTTTCTAGTCGAATCATGCACTGCTCGATTAAAAGCAAACTGTAGATACGGTATGCTTTCATCCCAGGTCTTCGAGTGCTTCGAGTTATATCCTCTCAAGAGATGAACGACTGTGCGATTTACCACCTCGGTTTGACCATCAGTTTGCGGATGAAAGGTAATACTCCTTTAGCTTTGTGTTCATCATCGTCCAGAGCGATCGCCAAAAGTGACTAGGAACCGGGTATCGCGATCAGACACAATAGAAGTCGGCAGTCCAAAGTGTGTCCAAACGTGTTGAAAGAATACCCGAGCTGCTTCTTTTCCTGTGATAGTCTTTCGACAAGGTATAAGAATAATCATTTTTGAGAACCGATCAACAACCACGAATAGATAGTCGTTGCCACGTCAGGTCTTTGGCAATCCTCCCAAGAAATCCATGGATATACTCTCCCACGTTCGCGATGGAACTGACAAAGGAGTATACAAACCTAATTTTCGGTTTGTCAGTTTCAAGATACTGCAGAGACCACAGCCTCGAACAAAACTAGCTACATCCTGCTGCATACGCGGCCAGAACACATGTCGGTGAAGATTTTGTAACGTCTTTGTAACCCCAAAGTGATCAGCTATCTTTGATGTGTGCGCTTCTCTCAACCATTGAATTTGAGGTGCTCCACGAGATATGTAAAGTAAATTGCCCTTGTACAAGAGTTCTTGACGAACGAACTCCGTAGGTTTTCCCTATTTCGAGCTCAGTCAGTGCTATTTGAAAATCAGGGCCTTCACTGTACATAGTGGCATAGTCATCATGGCATGAGGGCTCGATCTGCATGAATGCTGATAAACAGAGGGTCGTAACTGGTGGTCACGACATGTCCGCCAATTTGTTGTGTACGCCCTTCTTGTACTTAATCAAGAGATTAAACTGTTGCAGATACGACATCCACTTCATGTGTCGAGCTTGCGTAGCTTGGACTGTTTGCAAATATTGCTACGGTTGATAGTTGGTGTGGACAACAATCTCTTTACCCAAGAGGTAACACCGCCAATGTTTCACGGTCTGATGCAGTGCGCATAACTCCTTATCATAAGTCGAGTAGTTCTCCTGAGCTCCCTGGAATAACTCGGAGTGATATACCACTGGTCGACCTTCTTGCATGAGCACTGCGTCCATCACATAACCTAAGGCATCGGTTTCTAGCTCGAACGGTTTCTGGAGATTCGGCAAAGCTAACACAGGCGCCTCGCTGATCTTCCTCTTCAGCAAGAGAAACGTGTCCTCATGTTTCCCTATCAACTCGAACTTATGATCAATCCTGGTTAATGCATGCAACGGAGAAGCCACAATCGAGAAGTGTCGGATGAACTTCCGAAGGTATTGGCATGCTCCCACAAAACTGCGCACGTTCAAACTGTTCGCGGTCGCGGCCACTCGCGAATTACTTTTACCTTATCCGGGTTGATTTGCAACGTACCATTGCCGACCATGAATCCTAGGTAAAGTAGAGTTTGTTGGCCGAACTCGCACTTCTTACGGTTGAGGCGAAGTCGATGTTGCCGCAGCTGTTCGAACAACTTTTCGACATGAATGAGGTGCTCATCCCACGAACGACTATAAACCAGTATTTCGTCGAGGTAAACGATCACAAAGTCGTCCATGAACTGTCTCAATACGTCATTCATAAGACGCATGAAAGTTGTCAGGGCGTTGCAGAGACCAAACGGCATGACCAGCCATTCGAACAGACCTTGTCATGTTTTAAACGCAGTCTTCCACGTATCCTCCTCTTGGATGCTAACTTGATGATATCCTGACTTAAGATCCAATTTGGAGAAGACAACAGCATGTTTCAATTGGTCTAACAGGTCGTCAATACGAGGAAGGGATACCGGTTCTTGATGGTGATCTTGTTTAGTACTCGGTAGTCGATGCACATACGCCAAGTCCCATCTTTCTTTGGCACTAACACCACAGGAGATCCACAAGGTGAACTACTCGGTTGAATTGCACCATCGTTTAGCAACTCACCAAGTTGTCTCTTGATCTCTTCATTCGCAAATACTTAGTTGCGATACATACTCAGATTGGGCAGTGTCGCATCGGACACAAGCTGAACTACATGTTCGATTGGATGTTTCGGCGAACGACCTTGGGTAGTCTCAAATAGATCATTGTATTTCTTCAGCAGTCCCGACAAACGACTAGAATCCTCTCGGCATGCCAACGACAACGTTGATCGAGTACCCTCACCTTGACCAATTGGTCGAATCATGACAAGCACATACTTGTGACATGCATTAACAATTCGTTTGGTTTGATTTGCGGTAATTAAGTTTGAAGTGTTGACGTGGATGTCTCTACTGATCACGAACTTAACTCCGTCTTTGGTGAGATCGTACTCTTGCGCACGCCGATAGAAGTGAGCGTCTCGATCATACAAATATCGATAGGGACAACATCGCATTGCACCTCGTCAATATATCGTGTAGAGATTGCAAACTTCAACACACACTGACTCGTAATCTGTTGGTTCACGTCGGATGTAAACCAACCTAGCGGATATGGTCACGGGTGTGTGGTTGTCTTCAAACCAAGTCACCGAACTAGTCCAGCGGAGACCAGATTCTTTTGACTTCCGAGATCGAATTCGCTGCGACCACTTCGTGCTTCACCTGGATGTTGATGGTGAACAAGTCCTCCGTTGGGTGATGGTCGTTCGGTGGATCCAAACCCTTCTTCGGCATTGCCATCAGAGACAAGGTCGTATCCGTCTCATTAACCGAATTCACTCGGACAACTTCTTCGTCGGGTGAAGTCGCAGTAGTCGTGGCTGTTCTTTTCTCTGGTCCGTTTTTCTTCGGTCGAAGTTCAGGATGAAGCTTGTAGCATTTGTCCTTGGTATGTCCTGCGACTTGAAAATGTTCACAAAAGGCACTCGTGCCCGATTTTGAAGCGTTCTTCTTTGAACTTGGCTTTTTCTTTGTCGAGGTCGCACTTTCCTTCGTGCTTTTGTCATTGCGGGATTTGTTCTTTTTCTCGATCGCCATAGCAGTTGTGCTTGCGGTTGCGATGTCTTGGACGCCGAACAGACTTAGCTCAGTACTGATTGATTTCTGAAGACCAGATGTGTATTTCCGAAATACCTGAGGATCGGACAGTGAGATGCCGATAACCATTGCTTGTCTCTGAAATTCCGTAGTATAGTCTTGGACGGTCTGGTTGTGCCGTTGGTGCAATTTGTGCCAACGCTCCCATCTCTCCTCAAGGTAACCCATCAGATAGAATTCTTGTCGCAGAAGTCGTTTGAATTGACCCCCACGCAAGGTTGTCGGCTTCACCACTGGCGACAAGGGCCTTCCACCAAGTCTTGGTGTGGTCCTTCATCTTCAAAGGTGCGAACTTTACCTTTTGAGCACTACTGAACCCTTTCAGGTCAAAATAGGTCTCGAGTTGATTGATCCAAGAATCCAGCTTCTCGGCATCGATCACCCCATCATATATGAGTATTTCAATCTTAGCGTCGACCTTGAAAGATCCGACAGCTAAAGATGTGTTGGCGAGGTTGTGGTCTTATGGTTGCCTTCGTCTTCATCTTCGTCTGCCCTGCGCAAGTCTTCACCAGTCTTCACACCTATAACCTTCCTTACTTCAGGAGGCATAATAATGGCCTGCTGCTTAATCCAAGTAAGCACAGTTTCCATGTCGGTGGAGAGTTTAGCCACTTGTTCGGCTAGGTTAGCTTGAACGGAGGTATCGTCAGACATTGTCGGAGACGCGGCTGTAGGAACTGTCAATTGGTCGCCTGGAGTTTCGCCGGAGGTTTTGTAACCCTGGCGAGTTTTTACCATCCACAGGATAGAAAAGTTGCTCTGATACCAACTTGATCCTTTTAAGATCTGGCATTGATTTTCGTACTAGGCTTGCCTAGATTCTAATATGCGGAATAACGGGATCTTATTCGGAAATACCGAAACCCAAAGTAATTGCACAACTCTTTATTTCAAAGAGAGCTTTATACGTCGAACGTTAGACACACTTGCCTACGTCGAAGGAATTATGTGTCTAAAACTCAAATAAGTTCTACGACTCTTCGATGATCTAAACTAGACCTATTACAAGGTATTTATAGTCCAATCGTATGAATACGTATCAGACTCAGTAACCTAAACATATTAGACTCGTATAACTAACTAATCATAAACGGATAAACTTAGTAATATATATTTGGATCGGATTACAATTCCGAACAGGGAATGATCGCGAAATCTTTCCGAACACGGTTAAGGTCGCGAAGCCGTATGCGACTCGACCTCAAGATCCTCCCGGATCACTAGATGATATCCTTAAATATCATTATAGAATTCACTGAAGTTTATTTATATTTTTCAAATTCGTAAATCAATTTTTCTAATGGAATTGAATCTATTCCAAATATTGAATTCGATTTCATATATTTTCAATTTGATACGGCTCGCATGAATAATTCTAACACATAGAAAAGAATAATATATATTAAAGATATAATGATCGAATGAAAATGTGAAGAAATTCATATTTTCATTCAATCATTATAGATATATTTTTTATTTTTTTTTGTTAATGATTTCTCCTACCAAATAAATTTCTAATCCCCTTTTTGGGCTTCCACTCTTACATAAAGTTATTGCTTTGACAATTAATGATTAATATTTCACTAATGAGAACATATAATCATAGCAAATGAAATTGCAAATTCTGATTAGAAAAAAAAGAATGAATATCAAGCATTATAGTATGATTTTGAATACTCTAAAAAGGGAAGGCAGGAGGCGGGGGAGACAAAAACATTTGGATATATTGATTCGGATTGAATTGTAAATACATCAACGATAGAATCAATTCAACTCTAAATTGCAATAAGCAGGGTCTCTCATATAGAGACGAACTACTAAACAATGTCGAGTAATGAATTCGACGGTTCTGGAAAAATGCTAAGAGATCGGATGAAATTGCACAAGGAATTCAAGTCTTAAAAGAAAAGGAAAATGGGGATACGGGCGAAATTGGTATATGCTATGACTTGATTGTATTGAGCCTTGGTATGGAAACTTGCTAGGTGGTAGCTTTCAAATTCAAAGAAACCCTAGAATTAAAAATGGGCAATCTTCAGCCGAATCCATGTTTTGAAAAAACAAGCGGTTCTAAAACTAGAATCCAAAGGAAAAGGATAGGTGCAAAGACTCAATGGGAGTTCTAATGAATCAAGTTGATTATATTGTGTGGTAGTGGAACTCCCTCTAAATTAGAGAAAGGAGGGTTTTATATATCTAATACACACGTATATATAATGGCATTAACTCTTTATTCCTTTTTCTCTTTTTAATTAAAGTACTCCTTCCCTGGGGAAAGAAGAAGATGACAAAAGATACGGAATTCAATTAAAAAAAAGGATCCTTATTTACTCTTGTGTTAGTACCCGAAGTCTATAATGAGACCATAGCTTTTAGTATGCTGATTATATGACCCAAAATTCCTAGTACCTTCTTCGAGTTCAAAGGCGTCCTGAAGTAATGGCGTGTCATGACCTTGTTTGTTGAGTTAATTTTGTTTGAACTTCACAGGTTGGTTCAACGCCAGACTTGATGGTTTCTTACATTGATTTCTTTCTTGGAGGTGACGAGAAAAGACTCGATGTAACATCCACCATCCAGAAGAGGTTTCCCATGTGTTTAATTTTTGGTGGTGATGGAAGCTACATGTCCCCATACTACCTCCATAGTGATGCTTTGTTGTCAAATCTTCTTGGCCAGGTAAACATGTGATCTAACTTAAACAGTAATCTTAGACCTGCCAATTGTGTCGCTTGTATGGATATATTCTAGGGTTTTTTTTCACTGTTGTTGCATGAGAACTTGTCAACTTTGAGCTACATTGTTGAAGTAGAGAATCGGTCATTGGTTAGGAGAGGATTTTTTGCAGTAAAGGTCAATGAAATTGCAGTATTAGTCAAAATCAATTTAGAAGTGATGTCCTAGATTACTTGACGCCCCATGCTGCAATCATTCTATTCTTGGCAGATCTGCTGAAGAAAGTGTGAAATTATTGTCCAATCACTCCTAGTGACTTTGTTTCTCTTTCCTAGTATGTGTCCACAGCAATTTGGAATAGATTAGTTGCTGGTTTGAATGCTCAGTTGAGGACAGTGAGGCAAGGGAGCATCCGCTCAACTTTGTGCCCTGTTGCTTCTTGGATTAAAAGTCATGGGAATCCTCAGCTTGAGCGACATGGTGTTCGAGTTGATCTAGGTTGGTTCCAGGCCACTGCTTCTGGTTATTATCAGCTAGGTGTCATGGTAGCTGTGAATGAGCACTTCTATAAGAATCTCCACCAACAGGAACATGTCCCAGATTTCATTGATCACTCAAGGTATGGCAAAATACTACGATAGCATATCTTACAATTTGTTTATCTTGCGATGCACAGCATTAACCACAATATTATCAACTCTACAGGAAGAATGTTGCAGTTCCTTTTCAGGGTTCCAAGCAGGGAAATCAGGATCAGCCTTGCACGAGCTATTCTACTTCAAGAAAGCGGTTAACTGGTGGTGTGAACGGCGGAATCATAAATGAGGGAACATTGAAATCACTGGATTATAAAAGGGATTATCTCTTCCCTTTCTCCCTACTATTGCAAAATACCAGGCCTATTGGCTTTGAGGTAACCAGTGAATGAATTTATCTAGCACATGCATACTCATGCTGGATATGATAGCCACCTTAACTGGAGCCATGCTCTAACATTTCAGGAAAGGTTGCAGCTGATCATTTGTATTGTACTTCTGGGTGATTTTTCCATCACTCTTCTTACACTCGTACAGTACTACTGGATTTCTGTTGGAGCTTTCCTTGCTGTACTGCTTATTCCTCCACTCGCTTTCCTTTCTCCTTTTCTTGCTGGTCTGAATGCACTTTTCAGCCGAGGAACGAAAAAATCTTCTGTTACCCGTATTTATGCACTTTGGAATACTACTTCTGTAGTAAACATTGTAAGTCTGTTTCTAGATGTGGTTGATCCAGAAACACTTGTATCTAGTACTGTAAATTTTAGCATTTTTTTCTTGTTATTTCCTGCTGCAGTATTTGCTAGAACTTCTGTTGCAAAAGTAATTTACAAGATTTATAATTTGCATTTCAATACTCTAATATTGTCAGTAAACAATGTTCATGGCCACTGCTCTCTGAATATGTATAAACAGACAGAATAAGTAGCCATTATTTACAATTCTTACAGGCCTTGCAGAACTTTAAACAATCTTAATTGTGCAGATTGTAGCCATTATCTACGGAGCTTTGTACTTTGGGCTCTCTTCCATGGGAGTATCTTCAGTTCTTCATGTATCAAATACAAAAAGGTTAGCTTCTTTCTATTCCTATAGTGGTCATAAGTCTATTAAATGAGTACCTGGACAAATTTATCTCTCTTTTTTTTTTGGCGCTTGTGCAGCTTCAAGAGTAGGGAAGACAATGAATGGTGGGTATTACCTACCATCCTCTTCCTTGTCAAATCACTGCAAGCCGGATTGGTCAATTGGCACGTAGCAAATTTGGAGATCCAGGATTATTCGCTGTTCAGCCCTGATCCGGATAGATTCTGGGCAATGTAATCATCTGTAGCAAGACAAGAATGCACATGGTCTCAACTGCTTGGGCGCTGCTGGGTTGCATTTTCTGTCTTTGCATTCATCGGCCTAGTGCAATTTATGAATTTGAACTTCCTCCTATTTCTGGGAGTTCTCCAGCATTGTGCAGATGTGTATGAAGTAGACCTTTGTTATGCTTCAATCTCGTCAGGTTGTCAGAATAGGGCTGATGTTTAAGCCAACTTTTTTTTTTTCTGCAGAGCTTCTAGTTTTAGATAAAACCAATGATTCTAGTGTATAGGAAAAAACTCCGGTGAGTAATGTTGGTGTCTCTGTTGTACATTCTGTAACAAACACCAAATCTAATTAATTCGAATATAACTTGGTATATATTTTTTTCTCTCCTTGTCATTATTGCTGGCAGTGCATGAAATATGTTGGGATAAGCTTAGCAGTACAGATCCTAGTGATTATAAGCTGGTTACTTCTGGGAACCAACTTAAGAGCATGCTTGTTCTAGAAAACTGACTTGACACAGGGATCCATTGCCAATATTCTTTGTGGTCTTTGGCCAGTTACACACTAACATCTATGCACAAGGCCTTCTCCAAGCCGGCTCACGGGCCAGCACTACATGCGCGCGTCACCACCAGCTCGGCTCGGCTCGTGGTTGGCACAACGTGCTCACTCTGCAGCTACACCAAGTGTTGAATGCCTGTTAGCCTGCACGTGAGCCCCACCAGTGAAGAGCCAAGCAAACGGCGGCGTTGGAGATGGCTTAAATCATGCAAGGTGTTTTGTGGGCTTCACCTGCATCACATCCCACACCCACTTGTGATCATTCGATTTTTCATCTGATAGATAGAGTCAAAAATCATGTGATCTGATAGTAATGAGGGGTAATCGAGTAGGTAAGTGCCCAAAGTGACACATGCGAGGTCTACAAACCATGTGGATGATGCGGGTGAGCGTGTCCACCCGCATGCACCTATACCATAGAGGTTGACAGATAGGATCAGTATTATTTGACCACCTGTTAACCTCGTGTCTCGGAGATCTTTTTAACTGATTTTTTTGAAATAATTCAAATAAAAAATATTGTAGTGCTTGACTCTAAAAAATCCTTATGCCTACATAGCTCTCTCTCCTCGTAAAGCTTATATATAGCATGTAAGATGTATTGGAAATGATCTAACTAGCTTTTGCTAACTGGGGGTTAGGATGAGATAGGTTCACCTTGGATTCTTTTGGTTCACCATGGGATCCTAGGATTCTTTATAATTTGTGAATAATCACATCTCAAACTCAATATCTTTAGACTCTAATATCATTTTTTTTTTCAGGCTAAACCAACTCTCGATGTTGTGTTCAGAAATTTTTGGGAAGCTTGCAGGAACCCTCAAATCTGCGCTCTTGCATTTCGTATGATCTTTTCTCTGGTATTGTGTTTATACTTTTTTTTTTTGTCTGTCCTATCTGGATCACAAACGCTATGTAGCACGTAGCCATAATTGCATAAGATGTCTTTTCTCGTAACGACAGCTCTAAAATAACGTCCTCAGTGTAGGACTATTTGTTGTCGTGACTGTACGTTGATGCAAAAAGACGATCCGATAAAGCGTATGAAAGATGTGCATCCGGAAGGTATGTAGTACTCTCCTGCAAGATTTTCTATCTGTGCCTGGCCTACAAACATCCAATGATCCAAATGCTCTTAAAGATGCCAACTTGGTAAGATCTATGTAGGGTTTCTTCTGCTGGTTATATATATGAACTCGAAAGAAGACATGCTGTCTCTCCACATCAATATTCCAAATTTCCAATGCATCATAGCCTAGGCAGTTATCCTGGAAATGCAGAGATGGCAGTAGATTGATTCCCAGTGGATAACCATGTCTGTCATTCAAAAGTTTAGTCTTTCTGTTGCAAGCAAGGTAGAGTTGGACCTGACACTAACGACCTTCTCGACTCATAAATGGCACTCACTTTCTGAAAGTGCAAGCTTGGAGAATGGAAGAAGCAACACGGGAACAGAGCAACATACAACTCGAACACCCTATGGTATATAGTTTAACAGTTTAGGGATTGGAAGGGCCTACTTGGGTGTCATGGATTTGGCCTGTTCTTTTGGCAAAAGCAAAATCTAGGAATTAGAATTCAGTTCTACAGTCTACACCATGGAGTTATTATTCAAAGGGTTTGAAAAAAGAGCCATGCTTTTTATACTCTTCCAAAAAGTTCTTCAATTACTATTTAGGTTTAGTCCAACAAGAGAGCTGAAGGATAAGACTCTGGAGGGTGTTATGTATGTGAAAGAGTAGTATGAAGAATTGAGCACTTCAATAGATTAGCTCTTGAGGCGACTTTTAAAGAAAAGAGAAAACAACAAAAATATTTGATTATTTGCTAGAGAAAAAAAATAATTAGACAATGACTCAGCACATAAATCAAAAAAGAATTTTTTAAAAAAGTTGCGCACTTAACTAGACTCCTACGTTGGACTTCGCCTCAGGATCAGTTTGTTTCCTAGTTTAGATGAGCTAGAAGCCTAGTAAATGACTGTCTTGCCTAACTGGATAGTTGTTTAATAATCTTTCTTAAAACTAACTTTTTTTAAAAAAAAAGGAATGCTAGAAAAACTTTTGTTGTTTTTCTTAATTCTGAATGGATATGAAGTAGTCGGTGGTGGTGTGTCGATGGTAGCGAGATAGCGACTTCACACTAAGACCCCTCAAGATTTTACTAGTCTCCCAACCTTATATCACAGGAGGTAGGGTAGCCGACGATGAGCGAAGAGATGTAGTAGCACCGCCCGGCCGCAGGTGGAGACAGTTGGCCCGTGGCAAAAGTGGGAAAGGAGAGAGTGGGATGCCAACAAGATGGAGATAGAGGTGGTGGGGTGGCAGGCCAGTGAGGTGATGGTGGTAGCCACTGTGATGGGGAGGGGGCAAGGGGCTCACTAGGAGGGGTGCGTGTGGTCATGTGAATGACGACATTGACATGTAAGTGATTAGGAACCCTAATATCTATTAGAGGTGAGAATTGTGGGAGCCGTTTGATCTTATCCAATGATTCAGAGACATGCAGTTCAAGTGAAATGAAACGTGATACTATCCCCTAATTGCTTTCTTTTCAAAGAGAAACTATGTATGTTATCGTTTCTTTTTAATTCAAAAGGCTAGTAGAAGTATGTTCTCCTATTGTTTTTCTCAAAAAAAAAAAATCTTGCTCAAAACTAACTTTATCCGGCTAAATTCCCCGCATGAGCTAGGATTTGATGAAGAACTAAATTTGTTTCCATGTAGGCAAGATTTTTGTTGACCTCCACCTATGGAGAAACTCTCATGTGTATGGATATATGGTTTGAATTAAAAAATTAAATATTTTGAGAAATTATTATTCATTTTGTCAAGCATATTTTAATTTACACTCTCTGGAAAAAAAAAACCAAACATCTTAAGTTTTTTTACTAGCAAAGTTTGCTCATATAATCATATCCCAACTTGACAAAAGAATCAAGTGTGCCCTTAGTTACTTTAAAATTTTTGTAATTTCTTAAGCACAGAACTGCTTTCGTCTGGGAAAGAAATGTATCTTCAGGTGGTCGCCCAATATCCTAGTGTATTGTTTAGCTCCTACCGGATTGCCCAAATATGGCCTAAATATTTTTCAGTCCTACTAGTGCTCCCTGTAAATCTCAACTCCCACACATCTGCACTAAATAGAATTAAAAATACTAATACTTTGTCCAGAACAAATCAATTTACAGAAATTTTGGCCCTATTTGCCGGACTCTAGGTCCCGCATTGCTAGTCTCAAAAGCTACTTGTCCAAATTTTTTATTCTAAATATGAGTTTCTTTAGAGTTTAAGCAGAGGAGTTGATTTCAATACAAATTTTAGAGTATATCTTGAGTAGCTACATCGGCTTCAAAAGTTAAAAATAAGAGTTTTACTCATATAATTACAATAACCTACATAGTTTATCGTTATAATATATAGTACTAATTATATTAATGGGTTAAATCTGTCGATCACAATTTTAAAGCTAATATACTGCAGCTGCATGCCAAAAATCTCTAGCTTCAGCTTCTTGATGCCCAAGCGAAATATTTGACGAGAGCTGATGAGAAAAATCTCTTTCAAATTTCTATGTCCAAACGAGTCTGAACAGTTAGTTATCACACGTTTTTCAGACGGCATCTTGCATGGAAGTAAAATAGGCTCGGTCACGGAGGGAAAGTACCTTCTGTAACAATCCACTCTCTTGCACAAAGATGTGTACATACTAAAATTTGAGCTGTATTAATTTACATAAAAGTAGCTAGAACCACAAATTATCTTTTTCACATTTAAAATCATTCATATGACCATCTCAAAGCACTCTCCTTTTCCAATCTAAATCTCACTACTTAACCTTAAACCAATGGAATTAATTCAATCATTTCTTCACCAATGCGCGCTTCTCATCGCATGACTACCCATCATCTCCACGCCATCTCGTCGAAGAAGAAGCCGTACTCATCTCCGGCTCCCGCCGAGCCGCCCAACCCCGCCGCCATCGCCGGCGCCCCGGTAACATCTTGCGGGAAGTGATCAAAGATGGTGTTGTACTGCAGCATTGCCGCGTTCAGCAAGCCCATGTCATCTTGCGGAGGCGCGAAGCCTATGACGGACCCTGTCTGGTCGACGTCGTACGCCTCCGTCATGGCCTGGTCCGGCATCGCCTTCGACGAGCCAGCAAAGGTCGGCGACGAGGAGCCGGCGTTGTCCGTCTCGCCGTCTCCTTTCCTCTTCTGAAACACCCTGCAGAGCACCCAGTCCTCCTGCAGTCGCACGCAAATATTATATATGTAGCTGTAATATTCAAGATATGTCCGCCCAAACCAAATATATATGTTTTTGTTCTCATTTTGTTTATAAAGTTAAATTGATTGGTATGATTGATTTTACCAAATTTATATATAGTGTTTGTAATTATAATTATAAAACTAAATTTATATACTACTTAAATCTCTTGGACCGAATTGAGCGGTGTGTTACACAAGATGTCAGAAACAAAGTATGGGTTAAGTTAGCATACCACCTTTGGAGGGGAGTGGGGTGAGTCGAGGCGGAACTCGTGCATGACCCAGCCGGTCTTGACGCCGTTGGGGGCCCTGCCCTGGTAGAAGACGAGGGTCTTCCGCATGCCCACTACGGCGCGCGTGGCCGGGTTGCGCACCTCGCGGTCCTTGCCGGTGGCCTTCCAGTACCCGGTCTTGGTGGCGCGGTTGGTGCGCGACCCCGTGGCGTACTTGCGGTCCCTGAAGCTGAAGAAGTACCACTCGCTCGCCGTCAGCCTCGCCACCTCTGCGCCGGCGAATTAACATAGCGCATGGTGAGTTAGCTAGTGCACATGTTTGGTATTACAGAGTTACAGAGCTGGGATTTGCACAGGAAGTATATACGAATACAGTTTCATGTGAGTAAAAGTGTACAGTTTTACTCATTTCATGTGAGTAAATATGTGACGTAGCTAAGAAATGGACGGCATTGGAGAGGACCTCAGGATGGTGACATGGAGTATAACACTTGCTTTCCTAGGAATTAATATATTCGGATGGATTAGTTACTTGAAAGAGATTATTGTGGGTTACTACACGTATTAGTAATCTTTGTTTCCTTAATGGAAATAGGGAAAACCCTTTATCAAAAAAAAAAATACACGTATTAATTGGGGGAATTGAAACATTAATTACTAGAGAATACACGCGCATGTTTTAGAAAAAAAGAAAGAAATTTCACGTTATGAGAGCTTCATCTTATCATCACTATCATCAATCATCATCTGCTACCGCTGCCACCACGGCAAAACCAATTATTGTAGGATGACCAATTGTTTTTCAATCCTCCTAAACACAGCAAAATCATTATTTGTTCATAGAATTTCTTTGCCGTGACGACCTATCCTTGTTTCATTCAAGAAACGCCATATACCTCACTCCACTTTTTTTCCCATACTTATGCTAAATTAAACTGGCACCGTTAATAAATTACACAAACACCTTCACCAGGTTAGAACTTCATATGGAAATATCACCTTAGAACATGTTTAAGACAACATTACAAAACCAAAAAATCATTGCAACCACATAAGTACATGCAAAAAAAACCCATGTCAAAAGAGAAGAAACTAAGACACATGCATGTACTCATAGACAACTTAGAACTCAACAAAAGCTCATCATATGACAGTTAACATGCAGTGGTACTCACCGGGAAGCTCCCAAGGCTCGCGCGCGTGCAGGTCGACTTCGACGAGCGTCCCCTGTGTGATCCGCTCGTTGGTGACCTTCTTGTAGAGGTAGTGGCAGACGAGCTCCTCGTCGCTCGGGTAGAACCTGAACCCGGGTGGCAATGTGGACTCTATCTCTCTCAACCCCATCTCCTATCTATATGCAACTAGTTAATTAGCAACTAAATCACAAGCAAAGATCGAATTAACGAATCCTCCTATGCACTAGCTTGCTAGACACGTCGTTTACTGGACCTTTCTATCTTCGGAGTGGTGAGAGTTGGGAGTCCTTTTTATAGAGAGGGGGGGGGGGGACTTGGGCACTGTGGACAACTCTGATCCACGTCGTGCCATGTCTAGTTTAGTTAAGGGCAGTGCCCTAAGCTAATTAAGCTATCTCTAAGCTTCTACTTAGTGGCCCCGTGTTTGGTCGCTGTCACCCGTCTCCTGGGGCACCAACCTGGGCTTAGGTGGAAGATTCCAACCTGTTGACATGTTGTCATGCTTGTGGCACGAGAACTGTAGAAGAGGAGGAGAGTGACTTGTTGGTTCCGTCCTAGTGTATTTATTTTTATTTTATTGTTTATAATATGTGGACTAAAATAATTCGTGTAAATTATTAGAATTTAACAATCTTCTTGATACAAGAGTGTGATTTATTAATTCCGTCTCCATATGTCTTGTTCGTGTCCCACCTTCACAAGTCATCGATTCATCATAATTAGTTCCAATCGTCTGTGACACAACATAAACAAGATTGGTAGTTTCTTTCTTTTCTTTTTTGTTGGTGACAAATCATTTTATGATTCTGCGGGAAAGGAAAAGGGAATTAATTGAAGGAGAAAAGAAGAAGTCCTTTTAAGGTTGTTAGATCACGTATGATTAAGATGACGATGGTGACGTGATGGGCGTTCATATATATATGAGGGCAATATGGGGCAAGTGGTTTTTGTCAATACATAAATAATGCAGTTGTAGTATACTACGGTAGGGCCGGGGGTGGGTCGCGAATCTTGCATCGGTTTGACGGGCACATCGATCGATCTGATATTAATGAGGAGACTGGATAAGCTAACATGCACCTAGCAACATGGCTTTATTACACGGCGAAAAGGCCCTACGTACGGACTAATTTTTGCTACAAGAAGTGGCGATACAAGAAGGAGACGTAAATTATATATTGGTCCCATTTTTTTTCCCGGTTTTAAGTGCTGGCATGGCCCCTCACTCAACACCTAAAACCAGTCAAATTGTGATTAAGGATGAAAATTGCACTACTTCGGAAGTAAAGAATTTTAGTTGTCTGTGGACTTTTCTGTTGGGATATGACTCTATCTCCTAATTTTATTCTATCTTCTATCTCCTAATCATATTCTATCTCCTATCTTCTAATCCTAATCTATCTTCTATTCCTTTTGGCCTATAAATAGGCACCCCATGTACTCTGTAATTTTGGAACCATTACTTGAAGGGGTTTTTCCACGTTAAATCACGTGTCACTTTCCTAACAAGTGGTATCAGAGCTTTCATCCAACGGCCCTGATTCACGGTTCCATATTTCGCAAAAATCTAAGCCATCCACACAAAAAACCCTAACCTTCCACAAATTTCCATCTAGCCGCCGACGCCTTTCCACTTCACGTGATCTACTATTTTTCAGGGATTTTTCGATCTAAGTTCCTGATTTTCACTTTGTCATTATGACTGCAAAATTTGACATTGCGAAATTCGATGGCAAGATCAGTTTTTCTATCTGGCAAGTACAGATGAAGGCAGTTCTCACACAGCTCGGTTTCCGGAAAGCTCTTCTGAAAAAACCAGACAAAGTGGATGAAAGTGAGTGGGAAGAACAGGATCAGAAAGCTTTGTCTGCCATGCAACTCAGCTTGTCTACAGATGTTCTACGCGAAGTCATTAAAGAGGAAACTGCCGCCTCCTTGTGGACGAAGTTGGAGACGTTATACATGAAGAAAAGTCTTGCCAACAAATTGCGCCTTAAAGAACGTCTGTACACTATTCGCATGGCAGAAGGTACCTCGATTCAGTCTCATCTCAGTGAGTTTAATTCTATCATTGTGGACCTTGAGAGTCTAGATGTGAAAATTGAGGATGAAGATAAGGCTATTTTGTTGGTTGTCTCTTTGCCTGCTACCTTTAAACATTTTAAAGAAATTATGCTTTATGGCAGTCATGATACCCTCAGTTTTGAGAACGTTAAATCAAATTTGTTGTCTAAGGAGAAATTTGATGTTGACCCTCATTCCAGTGGAAAGGGTGAGGGTTTAATTGTTAGAGGTAGATCTAATCAATCAGGCAGGTCAAATAGATCAACGTCTAGGTCTAAATCCAGATGTCGTAAATCCAACACCTTTTGCCGTTATTGTAAATCAAATACTCATGATATTTTCCAGTGTGATAAATTGAAAAAAAAAAGAAGAGAAAAAGAAAACATATTTGGAAAAATCTGCTGAGGCTAGCATTAAGACCAAGCACATTGATATCAAGTACCACTTTATCCGCGATGTTATTGCTGAAGGCAAGATTGTTGTGGGAAAGATACATACTGATGATAATCCTGCAGACATGCTTACAAAGCATTATCTAATACCAAGTTCAAGCATTGTCTTGACTTGGTTGGTATTCGCGGAGTTTGAAACTCTTCGGGTTTGATGAGAAACATTTCTTTCATAGATTTAGAGTCAAGGGGAGATTTGTTGGGATATGACTCTATCTCCTAATCCTATTCTATCTCCTATCTCCTAATCATATTCTATCTCCTATCTTCTAATCCTAATCTATCTTCTATTCCTTTTGGCCTATAAATAGGCACCCCATGTACTCTGTAATTTTGGAACAATTATATTGATTTGTTTCTCCGTGGTTTTTTCCCTTTCACGTTGAAGGGGCTTTTCCACGTTAAATCCCGTGTCACTTTCCTAACACTTTCAAAAATATATGGGAAATATGAACCCTTTCCATTTCGGAGTTATCAATATTTTTTATTCCTAACGCCTACTGGTTAACGCTCTTGCAAATTATAACTAATACAAATAAAGATACAATTGGAGTCTATACGATCAAATGCTAAAACCAGTGCTTGTTTTTGTGCCTAGTTCAAATTCTAAATAAAACCCTTCATCAGATCAGAAAGTCTAAGAAAGAGAGAACAAACAAACTCGAAACGAGTATAGCTATCTGAGCTCCCAAGCAATCACAGGATGAACATGGATCAGATTATTGGATATTTACAAACTGAACCAAAACGAGTAAAGAAAGATGGATTGGACGCTTGTTTCTGAATTGCAAACTAAAATCTTGCGTGCGGAGTATTCGAGTTGTAAAGCGTGCTATGATAATACGCGCATGTGCCGTACGTATATATATAAATGCCAAGTGCGTACGCAAAACGTAACTGTGGTATACAAACATGTGTGTATGGCAATCCTTTCGCAGTTTCACTTCTGTGTACTAATATTTTTTACCACATTAATCACGTGGCCTACTGAAGTGTACAATACAATACCGTTCCACTTCCAGTTTTATATTGGTACGTGCATGCATCTAGTGTCGATACGGCTGCAAGAAAGCTAGTGCTATATGTACAATAACCAAGTCGTACGTGTCACACATAATTCGTTGGTATTGAGGCATTCAGAAACAGTTAAGAGTACTCGACTTTCCATGGGTATAGGGAAGATTTTACTCCTTTCCCTCCTCATGCATGCACCCATACATGTTGCATTATGCATGATGCATGCAAGATGGAACTTGATCCGTTTATCCGAGCTTATGAAGCTAACAATTTATCTCGATCGTCAAACATAAACCATGCATGTGGCCTCATGCATTTGTGCAATTCTCCTACAGTTCCTTTTATATTGAGTTATATATATATATATATATATATAAATATAGACACACACAAGTCAAACTTTTTAAATTTTGACTACTAGTATAAAAAAATATCAAGATTTATTATATAGAAATAATATCGGTAGATTTGACAACAAATTTACCTCTGTATTATTATTGTTTTATATTTTTACTGATATATAATAATAAAAAATTAATAGTCAAAATTGTATATTAAAGACCACAAAAATAATAAAACGACGTGTAAAAAATAACAAAGAGAATATATCAAGAGTGCACACAAGAAATACACACCAATGAAAATATTGGTAAGAATACATGACCAATATACATAACGCGACAGAAGAGATGAAGATGGGGAGGCCGCCAATCAATTGCTCTTATATTATCTCTATTTTAGAATGTGTATCATTTTTTTTTGAATATATGTGTAAATTAATTTTATACATGACCAATATACCTAACTCTATATTATATTGCTCTTATATTAGGAGTATTTTTTTGAATAAAAATACTCCTAAGAAATATGTGTAAATTAATTATATATATCACAATTAATAAGTTTTTTACTCTAATTACACACATAAAACTCAATCATCCAATTGCCTAGAAAAATTTTGCTTAAAATTCATAAAGTAACAAATATTTGTGAAAAAATGTTTTTAATAAAAATGATACATATTTGAGAAATAATAGCTTAGGCCATTCGGATAAAGTACACCCGACAGCTGGGCACGTCTTGAGAGAAAAACAATTGCAAAAAAATACATGGGTTGAATTCCAAATTCAGAACTTTTACTTTTGGTAATAGTAGGACTCCAGTATAATAGTATCACATGTTGGTCAGTTATCCCAAGCACGTACTTAAAGGGGAATTGTTTTTTTTTAAGAATCTTTAAAACTCATTTAATGGAGTATGGATGATGTTTGTATTCATCAATTGTATGACTCCATTGGGTTGGAACTTGAAACCATTAATATGCCGAGGCTAGGACTCTTGTCGAAGAATATTTTGATCAGTCGTAGGCTCGTAGCACTTCTTGAGAACACACCAACTACTTGGGTTGGGTAAAATTGTTCGCGCCCTCTACAACGGTTTGGAGCACTCTTGACTTCTTGTCACAATATAGGGACATGCATGATCAAATGCCCTATCCAAGTCTAAGAACTCCCATATTGTGCCTTTGTCTCGCATTTGATTTTATCATCCCAAGTTGTATTGTTCAATGTGTGGTCCACCAAAGTACAGTAACGAATAGATGAGTTAATAGTATGGTCCATAGCATGGAGAACAACTTCTTTGCTAATGAGCAGCTTATACAATGTAGTGAGTACTATAGCATTAGATCTGTTTGGCAAAACCTGTTGTATAAGTAATTTTTAATTTCTTTGCAAAAAAATATCACTCTGGCTAGTGTTTATTTAGGTTACCTACCAAGGGGTGTTTGATGAAGTTTTAATTTTGACTTATGAATTTATAAATTAAAATTGTGATTAAACACTTATATTAATTATTTTTTGGAGTTATTCTATAAGTATAAATTTCTTTTGAATTAGAAAGACTAAATAAATTAGAATTGATGGAAGGAGATTTACTGGATTTATAAATTGAATCCCCAACAATCCAAGTTATTCAAAAAATTTAAGTTTAACCAAACACCCCTTAAATATTAACCCCTTATCTACCGGATGGATTAAAATGCTCTCATCAAGGAGAAAACTTTAGTGTCTGAACATTGGAATCACAACACTGTACGCGTGATAAAAAATGATAAGGTGACATTTGGACTTGATAATTAAGCAAAGCCCCAATTTAAACCGCTTGACACGGCACGGGTCAACAGAACGCTGTGGGGAGCTGGGGAATGTAGGGAGTTAGTAAACGTAAAACGATGGAGACTCGAGAAAACAAAGTCGTAGCACCTACCTCGTACAAAGGAGACAATAATCAAAAGGCAGGATGATCCGAATCGGGACCTCGCATCGTAGTCAGGCCAAATATCAAAACATCAAGGGCCATCACCCACCAGTAGAAACTAATTATATTAATGCACTTTTGTCAATTTATTCCCACGTATCAATCCGCGGAAAACAAAGTCCGTTCGGATATAATGTCCATGGACATGATGATTCCAAGTGCAAGTTGGCATCAGTTCATTCACACATTCAGCATACATTTGGTACTTTCAGGCCTTAATCATCGAGAAAGAAATCATCCAAGGTCGACAAGGCAGTCTATTGCCCCTAGCTAGCTAGCAAGCTAATCGATTAAGCCGAGGTCTTCAAGTTTCAACACAGCAAGCGATCAGAAATGGAATCAAGAACTCCTATAATTTACCATGCCCATCTGTGACTGAATGACTGGAGATGAAGCCTCACATCGCTATCCTTTCCTTCGCCGGGGAGATGTCCTCGGCAAGCCTTTGGTTTTTAGTCAATTTGGCAAGGTGTGGGTCCCGGTGGCCGGACAGCGACCGGCCGGGAGGGGGAAGCCTCGATCGCTTGCGCGTGCATGCACAGAGAGAGGCATTAATAATTGGCGGGAAAGGATCCATGATTGGAGGGCTTACGACGGGCTGCCATGTGGAGCTGGCTCGCGACAAGGCCTCCGGAGTGCCATATGATATGATGATGATATACTTAGCCCCTTTTGCCCAAGGAGTGACGGCTCCATCCTCTCTTCCTTGCGGCAACCGATCTGATTACTTTCTAATTAATTCGTCTTCTCAAACCAGAAAGGAAACCCGTTCGTGCGTCATCTTGGCCTGGCGGGGCCCCTCGTGTCATCAACGGCCTTGGTGTCGGATCACCATTTGGGCCCTTGTCTGGATTCCGGGACTAGCAATGGATGGTGATCGAGTTCTATCGTGGTGGAGTTTGCACGATCTTATTTATTTTGTTTTCCTTGGATAGTTTGGATTGGACACTAGGTGTTACATCTAAAATATATGATCAAAATTTTATAGACAATCCAAATGGATTATAAGTTTTTATAAAATAACAAACCGAGATAAATTTTCTATTATTTCTCAATCGAAAAACTGCACGAGTGTGAAAAACTTTTATTTGTATGTCAAGTCAGTCTCTTAAAACTTTGGGAATAGTTATTATAAAGTTTCGCAAACATGTAAATATTTCACTATATGTATTCACTAAGACCTAGAACAACCATCTTATTAAAAATTTAAGCTATGTGGGTAAAGACTAATGACAAATATTTCTATTCATATTTCAATAGAAACTCACTAGTTAGGGCTCCTTTTGTTTGGTCTAGTTGAGCCTTCTTCAATAAACTAAATTATATATGTGATTTTAGAACCCAAATAGTTATATCACATCGCTTATGAAGATAAAATGTTTTTAGTTTATTAAATAAGTCTGAAAATAATAAGTTCACTTCACTTTGCCTCTGCTTAGGCTGTTAATTGAGACTGTGGTGAGATAGTAATAAACACACTATGACGAAGTATTTTTAAAAAATTATTTTTGGAAAACTATCATAATAAAGTTCTATCTGCTTGATAAGATCAATATTGTTGTTAATTCCATTATGATTTTTTGGCAACTCGATGCATCAAAGGTAGCTAAGATTAGAGATTTATGATTAGATCTATCTTGCTGGAAAAAACATATTAAACTCTATTTTAATAGAATTGCTATTTATTGTGGTTGCTTTGTACCAAAATAAGTAAAAGAATCTACTGAATAAATAGATTAAACAAAATAATTTACAAAAACTTTTTTTTTTCAGACTCTCTACTCTCCCAAATGCAGTCTTATACATCTACAAATTTGAAACTGAAACTATGTTAATGAACTCGAAAAGGTAATTCAGCCCTGGACTCTGATGTTTTATTCTAGTCCGAAGATATGAAGTTGACTTATCTCAGGAACTGTTAAATCTACAAACCCATTTGGACCAATGAAACCCTAAATAATAATTCAGCAGGACATCCCATCAGTAATAAGCATATCTGGAACTGCAAAATTTGGCCGGCCATATCATCTTATGCTTGAGAGCTAATCATTGGTCCTTGGGGGTGTTTTCTGACAACAACCCGATCACCCACAACGTTTGCAGCGCAGCAGCGCAGGCTGCCAACTTACAACAACACATACAAATCTGATCACAGCAGAGAACTCCTTGCCAATTGTAATCGTATAAGTGGCCAGCATCAGCTTTCCTGTCACTACGACACCCGAATATGATGTGCTACAGTGCTGATATAGAAGCATGCCTCTCTCCTCGGAATCCATATCATCTCTGGTACCGAAGATAATATATATATATATATATATTATTCATTCTACAAGTCTTTGATTAGAAATAAGCATTCTAAATCATCTCTGGATAATAAATTGTTGATTTCTCATGAAACTATTAAGATTGAATTGAGAGTCCATTTTTGTTCACCAGATCGGGTGATTCCCGAGGAGGTAAAATGCACCCTATGAATTTCTTCGGTATTGCAGAGAATCCCCGTCTATCTTGCTGCAGTACTGTGCACCGTTTGTTCTACCTGTTACATCTGCAGTACTGCACTTTCTCCTCTTCCTTTTCGCCCTGATGAAAACAAGAAAGCAACATGTTTTCTGTCCTTGCAGTTTCTGGGAGGATAAGTTTGGCTAGAGAACCCTAAATTTGCCTCTGGTAGCTCAGGAATAGCAACGTGTGTGTGTGTGTGTGTTTTTTTTCATCTAGAGGCAAAACTTTTGGAATATTGTATACAAATAATCTATTAAAAAAATAACAAATCTAACCTAGTTCAAAAAATTTACAAAAATAATATTTTTCTTGTACGACAGAAAACCATAACATACTGCAGACAGACCTATCCACTTGCTACACTCCTCTTGTTCCGTAAGACTCGCACATGCACACATGTTGCATTGGTTGCATGATACATGCAATGCATTAGTGCTGTGCATGAAAACAATCCTTGTTGCACAAGGACTCTGCAGCAGGTGGCTACTACATATCTCTCCTCTATTGTATAAGACATAAATTATTTTTACAAATTATTTGAACTATAGTTAGATTTGTTATTTTTTGAAAAAGGTTGTATGTATAAAATATTCAAATTTTGCAGTTGTTTACTTGTCTTTATATTGTCAGTTGTCAGTAGAGATGGTGTCATACATCGTAAGGAGCCTTGCTGTACTCATGTCATTAGATTAGATATGAGCTAACTAAATTAATGTGATGGACATGATTAGAAAAACAATATATGAAAGAGATGAAATGAGAGGGATAAGTCACCAAAAAAATGGGAGCATGAGGTTGCTAGACAAAGAAGATGATTTGTGACACGGAAGACGGATTTATTGCTTCCAAGTTCGTTCTGGAGGCCAACATCGGTGCAATTATATTATTGTGACGGGACGACGTGGGTGTTAGAGATGTATACTCAAGCGTGTATCCCCAATAATGTCATAAAATACCGAGTATATATAGGCATGTGACTATAGACCGTGGCCAAAGCATTACTACATTTACATGTAGTACTACTACTTTGTGAGCATACAAGCTGGCAGTCCTGGGCTCCCGCTGAGGTTGTCTCCAATGGTGATATTTGGGCCTGTCATCTGACAGCGAATATGCCATCTCACTCATAAAGTCGAACAAAAGTTAGCCACTTTTTAATGTTTTGGTTCTTAGAAAGATTTGATAGCATGAGTTCATATTTATAAAATCACTAAAGAGCCAAACATTTTAATGATTTTGCTCTAGAGTCATTCTATGGGATGGTTCTACTAAATATTTTATTGATTTGTAGTATTTATTGTCTTTTGCTATTAATATTAAGTATAAGAAATATTAAGGAATTTAATTCCAATAAAACAAAATAATCAATGAATTAAAAATTAAAAATTGAACTTGAGGAGAAGAATTTATTTTATGAAATTCAAAAATTGAACATAACATTGAATGTACTAAAATAAAATTAAAATTGTAAAAAAGTCTACTACATTTGAATATTCAAACATGACATAAACATACTTAAAAATTTAGAAATACTGTAAAATGACTACATATTGGTGTGGTTGCATCTAAAACATTGTCAAATATGCTCAATGAAGTATCTTTTGAGTTGTGCATGTATAGGTTGAGCATGGACAGTAGTGTTTTTTGCTAGTATATCATTAAAAGCAACTGAAGTCTCACTGTAGATCATAGGCAGTACAACGGTAGATGTGTCCTGATAGTCATTGAAATCATTGTTGTCGCCATCATATTTTTGCTTATCGTCAATTATCATGTTGTGTAAAATAATACATACTCACATGATTTTGACAATGGTTGAGATTTGCCAAAACTGTGCTGCATGGTACACCATTACAAACCAAGATTGCAGCATTCCAAAAACTCACTCGATATCTTTCCTCACCCCTTCTTGATGAATAGCAAACAGCCTGTCATTCACCGTTTGGCAGGAGTATTGTCTTAACAAAGATAGTCTATATACCATCAGCTAGATAATATCTCATATTGTATTGTCTCCCATCAAGGGTAAATTGAATTTCAGGGGCTAGACCTTTCAAAACATTAATAAATAAGGGTGATTGGTTTAGCGTATTGATGTTTTTAATAGAGTCAGCAACACAGAAGAAAGCATGACATATTGAAAGATCTTGGGAGGTCAATGCTTCAAATATAATAGTAGTGACTCCATAATTTTCATGAGTGGATTGTTCATTAATTCCATGCTACTGGTTAATTTCTCCATTCCTAGTGCGTGCAATCAATGTTTCCTGGCATCCCTGAAAAGCCACAAGCCTATCCTTGTTGTGGTAGACATTGTATATCTTCAACGATGGGGCTACAGAGATATTCTTTGCCAAACTTGTCGATAACTTCTTCTACAAAGTGCTCCAAACATTGAATTGTCGTAGACTCCTTATCTGCACGTACTCATCAACAACATCGATATGACCACTATATGTCAACATATATATGATTACAGTGTACTTCTGTAAAAGGGATAGTCCATTATGATTAGTGGCATCTTTCCTTTCAGTGAAATAAAGAGACCACACATCAAGAGCTTGAACAATTTGAAGAAAGAAGAGTCCTCATTCAGAATCATTGACGAAAAAGATTGTTAGGTTAGATTGAATTGTCAGAGAAGCAGGCCGCGACGAGACATTTATGGTCATTTTCGCAATTCTCGCAATGATATCCTACTACTGCATTGGTGGTAGCGAGACAAACAAGCTTGCATCCAGACCTGAAGATCAATGACAATACGATCTTCTAACTCGTCTAAGGCCTCCTCCTCCTCCAAGAATTCTACCAAGAAATCTTCCATTTTATTGATGGCATCATATTTAGAACTAAATGTGGTGGAGCTAGAGCTAGATAACATTTCTTTTAAAGAAAAAATTGGGAAGAATAGTAGTGGTGAAGAGGTATGGTTCCTTACATGAGAAGTTGGGGTTTTGTGATGGATGGGATAAGAGGTTGTAATATATAGGCAAAGATTCCAATTGTTAGTTTTCAACAACTAGTTCTGAAGAACAATATTTTATATCTTAAATGACCAGAACATAGATTTAGATACATAGATTTGCATATACATAAATTAAATGGTCAGATACATGAGCCCATAAAAAACTAAACCAACTAGTACAACATTGATAGTATACTCTTCCTTATTTGCCTCATTCAGCTTCTCTTTGAAGTACTTCAATGCTATCGCATGCTTCTACCTTTGTGTCTTTGAAATTTGATTTATATGTCATTACCATTTTTGAGTACACCTTGTAAATTGTGGTCTTTTCCCTCATTTTTAATATATTATGCAAAGAGCCGGAGACATGAATTGCATCATTATTCTTTTCATTCCTATCAATATGACCTTACATGAAGGTCTCAAGACTCTCTTTAACAATTGTCGAAGAATCCCGCATATTGCTTTTCCTTTTGTGCTCCTTTGCAGTATCTCGCCCTTCTAGCAATGTCTCCTCCACTGACACATCATCCGTGTTGGATGAATACTTGTACGCACCTTACTCTAACAACTTGCTTGTTTGAGCAGCCTCAACGTATGTTTTCTCCCACTTTGGTTGATCACGAACTGTGCAGTACACTGGTGGTCCATGATGAAAAGATGGCTCATCTTCGTCTTGTACATTTTACGTGTTTGTGCCATGAACTGGTCGTCAAAATGATCACTAACATACACTTCCTTCAACCTAAGCCAAACACTCGTTACATTGGAGCACTTTCTTATTGGATCTTTGCCAGTGATCCTTGCTGTGTTTAGTCTTTCTTCTCCAATTTCTCGGACTCGTGGTGACATTCGCCCAATATATGTCGCATTTCCTCTTGTTTCCATCAATTGGATCAAGCGAATTATTCATCCAAACATTGATCTACGTGTTTGAACAATAAAATTGAATTAAATATTAAAAATGATTTAAATACATGAGTTAAAATAAAAGTGCTACAAAAAATGAATATGAAATGAAATAATAACCAGCCTCATAATGTCATCCACGGGCCATGGCAAATGCTTTATCCATCCTCCTGTATTTGCGGTAGCATTATTATTATCCTTGTCAACGATGACTTATATTGACACCTTGTTTGAAATGAAATGTGGTTACTGCACTCGGACACCAATGCAGATTACGAATTTTTCATAGATTTGTAGTGATGAGAATTGTGAATAATTCACCAGTATAGTGATAAAATAAAAATTTTGCTCATAGTGAGAGTCGTGGAAATGAAGGGACTTGAAGTACGTGTTCGCCATTAACAAGGCTGCACCGACACCGACCTTCCTCGGCAACGGCATCCTTGCCATTTTCTATACCTAAGAGAAAAGGCCCGCACGCTAAAAGAGTAAGCTACCCTGTTCTTTACTTGAAGTTGGCAAGTCCAGCTCGTCCTCCTCTGTTAAACCCTAGTAACCGCGAGGTGGCTTTCCCAAATAAATAGCCTGTGATGAAGGGGACTTCTTCTATCTCCCTTTCCCAATATTTCCCCCCCTTGCAAATCTATTCTCAGTATCCAGGGAAGGATCTACATGGGTGTCTGGGGTTGGAGTTGCAACTCAAAAATTGTCTCCACTTTTACTCTCTCTCTCATACAGTGTAAAGTGGAGTTTCATACTCTACTGGCTGCTCTCTGTATGTAACTCCACTATACCAGTAACAAAAAATCGGTCATCCATTTCGAAGTAAAAAACGAAGCAAGCGGGCAACAAGCAGCAACACAACGCCTAGCCAGCAAGAAACTAGGAATTTTGACAAGGCCAGCAAATTGCAGAACATTTATGAGATTTACGCATAACTTAGATTCTCAACAAAGTAATTTGTCACAGCACTACTGGCTTTGGGATACTTAACATGGCTGATCCAAACTAAAAACCAAAACAACAACCGATGTGATCTCCTTCTTGAGCTTAGCAAGTACTTGCCTGATTGCACCACCCTTCTGTTCACATGTCAAAACATACTATTCTCCTTGCTTTGTGATTCGTGTTCTCATCCAGATTGTCTGTCTTGTGCTGTATTCGTGTTCTCATCCTACTTCGATGACCAAGATGTTATGATGTCATTAAGGTCTATGCACTGAGAAATATGAAAGAACCAGAGCTAACATATTGCACAACTGACTAGATGTTCATCAATTTAATCAAAAGGTCTCTTCTCCAGAATAAACTGTTACTGGGAATCAAAGTCATCCACAATGAGCTGCCCATTTGGTGTGACCTGCAAGTATGCAACTGCAATGAGTACAATCAAAATACTGTCCAAGATAAAAGACGCAATACACCGATCTGTCTTTTTTTTGAAAAACTTTATTGGAAGGCAAGCTGCCTGCCTATCGGGACTAGAGCAGCAGTATTAAGCAGAGTATACCTGTATATGTTAAAAGAGGCAGAAATATATGGATGGCTCAAGTTTGGCACTCCCATCTTGCGAGGAAGACTCTTGATGCAGCTTTGTGTACTTGAAAGAAATAGGCTGGCTCACCAAATAAAGCACCACATAATCCATTTGTAATCAACTCAGGCAACCTCTCATTTTGCCTGATATTTCATTAAAACCCCACAAATATTTCGAACCTTGAAAATGGTGGAGACAACCAAAATTACAGAAAAAGCTCCTTTCCAGCAACTGCCAATACTCAGTACAAAATCATGTGCTATAGCCTATAAGAAGGCATGTTATGAAGCAATCTCAAATTGCTATTTAATCACCAAAAGTCTCCACAGGAACAACTCCCGTCCTTAAAATGGTGGAAACGATTTACGTCACGTACAATAATCTCCCTCCCAGCAATCTTCGAAATATACTTAGTTACTGTGTGGCAGTCCACACAAACTCGGAGATTCTTCATCACACGGATTGTTGTTCCAGGAGGTGTAGTGATAATGCCAAATACCATCGCAAGTTTCTCACTATGACCACATAATACATCTCTCTTCTGTTCTTCTTCGAGATCCTGGAAAACATCCTCCATATTGGGTACATAACCTTGACGTGCCATCTGCTCCGAGAAAACATTGAGTGCGCCAATAATCCTGTGATACCAAGGATGGGACCTATCGTGAGCTACAAACACATGCAATTCACTCTTCACTTCAATCCAACTGCAAGCAGGTTCCTTCTTCATGCCCTTGTTTCTCAGGGATTTCCGCAAGTCGGCTGCTTCGCTCCATCTCCCAGTGGCTGAATACATGTTCGACAAAATTACATGAGATCCCATGCTCCTAGGTTCAAGGTCAAATATTTGCTTTGCTACTTTCTCAGCTAATACAGTATCTTTATGAACCTTGCAGGCTCTTAACAAGGAGGACCAGACACTTGCAGTTGGTTTTATTTGCATTTTGGAGATGAAATCATATGCTTTGTCTAACTCTCCAGCACGACCAAGGACATCTGCAAGGGCTGCACAATGCTCAAGAGAAGGAACAATTCCATAATTATCAGACATACTGTTGAAATAGTTCCAGCCCTTGTCCACCAATCCAGCATGACTACATGCAGTCAAAACTGCTAAAAAGGTAACATGATTAGGCTTCATATTCCCCAACTCCATGCTCTCAAACAATACAAGAGCTTCTTTTGCTGGACCATGCAACGCATACCCCATGATCATTGCAGTCCATGATACAATGTCAGGGGACTGCATCCCATCAAAGATGTGACGAGCAATGCTAATATTCCCACATTTGCAATACATGTCAATCAGCGAGCTAGATATGAACATGTTATTGTCGAACCCACCACGGATCACAAACCCATGCAGCTGCTTCCCAAGGCGCAACGAGGCCAAATTACCACAAGCAGGTATAAGGCTCGAGAACGTCACAGGCACAGGCCTAAAACCAGCCTGCAGCATCCGACGAAATATCTCAAGAGCCTTCTCAACTGACCCATTCTGTGCACACCCTGCAATCATTGAGTTCCACAAAATTGCATCACGCTCCAAAAGGCCGTCAAACATCTTGACGGAGTAATCTGTCCAAGCGCATTTCGCGTACATATCAATCAAGCTACTCCCGACAAAAACGTCATTATCAAACCCATTCCTGATTGCAAAGCCATGCACTTCCATGCCTCTCCTGAGATCGGCAAACTCTGAAAAGATTGGCAGCACACTTGACAATGTAAACGAGTCAGGCTTAAACCCATCCTTCCACATCTTCCTGACCAGGCCCAGGGCATCATGACACTTCCCATTCTCTGCGCAGCCCAATATGAGCGTGTTCCACGAAACCATATCTCTTTGGGGCATTTCGTCGAACAACTTCCGCACGCTCGCCAATGCAGCGGAATCCAAGCTGTCTCTGCAAGAAGGTAGGTTTATCCCAGAGATATGGGATAAAGCTGGGAGCTTGCAATAGAGGTTGAGGATGGCATTGGCGGTGAAGCGGTCGGCGGAGGCGCCGGAGCGGATGGCGAGACCGTGGAGGGACGCCCCGAGGGCGCGTAGGTGTATCGCGGCGCAGGACTTGAGGGCTGCGGGGAGGGAGGCAGGGATGGAGGAAGGAGGCGCATCGGCGGCGCGCATGCGGAGGAAGAGGGAGACGGCGTGGAGGAAGTGGCCCTGAGAAGCGGCTTGGCGGATCAGGGAGGCCCACGAGGGCGGCGAATGCGGCCAGGCGTCTGTCGCGAGGGACATGACGGTGGCCGCGGCAGGCACGGTCGCGGCCCGAGTGCAGGGTGTGGTGGCCGTGTGGGACTGCGTGGATTTATAACTATATATTCCTGAGCCCACTTCCCAGTGGTTCCATAAAGTAAGAGGATCTGCGTACTCTGGCCGCTCTTCCCGTTTTGTCTGTTCTTCAGGAGCATCGGGCTGGGCTCCTGAGTCCTGAGCTTAGTGACAGTGCAACATCAATAAATCATGCAGGCTGCAGCATCCCGGTCTTTAATTGTTCTGTATTTGAGAAATAAAAATGTAATGGAATTTACAAATATGTATTGTAAATGATTTAATTGAGATTAGTAGTACAATAAGAAGTCTATGGTATTGGAAATCAGCCATAGTAATTTCGACAAACCTTGAAGGTTCTCACTTGGCCACTTCTGTGTCTCATATATTTGCATCTAGAGATTCCTACTCAAAAGCAACTTAATCACAAACAATCGAAGGTTTTTAGGACTTTAACTTCTCCATCAACAATGAAAAATCTACATAGTATCCTGTGGTTATTGCAGATCAACCAAACTTATTCTTAACAGTTAATACGCATGCCAAAGTAGTATCCTCCGTGAAATCGATCCATGCATTTTGTCACCCCTGTCCTTGCAGAACATGCAAACGGTAACAATTAGTAGGGGGTATAATTAGGAAAGTTGGATGTTCTATATATAAAATATCTTCTTCGCGGGGGCATAGTATTCTCCAACGCGACCAAGCCTTGGCCTCCCACACTGGCAAGCTCCTTGCCGTCGCCAGCCATGATGTACAGCTCAAATTGATCATTTATCTTTCAAATTAGATATTTTTCAGTCTCTTAATTTTGTGAATTGTTTTGATGGGGTGACTTTAAACATATAGATTTTATGCTGATATTTGTCCTTATCAACAAATTTATAACACAAAATCATATCATTTTCTTTCTTCTTCAACATATTAGTAACACAAATATTAACATGTACATCAAGGAATGTGTCGGCTGCCTATGTTAATGTTTAAGTCTGTTGAAATACTTAGTCAATTCATACATAGTCATATATACACTTTCTATTATAACAGCACTTTGAAAGCTAACTTCAACTGCGCATTTCACGTGGAATTGAAAACAGCTGGGGTAAATGACATTAGTTGCAAGGTTGTTAAATACGAGGCGTTATGGGTGTATGGTATAAAATTTGTTTTTAAAAATCAAATTACCCATTAAAATCACCACTTAACACTAACTGTAAACAATTACCACTAACTAATCAACAATAACCACAACTAATTCCCACACAAAATCACCATTAATTACAATACGAAGTGGACCAAAAAAGCACTCCATCCTGAAACAGCTGTAGTACCATACAAACAACTAGCGTGGTCAGTGGTTAACAATAGATCTTTCCCCTGTAAAAATGAACAGGTTAGAAACAAACAATAGAGTATCAAAAAGAGAAGCTAGCTGGCGACAAGCAGAGAGACAATCACACAACGACCAATCAGCAAGAAACAGAATTGAGCAAGCAAAAATTACAGCTCTATAGCGCATAACTTCGGATTCTCAACAAAAGTCGAGGCAAAATCACTAAAACACAGCCACGTTTAAAATAATTTTGAAACAGATCGCAGAAACATACAATAGTAATGTCATAGTACTACTGGCTTTAGGGACATTGGACCATTGCTGATCCAAACTAGAAACAATAACCTCAACAGGCCATCCACCCTAGTGATCTTTTAAGATGCAGCAACCGCCTTCTTAAGCTGAGCAAGTTCTTGCCTGATTGCACCAGCCCTCTGTTCACATATCAAAACATAGTTTTAAGCACGTGGATATAAGCAGTACCCTGGCAGGGACCAACCATTTAAGAGTAAGATCTGACCTTAATCTTCACCAACATGACCTTGAACCTGTCAAAATCATTGAGGGCTGCTCTCCTCTTCTGGACAATCAGCTTCTTACCCCAGGAGCTATTCTCCCACTTGTTCTTCACATCTGCAAGAAGGATGGCATGCAGTCCAATAAAGAGTCAATAACAACAGAATTATAAAAATTTTAACAGGTTTAAGGAATGGTTCATCACCAGCAGCCTCCATAGCTTCTACCAAAGTCTTCTTCTTAGGAACGTGTGGGATGTCAATCTTGATGTCAGTCAGGGAAAGCCGCTTGAAGTTCATCTGGCACCGGACCATATCAGGGGCATCCACAAGTGCCTGGTTCACAAAAAGCACAAAAGCATTGAGCATTAACATCACTAAAACATAACTAATGATAGGGAAAATGTACAAAGACCAAATAACTAGACTACTGACATTTCAATATTTCTCAGGGTATACCCAAAATTAACACATGCAAATGAAGAAATGGCAAAATTGTGACAAATGATGTGAGTACCTAGCTGTTAGTAATTATTAGGTGACATTGCATGCTGGTCGGTCAAAACCACTAACATCTATTCTATTCACTGAACACAACAACGGAAACAGTACATGTCAAGCTACTCCAGACATACATCTCATAAACCTTAGAAGTCACAAGTAAGACTTTTAATAAAGCCAACATTGCATAACTGAGCAAACGTCTCAATGATGAATCACAACTTTCTAACAAAATCACTCAAGGCAAAATTATGATATTAACAGAATTAAAGTTGGTACTGCATCAGAAAAAATGCTGAAGCGACCAAAAACATTGTGCAGAAAAACGACCACTGCCTAATACATACAGATACAAAATTTTAAAAAAAAGACAGCATACAGACATACAAATAACTATTTGCCTAAAACACATTGCAAAGCATGCTCTGCTTGTTGCCCAAAAAGGCACCCATTTATATACAAATAAGCTCAGAAAAAAGCTGCATCAGTTAAAAAAGGAAAAAGAATATAGGATTCAAGAAAGTATCAGCTGCAAAATCCTTAGAGGGTAAATTATACATCTAACTACAAAATCAAAAATTATTTACATAATAGCCCACAAATTATGAAAATTCACACAAAGTACAAACATAACAAAAATTCAAGTATCTTTACAATGTTTTTCCACAGAACACTCCAATGAGCTCCTTTTACATGAAAAGCCAAAAAGGACACATTAACATTTTCAGTTAAGTCAGTTAATTCATATACTCATATTAGATCATCTAACAGGCTGCATGCATAGAATCTATGCAAGGTAGATGGAGCTCAGACTGAGTTAAATAATCTACCATCAGGCGGAATTACTTGATCATATAATAGATCAGAATAGCAATATAACATAAAGCCATCTTCTGACACTTCACAAAATGCTGTCAAATTTCATTAGCAAGAAGAATCAGTGCCTAGACCAAGTGGGCAAAATGATCTCCACCCCATGTGGAGTAATTAGAGGAACACAACTAAAAATGCAATTGTTAATTGAACGTCCAATGACATAAAAGCATCTTCTGACACTTCTGAAAATGCAGTCAAACTTCATTAGAAATAAGAATCACTGCCTAGACCAGGAGGCAAAATCGATCTCCACCCATGTGGAGTAACCAGAGGAACACAACTAAAAATGCAGCTGTTAATTGAACGTCCAATGACAAACAGATACCTAAACACCTAAACAGCACTTAAGACAATCATATTTCGTAAATTAGTTGCAAACAGCCAATAGTATAGCTGCAAGCAAGTAAACCAAAGCCATCTTCTGTATCCTAAGGCAACTCTGATTTAAGCACCCATGGACTGACATTTCTGTATCCTATACTTCAAAATCACATAAAAATGATATGAACCATGCAATCGTAACAACGAAGGTAGTACAGAAAGCTACCTCTCTAATATCACCAAGACCCCTTTGGAATACTACTAAATGAGCCTTGACAGTACAGTTTCGACTACATCTCAGTAGCCAGTAGTAGCCGATTTAGCACAGAATACTGCGTCTCTACTACAAACCGCAAAAGCGTTCAAATCTGCCCACTTGAATCAAAATCCAGTCATTGCACATGATGAGCATAAATAAGAGTTTTCCTGAAACTACCGCATGATCTCTACTACAAATCTATATCCGCATCTCAGCCCGAGAGAGAGAGAGAGAGAGAGAGAGAGAGATCACCCTGTTCTGGTCGACGACGTCGACGATGACGACGAGGCGGCCATAGTCCTTTCCGTAGTTCACCAGGGCCACCCGCCCGATCTCCACGAACCTCTTGAACGGCTGCGTAAGCACAACAACACAAGCATCAAAAGCCCACCCTACTGGATTCACACAGAACAGAGAGTCCCACGAAACTTTGGGATATCTTGAGGCCTCCGTACCATTTTTGCGTCGGCCGGAGCGGCGGCGCGAAGCGGGAGTGCGGGGAGTAGGCGGAGTGCGGCGAGAGAGACGAAGGGTTTGGATCAGAAGCATTTATATAGAGAAAGGATGGGGCATTGTTAGCCGGTGGATCTTGAGATGAGGACTGAGAGCCGTCCGATCTAGGTTAGTGGGGGTAGGGAGGTTTTTGCTGTGGTGCTTTGGGCTTTGGTGGGTTAGAATTGGATTTTGGGCTTTGCTTTTTATTCATTTTCTTCTTTCTTTTTTTGGGTGCTAGCACATAGGCAAAAGAGATAATTTGTTTTATATCACTGAGCTTGGTGCATAATTTAATTTACCACTGAGTTTTGGATATTTTTATAAATATCACTAAATTTTTTTCATGTTGTAATATACCACAATTAATGTGTCAAAACACTAAAGTATCCTTATATGATCTATAGTAGGATAACACCAAGCAAGAGTATTTTAGTTTGCTTAGTGGTGTATGAGATAAGGTAAAAAAAAAAATCCAATGGTATTTACAAAATTTTCCAAATCTCAATGCTAGATAGTTTAGCTGCGTGAAAAAAAAAAATCTATCGGCACCATGCAGGCGGTACCAAAACAGAACACAGTATATAGCATAACAATGTTCTTTTCGAAGGCTAAGATATAATGTATTATTGTACCAAAAGCATATATCTTACTGTACTGAAAAATCCATCCACCCTAAACTGGTCGCAACACTCACGTTACTGTGCGATCCTTCTGCAAAACCCACCTCATGAAATCTTTCCTCTTTGAAGGCTATCTCATGAAATCTTTGCAAAGCTCCTCAAAATTGGCTACACATCCAACAATAAGCGCATCTTGCAAGCCCTTTACACATCGGCATGCACCCCTCAAATATGGTAGTAGTGCCTATATATGTGACCTAATGAATTGATGTGCACATCTTGTGCCATCTTTTCTTCGTAGCCATCCTTAAACGAATATACTCTTTTTTTAAATCAGATCTCTGTATCTCTAAATACATATTTATCTAAAAAGATTTCATACCTATATTTCTACTCTTTCCAACAGAATCTCCAAACCCCAAAATCATATAGGTAGAGGAGAGAGAATACCTAAATTTACCAATTCTCTGCAGTAATATCTAAAATAGGAATCGAGATAGGTATTTTGTTGGAACAAGAAGTAGATTATTAATACCTAAATTTTTGACTATCAATTTTTTTTTAAGATTCCTATTGGATATGGTCTAAATGACAATATCTAGTTGATTTAATAAAATTTGGATTCCTACCTCTTGAGCTAAAAGACATGGATGTGTCTATTGAAGCATAAGTATCTTTTAATCAAAATTCGTACGGTTAAAAATTCCAACATATTAAAAATTTAAAATCTAACATTCTTTTGTTGAAATAAATAGTTGATTTGTGATTGAGCGCCTCTCCCGATCACTCCTCTCAAATATGACCAAATGAATTAATGTGTACATTTAGTGTTATCTTTTCTTTGCTGCTTTCCTTAAATGAGAATACCTTTTTTGAAAGGGCTTAAATGAGAATAGAAAGTTGATTTGAATAAGATTTGGATCTCATGTTTTAAGTCAAAAGATATGACTATATTTTTTGGAATATGTGTGCCGATCAAAATTTATATAATTAAGATAGAGATGGGAGAGAAGTATGTGGAAATTTCTAACATATTAAACTGTAGAACATCTATCTTCAAAGATTTGTGATTTAGTGATTCTTTCAATGTTGTGTCTTTCATTCTTTTTTATTTGAAAGACTATATATTTGAATCCAATCTTAAGTCTTAAACGTGACCCGTGCAATCTCAAAAGTCAAACACGTTCACTTTGAGTCCCTATCACCAACAAACATTTGGTGTGCTTACACCTATTGATACACAATATTCCCGTGCATTAATTCCATGTGACAAGCAAGTGCGTGCTCTTAGGCACTTTTCATGCAACAGAGCAAGGTCATGTCCCCTTACATCAGCCCCCACCCAAAACCCATTAAAATGTTTCCGTTTGTTTACTTGCCTACTTTGCGACAAATATCCCCCCCACCTCTGCTTTCCAAAGCACCAAAGACGGGCACTTATCAATTGTTAGAGATTTGTTTTAGTTTTGGCACAAGATTACAAGATGGAGGAGGAGAAGAAGAAGGTGGCCATGGAGGAGATGGAAGGAGAGGAAAAGGGTGTTGTTGGGGTGAGCCTTAAGGAGTTGTCCAAGAAACTTGATGACTTTGCCAAGGAGAGGGACTGGGAGAAGCACCATAGCCCAAGGAACCTTTTGCTTGCCATGGTTTGTCCCTTTATTTACTTCCTTCATTTGTTTGTTGATGATGGAGAATTTTAGGGTTTTCTCCATGATTTCTTCTTTGTCAACTTACATTTTACATAGTCGATTATCTAAAGAATTGGTGAGGAATGCTTGTTGAGGGTTGTTTTTTCCTTCGTTTTTTTCTCAATATCCAGGAAAGATGTACATTAAGGTTCAATTTTAATTGTAATATCGTTCGTTTCAAATACGGGTGTGAATAAGTTAATGACAATTCTTATATAAAAAAATTTAGATGTGGCTAGTACTCAAACGATTACATACAATAAAAAATTGAGTGAGGCTAATATACTCACAACTTTTATATAGAAAAAAGTAAAAGCTCGTAAAAAATAGTTTGTATCATAATCATTTCGTTCAAATACATAAGAATAATTTGTATTAAAATACTAGAAAAATAATGAATTAACTGTAGGACATTTATGTCTTAATGATATGTGAGTCCAGACCCACATGTCATTTTCACAATCAGTATTTTATATTAATATCTTGTTTTTAAAGTGTGTATTAACTAATTTTTTCTTTATATAATTGTCTTGAACAATAGAAGAGCGAGGGTGGTGGGGTCGAGAACATCTTTCTTTCTGAAAACATTTTTTTTTTCGGAAGAAAAAAGACATCGTTTACACGTTTACATGTTTGGATGTATAGTATTAAATAAAACATTAATCGATTAATGATACAACAATCTTTCATGGAGAGATAAGATCTTCAAGATCTTTTGCTCTAAGACTTTCCACATTTGGCACGATAGAAATGGTAATTTTAAAAGGGATATTTCTTAATTTCATTTTCACACAAGTCCTGCAATAATTTGATTGATTGGTGCATCCTTATCTATTCCCCTAGACATTTATGATAGTCATGTCAATTTTCTACTCTTTGGCAGTACTACTAGTACACAGTTAATTATTTGGTTAGTGTTGTAATTCTCACAATTTACTCACTGGTGAGAATCTTGGAAACAACATGCTCACATGAACAAAGTCTCCATCAGTTAAAAGTTGTGAACCATATGTTGTACTAGAAAATAAAGCTACTGTTGAAAGGATATTTTGGAAGCTTCATTCCAAAGCCTTAATAGGTGTGTTATTCCATAGCATCTTTGTGTTTAAATTTGTTGCATAGATTATCACAATATGATGCTTTCTCTTTTGACTAACCACTCTAAGATTCTTTTGATTAGTTATTTGTCCAAAGCTGTACCACTTAAGATTCTTTGGATCTCCTATTCAACTTATTCTTTTCATACAGTTATTTTTGGAGGGTGAAAATGTACCTTTGTAACTTTTGCTCTTATCAATTTTTCATAGCTCGTTAGTCAAATATCCCAAAATGATGTTGATGCATCTAACATCGTAAAGTTCTGATTTAAGTAAATTGCACTCCGGTCTTTAAATTTGAGCAAGTGTGTCTATTAGATTTCTAAAGTTGAAATTTAAATTGATGGGTCCTCAAACTTGGTTGACTATCTATCTTTCAGTTAAACTAATGAAAAATAACATGATATCTTGATATGACACTTTGTAAACTGACATGTTATGTCAATTACTTGATGACGTAGCACATATAATATAGACTGACAAAATGGTTTATTTTGATTGAATAAGTAAAAATTATCCTAGAAGAGATCATAAAAATTGAAAAGTAAAAAATATATGGTACTAGGATGTAAAATTTACATCTATCCTGATATTATAGGTGACAAAATGACTAAGTTAAGAAAGACAAATTAAAAGACTAAATTGACTAACCAAAACAAATTTAGCGACGTACCTACCATACTAATTTTCAAGGCCAGAGACTTAGTGACAAACTTTTAGTTTCTTTCTTTCTTTTACATATTCTTCTTTACTAAATTGACAAGGGCAACGACAGGTGTCCAACCAAATTTACTTCATACATTATTCCCTCTCCAGATGACCTCTGTTTGGTCTGATATTTTTGAAGACTTGGAGGGCTTGTTTGGGAAGACAAGGAATCAGCCGGATCTTGTCCAAAACGACGGCAAAATAAATCCGGTCCCGAAACAAATCCAATCCACCAGACAAACGTGTTTGGATCGAGCTGCGAATGAAAATTTTCTAACCCATTCCAGTAGGATTGTCTGGGAAATAAAAAATGCCTCCTCTTTACTTTTTCCTCCCCTCCGCATGTGGTTTCCTGCATATTTAAAATTTAAATAACTGAAAAAAAAGAAAATTGTAAAAATTACCCACACTTATCTTTTTTACTTTTCTGCTGTGCCATGTGTGCATATCAAATCTCAAACAACAAGCCAATTATCACAATACAACTAGATAAAACTCGCTCATCAAACCTCGGAGCCATGACAAGCAGCATATCGACTCAAAAAACGGCAAGTTTATTGTCGAGACTCAACAAATGAATCCATCTACACCTAACTACATTAATAGGAAGGAATTTAGTTTGTACATCAAAATTTTTATTTTTTCAATATCGATATTTTTTGGTCTATAATTCTAATAGACGATCTGTTTGAATTAATAGAATTGTAAAGCCAAATCAATCATATCAACATAAATGAATTATCAACTAAAGTTATATAGCACAAGATATCATGTCTTGTTATATTTTGAGATAAGTAAGTTCGGTTGACGATCGGTTTGTATTAATGTGATCATTTTTACCTTAAGATTCTACTTTTTCAAATAGATCTTCAATCCGAGTTATAAATCAAAAATATAAATTCCACAAGAAGAAAACATTTAATTAAATTATACTGAAATTTTTTATTCTTTTAGACCAATATTTTTTATCTATAATTTTGATTTGATGATCCATTTGAATCAGTGGAATTGGGAGACCAAAACGATCATATTGACACAAACGAATCGTCAACCGAACTTATATATAACAAGATATAACTCCGGTTGACGATCCGTTTATATCAATCTGATCGTTTTGGTCTCTTGATATCTTGTGATATGTAAGTCTAGTTGACAATCCGCACAAACAATTTGATTGTTTAGGTCTTACAATTTCACTAATTCAAATGGATCATCAATTAGAGTTATACATAAAAAAAAATGTTGATCCCAGAAGAATAGGAAAACAATTGAATTCAAGCTTTTTGATTAAATTATACTGAAATTTTTTATTCTTCTGAGATTGATATTTTTTTATCTATAACTCCGATTGACGATCTATTTGAACTAGTCGAATTGTAGCCAAAACGATCATATTGATATAAATGGATCATCAACCAAACTTATATATCTCAAAATATAACGAGATATAATATCTTATGATATATAAGTTTGGTTGACGATCCATTTATATTGATATCTTGAGATATATAAATCTGGTTGATGATCTATTTGTGTCGATCTAATTGTTTTGGCATCACGATTTCACTAATTCAAACGGATCGTTAATCGGAGTTATAGATGAAAAAATATCAGTCCTAAAAGAATAAAATATTTTAATATAATTTGATAAGAAAGTTTGAATTCAATTTTTTTCTATTATTCGGGGACTGATATTTTTTTATGGATAACTCCAATTAAAGATATTATATCTTGAGATATATAAGTCTGGTTGATGATCTGTTTTTGTCGATTTGATCGCTTTGGCCTCAAGATTCCACTAATTTAAACGGATCGTTAATCAGAATTATAGATCAAAAGATATTAATATAGGAAAAACCAAAAACTTAATATATAAACTAAATTCCTTCCTGTTGCTGTAGTTGGCATTAGGTGACTCCACTCGCCAAGTGTTTGAGGGTCGATAAGCACTTATCATCTTTCAACAAGTGGGTTTCGTCTAGTCACGTCGTGTCAACTGACTTGTTGAGTGTTCGAGACTCAATGCGCATGAGTTTAAAAAGCACAAAAAGTGATAAAATGTCGGTTATTTTCATAATTTTTTTTGAGTTATTTAAAAAAAAATTAGGTTTCCTGCTCATTACCTCGAGCGTTGTAGTCTTCGAGAAATCCTGGATGTTGCATTGAGGAGGGCTGAGGAGCTGCGCGTCAACGGCAGGAGGGAGAGAAGATGCCATTCCAGCATGCATATAGATCTAGGGTTAGTGTGGCAGCGATCACCCTCAGCGCCGGCTAGGTCGCCATGGGTGCGCACGCCACAAGGAGAGCTATGCGAGAGAGGCCGTCTGGTCACAGCAATGTTATTTCTCCTTAATCTATGGTTTGGGCTTTGTGTTAATGTGAGTTACTGCTTCCATTAGAATTTTGAACTATTCGTGGCGGCACCTCTTGATGCTTTGAGCTATTCATTGCAAACAATGTATGACGCTTGGTCTATTGATAATCCTCGAGAAAATAGGTTCTGTTGCTTTCTTAGATCATCTTTCTATGATTTATAGCAAAAGTGTGGAGTCCTCAATTTATTTAGAAATTAGAACATACCAAACATCTTATCATGTAGTATCCATACATGGCATGAGATTTTTGTTGGGTGGGAATTCTTTCCAAGTTAAAAAGATTTGGATGGGAGGAGGAAGATTACACTAATCTCAGTGTGGATTTATTTAGCCATAAATTTTTTAAGTGGGATGCCAAAATGCCATTAGGGTGTGTTTTTAGCGTTTTGGGCCTCTAAAAGATCAAGTAGTCCACGTGTATGGTCGTGAGAGCAAAAGTTACAAGTACTAATATTCTCAAGATCTGGATTCTAGGGGGGTGCCAGTTTCCTGTATTGCATGCCACTTGGTGCAACTTTGATTGGTTGCCACATGTGTCGCCATTGTTGAATTAAGTTTCCTCCGTTATTGTCGGCAATAATGCAAGATGCTGGAGTCCGACGTGAATCTAATCCATTTGGAAAAGAAAGAAAAGCCACATACACTTCTCTTTTTCTTGCAGGAGTTCGAAGAGAATTCTGTAGTTCATATTTGAGCAGTGAGATATGCTTCTACTAAAGAGTGTATATGTACAAATGGTCGGTGGTGTTAGAGCTAGATGGTACTTTTCCTTTAATAGCTTTAGAAAACCTCGGCAGATGATATTCCAGGAAAAGTCATGTGCCATGCTGCCACTTTGTTCCATGTCGTAAATGTGATCGGTGGTACTTTTGTACTGTCAGACACTCGTACGTCATTGTACAAATCTTTGCGTGAAAAATTATGAAGTTTCAGTGATTTGTATTTGTTTTCTTATTTGCATGACAATTGGCACACTTTTATTTGGCAGATTGCTGAAGTTGGGGAGCTGTCCGAATTGTTCATGTGGAAAGGGGAGGTGCCAAGGGGCCTACCAGGGTGGGAGGAATCGGAGAAGGAGCACCTCGGCGAGGAGCTCTCCGACGTACTGCTCTACCTGATACGGCTTTCCGACATGTGCGGCGTCGACCTCGGCGACGCGGCCACCAAGAAGATCGTCAAGAACGCCATCAAGTATCCGGCGCCGGCAAAAAGTGCTTGACAATTATAATGCCCTGATGGTCTGGAGATACATTTGTGTGCTAAAATAACTCAAGTTTAGCGGCAGTCTTGAACTGCAAACTTTTGTCATTGGTTGGCATGCCATGTGTAATCCATGCGTGATCTGATGCCAAAAGCTTTTCTTTTGTTGAGAACTTTTAATTGTGGATGTGTTTTGAAAGGTCTGTGTTTAAAGCAGAGAAGAAAGCTTCGTCTTCATATGTCTGATGACATGATGGCATTCTCTTTTCACATGTTGTTGTTAGATTTCCTGTAATGCCCTCACATTATCTCCATGTCATGTGGCGGGTGATATGGCCTATCGAGCAAATCTACTGTGTATCCAGGTGAAGGGGGCTGTTGAGGCATTTGTCAGGTAGTGGTGTACAGACAAGGATGTAGCCAGATCCACTTGGGAGGCCGGTATGCAGACTGTGTTTGGTTTGTTATTTTTGATAATTTTGTTAAATTTTGGTTATGATCAAACCATGATGTGATCAAATTTTAATAAAAATAAAAATATTTGATTTATAGTCAATATTAACTAAATTTTGATAATTGACGTGTCAAATTTTGGTAGTTAAAAATTTCGTCTTCAAATTGGTCTGTGAAATCAATACATATTAGGAAGATAAAAAAGATGAGTCAAATTTTAGTTATAATCTAAATTACGACTAAATATTGAAGACATGATTAAAATTTAGCAAAATAAAACATGAAAACAAATTAAACACACCCGTAATACCGTTGCTTGATTATTTGCCACGATGTATTGACGAGGACATCATTCCCTTATTTTAGGTCTGTAGTGCATGCGATAACTCGGTCCAAGCTGACAATGTTGTGGGTTTAATACCGTATGATTAGTTATGGTGGTATCAGTCTATTATATAATGTCCTAGAACCAACTAATACCTATCAAGTTATTCCTTTTGTGCGAAGAATTTTTCTTGTCCATTTTAGTGATTAAAGGTTAGATAGATGGTGTAAAGGTGATAAAGTGTAAGCCCATTGTCCAGCGAGGAAGAATGCTGATGGAGTACATGCATGACTTTCGATGTTCCTGACTTTTGTTTTTCCTACATGATCTAATTTCTACTCTCCCAACCAGCCATTGATCATGACAAGAAACATGAAGCATGGTTCTCGAGCTGTAGCAAGCTTAAGTCGATCAAGAGGCATCAACCAAAAACACCGGCTGACGCGGTCTACTTGTGAAGATCTCGCTATATAAATTGCTTAATTTGAAATTATTGCTTGGTCAATGGTAGAGTAGGAAGCACAGTATCGAGTGACATATACAAAAATGTCAAAAATTTAGAAGTATATCTAATATAAACATATTTTTTAATGGTATGTACAAAGTTCTCCCTAAAAAAATCCTAAGATAATTTTCTAAATTTTTATGAAACAACTCATCCCCAATGTAGGAATCTTAATCCGACATTGACCCAAACACATTTGATGACCCAACTCACATAACCCCCTCCACTAAATTTCCTAGGGGAGCAGACCTCTGAGAGTTTGTATGGACTCACACAGTAACTAAGTATATTTTGAAGATTGCTGGGAGGGAGATTATTGTACGTGACGTAAATGGTTTCCACCATTTTAAGGACGGGAGTTGTTCCTGTGGAGACTTTTGGTGATTTAATAGCAATTTGAGATTGCTTCATAACATGCCTTCTTATAGGCTATAGCAAATGATTTTGTACTGAGTATTGGCAATTGCTGGAAAGGAGCTTTTTCTGTAATTTTGGTTGTCTCCACCATTTTCAAGGTTCGAATTATTTGTGGGGTTTTAATGAAATATCAGGCAAAATGAGAGGTTGCCTGAGTTGATTACAAATGGATTATGTGGTTCTTTATTTGGTGAGCCAGCCTATTTCTTTCAAGTACACAAGGCTGCATCAAGAGTCTTCCTGGCAAGATGGGAGTGCCAAACTTGAGCCATCCATATATTTCTGCCTCTTTTAACATATACAGGTATACTCTGCTTAGTACTGCTGCTCTAGTCCCGATAGGCAGGCAGCTTGCCTTCCAATAAAGTTTTTCAAAAGAAAGACAGATCGGTGTATTGCGTCTTTTATCTTGGACAGTATTTTTATTGTACTCATTGCAGTTGCATACTTGCAGGTCACACCAAATGGGCAGCTCATTGTGGATGACTTTGATTCCCAGTATAACAGTTTATTCTGGAGAAGAGACCATTTGATTAAATTGATGAACATCTAGTCAGTTGTGCAATATGTTAGCTCTGGTTCTTTCATATTTCTCAGTGCATAGACCTTAATGACATCATAACATCTTAGTCATCGAAGTAGGATGAGAACACGAATACAGCACAAGACAGACAATCTGGATGAGAACACGAATCACAAAGCAAGGAGAATAGTATGTTTTGACATGTGAACAGAAGGGTGGTGCAATCAGGCAAGTACTTGCTAAGCTCAAGAAGGAGATCACATCGGTTGTAGTTTTGGTTTTTAGTTTGGATCAGCCATGTTATGTATCCCAAAGCCAGTAGTGCTGTGACAAATTACTTTGTTGAGAATCTAAGTTATGCGTAAATCTCATAAATGTTCTGCAGTTTGCTGGCCTTGTCAAAGTTCCTAGTTTCTTGCTGGCTAGGCGTTGTGTTGCTGCTTGTTGCCCGCTTGCTTCGTTTTTTACTTCGAAATGGATGACCGATTTTTTGTTACTGGTATAGTGGAGTTACATACAGAGAGCAGCCAGTAGAGTATGAAACTCCACTTTACACTGCATGAGAGAGAGAGTAAAAGGGGAGACAATTTTTGAGGTGCAACTCCAACCCCAGACACCCATGTAGATCCTTCCCTGGATACTGAGAATAGATTTGCAAGAGGGGGAAAAATTGGGAAAGGGAGATAGAAGAAGTCCCCTTCATCACAGGCTATTTATTTGGGAAAGCCACCTCGCGGTTACTTGGGTTTAACAGAGGAGGACAAGAGCTGGACTTGCCAACTTCATCAAGTAAAGAACAGGGTAGCTTACTCTTTTAGCGTGCGGGCTTTTTCTCTTAGGCCTAGGAAATGGCAAGGATTCCGTTTCCTCGGTGTCGGTGCAGCCTCGTCAATGGCGAACACGTACTTCAAGTCATTGCATGGAGAGTATAGGCTCGTGGCACCCGTCGACGATGAACAAATACCTGCGTGCCGGCCGTTATTCAGGAAGAGAGGCCGCAGAGGTATGCTCGCGGCCGGGCTGGTTAAGGCGTGCGTGTCCCATCTGCAGTCGCCGGCATCCATGCAGACGGGGGCAGTTGTTATGCAGGTCAGCAGGTGGTGCTATCGCTGAGCGTGACTTTGAGGTAGGTTTGGGGTTCTCAAATATATGCGACTTAGACGGGATTAGAAACTAGTTAATTCTTTTTAAAAACAGAATAATAGATTACACAAAAAAATTTATAAATAAAAGTGCAAAATATCTTCCATTACTACCCATAAAAAACAAAATAATAGATTATACAACAAAATTATTTACATAAAACTGTGAAATATTGCCATAATAAAAATAACAAATCTATATATTTTACATCAAATCTATTTAACTCAGTTATTCAAATCAAATAATATTTTAGACTAAATATATTTGTTGCCAAACGAAAAATATGAGTTAAAATATTGCTTAACAAAAAATATAAATTAAGCTAACTATTTATATTAAATTAAAATAAAGTTGGTTATTTTAACGCCGAACCAAATAAGACCCTAGAGTTTGGCACAAGTGACAAGGCTCAGATAACAGGTGAGATAGTTTGTTGCTGTCATTGTCTCGTACCTTGTCGGTTTGGGCACTTCAGTGCATCGGCGGCAGTCGCGCCTTGGACGCCTACAATAAAAAATTGATTTTTTTATTAGAGGAGAGAGAAGACGCTTTTGGAGGCTACGACACTTGGCGAATTTTTTTCCTCAATTTCCATGCGATCAAATTGTATATAATTTTTGTTTCTTGATTTAAGTATTAATCTAGTTCAAATTAGATTTTGATTATATTGAAAAAGTTGTAGATTTTTAAATTATCTTCATATAGAGACTAAACATTGCATATATTCATTTTTGAATTAAAAGTTATTCATGTTTTACTAAAATCACCTAAATTCTAATAAATATTTAATTTACTCATGGGCTCGTGTGAAGCGCCTCCCAGGCGTATTTGCATTGGAGTGGTAGGTGTTTCGGGTGGTGCTTCCCACACGTAACATAGAATATATTAAGAATATTTTTCTGGAGCGTCTGAACAGACGGCCCAATATTGTACTCAGCCTTATAGACATTTGAGGCTCGTGTAGGATTGAGAATGCCAACTAGACGGGGGGGGGGGGGGTGAATAGGAGGCTTTTTAAAACTTCAATTTAAAACAATTTTTGCAAAGAAAGAACAAAAGAATATATATTGCAAAATAAAAGAGAGTAGAAGACAAACACAAGATTTTTCCGAAGTCTCGGAGACTCGCCCGGTCTCCCCTAATCCTCGTTGAAGCACTCAAATGAATGAGTCTTGCTTCAATATCCACGAAGGATATTTCTCACTAGTGGTTGCTCCTTGTCCACTTCGGAAAGGCGAGCATCGATGCCTTTTACAATCACGCCGAGTCTCTCCCACAATCTTCAAACAGGAGAGATCAACGGCCACGCCACCAAACCGTCTAGGTGAGGGCGTTCACCAAGAGTAATAAGCAGCAAGGTCTCTTCTAAACCTCCAACACGCACCGAAAAACTCTAAGTATGTAGATGATATGTACGAAAGCACTCGGTGGATCACAAAGCTCAAGACTTGATCAATAGATCAAGATTTTTAACTCTAAAACAAATGCTCAAGTATGTATAAGAGAGGGAGGCTACTTCGTTCTGCAAAACAATAGCTCAAAGCCTCTATTTATAGCCTCAAGGATCAAATTAGCCGTTGGAACTCGAAAACAAAAGCAACAGTGCAAACTGACAGTCAATATGTCAAACTGACAGTCAGTTTGGGTCACGACCAGAAAGAAGTAAAATCCGGAGAAAACTCAGCTAGCCGTTTGAGGTCCTATATGGAAATAAAATAGCACAAACTGACAGTCAGTGTCTACCTCAACGACTGACAAAAATCACGGATAAAATTTTGCTGGTCGTACAAGAAAATTGATATCTCATACTGAAAGTCAATATCGACCAGTTAAAACACAATCTCAAAACGACAGCTCGAGGTCGAAGTGCATACTGACAGTCAGTATTGGCAAATTGACAGTCAGCATAGGTCAAAAGACTTTTGATACAAAAAACACACTCTCTGGGCAATTGTCAGTTTAAATAGACTGACATTCAGACTGATAGCCAGTTTAGTACACTGATAGTCAACATGAATAAAAATAGTCATAACTTTTAATCCAAAGATTTGATTGAAGTGTTTGATAGCTCATTTGAAAGATAATTTAAGGGGCTATCTTTTTATCAACAGAAGAAAAAGCCAGATCTGTCTAGATCTTTCTAGAAAATACAAAAACTCTTCTATTGTCAAAAACTCAACTCAAAAACCAAATCAAATCCGACCGAAATGAATGATATGCAATGACCTAACAGTTTCTCGGTTTATGCTGGAAATGTAGAGATGACTTGCAACCCCTCTTTATAGTACGGTTAAAAATTAAAACAAATTTCTATAAATCGATCAAACTCCAAACACCGAGACTGGTAAAATAAATACGCATTTTACCTTAAGTCTTTTGTAGTTTCATTCTTGGTGACCTTGCGCTTGCGAGCATACATAGCTCGCGACCTTGGACTTGCAACCTCTGATGACACTGTGACCTTGTACTTGCGACTTACAGATCCTCCGGATAGCTTAGGTCTCTGCGGCTTTCTTCTTGTCGACCTTGTGCTTGCGACTTTGCCAATACTACGACCTTAGGCGAAATAACTCTTAGGTCTCTACATACAGATAGCTCAAAGACAAGATTAGATCAAAAACACTTAATGTAATCCATAATCAAAATCAATAATAATAGGAGTCTAGATGCAACAGCTCGCGCATGTGACACTCACAGAATAAGGATTAATTAAGCAAAGGGGTGTGGGCCATATGTGGACAGGGCGGACGTCAACCAACCAATCAATCAACTTGTCATCACCGTCAGCACGTTGTGGCCACACGAGGGTCGTGCACATGAGACCAACAAAGGAAGTATGAAATAGCCAGATGGTGCACGTCTGACCATATGTGGTATGTGGACAGTGACCAACTAATAGATCAGCTTGTCGACTCTGGTGGCACCACGCAATAGTCGTGTTGGCATGGTACCTACAGAGAGAGAGGTGGCGGCAGTAGCTTTCCCAGTCGGCTGCGACGGTGATGCCAATGTTATGTGCAAGCAAGCAAAGGAGACTTAGGACATAGGTGACCAAAATTTGGTGGGAACATTTAGGATTATGATAAAGCTTTTAGGATTGTTAGAATCACGATCCTATTTGGTGACCAAAATTTGGTGGGAGCATTTAGGATTATGATAAAGCTTTTAGGATTGTTAGAATCACGATCCTATTTTAATCCTAGATTTTGATGGTTTATTTGTTTTTTTTTTTCACTTTTGTCACATGAATAGTTAAAAAATTACTATAATTTTTTGTTTTATGTTATCACATTTTCTTATTTTAAGTTGTGTTTTCTAGGTTGAGGTATTTTTTTATTTTAGATTCACTTTCTTTAGGTTGTTTTATTTTTTATTTTATAAGTAAAAATTGTGAGCATTTTAATCATGCCCATTTATATTTTATTATTTCGGTAGAATCTCAATTCTATCATTCGATTTTGTCAGGTAAAAAATGATCCTACATAGGATCTTGATCCTAACATCCTTACTCTTGAGGAAGACTTACGCGAGGGTTCACGTATTTTGTAGGGCTCACAATCTTGGCCTCGTCTAACGCGTTAGTTTTAGACCAGTCACTGACACACAAAGCCCACTCATTTTGGTCTCACATGTCAATGAGTGTGTGTGGTGGTGTGCCTGTTTCGATCGACGAGTAGTAGGCCCCACAAACACGTCACTGTGAGCCGAGATGAGCTCCAACAGAGCCGCTTGGTCCGATGCGCGCCTTGTAGGGCCCACGAAAAGAGAGGCGCACGGTAACCACTTCTCCATGCTCAGCACTTGCTTCACGCACTCAGACTCGCCAAGCTAGCGGCTGATTCGGCCAACATGCACTCGGGAAAAGTGCATGTTGGAGATAGACTAATGGAGATCTTGAGGGTCTGTTTGGGTATTAGGGATAAAAATACTAGTGGGAATTATATCTGATCAGAATTTTTAGTAATCCAAAAATCCCCTTAAAAATAATACTATCAGTGAAATAATTTTGACATGTGTTTGGGAAGGAGCAGGATAAAAGTTCTGGTCATCCAAAAAAATTCCAAAAAATAGCAAAATTCTGAAATTCAAAAAAAATTCAAGGAAAATTTGAAAAAAATTCTGAAAAATAGAAAAATCCGAAACAAAATTAAAAAAATAAAGGAAAATTTGAAAAAAAAAAAATTCAGACTGGTGTCTTCCAGCTGAAAAGAAATTTAGTAGCTTCTGAAGAGCCAAGACTCAACAAAACGAATCCATTGATGGTAAAACTCCAAGCTCTTCCCCAACAACCTATCCTATCAAAACAACAATCCAAATGACTGTTTCTCCTTATCCCAAAAACTATAGCAATGTTAATCAAATACCATACCCTTTCAAGGATTCCTTGGGTTAGGTTGATCTGTGCGTCAACTTTCTTCAACCGATCAAGGGGTTCAAGTAACATCTACGATTTACAAGAAAAATTATTCATCATCAAGACATATTCCACTATATGATACTTTTTCCATTTAAAATATGGAAAGAAGATCACTTCAACAAATTATTTTACTTTACTGGTCTCCAACTTCATAGTAGAAAGATTGGCAGCACACTCAGTTAGTGAGTTTCCAATCTTACAACCCATCAATTGCTCTTTTGTCGGATCTTGGGAATGAATAAGCAAGCATGTCTTGAAGCCATCACTCGCATAATACTAAAATATGGAAAAGAACAAAATAAATCCATTTTTTTGACATATATATAGCAAACATAGCTGGAAAAGAAGTTACGAAAATTGACCAAAAGAACATTTGTCTAATATTGCATTAGTCTGAACAAGTTACAGGCAGTTGTTATTTTGAATGAAACAAGAAATATGGTCTTACCAATTTAACTTGTGGCAAGTTTTCTTATTCTTTCTTTAACCATAACAATCTCAACTTCGGCTCGAGAGAGAGAAAGATATCTTGATTCACAGCATCTTTGAAAACATCGCAAGTCAAGATTTTTTCTCATCAATCACATCAATCATTTCATGTCATGCATTAATACGCTTTGAAATTGAAATTTTTTCTCTTTGTTATGATTGACGTTTCATGTGGGTTTATTTTTTTTCTAAATTCAATATAAGTATCCATCATCTCTATAATATTTTCTTCATTTTCTTACCCTTGTGATACGATGGAAGAGCTTGATGTAACATTCTCAATAGGTCTTTTTGAATATGAGCATGCATTCCTTATTACTTACTTTCTCTCCTCATTGCTTCTTGGTATTGACTCACCGATATCATGGACTAAATTCTCATCATCATCCCTATCCACTCTTTCCTCAATTACTGTTTCACCTTGTACATGCATTCCCTCTTCTATCATTGTAGCAAACCTTTTTTCAACATGTGCATCAGCATTGCTACTAGGTATCTTCCTTGTAGTTGATGGTTTGATAGAACTCAACTGGTGCTTACCTTCAGCAATATGACCTACTACAATGACAATTCAATTATTCATATAAATTTATATGATAAAATTCATTAAATCAAAACTAACTATTAGCAATATGATTTAGCGATATGATTTTGGTAAAACTAATCTAAGGACTTAAACAATGGAAAGTTTTTGTGCTGAAATTTCTGAGTCTTTTCATTCTCCTATCAAATTCAAAATAAAGAATCATGTTAAAAACATTCAATTCGGACTTTTATTAGTAATTGCTACACCATACTAACTACAAGGTCCATAAGTTTTTAATTTACCTCTGATATTTCATCCCAAACATCATCGGTAGTAATCATCATTCCAAACTTATTAACAAATGACACACCACTTTTTTTATACAAAACATCTTTTAGCACATTGTAATCTTTCTTCTTCTGCAACTCATGCTCCTGGATTTGACTTTTGGTAAAATTTATTTCATGAAACCGTGCATTGAATTCTTTCACCATCTTATTCCATCCTTCGGAGCTCCATCTGTTGTTTGTTTGATATCTTGGTACATTATGTTCATGGAGCAGATGATTGATTCAACATGACTCAAACAAATGGACTAAATTAGAGATTGATTTACTAGATTCTCAAATCACCTAATGGACTGCAAACTTAAAAGATGTTCACTGTGATCACTGCTCTAATTGCAATGCAGATTCCCTAAGAAACTACAAATCTACATAGCTCACTAACAAAATGCACAATTCAGAAGAGTAACAAAATTTAGAATTTCACCCAACAGTTGCAAAGAAATAGAGAACTGAGCAAAAATGAATTTCAAGAAAAAAATGAAGAGCAATTTAGTTCAAAGTGAAATCTGGTGTACCCAATTCAATACTTAGTTCTTAATATCGCTGATCAATTCATCCATTTACAAGAACACATCATCTCATACATCAAAATTCAATTCATTTCATGTGTGCTACGAAAACTTAGTCGGGGGGGGGGGGGGGGGGGGTGATGACCAATTGAATTGTTGCAGCAAGTTGATGACCACTAGACTTCACTGGAGGATGCTGGGAATTGTGACAGTCGACAAAGAAGAGTCTCCGGAGAAGTCATTGAAGAAATCGACGCCGGCTTGTGGTTGATATTGGAGAGCTGGAACTCGGCTGATGAATATAGTTCTATTAAAACTATAGCATATCAAACTAGATCAGTCCATAGGCTCCTATGCAATGTTTCAATTACCATTTTCTATTAAAATCTATGCACAACAGAGTAAAAAATGGGGTCTCATGGTGGCAGCAGTGGGCTTGGTGAAGCGACTGACAATGCCGAGTAGCTTGTAGAGCTCACCACGGGTGGTGTATTCGGGGACGAGGATGATGCGGCAGGCTTTGTGGAACCAAGCGAAGAGGCAGAGCACCCGTGCTGGATCTTGATCTCCCACCGCAGGACAAGATGGATCTCGACAAGAGGAGAGCGAGGGGGAAGGCGGCGGCAAGAGGAGGGGGAGGGCGGCGCGAGAAGGATGATGGAGGTGGGCATCTCGAAAAGACGGCCCGAAAAGAGGAGGGTGAGGGAGAGGACGACTTGAAAAGAGAAGGATTTCTAATCGGACCTGTGAGCCAGATTCTTCACATCCCTTCGGATTAGGCTTCCTGGCCCGGTTTTGGATCCTAATTCTGGCCCAACCAAACAGATTACTGGTCTTAATTAGGATTCTAATTCTAATATATAAAAATCCCCCCGGAATTAACCAAAAACTGCTCTTCTAAACAGGCCTGATTGATCAATTCCAAATAGGATTTATAAAAGGGAGGAATATCATGGAAGGGGCGGCTATTACACATGAGATGGTTAATGTTATGAAACAACATAGACAAGTGGCGCTGATGATTAAGATAGATTTCGAAAAAGCATACGAAAGGATAGATTGGGACTACCTAATGGGAGTTTTAACTTTAAGTTGTGGTGGGATTTTTCTTCACGGGTTTTTTTCCATCTTGATTGGGATGGGATCCCGGCCTATCCTATCTCATCCGAACAAGTCCTAAGAGGTTTTCCAGCGAAATGGATATGTTGGATTAACAATCTTTTAAAAGGTGGCTCTTCTTGTATTCAAATGAATGGTCACCGAGGGCCTAATTTTAGGAGTAAGCGAGGATTGCGACAAGGAGACCCATTATCCCCATTGCTGTTTGATGTCGCGATAGACACTTTATCGCAAATATTAAAGAAAGCAATGCAAAATGGATATGTCAAGCCATCAAGGGTGTGGGACAGCAATGGACTGGTGGACGGATTGTCAATCTACAGTATGCAGATGATACAATTATCTTCTTACAGCGAGACAAAACAGTATTGTGCAACTTCAAATGGCTGATGTATTGCTTTGAAAACCTTACAGGCCTTAAGATAAATATGGAAAAAGCTGAACTGTTTGAGCATGGTTCTCAAAAAGCTGATTTTCAAAAGTTTGTAGACATTATGGGTTGTAAAAAAGGAAGTTTCCTCTTAGATATCTGGGGGTGCCTATTGATATGAAAAAGTTATACAAAGATGCTTGGAACCCGGTTCTAGAGAAAATTACTAAGAAATTGGCTGAATGGAAAGCAAAAACTATTTCGATTGGAGGGAGAATTACCTCGGTCAATTCAGTCCTTAGTAGCATTCCTTTGTATATGATGTCCTTTTACAAAGCTCCAAAAGACATCATTACGCAGATAGAGAGAATGAGAGCTCTTATGGCAAGACAACCCTGGGGACAGAAAATATCACTTTGATCAAATGGGATCAAGTTTATGACCAATGAAGTATGGAGGTCTGGGGGTGAAAATTCTGGAACAGATGAATGATGTCTTTTGAATGGGGAACAAGAGCTGTGGGTGAAGGTATTCTGGAATATTCACATCAAACGAAAATATGTCAATTTGTTATCAGTGCCAGTCAGGGCTGAACCTCTGAATTATGGAAAGAAATTGTACAGACTGCCAAGAAATTCCAATGTCAGACCCTCTTTGTGGTTGGAAAGGGAAATAAGGTCAGATTCTGGGAGGATTTACGCCCGAGAAATCAAGGTTGAGGGAATGTTGGACACACAACCATGTACAAGGGTGACCTGGCGATGACGCAGCTCACTGTCGGTGCCATGGTGAGCTTGAGGAGGTTGGAGAAGGATCTCAAGATCATCTCGTCTCGCGTAAGGCACCAAGAAACTCCAATATTTGATCCACAAAGCTGTTCGGTGTATCAATCTTAGGGGAAAGAACTAAAAATGATTCAAAACTTGTTTTGTGTGTAGAACCAAAACAAGAACGCTAGGCCAATAACACAAAACAAGAATGCTGGGCCAAGAACAAAAAAAAATCTAAGGCCTCATTTGGATATGCTGGTTGGGCCGGATCCGGCCCAATCGAGGAGAATTAAATGTCTATGTGAAAAATTTCCGATTTGGGTTAAATTCTCGTTTGGATGAGACCCGAATCAGAAAAATTCCAATCCAATCTAGCCCATCCCACCGGAAAAAAAAAAGTCTGCACTGACCATTATTTTTTCTCGTCATCCTCGTGCTTACTCTTGACGCCGCCTTCGCCTCGCACTCGCGACGCCGCCTCCACCTCTTGCGACACTGCCTCCTCCTTTCTCCACGCCGCACCTTGTCCTCTCACGGTGGTGGTTCGTGATGCCGGCTCGCAGCGATGTCTGCTCCTCCTCTTCTTCCTTTTTGCTCGCCCGGTGGCTCGCCCGGTTAATCTGCTCCTCCCTTTTTCTCACAGATCTCGTCGAAGAGGAGGAAGCCATCTATTTCTCGTAGATCTTCACAGATCCGGTGACTGGGTACACTAGTGTCTCTCAAATCTTGGATCCGGGTACATATTAATCTTCAATTCTTCTCTCCATCTCTTCTTTTCTTTTGATCACTCCCAGATGATTTCAACAAGCAGCAAGCCATTTTGTTCCTAAATCCATGCTTGTGTTTCAATAGATCGATGCGCATGTTAATTTCTTCTGTTTAGATCCATGGGTAGAAGGTATGAGCTTCAATGCTAGTGTTTCAGGATGCGCCTTTGGTTATTCTACCTCATTCGTTCTTCTCTATTCTTTTGTTATTTTCTAAAGTTTATGCACAATGCTAAAAAAAACTTGAAATCGCTTTTGACCTACAACTAGTGCACTAATTTGTAAATTTAACTGATGATTTTGCAAATGAGTTGATGCAGAAATGCCAAAAAAGAATCAGAAATGGCATAACCTTATTACGTCAGTTCAATTCTGAGAAAATCCTAACGAAAATGGCATTCCTTAACATTTTTTCCAAACTAGCATCACCACCTTCAAATGAACAATATGAGTTGAAGAGAAAGCAAAAGCTTTGCATGTCTTCAAAGATGAGCAAAATAGAGAGAGATTTCTCCGCACGGAATCAGATGTTCGACTCATATGACTTAGGGGTGAAATGGCTCCTTAGGTAAATATGACGAAAACTGCCTTATATATCTTCAGTCTAGCTGATCGGTTATCATGTATTACTGTTATATCAGTTAACACGTTTATAGCTCAATTAGTGCTTGGCTTGCTAGTACAGTGAAAGTGCATTTGTCTGACAGCTAGTGCTTGGCTTGCATGCATGGTGAGTCAGTAGCTCAATTAGTCAGCAATGCGTGAAAAATTTCTACGGCTAAAGTTGTCTTAGTGAACTTGTTATGTTGGAAAAATAAAACTCAAGTAAGATTGGCATTTTCCATGTTTTTTGTTGTCCCTGTCCTTTCAACAAATCATTCAACAATAACTTAATCATGATATGCTAATCTAATCTTGCTATAATGCTAAACTTTTGCTTTTTCGTTTTTAGATCGAAATGGAAGTTACTGCCCTCTATCAGGGTAAGTATTGTTCCATTACTTATCCTTAGTCCTCCCTCTCTTTCTGTTCCCATCTCAGCTGTGTGAAATTGATTTTTTTTTCATGAACTCTGATTAAATCTTGTTTTAAGTTATTTCAATTTTCTGGATTCTAGTTTGTGTTTTTGTGAGTCTAGCAATGTAATGTTGTGAGTGGATTATAATCTAGTTTGCTTATATTGATATGATTAGGACATTTCAGAAGTTTAACTGATTTGAAGATGCTATTAATTCTGACACCTTTGGACTGATAATGGGTTTTGCTATTGGTATTTATGCATGATAAATAGCATCTGTCGGCAACATTAGTAGTTAGATTGGAATGTGTATACATTTCTGATTTCTCTCAGTAAGAAAGGAGTGATCTTGTAAAAATGTACATACGAGCTAATGGGTATTCTGGATTAGCCATAAATATATTCTACTATTCATTGGTGCCTGGACTAGACACATTTGTTTCTCATGTATGTGCAGATCGAACCAACAATTGGTGCAGCTTTACTAGCTTGGAGCCATTTCCGCAAAGCGTCCAAACTGGAAAATGGAAGTTAATTCTCAGCATGGAAGAATGCTCCACTGTCCAATACAAAATTTATTAAACAAAGTAGAAAAATACAAAGTAGAGATGAGCCTACAGACGCATTCATCAACATCAAGACTTGGTGCTGTCTAAAGCAGAAATCATGGATTGATGTACATAACTATTTTTTGTATCTTGTTAGTGAGGGAATATACATTTCTAATGTAAGTTGGTAAAAGGTGATTGAAGAACTGTTCGGTGTTACTAGACCCTTTGCTTCTAACTCTTGGTGACCTATCGGAGTGCTATTTGCATTAGAAGCACCAGAAAAACAATTTTTTTGTAATTTTTCTGAGTTTTGTAATTTTTTTATTTTTCCTTAAATTTTTCTGAATTTTTGTATTTTTTGAATATTGCTATTATTTACGAATTTTTCTTGAATTTTAGTACTTTCCTAAATTTTTTGTAATTTTTTTTTTTTCAAATTTTTCTATTTTTATGATTTTTTTGAATTTTTATCCTTACCCCCTCCCGTTGGGATTATTTCACTAGTGGAATTACTTTTAGGGAGATTTCATGTGACTACTAAAATCTTGCTAGCGATGTAATTTTCATCAGGAATTTTTTTTTATACTCAAATAAGCCCTTGTTGATATATGGTTGGGACTTTAGTTACTCATAAAATCTTCATACAGTTTATATAAAGGAGTTGATGAGACATATGATGATTTATGTATAATGGTAGCAATCGGCTATGGGTACAACTACACACATGCATTCACATGTGACTTGTGACAATGTACTGTTGGTGCATAAAATCATCTATTTTTGTCACATAGACTAGGTATTGCCGCATAAATATTAATTGGATAGACAAGTGTTTAAGTTTGTAGTAATTTTATGTCAGTTTTAAATGTGCGGTAATGCATGTGAATAACTGTAAAATTAATCTATGTCAATTTTCGAATGGACAATTATGTGTGGCATTTTGTTTGAAACGGTCACCATGGTAGCAGATTTAATCCAGTTTGAGTCGTTTATATAATGGACCGAAAGGCGTCCCAAACCATATATATCAAAAGATTCATAAGCTACTGAAATTTCTATTGTATGTTGCTTTCTTGTCGCATGATCCTGTTCACGATGTGCACCATAATCGAGTGAGTAGTGTCTTTGAAACCATCACCAGATTATTTCTCGCATAGAAGGCAAGCAAATAAGTTTTTAGAAGTGTTTCCAAAAAACAATTACTCCATGTAAATCTCCGATTGTCTTTTGCTGTCTGATTAATGATGTATTTTTTGTACACCGAGAAAGAGTTGTAAACCATGACTATATTTTATGTTGTATTGTTGATATTTTATTATGCTGTTATAAAATTTGAAATTAAATTTGTTTAGAAAATACCAAATTTTCTAACAAATACTACCCCTCCAGTCCAATCTAAATATCTATACATATATTAATAGTTGAAGTAGAAAAATTTTATAATATTATCAATATATAGTTTGGTAAAAATAATAATTAAAATTGTATCTGACTATTCATAATAAAAAAACTCTATATCTTTTTTGATCGGAGAAGTACATACATAAATATTCCGTACATTATGTCCTGGGGATGTGTATAAGGCCTTCTCCAACACCGAAGCGTCATCCATCTGCAGGTGGGCCCGGCGAATAAAAAACACTTTTTTGACGAACTGAAGAGAGGAACGCCCGGGGAAGCGTCACGTGCGAGGAACTGCAAGTGGCCCCGGTGACGCCTCACATCGCGAAGCGCATGCGTTGGAGGAAATTCTGCAGCCTTTGCGGGCCCACGCGCAAGCAAATGACATGCACCAGGTGGCAATCGCGTGCAGTCGTTGACAGGTGGGTCCTTCTGATGCTTGGACCCACATGTCAATGAAATAAGTGCATGTAGCCGGTTGAATTTAGCTGTTGGGTATTTTTTTGCATGGACCCACATGTCAGAGACACAAAATTTTACCGTTTGAAATATATAGTTGTTGGATATATTTTAATGATTTTTGTGAGTAAAAATTCATAAAAAATACCAAAAAATCTGAAAAAATTATGAAAAAATACTAAAAATTCTGTGCTCTCCCCTATAAATATGAGCACATTTCACCTCATTTTTACACAAACAACACCACATACCATACACTTTTCATACTCTCAGTCCCGCAATATTTTCTGAAATTTTTTTCGATGGCCAACAATCCCCCTGGCGGTTATGTCAATTGGTTTGACGAGCCAGATATGGATAAGGACAACGCCCAAAGGCCAAATAGGCAAAATCCGTCCAATTTTCAACCCCCACTCCCCCTATACCTGATGTGTTATCCACCGTTTGCTCTACCCCTCTGTACGGCCAACCACATCCGTATGCACACCCTGGACAGTACGCACCGGGGCATCCATACGCACAACCCCCTATGGCCCTTACGGCCAGAATCCTCATTTTGTCGGAATTCTGACCATCCCTACGGAAATGTCGCCGCCGCAAGCACCGAGAAGAAATGAGTGCTCGACCCGATCACTCAGTTGTACGATAGTCAAGAGACATCAACTGTAATACCACCTACTATCTACAGTAGTACTCCGCCAACTTTCCAACAGATGCTAGATCAAAATAATGCGATCCGTGCTCGCCCAACACATTGTATATGTGGTCCCACGCGAAGCGCCTCGTGAAGCGTCGATGGGTTGAAGTAGGAGGGTGCTTGAGAAGGTGCCTCGCGAAGTACCGATGGGTTGGAGTAGGGGATGTTTTGGATGGTGTTCGCATACGTGGCACAGAATATGTTAGAGAATATTCTGTTGAACCGTCTCGTTAAGCGCCGATGAGTTGGAAAAAACCTAAGTACACGTCGATTATGATTGTGACATGTCAACCTAAATAAACACACTTGTACATTGCAGTTTGCAGGTAACACAAAAAAAATTAATATAAATTTAATTATAAAAGAATAAAGCACAAGGCAAACAATCTGTAAGAGAGCGCGAATCGCAAAGCAGGGAGCATAATAACCAAGAGAGAAAAAGCATCACCTGTTCACCTTCTCTTCAATAGCTCCCTTTTGTTTATTATTCTCTCCTCCCCCAGTCTACTGCCTCCTTCCATTTCCCACCTTTTCCGCCTCTCCCCCCGACACCTTCTTTAACTCGCCTCCAACTCCAAAAAATTCATTTAAAAAAATAAATCCAAAATTCCACCCAGATCTCCCCGAAATCCACTCGCAAATTTGCGCCAGTTTGATCGGTTTGGTCCATCTCCGGCGGTTTGTGGCCCGGAATATTTTCTCGGAGCCCCGGGATTCGTTTGTTAGGCGGTTGCTTTCGTTTGGTTTGGGTGGCCGTGGATCAAATCTAGAGGTTTCCGGGCAATGTGGTTGGGTTCGGGGGTGATTTGAGGCGCGATCTTGGGACCTGCGTCGGAAAGGTGGGAGCTTTATTGGCTGGGATTTGGTGAATCCAGCGTCGGTTTGGGAGGATGGAGCACGTGATTGGAGGCAAGTTTAAGCTTGGGAGGAAGATTGGGAGTGGATCCTTCGGGGAACTCTATCTTGGTACGTTATTGGTTTTGTGTGTGTGTTTCTATTGTGCTGCATCTAAACAAATGCTCTTTTTTCTTATTGTTTATAACGGACTTGTCTGATTTGGTTGCAGGCGTGAACATACAGAGTGGCGAGGAGGTGGCCATCAAACTGGTATGCGACTAGCAATTCACTTACTTTGCATACTTTTTAGTGTTGATATATAGGTGATACGATGTGAATTAGTTCCTTTTGCATTTGTATGAGTGAATCTATAGTTTGTTTGCCAAGAGGATAGCCACCATGCCATCTGGAGAAATGTTAATGGTATATCTTGTGTGATTACGTGAGAATTGAGATTCATCTGTATAGCACTAGCTTGCCTCTATTATTGTCTTCTTTTTTTTTTTATCAACAATGGTCTAGTCCAATATTTGAGTTATTTTCTGTTACATGATGGTGGAAAATTTAGGCATCCAGACATTTTCTTGTTGGTCAAAATGGCTGGCTGGCTGCTAATGATGTGTGAAATTTAAGGACATAAGGAAAAGAGTGAAGTAAGAGCGACAGGCCTCTGCTTCCAAGTTTGATTGTGTTTTCCTTTCAAGTAGGTATGAACATTTAGTTATTCACACTTACAGCTGGTTGTGAGAGGATCCATATAATAAGCAGGCCTTAATATTGGCATGTTACCATGTGGCCTTGCAACATTCAGACAAATAAGGACGTTGCCTATATACATTCTACCCCCAACAATTCATGTGCAGAATTTGTAGTTCAACTCCAAGAATGTATCAGTAATGGCATATCTTGGGCCCCTGGGAATGCCCCAAGTCCTTGGAATAATGGTTTTGTAGCTTGGTTTTCATCCAATGCTGTCAATTTGAATTGTTAAAGAACCATATACCCTCCTGAGGTTCAAGAAGAGCAGAGACTTTGTTTTTTGTTGCCCTTTTCTTTAATAAAATGAAGAAAAGATTCAATATTTGAATACCCATGACCACAAAGAATTAATATGTCTTACACTTTAGTGAGTGGCATGGTCTATGAAATGAAAGTTTGCCTTTTTAGCACCTGCTTTAAATTTAGATATATTGTGGCTTATTTGAGTCAATAAATGAGTAGTATTCCTTTTGAAATGATGTTTGCAATGCTGTGAAGTACATCTCAGAAATTAATCTCTGGTGGTTTCATATAGGGGTGATTCATGATTCGAAAATGTGGACTTTTAGTATTTTTTTTTTCTTTTGGAGCTGCTCATTTTCTATCTTTATACCACATTGAATTACTTGTTAAATGAAGATAATATGGCGCTCCAAGAAAGTATGGGTAATAAATGGAATAGCATATACATTTTTTCAGTTAGGGGTGTTTGGCTAATAAGCCGGCTTATTGGGCTTATTAGCATATAAACCCAAAAGGCTGGTTTATTTGATAAGCTCAGAAGTTGTTTGACAAGATTTTGAGTTTATAAGTTTGAGGGAACGAAGGAGTGAGGAGAAGGGTGTGGGGGAAAAGGGATAAACCCCAAATAAGCCTAAGAAGCCAGGGGAGCTGGCTGCGCCTTATCCCCCAAATAATCCCCACTCGGCTTATAAGCTCTCAAATAAGCTGCGTGTTTGGCCGGATTGAGCTTTTTTTGAGCAATTAAAGACTCAAATAAGTTTGACCAAACACCCTCTTAATATATATTTTTGTATATTTGCTTAGTCATTTTGAGAATAACTTAATATGTTTGCGATGGGGCAGGTTGCCTGCCTTGTTTGCATTAGATAGCTATCTGACCTTTTTGTGTATCACTTCTTATTAGGAATCTGTTAAATCAAGGCATCCCCAGCTTCATTATGAATCGAAACTATACATGCTTTTGCAAGGGGGAAGTATGTATCAGTATGACGACTTGGTTTGTGTGTTTATTCAGAATTTTACTAATAGTATTTTTTTTCTTTTCCATAATTTAGCTGGGATTCCTCATTTGAAGTGGTTTGGGGTGGAGGGGGAGTACAATGTGATGGTGATTGATCTTCTTGGTCCAAGTATGGAGGACCTATTTAACTACTGCAACAGAAAGTTCTCTCTTAAAACAGTACTTATGCTTGCTGATCAGATGGTGAGTCTGTATTAATGTATCATTATTGTGTTGGTTTTTTTCACTCTGTGATAGGATACCAATGTAAAGAAGAAAAGGGAAAATGGATTCTTGAGTCGTATTTGATTGCTTTTGCCCAGGTAGTAATATGTCTTCCTGGCATTCTACACAGATTACCAGGGTAGAGTACATGCACTCAAGGGGGTTTCTTCATCGGGATATCAAGCCAGACAACTTCCTTATGGGTTTAGGCCGTAAAGCAAATCAGGTTTGTGTTATTATTCTTATTTGTGTGTGTGTGTGTGTGTCTGTGCACGCGCACGCCTCTATGCATGTTTAGGTGTACATGATGATGGCATAAGCACATGCTTGAGATCTTGTGTGCTCATGTGCACACACACATTGTGTGACTCTAATTTGAATGACAATTAATTTACTAATTGCTAGGTGCTTTTGGTCATCGTAGACCTTTTGTGGATACATGAGAAATCTTAACCATCTCATTTCTCTTCTGCTTGAAAGATTGCAATGAGTTGAAATGATCTTTTGCACAAAAAAAAGTATTTTTAACTGGGCTTACTCAGGGTCAAAACATTCACTCATAAATACCATACGGAATGCCGAAATATTATCATAGCTATTCACTGTTTGCAGTATGCTTGCCAACTTCCTTCAGCATATCACTAAATAGATGTTTCTTGTATTCTTTTTTTCAGAACAAGAGCTTTGCTACTGAGTTGTTCTATCAGATATTCATCTATTCTAATGGTTGGCACTGCTGTTCATTGTTTATGGACAGCAGATTTTTGGCTTCATTGAAGGACAGCACACCTTTGTCCCATACTTATGTTTTTGAGAACATTTACAATTAAAAAACAGGAAAATGGAGTACTTGGGAAAAAAAATATATGTTCTAAAATATCCAAGCCTAAGAGCTGTTAAAGAAGTGGTTGCTATGCCCTTTGTGTCTTTTAGCAGGTGAATAAATGATATTTGAGTCTGATGTTCATTCATGAAGGCATGTTTCATGTTTGAATAATAGAAACATCCTTATGTCCTTGGTGACAATTATGAATTATTGTATAGTCTAGCAGTTATATCAACTACCTTATAAAGCTGCTAGTTCTTTATGATTGCAACTAACTTGCACCAATAGATGAGCATGCTCATTTGTATAGGCAGTTAAGTGCTTGGTAAACTTCTTTTCAGTATGCGTGCAAAGCTAGCAGCTAAAGATACCAAACACACTCTCCATAACAGGTTTATGCCATTGATTATGGCCTTGCGAAGAAGTATCGAGATCTCCAAACTCATAAGCACATACCATACAGGTAAGCAGAAACTATTCTTTCAAATATTGTCAAGGAGTTCCCATCCCCATTGGGGAGATTGTTCAAGTATGGCTTTCTATCTCTAATGATTCATCTACTTACACTTTAGTTTGAATTTAGTGCTTATATACCCAGCAGTTCATTTTAAAATGTTTTCTGATATCTGGCCATGTTTTGGAACTGTTCACACAGGGCAAGCTTGTGGTTGTGCATTGTGGTGCAAGAAATTGATGTTATTTTGTATTTTCCTAGTTTATGGCCACTGAATTTGCAGGACCACAATTTTTTTTCCAATTAACAAAATAATTTGTGACTGCCTCTGAGAAACATAGTAGCTAAAAGTTTGTAGTTTGTACCATCAAATAATTAAGTTCTGAAAAGCATATATGAACCACCATGTTATGCAGTTTTGCAGCATGAAATCAAAAAGAGATTTTGAGAGTAATTTTTTAATTGGGACAGAAGGGAAGTCAATTATTCCATACAATTTTCATAAGCAAAATCAAAATCAAAACTATGACGTAAATGCTTAATGAAAATAACAGCAACAATTATGTGAGGATTAAATGATGATGGATATAAACACTAATGTATAGTAAGGAAGGATCAGCCACAAGTCCTTTCATTTTGATAAGAAGTTCCTAGCATTTGTAGTGAGAATCTATGGTTTAGTTCCAGCTATACTCACTTTGTGTGGCTGCCCATTTGAAAAACTAAATATTTTTTTATTTGGTTTTGCCACAGGGAGAACAAAAACCTCACAGGAACAGCACGATATGCTAGTGTAAACACCCATCTTGGAGTAGGTGAGTTTATGTCCTGTAATAGAAACTTGTTCTGCTAGATCTTCATTACTAGAACCTGTAAGTAACAAAGTAAGAAGCCATAAGAGGAACAAAGCTAGTGAGTGGTGCTAAACCGTCGAACAATATTGTATTGGTATTTTGAAACCTCAAATTGCACCTTTACCATAAAATCAATCAATAACACTCTATTTATCTACAATTTTTTACCCTAATAAGTCCAAAAAGCATTTGATGTTTAAAAATTTTTGTTAAACATATGAGGAATCCTCCTAATGTTGGTAATTATGTTGTGATACCTTTTTCTGGTTTTCTCTGCAGAACAAAGCAGGAGAGATGACTTGGAATCTCTTGGTTATGTGCTGATGTATTTCTTAAGAGGAAGGTGAAATATATAATTGCTCTGCTGACTTTTTCTGACTTTTTCTAGTTCTGTTTTTCTAATTTATCATTACCTTTTTTTTTTGGGTCATCTTGGCGGTCCTCAGCCTTCCTTGGCAAGGTTTGAAAGCTGGCACCAAGAAGCAAAAGTATGACAAAATTAGTGAGAAGAAAATGTTGACTCCAGTTGAGGTACTTAATTTCTAAGAACAAGGAACAATGCCAATGAAAGAACTTTTAAATTTTGATGTGTCATTGATTCTATATTGTAATATGTGTTACTTATCACCATATTTTTTGCACAATTTGGAACAGGTCCTGTGTAAATCTTATCCATCAGAGTTTATTTCATACTTCCATTACTGTCGATCATTGCGATTCGAAGATAAGCCAGATTATTCCTATCTGAAGAGACTCTTCCGTGACTTATTTATCCGCGAGGGTATGTTTAAGCATTATAATTCAAGGTTACTTATGTAACTAGATCTGACATGACTCCTTTTGGATACTTATAGGGTACCAACTTGATTATGTATTTGATTGGACCATATTGAAGTATCCTCATATTAGAGACAGTAACAAACTGCGAGTATGTCTACTCTTTCTTTTTTCTCACCTTAATTAAGTAGTGTAATTTGCACTGTGTTGAATGTATTAGCATTTGTTCCTCACCACCAGCCTAGTGGAAAGACAAGTGGGTTGGTGGGTCCTTCTGCAGAACGGACTGAAAGAACTGCAGGTGTGTAAGTTGCATATACATTTCACGGTTACATATTCAGGGAAATAAGCAAGGTGGAAATTAAGACCTTCAAGTGTCTACTGTCTTACCAGTGGGACTAGACATCACTGACAGATTCTCTGGTGCAGTTGAGGCGTTTGCTAGAAGAACTGGCTCTGGTTCTGGTCATAATGGGGAACACACCAAGCACAGAACACTATTGGATTCACTAATGTCATCTAAGGCGGTAAGAAATGTTCAGTTTAGTTTTCAGTAATCTTTTTGTATATCTGAAATTTGGTGAGTATATATGTCTGTTATGTTCAACACCTGATAATTGGTATTGGGAAATGCCCATCCTGTGGCAATTGAGTACTGATTTGAACTTATTTGTGCATTCATATATTTTTTTTCTTTGGTAGCAGAAGCTAGCGAATAAGATGCCTTGTCAACTGAATTGTACTATTGTAATTTAGCTGACTGGTTTTGGTCACCATAATTTGTTTGTTGTAGCTACCTATCCTTGTTGGTTGCCATGCCCATGATAACATCTCCAATCTTTCATAATCCTGAATTTAATAGATTAGTGTTGTTAAGTGATATGGTGCCTCCATCTTCTGAAATTCAGAATTTTGTTATTTGAACGTTCAAATTTTTTTTATAGCTGGTTTTCATTTCCATTTTCTCTGCCATGTAAGGCTTGATATGAAGGCCACTGAATGATCATTCGAGATCATGCAAAGGAATTCATTTTTCTCCCATGTTTATATAGATTCAGATGCAATGAAATATTGCCATTGGAAGCTTACTTGCCCATAGCTCCATCACTGAGTCCTGGATATTGCAGACTTGAGATCCCATTAGTGATGCATAAGGATGTAATACTAAAGTAGGGTTTCCAAAAAAATTTGTGCCAAATAGCTTTGAATTTACCTTTTTATATGAGCATGTTGATGGTAAAGACCCCATCCATTGATAAATTGCCCTCTTGTGCATATGCAAAGGCATGTGTTGTCTATGCCCTCTCTGTACATAGGCATCCATGATGCTAGCAGCACATGTAGTGATGGGTCAATGGGCTGGTGATGGATGAGGCTCACCTTGTGAATTATTGTCTGGATGTGAAGAGGGGTTAGGGGGCTTGAGTAAGAAACTGCAGTTGAGCAATGCAGGATGATGGGGGAGACCCTTTTTTTAAAAAAAACATGAGGCTCATGATGGAAGAAACATTAATTTTTAGGTGCTAACTTGATTTACAAGTGTCTTGAAGTGCCATGTTTGCTTATTTTTTGTTCATGTGCTGTTTTATACAAAAAACTCTGTTCCTACTGCGATGAAAAAAATCTACTCACTTTGTTTTATGATGCATGCTAGGCTGTTGATTCAGACAAGGCAAGGCCTACATCATCATCTCGGAATGGGAGCACGTCAAGAAAGGCTGTCCTGTCATCAAGCAGGCCAAATTCGTCTGGAGATCCAAGTGACCCAAATCGCACAAGCCGCTTAATTTCAAGTAGTAGCAGCCGTCCATCTACTGCCCAAAGACTACATCTCTCAAGTGGAACTGAGACCAGGTCCTCATCGTTGTCTAAAACTGGGAGGAACGTCCATGATGATCCCACTATACGGAACTTTGAACTACTCTCTATTAGCGCTGACAGGAGGAAATAAAGAAGATTAATTGCTATTATGGTCAAGGGAACTGAGGATCCTGCATTCTGCAGATGATGTTTATGATAAGCAAGTGAAAAGATTCTCTGCTAGACATGGTTCTGATATCTGCATATAGCAAAAGTTTTTTGTTCTCTGAATCATCTTGTCAAGACCGTCTGCACTAAACAGTGGTGCTCGAGGACACTTTATGTACTTCGGTTATTGTTCTTTCAAATGTGTAGACGGAGCATTTTACACCACATTCTGTGGCTCATTAGCCATTCAGCTACACATGGTTGCCTCAAACATCTGTATTGTTGAAAATTATCAGAATAAAACAGCTCATGTCACTAGCAAAGGAGTGTTTGTCTTTCCATTGTTGCTTTGTTATCTTGTTCTGGGTTGATGATATGTCATGTTCAAGCTATTACTGTTTGGTCTTCCGGAACGAGGACTATATGCCTATTTCTTTCTTTCTTTTTTCAACTTTAGGTGCAATTTCTACACTATTACATCAAAATCCTCCTAGCGTTAGATGAAACCCTTCTAGGGTTCACTTTTCCTTGCTAGCTACCCGGTTGGTAGGGCAGCCATGGCATTGCCAACTGCAAGTGCTGCTGAGGATGAGGCGATGGTGATGGTGGAGGTGAGCAGTGTCCGGATGTAAGACAGGAGGGGGTGGCGAAGGAGAGGGGAGAGATAAGAAATGTGCGAAGGAGTTTGATTGATCCAACTAATCCAAGGGTGAAAAAGATAATAGTTTTTTTTTTCTAAAACAAGTAGGAAAATTGGTTATTAGACATTTTAAAGTTTCTCTATTTAGAAAATAGCATCCAAAAATATTTTAATTGTGGAGTGTTTTTGAGATACTATTTTTCAAATACACCAGACTCAAAATGTTGTTACTTACATTGGGGTACCCTACCAAGATAGGAAAGCACGTAGGTTACACCAAAGAGTATCTGATATTTGTCATACTTGCACACATTTTCTATATATGTATCTCCACATTTATACATATGTTAGTCATAAAACTTAGCATTGACGATAAATACATATGCATATATCGTTAAATCGGTCGGATTACTTGTTTTCACTTTCAAATTATAGGTCGATGCAAATCGAGTGATTTTTGACTGATTAGATATGCTTCGTCAAGTGGATCTGACTTACAGGTAATTCCAGACAGAAATGCCTGTCGCTACGGATGCGTAGGAACTGACCGCGTCGAAATCGGAGCATCCAGGGATCCAAAACCTTCAAAACTCTAGCAGCCTTATACCTAATTGAAAATTCTCTAAACTCTGAGCCCTAAATTGCTTAAATCCCAAGACTCAAAAACCTAAACTCTAAGCCGCAAGGGCCTGATTTTAATTCCAACAAAAAAATAGAGCTTTCTGAAAATTTGCCAAATTCAGGATTAAACCCAACCGGCCGTCACCATTAGGCTATCTACAACAGGCTTGACGCTTACTTGGCTCTTAAACGGAATATTCTCTACTACATGTGTGAGCACCATCTTAAAACACCAAGCAAGCACCAAGTCTCCAACAACTTGGCTCTTGCTTGACTCTAAGCGTGGGCCCCACACTCCTAACCACCAAGCAAACACCAAGCAAGAGCCTAGCATTCGAATGGCTTGGCTCTTGCTTGACTTTATACGATTTGACAATTATATATTCAACAAATTTGTATTAATTCATGAATTTCAATATTAGCAATATATTAATATATTACTTACGAAATTAAATTTGACATTTGCGACAAAAAATAAATTCGACATTTTGGATTTAAAAATTGCACTTGACAAAAAATTAATAGATACTAAAATTCAAATAGTGGTACATAGCATCATTGCGAAATACACTAAAATTAAATTTAGAAATAAATTCCTACTATGAAATTTGATAAAATACTACTCGTCGGCGTTTCCTCCGAAACATTGCCAAATGTGCTCGATTAAGTTTCTTTTTAGTTGTGTGTGTAGGTTGAGCACGGATGGCAGCATTTCTTCGAAGCACATCTTCGAATAAAGGCGTACCCCAGTGTGGATCACAGGCGGTATTACCGTAGATGTGCCCAGATGATCATTGTAGTCATAGTTCTCGGCATTGTCACTGCGCTCGTTCTCTATGATCATGTTGTGTAAGACGACACAAGCCCGGATGATCTTCACGAGGGTTGACTGTTGCCAAAATCATGCCGCACCGTGCACGATGGCAAACCGAGACTGTAGAACTTCGAAAGCCCGCTCAACATCTTTTCTCGCTCCTTCTTAGTGTTGCGCAAACAACCGATCTTTTACCGTCTGTGGGAGCGGTATTGTCTTCACAAAAACAGCCCACTCCGGGTATACACCATCGGCGAGATAATACCCCATGTTATACTGTCGGCCGTTGACAGAGTAATGAACATGAGGAGCCCGCCCTTTCAACACATCGGTGAATAATGGCGATTGGTTTAGCACATTAATGTCATTGTTGGAGCCTACAACACCAAAAAAAGTATACCATATCTAGAGATCATTCGAAGCTACCACTTCAAGTATAATCGTCGGGACTCCATAGTCTCCACGAGTGAATTGACCCTTCCATGTTACGGGGCAATTTCTCCATTCCCAATGCATGTAATCAATACTTCCCAGCATATCCGGAAAGCCACGAGACTCTCCTTGTTGCAATAAGCGTTGGATATCCTCGACGGTGGGGCTGTGAAGATATTGGTCACCAAATATGTCGATAACACCTTGCACGAAGTTCTCCAAGCACTGAATCGTCGTGGATTCCCCAATCCGCACATACTCATCGACGGCATCGGCGGGACCACCGTACGTGAGCATACGCATTGCTGCAGTACACTTATGTAAATGGGAGAGTCCAGGCGATTAGTGGCATCCCTTTTTTTGGTAAAGTAGGGGGACCACCCACCTAGAGCTTTGACGATGCGAAGAAAGAGGGGTCTCCCCATCCGAAAACAGTGGCGGAAGATACTGTTAGGGTAGACGGAATGTTCGGAGAAGTAGTCCGCGACGAGCCGTTGATGCCCCTCTTCGCGGTCTCTCTCAACATATCTCCTATTGCTGCTTCGGCGGCGTCCGCGGGATGACAAAGCATTAACTCGAGCGTAAAGACCATCGATAATACGATCTTCCTCCTCCTCCTCCTCTATGAATTCCACCAAGAAATCCTCAATTTGGTTCATGGCATCCTCCTCGAAGCTATGTGTGCTCGAACTAGAACTAGATGACATTTTGTGAGTGACTACTGAAACTGAGTTTCTCAAGAGCTGCACCATTTGAGAAGATAGCTGGATTATGATAAGAAACTTTGTGGAGGGGGTGAATATATAGACAAAGAATACAACGGCTAGTTTGCAACGTCTATATTCAACAGCAATTTTCCAATGGTTACTTTGCAACGACTATATCCTAACGGCTAGTTTTCATGGTTGGATACCAAAGTAAATTTAAATAGAGAATTATATATAGATTAATAACGGAGGATACATGGTTGGCTACGAGAGATAATTCAAAAATAAAATAACTAATCGTCGGGGGCATTAAGTTTCTTTCTCAGAATCTTCATCCTGGCATCGTACTCCGCCTTTTGTGCATCGTCGAAGATGGATTTGTCGGGACCCATCATTTTCCAGTACGCCTTATACAAGGCAGACTTTTTCTTCGACTTCGCCACGTCGCGCAAGTTATCTGATATACAGACTACGTCCTTCCTCCTGTCGGCCCGATCAGGTTGATTTTGGATGAAGGCATCGAGATCTGCTCTCATTGTCGCCGTAGAATCCTATGAGCCATCGACCTTTCCCTTACCCTTGCGCCTCGCCTTAGCAGCGTCTCGTCCTTCCGGCCGTGTCTCCGCTGGTGCCTGACTCGGACAATCTACTTCTTTTGTTAGGAGCATCAACATAAGCTACAGACCACTTAGGTTGACCGCGAACCGCCGTCCACCAATAATCCAAGATGAATGGATGACCCATCTCTGTCTTGTATATCTCGCGGGCCTGCGCCATGAGTTGGTTGTCCAAACGACCGCTGGCATAGACTTCTTTCAATCGGAGCCAAACACCGTTGAATTGGACCACACTTTTGTTACTTCGTTGCCAGTGGTCCTTACAGTGTTTGGTCTCCCTTCTCCTGCTTGTCGGCACCGTTTCGTTGTGTGCCGCAGCAACGTTGGCCCAATACATATCGCACTTCCTATTGTTTCCATCAATAGGATCAAGCAAATTGTTGAGCCACGAACTAATTTGTATTTGTCGAAAAAAATTGAATACTAAAGTCGTGCGTAAATACATTGCCCTACTCCTGTATGGAAATCAAATTATTACCAGTTTTATGTCGTCATCAGTGGTCCACGGTAAGCACTTCGTCTTTCCGCCAGCGTCCACAGCATCAGCGGTGTTGTTTTTAGCGATGGCGACTCGGGCCGCCATATCGGCTGGAGCAGAATCTGGAGTGCCGTTGTCGGAGATAGATGTAGAGTGTGGTTGAGGTGGAGAAAACTGCGGACAGGTCGGTAGCATAACGACAAAATGAAAATTCTGGCTATACTGTGGAGGCGGCAGATTTGCATGGTTGTGTGGTGCATAAGGACGGTAATTCGGTGAATACAGATGGTAATTTGGTAGATATGGATGGTAGTTTGGGGGATATTGTGACTGCAAAAAACTGGGTTGCTGTTGGATGTTTGGGTTTTCAGTGTTTTCGCCGGGAGAATAGGATGAACCAAGCCAATTAACGAAACCGCCTGGTGGATTAGAATCCATATCAGATTTTTCAAAAATTAGCTAACAATTTGGAAAGGCTTTTGTTGTAGATGGCTTGAGAATTTTGTGTGAAAATGGCTCAAGAACATGCCCATTATATAGGAGAGGGCTGTCAAATTTTTCTGTGTTTTTTGAGAATTTTTTTGGAATTTTTTAGAATTTTTTATGATTTTTTAAGCCCAAATAATATTAAAAAATTCACTAACGGCTATTTTCTAACAGCTATATCCCAACTGCTATTTTTTGTGACACTGACAGGTGGGCCACGGTAAAAAAAAACTCCTCAACAGTCATTTTCTAGGGTTACCGTGGCTTACATGTGGGCCCAATGAAGGGTGGACCCCACCTGTCATTCTCTGTGGCATTAAACCCGGCGTACACAATAAAAATTGTGATTTAAACCAATTCCAACGGCTAGTTTCACCCTCATTTCGTTGATATGTGGGCCCTACAACGCTTGGACCCACCAGTCATTGACTGGAGTGCGCCGCGTGCGTGTCGCCGTACTCACCGAGGTAGTGCACTTACGCATTTTACGAAACAGGTGGCCCCACTCCGTTCGAAGTTAGTGCGACGCGAAATTAATATACACTAGAACTGACGAGTGGGGAGAAAAATAATTGAGACCCATCTGTCGGCGTCGTGGGTTGAGATTTGCTCGGTTCATGTGCGCACTGACACGGGCATGACACTCGTTGCCATGGGACCCACGTATTTTATTTTGCCGACACTAGAACCTAGCACACCGTGTATGACTTGTGGGCCTTTTCAATTTTTAGACCCACCTGTCAATTGTAGGTTTTTGCCGGTAAGATTTGCCGGTGTCTTTCTCGGTGGGGCCCACAAATGCGTTTGCTCGCGTCTCCTTCTCCTCCAACGCCGGCGCTGCGCTCGCCGTTTCCTCGCCGTTCGCTTGCCTCGTCCCATAGCACACGGGCGTCCCATCGCGCCGAGCAACCGGCAAGCATCCCTCCGCCTCCGTCGATGCGAGTCGCCGCTACCGTCGCCGTTGGAGTTCGCCTAATGCCAGATTTACTCGACTACTTTTCTACTATCAGTACTCATGAATCATTTCTACTATCAGTACTCACGAATCATTGGTTCAGAGTGAATATCAGTTGCCGTGCAACCACCTCTTCCACTTTGTTTTTATTTCTTTCAACATCTTCGACTGCGATTTAGTTTAATTTTACATAGTTTTCTTCTCAATAGTCCTGTGAAAAAAATCATATAGGATACCTATCCTACTATTACTACAATCTTGTTCTCTTATGAGACGGCTCTCACTGATATCAGTATCCACAAGAAAAGTACATGCACCAATATTAACGACTCGACTTGTATACCTCAAGACAATCCACACTGCTGAAATGGGTCAATAAGAAGATCAACAAACTAAGACGCCCTCTGGAAGGACAGGAGGGCCGACGGACACTGTCTACTTGCCTGGAACAAGGTCTGCCGGCCAATTCAGTACGTCTGTTTGGGAATATAGGATCTACAGCTTTTCGGCTATCCTCTACAGATGGGGTGGCTCTGGTATCAATGGACCGACCAAGGCCATCGGCAAATCTTCTTTGATCAAGAAGCTGAGTGGAAATATGTTGGGGAAAGTTGTAAACCCCTTCCAAATTATCTCAATTCTCATATATCTCTCAAAAAAAGTTTAATATTGATATGCTTTTAAGTATTTTTTTAAAAAAAAACCCTCTCTATTATTTTATTATTAAATATAACAATTTTTAATTAAAATATTATAAAAATACAGCATTGATATATAGATCCCACATTTTCATTGATTGTAATGTTTTTATTTATTTATTTTTTATCATCCTTGTGTTTAGAACAAAGGAATGATTCAATCAATTCGAAAGGAAACCGGGAGACAAGACAGATAGAATATGTAATGAGGGTAGAGAATGCAGGATGCATTAAGACTTTACATGTTACCTGTTGATGCAAATGGATAAAATTTTTATCCCTGTAGTACCTTCGTCTTAATGGTGGATGATATTTTAAAAGTGGTATCTCTGATTCTATTTGTATTTTCTAAGCATTATAAAATTTTTCATGAATTTTATAACTAACCTCAGATAAAAAAATTCTAGACCCGCAACTACAAACCAAACACTGGAGAGGAATAGCTGGCGATGGTTAGTACTCAACAATAATGTCAGACAACTTAATTTGCTGGTTCTCCATGTTCTCTTTACTTCTGATCGTAAAATTACAAATTCTGATAAAAATAACTAAAATTACAATCAAATCTTTAGAATACATGTGATGTGAGAGTTACATAGATTAAGAAAGAATACACCTATCCTCACTGTAATCTTTTACTATACAAATCTGAATTAATACACGAGGTCGTATATATGACACAATTTGCATGATTTAAAACAGAGTGCATACCAAATTTTAAGACCAATTTGATTCTTACTGTTGTCTGTGTATGCGTGGGGAAACGGTATTTTCAGTATTAATTTGCTAATTTACCGTTTGCACAAGTCGGCATGGTTAGAGTATTTTGCACTATATACCAACCGTTAGAGTAAACCAAGTTTATGATATCTTGCTCTCATAATTTAATCAAATGTTAACATCTGTCTCAACAATTCTTTCGCATATTCAGTTTCTATCAGAGATTAGTTGGTATTTGGTATAACCATTTCATATAAAGCAAATGTGAACAAAAATCTGATTAAACACAAACGTGCTGTGTTAAATTACTATCTCCGGTCTAAAATATTTATCATTCTAACAAAGAAGTTTTGACTTACAAAATAGTTATCACTTTATATTTGCCAAGTAACCTTTTTCTTTTCAATACCTTTATTAAATGTTGTTAGTTACAAATGAACTTCTCTAACCACTTTAGAGAAAGGGCCACAAGTTGATGATAATCATATCAAGCATTAAGACACACAGACCCTAGTTACTGTTGTCTTGCTCTGTATTACCTACCGAGAGTGACAAGCATTTTGGAACTGGTGCAGTATGATGCAAATTAAAAGCCTAATTTGGTATATAGAGAATATTGCTCTGTATCACTATAAAAGCTGGAAATGTTTGGTTTTACCATTATGATTGTTTAGTTAGACCAAATGATAATTCTACATTTTTAAGAAATGTCACTAGATATCAATGTATTGTGTATTAAAATGGAACAAAAATGCATTTGACTTTTTATAGTCATGCATTTGGCATGAGATTGGATATGATATCATCCATAATGCCAAGAAGATGATACAATACTTAAAAAAAACTCACATCTTTAACAGAAACGAGATGCTGCAATGAAAAAATTGCATAAGCTCCACACATACAAAAAAATCTAACATTTTTGTGCAAAAGATCCCAAACCATCACCCCCACACACAAACACTGGTTGATCTGAACCGTACACTGTTGCATCCTTTAGCCTAGCGCCACCACTCTACTCGTCCCGCCAGGGTTGCTACTTGGCTCATCCAAGCACCGCCATGCAACGTTGCTTGGGGAATTACATCGGGAAGGGTTATGGGAATGTGATGGGCCTGGAAATAAAAAACACAAGGGGTAAGGTTGGAATTATAGAAAAATTAATATTTTTTATGACTTTTTTTCGAAGTAATAATTAAGAGAAAATTGAGTATCATGGTATAGAGGATATTGTATTATATTTAGAGTGATACAGGAGCAATTTTCTCCTTCATAGTGGTATGTCCTAAAATATCTATTTTTAGAGTGAGATATACCAAATTTTTCCTAAATAAATTGAGGGGATAGAAACTAAGATGCCTAATTAACGGGAGATTAAGATGATATGTATCTGAATCAGCCAATACTGATAATTTTTTCGTTATCAGGTCCACTTAATCAGATAACTATGATGATATGCTCTGAATCAGATCACACACTATTATCCTCTGCTTGTATGTAACTTTCAGAAGAGGAAATGCAGCTTATTGCTGGCTGCAACACGCCTCTTGAAGGTTTCATGATCCCTAATGTAAAAAAAGGGGATATTGTAAAGCAGAATCAAGTGTTTGGCAAATAGGATATTGGTAGAATTTTCAGTTGTGCAAGCAAAAGAAAGAGAGAACATTAGCTGACTCAGCTCCTCTTAAGCCCCAAATTTCCTAGCATTGTTCGTCAACTAGAGCACCCTGCGCAAACATGTGTCGACACACAACTTGACCATGAAGAAAAGGAATCTACACAGCACTAGGAATTGTACCATCAAATTCATAGATTTCAATTGATTTGAGATGGATACATAATTTTCTGACAAGACTTGTTGACTTCCGTTAGTCAAACTGATGATTACTCTCATCCACTCCATGCAAAATCTTGGTCGGCAAGTGGTTACGGAAACCCTAAAGTATGTGACCATTGACTAAAGAATGATACGTACAGAATTTGATGATCAAGAAGCTGCCCATACTAGATCTCAACGTCAAATTCTCGATCAAATGGCATGCATATGTGTGCTATCAATTCCTGCTCAACTGATAAGGACCCTCTTCCATTGACTAACTTACTCAGAGTCGAGTAGGCTAGTTTGTAATGTTTGTGTCCAAAAGTAACAAAACCAGATTCAGTAATCTGCAATGGTCTAGCTTACCTCATCATGCATACTTTCAAGGAAGCTAGCCCCTGGGTCCCGTGCTTATCCAATGCACATCTGTAAGTTGCGGGGAACTATATTAGTGAGATCCTTCCCCTCCTTATGCCTCGCTTTCACTCCCATCACATAGCAAAAATTTTCTTCTCGCTTCATGCCTCTATCTTGCTCTCACTCCCAAATAGCAAGTGCCTCAGTTGCACAAGTAAAATTAAGAAGTTTTCAGACCTCTTCTAGATCTTTTTCCTTGCTTTAACTACTTCCATGGCAGTACCTAGCACAATCTGTGCAGCTTTTGAGCCTGTGTGTAGTTTTATCAATGATGCAGGCGTGCCTGCTGCTACTGCCGAGCATGTCTCATCTTTTGTTTGCATCAAGCGCAATCGAAGAGCCCTTATGAAATCCATGGAGAACTTGCAAGCTGTTGAGCAGATGGTTAGGGGGCAGGTTGACCTTGAGACCAACAACCTCAATAAGTGTGATCCTCGAGTACATTTATGGCTGACAAGGGTTGATAAAGTCCTGGTCGATGCCATTGACCAAGAGTGCGATCAATTGATACGATCCTCCTGCCTCTGTAATTCTGCTCTAAGCATTGTAAAACGGTATCATCTTGGCAAGCGTGTAGTCGAGATGCTGGAGGATGTGGATGGGCTAATTAAAGAAGGCAACCAGTTCAAAACATTTGGATACAAGCCTACGCCAGACTCTGTTGAAGTGCGACCGCGGACAGAGGACTTCGGAATGGAGCCTGTGCTGAGGGATCTCCGCAAATTCTTGGACAGCATTGCTGTGACTGTGAGCATCATTGGAGTTTGGGGCCCCGGAGGTGTTGGTAAGACAACTCTCCTCAGCACCTTCAACAACGAGCTCAAGGACAGGGCCAAGTTTTACCAGGTGTGTAACTCTAGCAACTGCCAAACTAGACTTAGTCCACAATAGCCCTATTGTTCATGTATGAACTTTCTAAGGAACACTACTATTCGCTTCAAAGAAATACTTGAAAATAATGCAATGACAAAACTTCAACCATGTATGTTTCCAAGTAATTTTTACCCCACGTCTCACATCTTTGTTTGCACTTTCATCTGAATTCCCACACTTGTAGTTTCTCGGATAGAATCCCACACTTCTAATAGTTTTAATGAGGACCCAACATTAAAGTAACCATTAGTTTACACAAAGAATTATAACATATTAAAAAATCAAGAAAATTGCTAAGAAAATCTAAATAAATCAATAAATAAATACTAGTTTGAAAAATTACCAAAAATAAAAAAATGTTAGATAAATTATAAAAATTCTAAAATTTTAAAAATTATTCAAGTCGCATAAAAATCCAAAATGTAATAAGAAATCCATAAAATTTATCAAAAAAATACAAAAAAGAAAAAATCTAAAATATATGATAAAGACCACCACTCCTATTGTCATTGGAATTTTTTTATTAAATAATTAATTTCAAAGATAAATTTGAAAAATAAACTCTGACAATTTATTTCCATGAGATGGACCCAAAATGTTTTAAAAGGCTAACTTTACAAAACAGGTGTTAGGGATCTTAAGATAACCTGCGCTAGCACCTCAACTCATGCACATCAAAATATTTTTTGTCTATATTATTATATAAGTTAGACAAAAACTAACAACACAAGTCATGACACTACATATGTTAGATCTAACACTATAAATAATGACGTTTGTGTTTATACTTAACGGTTGTAAACAAAGGACAATATGGAGACTAACCCCGCAGGTGGGGGCCGTTGGCAAGATAGTGCATAACGCCATTGATTCTGGCGGTAGGCAAGCTATTGCGATCCCCCTGCAATTTAAGCTTCAGACAAGCATCTAAGCTTCGATTAACAATCAGATACCCTTACTTAACTATTGCTCTATCCACGGATCCAACTTTCCCCTCACCAACTCTTAACACCACGAGGAAACACCATTCAACACAACCCGAATTGTCTCCTCTTGCCTAACGCTAGCTTACGAGCCATGGTACCAACGCCCTCACTGGCAGCGGTAGTCTTCATATTGTGCCTTGTTTAAAATTGACATGTATGAGCTAACACCATCATGTAGAACATTAGATCTAGCACATGTAATGCTATGACATATGGCATTAGTCAGGACAACAAAATTATTTCGAGGTGGTATGAGATAGAGTGTTAACACTATTAATTATGATATTATCTTAAAAACTCTAACACTTTGTTTTATAGTGTTATCCTTTTAAGGCATCTTGGGTTCATTTCATAAAAATAAAGTGGTATATGAGCTACTTTTCAAATTTATCTGATTATTTAACAAAAAAACTTCATTGCCGTTGCTGACTGCTAGTTCTTCCGCCACTGATATCCAAAAAAACCAATGAGGCTACATCAACAACGACCACAAATGGTTTCGGGATTTTTCAAACTATCAAAAATGTTTTTAACTTATTTAGAAGTTGTTTGGATTTTTCATTATTTTAGGAACATTTTTAGATTATTTTGGAGCTGATATCATTTTTTATGAATTATATGAAGCTATTATTACTTTAAAAATTCATAGATTTTAGAATCTCAAAGATTTTTTGGTAACTTCTCAGAATGTTTCAAATATTTTTATTTGAATTTTTTATATTTTCTAAAAAAATTTCGCAACTTTCTTGATTTTTTTTATATTTTATAATATTGCATAGGCATCATACCTACCATACCATGTCCACATAAAATAATAATTAATTAATGATTGGAGCTCAATCAAAATTATAACAGGGAAGATGTGGGAGTCAATTGGAGAAATTTAAAGTTGATCCAAATGAAAAATGCAAACGAAGATGTAAGACTTGCTGTGGAAATCACATTTAAATTAATACAAGTACAGCACTTCCATTGCAATATTTTTTTTCATACATTATTCTGAATACATCAAACTTATTATGTGAAATATTCAAAGTAAGCTATTTGTACATAAGAATTTACATGTATGTTTACTACTATATCACGAAATTTTTTTATTAAATAATCAATTTTAAAGAAAAATTCAAAAAACAGAGCCTAAACTGTTTTGTTCCATGAAATAGAACTATGTTGGGCAAATAATCTTACACCATAGGCCAAGGTGTTAGATTCGACAACACAATATTACAGCTTATGACGTACCACTGAACACTTCGTCACGTAGAAAAGAGAGAATACCCACATCAGCAAAAGGATAACGCCACAAACAATGATGTTGCATAGGTATTATTTAACGCCATTGACTATGGCGTTACATGTTAACACTTAGTTATTTCAATTAGATTTGTAGACACCATAGATAGTGATATTAAATATTCAAACGTAACATCATAATTAGTGGCGTTACCTATTGCGATCTAATAACACAAGTAAAATAGTTCTAATAATTGCCATTACTTACCATAAAAATCTGACTGAAATTATTAAGTATAGGAGATAACACCATAGTCCGTAACACTAGATTTACTCTAATAACACCATAAGTTGTGGTATTACCAGACAATTGATGTGATTCGTCTATCTTTTCTACATGATAGTATAGGATCTGATTACACTACGGGTGTGGTGTTAAACTGTCTACCCAACCTAAGTTTATTCTGTGGAAATAAAATAGTCTCAGGTCTATTTTTGAAAATTTTCTTTAAAATTGATTATTTAATAAAAAATTCACTATATAACCAATATAGTGTTTCTAGTTTGAGTTTTATGTGTGTACAGTCGAGAGAATAGTGGAATTTTATGAGATGGATGCTATGGAGTATCTTTTCTCCAAAACTTTGACAAGCTCTTTTACTCTGATTATGCATCATTATTATGTATTAACAACTGACAAGTATATCTGTTACAATGGCACCAACATCGCATTCCGAGTCTCCCTCGTTGCATGCGTACACATTTGAGAGAACACTGCAATTTTCCATGACCAACGATCTTTTGATTTTTGTCCAATGAGAAAACATTGAATATGTGTATGTCGGCATTTTGGAACCTTTCTGTTTGTAATGGAATTTTTTTATTAGATAATCAATTTTAAAGAAATTTTGAAAAATAATGAAATAGACTCAAGAAGACTTATACGCTAGCTCCACTAATTAAGGTGTTAGGATCTTTAAGATAACATTATAAGTGATGGTGTTAACAGCCCTTTTTATGCTACATAGAAATTTTTTTTTCATACTATAGTTTTTTTTGTAAATAACCCATATATATATATATACACACACACTTAACTAATGAAAACAGTGAACTTTCGGTATGTAACGCCATGAATTGGGCGTTAGATTTGGACGGGTAACGCCATCACCGACTACGTTACATGCCACACATGTTGTCCGTATTCCATACTCGATCCATTTAAGCACCAACAGAATTAGAATAACACTACTCAAAAGCTTTATGTCAAAGATAACGTCAAGTCCACAGCCTCGGGTAAAAGAACACACACATCAATTAAGGGTAAGTCCAATATAACGGGTGCTTTGTAAAGTACTCCAGAGGAATATTTCATATTATATGTGAGAAACAATAGAGATATTATTTTTAAGGAAGAAAGAGCAATAAAATAAATCAAGAGAGAATCAAACAAAAAAAAAAGCAAAACATCCATTGCCTCCCCTAAGTGTTCTCTCTCTTCCCTCTAAAAAAAAAAAATTTTCCTTCGTGTGGCTGAGCGTCGAGCTAAACGCCTACATTAGACCTAGTCTAATGGATTACTCCATAATACTTCGATTTCAGTATGACTGACGTGGTGATGTAACAATTTTGCATGAACTGGGCATGTAACACCTAGGACAATGGCGTTAGCCATGGCAACCTAACGTCATAATTAGTGTTGTTATATATCATATTTCTGTCATTCAAATAATTAAATATGGATGGTAACATCATGATATATGATGTTAGACTTAGTGTAGCTAGAGTAATAATCGGTGGCTTTAATTTTTGTCCGACGTGTGTAACAATATAGTTAAAAAATTTCAGTGTGGTATGAGGTGGGATGTTAATGTCACCACTCATAATCTTGAGGACTCTGATGTCTTGACTAGTGATGTTAGCATTCTAAGACTCCTTCGACCCATTTCATGGAAATAACGTAATAATAAGGTCCATTTTAAAAATTTTCTTTAAAATTATTTAATAAAAAAAATCCGTTTGTAATGTGAATGGGAAAAGGATAAGAGCATGGCATTGGGTAGTTCACACATCTTGCAGTTCTTGTTTGAAAACATTGCATTCATGACGTGAAACATATTGTAAAATAGCTCCTCTAAAAGGTTTTGAGGTGCATGTTTATTCTTTTTTTATTTTTTTGAAAGATGATGTATGTGTAGCATTAATGTCATTGCTCAGTTCTTTGATGAAATAACTACAACTTACTATCACTTACTGCAATTTCAGTTGATCCTAAATTAACTTTGGTAGGTAGTGATCATGATTGAGGTGTCCAACTCTGGAACTCTAAATGTAGCAGCTATCCAGCGGACGATCACAGACCGCCTTGGCTTGCCATGGAATGACACAGAGTCAGAGGAAACTCGTGCGAGGTTCTTGGCGAAAGCACTGGCAAGAAAGAGATTTGTGATTCTTCTGGATGATGTGAGGAACAAAATCCCATTGGAGGCAATCGGGATCCCTACCCCTGATTCTGAGAGCAAGAGCAAATTGATTCTCACGTCACGTGATCGGGACGTGTGCTATCAAATGGGAGCACACCAGTGCTTGATCAAGATGGAGTACCTGGAGGAGGAAGCAGCATGGGATCTTTTCCGGAGCAATTTGAGCCCACATGCTATTGAGGCCATCGAGTCACCTGCCCCTGACAATGTTGTAAGGGAGCATGCTGAGGCAATTGTCCAGAGTTGTGGAGGTCTGCCCCTTGCGCTCAAGGTGATCGGGAGGGCCGTGGCAGGACTGACAGAACCTAGGGAGTGGAGCTTGGCTGTGCAAGCGGTCAAAGATGATATCAAGGACTTGGATGGAGTCCCAGAAATGTTCCATAAACTGAAATACAGTTACGAAAGGTTGACACCAAAGCAGCAGCAGTGTTTCCTGTACTGTATCCTTTTCCCAGAGTATGGCTCAGTTAATAAAGACCAACTTGTGGAATACTGGATGGCAGAGGAGTTGATACCACAGGATCATAAGAAAGGCCACCGTATAATCCAGAGCCTGGTTTCAGCATGCTTGTTGGAGAGTTGCGGATCTGAGTCATCAGAGGTGAAGATGCACCACATAATTCGCCATTTGGGGCTGTCACTTACTGAGCAGGAAAATATTGTTGTGAAGGCCGGGATGGGATTGGAGAAGGCACCAGCCTGCAGAGAGTGGAAAACAGCCAGGAGGATATCTCTTATGTCCAATGACATCAGGGAACTTTCTGTCTCACCTAAATGCAAGGATCTTGTAACTTTGTTGCTTCAGAACAATCAGAATTTGGACAGGCTCAGCCCAATGTTCTTCCAATACATGTACTCTCTGAGGGTTCTTGATCTTTCGCACACCAGTATTACAGCACTTCCGCTCTGTAAAACTTTGTCCAAGCTCCAGTATTTCAATTTATCATACACAAACATTGTGAGGCTTCCTGAGGAGTTCTGGATGCTCAAAGAGCTCAGACATCTAGATTTAAGTGTTACTGATGCACTCAAGGAGACTTTTGACAATTGTTCCAAGCTACACAAGCTGAGGGTGCTAAACCTCTTCCGTAGCAACTATGGGATTCGCGATGTCAATAACCTGAATATTGATTCCTTAAAAGAATTGGAGTTCCTTGGGATCACTATTTATGCCGAGGATGTACTAAAGAAGCTGACCAAGACACATCCTCTCGCAAAGTCGACACACCGCCTCAGCCTTAAGCACTGCACACAAATGCAATCGATCCAAATATCAGATTTTACCCATATGGTGCACCTTGGAGAGCTGTATGTTGAATCATGTACTGACTTGAAACAACTTATTGCAGGCTCTGACAACCGAAGAGCTTCTTGTCTGCAGGTGCTCACACTTGCTAAACTCCCTACCCTTCAAACTATACTAGTGGGGCCTTCACCTCACCACTTTTGGAACCTCCAAGAAATAACAATCTCCCACTGCCAAAAGTTGCACGATGTCACTTGGGTTCTAAAGCTGGGAGCACTTGAGAAGCTTTCTATCTGTCATTGCAATGAATTAGAGCAAGTTGTTCAAGAAACAACCAATGGAGTGGAAAACAAGGATGGGAAGATTGAGCAAAGTAACATACAGAGATGCAGGAGACAAAATGGTTTCTCCGAAGAACAAGAGATACATGGTATGGTCGAAGATGCATGGAGTGAGTATGTAAAGGGCTATCAGAATATGACCAAGAGTGGTCGAATTAATGGAACAGTGCCTTGTCTGAACTTCCCAAAACTGAGGTCCCTGGTGCTGACTGACCTAAGGAAGCTGGCAAAGATATGCAATCCAAGAGATTTTCCTTGTCTTGAGAGTATCAGGGTTGAAGGTTGCCCAAATTTGAAAACAATTCCATTGGGAGATTGCCAGAAACTGAAGCAGATTTGTGGATCTTATGACTGGTGGGCAAGGCTAGAGTGGGACGGCAAGGAGGTGATGGAGAACAAGTACTTCATCCCCATCCAAGAACAAGACTAGCACATGTATAAAGCTATTGAAACTAGCCATTCCCACTGAACATTATAGTACACTCTTCAACATTGGCATTATCTTGTGTGTCATGATGTAAATAGCAGATCTGTCAATTTGTTTATTAGATTGACAGTTAAACGATTCATAAATGATAGGTGGCTTTTGTAAAAGCCTGCGCCTATTTTGTAAGTACGCATTGTATTCTTTTTCTGTACATAAAAATTGTATATGATGTAAATTCAGTCAACATATCAAGGTCATGTCTTCTTGTATTCAAATACTTGTTTTTTGCTCTTCAATTTTGAGTTACATTTGAGCTCATGGAGTACGCTATAAAATTACAAATATCATCTCTTATCCAGTAAAAAAAGTTGTCCTTCAGATAATTTAGAAAATATCCTAAATCAATAAATGAAAAGTGCATATCATACCTTATTTGCTTTGTTCAATTATAACGAAACATAGTATGAATAACTTCAATAGCTTTGATGATGGTACCACCTGCTCTTCCTTCTTTTTTCTACAGAATCATCCACTATAGAAGCAATGGAGAAAGAAAATCAACTTCATAATATAATTTTGAACTTTAAGTCAAAGTGCATAATGTAACTATACCTGAAAAGAGAATGATCGTCTCCTGTATAGCGGCAGCATGATTTGGAACTTGTATCATACGATTCACAGTTTCACACCATGAGAGACTCAAATATGTTCAGGGAAACGGCACTCCTGCCTGCCTTGCATATGATATCTTGTGCATACATGTGGCAGACATAATGGAGATGACTTCCATCTGAGATGGTTCATTCACGGGAAATTTACTCTTCCAGCTTGTAATTGTGCTGAAACAACAAACCCTTGACTCTGCACATGTATGTCATGTTAACGGGAAAGAAATTGTCCAGGTCAAATGGACCATAAAAGGCACTGCATGTTCCCAAACATTATAACATGACAATAACGCCAAGGCCTACTACCAGCATTAAGATCATCAAAACAGATTACAAACATATGCACAATGCAATGGGCTTGTTTAGGGGTTTTAAACTTAAGTCTAAAGCTGGCGTGATTATAAGCCCTCTCCAACAAGGTGATATTGGAGTAGTTCTCAGATATGTTTAAACACATTAGTATCAAGAAGATTAAGCCTTTCTTTTCTAGCAATATTGTTGTATGGATCGTTACTCAATGCAAACGTGTTTGGTATATTACTAACGGCAAATCTCTATGCTCGATTCTTGCTTGGCATGTTAAAGCTGTTGAGGGAGATGATGCAAGACAATTTATCAACAATTGGAGATGCTCCACAAATCTCAATGCTCATACTCATTTGGCTTTCCTTCAATGAGTAATTTTGTTAGCTTGGATGAGGAACCACTTGCGCTTCTTAGTTTTCCACAAATAATCCCCTATAGAAGTAATTGGAAAAAAAATCAGTTTCATGATATACTTTTTAACAGAGTCAAAGCGCAAGACTACCTTCAACGAGACCATCGTAATACATATGGAAACAGTGTATTTGGAGATTATATCACACTGCACAAGATTGAGTTTGTTTACATTGAAACAGGCACGGCATTCCAGCGGTTCAGAACACGGGACATGGCTCAGGCATTTCATCGAACATCTTGCAGACATTGTAGAGACAAGTCCTGTCTAGGACGAGAATGAATCCACTCTGAGCTCACTCCAAAGAACATATTAACTCTTCTCGTTGCCCACTGTCTAGGGATGTACTCATGGCAGAATTTTGCCGAACAGGTGAATTGCGCTATTGTTTTGAATTTACCAGTGTCTTCAGTAGAGTACAGTACTAGCAGAGGCGATTTGTGGAAGGAAGTTTGGAACAGGATCTCATTTGAGGCGAGGTTACGGCGATGTGCTTTGTTTTGGAGCTCTCGGGTGTCCCCTTTTGCTCGCTCTGCGCGCTGGCCGGCGCCTGGCTCATGGTAGCATGGAGCCTTGGCGTCACAAATACACTCCCACAAAAACTTGTAACGAAATAATTGTGATTCTACGATTTTGAGGTAGATTATACTTTTATTTTATAAAGTTATCTTTGTTATTGATTAATTCATCGTATCTCTACCAGACAATTCCTTTTAACCATTAATTAACTGGACCAAAATACATTACTTCATTTATTGTGACGTGCCCTCACCAGCCCCATCCATACACATCAGAAATTTATTAAGTGTAGTATAGTAAAATTAAACCATCTTTTCGTATTTGGTGTATAAACTTATATTTAAGAAGATATAGAGAACAAGAAACAAACTAGCAATTCTAAATTTTTGACATTTGCTTATTTCATCATGACGTGTTGAATTTTTTATGTTTCATCTTGACGTGTTGAATTTTTTTATGAAGGAAACTTAATGTTTATACTCACTACCACTATGTCACAGTGTCAGCAATAAATTCATTAAAGGTTCTGTTTTATGGTATTGTGCAAAGTGCATATCTGGGTAAATATTTTGGGTGTTTTTGATTGATAATTAAAATTTATCAAATCAAAATTTAGTCGTTGTTTGTTTTACTATTAGATTTTGGTTAATCGGGATAATTAGGTCAATTTTGACCATCATTTTTTAAGTAAAAGTAGTCAAATGTGTGGTGTAGATTTTATATACCAATAAATTAGTCAAATTTTCGATACTCTTTGATTTCAAATTAAAGATTTCTTTATAATCACTTTTCTGGTCATACCACTCTTATGACTATGATGAAACTATAACTCATTAATTTTAACTCTCAACCAAACATATCCGTGTTTTGGTCCAAATTCATATTAACTCTCTAAGAAATATTCTGAACATATTCTGTGTTATGCGTATGAAGTATTATCCGAAATACTTACCACTCCAATACAAAGACTCCTAGCACGAGTCTACATACGAAACACTTTCTCAAACGTCAAACACTCCAATGTATTGGCGCTTAGCTGATGTTTCACGCGTAACTTATGTATAAATATATTTTATATAGTAATATGTTGTATTATATAATTATTAATGACTAAAATATTATCAAAATTAAATTCATATTTTTTAATACAACAATAACAAAAATAAAAAAATCAAATTCTGATTTTGAACAGTAATTTTAATAGTAATTTTGATTTTAACAGTATTTTTTGGATTAAACAGTAATTTTGTTGATTTTAACAGTAGTTTTTTTTTCTCAAACATAACAATAATTGTTTTGAGTCACTGACCTGTGAATCCCACGGAATAAATACTTCAAACAGTTACATTTACTCTACAAAACAAAATATATTGACATATGAATCCAATTCAAATTTGGACCCACTATCAACCACCCAACTCTTATTATAATAGTAAAATTAAAAATTTAGATGTAAATCTCTTGATACACCAAAAAACCCGAAATGGTCACTGACATATGGCCCCTAGAACTGGTCGAGCCCAACTGTCATTGAAGGTGGATAATTAATTTTGCTGTGCACACTACACGCGAGGCGAGTGCACCCACACGAGTTCATGTATTTTGTGGGGCCCGTATCTAATGCGTTGTTTCGCATGCCACACTATTTTACTTCTTACTCATTCATTGACTTGCGGGCCCACAATTTTTCCAATCCCACATATCAATATTAATTCCAAGATAAATGTAGAACACACAACGAACCAAATATGAGACCCATAAATCACGTTCTATAATACTATCATTTTCTCCAACACAAATACTACACAGACCCGGACGCTGGTGGAACCAATCTGTCGGGCCTCCAGACAACCACTGGCAGAGGCGACGCCGTACAGTTGGTTCTTCAGGATGAGATCTATGTATCATTTCAGACGACGACTATGGCAGCTAGAGTGGACAGAGCCTAACAGCACCTGCTCCGAGCCCATCCAGGTGGAGAGGCGGTGCAACTAGTTTGCATTCTAGTCCCTCCACCAACTCCCATCTGTGGCTCAAACCAGCCCCGAAATGCCCCAATCCTACGTGCCACCCACCGAATTCCAAAGCAAACTGCCTTAGCGGTGAAACTCCCACGAGAAACCACCGTCCGCGCCAAGGCCAAACATTCCACTCACCCGCCGGCCTAAAAACCCCTCGTGCCGCGGGTGGATAGGCCAACTTCTACGTGCACGGCATGTCTTGCAGGTAAAATGTCAACGCACAAAAGGTGTCTGACGAATTGCTTCTTACAAACCCGAGACTTTTCAAGTTCTCGCACCCGACTGCGCGTGGAAGCTCCTCCCACAGACCAATCACCATCAGCAGAACGGTCGCTGCGCTTTCTCCGAAGATTGCCTCCCCTTCGCCTGCTTGACCATGTCACCGTGTTGCTTCGTCTCAATGATCTTTCGCACTACATATTTGCATTGTTGCTTGTCTGCTTAACCACTTTGTTGTTTGGTTGGTTCGTGCCCATCATTGTCTCCAATGGCTGACCCGGTCAGCCTGGTGGGTTTATGCGTGCAGCCCCTTTGCGGGTGCTTGAATGCCGCCGGCGTGTTCACCACGTCCGCCGGGAAGGTGGCCGCGTTCCTTCACCTCAAGTCCAACTGGAGTAAGCTCGACAGGGCCAAGGATGATTTGCAGGCTGTTGAGAGGTTGGTTAGAGCGAATGTTGCGGCGGAGATCGATAGGCTGAACCTGTGTGATCCGCAGGTGCAGGTTTGGCTGAGGAACGTGGATGAGCTGCAGTTAAAAGCCATGGATAAGGAGTATAACCTGTTGATCAAGTATTCTTGCTTCTGCCAGTGCACCATGTATGTTGCACGCCGTGCACAGCTCAGCAAGCGTGTTGTTAAGGCACTGATTGAAGTGAATAGGTTGACCGAGGATGGGAGGCTGTTCAAGTCGTTCGGAGTAAAGCCTCCTCCTGGGATTGTTGATTGGCTACCTCAGATCAAGACTTTTGGCATGGAGAGCATGCTGGCTCAGCTCCATGATCTGTTTGACAAAGGTGATTCAAACATAATTGGCGTATGGGGGCAAGGGGGCGTTGGAAAGACAACACTTCTCCACGTCTTCAACAATGATCTCGAAACAAAGGATGGTGACTATCAGGTACGCTGCTTTCTCAAAAATCTGCGGTTGTTGCAAACATATATTGGCATATTGTTGCTCTTTTAGAATAGAATTATAGAACTATATGATTATTGCAATGAATAAAATTACCTTTTGTAGCACAATTCAGAGATGTCACACAGAACAGCCTTCTTTTTCACAAGTAAATTTTATAATCGCGCCATTCATGTTCACCGATGCCATAAAAACATCTCTTCTTGTACAGGCAAAACGAATTTGTTAGACCTTTCATGTATAGGCCATAAACCAGCTACATTTTCTATTACTCAGAAGTACTATTTTGATCTGAAAATATTACTAATACACTTCTTTTGATTTCAGTGTGTTGTGAAAATCCATGTTTTCTTATATGTAGATTAGGAGATACACATCCAACACACATACATGTAGAAATATTGTATGAAATTAGCGCATACCATTCTTGTATGTTTCACAAATTTCTCAAAACATTTATTCTTCCATATGTATTTCTCATAGATCAGTCTAAAATGCATCACATACATTTCATAAATTACATTATACTATTGTTTTTCTATGTGTTTAACTATTCTGAAACACAAATTCATCTCTCTAAATTAGTACTTCTAGGTTAAAAACATGGAAGCTACATCTTTTGATAATGCACCCGTACTAAATAATAATCAAGTGAGTCTAAGCAAATATGGATTATGCAAGCATTCTAGCAGGGTGTGACATGGCCTCATGCATTAACCTCAGCATGTAAGCTTCTACTCTGCCTTGCTTTTAGGAACACTTGGTAGAATTTCTGCTGCTCCAGATAGGGTTAAAGTCGACCTAATGGCCAAAGTTTGTGTTCAGAAATTCTGGACATATGAAAAACAGAATATAATTCTATTCTTTGGTGGGAAAAAAGCATTACACAATGTGACATTTATTTCATTTTTTGGAAGTAGATAAAAGTACTTTGGAACATGTAGTTGTGCCAAAAGCTCATTATTCTTGTATATACATAGTTTACAAGGCACTTTATAAATGGCAAACAAATAAAATAAATAGTATTTTTTGGAATTAACTTTTGCATCTTTACATGGTGACCTATGTGCATTTTCAGCCATACTTCTAGAAGAACTTTTGAACTGGAATTCATGTTTTTCTTTTTCAATTTCCCTCAAATTTTCTGTGCTAGGTTGTCATCTTAATTGAAGTGTCCAACTCAGAGATATTGAATATAGTGGATATACAGCAGACTATCTCTGATCGGCTTAACTTGCCATGGAATGAAGCAGAGACGGTGGACAGACGAGCCAAATTCCTGGTAAAGGCACTAGCCAGAAAAAGATATGTAGTGCTGCTTGATGATGTAAGGAAGAAATTCCGATTGGAGGATGTGGGTATTCCAACTCCACATGGCAAAGGCAAAAGCAAGCTGATCTTGACATCACGTTATCGGGAAGTGTGCTTCCAGATGGGTGCACAGAGGAGCTTGATTGAGATGCAGGTTCTAGATAGAGCTGCTGCATGGGATCTTTTCCTGAGCAAGCTGAGCACTGAGGCTATTACAGCAGTTGAATCACCTAATCCCCATAATGCTGTTAGGCAGCATGCCATGGCAATTGCCCAAAGTTGTGGAGGTCTACCACTTGCACTCAATGTCATTGGGACCGCTGTGGCAGGCTTAAAAGAGCCGAAAGAATGGATTTCAGCTGGGAACGCAATCAATGCTAATATGGTTGACATTGAAGGTGTGGATGAAATGTTTGCTCGATTGAAATACAGCTATGATAGGCTCACACCCACTCAACAACAGTGCTTTCTGTACTGCACTCTTTTCCCAGAGTATGGCTCTATTAGTAGAGACCAACTTGTGGATTACTGGATGGCTGAAGGTTTGCTATTCAATGATCATGAGAAGGGTCATCAGATAATCCAGAGTCTCATTTCAGCATGCTTGTTGCACACCAGTAGTTCCATGTCATCAAAGGTAAAAATGCACCACATTATCAGGCATTTGGGGCTTTGGTTGGTTAAGAACACAGAGGAAAATTTTCTCGTGCAAGCGGGGATGGCCTTAGAGACTGCACCATCACCAAGAGAGTGGAAAGATGCTACAAGGATCTCAATCATGTCCAATAACATCATGGAACTTTTTCTCTCACCCAAATGCAGAAACCTCACCACATTATTGGCCCAGAATAATCAGAACTTGAACAAGCTGAGCTTGGGATTTTTCAAATCTATGTCCTCTCTGAGAGTGCTAGATCTCTCACACACTGCAATCACATTACTTCCAGAATGTGATGCATTGGTTGCGCTGCAGCATCTCAACCTATCTCACACACACATTATGAGATTACCTGAGCGTCTGTGGTTACTGAAAGAGTTGAGGCATCTGGATCTCAGTGTGACTGTTGCACTTGAAGATACCTTTGACAACTGCTCAAAGTTGCACAAGTTGAGAGTGCTCAATCTCTTCCGCAGTCACTATGGGATCCGTGATGTTGATGACCTGAACCTGGATTCCTTGAGGGCACTACTGTTCCTTGGAATTACTATTTATGCAGAGGATGTGCTGAAGAAATTGAACAAGACTCATCCTTTGGCAAAATCAACGCATCGCTTGAACCTGAAGTACTGTGCAGACATGCGGTCAATCCAAATCTCTGATCTCAACCACATGGTGCACCTTGAGGAGCTGTATGTTGAGTCATGCTATGATCTGAACACACTGGTTGCTGATGCTGAGCAGACGACTTCATGCCTGCAGTTCCTGACCCTTTCGGTGCTTCCTTCATTGGAAAATGTCATTGTTGCACCAATGCCACATCATTTTCGGAATCTACGCAAACTGATCATTTCAAAATGCCCCAAGATGTTGAACGTCACCTGGGTCCTAAGACTTGAACTCCTTGAGAGGCTTGTCATATCTCATTGTGATGAAATGCTGCAAATTGTTGAAGAGAAAGTGAATGAAATTCAAGGAGAAGCTAACATTGATGAGCAGGATTGTCCTTCCGAAGAACAACAAATTCACAGTATGGTAGAAGAGGCATACAATGAATGGAGAAATGATTATCAAAGCATGTGCAAGAGTGAAGCAACAAATGTCACAGTGCACATTGACTTCCCAAAGCTGAGATCAGTTGTATTGACTGATCTTAAGAAGCTCAAAAGCATATGCCATCCAAGGGAGTTCCCTTCCCTTGAAACCATTCGGGTGGAGGATTGCCCAAATTTGAGAAGCATCCCATTGAGCAGCACATATAACTGTGGGAAACTAAAGCAAATATGTGGTTCAATTGATTGGTGGGAGAAACTACAATGGGAGGACAAGGAGATGGAAACATATATGGAGAACAAGTACTTCATTCCAATCTGACAGAATTGCTATGAAAAACAAAGTACAGCAACATGCTCATATACTCAAATGTCAATGCATTTCTTGTGCCAGCTGCGAGTCGGATGCCTGCCATTGATTGGTTCTCTTTCTTGTTTCAATTATTCTTTCAAAGTACATATAGTTATTCTTTCAAAGTCCGTATGCTAGGCAAAATGTTCAGGAATAAGCTGCTAGACTCTGTACATGACAAACAGGTGACTTTGTTCTTTGCCACACAAATAAGAGGTTTCAGAACTTGCTTATGTGATGAAGTGCTCCTCAGTACATTGTCAATATTCCAATCTTGTACAGGATATAATTCGTTCATGTAAATGTGATTGTAATACATCCCAATGATTTAGTGCCTTATGCATAAGCAGATACTCGCATTATGGTGTTGGATCATAGGCATGTTTAGTCGAACTAGATTTTATCAAATAAGACAGTTTATTGGATTATTGGTTTGTAAGTTTTAGAAGACTAGCTTGTCTTGATAAATCTAGAAAATGTTTGATAAACTTTTAGACTTAGAAAGTTGAATAGTTTGAGAAACATGCTTTTATGCTTAGGAAGTGTAAAATAGAAGTACGCATAAGAAATTGATAGTAACTTGTCAAAAGATTTCAAGATACTTTTTTAGATTCCTTTTCTTTCCACTGTATTATTCTTCGATTTGTCCCAAATTCTAACCGACGCATCAAATTCCCATCCTAATTTTCAATCCGAAGCCTCATATGCGGTGATAACATGGCAATGGTGATGAGTGTGGTGGCAATGACATTGGGCAGTGTGGTCATGATGGAGGAAACCGCAGAGGAGGCGACAACAAGAAACTCACGACAATGATGGGTGACAAGCTCATGATAGGTGAATGGTTCGCGACAGGCATAGGGATGGATGATGGGCGACGAGGGAAGCGGATTTGTCGAGTGATAAGATGGAGAAGATGGGATTTAGCGGCTATGGTTTATGACATCAAATAAGTTGAGGTTGGGTGAGAAGCTGCTATGATAAGTCATGTGTTTTGTTAAGGCTTTAATTGATCAATCCAATAAGTTAAAATTGAAGCTCAGTCAAACATACACTAATTTTGTATTTTGTATTGGACATAATTTTCATAAATAAATAGGCAGTCTTTACTACAATGAAGACTCTATCGGTCAAACTCTAGGTTCTTTATTTGAACTTTGGACATGAGTTTTAGGTTTTTTTATTTTAAATTCATGGTATTGTAATGTCATGCCACTTTTGGGAGGGTGGTTTTTTTTTTTCAACATTGGTTTTAGGAGCCCATGTAATTACTTTTTGGAGGCTCTAAATTTGTTTTACAAATTAGCTCAAAGAAGTTATAATTTGAAGTCGCTTTATTTGGTATGTTGACTTCAACTCCGAAATATAGCGTGAAATTGTAAAGTAAAAACCAGAGTTTTAGATTTTGTCTTCACCACGAGGCAACCCGACTTAAGGATGCCCTCATCTTGTCTTGAGGCAAGGATGGGTGGATATAAATTTTAAGTTAACCTGTTCTGCTCTGTTCCGATCATATATGATTATATATTTTCTTAATGTATTAATATAATTTTTAAATATAAATACATCAATTTAACTAATTTTATAGTATATTATATTTAATTATTATTAGTATCATATAATTTTCATTAGTTATCTTTTAAATATCTTTATTTTATAATAATATTACCGTCAGCTTACTTATTAAAAAAAAATTTATTTTAAAAAATACTTTATTTGACAAACCTTAAAATTCATCTTATCCGAATAAATACTTTTTGATCACTCAACTCCACTCCAACTTAGATCGAGTGGATACGAGTGATACCAAAACTCGCTCGTGCCCTACTGCGCCGCGCGGCACCCCGCGCCACCCCGCCCCATCTAGACCTCCAGCAGCAGAAACCTCAAAACGGTTGCCTCCTTTTGTTGGTGGGCACGCACACATGCATTCCGTGGCACGTCTCCTGACGCTCAAAACTAGAACAAGAGCCAAACCATCCCTCCAGTTCTCCTCCACCCTCACAACGCTCCCTTCCCACCCCAAATCCTACACAAACCTCCTCGCCGCTCTCGCCACACAGTGCCTTTTGAGCGGCACCCACCATCTGCTCGACAAAAGGCCTCCCAAATCCCATCCCTCCCACGCCTGCAGAGTCTTGCATGCGCGGGTACTCCGCATTGGCTTGTCCCTCCATGGAAGCCTCGGCGACGCGCTTGTCAACCTGTACGGCAAGTCTGGCAATGTAAGGTATGCGTGGAACGTACTGTGCTGCCTTTTCGTGCAAGCGTCCGCTGCGGCGAGCTCGGTGCTGTCTTGCTATGCACGGTGGGGGTCCCCTGGGGATGTTCTTGATGCGTTTGGTTATATCAGGTGTGTTGTTGGCTGCAAGCCGGACCAGTTTGGTCTTGCGGTTGTTCTGTCCGCGTGTTCACGGCTGGGCGTTCTTGGTTATGGCAGCCAGGTTCATTGTGATGTGGTGAAGTGTGGGTTCTGTTCCAGTGGCTTCTGTGAGGCGTCGTTGGTGGACATGTATGCAAAATGTGGTCAGGTTGCTGATGCTCGCAGGGTGTTTGATGGGATTGCTTGTCCGGACACAATATGTTGGACGAGTATGATAGCGGGCTATGCTCGTGTTGAACTCCACCGGGAAGTGCTGGTGTTGTTTTCTAGGATGGTGGAGATGGGCTGTGGCGTGGACCAAGTAACATCTGCCACCATCATTACCACTCTTGCAAGCTTGGGTAGGCTGGACGATGCAACAACTATGTTGAAGAAAATGCCTATGCCAAGCACAGTTGCTTGGAATGCTGTCATCTCCAGTTATGCACAGAGTGGGCTTGAGCATGAGGTGTTTGGCTTGTATAAAGAGATGAGGAGCCGAGGATTATGGCCCACAAGATCGACTTTTGCGAGCATGCTAAGTGCCGCTGCCATCATCACAGCTTTGGGTGAAGGCCATCAAGTTCATGCAGCGGCAATCAGGCTTGGTTTGGATGCCAATGTTTATGTGGGCAGTTCTCTGATCAACATGTATGCGAAATGCAGCTGTGTTAGTGATGCAAAGAAAGTGTTTGACTTCTCCTGCAAAAAGAACATTGTCATGTGGAATGCCATGCTTACTGGGTTTGTTCAAAATGAGCAGCACGAGATCGCCATTCAAATATTTCAGCATTTGAGGAGAGTTGGGCTCGAGCCTGATGAGTTCACATTTGTCAGTGTTCTTGGTGCATGCACCTACTTGGATTACCTCAATTTGGGAAGACAGGTCCACTGTATTATAATCAAGAACTGCATGGATGCAAGCTTGTTTGTAGCAAATGCAACACTAGATATGTACTCGAAATTTGGAGCAATTGATGACGCAAAAGCACTTTTCAGTCTCATTCCTTACAAGGATAGCATATCCTGGAATGCTCTTATAGTTGGACTTGCCCACAATGAAGAGGAGGAAGAAGCAGTGCGTATGCTCAAAAGGATGAAGCTGGATGGGGTAACACCAGATGGGGTATCTTTTGCTACAGCAATTAATGCTTGTTCCAACATTCGAGCTATTGAGATTGGAAAGCAGATTCACTGCTTGGCCATCAAGTATAATGTCTTCTCAAACCATGCTGTTGGTAGCTCTCTTATTGATTTATATTCAAAGCATGGAGATGTAGGATCTGCTAGGAAGGTTTTTGCACTGGTAGATGCAAGCGGTGTAGTCCCAAGAAATGCTCTAATTGCAGGTCTTGTTCAGAACAACAGAGAAGATGAAGCCATGGGGTTGTTTCAACAAGTTCTAAAAGATGGCTTGGAGCCATCTAACTTTACATTTTCAAGCATTCTTTCTGCTTGTACTGGCTTTTTCGGTTCAGTTCTTGGAAAACAAGTCCATTGTTATACACTGAAGTCTGGTCTTCTGAATGATGATACCTCCCTTGGAGTTTCACTGATAGGAATGTATTTGAAGTCCAGAATGCCTGAGGATGCAAATAAGCTCTTAGTAGAGATGCCAGATGAGAAAAACCTGGTTGAGTGGACAACTATCATTTCAGGGCATGCTCAAAATGGTTACAGTGATCAAGCTTTGTTGTCTTTTTGGAGAATGCGTAGTTATAATCTCCATTCAGATGAGGCCACATATGTTAGTGTTCTAAAAGCTTGTTCTGAGATATCGGCTCTTACTGATGGCAAAGACGTGCATGGCCTCATCATTAAGTCTGGCTTTGGTTCTTATGAAACTGCAATTAGTGCGCTCATAGACATGTATTCCAAGTGTGGGGATGTAATTTCTTCTTTTAAAGCCTTCAAAGAATTGAAAAATAAGCAAGATATAATGTTGTGGAACTCCATGATAGTCGGGTTTGCAAAGAATGGGTATTCTGGGGAGGCACTTCTGCTTTTTGAGAAGATGCAAGAGTCAGAGAGAAAGCCTGATGAAATTACATTCCTTGGTGTTTTAATTGCTTGTACTCATGCTGGGTTAATTCCTGAGGGTCGACATTTCTTTGATTCTATGAGAGAAGTGTATGGGTTAATGCCTAGAGTAGATCATTATGCCTGTTTTATTGATCTCCTTGGACGTGGTGGTCGTCTTCAAGAGGCTCAGGAAGTTATTGACCAGTTGCCCTTCAGGCCTGATGGTGTGATCTGGGCTACATACCTTGCAGCCTGCATAATGCACAAGGATGAAGAAAGGGGGAAAATTGCAGCAAAGAAACTCATTGAGTTGGAACCAGATAGCTCGTCTACATATGTGTTACTTTCGAACTTACATGCTGCATCTGGTAACTGGGTTGAAGCTAAGGTAGCCAGAGAAGCAATGCGAGAAAAAAGAGTGACAAAATTGCCTGGTTATAGTTGGATCACTGTGGGGAACAAAACAAGCTTATTTCTTGTACAAGACAAATATCACCCGGACACTACTAGCATATACAAAATGCTTGATGATCTAACTGGAACAATCAAGAAAGATAGCAATCTTGAGGAGTATGATCTACCCATTTCAGCTGAAATGCTTGCTTGAGGAGTAGGGACTCTTTTCTGTGCCTTTAAGAGCATGCATCCAGCATCACCTGATTCCAACTAGCTTGCATGTATGGGAGAAGCTGCTTACTGAACCTGACAAAGTAACATTCTTGGGAACCCAAAACTAACGAAGTTTTGTTTATGCAGTATGTAGATTTTGTAAATTTTGAAGTGCTATGTTATGTTGAATTCTAGAGTTTATTAATTCAATGCCTTTGGGGCCAACGCAATTTTGATGTTCGTTGATGATGATGCTATCTTTGATTGTTTATCATAAAACCTTGGTCTCCTTGTGCTTCATAACTAATCAATGTAAGTAGAATAATGCCGGTATCTCGCCTGCTACCATCATGGTCTTCGTTGCATCGCATAACTATAGCGAATGACAGGTTCAGGTTCTTCCATATCACTGTTATTTAACTACACACGGTTGAGGCATGCTCGGGTAACTTTGGGGCACTTGGTGAGGAATTGAAGAGAGTATTCTGTGGCCTTTCAAAAGCACTTAGTTCTGGAACAAAAAACAACTCGGGTTCATCTCAGTTTTAACTTGGATAGAACTCGACTTAAAAAGGATAACAAGTTAAGTCGAGTCTTTTTTACAACATGTGATATTTAATGAGCTGAGTTAAGACAATACTAGTTTATTTAGACTTGACCCGTGTAGATTTGTTTATATTTAAGTTCTTAATCATTTTATAATTATTTAATATATCACTAACCAGACTATACTGTTAAAATCATCATACCACCATGTCACTTACCCACCACTCCATTGACCGCACCACCCCAATGACAATATCTCTTGTCCTTGTTCCACTCAGTTGGTGGACAACACACTATCTTTTGTCAAATTGTAATTATTTTAATCCACTGACTCATGAACAACTTAAGACTCAATTGTCTCAACAAGCTGAGTCAAATCTCTTCTCCAACTCATGACTCTTATCGAGTTGAGCCAACTTGACTTGTTAAGACAACCAAACCAAACTGAGCGAGCTCGCTCAATCTCACTTGTTTTCGCCCCTATGCAATGACACCGGATTCACAAAGTTCTTTTCTATGATATACAACTATGCTTTCAGGATATAACAATCTGATGAATAGTACAAGTTAAACAGAAAATCAGTTCAAAGCACTTTCCCCGTGTCAACTGCATGGAAATCAGTTCAGATCGCGAAACCAATGTAGATGTTCAAGGTAGGAAAGACCACTAACCAAGGTAGCTTCAATAGCGTACCGCATCCTTATTGACAAGTGTAAATGTCAATCAACATGTGAAATTTACAAGCCTGATTGACTAAGCAATTGCTTCCTTTGTTAATTTGTCTCAAACTACTATGGTACAAGGACATGAAGATGGCTCTACGCCTCCACTTTCTGTAGGAATGACAGGCCACTAGCACTGGCCTTGCCAATGAGATTCTTCAACTATTGTGATAAAGATGGAACCGTCTTCCCTTCACAAACATCACATATAATGGAACCGAGGCCTTCACAGTATGGGCATTTCATGTCTTCGCCCACCCACTCCAAAAACTGCATAGCAATGAGAAACGATAGGTATATCAGAGAAAGAAACAACAGAGTTTAATTAATGAGGTGATACATTCGTTCAATCGGAACTTGGGGCCTACCTGTGGTTCAATGTTGGGTTCACCCGTTCCATCACATTCTGCAGGAACAAAGAAAATATTATTAATGTTCACAGCATGACAGATCTAGAGTGCCATAGCTCAGTTATCAGTAAATTGCAGAAGGTTGACAGAAGTCAATGAAAATACACAAGTTGAACATAGCTCGCCACTGGCAATGACTTATGTGCCACTTTGGAAATCAAATTGAAATTATTTAACAACATAAAGTGAGATTGAGTGATAGACTTGAAATATGTCTTAGTAATTTACGAATTTCCATCCAATTAGAAGCTCAATCTAATAAACTCAAACTAAATCTACTTCACATTTTTTTTATCCAATTAAATTTGTAAGAGCAAGCCAGCAATGTAAAGAGAAATTTCCTAGACAAAAATCTAACCCAGTCATATCTGTACATCATGGTTTCACGGATCTAGAGGAAACAACTTGTACTATCTCTTCCCTGACCATTGCAGGTTATGTACTTGTACGCATCAATGCAAGGAGCAGCAAAGTTATGCTTTTAGTACCTGTGCACATGAGGCGGCCTTCACCTCGACAAGAAATGCACTTAGCTGATGCTGTAGTAGCAGTGCTGATTGGTTTATTCTTCTGTGTCAACCTGGATGGGTCTTCCCATCTGTTTTCACCAAGAAGAAACACCCTATGTTGGGACACCTCTACTTTGGAGTCACCACTTTCTTTAACCACTGCTTGTTGAACCTCTGCAATTCCTGATAGAGCAGTAACAGTTGCTCCATTTACCCCATCCTACAAGAAATAGAACATCACTCATGCCCATCAAGTACCATGACTACAATATTGAAATACTGCGTGAAGCTTCTGCATAGCTACAGTAGAAAACAATAGGATGGTTTACCTATGGGAGCAACTCTTGCAGAGAAGCACCTGAAAATTTCTAGTTCAGAATGTATATTTTTCCATGACAAACATATAAAGAGGCTACTTTGCGTTTCTAATTTGTATTGAACTTGGTATGTCACATATCTTTAAAAAAGTCCCACCATATGGCTTAAGTCTCCTTCCCATATACTTAAATCTTGGAAAAAAAAAAACAATAATTATCAACTAAATCCAAAAATGCTGTTGCTCTTAGCAACATTCAATAAGATCATCATTATCTGTAGCTTTCCATACAGAAGAGGCACATATGAAGTTGAGATCAATACTATTATCTTAACATCACCAGAGTCAGTTAACCAATAGCACAAAATGTAGGGACTAAAGCACAGTGTGATTTAACTGGCCATGTAAGCTGAACAAAAGGTAAGTAGACAAACTTACTTCTGTTTTCACATCCCCCACAGCTTGTTCAGTAAATAACCTCTCGAGTAGCTCTGATGTCATCACTCCATTCTCAGAAGTCCCTATTGTCGCCTGCAAAAGAAGTTGCATATGCATGTTCAGATGTTAGCTTAGCAGCTATGTGAAATAATTTCTACCAAATAAGGTTTCATTAACTCCTACAGTTCAAATCTGAAGGATGATGAAGCAGTGACCTGCCATGTCTTCACAGCTCGTTCAGTGCCAGAGGAGAAGCCAGAGAATTCCATATCTTCTTCACCTGAATAAAAACCAAGTTTTTCCAAAGCTTCCTGCAATGAGTCATGAATACGGTACTCTTCGATTTAGACAACTAATTAACTAAGCAATCTTATATACAGCTGTTACATGCTAGCAACCAAACCTCACTGGATTATTGCAATAATGATGAATAAAGATGCCAAATCTTTTACGTGATTATGGAACACAGTAACTCAGTTTCAAAAGAAAAGGAATCATCATCCTGACTTAAGCAAAATAAACTACAATCACTTTTCCAAGAACTGCACTATGCATTTGAAACAATTTTGTTTGGCTTAGTCATTTGCGGGTCATATACGGATACACTTTCTTTCCTGCTTCAGTCCTTTTATTTCCATTTCGTCAGCAAGATAATTTCTAATTGTAACATCGCAATTTGTAGGGTGAAATGTGTGGCATAAAGCATTGGAATGAAGCATATACTCTGCAGCAGTTAGCACTCTCAAACAAAGTTGTCACAGCTCGAACACAGTCATGCATTACAAACCCTAGCCAAAACAAGAGGTGCACGGCGAGGCTCACCTGCATCGCGCGCACGTCATCCCCTTCGGCCCCCGCCCTCAGCGTCCTCCTCCCCCTCCTCTCCGCCACCTTCTCCTCGTGCACCACCCTCTTCTCCTCAGCCTCCTCCGCAAGCGCCGGCCTGGGCGACGGCGGCACGGGCACGCGCTCGGGCGCTGGCGCGGCCACGGCGTCGAGCGCAGCGAGGGGCTCGAGCGCGTGGAGGCGGCGGCGGAGGACCACGAGCTCGGCGAGGAGAGCCTCGCGCTCAGCGTGCCACCGGGCCTCCTCGCGGAGCCAGCGCTGCTCATCGCGCAGCCAGCGCTGCTCCTCGCGGAGCCACCGCGCCTCCTCGCGCTCCCACGACGCGGATGGGGAGTCGGAGGCGCGCTGGGGTGGAAGCACGCGGTGGCGGGGGGAGGGCCTGAGCCGTGGGCGGTGGAAGGACGAGAGGAAAGGTAAGGTGGCTGCGGCTGCAGCGGCGGTGATCATGGTGGCTTGGGGAAGTGAGGAAGTGGCGGGGAGCGAGGAGAGTGGCGATGGATATGATATTTCCCGGCTTTCGGAGTTGATATTTCCGGTACATGAGGAGACTCCAGGGGTGTGGCTGTCCTCGCGTCTCGAGCTGAGCAAATCTGGCCCAACCCGCCCCGATGCTTAGGTTTGGGCCGGGCTGGATTGGGTTGTTTGGCCCTTGTTATTGTTCCCGTTGAAAATACCCAACTTAAATTTGTGTGGTGTTTGTTTGGATCATATCCACACCGTGGTTAGACAAGTCACAAAGTATGGTTGAAAGTCCACACACTCAAATCTAAGCATATGAGAAAATCTAGAATGCTCAATCTCATGTATGCATGGTTTCACAAACTTGAGTTTTGGTCCAGAACGACATTTCTAACCATATCCTTTGGGTGATTGGATAACGTACGGGAAATGTGCATGGTTTGGCAGATAAAAGAAGACGTGGCAATGCAATCTTAGCAGGGAGGAACGTACGTACCGTGAGACGCTTTGTCCGCCCATCTAGTTCAATGTTAACATCTCTCTAATTGCCAACCATATTTTCTGCCGAAAAAAAAAGGACAAGTTCCCTACTTATACGGATTTCCAACTGTCGGTGAATTGTCAATATCATCTGTCACTGTTAGTAACTAAGATTCTATGGTCATTTCAAGGCACATGCACTAAAAAAAAGTGCAGTTTCAATATTCTCCGTACGTCATACGCATTGTATTTTACGGTTCAATTTTTTTTGAGCTTTTTGTTTATTTGATCTAACTTTTAAATGCGTATAAATGTGATTCATATAATATTTTTTATTAAAAATCTTCTGAGGTCTATCTCATTCTAAAAAATCTCTTTCACATTCATCTCATCCTACTAAATTTCTGCCAAAAAACTGACTCGATGGCAGGTGCTATCATTATTGTTGTACTACGTAGTCATCATATTCTTTGGGAAGAGATAGAGGACAAAGAGGAGTGGAAAACTGGCTAGAAGCAAGAGAAGTATGACGCAGAGTTTTAAACCATACTAGTGTTTTGCGTAAAAACCTAATCTCCGAGTTTTGCCGATTAGGCGCTACCACGTCTTTTTGTAATAAGTAGGTTTCCCGCTTGGGCCATAAGCGTAGTATTGTAAATTCCCTGTAACATCTGTTCTTAAATGAAACAGATAGCTCTTCTGCATTTTCGGGAAAAATAAAAAATAAATCTTCTGCTCCCCACTATGATGTACAATCATAGTTAGTCTCTCACTTTTGGTTTTCAATTAGGTCAGTTTTCATGCTAACAAATGATCTAAGATCCTGTTTAGGAGAGTTGAATTTTTTTGAAAAACAGTTTCTATTTGATTGTTCTGAAAAATAACTGATGGATGATTTGGACTCTCTTTATATGGACGACTTAAGTTTATATCATAAATTATTATAAAATTTGGGTATTTGAGAGAATTTGAATTTAAAATTTGAATATATCCAAGCTCAAGCCCCCAAACGGGCCTAAGTAACCACCCTACGTGAACTTTTACCTAAAAGCCAATCCATATGAACTTTTCCTAAAAACCAACCTGTGTGAGTTGTTAGTTCAGTGCATTTTCGAATATTTATATAAATAATCTTTTAAAAAATTTGTAAACCTAACTCAATGTTTCAAAAAATTAAAAAAATAACCCTTTTAGAAATATGGTTGAATCTAGACGTGACACGTGATAGCAGGAGTGCGGTAAATTTTTCTGCTGCACAACCAGTGTGCGGTAAAGAAAAACCAGCAAAAAAGTCAGCCACAATTCCAATGGTGGTAGTAAATTTTTTTTTTTTGTTAATTTAAATTCAAAATTTTGTACAGAAAAATTTCAACTCCTCCGATATAAATATATGGTGGAATTGTGAAGTTAAAATAATCAGATCGACACAAATGGATCATTAATCGGAACTATATATCACAAGATAATTTTGGTTTATAATATATAGCTCCAGTTGATAATTCGTTTGTGTAGATCTAATCATTTTGGATTCACGATTCCATCGATTCAAACGGATTGTCAATCTAAATTATAGATAAAAAATATTAATGTCGGAAGAAAAATTTGAATTAATAAAAAAATTAAAAATTTTAGTGCGACTGACTTTTTTTTTCAGATTTTTCTCCACTGCACACTAGTTATGCGGCAGAAAAGTGTACTACACTCATGCCGTCACATGTCACGTTCAGATTCAACCACATATCTAAAAAAATTATTTATATAAGAGAGTCGTGCCTTTTTCCTAAAAACCAATTCCATGCCTAGAGTTGTTGTGCTGTACGATAACTAAATTATTTCTTTAGTCCTTGTACCTTCGTAGTTTGATCTTGCATATGATCAAACTAATTAATTAATGTTCTTCCTATTCCAATCCTGGTATGCATCAATTTGTGGAGGGAAGGTTCTAAGGTTCTTTGCTTTTGCAATAAGACGACCGTGGATTAGTCTTTTATGATGTTTCTTAATTCACTCTTCCATTGTTAATCTCGAAGAAAATAGAAATATTGCAAGTTTGTCTTGGGGTGGAAACAAAACAAATTTAGATTAGATCATGCCATTGATATCTATATCTATATCGGTATTTTAAAAATGATAGACGATTGAATTCGGATACTACTTTGTTGAATTTTGTTCTAATATCTCCCAAATGTAATATTCAAACTATTTTTTCAGTTGCCATTCACAGCATATGTAAATAGTTGATTTTTTATCAGCATATAACACGATTTAAGTGAAATTTATACAACATTTTCTATTATTAATGTAGAACTGTGATAGCAAAAAGATAAGCACTTGATGTTTTTTATGGGGTTCCCCTTGTTCTTCGATCGTTATCCAGAGTGTGGTTTTTATATGAGACTTGTCCCATGTTAGACACAAGTATAATGAGAAAGTTAGCGTAAAGTCAATATGAAATATAGGAATTTTAGAAAACATATTTTCATTAATTTCACCAAATATTCATTTTTACAAAAAATTTATATCCCAAATAAGCCTAATTAAGTTTGTCCGAATAAAAAACCACAGAATTTGTTTCTCCTCAGTGGAGGATCCAGAATTTATACCCCATAAAGTAACATATAATTTATCTTTTAAACTTTAAATATTGAAGTGGAGTTGATTCTGTCTTTTAATATAAAAGTGGGATCCATTCTTTTAAAATCTCTAGAGTTTTATTGTAATAAAAAATTAGACTATTTTACAAAAATCTATTAAATCAATTAATCCTATGCCTCTTCCTTCCTCCGTTATTATTTCTCCAACAACTTTATTTAATGTAGAAGATATCCTATTATTAATTTTCTTTGAGAGTACTATCTTGATAACTATTACATACTTTAATGTATGTTGTTTGTTTGAATGAAATGGATGGAAATTTCCATACAAGAAATTCTCCCCACTTCTTTTTTTTTTTTTTTTCCTGTTGCTGTTATTTTTTCCTAACCCACGTCTACTGTTCTAGTAGTTCACCTTTTTTCCTGCCGTGCTTGCGGGAGGCTAGCTTTACGTGCGGGGAATCGCCATCGCCTTCGACTTTTCCTTTTTTCCCAATCCAATCGGTTCCCTCCAAAGTCCTATCACTATCACTATATATAGGTCACAAAGTCGAAATCCATGAATAAATCACTTGAAAAGGGCCTATTTTGTGTGTGTTCTTTTTTTACCTGTAACAAAATTTTATATAGTAGCCAAACAGTGGCAAAACAAACTACTAGAGCTACAGGTTTCACAATCATGGCAGGCATTAAGCCATGGCTCTTGCTTGCTTCTTCTCTTTGGCTGCTGCTTCCTTGGGTTTCTGCAATACATCGGAACGACTTCCCCGCATCTTTCCTCTTTGGCACGGCCACCTCTTCTTATCAGGTCTCTCTCTCACCATCTTAATTACACTACAATATGTGATTAACTATATTGCCAAAGCACAATTAGATATTGTGTGATAATTACAGTGTGTTTTTATTCATAGATTGAAGGTGCATACCTAGAGGACAACAAAAGTCTAAGCAATTGGGATATGTTCACCCACATACCAGGTAAGTTAATTCTCTGGTCTTCAAGTTGTGGTTCTTGTCATTATATCATTAGACTATATATTAACTATGTGTTATTATCAGTTTCAATTTAGTTTAAGTTTAAGTTTAATTATAAGTTGAACTAGGAATAAATGACGGTGTATTTTAGACTTATTCAACAGACTCAAGCCATCTAGAAGCTTTAATTTGGAGAAACACCATTTAGGCCTAGTAGGTGCTTTGCTTATCTTAGTTGATTGTTACTGATAATGTATACTATTGCTAAAAAAATAGATGTAACATTTTCTACTTTACATATAAGTACACACTTATATATATATAGACGTTTATTCAAGATCGAGAATTCTTAACTTTCGAATGCATGTTTCAGGAATAATCAAAGATGGAAGCACCGGAGATACTGCGGATGACCACTATCACCGTTACAAGGTGCAAATTTAATATCATATTCTATATCCACAAAATATTTCAAATTAAAATTTCCCAGAATTGAACTAATTTTTTAAAGCTTTCTGATTGCCAGGACGATGTTGAGCTGATGCATTCTCTTGGCGTCAATGCCTACAGGTTTTCGATATCTTGGGCCAGAATTCTTCCAAGTGAGTTTTGTGTGTGTGTGTGTGTATATATATATGCATTATCCTACACTCATTCATAGAATAACTATTCTATATCCACTTTTTGTATCGTTGGATTGTGTATCGATATTAAAATTTTATTAACGATAGTAATTAACATAAACAGCAATAAACTGGTCGAACCGCTTCATTATTCCTAAAAAATAAGAATTCACATCACGATTTGTTACAACCGTACACTATCCCTAAAAAATAGGAACTGCATAAAAAATAAGAATTGAAATCATATTAGTTTATTGTCATACTAGTGTCACTTTATTGTCCACAATTTACACTGGTCGATATATAAATGAAATATTTTTAAATCCGTGGATTTACCGGTCATATATATACTATAGATATATAATATAAATTTTTGTCAGTAAATTTACTGGTTATATAATATATATTTACTGGACATGAACAAAACGTGGGAGTGTAGTGGAGAAAATGAAGAGACGATTGGTGCGGATATCGATCGGTACCTATAAATTATTTCAAATATTTACTGCCGTTACGAAATAAAACAACGTTAAATTCCTTTAAACAGATGGTAACTGTTATCTTTATCCAACTGTTGTAATTTATTCTAATAAGTTAGATCGGACGGTTCTTAAATTGGGTATAGAATAGTTATTTTAGAGGTGAGTGTAGAATAATGTTTATATATATATATATATATAATGTCAAACTTCGATTAAAATTAATTAATTTGTAATCTTGTTTAAATCAAATATTAGTCCATTTATGTTTAACACAAAAGATGTTGCATTTTCTGATGGTAGGAGGGAGATTTGGCAGTGTGAACAAATCTGGCCTTGATTTCTACAACAAACTTATTGATCTACTCGTTCTTAAAGGTACTACTACTTGGATTCAAAACGTGACCAAATTTCTTGCATATGCAATCTTGCAATTTCTACAGTTTATTTTCTTTTAATACATGACATTTCAAATCCATTTAATTTGTTGGAGCAGGAATACAACCATTTGTTACACTAAATCACTACGACATCCCACAAGAACTTGAAGATAGATATGGAGCTTGGCTGAATTCTGAGATACAGTATGTCTACATAACTATATTATTCAAATAAGTGAAATCAATCTTCCCGATCTAATTCTCTATTAATTCTAAATATAACGAGACTAACTCTCAGGACTAATATGTAGTCCACCTGTCAATAATATTTACAAGATTAATAGATGATTGAACTAAGTGGCTTGATAACACCTGTACAAATTATATAGGGGCATATTAGCTCTAATTTTAAGTAGAAATATCTTTTTTTAAGTCAAGTGGAGAGGTGTTATTGCACAGTGATAATAAAGAGACTTTCAATGTAATTTGTCTTTTCTAATTAATATCATTACTAACTCCTAAATCGTAATCTTAACAAAAAACGCTTTTTTGTTCTTTTTTTTTTCTTTCCAGATACGATTTTGGGTATTTCGCAGACGTATGCTTCAACGCGTTTGGTGATCGTGTGAAATATTGGAGCACCTTCAACGAGCCAAACGTCTTGGTACGAAAGAGCTACATGATTGGCACGTACCCCCCGAGCCACTGCTCCGAGCCATTCGGCCATTGCACTCACGGTGACTCTGGCATCGAGCCATACGTTGCCACCCACAACGTAATACTATCTCACGCCACAGCCGTTGAACTTTACAAGAGAAAATATCAGGTATAGTACTCAGTAATGATAATAAGACAGCCATAATACTCAACTTTAGCTAAAACACAACAAAAAAGAAAACACACACCCAATCATAACCCCAGCACCAGTGGATCCTCCTCTCCCCAACCCCCATGGTTACCAATTCCACCCATTTGTCTTGTTGCCACCACTTGTATCTCTAACATAAGAGATACATGCCTATATTGATGCACCAACCCTTCCCCCATTGCCCCCTACTTATTTTCTTCGTCCCTCTTATTATCCACCGTCATCCACTCTCTCGTCACATCCTAAAATCAAAGGGAGAGGTGAACTCGCCCACACCACCTTAGTTTCCACCATCGATATCACTGTCTCATCCAATCATAAAAAATATAATTTTTTTAGCAATTCCCATAATATAATATTAATCACTATTTGGTCTAATGTGCAGAGCAAGCAAAATGGTAAAATTGGCATTGTGATGTCCACCACCTGGTACAAGCCGCTAAGAGAAGTCCCGGAGGACCGGTTGGCAACTGAACGGGTCTTAGCATTTGATGTTCCATGGTCAGAATTTACCTACATATGCAAACAAAGTTAACAAAAATATTTTACATAGTATAATTACTTGTGGTTGTGATCTTAATCAACTAAGTTTTTATTCTTGATTCATACAGGTTTCTTGATCCAATAGTTTATGGAGATTACCCTCCAGAGATGCGCCAGATCTTGGGCTCCAGGCTACCAAAATTTTCACTAGAAGATAGAAGAAAGCTACACTACAAGCTGGACTTCATTGGAGTTAACCATTACACGACTCTCTATGCAAAAGACTGCATGTTTTCAGGTTGTCCATTGGGACATGACACCCAGCATGCGCTGGTGGCCGTGACTGGAGAAAGAAATGGACTTCCCATTGGAACACCAGTGAGTTACTCCCGCTGGTGGAAATCCAGATATTTAGTAATAGATGTGAATCATAATAGTGACGATAAGTTGGCAGTCTAAAAAAATATTTTAAACAAGTCTTCTTTTTAGCAAAAAAAATGTTTAGCTTAGGATCTAGATCGAAAATATAAAATTGTAAGCTTTAGAGTGTTAAAATTTACTTAGCATAATGTTTGAACTTTTTACTCCGAATGCAAAAAGTTGGAAATTTACACTAGTGCAGGATTTAAATTAAAAATCTAATGCTGAAAGTTTGGAGCAAACAAATAATTGCTTAAGACTGAGATATGATTTGGGTGCAGGATTTAAAGTTTAGAGATATAAAGAAAAATCAAAAATAAAATTGGTAAACTTGGACTTTAAACCATGATCTCATAAATGAAAACTCACCTACCAGCCAACCCAACCAATATTACCTATCATCCATCCATGATCTAACAGGATTTTGGTAAAATTTTGAGATACAATCGAACGAATTGGACGCATTCTCTTAATTGGATCCGTCCCTGTCATAATCAAGAAGCACATCAATCAACCAATCAATCAATTAACAATAACAACTAATTTCATTTTTTAATATTTTAAAATATGTGCTGTGCAGACTGCAATGCCCACATTCTTTGTTGTTCCTGAGGGCATAGAGAAGATGGTTACCTACATCATGAAGAGATACAACAATCTGCCTATGTTCATCACTGAAAATGGTATTCAATCACTGTTCATTATTTTTATATCCAGTGTCCTGCTGAAGTTATCAAGTTCTAATTAAGTAGATGTTACTCTAAAAATGTTTCAGGTTATGCACAAGGAGAAGATAACCACACTTGCATGGAGGATTGGCTTGATGACAAGGGTAGGGTAGAGTATCTTCAGAGCTACCTGACATCTGTTAACAAAGTTCTCAGGTAATTTGTGGCATTCACATATTTGTTGCTTATTTCCAACTTCTATGGATATTAAAAAAGATGTGCACAACTAAACTTTCTGCTAGGCATGGAGCTGATGTTCGTGGCTACTTCGTATGGTCTCTCATTGACAACTTCGAGTGGCTTTATGGATACACTCTTCGATTTGGATTGTATTATGTGGATTACAAAACACAACAAAGAACTCCAAAGTTATCAGCACAATGGTACAAAGAGTTTCTCCAGAAACTACATCATGCCCAATAGTGAAGATTTCGTTTGAATATTGTAATTTCCTAATGAACATGCTATTTATTGAAAGTATGTTATTTCAAATTTGTAATTACCATGTTAGCAAAAACACACACACAGATAGGGAGAATGATACTATTTTTTCCCTATTCCACTTCTCTAATATTTATATGTAAACTATATCATTTATGTAAATCAACTCAATGTTGTGACAAGTATTTTTTCATTGAATTGTGTTTTTAAAATAGAATAAAGTGTTTCCGTGCCCAAAGAAATTAATTATTTCATTTTGGAATCCGCTTTAGTTGTTTGAGTGTATGATTGATATAGACACAATTCTGATATGTTAAATATTATATCTCTAAGAGATTTTCTTTTTTTGTATGATAATATTTTATATTTCTCTTCTTCCTCATATCTTATATCTTTTATTCTCTTCTTCGCTAAAATCTTGCCAATATTCCGAGCGGAAAATCGGTCACCAAATTTTTAGTTAACCAAAATTTTAGCAGTAAAAGGTGAGCCGTGTTGGTTTACTTTGCTGTCACAACGGCACACACGTCGTGCAGCAAATTTCCTACTTGTCTGCAATGCTGCATGAACCAAGAAATGGCTAAAAAAAAAATTAGGGGCCAAATCAAGTCAAGATCGCGATCACTATCGTCTAGCAAATGCCAATCGTGCTTAGAATTTGTAATTTCTTTGTTGGTGTGTGGCCATGATTTTTAGCGCCTCTTGGACATGAATACTTTTCAAGATCATTTGGAGACATGACTACTTGTCTTGGCCCTGCCGCACCTGCATGTTTTTAACGTGCTAGTTGCTTGGACTACGGTACAGATCTATGAGGAATTTTTTTTTAAAATAACCCTATAAAAAAAAACAATTGCAAAACTAACTCTTAACTTTTTAAATTTGTAAAAATGGCTTTCAGTCGCGAAATCCTCCTCGCGACAGTCTTCAGTCGCTATACGGTATAGCGACTGAAGACGTGGCACGGCACAAATGCCCCGCTGGCACCTGTGCCGTGCCAGCCAGGTTTCAGTCGCTATACCGTATAGCGACTGAAACCCGCGGCTTTCAGTCGCTATACGGTATAGCGACTGAAACCCTTTATATTCCCCAGCCGTCCCTCTCAGAGTACAGTTCAATTCATTTTTCCGAAATTTTACAGAAATTACTGAGAGAGAAGGAGGAGAAGGAAGAAAAGAAAAAGGAGCAGAAAATTCTTTTTCGGAGATTCTTCAAATCGCTGAGGTATATTTTTTTAACTCGTGTATTTAAATTAATTAGATCGTAAACTCGTAGTATTTAGATATGATTTAGAATGATTGTTAGGGTTAGTGTGATTGTTAGGGTTAGTGTAATGGTAAATGCGTGAATGTGATGAAAAAAAATTTAGAGTTAGGGTTAAGGTTAGGGTTAGGGTTAGTGTATGTTCACAGATTAGGGTTAGTGTATGTTCGCAGATTAAAAAATTTAGGATTTCGCAGATTAAAAAATTTGAAGAACCACTAAAAAATGTGATGTTTTTCAAATTTGAATTTTATTAGTATGGACGTAGATTAAAATATTTGTTAATATGTAAATGTAAACATTTGTGATTATGTATATTAAAATGATTGTTATTATTAGGGTTAGGGTTCACCGCTGTCGCTTCTTTTAGTTGGGGTTAGGGTTAGGGTTAGGGTTAGGGTTAGTCATCACTGCTGTCGCCCTCACCGTCTTGGTCTTTCCCGCACGGGTTTAGAGCGAGAGGGGTTATTTTTTTAGGGCTGTAGGGAAACATCGTGTTCCCCAATAGCGACTGAAACGGTATTTAAACACCGTGCGTCGTTTTCACACAGTACGGCCATTTCATTTTTCCGAAAATTCTGAAATTAGCACAGAGAAAAAGAGAAGAGAAGGAAGAGGAGGAGAGGACAAGAGAAGAGAAGAGAATGGTTGGTTTTTTTTGTTAGATTTAGGGGTAGGGTTGTCAATCAGTTAGGGTTAGGATTAGGAATCGCGGTCTCATTGTCGTAGTCATCACCGCTGTCGCCCTCAACGTGTTGGCCTTTCCCGCACGGGTTTATGGGTTATCTTTTTTAGGGTTGTAGGGAAAAATCGTGAACCAAACAATAGCGACTGAAACGGTATTTAAACACCATGCGTCGCTTTCACACAGTACGGCCATTTCATTTTTCCGAAAATTCTGAAATTGGCAGAGAGAAAAAGATAAGAGAAGGAAGAGGAGGAGAGGAGAAGAGAAGAGAAGGGTTGGTTTTTTTTGTTAGATTTAGGGGTAGGGTTGTCAATCAGTTAGGGTTAGGGTTAGGAATCGTGGCCTCATTGTCGTAGTCATCACCGCTGTCGCCCTCAACGTGTTGGCCTTTCCCGCATGGGTTTAGAGGGAGGGGAAAATTTCTGTTGTTTGGAAAATCATGTTTTTTTAGTACAATGAGCAATGTGAGTTCTCTAATTATACACTCTTGTACAGCTATGGAGCAACCCAATACAGTGTACGTTTATTACGGAGCCGGTGTAATCCGTAATGGACCAAACGGTGATGATCTTGGTGGTTGTATGTATGTTTGCAGTCAAATGAGACAACCACAGTCAATGTCTTTCAACGATTTGAAGATGTGGTTAGTTCACCTGTTACAACTCAATGTTACGACGGATAATCTCAAAGTGGAAGGCATGGTTCCGGATGGAAACAAATGGGTGCTGAAGAGACTGAAAGGTGACAAATCATGGGGTTCGTTTGGACGAATTGTGACAAATCCAGGCTATGCTGTCGGAACCATCATACTGTACGTTGAAATGTCAGTACATAGTTCGGAGGGCAGCCATTCGGTTGAAAGAGAAAACACTAATATCTGTACCGGAGGAGGTCGCGATGGCGGTGGCGATGTCGATACTGGTGCAGGTGCCAGTACCAATGCCAGTGCAACTGGCAGTGTACCTAACACAACTGGTGTAGGAAATACAACTCAATTTGGTGGCCATCAAGTAGATGCAGCTGAAGAATTACCAGAATTGGAGGAGAATTTTAATGAAGAGGAGTATACTGATCCGTCGGAAATGTACGAATCTCCTGATGAACCCACGGAACAGTATAATCCTATGAGTGAGTGGACTGATCCGTCATCCTTGAATAACGCTGTGGTTCATGATGAGCTGGGTTCGCGATGGTCTTATAATGAATCAACCGTCCAGCTTGGACAGTTGTTTCGGAGTAAAAAGGATGCAAAGAAAGCCATAACTGCCTGGGCTGTCTCACTAAATAGGCCATTCCGGGTGGTCAGATCAAATCCGAGCCTGTGGACTGTGAGGTGCTTAATCCAGAATTGTCCATGGTACGTACGTGTCTGGCGGCCACGAGATGACCCGTCCTTTCGGGTGACCAGAGTTGACGACCACGGATGTCTGGCTGATGGCCATTCAGTTTTCGTATATTTTTGTTAGGTTTCCAACTTTTTGGGGTTTTATGTTTTCTACTGTTCTACTTTTGTATGACTTTGCGTTTCTACTTTTCAGCTTTTACCTATTCATCTGATGCTCGTTTTCGTATGATTAATCTTTGCGACTTTTGCACTTACCATCTTTTGCGCCGAGACGTCTGGTTTCATACAAATGCGTCGAACCAACGAGACAAAACTAGGTATCAAAAGCACGATATAAATGCGAAATTGGTATGTACTTGTACGGTCCAGATGGCAAAACTTTGTCGTCTTACTTCTTTTCGCAAATCAGCCTACAATTATCGCGGCTTATACCTTTTAAAGATTTTTCTCGGAACCTAAAAAGGCTAAAACCCACATCTCATCTCCAAATTTCGATCTAATTCAAGGAGTATCTCCCATTCACTATTCTGACCAAGTTTCCCTTCTGTAAGATTTTCAAAATCTCATCCGACGCCTTAGTTTCAAGTCTCGTCATTTTTTGAAATTCTAATTACCTTAAAGTACCCTGTTTTCGAATTATCACAAAATCATCAAATCTTGCCAAATTTCATTCAAACTTCTGCTGAATATGCTCCAGAAATAAAGTTACACTTGTGTGTGAGATTAGATCTCAAATCAGCCATCCCAATTTCAGAATTTACAAACAAATCCTACTTCTCAAATGAAATCATTATGAAATGTTTCGATTGCGACCACGGGGCAAAAGAGGGAGCAGAGAAAGTTTCCCAGGTTTCAGTCGCTATACGGTATAGCGACTGAAACCTGGCTGGCACGGCACAGGTGCCAGCGGGGCATTTGTGCCGTGCCACGTCTTCAGTCGCTATACCGTATAGCGACTGAAGACTGTCGCGAGGAGGAGTTCGCGACTGAAAGCCATTTTTGCAAATTTAAAAAGTTAAGAGTTAGTTTTGCAATTGTTTTTTTATAGGGTTATTTCAAAAAAAAATTCGATCTATGAGAGCTACCCTAAATCTATCATATGAATTTTAATGGCAGCCATTCATTTAAAATCTGATAATTTTTTTTAAAATATTAAAATTCCCCACGAAATACATCAGATCTCCAGTGTTAAATTTAAATCAATAGATTGAGGGTGTGTTTTTCTTAAGCCAAGCCATGGTTTATTATTCCACGTCACGGTTAATCCATGTAACTCTTGCAATTTAATTTTTGCCATGTAACTCCCGCCGTATTAATGAGTTTCAAAATTGATTTGAGTTCCATCATAATACAGCTAAGAAATTTATTTTGGTGGCCAAAGACATATTTAATTTTGTTTAGATTCATGATTACATAAAATATGAATTCAAACTTGTAAATTAATATTTTTAAATTGACTTATTTTTACAATTCAAAATAAATTACTCACATGGACTACGATTTAAATCATCAATTTGAGTTACAGGTATCCATCACATCAATTTTTTTACAAAATTATAATGGTTGATCAATTTTTCACTTTTCTTCAAAGTGTAAGGCTCCTTTCATTTCTTGGTAAAATTGAAGGATTAAAATAAGTCTATCATCAAAGTTGAAGGACCAATCCTTCTTTAAAAAATTATAGTATTTACTATCTTTGTAAAATGAACACATATATCAATACAATATTCCACGTAAATACACACATTAAAATAGAAGAAATCAGAAATTCAGCTCATAACTTCAATTTGTGTGTGCTTATTGTTCATATTTTATTCATCTAGATATACATGAGTGTGCAAAAGAGTGTAGATTTTGTTGGTAAACAGCGTCCGATTCTACTGTTCAGGAGGTGTTTCAACATTTCTTCAGTTTGATTACACAAGAGATATATTTGAGTATGATCAATCGTGCTTTACAAGATTCTGTGCCGTAAGAAATCTTCTATTTATTACCAACCACATAAAACCACGTAAAGTCCTAGTCTTCCAATAATTTTTGCACAAACATAAATAGTTGCATGTCGCATATGTATCAAATAAAAAAAAAAATCCAGAATCACTTATTTGCCAAGAAATTGACCATCGCTCACACGTCTCAATTTATTGGATGCACGTAGAAACAAGTAGATACGAAATAGACAATTCAGCCATATTTTTAATTTCTTACATCCATTTAAAATACTACACATAAACCGTCTATTACAAATCAAAAGGCCGGAAATAAGTCCAGTGTCCAAGCTGCACTCACTGTACCTTCCTCCAAGATCTCACCACGCGCACCGCAATACAAGAAATAAACTAAAAAATAATACGAAATGATTAGCTTAGGAGCTTTTCTAAATCTTTTATCTAATCTAACAAGCAAGCCAGGCAGGCAGGCCGGCCATAAAAAGCGGGCTTTTTATTTCCATGGAGCTCATCGCTGCTAAGTGGTAGTCCTCCAATTTGCAAGAGGCAGCCATGGCCGTGGCCGTGGCCGTGGCCGTGGCCGTGCTGGTGCTCCAGCTCCTCTCGCCCGCCGTCTGCGGCCTCCGCCGCAGCGAATTCCCGCCGGGGTTCCTCTTTGGCGCCGCGACGTCCGCTTATCAGGTAGGGCCAAATTGTGCTCGTCAGTCTCTGTCGCAAAGAAATCAACTTTGCTCCCTGGCCTTTATTCTTTGACACGTATGCTTTGATTTGAGCCAACAGATTGAGGGTGCATACTTGGAAGATGATAAGGGCCTGAACAATTGGGATGTTTTCACTCATGAAAACTGTAACCTCTCTCCTCTCCACTGCAGGAAATGCTGTATTTTCTGTTCCATTCAAGTTGAAACATCCATGAAAATTTTTCAAATTGGTGTTCAAGAATTTAAATTGCAAGAAATGAGAACTCTTACAATCATGTGTGTGAGCCTGACTTAATGGCAAATTCTTGACTCTTAGCAAAAACAGAAGCATGAATCTTGAAGGCTTCCGACCAGATGTGAGATTCAGAGGCCTGAGGGCTACAAACGCCATCAGATGTTTACCCTTTTCTAGCAATGTTTCTTGTAGTGGTACTTGTAGTCTATCATTGTATTAATTACTGCATGATTCTGATGCTCGCCGGCTTGATGTCCAATTAGCGTGGCTGTCTACCTAATAATTATGCTTCTCCGTCCCTACTTATCTTAACAAGTGCAATTCCTTACAGCTGGACGCATCAAGGATGGTCAAAATGGAGACGTTGCTGATGACCATTACCATCGTTATATGGTACGAGATTAGCAACAGTTAATTGCTAATAATTGTATGTGATACATCATATATTGGTAATAGGAGGTCTTTTACAATGCAACTCTTACCTCTTAGGAGGTAAGACTAATTCTAAATCACAGCCATTCATTGGAAAAGGTTAGTAATGGAACTCTTTTAGGTTATCTACTATCAGCAGGTTTGCTATCATTTGTAAAATAAGAAAGTTTAAATCTGGTAATAAATTTGATTTATGTATCTTTCCTAATCTGTTGCAATTTAATGAAAGTTAGTGAACTTAATTAAAGAGGATCATTTACTTTCCTAGTATCATCGTAGGCAGAACTGCAGAACTCAAGATGTCATGGACAAGCCTTCATAACAACATGTGCTATTCTCTCCTATGGACAATGGTGTATTCATCATTCATGTATAAACATACTTGAGATTTAATCACAATGCATTGTCACCGTTCTCTCTCTTGCACCACAGAGATTTCATCAAGGAGATGAATATTTCTTTTTTGGAAAACTAGGGAGATGGATACTTGGAAAAGAAAGAATATTTACATTACTTTACATGGAAAGCACTAAATTAACATTCATTTCCTAATTTATTAGCAAATAGTAGTGAAAAATACTTTATTGGCCTTTAAGTAGCCATTGTGTTCTATTACCTTGTTGGAGGTAATAGGTTATCTTAGCCCTTGATCATAAGAAACCAACAGTCCATATATATATGGTTGCGTTGTAAAATTTTCCGGGTAGTAAAATAAGAATGTTATTCTCTGAACAGGAAGACATCGAAATCATGCATTCAATGGGTGTCAACTCCTACAGGTTCTCAATTTCATGGGCAAGAGTACTGCCAAGTAAGCTGAGAACAAGATATGTACTAATCATCGCATAGTTCCTTGATTGAGATGTCTAAAATATAATCTGTCTTAGGGGGGGGGTTTGGAGATGTTAATTCAGCAGGGATAGCATTTTATAACGGTCTAATCGATGCTCTCCTACAGAAAGGTAGCTCTTCCACTGTGGCATGTATCCCTCTTTTCTTTGCTTCAATGTTGGACCAAAAAGAAAAAAAAAGATTGCTAAAGTATTTGATAAATTTTCAATCAGGAATACAACCATTTGTGACATTGCATCATTTTGACATGCCACATGAATTGGAAACTCGTTGCGGTGGTTGGTTGGGCCCTGAAATTCGGTATAGCTTGTTTGATGATGACTATAGTGACCTTGCAGTTGCAGTTTAATCATGCCTAACGCTTGAGAAACTTTTTCAGGGAAGAGTTTGAGTACTATGCAGATGTCTGCTTCAAGGCGTTTGGTGATCGGGTCAAATTCTGGACGACCTTCAATGAGCCAAACCTGTTTGTGAAATACCAGTTCATGTTAGGTGATTACCCCCCAAACCATTGTTCTATGCCCTTTGGAAGTTGCAGCAGTGGGAATTCTTTTCTGGAGCCATATGTTGCAGCACATAACATCATACTGTCCCACGCTTCTGCTGTCGCTAATTACAAGAAAAATTATCAGGTGCCCACAGATTGTTCCCCTGTTGACTAACTTCTGTTTTTCATGCTGTGTTCAATTGAATCTTATATGCATATGTTTCGTTTAGTCATTTTGATTCATTTGTATTAGGCAAAGCATGGTGGCTCAATTGGGATTGTGATTGCAATGAAATGGTATATACCATTGACGAATACCACAGATGATATTCTAGCGGCTCAACGTGCTTTGTCTTTTGAGCTACACTGGTATGTCTTTTTTATATTGTAGAATCAACAACTCTCTCTCTCTCTCCATCTTTTATTCAAAAAAGCTTTCTTTTTATTTTCTTTTTTGAAAATTTAAATATACAAATACCTTATAATAACAGTTCCCATGATATATTTTTCAATTTAGAAATTTCTCACAAGATTATGCACAGTTGCATAAACTTTTGGCCAGATAAAATAAAAGCTACAAATTGTTATTGTTATACATTGGAGCATACCTTATCAAAAAAAAAATCCCTTAAAGCAATAATTTTTCTATGGCCTTTTGCTCTTCTGTAATATTCTAAGATCACAATGTTAAATGCATTTTCAGGTTTTTGGATCCTATAATTTTTGGTGATTATCCTAGTGAAATGCGAGAGATCTTGTTGTGGAACTTACCAAAGTTCACTTCAGAAGAGAAAAAGCTATTGCAAAATGGCTTGGATTTTATTGGAATAAATCATTATTCAGCAATTTATGTCAAAGATTGCATTCATTCTTCATGCAACCTTGGTACCTATGAGGGGAATGCACTGGCTTATGCCACTGGCGAAAGAGATGGAGTACCAATTGGAAAGCCGGTAAGAAATATTTTTCTATTATTAATCTTCTATAAATTTTGTTTACTTGTGAAATATATATGATAAAGTTGTAACAATTATTTGCTATGATTAATCTTGAAGACTGCATTGGGTGGGTACTTCGTTGTTCCAGAAGGAATGGAACTGGCGGTCATGTATGTCAAGCAGAGATATAACAATGCACCCATCTATATTACTGAGAATGGTGAGTTTAGTGGTACATGCTCTGAATCACAAGGCCACTCAGATTTCGAATGAAAATGCCATAAGCCCACAAACACGTGATAGTTTGTAGGTGAAAACCCCACCTTGGAGAAAAACCTTCATTTCTTGCCCACCATAACAAATTCCCTATGTCATCAAGTTCCCACACAACTGCCCTAAAAAATAAAAATAAAAATTATTTTATTCCTTTACGACATTTGATATAATTGTAAAGATAATGGCTCAACAAGATTGATATAATTAATCTCTTCACTACAGCAAGTGAATTTAATGCTAACAAGATTGTGGCTTGGAGTGTCTAGGACTGAACTCTCTGAAGTTTGTATAGTTTACATACCTTTCTATTTTACTCCCCTTCTCAATGATCATAACTTTTGTTATTTGTGTTCAGGTTATTCACAGCGGAGTGATATGGGCATAGAAGATTTGATCAATGATGTTGAAAGAGTAAACTTCCTGCAGGGTTATCTCACATCCCTCTCTTCAGCAATCAGGTGACCTAGAGAATCATTTATTTACCTCAGATTCACATAATTCATTACATTTTTTTCACACACGAGACATGACATGACTTCACTAAAGATACCTAAGATTATAACTAAACCATCATCCATATGGACCAGATAATACTTCATCACAATTTTATCTGTAGTCTGTAGATACCCTCAAGGCTCAATTCTAATTGTTGGCACGAACAAACACAGGAAAGGAGCGGATGTACGGGGCTATTTTGTGTGGACTCTGATGGACAATTTTGAGTGGCTATTTGGTTACACCATAAAATTTGGACTGTATCAAGTGGATTTCAACACACAAGAGAGGATTCCCAGGATGTCTGCAAAGTGGTATGGAGATTTCCTCGAAGGTTCCAGACTGATGAACAATGTGGAGGCACCGAGCACAGATTTCTAAGACTTCAAACTCTTGCTAGATCCTCCAATGTGTGTACAGATTAATGATTGATTTGTGAACATATTTCCATAGCACTACACATCCCTAGCTCTCTTCCTTAAGTGTTTGCTGTGCATTTGTTGTTGTTGAGACTAGGAAGAAATGTAAGTATAAGACATTGTACACCAAAAGTTTTAAATGGATGAAGGATTTGATTGCAAGTCAAATATACTGCAGATTTAGGCACCGTAGATTTCTGTACAAGGGTATGTCTGAGTCACCTACAGTTATACTGCACGTAGACTGTTACTCTCCCTGTTGTGTAATGGCAAACTCAGCAGGGAAGAGAAGCAAAAGATACCTAGCGGGAGGCAGGGTAGGCGACAGCGGAGACAACACCTTTGCGGTGGTCGAAGTGGCGGCGGAAGACCACCGTTTGGCCGTCCTCAACGGCGCCGGCGTACTGGCCACACCACTCCCGGGAATACGATAAGTCGCCCTCGTCCATAGGATGGCGCCGACCGCCGGCCGCCGCGCGCCACATAGCATTCTTTTCCTACTGTTGGGTGTGAATAGGGGAGGTGCGGGCCCCTTTCGTCAGCGTCGGTACATGTGGTTCTCATTGCGGCCCCACTCGGCGGTATCACTAGGATTTGGTTTGCAGTGCAGGCCCCATTCGTCCATGTCTCCCCTTCAACCTGCAAACTAGACACGAAAGCGGAATTGGCTCCCTTGAAGGCGGAAAGTGGAAACTAGAAAGCACTATCACACCAAAAGCTAAACCCTCGCCGACGCCGGCTCCCCGCCCCCTTTCCACCGCCACCGCCGTGGGAGGCAGGCCTCGAGTGGTATAATTGCATTCCATCATATATGGTTGGCCAATTCGTTGTGAAGTCTAGTAATTTTTGTAGGAACCCACATTTGTAGGATTGTTCAAGAAAATTTAGGCGAAGCATATGCATACTCTTGAGACGTGGATTTTGGTATATTGGAGCTGTCAACTTGGTCTTTTTAGAGCTCCATTTTGCCAAGAAATTGGGCTTCAACAGGAAGAAGTAACCATAAAATACCATCTCTGTCCACCCAAGATTCACAAACAGTGAATATAGTACTAATCTGATCTCATCTAATGTCCTCGTACTTGCCATTTAACTCGAGGTTGTTACTGCATGATTGCTAAATGTCTAACCAGTTACACTGTTCTCTTTTTATTCAGGTTCGAATTCCTGGTGAAAAATGAAGGAACTTCCTGAAAAAGAGAAAAAGTATGTATTATCTATGGATTTTGCTACTCTTTGAATCTTATGCATGTCAGCTGAGTAGAAAAGGTAGAAATCTGTTCGCTTGATCTGTTGTTTTGTTTCTCTTGTACTAATACAGCCTGATAGAATTTATTTTTGAGATAATATATTAAAAAAATCAATTTTAAAACTAATCAAAAACTTTAAAAAATATCAAAAATAATCTTCAGCCACTGGACCCAAACAGCAATTGAATTTTAGTCGCTTATTGAGCTAGTGACGTGAGAGCTGGCGCGGTCTAGTTGTCTCGCTGTCACGACTAAATGTTAGGCTTTGTGTTAGTCTAGCGAGCCAATTGGGCCGCACCAGCTCTTAAGTCGTTGACCCAATAAGCGATTGAAATCCAGTCGTTATTTGGGTCTAGCGACTAAAGGTTATTTTTAATATTTTTTCAAAGTTTTTAGTTAGTTTTGAAATTGATTTTTTTAATAAGTTATTTAAAAATAAATTCCAACCTGATATGGTCCGGGATAACATCACAACTGCCGGCAGGGAGTCTTTGTCATACAGGATTTCTCTTTGATATAACTTTTAATACCTGATCAGTACCTATGGATTTGGTGATAAACAAACATGATAAAGGCATCCTTTGCTTTTCAAATCAACCAAACCTATATTATTCAAGTCTTTTTTAGAAATATATTAATCAAGCTTTGTCTAGATCTTAGATGTGGTATACCTGACATAATATTCTATGCTTCATGATTGAATGCATTGTATAGAAAAAAGATAAAATCGGACCTAGCAGAGTGTTGCAGAGATGCGGGAATCAAAGGCAAATGGGTGTCAACCACTAAGGTTTCCTTCTTCACAATGGTTGTGGTATTGACCTTTTTCCTCGTGCCGTTTCTTTCTCTAGTTGCAGGCCTAGACCACAGCCAATTCCCTACTTCCTTCCTCTTTGGTACAGCCACCTCTGCTTACCAGGTAACCCATATCCAATTATTCACAATTCATACTCTGAACTATATGTATAACTCTGATGCACCTGTATTTTTTTTTCTAATTACCTTCAACTTATGTTCAATTATCACCGGCCCTCATCTTGTCCATTGACTTCCAATCGGACAGTCATTCTTGGAACTAAATGATATGAATTGTTGCTTTGTTCAGATTGAAGGTGCATATTTGGAAGGTAATAAAAGTCTGAGCAATTGGGATGTTTTCTCCCACATAGAAGGTAATAGTCATGCACTTCAAACATACCTGCATTCTCCTGTGTACTTACACTGCCTTTTAATCAGGGAAAATTAAAGACGGGAGCAATGGTGATATTACTGACAACCATTACCATCGCTACAAGGTATGGTTCTGTGATCTAAGTACTCACAATTTTAATGTTTCATCTATCTGTGATCTTAGTTGCAATCAGCTTATCCAATATTTCTATAGATAATTTAGAACATAATTCCATGCAGGATGATATTGAATTAATGCATTACCTGGGTGTCAACTCTTATAGATTCTCCATATCATGGGCAAGAATTCTACCAAGTAAGTTTGCACATTGCAGTGCTTGTGCCGACTTGTAGATTCTTCAACTTAAAATTACTGTCCTGTTTCTGTCTAGGGGGCCTATTTGGCCAAGTCAATCCAACCGGTATTGCATTCTACAATCGTCTCATAGATCATCTCCTACAAAAAGGTTGTTATTACATTGTTCTCTCAATTATCATGCTGACTTCAACATAAATTTTGATCAAAACACAAGATAGTTACCTCTGTTCCTTGGAAATCATGAAGCAGGAATACAGCCATTTGTTACACTACATCATTTTGACATTCCACAGGAACTCGAAGAAAGATATGGTGCATGGCTGAGTCCAGAGATCCAGTAAGTCCTATTCCCCTTCAATGTCACAAGAATCTATTGATTTTGTTTAGCTAAACTTTTAGCATGACATTTGTCAGGAAAGATTTTGCTCACTTTGCAGAAGTCTGCTTCAAGGCTTTTGGTGACAGAGTCAAATTCTGGAGCACCTTTAACGAACCAAACCTGATGATAAACCTGGGTTATATGACAGGTTTAAATCCTCCAGGTCGATGTTCTAAGGCATTCGGGGATTGTGTTGCTGGGAACTCTTCTTCAGAGCCATATATCGCAGCTCATAATATAATACTATCTCATGCAACTGCAATGGACATCTACCGGAAACAGTATAAGGTAGTCAAACTAAATTCCCAGCAAAATGTGCCGTGTTCTGAAACATAATCTCGAGTTATTTGGAGGAAACATAAAACATACTCGTTTTACTAGGTCAAGCAAGGTGGTTCTATAGGCATGGTATTCTTTGCAAGATGGTTTGAACCAATGAGAAATATCACAGCGGATCTCTTAGCAGTCCAACGAGTATTATCTTTTAATGCTCCATGGTATTTTCTTGTTTCCAATAAAACAGAATTATAACTCCTGTAATAGGGGGAAAATGGTTCATTCATTTTATTGCTTTGCAGGTTTTTGGATCCCATACTTCTTGGTGACTATCCGTTAGAGATGCGCAACATGTTAGGCTCAAATTTACCAAAATTCAATTCAGGGGAGAGAAGACTTTTGAAGAATAAATTGGACTTTATAGGACTTAATCATTATGAAACAGTCGATGTGAAGGACTGCATGCTTTCACCATGTGCAGTAGATATTTTTGATGCAAATGCACAAGTACTCGGCTTGCATATAAGAAACGGTGAGCATTCATTCACTCCTTCGAATGGTTTCCTTCCATATAGTTCTTGACGACATACATGTTAATCCTGTAAGATTCAACTAAATGCCAGAGATTGATGGTCATCTTTCAATGCAGTTCCACAAAGCATGGAGAAGATCGTCACATACTTCAAGCAAAGATACAACAATCTACCAATGTATATCACAGAAAATGGTAAGTATCCTAGAAACAAGTGAGATCTGCTCCCGTTCTAATGCTATGAGCCTATGACAAAGCTATGCAATGAACACATACCAGTGTTACAACTGCAATACTACATAAACCATGTTCCTCAAATCCATGCATAAACATGCAATGCATCTACATAATTTATCACATCTCGTAGTCTCTTTATCGGTTGTTTCTTCAGGGTATAGCCAAATCAGCAATAGCAGGATGACCACAAAGGATTTTACAAATGACATAGAGAGGATAAACTACCTGCATGACTATCTTACATCTTTGTCTTCAGCAATGAGGTAATCTACTGAAGTCCATTGTAATTTATGCAGAAAAGAGCTGAAAACTACGTTGCTGCTTTTATTTGCTACATGCTACTGCAGGAAAGGCGCCAATGTGCAGGGTTATTTCGTGTGGTCTCTCATAGACAATTTCGAGTGGGTCTTTGGTTTCACCTCAAGATTTGGGCTTTATCACGTCGACTTCGAGACGCAGGAGAGAACTCCCAAGCTATCAGCTGGATGGTACAGGAATTTTCTGAAAGGCTCAAAGCTACTCCAGAAGCCATACACTAGTTTGCAATTACAGGACACGAGCTGCTAGTATTTCAGGTTACCAGACTGCAACATCTCCAGCAATCTGTAATTCTGTACACATGACACAGTTTGTGCTGTATCTTAAAACAATTATTTGGAGTATCTGAATAGCATAAGGACCTGAAGCCAAGACCCTGAGATGCTATCATGCTACCAAAAAAAAAAAAAGTTTAAATGCTATCATATAGGGTGCTATTTCCTAGTGATGTGTTCCTCTGACTCGAGTGTCACTTGCATGTTTTCTCCGTGTGTTCTTATCTATATTTTTCTATCTATAATATATAAATAAAAATATATGATATAAATTGTAAGAATCTTTCTATCTTTAAATATGAAAAAGAAAACATAGACAGGAAACACATAAATTTTTTTTATTAAATAATGAATTTTAAAGAAAAAATTGAAAAATATACTTTAAACCATTTCATTAAATGGAATGTACTCAGGATAAATAGTTTAACATCATAACCTATGGTATTATCAGATTAACATTATATGTATGAAAGACAGAATGATTATATCAGTAATCTGGCAATGCCAGAATTTATAATGTTATTAGGGTAAAATCTAATGTCATGGACTATTATTTTACTTTCTATATTTAATCATTTCAGTTAGATTTTTGTGATAAGCAATGGTAGATATTGAAATCATTTTACTTATAGTGTTAGATTTCAATGGGTAGCACAATTACATATGATGTTATATTTGATTGTCTAATATCAATGTTTATGATTGAAATCATTAAGTATTGAAATGTAACATCACAGCTAATAATACTATATTTTATCTTAATAATATCATGAGTCATGGTGTTACTAAATTGTTGATGTGTGTAATCTATCATTTTTTTATGATAATGTGTTTAGTGGTAACATCATGGACTATAATGTCACATTGTCTAATCTAAATCTTGACCTGTAGTGTTAGACTGTGTGTTCAATTTAGATCTATTTGGTAGAATAAAATAGTTTAGGTATGTTTTTCAAAATTTTTAAAAATGGATTATTTAATAAAACAAGTTTCGTTCTAAGTGTACACGTGTGGTTTTTAGGTGTACTGACGATACTCTTTCAATCAATTGTACCACCAAAAAAGGGAAAGTTTATAAAACCCCAAATCACCTCAATTGTTAGGTATCCGGAGAAATCATTTCAAAATATTCACCATCCCACAATTATTTTCCTAGTTGTCTCGTCTCTCTCCCAACTCCGATAGCGTCTAGCAGATCCAACTCCAGTAGCCGGCGACGGAGCGGCAGAACGAGCTCCTCCAGCGGCGGTTGGCGCCGAGGCGAGGCGCGTCGTCGCCAGGCACGAGCGCGCGCACTGTGTGGGAGTCCAGCGCCAGCGGGCCGAGGATGCGCACCTTTCCTCATCTCCGGTGCCGGCCACCGCCTCGGTGCTCAACGGCGTCTTCAGCTTCTTGGACGAGGAAGAGGTCGTCATCTCCGACGGCTCTGCCACCATGGCTGAAATCTTGTATGCAAGATTTGCTACAAACAAATTGAACTCACTCTCACTCGCCAAGAACAAACAAACAAGTGGAAAAAGGAAATTGAACCCTCGAGGCCAAACATCGAGTGGCTCCACTTGCAAAATCATATCAAGAAGTCGAAATTTAGCCCAATTAACACAAAGATTGCTTGTTGATGCGCGAACTCAACAATGCATTAACTAGCAAATTGAGCTCAAATTTTGGGAAATCCTCCGCCGCGCTCTGTCGCCCACGGCCGTGATGGCTCCACTACTGCCGTGCCGCGCCGCCGCCGGCTGCCTTGCTCGCTTTCGCTGTTGCCGTGCCGCACCGCCGCGCTCCATCGCCGGCTTCTCTGCCGCGCTTTCTTCCACTGTTGCTAAGCCACGCCGCCGCGTTGGAGTTGGATCCGGTAGATGCCATTGGGGAGGTGGGCGCGGGCGCGGGCGCGGGCGCGTAAGTGAGGGGGAGAGAGAAAAAAATTAAATAATACTGTAATTGTCAGTGACAGTCAATTTAAAATTTTTTAATGCTTAGCCGCTATTTCTGATGGATGAGTGATGATAATTGTGTTATTAAAAAAATATTTGTGGGATGAATATTTTGAAATTATTTCAGTGATTATTTGGAATTCTGAAGGTTTATAAAATGTTTTTTTTTGTTTACAAAATGTAGCTTGGAAGCCTCCAGAGGGACGCGTCTTAAACCCCACCAAAGGACCCAGAAGGTCACTCCAACTGCACCAAGAACCAGATGCGCCCAAGTCCTAACCCACCAAGAGCTGCTCCAGTTCTTGCTACAAACAACAATTAGTATACTACCAACCAAAGAGAAAACACACTAGCCATTAGCCAAGACCAAAAATTGAAGATGGAGTGGAAGGCCTTCGCAGGATTCGCTGCGCTCCTCCTCCAAATTCTGTGTTTATCCTCCGTCGCCGGCCTCCGTCGCAGCGACTTCCCTCCGGCATTCCTCTTCGGCGCCGGCACTTCGGCGTACCAGATGAGTTTTTAAAAAAGTTTCAGTTTATCCCAGATATTTTTGTCAAATATTTCAATTTAACATGGATTTTGTTTTTGATGATTTTTCTATGTCAGGCCAGGAGATATCTATGTTTCACCTCCATAATGTTGATAGATATATAATTGATATATTATTTTTATGTTACAATTTTGTACAATTTAGAGCTTAAAAAGCTAAAAAATTAAAAAAAATCAAGATAAAGCGATGGATTTGTGTGTAATATGCGCCGACAGATGCGACATAGTGCCAAACATTTCAAAACAGTCAAAATTGAAAGACAGTTAATAGAGGCAGGGTGAACTGAAATGTTTGACAAAAAAATGTCAAATAAATATGGAGTAAATTGAAAGGTTTTTTAAAACCTGGGTTTTCTGACAACAGCATGGAAGTATATGGGATGATGTGTAATTTCTTGGGGAAAAAATGAGAGGCACTGGTGGATTAATTATTGATCATAATTTTTTGTTGTGACGTCCTGGTCTAATCTATCTCCTGTGGATGTTCTTTGATGGTGATATGTGTGTCTGCATCTACAGATTGAGGGGGCATATATGGAAGGGAACAAAGGGCTGAGCAATTGGGATGTTTTTACCCACAAGAGTGGTAATCCATGATTTTTGCTTCTCTCTTGTAGAGTTAACTTAGAAGTAATAGGTTTTGGTACATTATCAATTTGGTCACTAATATCACTGTTTTTTTGGAATTGTTGATTTAGATACTTGTACTCTCGTCTATATATCTAAGTGTTTGAATTCAACCCCTTACTAGTTGATTTGAACTCAATTACGTTTAACTTATGCCATAAACTTTAGAACAGTAGATTTTTCGAGCATGAGCTGGAGAATGATTCTCCATGCAACACACGAACCAACAAAAAAAAACGTAAGGCCCTAAAGTGGAAAGATTGGGTTTTGAACTGCCCATAAAAAATAGAAGTGCCAGAAAAAAAAAGCTCTTTTCATAAATGACAAAAAAAAAACAAAATTCCCAATAGAATTTTTTAACATTTAAATCCCAAAAAAATTAAATTTCCAATAAAAAAGAAGAAGATGGTGTACTGATTATTGCATGTGAATATTCTGAACCACTTGGACCATCTACATGTCTTATTGGATTGTGATAATATATTCCAGGACATCCATGTTTTCTAGTCTCCCTGTTCACCAATAATCAGTTTTACTAATCATGAATTCTCTTAAAGTAAACTAGTGGTCAAATGTAAGCAATTACCGCCATATTCGATATGGATCAAGCATGGACATATGTCCATCTTGCTGAACTTGGTGAATTCAAGATGTGAACATTAACCTTTATATTGATCTTTATATCAGGAAAAATAAAGGATGGTAGTAATGGTGATATTGCTGGTGATCACTACCATTGGTACAAGGTAAATATTTATTAGTCATTATTCATTAGTACATAGTTTGCCCTAACAACATGGAACTATTTGTTGATTTATGAGTAGAGATACTTACCTTTTACTTGCAATGTGATCTTTTGGGTTAGATGGTTAGTGCATGAAATACAATTTGGTATTAGAGCAAGAGGTCTTGAGTGCAATACCTACCGAGCCTATTTATTATAAGATGTAGGATAGAGGCGCACCAAGATGCACCACGAGGAGATGAATTGTTTTTTATTTTTTTAAAAAACAAGAAAGAGAATAAGAAGATGAAAGCAAATAAAATAAAAAATTCAAATCAATTTAGCAAATAATGAACATAAAGACACTAGAGATTTACGGAGTTCAGCACACTACCTGCAGCCTACGTCTCCGCCGAGCAAGCCTTTGCTCGGATACCACTATCTCAACCAAATACATCTTTGAAATTTGAATAAGTGATACACCAAGTAATTCACCTTAATCAAACCCGATCTCACAATGTCTTTTAGTCTTTCAAGAATATAAGAACGATCTTTGATTTTTTCTTACAAAAGACCATATGTCTCTCCTCTTCTAAGATATGCAAATGAGCTATATTGAAAGAGATGAAAAACACAGTTGAATTCATCTGTATTTATAGTGCACGTGACTAGTTTGGATTTTCCTAAATTCCATCAAAATAGAAACAAACAACAAACTAACTGTCATGCAGCCGAGTGCATATCCACAACCAATGCTTATCTGTTATGGTTATCTTTTATTATACTTATCCAGAAGACCCTAAAAATCAACGCACGAGATACGACAGAGTATCAAATTGCAAATCATATCATCAACTGGTGTAAATATTTCAAGTTAAATATGTATATTTCAACAATCTCTCCCTTGATGATTGGTTTGACAAGTTACAAATTTAAGTTTTGAAAATCATTGATTACACGATTTATCTCATTTTCTAAAACTTCAAGTTTTCTCCCTCTTTGTCAAAACACACATCAAGTGCAATAGGGATACGATGCTAAGCACAAGGAAAAGACTACTTGGAAGAATTTTAAAAGCTTAGAGAGATATTATAGATAATTTAAAATTTTAGTAAGAAAAATGTGACACTTCAATAGTAGAATAGTAGAACAGTAACCAAAGTTGCATGATTGTAATTATCATTTAAATCTCCGCAAACCGTTATACAATATCAGTATATAAATATATCCATAAAAAAATTTCAGTGTTTCTTGTTGCATTATTGATGGTTCCACAAAATAAATAGTCATGGAATAGCCGGGATGTTCTATCTTGATTGCCCCTTTATAGCTAGTGGAGTATTTTCGTGGACCACATGTTTGACCCCCTGTCAACAGATTAGTCAAGACAAGTTTTTTGTAATTTTTTGCTTGCTTGTACGAGACTCTAGGCGGAGATTCTACATCCATTGAGTAATGTCCACTCATGACAAAGATATGATAGATCTTGATTATCTCTCAATTGTCAGCAGAGTAGTTTCGAGAAACAACCTATCCAACCCCTTGTAAACAGATTGACAAAGATAGGTATTGAAATATCATAAAATTTTAGTTTGTCTTTTTTGTTATTTGTGGACAATCATGCCGAACTGAGTACGCGGTTGGGATGCTTGATTTATAAACAAAAGATTGAAAGCACGAAGAGCAAAACAAAATTTTCAATGAGAACCATGAGCATCTATGACAAAGAAACCATTGACTGCAAAACCTTAGCAAGTCAAGAAAATAAAGTGAGTTATAGTTGTCAAGAAAAATTAAAATTGCTCAGTTAAGACTCAAACTCAAGAAAAACTCAACAAATAGAACTATTAGAGTGCTCAAGTACTATATTTTGCATGCTAAAAAAAATGTAAGTGAATGCAAGCATTCTCCCCCTTAAATGTAGCGGTTAAAAAATATTGTTTGAGTATAAAATGCTTAATTCCCCTTTTAATCGTGCAAAATCAGTGCACACCAAAGGTTTAGTGAATAAAACAACAAATTGTTCCACCATTTTCCACACGTTCTAAGCTTGTGAACCACTTCATATCTCCAGTCATATGTCTTTAGCAGCCTGAATCAATTATCCATCGGTTCCCAAGTCCTTTTTTTTTTCTTCATTCTAGGATGAAGGAGCAAATTTAGGTATCCAAAGTTTGGATCCTCGGAGATTTTCTATTAATGCTTTAGGAATCCAAATCTTTTTAATCTTTGGGACAAATTTTGATTGATCAATGAATTTTCGAAAATGACAATTTTGTTTTTGAACCCATAGCAATTTTTGGAAATATCTCCTTTTTGCACAAATTGAACAAATTTTTACAATAGACTTATTTTGAGCTTGTGGTGCATAAAACTTGGAGTCTTGTGATTTTTCAATGCATTTTGAAAAAGGTGGTTATGAAGAAGAATTTTTATGTAACCAAGTCCTTCATTGTTAAACGAGCATTTTGATGTATCCAAAATCGAATTTAGATTTTTCTCGCCATTTGGCATATTTTTTAAGGCTGACCTCAAATATTTATTTTGCTCTGTAAGATTAGGATAGTTGTTGCAAATGTATATTTCATGTTGTTTTTCTGAAGAAATTATTTTCTAAAGAAGATATTCATTTTGCCCTGCAAGATTAGGACACTTTTTACAACGAAAAGTATCCAAATTATGAAATTTTTTGTTGCAAAACTGGACAGTTTTCACATAATGCAACTTTCAAAGGATCGGTCTCTGTATAAAGACTTGTGCAGATTTTCACGAAGTTCGGCACACCAACTGTGTCCTACATCTCTGTCTGACGTTCTCGTCATGATTCCATTATTGACGGCTTTTAGAAAAACTGCCAGGCTCGCCGCAGACCCTTTAGAATGACTTTCAGACTTAACATAAAGTTAGGACAATTAAGAAACCCTCCGCTTACATCTCATGATGAAACGGCTTTTGCACGCAAGCAGGACGGCCGAACACGACTCTTTATTTGGGTAACTTATACAATATTCTAATTCTAGAAAGCACCAGTACAGGTGATCAAATTATATGATAATATTATATTGAAGAACACTGCGTAGCTAATAGCTTGGAACCATGCATGTCTCCATATTTATAGTTTTATTTTGTTGGAATTCAAATAGAAAATAAATTTTAATAACAAACAGAAATCAATTCGTGCCAAACTTAGTTGTTGATAATATTTATTGTTTAAATCAAATCTTATCTTTTCATATGTATGGATGAAAATTAATCAACAAAAATCTTATCTTCACATAAGAATTAAATTGGTGGTGTTTGCATGACTTGCTTGAGCTATGCTTGCGCCTTGGCGCCTGTGCACTAATATGCCCTTGTGACCAAATTGCATATGTTAGGGATAAAAATGAGTCTTTATATTTCATAACGAACTCTACACAGATTACAAAAACACCTACTGTTTATATAAGCCTAAGCCCTAAAGATAGAAAGAGATAGAAATGAACTAAAACTAATCAAGATTCTAACTAGAACTCAATCTAAACGACCATTAGAGGGAGGCAATCCTTACAATCTCCTCCTCCTTGACCTGAAATCTCACCTAAAACAAAAACAAAAATCAAAACATGTCAACTCAACATAACAACTGAACTTTAGATGAAGACACCGCTTCCAAATTATGTAGCCATTCCTGGTCCTCTTGGCACAAGCAGCATACTAAACGACCTTGAAGATTCACTTTGTCGATGCTGCCAAATTTGAATTATTGATGACCTTATTCAAAACAAAGGAAAAGAGTTCCCAATCCAAACACAATGTCCCCCAAACCATAGGCATAAAAACTTTGAATGGATCAAAACGACATGACTGAAGGAAAAACTCACAAGCCAACAAACCTTCCTACGCCCAAAAAAACTGCAACCAATATAGCATGATGCAGAACAGATTGTATTGAATGCAAGCCACTTGCTTGACCAAACTCCTTCACATGAGGACAATGCGGAACTATTCCTAATGAATGCGAGCGACCTACTTGACCAAACTCCTCCATATGAGCACAACTCATGATGGCTTGGTGCTTCAATGGGATAGAAGCTGACGCAATAAACGGCCATGCCAAGAGGCTATGCGGTCAAAATCCTTGACTCCCATAACTCATAGATTTGGCTCAGATACTACTTATTAGAGATAAAAAGAGTTTAAATTTCATAACAATGCACACAAATTACAAAAATCTCTACTATTTATATAGACCTAAGCCTTAAAGATAGAAAGAGCTAGAGACAATGGTGCTTCAATGGGATAGAAGTTGACACGACAAACGACCATGCTAAGAGGCTATACTGTCAAAATCTCTTACTCTCATAACTCTTAGGTCTAGTTTTGATACCACTTGTTAAGGATAAAAAGGAGTCTTTATTTCATGGCGCACACATATTACAAAAATATCCACCGCTTATATAGGCCTAAGCCTTAAAAATAGAAAGAGATAAAACAAACTAAAAACTTGGTGCTTCAAAAAGATAGAAGCCGACGCGAGAAACAGCCATGCCAAGAGGCTATGCTATCAAAATCCCTAACACCCCTAACTCCTAACTCCTCTGGCTCTGATACCACTTGTTAGAGTTAAAAATGAGTTTATTTCTTGATGAAGCACACAAATTACGAAAACCTCTACTGCTTATATAGGACTAAGCTTTAAAGATTAAAAAAGATTGAAACAAACTAAAACTAATGTAGATTCTAACTAGAACTCAATCTAAACAACCATTAAAAAGATAAGAGGCAATCAAAACAACATATGTGCTCTGGTAACCCTTTGTGTGATTTTTACTTTTAACCCGATTGCACCTGAGCCCTGTGTCAACACCACAGCATATCGAGTGCACGTCTTTGGTCTGATTGAATTTAGCTTGATGGGTGTATTGAAATATGATTAGTAATGCATAGCTTTCTCTGACAACCTTAAGCATCTGGGTGAGATCTTTGTTACATGCAACTCAACTTGATTGGTGTAGGAAGATATTGAACTAATGCATTCACTGGGCATTAACTCCTACCGGTTCTCCATATCATGGGCTCGAATTCTCCCAAGTAAGTTATGAAGTCAAATTACAGATTTGTACTTTATTTTTAGCAGTTCTATCCTCAGATAATCTAACCAATATTGTGTACTTCCATTGTTAGAGGGTCGTTTTGGACATGTTAATCCTACAGGTGTTGAATTCTACAATAACCTTATCAATGGCCTCTTAGAAAAAGGTATATTTATTGTGAATGATGACATACTGAGATGGCTATTGTTAGTCTTGCTCTTTTCTTTTTATCCTTGTTTGTACTCAGAAAATGGAGTTACTTTGTCTTCAGAAGTTGGTAACTTGGCTTAACCTTGGTGGGAACAGTAGTTACTACCTCCTGTTTATTGTCAGTATTCCATTTAAATATGGTTGTGCATCTTAGCTGATTGTATCATCTCATGTGTTGAGGCAGGAATAATACCATTTGCAACTTTAAATCACTTTGATTTACCAGAAGAACTTGCAGATCGCTATGGTGCATGGTTGAGTCCAGAGATCCAGTATGTGCAGTTTTTGTTGTCATGACATTTTGATTAGCATTTCAAATCTGACATACTTACTGCAAAGCTTCTTCTTAGGAAAGATTTTGTACATTTCGCCGATGTATGTTTCCAGATGTTTGGTGATCGAGTAAAACTTTGGATTACTATCAATGAGCCAAACTTGATGGTGAAATTTGGTTATATGAATGGGCGGTTTCCTCCGGCCCGTTGCTCCAAACCATTTGGGAACTGTTATGCAGGCAATTCTTCAGTTGAGCCATATATTGCCGCACATAATGTGATACTTAGTCATGCAAAGGCAGCTCACATTTACCAGAAGAATTACAAGGTGCAGGAACTGAAAAATTCTTTGCTTATATGATTTTTAGGAATGTATTGCTGTCTATTCTTAAACATATATGTTTAGTTCACTTAGTCTTTATTTTTCTTAGTCAAAGCAAGGTGGTTCTGTTGGAATAGGAGCATCTACAAGATGGTATGAACCACTAAGGAACACTACAGCAGATCATTTAGCTGTTCAACGAGCCATCACTTTTGAAGCACCATGGTAACAAAATTTTGTCCATAAAAGACCATTTGGTGATGTGCAGCTGATTAAGACTAACTTAAGGTAGGAGTTGGTTAGAAAAACTGAAAGATGGAGGTGCTAGATGAAACACTTGAAAAAAGTGCTATGTGTGATGGAAATCACCCTAATGTTATTCTATTATGAATTATGTGCTGATAGATGTATTTTGGGAGATTGCAGGTTTCTCGATCCCCTTCTTTTGGGGGATTATCCAAAAGAGATGTGTGAGGTTTTGGCTTCAAGCTTGCCTACATTCACACCAAAAGAAAAGAAGCTACTAAAAAACAAATTGGACTTCATAGCAGTCAATCACTATAGGTCATTTTATATCAAGGATTGCATGTTTTCGCGTTGTGAATTAGATCTTTATGACGGCAATGCACTAGTCCTTGAAGTTGGAGAAAGAAATGGACTTCCAATTGGAAAGCCGGTACTTGATCTTCTATCTCTTTTTATATAGATATGTGTATTTATTCACCACCAGTTGAGCTACCAATTGTTACAAATTATTATTAAACCTGCAGACCACAGTTCCAAATTTCTATGTTGTTCCATGGGGCATCGAGAAGATGGTCATGTACTTCAAGCAAAGATATGGCAATGTACCAATGTATATCACAGAGAATGGTATGTTTGATACAATCATTTTTAGTGGTCTGACTGGCTATTGACAACATAAGATGCTGTATTCTGGAGGTCATGTTCTTTTATTCTTTCTTTCTCAATATTGATTTCTATTTTTCAGGTTATCCACAGGCAAGCAATAGCAGCATGCCATTGGAAGAGTTACTAAATGATACGGAAAGAATAAATTACATACATGATTACCTCACATACTTGTCCTCTGCAATGAGGTAATTTGCTACACCTCAGTTAACTCAACTTCTTCTAAGTAGTACCATGATAAAATGTGTCAACCTGGTGCAGGAAAAGAGCTGATGTGAGAGGCTACTTCGCTTGGTCTTTCATGGACAACTTTGAGTGGATCGATGGTCACACTGTAAGATACGGACTTTATCACGTCGACTTCAAGACGCAAAAGAGAACCCCAAAGCTATCTGCTAAGTGGTACAAGAAGTTCGTCAGTGGTTCAGTGCTCCAAGATATGTTCCCTGAAGAAATGCATATGAACTTATGAAGAACCCAGCTTCCTATCATGAATTCCCAAACCATGTTGATACTTGTATATGGCTTATATGATATCCGCTTCACTGTCATATGATATGTTTTGATAATCGAACTTGAGACACAGATCAATTTGTTTTACTTATTGATTTTGTAAGTATATTTGTGCTGTTGTATGTATATTTGTGGAAGTATGACTGTACATTACTGGAGAAACTGTATAAAGGAAAATGTTGTGGAAAATGACATCTTGTAAGTTGTCTGAATAGTAATAACGCCTCCTATCTTTGCTCACTGGTTAGGCGTCATTAGGGCTGCTATTTTTGGCCCTTGATGTGCCCCACCTCGACAACTTTCCCAGCCTTTGAGAAACATAATATTGTGGATACTTTTCTTGAATGAGACATTTACCGAACCTTGCTCTTTCAAGAAAACAATATAGGCACTCAAATGTACTAATATTTATATGGAAAATGCTTAAAATGGTATTTATATTGATGTGATAGACGAGCGACAGTGGTAGAAGGGAATTCCACAAACCCACAAGAGATTACATGTCTCACTCGAATCTTCACCCACCATCTTGTGTGTGCATAGTTTTAGAGTGGGATGCTTGTTGACGACTAATAGTGGACAATGGTGTTACCAATCAAAAATGATGATAGAGACAATGAGAATAAAAAAAAATACACGGTAGAACGTCGAGACAATTATAGTAGCGTCTTGAGATATGGATGGCTGTGGTGGTGAATTTAGTGGATGACCTAAGTAGTACATTAAGAACAATTTGAAGGTGGGTGGCTAGGTTGATATCATCCTACTTATATATCTCTTAAGATGAAAGAAATGCATAAACGACTACTACAATTATTTCCAATCGTTTCTTGAGCAGAAAAATATGCCAACTTTGTATTTCTAGATTTAAGATTTATTTAGGGAATTCACTAATTGGCGCACATGCATCATTTAACATTTAGATGCACAAGTAATGTGGCATGTCTTGATTTGCTAACAGTGAAAATATGTATGATACACCCATGTGAAGAGAATTGAGAAAGGGTGTATGCTGAGTTGTTAAATGGTGCACATGTATCATACAAACACCCTTTTATTTAGTTGTGTTTTAAAAATATTTCTACTTAGCCAGCGGTAGGAATGATAATTTAAGATAGATTCGCTGTATTCAATTGAAATCTACAATGGAAAAATAGCATGAAATCGCAATTTCTATGTGGGAAAGTTGCAATTAACTTTGGTGGTTGGATTAGCTCCATAGTGGTTACGAACTTGCAGTCACGAATAAAGAGGACAGAGCCAAGGATCTTCTTGGTTGTTATCTATTGTTATCTATCTTAATTTCCATCAATGCACCAGCGGGTATCGTTGATTTGATTTGTATCTATATGCACATGCTTTGTCTATCTAAAGAATACATACTTTATTTTTTACTACAAATTAAACTATACTGTTCATCTCCTGTTAGGTAAACATTATGTACAAGTTTTATGTAAGACCAGAAAAACCCAATAATTACGGATAATCATAACTTTGTGTTTAGAAGTATATTCACGAAGAATGAATCAAACACAATATAAATGCCTAGTAGTATAAAGATATGTAAGAGCCAATTACACATCACCACGATTGGACTATTTTCTCTCTATGATCCACGTGTGTTTCTCTCTCTTTAGTGTGGGGTCAAAGCATTTGGATAAAGATGACTCATGTATAATAGAGATTATAGAGAAAAGGCAAAAGTTCAATTTTTTTTTCTCTTAAGCATTCATTGAACAACTCTATAATTTTTTCATATAAGCAATCTGTACAAAAAGTAAAAAAAAAAAGATGACTAGAATATAGTTATGAATTAATTAATAGTGTATTGTCCTGTATACACAAGATATAACTTTCAAATTCATAGATAGATTAAGTTTTGTAATATCAGAATTTATATCGTAAAAGTTTTTTTTATTTAGAGTGAATATTATTTTTTGTTTTTATGGTTAATCTAGTTCAGATTCATATGGATCAAACTTTTGTGGTATTAATCCAATTAAGATTATTAATTTTAAAAACTAGCCCGTGTATGTGCACAATCTTAATTAATACAAACTCTAAGACTAAATATTGAGGAAAATTAAAAATTCAAAAAAAATCATTAAATTTCTAAAATTTAGAAATTCTTAACAATACAACTCTAAGATAAAATATTAAAAATTCAAGATTAAAATTATTAAAATTTTGAAACCTCAGGTAATATAAATTCTAAGACTCGATATTAAAAAATTAAAATTTAGAATTAAAATTATTAAATTTCTAAATACTTAACAAATATAAACTCTAAAAGTAAATATTAAAAAAAGTTCGAGATATGACTGGAGTGTTCTTTTATATCTTTAATGATTCAGATAAATTATATATTTAATCTTAGAATTTATATAAGTTAATATTTTAGAATGATAATTGCATGTTTGACTAATATTACAGAGCAGCAATTCTTTTCCATAGAGACTTTTTTTTCTGTAAATACTACATATTTGATTCCATCTATAAATCAATTTTCCCTCGTACACTTTGAGTTCCAGTATTTATAAGAATTTGAGTTCATATTGTTCCTATGTTATGTATGAATATATCATACCAACTCGTTATGTATGGATGATATATGAGATTTTGAAGGGAGAAATCCGCTTTTAAAAAAGAAACTACACAATTAGAACTGGAATTACAGTCAAAACTTATTTGCCATGAAGGTTGGGCAGCTGGCGACTCCATTAGTAGTTTTCGGTCATCCTTCTCCCCTTCCCCATTAATAACAAAACGGATTATTTCGATATATAAAATCTCAATTCTAATATCTTTTGCTACTATGACCTTTCCCACCATGATTTTATTTTTGCTATTCCTTACCGTTATTTCACATGGGAATAAGAATTTCATATTCCGTAGGAACTCCCAGTTAACTAAAAAATAAAAAATTCTCATATTAAACAAGAAAAAAAATCCGATCATTTATTTGATGGTCTGAAGTTATAACAGTCCAAATTTATGAAATAAATTCTTAACAAATAAACTTTAAGATAAAATATTAAAAATTCAGAATTAAAATTATTAAAACTCTGAAACCTTAATTAATGCAGATTCTAAGACTAAATATTAATGGAAATTAAAAATTTAGAATTAAAAATATTAATTTCTTGAAACATTAACTAATACAAACTCTAAAACTAAATATTAATAAATTTTAAAAATTCATAATTAAATTTATTAAAATTTTGAAATATACAAATTCTTAGCTAATTCAACTCTAAAAAAAATATTACAAATTTGGAATTAAAATTATTAAATTTCTGAAATCTTAACTAATATAAACTCTAAGAATAAATATTAAAAAAATTAAAACTCAAAATTAAAATCACTAATGTTCTAAAACCTTTTCTAATACAAACTCAAAGAGTAAATATTAATAAAACTCAAATTTGGAATAGAAATTATTAAAATTCTGAAGTCTTAACTAATACAAATTCTAAGGCTAAATATATATTTTATCTAAATTTTTAAAGATATATTATTTTTTTAATCGATCTTGAGGAGATTTGTGACTATAAAAAAACACTCCAATCATATCTCAACGAAGGTCATCAAAACATGATAGATCAAGTTTTGCTAATGCTTTTTCTCGAGTTCTCAGTTTAGGGTAGATTTGATAGTCTTATAATGGTATACAATATGTGTTTATTTGCTTGATTAAAAATAAGTATTTATGTTTATTCTTTTTTAGTGAGCTGTTCTTCTCAGATTTGTCTGCCTACAACTATGGTTTATTGGATTTGAGAACTTGTATAGTTAATGTATAAGTATTTCAATTAGTTATTATTTGTTTGCTCTCTAATATTTATCTTTTGTTTTGAAGCAAGAAGAGTAGTTAAGTTCTTATGACCCACTCGGTAGGTAAGAAATACACATATAAGTAGTTGGTTACATGTGACTTTTGATTTGTTTCAATTATATTATTAAATCACTCACATGTAGATTGTTGGATTAAGAATCGACTATCTGACTTGGGAAAAATAGAGAAGACACTTGCGTTCTTGAATTGTTTTTTTCATATGTTTTTTACAATAGGCTTCTTTTTTATCTCAATCATTGACAAACTAAAGAACTTTCTAATCTTTTCATACAAGTGATCTATATAGAAGTAAACAAAAAAAGATGATGACCAACCATAAGTTTCAAACATAATACAAGTTATGAATTAATTGAGAGAGTATTGCTCCGCATATACAAGGTAAAATTTTCAAATTCATAGTTTGACTAGGTTTTGTAATATTAGAATTCATATTGTTCAAGTTTTTTATTTGGAACGAATAGCTTTTTGTTTTTATTTTTAATTTAGTTTATATTCATATGGATCAAATTTTTGTGTTGCTGATCCAAGTAAGATTATTAATTTTAAAAACTAGCCTGTGCAGGTGCACGAGTTGGCGACTAGTTATATTATAAATTTTGAAGATATTATAAACACCGCATTCATTCTGGTCCCACATAAAAAATAATCAAATCACACATTCCTAAAAAAATAAAAATTACTAGAAATTCTCACATTTATTAAAAAAGAAAATATATGTTAGGTTCATTATATTTATAACGATATAGACTCATCATTTTAGAAATTATATCTAAAATTAATTCTACCTCTATTATAATACAAATTCATTTGAAAAATTATATCCAAAATCAACTATATTTCTATTATAGTAGTAAAAGAGAACATTTTTATAAAATATACATAAAATTTTAACTCATATTATGAATAGCTATGCAATTGCATGGAATTTCGGCTAGTTGTGCCTAAAGACTTGATATAACACCATGAGCCCTACATATGAGCTATACCTATTACATACGAATTAGTATGTGCATTTTTCTCTATCTGAATTGTTGACTCATAAATTAATAGTTCAGATCAAGATGTGGAGAAGCTTACAATTTCTCGTCAAATGATTAACCACGTTAATTCCTCTTCTATATCAATCTAGATCATTCAAATCCTAATTGAATAGTTGAGATTATGTAAAAGGCAACTTCTGTCTTTTCTTCTCTAAGGCATGGTATCCCAATCCATTATATACATATACAATTCTGTATTTGAATACGATTTCATTGGTAAGACACTGGACCCAACTCCACTCTCCATTAAAATAGGTTGGTACTTGTAGAGCAATTAATCTATTAAACCTCTACTCAACAATTTAAATTACGGTTAGGTACCTGTGTTTTTTTAAAAAAATCTTGCCACATCTCTACTACACATCCAAATATAGGTTCAATCTCCACTCTCTATCGCGCCTCATCTTCTTCTTCCTCCTTTTTCCTTCAAACTGCTGCTACTACCTCCCTTCTTCCACGTCTTCCTCTCCCTCTCCCCCACCGACCACCGCCACCTTATCACACTGCCTCCCTTTCTCCTCCGTTGCCACCTAGTTCTCCCCTGCGATTGCCACCTCCCACCGCCTTCACTTATAGCCGATGGCGCCATCACAGGCTCACCGCGCCGTCATCGTAGCTTCAGTGCACTACCTCTACCCACCACTGGGCTGCCCCCACAATGGAAACTAAGGAGGGGAATAAGTAAACAGTAGAGAGTTATATAAAAAAAAAAGGAATTTGACCCAAGGATGTAAAGAGGTATATGCAAGACAAAAAAAAAAAAGGTATATGCTACTTAGCAAAACTCTTTAAATTAAATTGCATCTTCATATCGGATAAGTTTGCTTTGTTTCTGGTCTAAAATATGTTTTTTAAAATTACATGTATAGATGTATTTTGGCCAACTTATGAGTGAGATGAGCACAAGAGAAATTAAACCCACCCTAAAGATTTTTCTGATATATGTTTGTCCATGTTGCTTAATTGCTTACTTGTTCAACTCGAACACACTGCCTTTTCTTATTATTATTAATAAGTGTGTGCACATTCCTCGCACATTTTGTTGATCGAAGGATGCCGATTAGAGGGGGGTGAATAAGCGGTTTTTAAAATTTTACTTTTAATCTAGTGATTAATAACCTAAATTGCAATATCAATACTCAAATGATATGAATGACAACACAAAGTAAGTTTTGCAATTTCTAAAGAGTTAAGGGCAACAATTCAATCTCTAGAAATATAAAGCAAGTAATAGAAGTAACCGAAGAGATTGAGTTTTTCCCGAGGTCTCAGAAATTTGCCGATTTCCATTAATCCTCGTTGAAGCGCTCTTCACTAGAGCTTATGCTTCGATTCCACTAGGGGTAGCCCTTCTCCTCTCCGGATAGGCGAGCTCCGAGCATTTACAATTAATCACCGGGCCTCTCCGACACACACCGTCGATGGAGAGATCGCCGGACCTCCCGGGTTGTCTAGGTGACGGCAATCACCAAGAGTAATAAGCCTAGCACCTTGCTTGATCAACCTCAAAGCTTGAAGAACAAAGATGCAAATGCAAATGGCTTGATTTCAACTTCTCTCAACTAGCACTCAATGTTTTGCTCAAGATTTGACTTCAATTGCTAGGGAATGAGTGTGAGAGGGTTTGCAAGCTGTTACACAAGGGTTGAGAGATGAATTTCGTGTGTGTACAGCTTCTACAAACAGTAGGGTTTATATACTCTCAGCAAAACGGTCGTTTTCAAGAAAATTGGGGGAAAGTTGTACTGGCCGGACATTGTCCGGTCACTTCGGACAGTGTCCGGTTAGTACAAAAAAGTTGACCGTTGCTCACGAGATTTTCAAGTGTCAGTAGCCGTTTGAGAATTTTTGTGACGGCCGGACAAATGGATTTGTTCGGACAAAACGTCCAGACAAATGTATATGTCTTTGTTAACACTCATGTTTAACAGTACATGTATACGCCGGAAAAATCGATTTGTCCGAACAAAATGTCCGGAAAAATACATATGTCTCTGTTGACACCTGGTTTAATCAACACAGCAATTTTATGGGCCGGACGCATATGATTTGTCCGGACAAAATGTCCGGACAAATGCATACGTCTCTGTTAACACCTAGATTTTCAACTTCTCAGAGAATGTATTGGCCAGACATTGTCCGGTCACTTCGGACAATGTCCGGTGCGTTTCGGACAAATGCTTCCGGACAAATACATTTGTCTCAATTAAACTTGCCGTGAGAATTGTACTGGCCGGACATTGTCCGGTCACTTCGGACAGTGTCCGGCCTATATCGGACAGATGCACCGGACAAGTTTATTTGTCTTTGGTTCTCGTTTTTGCAATTTTCAGAAGAAATATGTATTGGCCGGACATTGTCCGATCACTTCAGACACTGTCCGGCCAGTTCAAAACGAAAACAGGATTACTGAATTTTACTCAAGTTTGATTAGGAGCTAGATGCATATGCAAATATGTTTCCAAAGACTTCAAAGTTGATCAAAAGACCTGTGCTAAGACCCCTCTTAATAGTACGACCATCTAACCTAGAAATTTTCAAAAATTAAAAGTGCTAGGTTTAGATACTTGTACTTTTGTCGAGGTTTTTGTCATTTTTGCTTCATGGAGTCTTAATAATCTTGATTTGCACTTTCTTGATGTTTTTTCCTCTGATTTACCTGAGTCTCACACACATAGGTTAGTCGCAAATCTTATGGATATCATTAATCACCAAAACCCTAATTATGACTCAAGATTCAACACATTTCTCATAAAAGGTATTTCAATTTGTAAATATCAATATAGAAAATACATATTCTTTTAGTTTTCATAAAAATGCATTTAATTTTTTTTAAAAATAATGGGCCAATATAAAAAGGAGACATCTAGTGCTAATTCTCAATGGGTGCCAACATACTATCTGCACTGGTTATGTCACTAAATCAAAAAAAAATTTCAAAAAAATTGTGTAGATGGCCATATATTTCATCTATCATCTTATAAAATTTCAAATTTAAATTAGATCAGTGATATGAGAAGAAAAAAGAGAAATTTTTGACAAATATGAAGTAAAACAAAAAAGAATAAGAAAAAGCAAAAGTATTCATAACAAATTTCCCCCTTTTTTATTTCTCTTAAGTTTGGTCGAATTTTGATTTGAAATTTTACCTGATTCTATGTTACTTGAAATAGTATTTACACAAATTTTTTGAGAATTTTTTGTGATGATTATATGGTCTAAATGACATGATTAGCATTACATGTGCACTGATCTAGTGCACTAATGTCATTTGAAGCATTTGTTGAAGAACGAGACCAACCAATGACAAATAAACAAATATTTTATGAGTTGTGCTCATCCAAACAAGCAAAATCTATGACCAACAAAAAATAATCCATATCCAATTGATACGACATACTATTTAATAAAGAGAGAGTTTTAATGAGATAAATCTCTCTTTATTTTTCCCTAAATGCCCTCATTTAAATGATATATTAGCACTCTCTAACAAACCATTTCAAATTTAAAAAATTAATATAAGTATTTACATATATCATATCCAATGTGTTGAATTAGAATCAAACAGATAATATCGAGTGTATCCATCTTTCAAAGTGCCATAGATGTCCTTTGTTGGAGGTTACTATTTACAAACTCACCATATATTCCACTAGATCATACTTATCCATCAGATGCAAATAATAGCAACAAGATTAGATTCTACAAAACAAATACATCTAATCCAAGACATAGATTAGTTTATGCAACAAATAAATTTTGTAATATAAGGGATCAGGCAAAACACAATCAAAGAATTATATAGCTCATCGGCATCGGCAAGCCAACAGCTTCCTCCTATTTCCCGTACTTCCATTCTCATCCTTCCAACTTATAGCTCCTAACCAATACACAATCAAAGAACTAGATACCAAAATCCACAAAAATCAACCTCAAGAATCATAGATATAGACAAATTAGACCATAAATTTCAGATCTACACATCTCGTCGATGAATCAACCTTCAAATGACATCAGTGCACTAGATTTTATAGTTTTGTTAGCATTACATGTACACTCACCTTGATTGTCTTCAATCAAAGATTACCTGATCTGATGCATTGTGTCAGGGGTCCGCCTGTTGCAGCAAACCCCAGGTGTGCACTTACCCCGACTGTCTATGATGCAGCCGTGCACAGAACGGTTAATAGTTATTCAGCTTATTTTCATGAACAGATCTACATCTTAAGATTACATCATAGGGTCTTCAGGTCTTAACTTACAACAAAATACATATGGGTTAGCATGACCAAGTATTAAAGTTCATAAAAGATAGCTTTCATCAAAAGGCTGTAGCGAAGATTCTATGGCCCTTCCACAGTTGTAAGCTTGAGTGCGGTTCATAACCATCTAAGTCTCGGATGATTGAACTCTTCCAAAACTAGTCTTCTCCTCAACTGAACTGATACCGGCCTAGACCGTCTCGTAAGAAGATGAGATCGATGCAGTAAAGGCGAGTATTCTGTTGTTCTTTTCTCAAGGACTAGAGAAACGAAACGTGTAAAACTAAACTAAATCGATGACTAATAAAACTAAAATGGATGAGAGAAAGAGAAAATGCTTGCAGAAATAAAGAAAAAAAGAGAGGTGGAAAGCTCGCGACCTAACTATTGTTTGATCTGAACTAGAGTTTCATAGATACGTGCAGCAGAGATGAATCACGTAATGATCGTGCACAAGGTAGCACAGACGACTGTTACGATTACATTCTACGACGAGTATCGATGATCAACTGGTACAAAAAAACACTAACTTAACCACAGTTCCCCAACTCCTCACAACCACAGCTCAACAGTAAGCACAACCGCAACTCACTGGAGACTACTATACACTTCAACACTTCTTCAATAACATACTAGATTTCCGAGCATCAGCACAGAGAAACAATAAGACGTGGCAATTAACTAATGCATTCAAAACCATAAAGTACCATCAATTGAGAAGGCAGAGATTTAAATAAAGCTCACAAACAGTAGACATTGTATTCACAAAATTGTAGGAGTACTGAAATTGAATCTCTAGTCTCCTGATCATCTAATCACCAAACACACAAAATGCCACAGAGGAAAATTGGCATTGAATAGCAAGAGGAAAAAAATAATCGATATCAATTTTCCCAAAGTATCAGAAATTTACTGATTTCCACTAATTCTCATTGAAGCACTCTACACAAAAGTATCACCTCAATTCCACTAGTAGTTGCCCTTCTTCTCTCCGAATAGGCGAGCACCGAGCCTTCACACCCAAACATCGGGCCTCTCCGAAAAACACCATCGATGGAGAGATCGCCGAACTCCCGGGGTAGTCTAAGTGACAATAATCACCAAGAGTAACAAGTGAAACAATTCACTTGACCTACTTGTACACAAGAAGCTCAATATGCAATGCAATTCATTCTCTAAACTAGTACTTCAATGCAATTAATATATTGAATATAATTTGCTAGCTCCAACTGTCAGAATTTGTGAATTGAATGAAGAATTGAATGCTCTTAACATTGTAATAACTAGCAATAAATTATGTGTGCCAAAAGCTTTTAGAGTGAATGTCAATTGAGGTGTATATATAGCCCATGATCTAAAACTAACTGTTAGGCTAATTTCAGGCAAAGTTTATACATGCCGGACATTATCCAGTCATATAACACATTGTCCGGCTAGTGTAAGTGACTAGTGACCGTTGAAAAATTAACACACTTGTCAGTGACCGTTCAACATAATTTTGTGAAGGCCAAATGGATACATACTCGGCCGAAAAAATGGTTTGGACAAATATGTTTGTCTCTGATTACACTCCACTTAACACATATATGATTTTTGTATTGGCCGAACAATGTCTGGCCATTTCGGACAAATAGGCTGGACAAATGTATGTCTCTAGTTATGTTTTTCTGAAGATTAATACACTAATGTGTTTTATTAGTATGACCAGATTTTGTACTAATATGATCATTATCAGATCTTGTACTGATACATCCAATTTTTGTATTAATACGACCATGACTAGGTCCTGTACTAATACGACCAAGTTTTGTACTAATACGATCACGACCAGGTCTTGTACTAATACAACCAAGTTTTGCTTTACTGAAACGATCAAATTTTTACTGGTATGACCAAGGTTTTTGTATTATTGATTTGACCAGATTTTTTACTAGTATGACCAAGATTTTTACTGGTACGACCAAGTTTTTGTATTACTGATTTGATCAGATTTATTACTGGTATGATCAGTATTTTTTAGTCACAACCAAGTTTTTGTTTTACTGATTCGACCAAATTTATTACTGGTATGACCAGATTTTTTTACTATCACGGCCAAGTTTTTTGTTTTACTGATTCAACCAGGTTTATTATTGGTAGATCAGGTTTTTTACTATCATGACTAAATTTTTGTACTAGTCAGACATTGTCCGGTAACATCGGACTTTGTCCGGCCATATCAGACAAGTCATGCCCGGACAGATTCATTTATCTCTGGTGAACTAGTGCATAATTAGGGCTCAATTTGTATTAATCGGACATTGTCCACTCAAGACAGACTTTGTTCGGCCAATGCAGACTGGAACAATTTTATCTCTAAAATTCATACTTTGCCCAACTTAGCTCCTAGACTATATGAGTATACATTTGAGCTTCAAAGTATTAGATGAATCAAGTTACTAGGGCTACACCCCTCTTAAGAGTATGACCAATAAATCTGAAACTTAAATAATGAATCCGGTCGACTTCACCACCAATGACCAGTAAAAGACTAAGAAATGAACCTTAATCTTCATCTTTATCTCAACGATCAGTCATAGGGTTTTCTTCATCTCTCACTTTTGTCACGACGTTATCATATTTTGACCTGAAACTTAAGCCACTCGGAATAAACGCATTTGTTTCGTTCTTTGTCATTAATCACCTAAACCATAAACAAGGCCTATATTCAACAAACCAAAGTCAGGCTCAATCACGCAACAACAGCATGTGACAAAGTTGAGGTAATAAGACTGGTAGGCACATCCTTGTACTGTTGTGAAGGAACTCCATCCTCCACCCTAGTCACCTCTTCCCATTACTGGGTCAGCGTGTTTTACTTGTCAGCATACCGGTGTTGATAGCCGTCTAAGATTATGTTCTTGATTATACGCATGTAATCTTTCACATTTCCACTCCATCCTACAAGAACAATCTATCTAAGTACTCGACATATTTACTTAGTTAGGTCCACCCTATACCAGGCTTGTGGTTAGTACGGAAGTCATGTCTCATAGAAGACCAATATAAGGGTCTAGTCCTTAAGTGTTTCTGGCATGAAACAACCCACATACCATCTTCTTCCGAAGTAAGCCCTACTTTCCACTCATATGCCAGAAACTTAACTCTTGAAACTAAGGTCATTTAACCTTTATCCAGTAGTAATGATATTCCAGGGATTTCCTCTAAGGATTCATCTCATGAACTGCTTGTTCATGCTACTATTGTCTGGTATAATATTTGTTAATTTTAAGGTGGTATCAGGTGGTTGTTTCATGTCGTTGGGGTTTACCATCATCTATACAATTTTCATACATAGCTACATATGATTGTTCATTCACATGTATGCCTTTGTACTTTTCAAAACATTATACATAAGCTTTGTAAAATATAGGTTCAACATGATCAAAGAACAATGGCTTATCTTGCTTTTTGTGAAGTCTAGTTAGAGGAGCTACCAAGGTAGCGACATCCTTGCGCTTGCCTAACTTGGTACCTACTTGGACATAAATCAACATGGACATATGTCCATCAATCAAAAAATAATTAGTCTGTAATTGTATACATGTATGTGTATGCATTTTGCATGTGAGTACAGATGTTGAAAGTATGAGAAGGATTTGATGATAAGATCTTGTGAAAGATGCTGGATGGGCTTTAGGAATAAAGTTGAATGGTAATAGATAGTTTAGTTTAGGTTGGACTTGAACCAGGTTCGAGGATACAGTTGAGAAAATATAGGTACAGCTGATAGTGCGATCAACGCAACGATAAGACTTAGAAAACAAGGAAATTCGAATCTGGAGCTTGGATGAAGGATTAGACTACATATCTGAAAGATAGATGGAAAGGCGGACATAGTAACGCAAACAAATTTTCAATCCAAGATTCCTAAGATAGTGAACGACATAGGCTTGTTGGCGGGAATGACATTGGATGCGGCTTGACGTGACTAGGACATGCTTTCTTGCTCAAGGTTTGAGTCAATAGTTGAATTGTGGTGTTGCTAAAAACTATTGTTGGATGGTCAAGAGGCTAAGGTGAGATTAATTTTCAGATTGGACACAAATGCGGCAACGTATGGACGTCAACGGACGAACATAGATGAAGCAGGCTTTAGACAAGAGATTCTCTTGAAAGTGCTGGTGAATGAAATGTGCAAAAAGTTTTTACGGGCTTGGTGGACAAATTGGTTTTGAGTTTCGTGCTCGTATGTGGCTGAACGGGGCGAATGTCGGTAGTTGACATAGCATAGACATGGGCTGACAATGTCTGGACGCGGGCTGACGTAGCTTGACAATGTCTTGGCGTAGACTTGACATGCTGTGACATGGTCTGACATGCTTTGACAATGCCTAGACGCGGCCTGACATTGTCTCTTGACAATGTCAGGGCGTGAACTGACACTGTCTGGGAGTGTTTTGGCGTGCGGGGCGCGCTCTGGACATTGTCCTGGCAATGTCGGCCGTAGACATCGACGGCGCTCCGGTGATCGGAGTTAGGCGGCGACCACTTCACTTTGTAGACGGTGACGAGGAAAACCAACAGACAAGGTCTCGGGGCTTGGAACGGCCGAAGACGGCGGAACGGCGGCAAAGAATAGCTGTGGCGACACGGCATTACACTGTTCTGACACAGATTTTCCACTGCGGTTTTAGGCGATTTCCAGTGGGTTTCAATTGAAGATGCAATTGCAAGATATGTATGCTTTAGTGAGGCGAGGTTGGCAGACAAAGTGTTGACGCCGGATTTGTCCTGCGGCACAACGACGTCACGCCGGGGCGCGGAAAGTAGCGATTTTGAGACCTGAGTTTTGGTGCTGCGTCTGGAGGTGTTAGGGAGATGTCTTGGGCTATTGTGGATGTAGTAGTGGCGAAGCATTGGTTGGCTGCGAAGCGTCGACGGCCGGCGACGGGTTGCACCGAGAGGAGGGAGTAAAATAAGTATTTTGCCGTGGCTGGGTCGATGAGGTCGGTGTTTGATGAAATTGACGGCACAGTTGAGTTCCTTGGGTCGGAAACATGGTGGGATGGCGAGGAATTGGAAAATGATGGGAGTTTGGTGGTTCGTCGGCGAGGTAGCCGGATCAGGAGATGAGCGGTGTTGGGCATTTCTTGCCCTGAGCACGGCGGCTCGATTCTTCTTCGTGAGAGCATCTACTAGGTGAGGTAAAGCTATGGGGCATGCCAATTTGGCCAGAGGAGCGGCGGATCACGCGCGGCGACGTCACGCGAAGAACATTGGACAGTCGGCTCGTGAAGAAATTTGAAAACTAATTGAACATAAAAGCTTTAACTAATGAGAGGAAGGTTTTTGTCTTCAAGCTCGACGGCCGATTTGGGCCGGAAATAGCTCCGACAGCCGGAACAGGGGCGGTGGCTGGAAACAAGAAAAATCACAATTGCCAGCGATGTAGCTCGTCAGAGTTCAAGTGGCTGCTCAGGGAATATGAGGGGAACATGCAGAGGAGATTGGGAGCGGTAGCAGGGTCGGTGGTGGCTGGAATCGAGTTGGCGCTGTGAGCCAGTCCACGGTGGCCCGAGGAAGAAGGAGAAGTAAAAGGAGGAGGCAGAAGAACTGGTGCTATGCTTTTGAACATTCTATAGTGATGTAGAAGCAATGTGAAGCTTACCTGAGGGCTGTGAAAGATCAGAACTTGATTGTGGCTGCTGTTCTTGCTTACTTCTATTGCTGGCAATAAGACGAATGAAGAAGAAGAGTGAGAAGTGTTTAAGTCCTGGTGGTTGTTTCTAAGGAGAAGAGAAAGAAGAAGGGGTAGCAGTGAGTGAAGAGGAGAACTGAGAAGGCAAGAATTGTCAATGGAGCTGCTGCTTCTATCTGCTTGCTACTTATATTAGCTCAGCAATGGAACTGAGGAGAAGTAGACAAGGATGGACAGGCACTGTTGCTGCTTGCTGTCTTTGGAACTTGCACAGAGAGGAAGGAAGACTGATGCAGTTGTAGTTGGAATGTCTTTTGACAGGAGGAGGAACCAAGGAGTTCATGTACGTGTGTATATGTAGTGTGATGTAATGTCTGAGGAGGATAATGGTTGTGTGTGGTTCTAGGGCATAAGAGAGGGTGCTGTGTAAATGTTTATCTGTATGTGCGCGCATACACTTGTATGTGTGTGGCACCTATATATATGCAAGTGTATGGGCTGAGTAATTTGTGTGTCAGTCTATATATATGCATGTCTTTAGTACATGCATATGAGGATGTATATGCAGAGAGAGCGGGGGTGTATATGTATGGGTTTCTGTACATATGTATATATGTGGATGTCTGCATGTACATGTATGTATTTAATTTGGGAGGAGCTAAACAGTAATCGAAGGAATAGAGGAGGGCTTAATTGCATAAAGAAAGGAAGGTAAGAGGAGATTAAATAATTAGAAATTAAGTTAGAGTAATTACCGTAACTGAGAATATTAGGGTTTTAGGTGAACTGAAAATGAAATTAGGACTTAGAGGTTAGTTTTCGAAAACATGATACTTTAGGGTAAAAATAAATAGTATCATTTTTGAAAACAACTTAGAAGTTAAATAGTTGGAATTCGGGGTTGAATTTGATTTGACAACAGAAGGCAACTTTGAATTAGGGTTTGAAAAGAAGGGAGTCAAGCTGATAGATCTTAATTCTGAGTAAGGATTGTGAAATTAAACTTTTGAGTAGTTAAATGGATTCAAAATTTTCATGAGCTGGTTTTCAGAAAACGAAATTTTATGGTCTTGATTTTTGAGATGTTACACATTGTTTATACTTCCAGGACAAATTTTAGTCTGTTAATAAAATTCTTATGCTGTCAAAACAACTTGAACCTAAATGCCAAATCAAAAAGAAAAAGATCACCAAAGAGAACACACCTATTCTCTTATTTTAATAATAACAAAAGTCCTTTTAGCTTGCAACTTTGAAAATGTAAAGTGCCTCCAAATAACCCAGAAGTAGCAAAGTTAGATGAAAACAATCATGAAAAATGCAAGAGAAGTATCCGAATTACATCAAAGAAATGATCTTTTCATAGCATTTTTCTAGTAATCGAACTTAAATATGTCATAAAATACTTGTGTTGAATCCTTGTGCTTCTTAAGATCCCGATGAAGATGTCCAGACATATTTTTCATTGTAAAAAGTATCCAGCAATCTACAATAACAGGACTACAAGTCAAAAAGACTTTGAATCCCTTGACATCTCCAAATTGCCAAATCCAACTTGTTAGCTCAAATTATATTTGGAAAGTGCATGTTTTATTACATCAAACCCACCCGGAGAGGTGGGTGCAGCCGGTGGCTAGGCAAAGTGTGAGGTGGTGGTTGTTGGCGATCACTTGCAAAGCAACCTGGTGGCGGCATGGAAGGAGGAAGGGAAGAAGAGGGCCTTAGTAGTGCTCAAGACACCTGTGACAACCCCCAGCAATTAGTCGCAGGATAAATTAGACCTACCAGCATGCGCGGTGTGGCACCGTAGTAGTCGACAATCCCCTTCTGTGTTGCACCACCAAGCCACATCGCGCCATCTCCCTCCTTCTATACAATGTGTCGTGCACCTCCTCCTGGCACACTGGTTTATGGTTTGGGATTTTGCTCAGCTGGTTTTTTTAACTTTTGTTGCTTTGAATATTTGATTTGTTAGGGGATTTGATTTTGTCTGGCTAGATTGTTTGTGTGTACGTGCAGTTTGTTTGAGAAAAATTGGATGAGGTTGTTCTCTAATGCCTCGCAACTACTTGCAATGTTTGTTGTGATTGTATTATTGAGTGACGGATGATAATATTGTAAATTATAATGTGAACAAAAACAACCAAAGTCAAAATAGGTGACAAAATGTGGCAGTTATTTTGATTTTGGTAGTTGTCCATTAGATTCTATTTGTATTATTGAGATATATAGTTGTTAAATTTTGTTATAAAAAAATATTTTTTAAAAAGGAATAAATAGTGAGATGAGACAACCATCGAGGTCATTTTAAGGACTAAATGAGGGTTAGTTTCCTGATTAAAACTCTCTTTTAATATAATAATATAGATGTAGGACATGTGATGACTCGGTAAGAGCTGTGTTTTGTCAGATCCATGCCGTTTAAAGAAGGTTAGACAAATGAACTTTCAACCGAACTGTTAGTGTCTGTGTTGTGTGTATGTTTATGTGTGTGGAGTGGATTGAGATGTGTGACGTCTACGTCAAGATAGAAATTATAAATTGTAAAACAATTTTCTAGAGAAAAAGCATGCATTCCTATTGTCATCTAAGAAATTAATCCCTGGGTATTTAATTCAATGTCATTGTAGATGTTAGATACGCATCAGACTGCCTTGCCCACATTTAACATATTTGACATAATTCACGTGCGAGTCTCTATTAGCTAGCTGGCCAGACAGCAAGGCGCATGACCTGGAAAATGACATGGAACCATCCGTACCTTTATGACCCTTTCACCTCTGTTATTCATATATTATAAAGGAAAGACAGAGAGTGAACAGGCAAGTTACATTCAGAATACAATTTTCTGAATTACTTGCTACAAGTCAGCTTAGCTAATATAGAAGGTTAAGTTTGACCTTACAATCCAAATAAATCAAAATTGAACTCTTATAGTGGGGATTAACTAGGAAGCTTTTGTTCAAGGATTCTGTAAGTGTGTTTTTTAGCATGTTTAGTATATTGTCACATTTTGCCTAGGCAAAATGTGTCATAGAGATGACAATAGAGATGACAATCAGGTGCTATAGGCGCGGTGGGTAGTCAACATGCCCGTCACCCGCCAGATATTTCGCCATCAACTGCGTCCACCACCTATGACAAGCGAAGAATTCGTCCATACCTACTATTTTTCGGGTAATGTGTATCCACTACCCATTAGATATTGAACTACTTAATTAAAAAGTGAAGAAAAATAATTAAATAAAACAATTGAAACACATATACTAGCAATGAATAATACATAATGCTATTTAATTTTATTAATAAGAAAAATATACTAATTTTGGTCGGTTAGAATTAATTTATATAGCATGCTCTTTTAACTCTATATGTCTTTAAAACATATTATATGCATATTTTATTTGATAAATACCCAACAGATAAACGGATATAGATGATAGTGGAACATAACTTGCTTATTACCCGTCTCAAATTTAATTTTTTGCCACGAAGATGCACAAGGATATAAAAATTAGAATATATATACCCATCTCTATTTAGGTAAATATCGATGGATAAATAGGTAAAATTGCCGTCGCTAGTGTGGTATAGCACACGTCTTGTAGCCGGCATTTGGTTCACTGCCAAAAAAAAAGTGCGGTATAAAATATTGGCAAAGAGACCCGTGTGTCATACATACTCACTTTTTTTAAAAAAAAAATGTGGTAAATGTGATGAATTCTACTCAAGTGTAACATATCATACTTTATTTAAATAAAATGTGACTATAAAACAAATATATACTAGTAAGTGCGTTTGTTAAGAAAAGTGAGATTTGAATGGTCTGAGATCATTTTTGCAGAATGGGTATACTATTGTTTAAGATTGGTTCGCCAGCACAGACCAATGTATATGTAGTTTTGGATTAATCCAAGTCCCATCATGTGCATCTTCGCTCGGGATTTGTTCACCGCTAAGAAATAATTAATCCAGAAAGTCACCCGAAAGCCAGTTCTTTTGCCAATTACATATGATTATATGTGCAATTTGGACAAGGACGCCGTTCTGGTTAGCTTTCCTATTGTGGGCCCGGAGAATCTAGTAGCCTATTGACTTATCTATAAGTAAATTACTCAATCATTTTACAAATATAAACCTATTTTTTTATTTTTAACATTTGGTAATATAAACTCATTTACCCTTACAATATACTCTTTAACACACCTTTACAATTATATCTTCACAACTATATTTTTTCACTTCTTCACTAATATTCTTTCCACTCATTTTTCAAATTTTATTTAACACAAACACTATAGTTCATTATTATTATTTTTCTCTTAGTTCGTGTATTTTAATTTTCATGTATATAATAAATAGATTTATATTGTAAAATAGGTGTAGTGCATCATACGTCTTCAAGCTTTACAGTTATATGTTATAAGTACTTAAACTATAATTGTAGCTTGGCATGTCCATGAAACTGCTTAATTGGACTTCCTCCATTTTCAAATGAGCGCTGTTTTTAGCATCTACCATTAAAAACAAGACAAGGAACAAAATGACCATACTAACTTTATTTAATACATCTTATTATTAATACTCTCAACTCCCAAAATCATATATTAAAAAATTATATACCCAATACATATATACTTTCTTAATATTGGTAGAAAATTCTTAAGAAAGTAAACTTTCTATTATTAATAAAAGGAGATATAAGGAAAAATTATGCAAATTTATCTCAAATTTATAGAACGACACCTACTCCTTCCATCAAAAAAATTTGTCATGTTTGATTTTTTATGGTTTCCAATAAACAATTTCAACTATTAATTTTTATTATAATATATTTATAAAAGTTATAAAACCATAATATTATGGAAGCATTTTTGAAGACAAATCTAATCATGTCATTCTTATGTGCCGATCTAAATATCTAGAAGTATATTAGGGTCAAAGTTAAATAAATTTGACTGCAAGCATACCATCACGACAAATTTTTGTAGATAAAGATAGTATTTGGAAACAAAATAAAAAAATTAGAATGACATTTATTTGGAAATGAAAAAAATATCAATTAGATCTACTTATCAGTTAAATAATAAAAGCATGACATAAAAGAACATGATACCACCTAAGTCACTAAATTTGTTTAATTTGACTACTTAGTCCTCAAACTTGTTTAGTTGTGTTATTTTAGTCTCTGGCAGTTGTTCTTCTACTACTTAATTGACCTGATGAATTTAAATGACACAATTATATAAATTAAGGACCCAAATTAGAGTATAGCTGTCTAAATTAAACAACTATACGAGTTTGAAGACTTCGGCTGCGATTTACTCTTAGATATATCCATGGGAACATCTCTACGTACTTTGTATCACCAACAGGTGGCGTGCGCCATATATCGCCTCAGATTAACCCATAAGGACGCGATGGTTTTGTAGTCCGTGCACAGGGCGGAATGGAAATGGCGATGAGCGCCAAATTATCGTCCATAGCGACGTTCGTCCTTCTTCTGTTTCTTCTTCTTCAGCTCTTCTCCTCCGTCGCCGGGCTCCGGCGGAGCGAATTCCCGCCGGAGTTTCTCTTCGGCGCTGGAACTTCATCTTACCAGGTAGCTGTGCTGAGCTATGCTGTATGCGCAGTCGTCCTAGGTTAACTTCCATGCATGCATACATGATACATAGCGGCAGGGGCGGATCTATATATAAGTTTAGGTGGTGATGCAAAAATTTAAAAAAAATACGAAGTCTTATAGCTATAATTGGTTTGCACACCCACTCCAATTTAGTTTGCATTCTTATTCTATCTCAATGAGTATAAATAGGTCAAAATTTTTTAAATCAAATACTATTCATATCTGACTTATTCTTTCTTTAATATTAGACTCTTTGATTAATTTTTTTTTTCAACTTCAATCTTAAAATATATCCTAGATCCGCTCCTACATGGCAGGGTGTGTGGGTGTGCACACATAACCTTCGCAGGGGAGCTCCAGATATTGCAAGCAGATTGATGAGTGAATTCGGTTTTTTTTTATTATTATTTTAGGAATCAACTTGGTAGCTCTTTGGAAGGGGCAACTGCATTTTGGCTAGGCTTGAGCATGAAAAGCTTGGGTCAACCCTTGTGCCTAGGCAAGGGAAGCTAATCTGGTAGAACTTAACTTCTGCCGCTACCTGATTTCTTAGGGAAGTTAAAGAGCAGATAAAGCCTTTGTGGTTTAATTCAGAGGATTAGATTCTTCTGTAAGTTGGTTTCTCAGGAAAATTAAGAGAAGGGGATTTCAGCTTGAATGCGTCTTGACAAGCTGAAGCTCTTCTAAATAGAACTCATTTTCTTAGTAGAAAATGGTTAGAGACCTCATTTTTCTCATTTTTTCTGTTGTTTAATTGACAGGCAGACTTAAGTGGTAAAATTATTCAAGTTTAGAGACATGCCAAATTCAAATTCAAGTTAAAATCCTATGTAACAACTAAGCAATTTCAGAGACCAACTGCACAATTTACTCTATTTTACCAATTGTGTTGCCCTATATATAGTAAGCTGAAGCTATTTTTAGGTTTTTCATATTTATATGTAGGTCAGCTAGTATTAGTTCAACAGAGTGTTTGATTTTGTATCTAAAAAATTATGCACTTGTTTCCAATAAAAGAAGATTACTCACCACATCATCAGCACGTCCTCATCTGTCTGTCATTTTCTTACGCTTTCACACTTTTTTCCTTATAATTGAGAAAGGTGTATGTATATGATTCTTTTGATGACAATATTTTTTTTCAGATTGAAGGCGCGTACTTAGAAGATAACAAGGGTCTAAGCAATTGGGATATTTTTACCCATATTCAAGGTGACCTCTTGGGTTTGTATACACGATATCTTCTTAAGAAAGATACAAAACATACAAAATGAACAGACCCCTTAAAAAATTAAGAGTTTTGCTAATAACACGTACCTGATTTTTTTTAATCTTACATACGTCTCTCCACTTTTAAATCAAATTCTTCTTCTTATATCTAATTCTCTAAAATTTAGCTAATCCCTTCATAGTTTCTTTGGTGACTCGGTGGCAAGTAAAGGCTATATGACGAGGCGGTGGTGGTGCTACCGGCCACGAGGTGGCGGTGATGGCCGGTAAAGAGAAGAAAATGTGGGGATGATGGTGGCGGCAACAAGGATTGTGAGGAGAGATAAATAGAAATATGAGAGAGAAGGAAAGATAAGGATTAAATCTAAGTCTAAATGTGTAATATAGATGGTACAACTTTTTAAGAAAAGAGTAGGCAACTATACTCTAGATAGCCCAAAAAATAAAGCAAAAAAATCATAAAAGCAACTCAAAAACGTGGAGGTGGATTTGGCACTTATATTTTTGGACACTACACATAAATAGTACTTGCGTCTCTAGTTTAAAAAATTGAAAAAGAAAAATAAACGGCATAAAGAAAGTCATATTATGAATCTCTATAAAATTTTATAACCAAACATGCCTATATGTAAGTTTGAGGATCACTATGGTGTGAGCATTTGTTTTTTATCTTCTTTGCAGACATTCGTTCTCATCAGTCGATCAGCATAAAAAATAGTGGAAGTGAACCATGTTTGTTCGATCTTCCTCGTGGATCGCTAGTTGTGAAAAAGAAAAATCAGAAAATGCTCCCAATACTAGAAGTCATGGGCTAATGGGGCAAGCGAGAATCCCAATGTTGATCGGACGACTGAGATGGATTGTTAGGATTCCGCGTCTAAAAATCTTTAGTATGTAAAAAACCCTTTATAGAATCTAAATGGATGATAAATATCAGAGATAGATATGAGATATGAGTAACCGAGAGCCACCACCAGTTCTTGTATAAATATTGCAAGCTTTTAGTGCATGGAGTCTTTCTCGCCATCTAGGGACTAGGTGGGTTGTTGTATGGGTGTCTTGCCATGCAAATGGTCACATTAGTTCATAAATTATGCGCATATAAAATGTAATGCTGTAGTATATTGTAAAAGTTGTATAAATTATGTTATAGCTATAAGACATTTAACTAGATGGATAGTCCACGAGAATATTGTAAATACAACCATAAACGAGAAAAAACATTTAATTTTAAGATAAGCTGACTGATCAATTTGATTAAGTGGCTTAACTCTGCTTTTTCCTTGCAAATCAGGAAAAATCATGGATGGAAGTAATGGTGACATTGCTGCTGATCATTATCACCGATACATAGTGAGCATCAGAAACATCAACTAGTACACAACCACACACACACACACACACACACACAGAGACAGAGAGAGAGATACACACGTACATGTAGTGTCCAGAAATTTGTTCTTCGAAATTAACTCGAATCGGCTGCACTGACAGGGAGACATTGAGTTGATGCATTCCATTGGCCTCAACTCTTACAGATTCTCTTTATCGTGGTCCAGAATACTTCCAAGTAAGCTAGTTAATTTCCAAACAAATCATACGAATTAGTTTGCGTTTCTTCTTTATATATCCTTTTACCCTTGTAATTAAATGTTTGTATTAATTCCCATGGTTAGGGGGTCGTTTCGGAGATGTTAACCAGGCAGGCATTCATTTTTACAATAGCCTCATCGATGGTCTCCTACAGAAAGGTATACCCACTATGTATGTAGTGCTATGATGCTACTTAATTAACAACTGCCCTAGCTTGCCTATTCTCTGGCTATGCGTCTTTTTGTGTTTATTTCTCTACCACATAAACCATTATGATATGTATCAAGTACGCTAGTCTGCATGTCATAAAAAAAGGAGTAGCAATGGTCAATGGATATATAGAAAGAGAATAGGTAACTCCTCCCACCGCAAGTTTTGCTTATGTCATATGGTACACTACTCTTTACGCAGGGATACAACCATTTGTGACTCTAAACCATTTTGACATACCGAAAGAGCTCGAAGAGCGATATGGCGCCTGGTTGAGCCCTGAGATGCAGTAAGCACAGCCCCAAAATCTTTCACTGCCCTTCCCATTAACATCTCTAATAAACACACATTTGCATCAACTCAATCGTTATTCTTGTCTTTCTGCAGGGAAGACTACACACACTTCACCAACATTTGCTTCAGGATGTTTGGTGATCGAGTGAAGCACTGGGTCACCTTCAATGAGCCCAACCTGATGGTGAAGCTCGGTTACCTGAATGGGAAATACCCTCCTAGCCATTGCTCAAAACCCTTTGGGAACTGCTCTCTTGGGAACTCCTCATATGAGCCGTACATTGCGGCGCATAATGTCTTACTGGCACACGCAAAGACGGTAGATATTTACAGGAAGAACTACAAGGTACAAAAATAATGTTGAGTTCTTGCTTAAACCTTCATGTATTAAAGAGTTTACCCATTTCTGTCTCTTTCTCAGGCCAAGCAAGGTGGCACTGTTGGATTATCACTGTATGTAAGATGGTATATTCCATTAAGGAATATTACAGTGGACCACTTAGCAGTACGACGAGCTTTGTCCTTTGAAGCCCCATGGTATGACTTGTAAATTTTCCTTTCTGCAACTAATGGAAGTAACTTCCATGCCATGCCTTAGTATCCAAAACTAATGTCTTATGCTAAAATAGGTTCATGGATCCCTTGTTTTTTGGTGATTACCCTCGTGAGATGCGCAAGATCTTAGGTTCAAACTTGCCAAGATTCACAGAAAGAGAGAAGCAGCTACTGAAGCACCGAGTTGACTTCATTGGAGTTAACCACTACAAAACACTCTACATCAAGGACTGCAAGTTTTCTCCATGTGAACTGGACACCTACAATGGTGATGCTTTAGTTCTCGAGCTTGGGGAAAGAGACGGGGAACCAATTGGGAAACCAGTAAAACAAGATTCTATGACCATCTATTGCATAATTCTGTGCATTGGAGACTGCAGTTCCAAGTTAACCTCGCAAAAATTAATACCTGAATTATGATCTTGCAGACTGGAGTTCCAAATTGCTATGTGGTTCCAAGCTCTATGGAGAAGGTGGTCATGTACTTGAAGCGAAAATATAACATACCTTTGTACATCACAGAGAATGGTGGGTTCTAAACTTGATTCCGTTATACATATCTAAACTCTATGATGATACCTGAATCTGTCTCCGGATCTGATCTTTCAGGCTTCCCTCAAATCAGCAATAGCAGCACCACAATGGAAGAACTAGTTAATGATGTTGAAAGAATAAATTACATCCATGACTACCTCACACACTTAGGCTTTGCGATGAGGTTTTTAACATTTTTCCACTATTGTCATGGAAACTGCTCTGTAGATGGATAACAATAACAGATATGTTACTTATCTCCAGGAAAGGAGCAGATGTGCAAGGCTATTTCGTGTGGTCATTCATTGACAACTTTGAATGGTTGGCCGGTTATACCACAAAATTTGGTCTTTACCATGTGGACTTTACTTCATGGAAGCGGACACCGAAATTGTCAGCTAAATGGTACAGTAAATTTATCAAAGGCAATGAACTGATAGAGATGCCCTCTGTGGAATCACATGTGAAGGGCATAGCATCCTAGGCCAGAATGTCCAATATATATCAATGTGTGATTTTTTTACCTATAATCTTGATAGATGGTATTTTCAAGATGCTGTAAAGAAATTTGTACAGACAATTCTTCGCTAATGTTTATCAGGTTGCCATGTACCTATGTTATTTTGGGAATGACGGACCACTAATCGACATCAAAATAAGTGGGGCAGAACCTAACTGAATGAACACAAAGAGACCTATTGTTTCGATTAGATAATTATCATTTACGGCACAATTTTCTCAAAATTTCCTAGATCTGAACTAGGACAATAAATTTTATTCAGTGTGAAACCCTACGATACGTGACATGAAGGATATTCACTAGCCAAGGAAAGAACATTCTAATGGATACAGATCGTGGCAGAATCAATTCCACACTGTTGGAGCACAAAACTGCATCTTCATGTGCTAGCTAACACTTCAGTGCTACCTGAAAACTATTCTCCCTGGGTAGGAGTAGTAGAAGTGGATGAAGTGGGTGAAGCAGGTGTCACCATGGTTGTTGAAGGTTCTCCTAGAGTCTTTGGGCCTCTATCATCAGTGGCCTCCATTGCAGCTCTCTCCTTAGCCTTTTTGGCTCTCTGCACTACTTCCTCCTATATTGGAAATTTTTACCATTCAATGAAGTCTCAAAGACGAATAATGAATCAAAGGAGACGAAGAGAAGAAAAAGAGATGAATGACAATTGCAATTCTAAGCTTCTAACTACATGTAATGCAATGATCGATGACGACAGGACACAGTAGGATTATGCGATATCTGAGAGCAATCCTAGCGCCCTTCATCTCAAACATCTAGCACCTATGTCTTACAGGTCCCTGAATATAATGAACTTAGTTACCAATTTGCCAATTCGCAAGCATAACCGCAACCATATGAACATATCTAGCTTTTCATTGTACATAGATCACACATCGCAGAGATGATATCCAGTCAATGCCACAAGCAAAATATCGCAATTTCATCAGGATAAAGGGCTGCAATTTACATACGGTACCTGGAATTCCTGAACCTGCTTCTGCTGCTCGGCTTGCCACTGCCCCACGACACTGAACAGCTCCCCGACCGCGGACTCGATCCTCTCGGTCAGCGCCTCCGCGAAGGCCTTCCCCAGGAAGAAGGCGTCAAGAACAGCCTTGCTCTCGTTATTTCCTAGAGAATAACAATAGCAACAAGAAGGACAAAGTAAGGCTCGGATACTTAACCAAATACCTTTCTTGGTCCACATAGCTTGCACCTTTTGCATCCCAATGGAAATTAGGCTACCTGGTTTGGGCTCGGGAGGAGTGCTGCTGCTCCTAACTGCGAAATTGGGGAGCTTTTTGTTGGGGGAAGGGACGGTGGACGGGAAGGCGCAGCGGGGCTTGGAGGCTGGGAGAGAGAAGCAGAAGGTAGAGGAAATTGCTGCTGATGGTGGTGGTGGTGACGCCATTTGTGATAGTTGCGAGAGTTGAGCAGCGGCGGATTGGGAAGTGCTCCACCGCCGGGCGCACCAAGGAATAACAATTAGCAGTAGTTGACTAGTTGGGGGCGCACCACGTTAGCCGGGCTCCCCTTTGTCTGAGCACTGGTATTTTTTTCGATATTTCTGTTTGGCTCGGGCACACTACACAACAGTATTGTTCCGCCCCCCGCCCGGCCCTATTTCGTCCCAGGACCAGTCACTGTGACTCGTGCTTCTTCGAATATGAGACCTCATGGTCTAACCAGGCTAGACATGGCTTGCTACCCACAATATCAGTTTTGGATTGACTTGAGTATTTCAGCGACCATGCTCAAACTTGCTCCAGTCTGCTATTTTCACTAGTCTAATATGGTCTATCCAATTCGCATCATCTATCTTGCATACCAAAAAATACAGTATGTCTTTCGCAACACACGTGGAATGTTTGATCAAAATTTAGACAACTGAGAGAAAAGTCTTAATGTCTTGCAAAAATTTTAAACTTCTCAAAATCTTACACGTATTCATTCAAATAATTGATTCAATTTTTGATCAAATAGCTTCCTATATTATCATTTATATCTTTTAGTTTGAAAGACAGGAAATTCAAACCCAAATATATGCATTGGGTTAAACTTGTAATTACTCTCGAGGAGCTATCCCTAGACCCAATCTCTATGGACTCCCACCAACCGGGAATGGAATTCTCTAAAGTATTATACTTACTCCACGAAGAGTGTTGCATATTTTTTTGGTCATTTGATTCTACAACAAATAGTTCAGAATTGAGTGGGTAAAAAATTGGACAACAAAAAATATCAATTTGTTATAAAGATATCAATTATGGTTTTTGTTTGATTTAGTGGGTGAAAATGTATATAATAGTTGTAAAATAACACATCTACTTTAAAAGGATACGATTCACTATTGATGAGAGCCCAAAACTAACAAACGCAGGATATGTTTGGTTAGTAGTAAATTTTTACCCAACAATATTAAACTCTTAATTGCTTCATAACTCACATTTGACAAACTAATTTGATTTAGATAAGATTTGACTATTTTTTATATGAGTATATTTTATCTATACAGGGGATATATCTAGTGCAAACTCTTATTTAGATGCTAACATACAATCATATTGGTTAGGCCATCTAATCATCACAAAAAATTCTCAAAAAATTTGTGTAGATACTACTCTGAGTAATCTAGCATCCCATAAAATTTCAAGTCCAAACTCGATCAAAATTGAGAGAAAAAAAAGAAATTTTTTGTGAACAGTGACTTGTTTTTTAGTTTTATTTTTTATTTGTTAGAAATTTCTTTGTTTTACATAGCACCGATTGAATTTCAACTTGAAATTTGGAATTTTACAAAGTGGTAGATGAATTATAAGACTACCTGCATAATTTTGTGAGAATTGTTTATAATAATTTAGTGGTCTAATCGACATGATTAATTTATTAGCATCTATTGAGGATTTGTACGAGATGTCTCCCAATCTCTCTCGCTCTCTCTCTCTCTCTCTCTCTCTCTCTCTCTCTCTCTCTATATATATATATATATATATATATAGGGAGACACTATTCTACACATACCCCTAGAATAACTATTTTATGTCCATTTTCTGTATCGTTAGATCATATATCGAGATTAGAATTTTATTGACGATAGTAACTACCATAAACGGCTCTATTATTCCTAAAAAAGGAACAAACATCACGATTTGTTATAACCGCACACTATCCTAAAAAATAGGAACCTACCAAAAATAGGAACCGAAATCATATTAGTCAGTAAATTTATTGGTCATGTAATATAAATTTATTGGTTGTATACTACAGATTTACTAGACGGACCAGTAAATGTATAGTATATGATCAATAAATTTATTGGTCATATTATAGATTATATTATAGATTTTTGTCAGTAAATTTACTAGTCGTATAGTATAAATTTACTGGTCATATACTATAAACATATACTATATATTTTTGTCAGCAAATTTATTGGTCATATAATATAAATTTACTGAATGTGAACAAGAATGGGAGCAAGTGAAGAAGATGAAGAGGCGGTTGGTGCGGATATTTATCAGTAATAATAAAATATTTCAAATATTTACTGTCGTTATGGAATAAAACGACATTAAATTCTTTTAAACAGAGGATAACCGATATCTTTATCCAACAGTTGTACTTTATTCTAGTAAATTATATATATATAAACACTATTCTACACCCACCCCTAGAATAGTTATTCTATACCCACCTTTTTTATTGTTGGATCGTGCATCCAGATTAGAATTTTATTGACAGTAATAACTAACATAAACAGTAATAAACTGGTCCAACCGCTCCATTATCCCTAAAAAATATGAACACACATTACAATTTGTTACAACCACACACTATCCCTAAAAAATAGGAACCACCTAAAAAATAGAAACCGAAATCATATTAGTTTACTTATTATCTACAATCTACAATGATCGATATATAAATGAAATATTTTTAGTCTCGTGGATTTACTGATTGTATATATACATTTACTGTCATATTAGTTTCACTTTACTGTCTTATTAAATATCACGTCTTTCTGTTTACATACCATAATGATAAATTAATGATTATATATTATAGATTTACTGGTCGAATATTATAGATTTACTGGTAGTATTCATATCACTTTACTGTCCACGATCTGCACTGGTAAATATATAATCAAAATATCTTTAGTCACGTGAAATTGTTAGTCATAATGATACATTTACTATCATACTAGTTTCACTTTACTGTTTTATTAGATACACGTCTTTCTGTTTACTCGTCATAATAATAAGTTTCTGGTCGTATACTATAGATTTATTGGTCTGACCAACTACAATTTACTGGTTGTATACTATAGATTTTTGTTAGTAAATTTACTAGTCATATAATATAAATTTACTGATCGTATACTACAGATTTAATAGACGGACCAGTAAATGTATAGTATATGACCAGTAAATTTACTGGTCGCATACTATAAATTTACTAGTCGTATATTATAGATATATACCATAGATTTTTGTCAGTAAACAACTGGCAGTGTAGTATAAATTTACTGGTCGTATACTATAGATATATACTATAGATTTTTGTCAATAAATTTACTGGTCGCATAATATAAATTAACTGGACGTCAACAAGACGTGGGAGCATAATGGAAAAGATGAAGGCAGTTGGTGGATATTGATCAGTAACAATTAAATATTTCAAATATTTACCTTCAGTCGCTAGCCGGGCTAGCGACTGAAACCAGCATATATCCCACCGCCAGCAGCCCTTCAATCACTTTCGCAGTTACTTTTTACAGTTTTTTCGAAAAAAAAACAGAAGAGAAGAGAAGCGGTTTTCGATAATTTGTTTACTTAAGATATATTTTTTTAACTCGTAGATATTACGTACATTTAAATATTTTTTTAATATTGTTTTAGGGTTTAGAAATGTAATTATTCTAAGGTTTCTAAGTTTTAGGGTTTATAAATTTAGTTGTTCATTTCCGGGTTTTAAGGTTTCAGCGGTTTAGGGTTTCTGGGTTTTAGGGTTTAGAAATTAAATTGTTCACTTCACCCTGCATATAAAAATTTAAATTTCTGTTTCACCGCTTCACCGTAGGACAGGTATTCTAGGGTTTCCGGATTTTAGGGTTCAGCGGTTTAGGGTTTTCGGGTTTTAGGGTTTAGAAATTGAATTGCTCGCTTCACCCTACGTATAAAAATTGAAATTTCTGCTTCACCGCAGGACAAGAATTCTAGGGTTTCTGGGTTTTAGGGTTTCAGCGGTTTAGGGTTTCTGGATTTTAGGGTTTAGAAATTGAATTTCTCGCTTCATGCTACGCATAAAAATTTAAATTTCTGCTTCACCCTAGGCATAAAAATGTAAATTTAAATTTAATTGTTCGCTTTACTCTAACACATAATGACAAACTGTTTAGATTATGAAGCAATCTAGTATGGTTTGCGTTTATTACGGAGCTGGTATAATCAGTAATGGATCAAATGGTGATGATCTGGGTGCGTGTATACATATTTATGGTGAAATGGCACAACCGCAATCAATGTCTTTCAATGATTTGGAGATGTGGTTAATTAATTTGTTACAACTCAATCCTGCGACAGATACTCTTAGGGTTGAAGGCATGGTGCCGGAGAGAAATAAATAGGTGCTTAAAAGAGTGAAAGGTGATAAATCCTGGGGTTCGTTTGGACGATTTGTGACAAATCCAGGGTATGACAACGGAGTGATCATACTTTATGTTGAAATCTTAAGCGCAAATAGTTCAGTAGGAAGTCATTCCGTGAGAATTGAAGGTGGCATCGCTAGTCTCAGTACTGAAGGTGGTACTAGCAGTGTCGCTGGTAGTACCGCTGCCAGTGTACCTAAGCGAATAACAAGAGTCGCGCCTACAACTCAGTTTGGTGACCATCAAATAGATGCAGCTGATGAACCGCCTGAATTGGAGGAGAATTTAAATGAGGAGGAATACACTGATGCGTCAGATATGTATGAATCTCCCGATGATGCGACACGGGCGGTCCGATCTTTCGATGAGAACAAGAACTATCGATTTATGAAGATGACTCTCACGATCCGGCTACCAACCGTACACGACTGATACGCCCTGGCAATCGCTGAACCAACTTCGGATTGTTATCGACCGAACTAGAAGCACGATCGACCTGATCACGAAGATCTATTCCAGCAAGCAATCGAAGAACAAGCAAGAACAAGATAAACAAGCAATCTGAAATTGCAAATATAGATTGAATCACGAAAAAGAGTTGGGGTTCTGAATACAGATATTGATGTTGATCTAGCCGACCAAGAAGAATATCTCAATAGCTCACTACCACAGAAACAGACATCCTGGACGGCACATCACAGACGGGTATGAACTGTTCAATGGAAAACCGTCTGTGAAGGCCTGTCGGGAGAATATGTTCAGATATCACAGACGGTTCTGACGTCAAAAACAACTGTGACAGTAAACCAGACGGTTCTGAACACAAAACCGTCTGTGATAGTATACTTATCACAGACGGCTCTTACCTAAAAACCGACTGTGATATATACAATCGGTTCCCAGCTAAGAACCGTCTGTGATAGTCTAATTATCACAGACGGTTCTAACCTAAAACCTGACTGTGATATATACAGACGGTTCTGAGTTCTTAACCGTCTGTGATAATTAGACTATCACAGACAGTTCGGAACTCAGAACCGACTGTGATTTATACAGTCGGTTGTAAACCACGAAGCGTCTGTGATAGTGTAGTTATCACAGACGGTTCTGATGTATGAACCGACTGGAAAAGTACCGGCGCTTCGAATTCTCAACTGTGATCATTTCTGTCTCCGATCTTCGCGCGCGGCGCCTAGGAGAACACGAAGCATCGCTTTGGAAGTTCTATAAATTGACAATGGAAAAATTGTCATTTACTTTACAAGTTTTTATAGTTCTCATACTGTTTGACTCCTTAGCTTCTCTGCGCCAATGGCATCCTCGATGGCATCGTCAGCCTCGCCCTCCCCGGTATGAACTCTCAATCTTTTGGACTTACCCCTGTATTGTTAATCCATGTTCAATACATTCTTGACCTGTTGATTTGCACAGGGAAGGGGAGCCGTGGAAGACACTGCCAAAGTCAAGGCCGAGCTGAGGGCCCTCCAGGAGGAGCACAAGCTCCTCACGGAGAAGCACACTCGGCTACGGCTTGACCTTGACGATCTCTTCCAGCGCATTCAGCGCATGAAGACGGATGGTGACAATGCTAGGGCGAGGACGAGGCGTCTTCGCGAGGAGAAGAAAGCCGCGGATATGACCATCGCTGGCTGCGGTTTGACAATGAAGGATACCATCGCGAAGCTGAGGGAGGTCGCAGGCCTTCTCGACGCTGAACTAGTTGATCCTGAGAAGGACAACTTGTCGCTGGAGGAGTCCTGCGTCCTGGCTGCAAGTCAAACTGACTTTATTCTAGATGCAGCCAGGGCTAAGACCACTCCTTGACCTAGCATTCTGTATTTTTACTTTTTTTTTGTAAGTGATGAAACAAATTATTGAAAACTTTGTTCTTATGTCAACTTTCTAATTTTCCAGCACATTCTTGGACTGCATGCAATTAATCTTCCCTCTTTCTTTATCTTTCGTTGGCTTTTGTCGAACATTCGACCATACAAAGGTATGTACACTGTGTGCGATCAAGGAACGACTATCGCGATCTTTGGTTTGTGATCGGAGCCCTTGAAATAATATAGAAACAATATAGAGGTCGCAGGTCCCATGCAAATAATATAAAAAGAATATAGAAGTTATATATCAACGTGCTTTGAAATATCACAAACGGCTCTGAGGTAAAAAACATCTGTGATAGTCACATTAGAGACGGTTTTTACGTAAGGCCCGACTGTGATGGTCCCAACAGTGTCCTCGAGTCGACTCGAATTCTTAACCTCTATCAATATCACAGACGGTTCTTAACTCCAAACCGTCTGTGATAGTAAACGGACATATTAAAGACAGTTCGGACATCAGAACCGTCTGTAATATTAAAGCAGACGGTTTTGATCTCCCAACCGTCTGTGATAGTCCCAACAGTGCAATTCTCTACATGCAATTGTTGATAACCGCACATAATAACTGAGCAGATGAAGAGACTTAATTATTTACTTCAAATTTAATTTGCATCGAATTATGTAATCTGACTCTTCAACTTCCTCGCCTCGAATTCTCGACCTCTATCAATATCACAGACGGTTTTTAACTCCAAACCGTCTGTGATAGTAAACAGACATATTAAAGACGTTCGGACATCAGAACCGTCTGTAATATTAAAGCAGACGGTTTTGATCTCCCAACCGTCTGTGATAGTCCCAACAGTGCAATTCTCTACATGCAATTGTTGATAACCGCACATAATAACTGAGCAGATGAAGAGACTTAATTATTTACTTCAAATTTATTTTGCATCGAATTATGTAATCTGACTCTTCAACTTCCTCGCCTCGAATTCTCGACCTCTATCAATATCACAGACGGTTTTTAACTCCAAACCGTCTGTGATAGTAAACAGAAATATTAAAGACGGTTCGGACATCAGAACCGTCTGTAATATTAAAGCAGACGGTTTTGATCTCCCAACCGTCTGTGATAGTCCCAACAGTGCAATTCTCTACATGCAATTGTTGATAACCGCACATAATAACTGAGCAGATGAAGAGACTTAATTATTTACTTCAAATTTATTTTGCATCGAATTATGTAATCTGACTCTTCAACTTCCTTTGCCGTGTTGCAGTTTATCTCCCGAGAAGTTGTATATCATGAATTTATTGGCCTTGAAAACCAGTACTAGTGCGCTTTTTAGAACTCGAGGCACCCGCGCATATGAACCGTCACCTTCTGTTTCTATAAATAGCGAAGCTCCTAAATCCCTGTCTTTATTCCCTCCTCAACTCCCACCTTGATGGCGAGCCGAGATTCCAGTGAGGTTATTGAAATTGAGAGTGATGAGGAAGAGATAAGGAATGAACTCGATCAGGATCTTCAGAAAGTAAGTCCTCTCTGAAACTCTAATGCAGATCTTTCTTTTATGACTTGATTACCTCGAAACAAATGCATTTCGAAATCCACAGGTGGTTGAGGAAATGATCCCTCCAAAGAAGAGACGTAGAAATGATGAAAGATCGTACAGTGGAGCTGCAGCGAAGACTCTAGAGGGTGCTGAGGCCTGTGTTGCCACATTGCCCCTTGCAACCCCTCCAGTTGCATCGACTCCACCTTTGGAGATCCACAATAATCCTTCCAATATCCCCTCTCCAACACCTTTGTATCATCAGCTTTTCTGGGGTAAGGCTCACACTTCCACGTCCAAATCCACTCCGAAGCTGGAGAAGCATATGTGCAGGAGGAGAAAGCTGCCTTGTGCAGAACTCTCCAAAAAAAAAAAAGAGGCGCTGGAGAAGCATTCTGAGAGGATGTCTTTTGCCATTCTGCACTTGACAGAGTGCATGCTTTGAGTTGCAGCTTCATCTCCACCTTGGTTGTATCAACTTTAATTTCTTGGATGATCCTACTGATGCCAAATCCACTCCTTTGGTGAGAGATGATGTTGATAGTCTTAGAGCCATTGGTAGTTCTCCTGGGGCGGCCAGTGTAGATCCTACTGATGCCAATACGTCCCTAGGAGAACTTTGTAAATTACTTTCGGAACAGGTCGACACTAATCAATTGGTCGCTTAATTAATAGTATCTCTTATGTATGGAAAGATTGTAAGAAATAAGAAATTTCTTTTCCTTATATATCTGGCTTTCGATTGATTATGTAACTGATAATCACCAAATGATGTTCTGTGTAAAAATGTTAACAAGAAAATACTGCTGCGATCAAGACGGTTTTTAACTCAAAACCGTCTCTGCTTGAAAGATTACAGACGGTTTTAATTTCAGACATATATATAAAACAAATATGAAAAACAAGATAAAACCAAACAGTCTGAACGTTCATTTTTGTAAATACTAACATTGAAATAAGATAGAACCAAATATGAAAAACATGTGGAACAACTGATGACCAGTAGTCGAATGCAAACAAAAAAACCGGGATATTAAAGACGGTTCGGACTTTAAAACCGTCTGTGTTATCACAGACGGTGCTGAGGTAAAAACCGACTGTGATAACAACATACACAGACGGTTCTGAGGTAAAAACCGACTGTGATAATAACGTAGACGGTCGCATGTGATAACACAGACGGTTCAGATGTGAGAACCGACTGTCATAATCAAATACACAGACGGTTCTGATGTAAAGCGGACGGTTTGGAGTTCATAAGCGTCTGTGATATTTCTTTTCTTCAATAATGCACCGATATTACCGACGGTATTATATAGAACCGTCTGTACTGAACCTGGTATAAAAGGTCTTTTGGCGGATGTTTTGAGCTAGTCGTACTCTCTTGCTCGACCTACACTGTCCAGTTCGAAGAGATTTGGGGCAAGGAAGAGCGAAATCTCGAAAGGCAGGGGGAGCATTTGGGGGCAAAAATTTGAGGATCGAACCAAGGTTGGTTACTTGCTCCCAAGGCGTACACATTACTTGATTTCATCATCAATATCGATCTCCATTGATTTACTAATTAGCATGTGTATGAATTTGATTTATTGCAGATGGTCCGAGACTGGATGTATAATGACAACCGAGTGGGTGAGGAATACATGAAAGGTGTTTTTGATTTCGAAAAGGTTGCTGTGCAAGACATGGCGAAGAAGGGTTTACCATATATGTACTGTCCTTGTGTAGACTGCCAGAATATTAAGATGTTCACCAACTCATCTCAAATTGTCGCCCACTTGATCCGACGTGGTTTCAAAAAGGGGTACACGTGTTGGGTCCACCATGGAGAAGAGCCAACTGCAGAAACAACTGCCACTCAGGTTGAGGAACAGGACATGCCGGATCCAAACAACGACTTCGACGAGGATATGCCAGAGGATGACCATTTAGATGACATGTTGCGTGATGTCGAAGGAAATTACAGTGAAAGGGGGTTTGGCAAATTCAAGCGCTTGATTAAGGACTCAGAGAGGCCGTTGTTCCCTGGTTGCAAGTCGAAATACACAAAGTTGGCCTCTGTGCTTGAACTGTTAAAATTGAAGGCAAGCAACAGCTGGACCGACAAGAGTTTCACAGCACTGTTAGATCTTTTGGCGGACATGCTCCCGGAAGGAAACGAGTTGCCAAAAAACACCTACCAAGCGAAAAAGCTGTTGTGTCCTTTGGGAATGGAAGTAGAAAGGATACACGCATGCCCTAATGATTGCATCCTTTACCGTAACGACTACAAAAATATGCATGTTTGTCCGGTGTGCGGCGCATCCCGCTATAAGCGTACTAAGGACGAACAGACGATGGCGACTGCACGGAGATAAAGGAAGGACCTCCTGCTAAGGTGTTGTGGTATTTGCCAGTCATTCCCCGCTTGCAGCGTTTGTTTGCAAACCGTAAAGAGGCAAAATTACTGCGTTGGCACTCGGAAGACCGGAAGAAGGATGGAAAGTTGAGACACCCCGCTGATTCTTCGCAGTGGAGAAACATCGACAGGGAATTTGTTAACTTCGGAGCAGAATTGAGGAATATAAGGTTCGGGTTGAGTACCGATGGAATTAATCCTTTTGGTAACATGAGCAGTCGGCATAGCACTTGGCCGGTTCTTTTGTGTATCTACAACCTTCCTCCTTGGTTGTGTATGAAGCGCAAGTACATCATGATGTCTCTTCTTATCTCAGGACCAAAACAACCCGGAAACGATATTGATGTGTACCTAGCACCATTGATAGAGGATCTCCTAACAATGTGGAACGAAGGGGTGCAGGTATGGGACGCATACAAACGAGAGAACTTCATCCTACGTGCTATGATATTCTGCACCATCAACGATTTCCCAGCCCTTGGAAATTTGTCGGGCCGTACTACGAAAGGAGCCAAAGCCTGCCCCCACTGCGAAGATGACACTGAGAGCGTGTGGCTGAAGAATTGCAGGAAAACAGTGTACATGCGTCACCGTAGGTTTCTTCCGAAGAATGACGCGTACCGTAAGAGGAAGAGGAATTTGACGGCCACAACGAAGATGGTTCAGCCCCGAAGCCTACGCGTGGGAAAGATGTTTACTCACGGGTGAAGGACATAGACGTTGTGTTTGGAAAGGGTGGTAAATTGAAACCCCGCACGAAGAACACTTGGAAGAAGAGATCGATATTTTGGGACTTACCGTATTGGGAGCATTTAGAGGTTCGTCATTGCATTGATGTCATGCATGTAGAGAAGAATGTTTGTGACAGTTTAATCGGCCTATTGCTGAACATTCCAGGGAAGACAAAGGATGGCATCAATGTGCGGCGTGACATGATCGAAATGAGAATCAGGCCCGAGCTAGCACCGAGAGAGGACGATAAAGGCCGTATATACCTCCCCCCCGCATGCTACACTTTGTGCAAGGCTGAGAGGACAGAACTCTGTAAGTGTCTCCATGGTGTTAAAGTTCCATCGGGTTACTCCGCAAATATGAAAAAGCTTGTGTCCATGGGCGATTTGAAATTGCTGGGTATGAAGTCTCATGATTGTCACGTGTTGATGACACAAATGCTTCCTGTTGCCATCCGGAGTATTCTGCCGCATAAGGTCAGAGAGACGATCACGAGGCTATGTTTTTTCTTCAATGCAATTTCTTCCAAGGTTATTGATCCCGATGGACTGGATTCTTTGCAGAGTGAGGTGGTTCGAACTCTCTGTCAACTTGAGATGTATTTTCCTCCATCGTTTTTTGATATCATGGTCCATCTCACCGTCCACCTTGTCAGAGAAATCAAGATATGTGGACCCGTGTTCCTACGTTATATGTATCCATTCGAGAGGTACATGGGTGTACTTAAGGCCTACGTGAGGAATCGGTCCCGGCCCGAGGGTAGCATTGCCGAAGGTTATGCAGCGGAAGAGGTTGTTGAGTTCTGCGTCGATTACATGGCCGAGGTAGAAGCAATAGGAGTTCCTGTGTCTCGTCACGAGGGGAGGCTTGATGGTGTTGGCACTATCGGACGGAGAGCCATCACTCCTGATTTCGATATGTACTCGAAAGCTCATTTTTGGGTCTTGCAACACATGACGGAGGTGTCTCTGTACATCGACGAGCACAAGGAGATGCTACGACAAGACAATCCTCGCCGATCCGAGGTTTGGATCACGGGACAACATAACAGTCGATTCAACGCGTGGATGAAGGTGCGAATCACCGGAGAGTCCGCAAGTGAGAACCTTAAATGGTTGGCAAAAGGGCCCACGTTTACTGTACAGACTTGGCAGGGATACGACATCAATGGGTACACATTTTACACGAAAGCTCAAGATCGAAAGAGCACTGTGCAAAATAGTGGAGTGAGCGTAGAAGCTTTCCATGAGGGGTTCACCAAGACAGGCCCAACAAGGGTAGTACGTGGATTGAACTCGTACTACGGGTTCATTGAAGAAATTTGGGAGCTCGATTACGTACTGTTCAAGATTCCCCTGTTTCGATGCCGATGGGTCCAAATCCCACAGGGTGTGAAGGTTGACAGTTACGGTTTCACTTCTGTGGACCTGGATCGCGTTGCTTATAAAGATGAGCCATTCATACTTGCAAATCAAGCCATTCAGGTCATTTATGTCACTGACCCGGCCAATAAGAAGTGGCACATCGTCCTTCATGGCAAGAGAAGGATTGTTGGAGTTGAAAATGTCGTAGACGAGGAGGAATACAATCAATTTGATGAGATTCCTCCATTTGGAGATGGCGTACAGGTCGATACTGAAGACACCGACGAAACCAGTTACGTGCGTATGGATCACCAGGAAGGGTTATACTTTAAAGGTAATCAACTGTACGTCTTATCTCTCTGTTTCCATCGGCATAGCTTATATCTCCTGTAATTCTCGTATTTGCAGGGCCGCGGCAAGTGGAAAGTTGAGGATAACATGGCTGTGTACGTGCAAATTGTCGGTGAAAGTTCCCATTTGTAAATTTAACATACAATATTACGTGGAGAATGCTCAAGTTACAGAGCATTTGGACTACATTGTAACCAATTATCGGATATACGTACATAGTAACCAATTTACAGAGTATTTGGACTACATTTGAAATATCTGAGTGTTCATTTAAAACATGTTTTCGAGCATTCAGAGTTGAAAGCTACAGATCAGTTTCAATTTGTAAAACTAACGTTCAATAGAGAGATTATCAAGGACGGTTTTGACCTAGCACAGACGGTGCACAGTCGGTTCTAACCTCACAACCGTCTGTGATAATCTCTCACTATGTAGATTACCACAGACGGTCTTTATTTGAGAACCGACTGTGATAATATTATCACAGACGGTTATATATATAAAACCGTCTGTGATATTTTCAACAGTGTCCGACTCTTCGAGTTCTTAACGTGCACCGTCGGTTCTCAATTCCAAACCGTCTGTGATAATCTCAGGCACAGTCGGCTCTCAACTCAAAACCGTCTGTGATAATCTCTCTGGTGACTACGATTATTATAGACGGTTTCGATGTGAGAACCGACTGTGATATATACTATTATAGACGGTTCGTATGTGAGAACCGACTGTGATAATACCGACGCGGTACATAGTTCAAGGCGGGCTTTATCCCGCTCATTCTACTTCGCCCTAGCTCTGTTTGCCCTAGCTCTCTCCGCCCTCGCACCATCCGTCGCGATCACCTCCATCGCCTCTCACCTTCTCCTCTCCGTCCGTCGCGATCACCTGCATCGCCTTTCCACCGTCAGGCGCGATCACCTCCATCGCCCTCCCGCCTCCGACGCGATCACCTCCATCGCCTCCCCACCGTTTCTGTCATTCTTGTATGGGTTTTGTTATAGAATTATTAGTTGCATATTTACTTAAACTGTTCTCTCTTTCACTTATGTTAAGAACTATGTCTGGTGACGAAATGCACCACTCGGGGACTCAGGGTGACCTCGCTGGCGATGAGACGCCTGGGCCGGAGGTCGCCTCGTCCGCCGTGACCCCGCAGAAGAAGGGAAAGGGGCGAGGCCGGACGACATGCGCGCGTCTGAACAAGGGGGAAAAGCAGCACGTCCAGTTCGACGACAATGGTGTGCCGGAAGCTCCGCCCAAACTTGTCGGTCAGTACCGCTCACTATGCGGCAAAGTGGCAAGGGAGCGGGTGCCCATCACCACCTCCGACTGGGGTCAAGTGCCCCCAGAGTGCAAGGATGCGCTGTGGGAAGAAGTGCAGGCGGCGTTTCACATTCCGGAGGATCGCCACTTCACCGTCCGCCGGAGGACACTTATGTCAATAAACAAGGCGTGGAGGAACTTCAAGAGCGAACTTGTCAGGCACTATGTGAAGGAGTCGACGACCCCCTTCAATGACTACCCTTTCGTGACTCCCGAGGCATGGCAGCAGTTCGTAGAGATGAAGGGCAAGCCTGAGTTCCAGGAGCTTAGTGCGAAGGCCCAGGCTAACCAGGCCAAGAACACCCACCCACACAGACTAGGCACCGGTGGGTATGTGGGGAAGAAGGCGCTGTGGAGGAAGCAGGACGAGGAAGCTTCACAGTCTTCGGCCGGCAGTCCTTATGCGGGCATAACGGACGTGCGCGCCCGCAATTGGTGCCGAGCTAGATCGACGATGGACTCCTCCGGAAGCGTCTCCGTGAATAACCCTGCGGACAGGGAAGTGATCGACCGACTGGTAAGATTGTCCGATCACGTACTATCCTCATAACACGCATGCAATGGGCTGTATTGCTAAGTTGTCCTGTTGCAGGTGACGCTGAGTGCGCAGGCGGCATCCGGAGAGTTCAACCCGAGGAGGGACAGGGATATCCTCACAGCGGCGCTAGGAAACAAGGAGCATCCAGGCCGCGTGCGCGGCCTCGGCGCCACTGTGCCTTGGAGGCATGGTTTCCCCGATGATGAGGAGACGGCTAAGAGGAGAAAGAGATCCCACCAAGCCCGCGATGAACGGCTGAAGGAGGAGATGCGATCGGAGTTCGCTGTTCGGGACAAAGCACTCCTGCAGCAGTTGTCGGAGATGCGGTCCATGTACGAAGAGCTAAGAAAGGTGACCCAGGGCACCCCTGTTCTAGCAGCTGGCGCAGACCCAGCGGAAGTACCGACCCCCATTGGCCACCGTAGTAGCTGCGCGTCTGCGCCGGGGTCTTCGCAGACGGAGCCGTCTCCTCCAAAGTATCCGGTGGACTCTCTGCAGGTAATGACCGTTAATGCGCACTGTTTGTCTATGTTAATTCATTCGAAAGTGAGAAGCGGTGAAATTCAACATGTTAATGCGCACTGTTTGTAGGAACCCGCCTCCTGCAAGCTTATGGTCCTGGCCGGTGTCTTCCCGATCGAGGCTGCCCGTGGGATGGCGCAACCATGCACGGCCGGGGCCACAATCCATGGTGCCCCTCTATGTGAGGGTTTTGCACGTGTCCAAGTGGACAGTGTCTTTGACCATTGCAAGGGTTTTCCATTGGAGAAGCCGCCGAACGACGAGATTACCACTCTCGGGGATGCGGTGCACACGTTCGTGCAATGGCCCAAGAAAGACATCGTCCTGTATGAGGTAATTCCCCCACCAGTTTCATAATTTGTACTGTAATAATAGCCCTCAGAGTTAGTGTCCTAATACGTAGGTTCTTACATCGCAGACATCACAGACCGAGACGCGGCCTACTAGCCAGCATACCCCTTCGACGACGAAGCTGACTCCGAGTAAGAGGCAACCATTCAAGAAGCTGGCTATGAGGGGAAAAGCAAAGAAGAGCCCGTCGAAGGAGAGCGAGAAGAGTGCGCCAGCTCTCATGCCGTTCTCTCTGGGAATGCCCATGGCCTCCGATACCGCAATTTCGAGCATGGGGTTAGCATGCCAGAGCCTGCATGCATGGTACATGAGGAGGACAAACCAGACCAGGACGCAGCGTCCGACGCACATCATGGTCAAGTACACCGTGGCAGAGTTCCATCACGACGTTGGGACCTACTCGGTGACCTTCGAAGACCTGCACAATTTGCTAAACAAAGATGCGCTCGACTTGTCAATCCTACGGTCTTGGGTGCTGTAAGTATCCTACTATCCGTGCATATACGGATATATGTCATTTATTAATTGGTTACTTCCGTGCAGCTGCATGGCCAACTATGCCAAATCCAAGGGCATACCTGTTGGTTTTTTGGACCCCCAGATGGTAGCCGAGGTGATGTTTAGGACTGACACAGACTTCGTTGTCGACTACATCAAAAGAGGGTTGCTTGCTCAGGTCGACAAGGAGTATATACTTGTACCCTACAACCAGAGGTGAGTGCTTTCATCAGTACTTCACCTGTAGATTAGTGTCTCCATGTGCACACCCCCAAATTTAGATTAAATTTTTAATTCTCTACGTGTAATATGTAGCTACCACTGGATCCTGCTGCTACTTATTCCGAAAAGCAACAAGGTGTTCTACCTTGACTCATTGCAGAGGAAAGGGTACTCGTATTCCGGCGCACGAGATGTATTCGGAAGGTGATGTGGACCTGTCTTGCATGCATCTAGATTTACTGTCCTCAAATTGTCAATTTCGGCTATCCTCAAACTGTCAATTTTGACTATCTACAGGGCTTTCACGAAGTACTTTGCCGAGGTAGGGACACAACACGAGCGGCGAGCCGATAAGTTTCAGTGGTTACAATTTTCGGTACAAATTTCAACTGAATCTGTTTTATTTTATAACTTGTCCCCACCTAACTCTCGGTCTGTAAATTGGCAGTGCCATCAGCAGTCGGACGACAATACATGTGGGTTCTACGTGATGCGCCACATGTATGACCTGATCATCACCCCTCACCGGCCCGATTTCCCCGAGGTATTACAACTGCTCCCCTTAATTTGTCTCGATTTGACAGAATTTACAACTTAATTCAGCTAATTTTTTATGTACCAACTCTTGCTGCAGGGGGTCGACTTCCCTTCAGAAAGCCTTGACCCTCGGCAGATTAGTAATGTCCGAGGGATGCTCGCTGAGTTTTTCCTTTTGGAGGTCATATCACCCAAGGGGAAGTTTAGGGACCCGCAAGGTTCGTATTAGTGCGGCCTTACATTTATTTGTACATCTAACACACTTTAATTGTCGATTACATTTATTTGTTCAATTGTACATATTTCTGAGTTCTGTGCTGTATATATGAAATGCTATACAGAGAGGGGTGCAAATATATTTGAGTACTGCATGTGCATATGAAACTGTATATATTTGAGTACTGTACAAATATAATTCTGAGTTCAATTGTACAAATATATATGCATGAGACTGTATATATTTGAGTACTATGCATGTATGAAATTCATGAACTGTATATATAAAAATGCAATTTGTACAGAGGACATCTGTGAATGTTATAATCTCAGACGGTTTGTAAGATCAAAACCGTCTGTGCATGCACAGACGGTTTTGATCTTACAAACCGTCTGAGATTATAACAGTCACAGATAATAACACATCGCAGATGGTTTTGACCTCAGATCCGCCTGTGATATCAGACTATCACAGACGGTTCTGAGATAATAACACTATCACAGACGGTTTCAATATTAACACCGTCGCTGATATCGCAGATTGGTTTAACCTCCAAGCCGTCGGTAATAATATGAGTATCACAGACGGTTGTGAGATCAAAGCCGTCTATGAATTATGACTATCACAGTCTGTTATAACATCAAAGCCGTCTGTGATACTCATACTAACACAGACGGTTCTGATGTCAAAGCCGTCTGTGTATACTCAAATATCACAGACGGTCGAGAACAGAACCGTCTGTGATAGTCACACTATCACAGACGATTCTGATGTTAAAACCGTCTGTGATACTCATACTATCACAGACGGTTCTGATGACAAAGCCGTCTGTGATAGTATGACTATCACAGACGGTTCTGATGTCAAAGCCGTCTGTATATACTAAAGTATCACAGATGGTTCTGATGTCAAAACCGTCTGTGTATACTCAAATATCACAGACGGCTCTGAGAACAGAACCGTCTGTGATAGTGTGACTATCACAGACGGTTCTTACCTTATAACTATCTGTGAAATATGAGTATCACAGACGGTTCTGACCTTATCACAGACGGTTCTGACCTTATATCAGTCTGTGAATGGATATATCACAGACGGTTGAAAACATCAAAAACCGTCTGTGATAGTGCGTGATTATCACTGACTCGAATATCACTGACGGGTAAGAACCGTCTGTGATGTCTGTTTTGACCCGACTGTGATGATGAATTCTGTAGTAGTGGCTTCACGAAGGAAAGACTATGACTAAACAAAACCCGTGGAACCCTAATGGTTCAGTATGATTATATAGAGGAGGTAAAAGAGATCGGTGGCCTGGTAAGGAAACCTGAAACCGACATGGACTCTTTCCCTACTCGGACTCGAACTCAATACACGGGACTTGACCCAACCAAAAAGGTGACGCAGCACCGACTCGGTCCAATCAAAATCTGGTCGAAACTTGTTTTGTCAATTGCCAGCGATTCAGAAGGAATTTGGATGTGGGACTAGATCCATTGGAAAGATCTCGTCGTGGGCTTCTCCATGGACTATAATAATGTCCCAATCGGACTTCGTATGAGGGAGTTATGGTCGTTTGAAGGCAGGGTGCTCCTAGATGGCCGAACTGGACTCTAACTCGAATTCATCTCGGACTCCAACTCGACTTGGACTCCTTGATGGTCCTTGCGTCCTTGCTGGTCCTCTCCATTGTTCCTAAGCACAATATTATCACTATTAGATAGTAAACTATTATCAAAACCATATATATAAACTTAGGAACGAGTTAACCTGGTAATGCAATAATCGGGCTCTGTCGCGCGTGATTGGTCCTTGTGTAACAAGCGGATGATTTTGGTTGGTGCGTGTATCCGAAGAAGTGATATCCTCATCACCCGAGGAACCCACGGAACAACAAAATCCTATAAATGAATGGACTGATCCATCATCTTTAATTTCCACTATGATTCCTAATGAGTTGAATTCGCGATGGTCTTATAATGAAACAACCGTCCAACTTGGGCAGCTGTTTCGGAGTAAGAAAGACGCGAAAAAAGCCATCGGTGCGTGGGCTGTTTCACTGAATAGGCCATTCCGAGTGGATAAATCAACTCCGAGCTTGTGGATGTGAGGTGCTTGGTTGAGAATTGTCCATGGTACGTACGTATCACACGCCCACAAGACGAGCCTTTATTTCATGTGACTAGAGTCGTAGACCATAGATGCTTGGCGAAGGGCATGGTGCAGCATCATAAAAATATCACCTCCAGCTTTGTTGCTAGCCTGATTCTGTCAGTAGTTAAGAAAAATACGGCAATGGCACCGAAAGTAATTATTGCACATGCTGCAGAGAAGTACAGGTACAAGATTAAGTACGAGAAAGCATGGAGAGCTAAACAGAGGGCATTGGAGGAACTTTTCAGGACATATGTTGAGGCATACAACTTCGTACCAAGGCTATTGCGGCGCATATGCGAAGCAAATCCAGGCACAGTCACCGAACTCATTGATACGCCGGCAATCGGCACAGAGGGTGCTGTCATTCCTGGGTGTATAGTACTGCGGCAATTTTTCTAGGCATTCCAGCAGTGCGTTGTATCGTTTAGGTACATGAGACCCGTGCTCTGCATTGACGGAACATTTTTGACTGAAAATACCAGAGTACTCTATTGACTACCGTTGCAGCTGATGCCAACGACCAGCTTCTCCCCATAGCATATGCAGTGGTCGAGGGAGAGAACTACAGCAATTGGCTGTGGTTCTTGGGCAAACTAAAGAATGAGGTTGTCAAAAATCGGGAGCGCATGTGCCTAATTCACGACCGGAACACAGGAATGCTGAGCGCGATCAAGCACATGCAATCGAGAGTGGATCTGGCGCTGAGTTGGGATGACTTACAGAGTCGTTGGTGCTCTCGGCATCTTGATGCAAATTTTCACACTTGTTTCAAGAGTAGGCGCCTGATGCAGGTGTTCAAGCGGCTAGCAAAGCAGAACCAATAGTCCAAATTCTCAAATATATGGAAGTCGTTGGACGAGAGTACATTCAAGGAAATGCAAGAGCCAGGTGAACCAGAAAGTGGTGGCGTAAGCGGTGAGGGAAGCCGCATAAGGCGTCTCAGTTTCAGTCAATGGATTCGACCCAAACCAAAGGAGAAGTGGTCGTTGCTACACAACACAGGTGGGGCATGGTACGGAATCATGACGACCAATCTGGCCGAGGTGTACAATTTCATACTAAAAGATGTGCGATGTTTACCACTCATTGCCAAAGATTAATGATTACCTCGAATTTCGCACGAGAAAGTTGTTGACACATGATGTATCAGTGCTGAGTGGTTTGAACGGAAACTACGAGGTTCGACTAAGGCACAAACATGTCCACGGCACATTGAGAGCAGGTCAAATCCACGAATGCCGAATTAGAAATGCAGATATCGAATGTACATGCAACAAGCCTCAGCTACTGCACATTCCTTGCTCGCATGTTATCGCCGCCTACTCCGTTCCTGAGATCGATCCGACACAGTATATCTCACCTTATTATAGTCTACAGTACCTGTGGAAAACTTGGGAGGGTGTCTTCCACGGGTTTGCGGCGAGGGGAAACTATCGGGAGCTATCGCCAGAAGATGCCATCACGTGGATCCCAGACAAGAGGCTCCTTGTGAACCATGCCGGCCAACGTCGAGCTAGGAGAATACACAATGATATGGATGCCGCGGAGCGTGAGGACGACCTACGTAGATGCACCGCTTGCAGGCAGCCTGGGCACACACGAAAGCGGTGCCCACAGGTGGCAGGCACGTCAACTACTCCAAGAAACTGAAGTAATTCACTTTATTCTGTATGGGTTGTTGTGAATTTTCTTAAATAAAACTGTCATGTTGCAATGCATTGTTGTTAATTAAATATAATGTTTCACTTTACCAACCAATATGTGATAATTACAGGTATGACAGACGATCAGCAGCTTCCCGAGCTGAATGCACAGCACCATCAGGAGCGTCATTGTGCTCAACGCGTTCTACAAGGCATCGTTCTGCCAGCTCTGCGCATGAGGACACCGCGGGAGATGTGGCCCCTAGATGAGCGGTTCGCGCCCTATTTGCTCGAGGCCGGACTGCTGCCGTTCGTCCACATGGTAGATCGGGCTCGGCGATTCCCCTTTGATCGAGCCCTGATTAGTGCATTCGTGGACCGATGGAGGCCCAAGACGCACACCTTCCACTTCAGTTTCGGCGAGGTCACCGTCACGCTGCAGGACGTCAGCATGCTGCTCGGTCTGCCTATTCGCGGGGACATATATGTCCCTGCGGCCACTGACAGAGCTGCATGGCGCCTGGATTTCTTGCACCGCTTCGAGGGCGTAGGGTCAGCGGAGGGTTTTGAGCAAACTGCGAGAGTTCCCTAAAGCTATTTGCGCGCCGCCCAGGATGCTCCGCTCCCCGTGGCCACTATAGAGGAGGTTTTTCAGGCGCCACCTTAGGCGTACTTGCTGTACCTTTTTAGGTGGTTGCCCTTCCCTGGCACCCACGGAGACATCTGCGAGCGGCAGTACATTCAACTCGCCAGGAGTATTGCCGACTCCGACCTGGGGAACGTGCCGCGGTTCAGTTTCAGATCCGTCTTGCTCTGCCACACCTACAGGGGGTTGTGCGACGCAACGAGAAAAGACCAGGTGAGCTCTCTTTTCGCTGGCTGCGCCGTACTCTTGCAGATGTGGTCGTACGAGCATTTCCCTGTTGGCCGATCGTTGGTGCCACGGGATCAGTTCGCGTTGGCCGATGATGTGAGGGACGGCCCCATGATGGGATGGAGGTGGGCGAGGCCGAGTTTTGGTGGTCCACAGATCAGGCGCACCTTTACTATCCTTCGTATGCCACGAGCTTCGACCTACTCCTCGACGACAGCATTATCTGGGATCCGTGGACCACGTCAAACTTGCGGTTCGTCGCACCCGTTGGTCTTTCTTCTCTTTGTACGCAGGATGTTGTTTATTGGTGTACCCAGGTTCTTCTGATTTTCTCGCACATGGTTGAGGGGTACTCACCTGGGCGAGTTCGGCCTACGCCAGCATGTCCCAGTGCCGCCTCCTCGACAGATCTCGCACCATATTCACGAGTATGTCAAATATGCATTACATTCACACGTGACTTTATAAATGATTTCTATCACTAACTAATTTCTTTTGTCTGCAGGCAATCGAGGAAGGGTCGAGTGAGGGACGATTTCATTATTCGGCAGCGGCCCTATGTGGAGGAGTGGATCAATTGGGCCCACACATGCAAGATGCAGGAGAACAGGCCGTATAACCACGACATCCATTTTTCGTATCTAACCTGGTTCCGACCTCGTACGATCTACCGATTGGCGGGTGGTCCACCAGCCGCGCCTGATGAGCCCGTTCCTCCTACCACCATCGACGAGCGCTTCGACCAACGTCTTCCAGGGCGAATCCACTCTTCTATAAGTTCCTAAACTCTCTGCAACCTTACTTTCACATGGATTGTCAATCTATAATTGCATTAAATCATGTGCGTAGCTAGACATCCTCAGCGCCGTCTCTGTCGATGCACGGGACATGATGATCAGGTCCCACGTCAGACCCACCATGACCAACGACAATGTCTACACATATTGCGCAGAGGTCAAGCGGTAGGTTGATCAGATTCTGGTCGACTTCAGAGTGCTGCTGCCACCTCACATGACCGTGATTCCCCCACCATTACCGTCGGCGTCGGGTCCTTCGTCGCATGTGCCTCCTCAAGACCGCCCCTCGTCGTCGCGCCCTCCACCTCCACATCCACGTTTCATGCCTGCCAACAGTTCTTCAGATGAAGAGCTCAGTATTTATGCGTGGCACCAGTCTCCCGACCAGACACAGCAGCATCCTACGCAGCCTGACTTCCTTGCCGATGCTCCACTATCTACGCAGCCGACATAGCCTTCCTAGGCTCCGCCATCTGCGCAGACACCACCGGCGAGGAGACGGAGCGTTAAGGATCGTCAGCCCCCCTCTCGCTACACACCATCGGAGTATCAGGGCCAGCCACAGAGGCGGAGAAGGCATTAGTTTGACGTAGAGTTTTATCGTACTTTCCAGTTTTCTGTGTACATATTTCATATTTTTGAACTGCTCTACTTATTGTTTAGGATATTTCGATTAATTAGCATCGAGGTACGAAATCTGTTATTTTAGTTTTGGAATGGTATCGTATATCAAATATTTCTAGTTTTACAACGATAATTGTCATATACATGTGTTTTGCGATGGATGGATATTTTGTTTAATTAGCATCGACGAGGTACGAAATCTACGAAATCTGTTATTTTAGGTTTACAAAGTTATCTCAGATATTTCTAATTTTACAACAATAGTTGTCAACAACATGTGTTTTGCGATAGATGTAGGTGAATACATATGTAAAATAGAAGGATAAATGTCAAATACATACATCTAATTCCATGGCTGTCCTCAAGAAAAAAGTATTAATATTTGTAACTGTTGAATCTTGAGCCCTAATTAGGGTTTTGGTGATTAATGACATCCGTAAGATTTGCGACTAACCTTTGTGTGTGAGACTCAGGTTAATCAGAGGAGAAAGCATCAAGAAAGAGCAAAGTAAGGTTATCAAGACTCCATGAAGCAAAAACAACGAAAACCTCGACAAGAGTACAAAGATCTAAACCTAGCGCTTTCTTGTTTTGAAAATCTCTAGGTTAGATGGTCGTACTATTAAGAGGGGTCTTAGCACAAGTCTCTTGATCAACCTTGAAGTTTTTAGAAGCACATTTGCATATGCATTTATCCTCAAATCGAAATTGAGTAAAAATTCAGTATTTCTGTTTTCGTTTTGTACTGGCCGGACAGTGTCTGAAGTGACCGGACAATGTCCGGCCAATACAAATAACTTTTGAACATTGCAAAACTTTAAACAAAGACATATACATTTGTCCGGTGCATCTGTCCGATGTAGGCCGGACATTGTCCGAAGTGACCGGACAATGTCTAGTCAATACAAATTTTCACGGCACGTTAAGTTGAGACAAATGTATTTGTCCGGAGGCTTTTGTCTGAAATGCACCGGACATTGTCCGAAATGACCAGACAATGTCCGGCCAATACATGTTCTAAGCAATTGAAAATGCATGTGTTAACAGAGACATATGTATTTGTCTGGACAGGACAAATCCCATATGTCCGGCCTATACAATTGATGGAGTGTTTTAATTCAAGTGTCAACAGAGACAAATCAATTTGTCCGGTGTGTACATGTAATGTTGAACAGGGGTGTTAACAGAGACAAATGCATCTGTCCGGATGTTTTGTCCGGACAAATCCATTTGTCCGGCCTTCACAAACTTGTTCAAACGGCTACTGACACTCGAAATACACGTGAGTAACGGTCAAGCTTTTTGTACTGACCGGACAATGTCCGAAGTGACCGGACAATGTCCGGCCAGTATAACTTTCGCCCAATTTTCTTGAAAACGACCGTTTTGCTGAGAGTATAAGTATCCCACTGTTTGTAGATGTTGTATACACACGAATTTCAGCTCTCAACACCTGTGTTGCAACTTGCAAAGCCTCTCACACTCATTCTCTTGCATTTCAAGTCAAAAACCCTAGCAAATCATTGAGTGCTAGTTGAGAGGAGTTGAATTCAAGCCAATTGCATTTGCATATTTGTTCTTCAAGCTTTGAGGTTGATCAAGTAAGGTACTAGGCTTGTTACTCTTGGTGATTGCCATCACCTAGACGACCCGTGAGGTCCGGCGATCTCTCCATCGACGGTGTGTGTCGGAGAGAACCGGCGATTGATTGTAAAGGCTCGGAACTCGCCTATCCGGAGAGGAGAAAGACTACCCATAATGAAATCGAAGCATAAGCTCTAGCGAAGAGCGCTTCAACGAGGATTAGTGGAAATCGGTAAATTTCTGAGACCTCGGGAAAAATTCGATCTCTTCGGTTATTTCTATTATTTGCTTTATTTCTTAGTGATTAAATTGTTGCTCTTAATCCTTTAGAAATTGCAAAACTTGTATTGAATTGTCATTCATATCTTTAGAGGTTTGTTATTGCAATTTAGGTTGTTAATCACTAGTTTAGAAGTAAAAAAATTTAAAAACCGCCTATTCACCCCCCCTCTAGTCGGCATCCTTCGATCAACAGTAACTAGCATAATTCTCAGAAACATATTCTAGACTAATTGGCTTCGACCCTCCAACTTTGTCCCCTTAGGTCTGGGTTCGAATCTCACTCCCACCCCTTAATTTGCATTGTTTTATTTTGCACGGGTTTCAGTTGCTAGCCTGGCTAGCGACTAAAACCTGACGTGGCGGGCGAGCTAGGCCAGCGTTGCGGTGCGCGCTGCCACATCTTTAGTCGCCAGCTGGGTTGGCGAATGAAGCTCAGTCGCACGTTGCAGCTCGCGACTGAACATTAGTTTTACAATTTTTTAAAGTTGCGAGTTAGTTTTGAAATTTATTTTTTTTTAATAGGTTATTTCTAAAAAAAGTTCGGGCCTCGGACGTTGCAACTTGCACGCGGAGAACACCTGGGGCTGCAAGTCGTGGGCGAATGCATAAAATAGGGCCCCCCGTGGACCTCCAGGCTCCAGCCCACTCCACCATTACTAGTTTGCACCACCACCACCTTTGCGCTCTGGCCCAGCCGCTAATCTTCATTTAGGCCATTTTGTAATCGCACGGAAATATAAGAAAAACGCGGACCAAGGGGCAACCTAAACCTTGCTCGCTGCCCCGGGCTCCACCGCTCCAAATGCCGCACGAGCCATGACCAGTCGCCTTTTTCTCACGTGGCTCACTCTAACTTCGACATCCGACGTCCAGGACCCAGGAGGTTAGAACAAGGAACCTGCAAGAAACGTTTTGCCCCAAAGGTAAGAATTGGGAGGAACTAGGCAAAAATCGTCCAATTACTCCCTACAGTCAAAAAATAAACTTGTTAACAGGGGAGTGTTATCTTTTGTGTAGAGTCGCCGGAGTTGATCTGTTGAGCAGCGGCGGATTTAGCAATCATGTTTATTTGTGAGACAGCTCTGACTTTTTAACATCTGCAGTGACATACAATGTTTACCGCAACATGTTGCTCTTGTTGCTTATATGGTATCAAGAGTAAACAAATTCGTAATTTCTATGTAGTGTATAGCTTGTAGGATCCTCTCTTGCTGTTTTCTAAAAAAGTTATAGGGTTTTTAATACACGTGGCAACGTAAGTAATGTTCTGTATAATTTTCTCATATTTTTCTTTCTCCTCTCTCTGTGTTTTCCTAAGTGGTAGGTATCTTCTTTTTATCTTATATATACATCTCTTTGTTATTAGATCAAATTTCTCACTTTAGATTTGAATCTTTATGGTTCATCTAACTCCTTCTTTATCATCTTCGACGGCGACAACCTAGAGATGGAGGTGTCGTGTGGCTGTGAGTGGCAATGATGGGTGGTGGCCACCAGTAGAGGAGACGGGTGACAATGTGAGTAGTGGTTGAAACGGCATTGCGACGAAGCGGTGGAGGTACCTGTAATACCCCAAAAATAGGGTCTGAAAATTTTATTTTTGTTTTAACTGCAAAGTTACTTTTAAGAGTACTCTCTAAGAAATTTTAACTAAAATATAAAATTAATTCGCAACTAGTTAATGATATTTTCCTTAAATGTATTATGCATATGTGCACAATCATGTGTATGTATGCATGTGTACCTATCTCACTAAAAATACTATTTTCTGTTTCTTGTAAAATATCATTTATCATCTAATAATAATTATTTATGATATCTAAGTGTGAGATTATTTCTTTTAAGCAATAGTTCTACAATGATTCAAAAACTCTAATTAGTTATAAATTAAGCCCTAAATTGTAAAATAGCCTACAATATTTCTTTATTTTAAATATATTTTATCAAAAAGCTAGATTATTAAGTTATTTCAAAATAATTACAAACTAGTCCAACCTTCTAATTCTCTTAATCGCAGTTCAGTTCCTTCAGACACAGAATCAGCCAAATTCCCCAGACAGCTCAGAATTGTAGCCAGACTAAACAGATAGGACTTCCTACCTATCTTATACTGATTTTTCTTCAACTGCAAGATCAAACTCAGATCCTAAAGCCCAGAAACTAATCCCAGTTCTGTTTTTGAAAACTAAATTCTCAATTACTCTAATTACCCTATTTGATCTTTTCAGATTTCAGTTCTACCAATTCCAAAGTAGTTTTCTCCTGGATTCCTCTGGAATCTTAAATCTTAGTACGCTTGCATACCAGTCCTAAAACTTCTCAGCCAAACAAAATCATTTGACCACTTTTCAGGATTCAGTCCAAATTTCATAGTGAATCAGTCCTTCTTAGCTCTCGAATATCAAAACTGGCTAAAATCTTTGAATCACGTCCAAATTCCAATCCAACTGAATGACTATATTCCTTTTGCTATTTTATACAAGTTTCCCTTCTGCAACAAGTTCAGATTTAGTCCCGAGACTCAACTACTCGTGTTTTCAGCCGTTTTAAGTAAAAGTACTATTCACTTTTCCTCTAATTCTATTTTTGTTTTCGTCTTCGATTCAATCTCATTTTTACTCTAAACTTCCTTAAACTGCCTCTCGTGTGAACTATTTCTATTGGACTAAATTCAAACTTGCTTCCAGATTGTGAATGTTGCAATTTAGTCCAATCAACTTCCATATTTACAATTAAATCCTCTTTGCAGATTTTTTATTCAGTCCAGTTTAAAACTTAAACTTCTGAATCCATTTCTCCTTCAGGCCTTGCATTACACACCTACATATACATAGATGTGCACACACCCAACCATGTATATATACATAATGCAATGCACACATATACAAATGCATATGCAAACACATACACAGATTTTCTTAGCTCCACAACTGTGTGTATACATTCAGACAACATAAGACTGATGCATACACACACACATATGTGTGTGTATAAACAAGTTATATATATAATTGTACACTTACTTTTCTTCTGCTACAGCACCAACACCATATTATCATTTACACACAACCCTCAAACACAACTGAAAATACGCTGCATATACACACATATACTCATACACCTCATCTCTCCTCTTTTATCAAAGGGTTACATCTAAATGCATATTTATACCACACCTACACAACACAGATGTATGGATGAGAAGAAAACACACATACCACTCATGCTGACCCATGAAGCCAACCAACAAACAATAACCTTCTTTCAACTCAACAGCAGCCGCTACACTATTCACCCTCCACTCTTCTTCGCAGCAGCTTCAACTATACACTACATAATAGTAGTTTTCTTCTCTGCTCAACAACAGCATGAAATATACTCACATTTACACATCTTCCAATTTAAAACAACAACTTAGACACATACTTTTGTTAGGATCACAATTCAGCCAACGCAAATCTTCAAAATCACAATTTAGTCCTTTTGTCAAACCCTATCAATTTCTGAATTTCTTCACTTTAAAAACCTTCTGCACCATCTCTGCTTGCATATATATATCTATACATCCAATACACATAAACAAATATACACACACACACCTGTATAATTCCAGTTCTTACACTTGCTTCGTCCTTCACCAAACAAACAACAAAACATACACACACAACCGTGCATATACTTAGATACATACCTGTGCATACACAATTCCAAACACACATACACACGCGTGAACAGTAGCAGCAACCCTCCACCTGTCTTCTTCCTCTAGCCAGCAGCTGCTGCACTGTGCATCTCCACACCCTTCTTCTCTGCGCAAGTCCGAAGAGAGCAGCAGCAGTGTCCTCTTATTCTCCCTGTTCTTCTTTGCTTTTCTTCTTCTTTTTGTCCAGGAGAATTGCAGCATCAGAGATCATCTTTTGCCTAGTCTTCTTGTTCTTGCTCATCTTCTACCTCCAGAAGCCCACCTACTAAAACACACAAGATATAGAAAGGTTTAGCAACTCTCCTCCAAACCCAGGTAAGATACTTCCTGACACACCCACTCAAACATTGCATCGCATCACAAAAGCTACAACACACGCACACACTCACTGTTCTTCTTTCTTCTTTTGTTCACTACCAAAACAAGTCGCGCCGCTGTCATACTGATTCCGACCATCTCCAGCCGAATTAATATACCCAATAACTTCCTCTACTTCCCTCCAAGCTCCTCAAGGAGCTTCTTGAGCTCCGATGTCCTCAATCCCCATGAATTTGCATTTTTCCTCGTCGCCGGCGAAGTCCCCTGTTCCGGCCATCGGACATGTTTTGCGGCCAAATTAGTGGTCCAGCCTGTAGGATAAAACACTCCTCGCATCAATTAAAGACTTATAGTTCAGACCAATTTCAAAACCACCTCGACCTGACGCGTTTGTTTTCTTCCCGCACCATCGCCGCCATGCTCACGTCGCCGACCCACACCGCCGCTTCTCTGGCCAAATTAGTTGTGCCAGTAGCTTCCTTGCATTCTCCTCTCACTCCCATAGCAACGAATTGAACTCCAGAGACCCACAACGAAAAGGCCCAAATACGATCTTCATCGTCTCCGGCCGCGTCGTTGAACTCCTCGCCGGCGCCGTTACTTCCAAATTCCTCTTAGACTCACCATCTAGACCACCCTAGAGCGCTATTTGTGCCATCAATTTCGGGATTAAGCCACCCAATTGCCCCAGCACCGTCGTAGCCGCCATTTTGTTCTTCTGTTCCAGCGCGAATCACCGCCGCTCACCGTTGCTTTGTCGCCGACCAATTGTACTACACCAGAACGTAATAGATGGCCCTAGTTAACACTTAGACCACACAAATGCCACAAAAACCATTCGATGCTCGATCTGAGTAGTTTTACTCTTCTCCGGCGTGTCGCTAGCATGCCGCCCTGTCGCCGCCGACCATTCCCGTCAACACCACTTTGTCCATCGCGTGTGCCTCAACCCACTGAGTGTTTTACTTCACTACCACGACCCCTAATGCCACACAAAAACGCCTCCAAACCTAATGCCAAGAACTTGTCCAGAAGCCTAACTTCGTCGTGTCGCCATCGTCTTCTCCGATGCCGTTCGCCGTCGTCCGTCCGCCCCAGTGGTCAAAACCACCTTTGTTGCGTTCTTGTCACCCTCGCCTATCTCTCAGACAAAGTTAGCGCAGCCATCGAGGCCTAGCGCACCCGCACGTCCATACCCTAAATCCCAGATAATGTCAACCCTTCGTCAGTCCATGCCAAACTAATGTCAACCAGTGGCATTCTCCCTGTTTAGCCACTTTCATGCATGCAAATTGAAATCCACTTTGTCTACCAAGTTCATAATCTCATGTTCTACATTTTCTTCTACTATTCCTCTGCGAGAAAACTCCATCTTGACCTATTTTCAGCTATATCGTCCCAAACGAATATCGATCGTGGATGTCCTAACGTCGCCGCGTTCGCGTCCAATCTAGAATTTAACTTTGCCCTAGTGTTTCGACCATCCAACCAAAACCCTAGCCATGTTCCAGTTGGCTATTGACCCAAGCCTCGAAGGAAACCCTAGTAGGACAACCTAAGCCTTATCAATCCCCGTTCAATGTCATTCTCATCGACATGCCTATGTCGTTTGCAACCTTAGAGACCTCAAATTGAAAATTCGCTCGTCACCTTGTCCGCCTTGCCCTTAACCTTACCTATGTATAATCCGATCATCAATCCAAACACGAAATAGAACTTTTCCTATTTTCTAAGTCAATTCCTACACCGATCACACTATCAACCGTACCCAGATTTTCCCCGATCGTGTCTCCTAAACTCGACCCACAATTATGATTTAAACCAAACATATCATCACCTTTCGACCATCCTTCTTAATCCTATCTATCATCTTTCACACGACCTAGTCATCTAAACCATTTCACTATTTCAGCATTCGACCCCTTGATCACCATCAAACATAGATATATTATTTTTGCTTGCTTATTGATTGACATTTAAATAGATACCAAGCGAGGCGAGCACGAGAACATCAATACCCTGGTAGCTCCTTCAACTGGATTTTACGAAAAGCAAGGCCAGTATTATTCTTGACCATATCGAACATGTTTGGTTAATTTTATGGTGTTATCCCCTATTTGATAATCTATATAGTTTTACCATCTTGCATCAAAAAGAATATTTTATAAAAAGATAAAGGTTGGTCCTGATGAAAGTGTTGTAAATGGATTGGGTAATCCAGATGAAAGTGTTGAGAATGGAAGTTGAATAACTTGATGAAAATGTTATGTATGGAAATGAGTAAATCTTGAGGAGAGCCGAAGGAGGGCTCGAATCTTGTATTAAAATATGATTATAAAGTTAAGGATATAACCAACTGTCATTTCTACCCAGCACCGTAATACCCGTATCAACCACAAACCTGGTATGGGACGGGCCTAGTCAAGTATCTTATCTAGAAACTAGTACACCTCCACAATGGGAACGTATATGTTTATATATAGTATGATGGATGTATGAAGCGAGAATGCCCTGAAGTGGGCTCTGGAGCTATAGGCTCAACTGGTGGTTGTAGCGGATACGTCCGACTACAAAGGTATGGCGGTACCATACCAGTGGAGGGAACTAGTGTAAGGGTTTGAAAAAGACTCTGTTCCCTTGATGATGTCACGCATTATCAGAAATGCGGAGTATTGTTGACGAACACCAATATGGAAATCAAGAGATTCTGTGGGTAAAGTGATACCCCTCTGTAGAGTAAAACATGAATATTCACTCCTTACTTTCAGGTTGGAAGTTGCATCGCGGCAGGAATGGAGTTCTACAAGTGGTCTCACCCTGTGGTACAAGTGTTCAGTAGAGTTTGCTTAAAATGGAGTCTTTTACAATCACAAATGAATTTAGAATAGAAAACTTATTATGGTTAATATGATATAATATAATAATATCTTCTTTGACTAGTTAAGTTATGCATGACCATTTATATTCTCAAATTACTTATTGAGTGCCTCGACACTCATCCTTGCTATTTGTATATCCTTGTTAGACTTTAAATACTCATTCTACGATGTAATGCCGACCGGTGTAGCAAAGGAGGTTTATCCAGAGGAAGACAACTGTATTTCGATTCCACCTACTTCAGTATCCGCGATGGAGAGTGACTATTGCGACCATCTCTGAACTATTCCTTTGCTAAATAAGCATATGTATGTATTTGTAACTAAGTAACTTGTTATGTTAAGACATGTTTAATTAAACCATGTTTCTATTTTACTACTTTGTAACGAACATTTGTCGGATAATATGACTTTATTCGGGAAATGTTCGAAGATCGGGCGTACTACCACGTGGGTGATATGTCAGATCACCGCAGTACCACCGGCCACAGGTAGCGATGGCCGACCAGGGGGGTAGGTGAGATAAGGGAAGCAGGTGGGGACTGGGAGGCACCGACTCCATCTTCGGTGTTGGTGGTCGCATAAAGAACAACAAGTGGTGCCAAAGGCAAAGACACATGGGTAGGGTTAGTAGTGGCATTGGCGACAAGGGATGGAGAGAGGGGAGGAAGAAATCTGGGAGAGAGAATGAAGATTGATTTGAGTTTTTAAATGGTGCAATTGACGAAAAGTTTCTTTTTTAAAAAAAACATGTACATACTCTTAGACAGCCATCTTTCTTTAAAGCCATCTCCAATGCGAATGATTGCTTAGTGCGAGTGGCTCGACATTGGCTCAACTTACTGACATGCAGTGTTGCAGTTGGTGCGATGGAACAAAAAGATAGGCCTCATTTGGTGTGAACCAACTTCGAGTCGGCATTGGAGGGCACTCGTGTAAGGCTCATGTAGTTTGTGGGCCATGCTCGCCTCATGCCAGATGAAAAAAAATAGTAAGGGCATGAAAGCTTTTTAAGGTAACATAAAATAGGTATTAGGCATTTGTGCAATTTAGATACTTAGCATTGGCATATTTTCAATTCTCTTAAAAAATATATAATTGATATGAGGTGTTTGTGAATGATGTGACATTTTCTCCCCCCTTAAAAATCTATTGGTTGGAGTGAGTTGTTTTTTATAAACTTTTAAATGGGTGTGATTTGTTTGTTCAATTTTCATGATTAATGTTTCTTTTTCTATAAAATATGAATTAAAATATTTAATATAAATAATGAAAAATGACAAGTCATACACAAAATAACACTAAAGAGGAAACATAAACCACACCCCTTAGGTTGTCTCCAACGCGCATTTTCGACTAGGTGCGCGGCAGTAGAAGCAACGGGCACACAGGCACAAGCAGTGCTCGAGCACGCCCAGAGACGCTCGACCACGCAGTCATTGGGCGAGGTCGAAATGGCGAGCCCCACCAAGCGCTCGGCGATTGAAGCATCTACGTTGGAGGTGGTTGAAGGCATATGCGTTTTGTGAGGCCCGCAAACTCTCGACGATTGTGACACTTTACAACTTAACCCATTGACTGACAGGTGGGGACAAAATTTCTCGTGCCCGCTTGTCATTGAATGGATGGAATAATGTCGATGATTCATGAGGCAAACATAGTGGGCCCTACGACTGAAACACGTCAGAACGTTTCGTTTCCCACGCATAAACTTTCACGCCACACCCACTTACTGACAGCTGAGACCAACGGTAGTAGAGACCACACGTTAGAGACAAGATTGAGATGAACAGCGAATAACAAAGTGAAGATGGTGGGGCTCACCACCCATGAATTGCAAGTTGCCTCGCATCCCGTGTTCACGCGGTTCACGCCACTCTAACTCTCTGACTTGTGGGACTATATTATATGGACCCATTTGTTAGTTGGTGGTGTGGTTTTTTAACTGGTATTGAGATGAGGTTGGTGGGACCCACACCGAAATATCATATTACCTCGTATTCATTGCCAACACAATTCACTCGTACTCTAGTCATTGACAGTAGGTCCCGCGGATGTTGTGTCCTATCTGTCAACCTGTGTTCCGAGTTTGAGTTTTTTTTTTTTCTGAGTAATTTAAAAATATTTTTAAATTATTTCTAGATTTGAAGACCCTTTCGAAGTACCTTATATTGGAGAGAGATACTCGGTGAGATTTTTCATATGTAGATCTCAGAAAGAATCACTTCAAGAATTTTTGTATTACACACCAAAAGATTTCAGAGAGCCGTGACGTGGGGAGAATATTCTATTATGCTCTTCGACAAGAAAAATTGGCGTTTCACTCGCCTGCGTGCTCTAACGTCAAGTCTTCGTCAACTCCTGCCATTAAAGATTGCATTGCTCAATAAAGAACATCTCCCCGGAGATCCCTGCTCGTCGGTCGATCTTAGAGATCTTTGCGTAGTTTTCTTACAGATCCTCCAATGGCTAACCAAGGCCAGAAAAGCATCGTCCAGGCACTGCAAGATGCGCTGTGCCACTTCGCTGTCAAATCCCGCAAGATGGCGTCGTCCGTGCTCCAGCCATTCGGGCGCGCCTCCGAGCCGACCACCGTCAACGACGTCGAGCTGAACGCCCTCAGATCCAAGCTTGAGAGGATCCGCGCCACGCTCCGAGCAGCGGAGAGCCTGTCCGTCACCGACCACTCCATCAGGCTGTGGTTGACCGAGCTCGGCGACCTGGAGTACAGGGCCGAGGACGTGCTCGAGGAGCTCGAGTACGAATGGCGCCGCGCCGACCACCTGGAGGAGCTCAAGCTCGAGCTCCTGAGCGCCGCCACTACCAGGAAGCGGAAGCGCGAGGTTGAATTGCTGTTCTCTGCCGCTCCGGCGAGCCGCCTGCGCCGCAAGATCGACGACATCTGGGCGAGGTATCAGGACATCGCCTCCGACCGCAAGATGCTCAGATTAAGACCAGGGGATGGCGTGGCCCGGCCCGTGATCAGTGCGCTCGTCCCGAGCAGCTCGCTTCCCAAAGGCCAGCTCCACGGCAGGGAGCGCGACGTGGAGAAGGTCGTCGAGCTGCTCTTGCGGCAGAGCCAGCCTGACGATTGGAGCGACGAGTGCGTGCACGCCGTGGTGCCCATAGTTGGGATGGCCGGCGTCGGCAAGACGGCGCTCGTGCAGCACGTTTGCAGAAAGGAGGTTGTCGCCGCACACTTCGACCTGACATTGTGGGTGTGGGTTTCTCAAGAATTTGACATTGTAAATTTGACGGCCAAAATTGTGGAGGAGATCACGAAATCCCGTCCCGAGTCACGAGAGCTGAACACGCTTCATAGCATCATGGTTGAGCGTTTGACGGGGAAGAAGTGCTTGATCATTCTTGATGATGTGTGGGATGACAATCCAAACCACTGGGACAGCTTGAAGGCACCCCTGAATTACTGTGCACTGGGGAGTAGAGTCATAGTGACTACAAGGAGCAAAAAGGTGGCTACGATGGTCAGTCCAAAGGTGCATCGGCTGAGTTGCTTGTCTGATGACAACTGCTGGCGTGTATGCAGGCGGCGAGCATTGCATGATGGCAATGTCATCATTGGTGAAGAATTGGTGAGAATAGGCAAAAACATCGCCAAGATGTGTAAAGGCTTGCCGTTGGCTGCGGAGGCAGCTGGCAGTGCTCTCAGCACTTCAATTAGCGAGAAGCATTGGAATGAAGTCCTGGAGAGCTACCTTTGGACAGATAACGAGGTTCTGAACCAGATTTTGCCGGCCCTCAAGATGAGCTATGATCATTTGTCACTGCCACTGAAGCGTTGCTTCGCATTCTGTTCTTTGTTTCCGAAAGGCTTTGTGTTTCAGAAAGATGTGCTGGTCCAGCTGTGGATTGCACAGGGTTTTGTGGATGTTGAAGGAAGATCTCGCCCTGAAGATATTGGCGGTGGCTACTTAAATGACTTGGTATTGAGATGCTTCTTCCAACCTTCACCATCCCATGATGACAGTGAAGAGAAATTTGTCATGCATGATCTGTATCAGGAGCTTGCTCAGTTTGTTTCAGGCAATGAATACAGGATGATAGAATACCATATGTTAACAAAAGTGGATGAGAGGGCTCGTCATTTGTCTTTGGTCCCTGAGGAGTCTCATCCTGACAAAGACATATACTTTAATTCAATTTGTGGCCATGATCTTCGAACATTCCTAATTGTTGGTAGAATGGAACAGAAGCCTGGTGGGATCCCCTTCAGAATTAAGATGCCTTGCGAACTGATCGTTGTTTTTGAATGCTTAAGAGCTCTAGACTTGAGCAACACTAGCATCATGGAGCTACCGAAGTCTATTGGAAGTCTCATACATTTACGGTACCTCAGTCTGGAGAACACAAGAATCCAGTTCTTGCCGGAGTCAATAGGTGCTCTCTTGCATCTGCAGACAATTAAGCTTAATCACTGTTCTTCTCTTACCCAGTTACCTCAAGGCACCAAGCTCCTCATGAACCTAAGGTGTCTAGAGCTTCCCCATTCTAACATACAGATACCATCTGGGTTGGGAGTATTGACTAGCTTACAGAAGCTGCCTCTTTTTGTTGTGGGAAATGAACCTGGTGGGTGTGGAGTAGAAGGGTTAAATGAACTGGTAAACCTCAGAGGACATCTGCACATCGTAGGTTTGAACAATTTGGATGCTGCACAAGCTGCTAAAGGCAACTTACAGAACAAGAGGGGACTTCAAAAGCTAACGTTTGAATGGTCTGGCATGTGTTTGAATAGAACTCAGAGTGATCTGAAAGAAAATGCAGAGATTGGCACAGCTAGCTGCATTTCTGAACAGGATGATGTATCATTCAGCTATTCAGTATCCAATACAGCACAGGCGGTGCTAGAATGTTTCATGCCTAATTTCCATTTAGAAGAGCTCATTGTCAAGGGTTTTAAGGGGTTCCAATTCGCAACTTGGTTGGGAATGCGTGAGTTCTGCAGATTGGTTAGCATAGAACTGAAAGATTGCCAAAAGTGCGAAAAGCTTCCCCCTCTTGGCTGCCTGCCATCTCTTAAGCATGTTTTGATACAATCAATGCCAAGTGTGAAGCATGTCGGATCAGAATTTTGTGGAAATGTTAGTGGCAGTAGTGAAGTTTGTCATGTATTTCCAGTCTTGGAGACGCTGAAGTTCAGGGATATGGAAGCCTGGGAGGAATGGTCCGGTGTCAAGGATGGATTCTTCTCGGAACTAAAATATCTCAGCATCAGTAGGTGCTGCAAGCTGAAGGAATTGCCCAAGTTCACTTCAAAACCCAAACTGCGAATCCATCACTGTGAGAAACTGCCTCAATTGCCTCTGTGCAAGGTATCTTTCTCAACTTCTGTTGGTATAGTTGATTCTTATGTAACTGCTAGTAATATGTTATATTCTCCGATCTTCACATTGAACAGTTGTCATATGCGTGCCACATTCTGGCTTTGCAGTTTATTTTCCTCTTTGCTATGTAGAACTTTTTTTTATTTTCATCCCTTAATACATATTCTCAATATGTGTTACTGACTAGTTGTGCTTCTATTTATTATATATTTCATCATTTCAGAACAGTAATAACAGTATACGTAATGGTCTTGTGAAACCCCCCAATGGTGGTCAGCAGGAATAGTAAATCATCTGGTCCCATAATCTGTTGTCAGTGCCCTGTCCACTACACCAGGACTTCTGATCCATATTATGAAAATGTTCGGCCCATAGCATATATCATTGTTGCAGATGAATTAGAGAAAAAAAAATGCTACGAATGTAGTGTATTGTGCTATCAGGTATTACTTCATCCATTGTCTCTCACTTTCTTTAGTTCAACCAGAAAACTTGTGATTTGGTGGAGTACCGAGAATCTACAAGTGAACTCTCGTACGCATGCTCAGCAGAAGGCGACGTTTCAATTCTAGAAGCTTCTTGCTCAACATAGGAAGTGGTGGGCATAAATCTACTCCTTGAGGTATTTCCCACGACACAACTTGTTCCCAACATGGCCACATTTACACCTGATAACTGCAACAGCTGCAGTGAACTTCCATCTCTTGGTTGTCTGTTGAAATATGTAGACAATAGGGACCTTCTTGTAAATATTAAACTATATAAACAAGAGCTAGAGGGCTGGGCAATCCACGCCATTCATTTTCCAATCCACAAACATGACAACATTGTCTGCCATATCAGGCTTCTTTTTGTCCAAAAGATGTATAGGCTGTTGAACGGGTATGGTGCCCACCATTCCTACCAATTTAACTTTTTGATTGAACTAGTTGCTATATTAAACTTAGCATGGTATTAAAGTCAAAGATTCTGAATTTGAGATCTGGTTGGTTCATTCGTGAGAAAACAAAACTTTTATTATAGTTGAAGGGTCCAGTTGTAAGACCAAGATTTAGATTTGGGCATTCTTCTGTCCTTGAAAAATCAAGTGCCATGCATTTTACTCCCTGGAGTGTTTGAACTTTTGGGGGACATTTGATTTGCAGGAACTGTTGGAATAACAGATGGTGACTCATTTTCCTTCCTTCAACTTGTCATTTTCGATCAACTACCTGGCATTCAAGCACTTGCAACACTCAATTCACTGAGATCTGAAGGCTTCTAGAACACGAAGTCCCTTAATTTTATATCAGAACCATCTATTCTCAAGAAACTGGAGATAAGTTATTGCAATAAGCTCACACAAGTTCTTGGATTGTCAAGGCAATCTATCTGTTGAGGTGTTGAAAAATGCCAGATGCCCCAACCTTGATTTGATCATTATTGGCAGCAATATCATTTCAACAAAACAAAGACTAACAGTTAAACAGTCGCATTGGTTGAGAATTGTCCAATGGATGGTTACTTACTTATAGCTCTATTTTATTGCAGGAAACTTACTTCATTTCAGCCTAGGAAGAGGAATCAGGCCGTCAACTTTCAGAGTTGATTTTTTTTCTTTCTCAGAGCGCAGAAAATACAACCTGCCACCTCTGTGGGTTGAATTTGAGATGGTTCCAATATCTGTATGGAAATGCTTCAGTTAGGATGCCTCTTACCTCTCCAATAGTGTTAGGAAAATAGATGCAAGCAAAACCAAGCAAATAAATAAGAATAGAGGACACAATAATTCAACGGGAAAAAAACCTCCAGAATAGAGGAAAGCGAAGAACAACAGCGGAATCAGTAGAAAAAATGAGTGCAAAAAAGGTTCACTCTTTTCCACATAATACAAGATGAAAATATCAAAAAGTGACTTGCACCAAAAGCTGCCTCCAGATATCTATTTATAGGTCTATGATGAAAATGTATTATAGCAGGGCACTTTGTTTGGTTGGAATAAAATCTTCTCAAATAGAAAGATAATGGATTTGAAAAGATATTGGATTTGAAGGCATAACTAACAAATAGGAATTTATTTTAGATTCTAGTTTGAGTTCTAATTAATTATAATTTTCTAGTTTGTTTCAAACTCTTAGAATTATATCTATATAAATAGAATTCTTTGTAATTTCGTATCTTTTGTTCTAAAATAAAGACTTATTTAGTCATAAAAAATTGTACGAGAGCTAGAATGTCTTATCGACTTTGTATAAGACTTCTAATCAATAAAACATTACGGTAGTGTTTGGATGGGTATATGAACCTATGCTTGTATGAGATGGTACATATAGATGAACTCATCCCGCATGTGATGATGTAGGTAAGTTGTTTGGTTTGGCGTATGAGATGATACGATATTCTGTATGGTTGTTTGTATGAGTTGATTTGTGAGAAATTAAGATGGTGTTTATTTAACTAAAAAATTCAATTATGATTGTATAAAATTTGAAAATTTTAATATAATTGCAAAGTTGATGTACAAAACCACCAGTAGCAACTACTAATCAATGCTCATTAGCACTAGTAAGCATTAATCACCACTAACTAACACTAATCATTGCTAACTACTATATCTGATGGGTCGCAACGATAGATGGCCAATACTCAGCTAGCTCTGCCTATCCGCCGTTTTTTTAGGGTCCACCTCTTTCTGCCAAAAGGGCATCATATGGCAAGCCAGAGCGCCATCAAAATGCAAAGTCTTCACTTGGCTAGCAGTACAGCAAAGATGCCTTAACAGCAGACAATCTACAGAGAAGAGGGTGGCCGCATGAACCAGTCCGCAATATGTGCCACACACACTCTTGAGACTGGAATACATTTTTTCTTACACTGTTATTTCACCTCTGAGGTCTGGGCTAGAGTTCTACCAAATGGACAGGCATCCATCTAGCTACTTCCTTGGAACGTAGGTGGTATGGTCTATGTTCGGCCACAACAAGGAACATCGACGAGACCTGGATAGTCTAGTCATCTTAGTCCTATGGTCAATCTGGAGGGAACATAACAATCGGATCTTCCAGCACAAGAGCATTGAACTCAGCCTATTACTGCTGCAGATCAAGGAAGAGATCACGATGTGGAGGCTCACAGGCCCAAGGCAGTTGCTGGACAAATAAGCTGATTGTCCGAGTACAGTAGCATTAGCAGGGAGACGCTTAGGCTGTAATCTTCTTATTTCAGGCTCAAGTCTGGGTGAGTCCCAAGACTATCCTAGGCTGATGCAAAATTCCTTAAATATTTTTTCCCATACTCTACCTTAATAAAATGGTGGCAGAGCTTCTTCCACAGTTAATAATAATAATAATAATAAAACATGTACCCTATTGAAATTGTTGAGATATCATTAGGATTAAGATTAGGATCCACATTGTATTATCTTTCTTTATTCTATCTCATGTACATGCCCTCTACGTATATAGACCTCATTAGTCCATGATAATGATACTGGTGTTTTTACCAAATCCTAACATATTATCACAGCCATACCTTGCACAAATCGACCGGAACCCTAATTCACAATTGTGATCTCGGAGCCGTGTCCTAGACATTGCGCCGTAGATCTGGAATCCTTTCAGGCCGTCCCTTCCGTTTGTTACGCGGCTGCCAATCTTGTTGCTGTTGTTGTCTTTGCAGCCGCCAGCCTTCTATGACCTTGTCGCCAATCTTGTCATCGGTCGTCTATGATCGCTGATCTTCTCAGGCTGGCTGTCACCGTCATTTTGTTGCAGCCGCTGGCCTTAACTTCCACTGCCGTCAGCGAAATGGCCACCGCCGCTCAAGTTCGTGGACCAGATCTGTTGCTGGGTGTTGCTGCTGTCGATCTGGTCGCTGTTGCTGTTGCCGTCGCCGTCGCCCACTGGGTTGTCTTCTGCTTGGGTGGACTGCTGTGGATCACTTGGCTGGTGTGGCTTGGAATCAACTGGTTTGAGTTGTTCTGGTTTGGACCCGAACTGAACCAGCTTGTATAGCCTGTTGAACTAGCCCGAATCAACAGCAATTTTGGTACTGCTTCTCAGTTGATTATGGCTTCAGGCATGGCTCCCGGTTTTCTATCCACGTCTGATGTTAAGTCAAACGGGCAAAACTATAACGAGTGGTCCTTCATCATTTGAATGATTCTTTATGAGTGCAACTTTGGGATCACATTACTGGTATCTCAAAACGATCAAATGAAAAATCTACTTATGTGGTTTTGAAGAAATGATTTGTTGATGAAGTACGTGTCAAGACTGTCTTTGTCTAAGTGCTAAAGTTTCCAACCGAATGAATTTCTGTTATTTACTTTCAGACCATCAGATGTGGGAGTTTTTGAAGCATAGATATCTTTCTCGTAGTCAAGTTCGAAAATACCTACTAATTCAGTAGCTTGCTGCTCTTTAATGGCAAGATTCTTTAGTCTAAGAATTTTAGTTCGATGCTATTTGGTGTAAGTTGGACTCTATCTCCTTTACTCTTTATTCAACTTGCACTCATTGCACTTCTCTTCGCTCTAACTTTGAGCAAACTCGCTTGTATAAGCTTGCGAAAAGGCTTCATCCTGAATTTTCGCATATTCAAACTCAACTTCTTGGTCGCACCATAGTTTCGATCAAGAAGGAAGCTTTAGCTTCTCTTGTTGCTGAGGAAGCTTGTCTTCGTTTTCTTGGTGTGTTCTTCAAGATATCTTCGTCTCATATAATTTTGGTTGCTTAGCATTTTTTTCTCCACTGATATTCTTTCCAAACCATCTTCGGGACTATATCCCTCTGATTCTTCCTCCAGGAAATCACGAAAAGATATACAGCATGATAACTGTCACAAGTTGGGTCATCGTTAGCATAAGTGTTTTAAGTATCTATGGGATCATCAATCTCATCCTAGTGTTGATTTTGTTACTATTGCTGAGGTCTCTATCTCAGCAAATCCTTCAAATCTGGCAACTCAAACTCAGCTGATGACACTTCTTCATCAGGTTGCTCAGTCACAACTTACTTCATCTTCTTTTGGTCAAAATGCTGCTTCATCTGGCGCATCTCAATCTTCTTTTGGATATGTTGCCTCTGTTGTGCCTCCTCCTCCACAATCAAGTCTTGTTAGTTCATCTTGGATGTTGGACTCTGGTGCATCATTTCATATGACATTGGATATCTTACTAATTCAGTCATTTTTTCTTTGGAACAAACCATTCCGTGTTTAGACTGCTAATAGTACCTCTTTGCCTATTTCTACTCATGGCGCTCTTGGCACTTCTTAGTTTATTATGCCAAATGTTTCTCATGTGTCTAGTTTTTTTTGTTGAATCTCATATTTGTTGGTCAGTTAATTGATATGAATACTTTATTGGTTTTGATGAGGATGCTTACTATATGCAAGATTGTCAAACAAAGACTCTTATTGGAGCTGGTCGTCGCTGTAAAGGGCCTCAGGATTCTTTGTACTTGACTGCCTACATCTTCCGACTCCTGCTATCTCTGTGTTTCCTCAGTTTCTTCTAACTCTACTTCTTTTAGCTTTCTTCAGTGGCATCGTCGTAAAAGTCATTTATGTGATTAGCACTTGTCTACTCTTATCATCAGGTTGTCTTATGTCATATCTCTATAGATAGTGATCTTTATTGTACGAGTTGTAAGTTTGACAAGTAGTTACAAGTCTATTATCATTCTAGTGTGTCTCTCTCTGATACTTCTTTTGCTTTAGTTCATTCTGAGATATGAGATCCAGTTCTCTTTGTTTCGAAAAGTCACAGACATTATGTTATTTTCATTGACTATTTTTCTCAATATACATAGATTTATTTTATGGAACATCATAGTGAACTTTTGTATATTTACAAATCTTTTATCTCTATGATCACAACTTAATTTTCCACTTCTATTAAAATCTTTCGGTCTCATTCTAGAGGAGAATATTTATCTTTTATGTCTTTTATCGTCTTTTAACTGAACAAAAAACACTTCCACAATTATTGTGTCCAAATGCTCATGCTCACAATGATGCTGTAAAGTGCCAACATCGTCGTATCGATACGACTGCTTCTACCCTTCTACTTACCTCTCTTGTCCTACCGCATTTTTGGGCCGAAACAAAGTGTCCATTGCCCTTCATCTTAACAGGGTAGACTTGATGTAGCCTGTTGTAGATGACGTACCGATAATAAAGAAGTGCACCATTAACCGAAATTGCATTGTGACTTGTGAGACTTTCAAGTAGCAAGATAAGATGCTTTGTTACTTGTACTACATCCTCCTACTTTGTTAACGCAAGCAATGACGTTATCATAGATGTTAATTCACCAAAAAGAACAGGACAACGGAAGGACCCGATTGCAGTACCTTCACAAATCACAACTATAGAAACCTGATTGAAAAATATTAAAAAAAACAAGACATGTATGAAGTGAAGACCAATACAAATGCATGGGCTCTCGCAAAATTCACAGTACCTACTGGAGAAAAAATTGATCAAGTATCTGCATTTTTAACAAAGTTGAGTCGCTGACCTACACAGGCCACGTAACTTCTCTTTCTTCCTTCAGCTGCCAGGCTCCATCAACCACTGGACGCCGCCACTGCCTTGTCTTTGTGCGCTGCCGTCATTGCCTCATCTCATGGTGTTGTCGCCGCCTCCACCCCACGCACAACCACCACCACCACTAGACACCATCCCACGGAGGACGTACAAGATTCTGCATTCAGAACCCTGGTTGGGATCCACACAACCAACCAAACACCACCTGTTTACATTCACAAGCACAACCTCTCCAGGGCTCAGGATGGCACCAACCAGTGAGTCATCAACAAAACATGAACCTAAACAAGACAAGGCTAATGCCAGAAAATACCGGCTCGATTTCTTCCACAGCCTGCAACGGAAAGCAACTGAGGCAATAAAGCAAAAGGGGCTCGCAAGCTTTCTTCAACGACACACTATTGTGTACATCACGATTTTCTCCGTTCAGCTCCAGTCTTGACCATCATCATATCTTTGGGCATTCAACTCTTCAATATCTGTCAGACAACTCGTGTTGCCTGTCCCCTGGCTGGATGTGCGACTCGTGCTGCATGTCATCAGAGTTCAAACCAAAGAACTTCCATCTCTTGGATTTTTTCTTCGTGCTTTCATCAGAGACCTCATCAAATATCTTCCTTTTTGGTGATGTCGCCAGTTGATTGGGGGTTTGTAGGACAGTTCGATGCCTGGAACCACTGAATTGTCAACTGTTGATTTGTTTGATTGTTGATGGTTGTGCTCATTTATGTATGTGACCAAAAGTGTGATGGGATCGTCATCAGTGGGCTGGGTGGGCTGAACAATCTTCGTTGCGACGCATCCCTTTGAATCTCTGTGGGAGCATCTGTAATACGATCTGAAATGTTGCCAACTTATCATTCGACCATGAAAATGTCACCAAATATCCTCAAGATTAGTAAAGTACTTAAAGGGTGTTAGTTAGAGCATAAACTTTGGTGATTTGAACAGTATATTTCAGTACAAAGACATTCCTCTGAAAAACTTGATAACTTGAGACTAATTTCGTTGGAAACCAGGTTTATGTCGGTATAAAACACAATAAATAAATGTGCTTTACTCCTAGGAGAAATTATTCCTAACGGTTCGGCTATCTCCGAGACCTCAAAAATTCTGAAAAAATTAGAGTATATAGAGGATGTAATGTTATGAACTCATGCAAAGTTTCATCACAAAATATGATTATATATAGGAGAAACAAAAAAAAGTCCAAACTAAATATATACTTGTCAGTTGCAAGATCAAGCTTGTTTTTTTCTTAAATATGGCATTATATTTTGTGATGAAACTTTACAAGGATCCATAACATTACATTCTCTATATATCCTAATTTTTTAAAAAAATTTAATAATTTCGAGATAACTGAACCCGCTATTATGAGTAATTACTACTAAAAATAAAATATATTTTACCTCTATATATATATACATATCTTATAACTTTATAATTATATAACATACTTCATCATTACTATTTTTTTTTAAATATATACGTTTTTAGTTGTATATGTTATTTATAAAAAATATATCTTACAACTTAGAAAAATATATATTATACTTCATTAAGAATATTATACATAACCAAAACATTATACGAACAAGTAAAGAAGTGTATATAGTATATTCCAATACGGGAAGTACATACGTCCTAAAAATTATAGAATCATTTTCCTCTATATATGTGTGTGGAAGATGTCTGGTAAAAACTTTCACAGTGAGAATTCATGAAAACCCTTTTCTTAGGATTTTCAAAAATCCCCCAAAAATTTGTGATGATAGGAGAAACAAATACAGACAATTGTTCATAGTCTTACTCGATTTAGGTTGGAAGAAACAAAAAAAGACAAATCGTTAATGAATAGTAATTTTTACATTACATATCACTATTCATCAATGATTTGTCCTTGTTTATCTATACCTAGATCAAGTTAGATCATGAAATTTTGCAGAATTATTTATCATTCCCTTCCTTATCACCATAAATTTTTGAGGATTTTTGGAAACATCGAGAAGGGAGTTCTCACCGAGAGGAGTTTTTATTTGATACACTATATATATATGAGAAAGTATCTAGTGCATCTCACCCCTCTAATGCTCTCGTGTATCTCTCATCAAAACTCTATGTTAATAATCATAAAAAATACCACAAAAAATTGAGACTGTAGATATAAAATTAATCTACCATCTTACAAAATTTAAAATCCAAATTCAATCTACACAAGAAAAAAAAAGACAAATTTAGCTGAAAATAAATCTAAAATAAAAGGATAAAAGTTAGTATTCACTGAAATTTGTTATTTTTTCTCCTAATATACATTAAGTTTAGAGTTAAAATTTTATAGACTATTTGGTCAACCTAATATACACATTCGCTAATTTTTATAGAATTTTTAATGACATTTACATGGTTTTTTGAGATGAGATGCACATAAACATCGAAGGGGTGAGATTCACTTTTGGGGTTTTTAAAAATCCTCAAAAAAATTGTGATGGTATGGAGGGAATGATAGACAATCCTGCAAAATCTATATTATATTCTACACTCACTCCTAAAATAACTATTCTATACCTAATCTAAGAACCGTCCGATCAAACTTACTAGAATAAATTACAACCGTTGGATAGAGATAGCGGTTACCTCTGTTTAAAGGAATTTAACGTCGTTTTATTCCGTAACGACAGTAAATATTTGAAATATTTTATTGTTATTTATCAATATCCACACCAACCGCCTCTTCATCTTCTCCACTAGACCAATATGCTCTCATGTTTTGTTCACGTCCAGTAAATTTGCTAACAAAAATCTATAGTATATATCTATAGTACACGACCAGTAAATTTATTAATAAAAATCTATAGTATATATCTATAATATACGATCAGTAAATTTATAGCATGCGATCAGTAAATTTACTGGTCCGTCCAATAAATCTGTAGTATACGACTAGTAAATTTATATTATACGACCAGTAAAGTTACTGACTAAAATTTATAGTATAGGACAAGTAAATTGTAGTTGGTCGGACCAATAAATCTATAGTATATGACCAAAAATTTATCATTACGACATGTAAATAGAAAGATGTGATATCTAATAAAACAGTAAAGTAAAACTAATATGATAGTAAATGTATCATTATGACCAACAAATCCACGTGACTGAAGATATTTTGATTATATATCAACCAGTGCAGATTGTAGACAGTAAATCGATATGAATACGACCAATAAATATGTAGTATTCGACCAGTAAATCTATAGTATTCAACTAGTAAATTTCATTACGGCATGTAAACAAAAAGACGTGATATCTAATAAGACAGTAAAGTGAAACCAATATGACAGAAAATGTATATATACGACTAGTAAATCCACGGGACAAAATATTTTATTTATATATCGACTAGTGCAGATTGTGGACAATAAAATGACACTAATATAACAGTAAACTAATATGATTTCAGTTTCTATTTTTTGGACAATTCCTATTTTTTAGGGATAGTGTGCGGTTGTAACAAATCGTGATGTGGGTTCCTATTTTTTAGGGATAATGGAGCGGTTTGACCAGTTTACTTCCGTTTATGTTAGTTATTACCTTCAATAAAATTCTAATCTCGATGCACGATCCAATGATACAGAAGGTGGGTATAGAATAACTATTCTAAGGATGGGTGTAGAATAGTGTCTCCATATATATATATATATCTGTGTGTGTATTATACACACCCCTAGAATAACTATTCTATATCCACCTACATCATTTGATATTGCATCGAGATTAGAATTTTACTGACTGTACTAATTAGATTAGATGACATTAACTTCTAATTAAACTGATCGAACCGTTCTATTATCCCTAAAAACCCACGAGTGGTTTGTTATAACCGCACACTATCCCTAAAAAATAGGAACCGAAATAATATTAGTTTATTGTCAATTAGTGTCACTATATTGTCCATGATCTGCACTTATCAATATATAAACGAAATATCTTCAATCCCGTGGATTTACTGGTTGTATATATACATTTACTGTCATATTCGTTTTATTTTACTGTCTTATTAGATAGCACGTCTTTCGTTTACATATCGTAATGATAAATTTACTGATCGTATACTATAGATTTACTGGTCGTATTCATATCACCTTACTATCCACGATCTGCACTAGTCAATATATAATCAAAATATCTTCAGTCACGTGGATTTACTGATCGTAATGATATATTTACTATTATATTAGTTTCACTTTACTGTTTTATTAGATACCACGTTTTTCTGTTTACATGCTATAATGATAAATTTACTAGTAGTATACTATAGATTTGCTAATCATATTGACATCATTTTACTATCTACGATCTGCACTGGTCGATATATAATCGAAATATCTTCAGTCCGGTGGATTTACTAGTCGTAATGATACATTTACTATCATAATAGTTTACTGGTCATATATTATAGATTTACTTATATTAATATCATTTTACTGTTATAGTAATAACATTTTACTGATCGATGAATAAATCTATAGACCGTACAATTTTTGAATACATACTGTCCAAAGTATGTTTATATTTAGACCATATGTGCTCGTGGTCATGGTCAAATTGTAATTCATAATACTGCCATTATGATGCACATAGTAAATAATGTTCATTGTACCAAACATATATAAGTTGATGTTCTCACCAATCAATTTACAGTTCTAACAATATAAATTTATTGCCATAACAATAACAATTTACTAACTGCTCAATAAATCTATAGACCGATCAATGTTTTCAATACAGTAAATTTACTGTCCGACCAACTACAATTTATTAACGAATAAGTGTAACTTTACTGACAAAAACTTAATTCTTACCTATCTCAAGATGGCAATCCAGATCCAATGACCAAACACGGCGAATACGTTCGAGCGGTTGCGGTCGAGACGAGGTATTGCAGGCGCGTGGGGCGACAACACAGGCGCATTGGACGACGGACAGGAAGCTATCGGCTGCGATCGAGATGAGGGATTGCGATCGCGCGGGGTGCCACGGGATCGACGGCGAGAATCAACAACAACATGGTGCGATGCACGGCAAATCGGAAGCGGTCTTGAGCGGCAGTGTGGGACAAGACGTGGGAGTGTAGTGGAGAAGATGAAGAGACGGTAACCGTTATCTCTATCTAACGGTTGTAATTTGTCCTAGTAAGTTAGATCGAACGGTTTCTAGACTGGGTATAGAATAGTTATTTTAGGGATAGGTGTAGAAAGTGTAGAATAGTGTTTATACACACACACCATTAAACTAATAGTGCATCTACTTCTATTGTAAGCATATAGTTATTGATGCAGGCCGGCGATCAAATAATCTATATAGCAAAAGTTCAATCAATATTCAGAAATCGAAGATAACTAGTTGATTACCACCCTAACTTCGGCAGAACACGATCCCAATAAACTGGCCAACTCAGATAAGTCTGTGCAAAAATGTTTTAGAAACTGTTGTCTTCTCCCACTGAGAGCCCATCTCCGCAGATTGCCGCTGCCCTTATCCTTCATCGGTTCTAAATATGTTTGAGTTCATTGACTATTGAGTTAAGTATGTTTATGACAGTAGTTCCAGTCTTCCAGATCTGTTATACTCCCACGAGTTCTTTCTTAAAAATTTAAAATTACAAATTTGAAATAACTTTAACTCGGCGAGTTTACAACATCCTAGTTGGGTCCAGGAAGTCCACTAACCATCAGTTACTGGCTGGGATTTGGAACAATGGTCATAGGAGGCAGCAGGCTGGGAGTTGGGAGTGCAAGTGAGGAACTAGCTAGACTGGTTTTCCTTGCCTTATGTGTTGAACTGCCCGGTACGGCCAAGTAGCTTTGAAAAATGGGCAACATGAGATGTGCTCTACTATTACTCAGCAGCTCCTATACACAGTTAGCACACACCCATTGCTTCACCCAAAATTTATGCTACATGTACCCACTGGAACGAGTGCCCCATGTTCTGTTAGTTGTGTGGAATCCAGGTCATGCACAAGATGCATGTAGAGTAAGTAGTTGCCTTGCACGTGATAATTGTGTGCAGGCCCTATCAATTATCAAGTAAGTCCTCCAAGCATGTTTAATGGGTCAAGAAAGCTTTTATCCATTGGCAGTGAACCTGAATGGGAATATTTGACATATGGTTGCACAAAGCATGTCATGAACGCCTTGTAACCAACTCCTAATGAAGCGACGGTTGCATCACTGTCCTCGTTTTATTTTGTATCTCCACCCAAGACATTCTCAGACATGAGAGATCATCCCAGATCATGTAGGGAGCACTTGAGTTTCACAATCAGCCATTCTTTTTATCCCAACGACCACCACACCTCTTCCTTCAAACATTTCCTTTCTCAATCTGCCATCTTTCACCATCTCTCTTGCTTGAAAGTTGAAACTACCCAATTTCACCCTTCAGATTCATCCCATATTCTTTTGTCCACTCATCTATTCACTATTCTTTTGCTCATTGGTTCTCTGATCCTTCTTCGACACCTCTGGCAGTCTGGCCTTCCAGTATTCCTGCCATAGGTGACGGTGCACCAATTAGCATTCGCAGTGTCCTCACCATCTACCATTCTCTTGTCTACCTTTTTAAACCATTGCCATCTTTCCAACTTGATGCCTTTTGACTCCGTTAACATACTAGCATGATGTGCTCTCCCAGTAGCCTGGCATAACCATTGTGCCCTTGTACTGGTCGGTGGTCTATTCTTCTGGCAACACCTATTGCTATTCCAGCTGCTCCAGTTAGGCCGCAACTTTTGGTGACATGCAACGGTTATCCGACACTGGCACTTTCTTTTTTTATCAGGAAAAGTAATTTAGTGGATGCTTATGAGTTTACGGCTTGATGTTATTTGGTAGAACTAGTTGGAGTTGGTTTTCCATCGTAGATATATGTAAGATATAAAGGGGGAGAAAAAGATGTCCAACGATGCTATGTGCTGCGTGCTGTCTACATTTCTTCACATAATGTATGTCTGATTTAACCATGCATTTTTCATTCATACTAATAAACACCTGATGTCTATAGAGTCAGGTTTTAAATTGTAAATTGTTAACATGATTTAGAAAGTATAAGTATTAAATTGAACAATTCTAAAGCAGCGGCAGTGATATACCAAAACTAAAACATACTAAGTACAGAGATACAATACAATTTCTTCAAAAATAAAACCCATGCCCCCTATGTTGTGTGCTCGTGTGCATTTTCATATCGAAAATGGCTGTTCCTTGTTCTTACCTTGGGTACTATCAGTTAAGAATTTCCTTCTGGCCATACTTTCTCCAACTCCAGCCATCATCTCAATAAGGCATATGCATCTGGTGATCATCATAGGCCGTGGTTTTGACTAACATCTCACTTCTTTTCCAAATTCTCCTGTACATTTGGAGGGAAAAAAAAAAAGAAAATTTTCTTTGTTTTATCAGAAAGCTCACGTCTAAGGCCTTCACATAAATTTTAAGAGCATGTTTGGAAACTCAGGATTTGATCTGTTTTTGGGTGGATTTTATAGGCTGGAATTATGATTCTAACTAGATTTAGGAAGACGTTTGGATGGGCCAAAATTAGAAAATCTAACCAGGCCAGAAAGCCCATTCTGGAGGAGGTTTGAAAATTTTGGCTGAGAGACCCGGAAATCAAGCCTGACCTTCTCGTGCCGTCCTCCTCGCCCATATCGCTCCACCACCTCACCTGCGCCGCTGCCCTCCACCTCGCCACACGTCGCCTCCTCGCCTGCGTCACCAAAGTTGCGCTCCTCCTCGCCCTCATCGTGCTCCACTGCCACAAGATCCACTCTAGTCCCTCTTCGCGTGTCGCCACCAAATCCGCTGGATCTAGTGCGCCCAAACACCGCTTCCGCTCTCAAGCCACGGTCACCGCTGTAGACCAAATCTACGCCCTCAACTCCCGCCTCTGCCACTCTCTTTCTCTTCTTCTTCTTCTCTCTTCCTTCTCGATCTCCCATGTTGCTTCTCACCCCAATCTCCACAATCTCCAGCATCGACGATCTCCACGATCCTTCTTCACCAGTCGAGTTCCAGCTCTCCAGCATCAACGATGAGGTATCTATATCTTTATATGTCTCAGATCTCCTCTCTATGCTGTTCTTGGTTGGATGGCTAAATCTGTGTGTGTGTGTGTGTGTGCGTGCGTTTAATTGGATTGTATGTGTGGGTAGATGCAGAGGTTGGTACAGCACCCGACATCGAAAGAGCTGAACATCGGCAAGATCAAGTTCAAGGTCTTTGATCTCAGCGGCCACTAAATCGCCCATCACTCTTTGAGATCAAAATTTAAAAGAACACCAATTGTAAGTACACCACTACTACCAATTTTAGATTGCAGCTATACAAAAGTTCATTGCTATGCTATCAATTTGAAGCTGAGTAAAGTTCAAGTTCACTGTTGTGCTATCAATTTGAAGTTCATTTCTGTCCTTTTTACTTTTCATCACACATTCTCTTGCTGCTTCCATTGGCAGCTTTTGGTGCAAGTGAACTGGCCATTGTTTCTTTGATTTTGGGTACTGTTATGAGAAAGGGCAAGTTAACTGTCTAGAGGGAGTAACTTCCGATAAATACTGTCATGTCGGAAAAACCTAACTACTTAAAAAAATGCTCTGTCTTAATCTATCGATACCAAGTTCAATAACTTCAAATGCATGAAAGTGTTCAATTCCTTCCATCTTTGCAACTTCATTCTTTGAAACATAGAGATCCTTCAGTGTGCTTGAAATATAGAATCACTTCCTATTTCTACATCATGGGACGCAAAAATGTAGCCAATCAAATTATGTCATCACAATACATGAGATAGCTCATTGCATGAGTTCAGTTGGATTCAAGATCGTATTAGATAATGATACTCGCAATATGACCTGTTGATCCATATTTATCTGTTTCCAGGTCACCAATTGTTTTGTCTTCTGTCAGTGCCAGTGATATCCATGAAATCATCTGCTCTAACAGTTAGTCATATCTGAATTTTCTGAAGAATCTAAAATTGTCAGTTTGCGCTGCTTGCTTGCCTTCTTTTGTCTGAGGCTGCTTAGGCTCTTCTCCAGCTGGGCCTCCAGCTCTTGCAGTTCCTGCAAAGAACACGCTCCAATGCTTTCACCCAACAGTTTCCTGCGTGTATAAGATTGGTTTTCCAAGATCAGTTTGTCCATCTTTGTTTCTCCCAAGAACACTTGACAGAGTAATTAAGCAGATTGTTTGTATGTTGTTACCTCTTACAGCTCTCAAGTGTGTCAATCTTTTTTGCCAAGGTTGTAACCTCAGATTTCCACTTCTGCTTTTACATTGCAGATATAATTCGATGTGAGAAGTATGTAGATAGCTGCATTGTATTCTTTGCATTTCCATATTCGGTGAATTGTTAAATGCATGGGAGCAATATATAGAGTGATGTGCTAATAATCACTCATCAAATAACCAAACATAACATGCAATTAATTACTATTTGAATATATGAGAGAACATGAGAACTGAAAAAACCTCCAGGTACCTGGATGCTTGCTTCATCATCCGCTTTCTTATTTGCAGGTGCGTCCTTTCTGTGTTTGAGGCTGCGATCAATTGTCTTCTTCAAGCTGAATATTTTCAAATTTTACCATAAAGTTAATTATTTCCATTTATCAGTCTGCAGTATAATCATGGTTTTTTATAGACTGGGATGATGTGCATGTACATGGTCTGAATATTTTGTGTATGATGAGATTGATGGTATATTTTACTATGGACGTACTTTTATGATGAATGATATTATCTGTGGGTTATTTTAGTCTTTCTGACAAGTATCACTTTCTAGATTTCTGACAGTAGTAACTAGATATTTATTAATCTTCAATTGTTCATTTATTTTGCTTATTCACTTATTTTGTTTGTTGTGATTTTATTTACTAGTAACTATAGGCTTATGTCCAACATAACAATTTATTATATTAATTTATGCTAGTTAAGTATTGTTGAATTTCTTTTTTGACTTGATTGTCATAATGTTAAGTATTGCAGATTGGTAGGCAGTAGCACAAGTATTTTGTTTTGAATTTTTTTTCAAATTTTTAGAATTTTGCTTATTTTTGAGAATTTTTTTGGTTGATTGGGATTTTTATCCTGTTCCTTCCCAAATACAAATCGAGATTATTTCACCGGTAGTAATTTTTTTCAGGGGGATTTTTGGATTACAAAAAACCTTGTTCAAATATGATTCTCACCAGAATTTTTATCCTTAATACTCAAACAAACCCTAACTTTGGGTAACTATACCCGACGCGACCCGGCTCCATTTTCGCCCCTAGTTATGGGGGTTTTCGTATCAGACTAGGAGATCTAACGTTAGACTCCTCCTGCAATTTGGATAAGATTCGTTATATGATATAGTATCACATCAGGAAACTTAACGTGGTAAGATTCCTTCTACATAACTATATATAAAGAGAGGCATTATGAACTTTGACTAGATCAAGAAAAACCCTAACTACCATTTCCTCTAAAGCGACAACTCTTAAACTCTTGTCGTACATGTTGGTGCTAGCACACCATCATATGACAGTTCATTTTGGAACGTGTTGATACTGGTAGAAGCGCTGCTACAATTACTACCATGATTAGAACGATCCGCGAGTAATCATTATCATCTACATCTGCTGATCAGGATAATCCGCGAGCAGTCACTATGCACATTTGATCACTTCACCAACTCTCTTTTTGCTGTTGGTAACAATCTAATTTATGATCTAATATTTACAACATTCGCATAAAATTTTTAAAATTCCACTAGTATTGTTTACTCGGTTTCCAACACCTACCCATTCAACTTTCCGTCCTTTTTCCTTTGAGATTCTCATGCTATCCGCTCACCTATCTTTTCATTACTTGCTCTCATTCGATACCTATTGATATGAGCCTATTCCTTCCCACTAACCTACTTTCAATGAATCTAGCAGGGCCATGCAGGCAAAACTGTTCATTTAGAAGCTCAGAATTTTTTTTTTCTCAGGGAAAGTGGGCACCTTGGGTAAAACTGAATTTGCAGCTACATGTACTTCCTCCTCTTCTAAACATGCGGATACAGCTCAAGAAATTGTAATGGAAAGTTCCGGAAAAAAGAATTGGCTGGCCATAATTGTCTTATACTTATCCACTTTAACTAAAGCTAAACTAATTCAACCCAGATTTGTTACTTTCTGTTACTGTGTTGTTGGAGCTCGGTTGAGCTCCCTTGCCACATGTCCGGCTGTAGGGACGGCGCCAGAAGGTGTCCACAACAGATTCAAACCATTAGCACCCTAAACACAACCCATCACCATGTAGAGTTCTACAACTACAAACAGCAATATGGAACAATGACAATAAACTATCAATAAAGCAATATTTTCATATCAAGAATCTAGATTTAGCAGGACAATTGCCAAATTGAGATATTCCCTCTGTCCACAAAAACTTATCGAATTTGACTTTTTATGACTTTCAATAAACAATTTTGATAATTAGTTTTTATTATAATGTATTAGTAAAAATTGTAAGAACATAATATTATAAAAGCATTTTTGATGACAAATTTAACCGTGTCATTTATATTTAGTCAATCTAAATATTTAAAAATATATTAATGATCAAAGTTAAACAAGTTTAACTGCATGCGTACCACAGTGACGAGTTTTTGTGGATGAAAATAGTATTATTTATGAAGTAATTGCTCCATATATGAATATGATTCAGAAATTTTCGAACTTCTTAAGGTTATACTTACAATCACAAGACAATTTTCTATCATCAATTTGTAGATTACCTACCGACTAACCGATGTTAAAGACATCTCTATATATTTAGTTGGATTCTTCTCTAATTAGGATTATAGTATTGTATTTGATTAAAACACTTTTATAATAGCCTATATCAGTGTTTTTCTCAATTCCTAATATGGTATCAGAGCTAAAGTCTCTGAAACCCTAAACCTAGGCACCGATTTCAATCGCCCATAGGACATGTATCTCACAAGGGATTGTGCAAGAAAATCATTCTCTCATTTCTCCTCAAATCTACTCTCCTCCATTCACCTTTGTTGTGTTGTTAGCCAACTCACATGTGTCCATCGATCCTGCTCCCAAGGATCACCATGCATCAGACTTGTCAGCCGAGCTATTATCCCTGATCTGTCGGTAGCCTTGCCTCGAATTCGCAACCCGTCCATCGCCGTCTTTGGCTATTGTCCACTACTGTCACTAGGATTAGATCTAGATGCCTAGATTTGATCCCGTTTGCTAACATCAGTGTCATCACCCATCTTCGTTGTCGTCATCACCACATCGTCATCAATAGTTGTAGCCGCCAATGCTGTCACTGTCACTGTCATCCTCTTCTCCATCATCTCTTGACATTGTTGTCGCTACTACAGATCCATTCATTGTCGTTCTCATCGATCTGCACCACATTATAGGCGTCCTTCTTCCTGGGAAATTTGGTCTGCTACATCTGATCATCGTCGCTTCCACCTTTAATCTTGTTCTTTGCCGTGTAGTTAGCTATTCATCTACTATGTCATCTACTGCTGCAATCTTCTTCTGTTGGACCTCTCATCTACTGTCAAACTATGTGTCATCTATGGCACCACTACATTTTCAGATTTTCAATTTATCATAGTTTTCTTCTTTTCAAACTAAGTCTAATGCATTCGTCTTGAGTTTAAGGAAAAGTGTAAATGATATCTCTAAATATTTAGTTAGGATTTTTCTCTAGTTAACACTAGAGTATTATAATTGGTTAGGACTCTTCTATACTGACTTATATGTAGGCCCATTAAATTACAATAAGTCAATAATACATATTGATGGGATTTTTCTCTAATTAAAACTAGAGTATTCTAATTGGTTAGAGTTCTTTTGTACTGACTTATGTAGGCCCATTAAGTTACAATAAGTCAATAATACATATTGATATTTCTCCCAAAACCTAACAACAGAAACATCTTTGTCCTCAAAAAAAAAAAGGAAGAAAGAAAAATTAATTCATTGATCAATAAAAATAAAATGGATCTTTCAGCTTTAAATTTTTCCAATATTTATATACCTTATAGCCTTTCGCCCCAGGATGCGGCTTTCCGCTTCCGGCGAACTCCTAGCCAAATCAAGTTTTGGGCATCTGACAATTTTTAAATCTGAAATAGATAAGCCAGGGGCACCAACTGATAACAGCTCCTTGCAATTACTAATTTCCAATTTCTTCAACATCGGAAATTGAGATGAGATATAGATAGACTTCATCTTCTGGAAGCCTTCAATCTTCAATGTCTTGAGTGATGGAAGTTTTGAGAAAGTTGGCAATTGAGTGCCACAATGAAATGATAAATACACTAGGGAAATAAAGGGGGGCAAATGTCCAAGGCTTGGGCATCTGCTAATCAAGAGACGAGTAAGCTGAGGAAAATCACCCTCTACTATTCCAGTCCAACACTGCAAGTCGTACATCTCCCACAGGTTCAGTGTCTCCAGTGATGGGAATCTGGGAGCATGTTTTTCTCCGTTGGCCAAAGAAGTATGTCCAAAGCTATTCACACAACTCATTTTTTGTATGAACAGATATTTAAGAGAAGGTAGGTCACCAAGCGATGGGAGATTACTGCAATTATTGCACCCATCAAATGTAATTGAGACCAACTTGTGCAAAGAAGAGCCCTCAATCCAGATAGGAAAAACATTGCCGGCATAATTTCGAATAACAAGCTCCTCAAGGTTGTTGTTGGGTTGGAGGTTTTGAAGAACCTGATTAGCAATATCTTTGTACTCATCATCTTCCATGTCTGCGCTGCTACAACACCATTTCAGTGTCAAAGCTTCTATGAAGTACTTGCCCATTAGATTTGCTTCTTTGGCATCACCACCTGTCTTAATTTTCTCAAGCCTTGTTATAAGAACACGACCCCTTAGTCCATGCAGATTCTTCAACTCCCCAATTGAACAATACAACGAGTCATTCCCAACATTAAATATTGGCAATGTTTGAAGGTCAGTCAATTGTCCAATCCCAGAAGGCATGCCAACATAACCCAGTTCTTTTCGCACATCAAGGTGTCGCAGCTTAGCCAAGTTCCATGTGCTTCGTGGTAACTCTACAAGGTAGCGACAATCCTTCACTTCCAATGTCTGAAGAACATCTATATTACCTATTTCAACTGGAAGACGTTTGATGTTCGTGTTGTTGAGTGCCAAGAACCGCAAGTATTTCAAGTTTCCAACAGAGCTTGGCAACTCTGTTATGTCTGTATAGCTCAAATTTAGTGTCCTTAAAACTCTACATTTCATGAATAAATCACTCAAATCCAAAATGTTCAAAATTGGGGAATATGTATTAGAACGCCCCAAACCAGATTGACTAATAACCAAAAAGGACTGTAAATTTCCAACTTCTTTAGTCAAAAGATTCGGTACAGCAGTTTCAGAATCCGGAAGAATAAGTGATAGGTGGCAAATATTTTCAGGTAAGCTGCAAAAAGGATCCTCAGATCTGAAGCATTCATTGCTTGAGACATAGTGTGCCAAATCATGAAAGAGTGCATGCATTACAAACTTATCTTCCTCATCACTATGAGAAGGAGAACGCTGAAAAAAGGATCTGCAGAACAACTCATTGAAATATCGAAGACCAGTATCTTCCAGTTGGATATCTTCTTCAGGGTAAATAAAACCTTGAGACATCCATAAGTGGACGATGTGATGTTTGATAAAAATATAATGTTTTGGAAATAAGGAACAAAATGTAAAGCACTTCTTCAAATGCGCAGGCAAAACATCATAACAAAGTCTTAATGCTGGCCAGATACCAGATACCAAAGTATCAATTTCCAAGAAGCCACTTTCAGAGTGGCATAACAATCCAGTTAGGGCCTTCACACACATTGGATTGCCTCCACACTTCTCAACAAGCTGCCAACCAACCTTGTTTAAGTCAGGATAAATGTTTATATCACGACCACCAAATGCATGTTCCTGGAAAATTATGAAGCATTCTTTTTTGGATAAAGAACTCAAGTAATAGGTCTGCCTTGCTCCTACAAGACGAGCCACTTTATTACTCCCTGTAGTTATGACAAGAGTGCTTCCTTTTGAACCAACATTTACTAGACTCAAAGCATTACTCCAAAAATTTTGGTCCTCAATGTCAGCATCATCCAATACAAGTAAAAACCTCTTGCCAATAAGCTCCTCTCGTACAATTTCTGCAAGAAAACTCGGTAGGGCAGCTCCACAATATGCACCAGTTGTAAACGCTACAACCTGACGGATTAGGCTCTTTTTGTCAGACAAACATGTCCATATTCTCAAATCAAAGGCATCCAAAACCATTTGATCATTGTAAATTTGATGAACCAGCTCAGTCTTGCCCATGCCGCTTTCACCAGCTATGCAAATAGAAGTGACATTTTGCTCATGAGAAGTCATGATTCCCTTGCCAGAACTATCTGCTAGTAACATCTCAATAATGCTTCGCTGATAATGCCTGTAAGAATGTAAAGAAGCGGCCTGCAGAGTATGATGATGTGCATGTTGTATATCAGTTTTCTAAAAAACCAACAGTGATTCTCAACTTCAACAAATATGGTGATTGAAGGAATTACAAGTACTGTACCTTCGGTGCGCATTCACGATGGACCAAATTGCTCGGAAGATCTCGCAAGGAATCAGTAAGACCTTGAACATCAATGTTTGGATGATGCTGAAATTGAGAACTGGTACCCAATTTGCTGGTCATAGCAAGTTTGAGCTGGTACCCAACTTGCTGACCAACTTCGTGGCAGCTCACGTAGCAGAGTTTATGAAGGTTGCCAAATGGTTGTGGAAGTGCCTTCAGTTTTTTACAGTGCGACAGGTTCAGATTCTCTAAAGAGACAAGATTGACGAAAGAATTGGGCAACAACTCGAGCCTGGAACAGCTTGACAAGTCCAAAAACCTGAGCTTTGTCAGCTTTCCAAGTGACGATGGAAGGCCCAGTAGTTCCTGGCAGGAGGAAAGAACTAGAATCTGCAGGTTTTGTAGGCCACCAAGAGACTCCGGCAACATGCAAAGAGAATAACACCATGAGAGGTTCAGTGCAGACAGATTATGGAGGGTGCCAATAGAAGCAGGAATTTCTTCAAGATTGCTGCAATTTGAGAGGTCCAAATACAGCAAACTTCTGATAGCTACAGGAAACAAGTAAATTGGGACTCTCTGCGTGCTCACAGTATTTAACTTACCGTCTGTCAGATCATCGAAAGCAAACTCCGGAAATTGCCGGCCGTCTTTCGCATCGTCAGCGCTGATCACGCTCATAATCCCCAAAATACCACGAGCCAAAAGGATGTCACGAGACACCAGTGGATCAACGGATAAAATCTCGCCCTTATTAGACACAGCCGCACCAGAGGATCCACTGCCTCCTGCGCCTCTATGTATCAAGCTCTCCAATATGCGCACCATATGACAGATCGCATCCACGTTATGATCACCAGACTGGAATGAACTAGCAGATGTGTTCTCGCTGCTCCTTCTGAGCAAATCAAGGAGGAGAGGATAGTGCACGCCTTCGAGCAACCCTTGGACCATGGAGCCGACAGACGTGACGGCGAGAAGCCACTCGTTGGACGGCGCTCCATCAGGGGATGACGCGATGGCCCTGAACTGAACCAACTGCTCCAGGAGCCGCTTGATGGTGCCTCGGATGGTGCTTGACGGCGGGCAGGAGAGATCAGCCATGGCTGGGGAACTGGATTTGGGGCCAAGTGCCGCGGGGAAGAAGAAATTTGAGAGATTTGTGGTGGATGTTAGCCGATTTGAATGGTTGGTGCTTGGTATACCGAGCAGGCGGTGACTTCCGGGTTGACTTGGAATATGTAGGAGAAGAAGTCTGAGTGCAATTTAACCGCCGGCCAAGTGCCGTCTTCTCCAATGACGGAGATTTGCTGCGACTGCAGAGGGGCGCGCATCAGCAAGTCTGGACCGCTCCATTCACGGTAGGACAATTCAGATTAATACATTCTCTAAAATAAAAAAAAAATGCTCTACTATTCTTCTCTACTGTGGTTAATCTCAAACGTTCATTGTTGATTAGATGGTTTGCATACACATACATTTATAACATAAGTGTAGCAAATACTCTCTTACATAGAAATAAGCCCATGATTTTCCTTGCCTGCTTAAAAAAATTTGAGGGTAATTATTGGTGTTTAGTTGGTGGTCCTCAATTTTTTATAACTAGTAGAAACCTTACATTTTTATATGATTAGTATTTATATTATTTAAAATTTTATTTATCTATATAGATATGTTTTTTTAATACTATAATATAGATAGAGTTCATTTTGATACGATTTTTCATATTAATTTGCATAATAATAGAAATAAGGTTAATATTATATATTACTTTTAGAGTTTGTATTAGTTAATATTTAAGAAATTTAATTCCAAATTTTTAATATTCTTAACATTTACTATTAGTTAATGTATTATCTTAATATTTACTATTAGTTAATGTATTATCTTAATATTTACGATTTTTCAAATTTTAATTCTTAATTTTTAATGTATTATCTTAAAAATATATTAGTTAAAATTTTCTAAATTTCAGAAATTTAATAATTTCAATATTTTTAAATTTTCCTTTGTGTTTAGTCATAGATTTTGTATTACTTAAGATTTTATTAAATTAATATATTTTATTTCAAAATTTAAATTTAACTAATATTTAGTGTTAGAGTTTATATTAGTAAAAGTTTTACATAATTTAATAATTTCAATACTGAATTTTTAACACTTGAGTGGGGTATTATTTTATAACCTACATCTTCTCAAAAACTGACTAAAAATAATATATATTTAATGATTCAGATAAATTATATATTTAGTCTTATAATTTGTGTTAGTTAAGATTTCAGAATTTTAACAACTTTTATTTCTAATTTTCTTTTAATATTTATTCCTAAAGCTTGTACTAGTGTAGGTTTTACAAATATAATAATATTAATTAAAAAATTTTATTTTAATATTAAGTCTTAGAGTTTACATAAATTAAGGTTCATAAAATATAATAATTTTAATTCAGAATTTTTTATATTTTGTATTAAAGCTGGATTAGTTATTAATTTCATAATTTTAAAATTTTAATAATTTAAATTCCTAATTTTTAATTTTTTTAATATTTAATCTTATAGTTTGTATCTGTTAAGTTTTCAAAAAATTAATATTTTTAATTTCGAATGTTTAATCCTTAGTACTTAGTATTAGAATTTGTATCAGTTAAGATTTCAGGTAATTTATATTTTTAATCCTGAATTTTTAATCTTTAATACTTAGTATTAGAATTTGTATCAATTAAGATTTCAGGTAATTAATATTTTTAATTCCAAATTTTTAATCCTCACTAATATTTAGTCTTATAATCCGTATTAGTTAGGGTTTCAAAATTTAAGTTTTAGAATTTATATTACTTAACATTCAAATTTTAATAATTTTAATTCTGAATTGTTTATATTTTGTCTTAGTGTTAGATTAGTTAAGAATTTCATAATTTCAGAAATTTGCTTATTTAAATTCTGAATTTTTAGTTTCTTTAATATTTAGTCTTAGAGTTTGTGTTAGTTAAGTATTCATAAAATTAATATTTTTAAATTCAAATTTTTTATTTCTTAATATTTTGTCTTAGAGTTTGTATTAGTTAATGTTTCAAGTAATTAATATTTTTAATTCTAAATTTTGAAGTTTTATTAATATCTAGTCTTAGAGTCTGTATGAGTTAGAGTTTTGAAATTTAATAATTTTTATTTCGATTTTTTAACATTTTACCTTTGAGTTGTATTAGTCAAGGATTTTTTCATAAATTTAATCTGTTATAACTCGAAAGTACTAGATAGATGATCAAATCTTTTTCTTTAAGTCGATTAATGTAGAAATTTCATGATTTTTAGATTAACATGGAAGCTCAAATTATATAGAGAGAGAGATTGATAGATAGATGGGTTATTTCAGTGTATGTCACTGACAAAAGTGAAAATTTGAAATATGCGCATGAGATCAATTAGTCTTTTTTAATGATATATTTCAAAATTTCACTTTCATCGATGGCATAGGACCAACATTTTCTAGATAGATAGATAGAATTTGTCTTATAATGTATTAGTTAAGGATTTGTTTCATAAAAAAATGTAATAATTTTAATTATGATTTTTTAATTTTTCTTAAAATCTTATAGTTTGTATTAGTAAGATTTCAAAAAAAATAATATTTTTAATTCTGATTTTTTATTTTTTTATATTTAGTTTTGGATTTCGTATTAGTTAAGTTTTCATAAATTTAATAATTTTAATTCCAAATTTTTTTGTCTTAGAATTGTGTTATTTAAGAATTTATTTAGTAAATTTGTGCTATTATAACTCAAAATCAACTAATTAGATGGTTATATGTTTTTCTTTTTTTGGTTAAAGTAAGAAATTTTTGATTTTTCGGTCAATGTGGGAGCTCGTATTTATTCTGAAATTAATTATATAATAATATAGATACATATCTTTTTTTGTCATATATGTTTTTTTAGATAATTAGCTCTATACTATTATCAAAATCACCTAATTAGATAGTCATATGTTTTTCTTATTTTTATTAACGTGGAAACTTTTTGATTTTTCGGTAGATGTGGGTCTCGTATGTACTCTGAAATTAATTATATAATATAAATATATATTTTTTTGTCATATATATTTTTTTTAGATAATTAGTGCCATATTATTGTCAAATTTGTGAATTTAATAAAATTTTACTTGAATATCTCATTGATTTATAGGTCTAAAATCTATATGTTATACTCACAAATAGCGGTATTTTACTAATTTAATATTTTAAAAGTAATATAGAGCTATTTATGCTTATTTTGTTGTCAAATTTTGGAGTGTCCCACTGTTTGACAATATTTGATTTGATTCGTACTATTTTGTCTAGAATTGTGGCGGAGAAAATACGGACCTCAAATTTGCCAACCATTTTCCTCTATCTGTTCCTGTGACAAGTGGGTCCAATAAAAACTTGCTAAAATTTAGAAGTGAACGGGATTAGCACTGCTTGGTTCGTGGGCAATCCGCCAGATAAGCACGGGTCACACTATATCCGGCCCTTGCATTGCCTAGTTGATCATCGCGAGGCTCACACACACTCATCGGTGAGTAGGTCCGCGCATGAACAAACGCTTCCAGCCTTCATAGCAGGCGACAGCCCCTCGCAAATAAGGGTTCCGAGTATGACGCCACTAGTGCAGCGCACTCTGTCACCTGCTGAACTCGGTTTCCAGCAATTGCAACCTTTGGCCCACCTGATCAAAACCATCTTTATTCGGCTTTGCCGGTGCAGACTCCACGTCAAGCTCCTGCGAAACCTTCCTCACTTGGGCACGACGTACCGCGTGGCAACCTGCGGAGAACTCATTATGAAAGACATGGTGGATTTCAAGGTTGTTTAGTTCACCTCTTCCTCAGTATGTGTCTAAAATTTATTAAAAATCTTAAAGAATTTTTGTCTTGTTTATTAGAAATCCTAATCAAATATTCAGTAGATTGTCTTGTTTTATTGGTAATGCATGCATAATTTTCTTAAATGCTCAATTTCAGGCTTAGTTCGTCCTAATATGGTAATAATGGAAACCAAGCATATTCCATACAAAAATTTAAAGAGGTTTAGAATAGACAATTTTTCTAGCAGAACATAAACAAAACAGCCTCCCTCTTAGCCCATCCGCAGGAGGACCTTTGCTGGTGCCGAGAATGGACTCGCCATTAGCCAGTAGTCGCAATCGCATGGTTGTTGCGCTGCCTTCGGCTCACCCTCGTTGTCAAGTCCGACAGGAGCCGGTTCATCGCGAGGGCCTTGGACCGTCGGACGTGGCACGAGGAGTACGCCTGCAAGGTGTGGGCGAATGCATAAAATAGGCCCCCCACCCGGCCACTCCGCTATTGCTGGTTAGTAATACGACAAGCCCAGCCCACCACCATTGCTCTCTGGCCCAACCGTTAATTTCATTTCGGCAATTTCGTTCACGTTTCCCCACACCGCGCGGCTCTCGGCTTACCGCGACCCCAACTCCCGGCTCTTGCCGCAACCCTAAACCTAACGCGCCATCGCCCACCGCTACAAAGTCCTGCCTCGCTTTCCTCCGTACTCCACACGCTGCACGAGACTTGCTCACGCCGTCTTCACCCCGCTTGTACACCCGACGGCCTTTGACTCGTGCTCAACGGCCAGCAGGTTACAACAAGAATCGGGAGGAGCATGGTAAAAGGTCAATCCCAATTATGTTGCGGGCATATACACCAACAAATAAGAATGGTTAATTATGTAATGAAGACCTTACAAACAACGGAATTCAGGATTTTCAACTTTAATTGCCATACACTACACTACTGCAGCACATTTCTGCAACAACTGCCGTATTCTATTTGAACTAATAAAATAGCGCAGAATTACGCTCCTGACAAGAAATTGTGGAGAATTACGCTCTACTCGGTCCGATGACTGGAACCCACATCCGGTGGACTGGTTGAGTGAACAGTAAGCCATTGGGAAATGGTGCCGAGTTTATAAACAGGCATGCCATGCATGGAGTGTACAGCATTCTCGCCATGGCGACTTGCTCTGTGGCTTGAAGGCAAGCTGGTAATCTGACTTGGCCATCGCTGTCATCGCATGCTGTGCCTCCGCCGCTTCAGCACAGGTCGCACCATCTCCGGCCCTTGCGCCGCCCTGCTGATCGTATCAAGGCCGGCGGCGAGGGACTCACGCACGCGCTCGTCCGTGAGCAGGTCCGGCGTGAACAGCCGCTTCCAGCCTTCGTACCAGACGACAGCCTCTCGCGAGTCGGAGTTCCGGCCGCGAAGCCACTGGCGCAGCCCGCTCTGCCACTTGCTGAAGAACTCGGTTTCCAGCAGTTGCACCATTTGGTCCACCGGAACAACAGAAGCCCACTTCATCACCTGGTTGAACGCATCGTTTTTCTGCTTCGCCGGCGGCGACTTGGCGTCAAGCTCCTGTAAAGCCTTCCTCAGCTTGGGCATGATGTATCGCGCTACGAACTCCTCCCAGCTCACCGGGTCGAACACTTCCTTCCACGGCGACACCATGGCATAGGCCGAGGCGTCGCCTACATGAGATTGCTTTAGCGCCCTCCCAAGCTTAGAGCATATCTTGTCGTACAACGTCTCCAGCCAGGGCCCGAGAATAGGAAGCCAACGATGCACCCATACGTGGGCCGGCACGAGCTCCCACCGCGGCTCCCAAGAGTCCACGGCGGCCGCGAGCTTGGGCATAACGACCTGCTCCAAGATGCACTGCAGCGCAGAAGGAGGCAGCGCCTCCTCCCACCCATCCAGGAGCCGGACCATCGGATCGGGGTCCGTGGCCTCCCAAGCGCTCGCTGCCAACGACTTCACGGCCGGAAGCACGACGTCGGCCACCAGTGCGGCGTACGGCGACGCAGCGGACGCGTCGTCCAGTATCCTCTTCAGCAGATGCATCATGTCAAGCCCTCGCGAGGGGTCACGCAACGGCTCCCACCCATCGAACACGGGGCGCAGCAGCGGCGCCGCGAGCGCAAACGCCGTGTCCGCGAGGCAGTACATCTCGTACTCCTCTGGGAACTGCTCCTTCAGGCCCGTGAACTCCCAGAGCAGCGCGTCCATCGTGAGGGCTCCCGACGCGCTCGCTGACTGCACACGCTCCACGGCGCCGGTAATCGCCGCCATTGCCCGCATAGAGCCGTCCTCGTTGGCGAAACTCTCCTCCTTGCAGCCGTGTTTTACCTTCGTTGTGCCGGTCAAGAACTGCGCCGTCCGGCCAGTTAGGTCCACCACCTTCTGCGCCCGGACGGGGGCCTCGGCCGCATTCGCCTCGCTCAAACTGACTAAGTTCTGTTCAGCAGAGGACCGGTTGGGTCTTTGTTTCTGCCCTTTTCCGTCATCGTTCCACTTCGGCCAGTTGATGGTGGTGGGAGGCGGCGAGTTCTGTCTTGTGGTGGGATCGTCGTCGGTGCTGCCGAGGCCGGCGTTCCTGGGGCGGATGGAGACCTCGATGGGAGCGACGATCCCCTGGCCGTGCTTGCCGAGGCCAGTGCCCTGTTTATAATTCATCAGCCTCATCATGTTCGCCACCACCGCGTTGGAAGCCAGGCTCGCGGGCGCTGGCGGCGACGTGAACCGCCGTGACTGCTCGTTCGATGTAGGGACGTGAGAAGGATCGGGCTCTTGGGACGGCACGGCGGAGCCGGCAGACACGAAGTGGATGCGGCTGGGCGGGTTGCTGGAGCGGTGGCGCTTCAGCGGTGCGCGGCCCGAGTCGGAATCGGAGGGGTCGTCGTCGCCGTAGGCAGAGGCAAATGTGCCGTGCATGGCTGCGCCCTCTACCCTGGCACGACGGTTACGGCTGATGTAGCGCCTTTCGTCGTGGCCGGTGCCCATGACCCGCAGTGAGATTGGGGAAGATGCAAGGGCGATCTGACCACTAATGAGAATACATTTTTCTCTTCTTGGAGTTCGATCTTATAGGGAACGATCTGTTCAAATCCGTGTTGAGCTCGGAAAACCTGATACGAAACAGCTTGCCATTCCGAGCCAAATCGTTTTCGTGCTATGGTTAGAGTTGTCATTTGTTCTTTTCTTCTTCGGATTAGGAACGAAAATTGGTGAGGATGGTACTCAGTCCTCACTACTAAAACCAGATTTCCCACTGATGCAGATTAGCTAATCTAACGGATGGGGATCAAATCCTTTTTCAATAAGTATGTTTTTTCTTCGGATTATGCATTTGGCGCCATGCCGCTAAACCTTTTCGACTCATTACAAACTTTAAAATTATTGTAATTTTGCACTCACATTGTATTCGGACAATTAGATTATATATCACATAAAAAAGATTATGTGTTTAAATTTCAATTTACTCTATTTTTTTGTGTGTGTTTAGTTAAGTATTTTATGTTTGGGAGGTTTAGATTTAAGATTAGAAGTGGCGTGTATCTTGTTGACATAATAAATATTATCACTTTCAATGATAGATCTCTGAAATATTAATGAAATTTTATATCACAAATATTTTGTATAAATGGTATTACATTTGTTTCTAAATATATGTCATTTTATTCTTTTAATTTTGTTTCGAAATACATATCGTTTTACAATTTTGAGACACAATTACAATTTTGAGATGTAATTATACATCAAATTCCCTACATATATTCTTCATTAATATTTTGATAAAGGCAAATATGTGATTTGTTGAGTTAGAAGATAAACTAATAAAATATATTAGATGAGACTATATGGTCTTTTCTTTCTATATCTTATTTCTTATATTAAATATCAAAATGGCATTTATGTAAAATAGGGAGAGTAACATAATTCGTAGGAGCATCAAAGATCAAACTACGACAAAGAATATACGGTGGGTCATACAGCTGGAGTATAATATGATTATGAAGGAGATGCTTGTCGGGAAAAAAATTATGCGAATCCTCTATTGTTTTGAAACAAATAAAACGACAATAAATTCAGACTTCTATTTCTCTTGAGAAACTCAAAACCGTCCATTTTAAATGTGTCAAGTTCATATTAGGAGAGAGAGGTTAACATTTTTCTTTTTGTAAACTGAACAAAATCAAGTGTGGATTTCTGTTTTCGCAAGCACCTATATGTTGTTTGACATTGACTCATATCATACAAGTGGTTTGAAGTTGTTGCCTGCAGGATGCCTAACAACACTTTTATATTGTTTTAGGCAAACAAAGAAGGTAGAAAGTTTGTAATACCACGGTATGGGGGAAAGATATTTCAAAACCTTCAGCTTTGCCTAAAATAACGAAAAAGTATTCTAAGGTATTTCGGAGTCAACAACTTCGGACCATATCATGGGGTGTAAATCCCTTAAGAGTTATCTCCTAGGTGGACTACCATCCAATGTATGAGTTTTTTTTACTGTTAACCCAGACTTAAAAATTAATTACGAAATTAACCGACAGTTGCAATTATTTACACAAATGACCTGCCACGTCAGCTTGTCGAGCTCTGGGAGCTCGACAAGCTGCTAGTCGCACGGGATCCCACGACCAGAGGCTTGTCGTGCCCCTGGACCACGACATCTCCTTGTCGTGCCGTGAAGACGCGAGAAGTGGAAAAAAATTTTAATGCGGGAGCGGGATTCGAACCCGAGCCACGCATTTGCAAGCCGAGAACTCCCACCAGCTGAGCTAAGAAACGGATTTGATATAACTGCAGTATACATTTTAATATTCTGAAGCTTGTCGAGTTTCCAGAACTCGACAAGTCCTAGTCGTGTCTCCCCGTGCGACTAGCAGCTTGTCGAGCTCTGGGAGATGTCGTGGTGGGAGCTCGATAAGCTGACGTGGTAGGTCATTTGTGTAAATAATTGCAACTGTGGGTTAGTTTCGTAATTAATTTTTAAGTCTGGGTTAACAGTAAAAAAAACTCTCCAATGTATATGAGAAGCTAAAAGTTTTTTAACTTAAAAGTTTCTTTAAAAGTATAATTAGATGTTGACTGCTGAATGTAAGACGGACGGACGAGATCCTAAAAAATCCATTAGGTGGATTTAGGAGAAACTTTTACAGAAGCTAGTTAAGAGTAGGACTAAAATACTAACAATTTTTACATAAAAAAATAGATGTAACTGATATTCACAAAGTGTGGCTAAGATACTCATGATTTTTACATAAAAAATAGAAATATAATAAAAAAATGTTTGTCATAATCATTCTAACAAGTTAATTACACGGTTAAATTAGTGCTTCTATTTTTTATATCGGTTAGTTTGAGGGACCTGGTCTTGGATGAAAAAAAAAATAATGACTTCACTTAGTAGTCATTCCCTATATACATACCCATGTACTTCATGATTGAACAAAGAGAAGACAGAGAAAGATGGTGGAAGATGGCGAGTGATGTTAATTAAAAGGAATAGACATCGAGGTTAGTTAGTGTAGTTAAGTATATATTGTATATATCGTTGCAATGGTGCAACTGCATTCTTGATCCCACCAATAACCACCATCGCCGCTGACTAGGCCATCGACATCTCATTGTCCCCATCGCCTTCATCTCAGTCTCGTTTCCATACTCCTCCCTCCTTCGCCATTTTTACTATAGCCCAATCGTCTTTACCCACGTTCGAGCTACGCCACTATCACTTTGCCACTCACCACCCACTACCAACTATCCTATCTCTTATAATCTGAAGGCGGGGGATTGATAAATCTCTAAGAGGCCTTGATAAGAAGTCACCACTTCACCATCGTCGCTCTTCTTTATATCCCGTTTGAATGCTAGGAACGGTATACAATTTTCTAACATTTTTTGTTGTGGTAATCTACTGAGCACATAATTGAATTAGTTTTATGCAAATGTCATCTTATCACCACAAGTTATTTTACACCCAAAATACAATGCAGGGCTCAAATTGAGTCATATGCAAAAACGAAAGAAAATGTTAATTGAATCAATTTTAAAATAAAAGAACTAAAATGAGCCTAAAAACACCAAAATGCATCTATCCTTTTTAGAATAAGAGAAAAAATTTGTGCCTAGGGCAGCATGAATTGTATAGATATACGAAACATTTTTTTTTTCAAATATTATGATTCCTAGATTTGCCCTGACTCTTTCTGATTTTTGTTGCCTTTTTAGTGTTGCATTTATTTGGTGCCACTTTGGCGCAGGAAGTATATTTATGTTTAATCTCCATACGATGTTCTGCCTTGAGCTTTCACTGTACCGGCGGGCGGCTCCTTGAAAGCCATACATATTGGATCGGACGGTAGATCGTGCCCAAGCCCCAATCCGAATTGCTGCACCAAAAGTCGCCACTGGTGTATCACTGACTGACGGGCCCGGGAGAAGACTCAGGCCCACAGTCCGTCGTACACGCCCGTTGGAATTCTCCCGTTCCGCATTCTCGCCACACAAGCACCCATCCCACCCACGCAAAACTCAATTACAAAAATACCCTTGCATTTTCCTCACAACCACAAACCTACTCATCAGAGTGGTTATATATAATAACACACGCCGTGGCATTCTCGTTATTTATCTGAAAATTTAAGGCGTTTTGTTTAGGTAGTCCAATATAAATATGAGCTGCCCCCTTCGCAGAACCCTTCCCTCAACCCAAAAAAAAAGAATTTTTCTCTCCGCTGCTGAGCCCCCCCCGTCTCTCGTTCTTCCTCTCCTCTCCCTTCTTATCTATTTGCCCTAAATTTACAGTTTTACCCCCCTGTGGGCCCCACTTTTGTGTCTCGCTTTTTTTTTTTCCTCTCTTGCATTCCTCCCCTTTTCGACGGTCCTGTCTCGCCGCTGACGTGGCGCGAGGCGCAACCAGAGCCGTCCGATGTCGATCAGCGAGAAATTGGAGGCGGCGCGTCTCGCACTCGGCAAGCGGAAGGAACGGGACGGCGAGGCCCCGCTCCTCCCAGGGCCGGCTAAAGCTGAGCCGTGCAAGCCGGCTCAGTTCGAGAAGCCGGCCCGGAACAGCAAGCTTCTGGCCGGGTACCTGGCCCACGAGTTCCTCACCCACGGCAGGCTCCTCGGGAACCGGCTTGAGCCGATCCGGAAAGACTCGGCTCCGGCGCGAGCCGACCCCGAACCGGGGAGGCGGTACGCCGAGGCGTCCTGCCTCCTCATGACGGACGGGGCCCACATCCCCGGCGTCGTCAACCCGACGCAGCTCGGCCGCTGGCTGCAGATAAAGGAGTGACGGCCACGTCAGGAGGACAGGTGGCGGCGCGGCATTGGCTGGCGGCGCCGGTGCGGCGTGCACAACTTATCAAGGTGACCCGAGGAACTGATCCGATGCTTAGACACAGCAAAGTGGTTTCTTCGTTTCAACCTCCTTTTGTCTTGTCTTTTTTAGATCTAATGGGAAACTTGAGTGTACTAGTGTTTTTTCTTTCATATGGATTGTTGTTATTATGTATGTTTCTGAACTGAAATGTTTGGATGGATGCATCATCTATGGATGGATGGATGAATTTGGTGTATTTCCAGCATTAGGTAACAACCGCTGCGAGACGACTGCACGTGCTTTGGGCCCTTAAAGCATGCAATAGAGGGTTCAGATCAATTGCTCTCGATCAAAAACAAAAACAGGTCATATTATTTTTTCCACTCTGGTGGATTCAGACCATTGATTTTAAATCCAATGACCCACATGTGTGTAGTTGTATCCCAACGGTAGTTACTACAAGCCTTTGTTTCCAATAAAAGGGTATTTAGTTAAGACTATCTTGTCTTGAGACCCGTCTCTTTATTGTTGGATTGGTACAAAATATATTGATTTAATAGTGAAAAATTGATCATGACAAAATTTTGTTTGGTTTCTAAGTGTATGAAACTAGGAGAGGGCTTATTGGCTAAAGGAGAAGTTCATGACACGGAAATATGTGGCCATAGTACAGCAATGCAAGGAACATGCTGTGTGTGTTCTTACATGGGTAAGAAATAGCAAATGCTTGGTGTGTTGTGGTTGGTGGAGGTGTGACCTTTCAGATTTCCATTTGATTAGGCCTAAAGTGTTCCATGGTTCCCATATTTTGGAAAACTAGTTTCAAAGTATTTACGAATCGGAAATACTGGAATTTATTGAGGTTTGCATCCTCGTAACTGAGGAATGATCCTACTTCCTGTGTAATCCGCGGCCATCCTCAATTTTTTGAAATTATCTAACTCGACACTGCTACAATTTTGGATAGTCACTTCTAAAAAAGGCGTTTCAAATTTTAAAAAGACGTTTTTTCGTTTCGACCGTCAAAAAAAAGATCAGGAGAGGACGATCAACTACGAAAAGATTAGACCCAAAGGAAGCCGTCGTGGTTGCGTTAATCAAATTTGAAATTGTTTTCCATAAATCATTTCCATGCTAGGAAAATATATATTTTTTTTAGATCAAACAAGAAACACATATTATGTACACATGCTTTATGGAGCTTGATTGAAGTGTCTAAAAAAATATTGATCTGATCAATGAAAAATGTGTTCAACGAGCTTTTTTGCGGCAAAAACATCACAATATATTTGATTGTATAGAGTTGGTAGACAAATGGAAAAGGATGCTGTATGAGTCTTATTGCACATTGTCCTCATTTAAGTCTTTCTATATATATTTATTTGAGCAATAAAAGGGGTAGGTTTGTTAGCATCTTATCTCCAGAGGGAGCTTAGTTGGGTCTTCTTGTTTCCATTGATTGGTATGTTCTAGGGGATTTGATTCATGTACCTTCTGGTCCATTTCTACCTGCCATTTAGTTTCTTATGCATCATATGCATTCTTTTTTTTTAAAAAAAAATGTATCTTTATGAAACTACTCAAATCTTTTCATTCATCATCTATTATTCTTGGTGAGTGGTTTGTGCTGGGCCAATCTCAAAGCAATCAAAAGAAATAAATATGAAGAAATTGGTGGTGTTGGATATTAGGTGGGCCAACAAGGGTAGGGGCGATGAATGAAAAGATTTCACCAAAATACATTATATCTATCGCAAAATCAGCAATATTACAAACTGTGAATATGAATACAATAAAAAGGAAAATTATTTTTGGCAACGTTTTTCTAGAAAAAAAACTGTTGCTCGTATTGAATTATTCTAAAAAAGCTCCCCTCACACAATGTACTTCTCTATAATCTACCAAAACCAAATTAACAAATACAATTTTCATGGTCATGATCAATTGATTGATTGATTAAAATTCACACTAACAATTCCTTTTCAGTACAAGATTTTCAATCTTATTCCACTTCTTTCAATTATGCATTGGTATTTCCTTATTATAGCTAAGAATTTCAATTAAGTCTTGGCCTAACAATTTTAATTCTTAGCCACAATACGGGGATACCAATGCAAAAATTCAAAGAAGGGATAAGATTGAAAATCTTGTCTTTGAAGGTGATTACTAGTGTGAATTTTACTCAATCAATTAAGGGTATGTATATGGTACTTACAATTTTTATATATAAAAAATTTATAAGAAAAAATGTGATGACCTAAAAGAATGTGATTATCTAAAAAAATACGGCAACTTAAAATAAGAAAATGTGACAACTTAAAATAAAAAAGTGATAACATCAAAAATACGACAATCTAAAATAAAAAAAAACAACAATATAAAAACATATGACAACATAAAAAAATACAACAACAAAAAATGCAACAACCTAAAATAAGAAAAATAAAACAACTTAAAAAAATACGACAATTTAAAATCTATTGGATCAAGTGATGACTATTAGATTAAATTCTAGTGGTTGGCATAAAAAATGAAAAATAAATTACTAAAAAAAAGTTTTTTCTTAGCTATACCAACAAATCAATTGTTCATGACCATGAAGATTGTATTTGTTAATTTGGTATTGGTGGATTATAGGGAATTACAAATTGTGTGCGGAGATTTTTTAGAATAAGTCATTACAAGCAAAAAAAAAATTTAAAAAAAATGTTGCCAAAAATATTTTTCCCTTTTTATCATATTCATAGTCACATCTTGTAATGTTGCTGGTTCTGCAATAGATACAATGTATTTTGGTCAATTCTTTTCATCCATCCTCACCATTGTTGGCCCACCTATCCAATGCCACTGACGATGGTGTTTTCTTTATGTATTTTTCTGCTACTTATTTACCTAATATCCCACGCCGCTGACGATGGTGTTTTCTTTATGTAATTTTTTCCTATTTATTTCTTCTTATTGCTTTGAGATTGGCCCAGCGCAAACCACTGACCAAGAAAACACAGATGACGAATGAAAATATTTGAGTAGTTCCATAAAGATACATTTTTTTTAATAAAAACAAGAAAGCATATAATGCATAAAGAAACAAATATGGCATGTAAAAATGGACCAGAAGGTACATGAATAACATCACCCATAACATACCAATCAATGGAAAAAACAAGGCCTAACTGAGTTTCCTCTAGAGGTGAGATGATAACAAACCTACCTTTTCTGTTGCTCAAATAAACATATATAAAAAAAACTTCAATGAGAACAATGTGCAATTAGACTCGCACATAGAGCCTCTTTTTCCATTTGTCTACCAACTTAATATACAATCAAATATAATGTAATGTTTTTGGGTTAAGAAGCTTAATTGAACAAATCTTTCATTGATCCCATCACCCTTTTGTATATACTTCAATCAAGCTCCATAAAAACATGAGAACATAGTATTTCTTGTTTGACCATTCGACATGCTAGCATGGCATTTATAGATGGTGATTCTAACTTAATATGACTCCCAGACACGACCAATTTTGAGAATCATGTGTCTAAATTGCATATCTCCTCAAACTCTATGCCATCCAAATGACATAAATTCAAATTACCCCATTTTCATTCATGTAGCATCCCTCTTTCCACTGACTATTTACCTCATGTATGTATTGCAAAACTGAAAGATGGAGATGAGGGAAAAAAAACCTAAATTGTATAACTCCTTGCCAGAGTTGGAGGAGATGTTGTTGAGGTCCAAATGACTATAAAAGCAATTGATGGTGTCCATCGTGCGGTCACACACGTTAAAGAGTAGACGATCAATCCCACTCCGTATGTTGTAGATTGAGTGATGGTAGAGAACTTGATGGTTCTAGCTCTATACCCCTTAGATTGGAGGCTCCAACGAAGGTGGGGAGAAGGGGTGGTGGTGGTGAGGAGAAGATTAAAGATGCACAACATGAGAGTTTACATAGGGATGTGGCGGAGTGGAAGGGAGTGGGAGTGGGAGGTAGTCAAGGCGTGAGGAAAATGGTGAAATAGATTTGAAGGATAGGGAGCGGTTTTAAGGGGAGCAAATGAGATTGTGAGATATTAAGAAGGATAATTCGAGAGGTCGGGATGGTGGGAACAAATAAATGAGAGTTTGGGATAAACATGATCACTGTAATAGAGTATGTTATATCTCGAGACTAGAATCTATCTGTCAGTAGTAGATCTAGTGAAATATGTGGGAACAATTGAAGTGTAAAAGCAGACGGATGGATGGAAACAAATTTAATTATATGTTCTTTAAAATATACTATAGAAGATTGATAACCAAACTAGATAACAAAAATAGAATTAAAAACTATCTTCACCACAAAGGTGAAAATCCCAATCTCAAAGTTTAAATAAAAATTCACCAGTATTAAAAAAAATAATGAAAAACTAACAATGCCTCTCTTTCGGTTGCAAAGTGAGAAAAAAAGAAGAGGATGATTTTTTGTGCCAACTAATACAGTCTCCAAGTTTGGATTGGAGCATATAGATTTGATAAGGACCTTAATCATGTACTGTGAATTGTTCCTAGCCAGACCTGCTTCGATGAAATTCTTGCAATGTTAAAATAAATAGAAAATGGTTGAAGTCTTCGAAAGTGTAGAAATGTCGACTAACATTGAAAACCAATTATACATACTAAGTAGATCAAAGTATTTTTTAGTTCAGATCAGGTTTAGACCCTGCTAATAAAAAGTTTGGGTCGTAACAACTTAAACTCGGGTTAATCAGATCTGGTCCGAAATTGGATCAAACCAAACAATTTTTATTGGACCACATCCAAAAACTCAGACTAGTCGAGTTCATATTAGGTTTTTGAATTTTAAAAAGCCTGAGACTCAAACAAACTAAAATTTACTGAAGACTACCCTATGAATATTTTTCTTATCGGTCTTCATAATTAGAGCTTAACTTACCCTAACCTAGTCCAATCTAATCTAACCTAATATGCTAGTCAGGTCTATTGGTTTCAACTCGGGCTTAAACAAAGATGAGTTTCACCAGACCATATTAAAAAATCTCACTTGAATGGGGTTTTTTAATATTTGGAAGTCTTTGACCATGCATAAGAAAGGTTTGTGAGTAAGACTATCCTCAGCCAACTGGGATTATAAGCCGATTTATAAGCCTGATCGGTCTTGGGTGGCTTGAGCCCATTTATGCTCACGCCTACATATTTGCACATAATCACGTTTTCTCGATTATCATTGTAATTTTCAAACTTTTGCAGGAACATTTCTGTATGTTTCCAATGAAGTACTAAATTTGGATCAAAACAAATTTCAAACCCCATAAAACTTTCTATCTACCATCCAAATCAAGACTTAAAATCTTAGTAACAAGGTATGGGTAGTTATTTTTTCAAAAAAAATTATATTATCTGCATGACACATTTAAATCTATATTTAATTTATATCTTCTTTTCTTCCTTACACGACTTCTTGTCCCTCCTCTTGATCTCTTGTCAACATCGTCATTGCCTTGTTCCTCTTTCTTTCCCATGACAACCACCACAACCGTTTCGCCAAATTACGCCACGACCATCACTCTTCGCATGTCTTCCCCAGCACTTATATTGCCCATCTTTATCACCTGTAGTTGGTGATATTACCGTTGTCTCACTCACTCATTCATTTTTGTCTACTATCGACCACTGTCATTAGAGAAGTTAAGGAGAAGGTTATAGAATTTTAATGGATTAGATCTAAAAAGAAAAGTTTAATTTAACAATAAAAGAAAGTGTGTGTAAAATTAAAAAAAGATATTTGTATCCATTAACAAAAACCCAATCTTAAAGTGACCCAAAAGGGAGAAGAAACAAAATCTCTCCCGCGCGCTCCAAACAACCCCAGCCTGTTTCCATCCAAACTCCCCGCGCCAAAAAAAACTCCCGCGGATGAGATCTGATCTGGACCGTCCACACGCCCGAAACATTTCGACCGGCCGCCACTTCGCTCCAAACGCCCGCCTCCCCCGCGTATTTTAGTGGCGCTCCAAAACTACCTCTCCCACAGTTCTCTCACAAGAGTGATCCATAGAGAAGAGAAGGCAGGTGCGTGTTTGAGCGAGCTAGTGAGCCAGAGATGGAGAGCCTGAGGAGGTTCTTGAATCCGCTGGTGCTCAACTTGCAGAAGATGGAGCTGGAGCTGACATGCCCCGTGTGGTAAAAAGATCCTTCTTTTTTCTGTTGCTTTTTCGTTCTTGTTGTCAGATCTATATGTGGACTAAGCATGGGAAGAATGAACATTTGGACTAGTGTTTTCTACTGTAGATTCGATTAGGGGTTTTGAGAGGGATTAGTTCAGTTAGCATGGGAGAGAATTTGGTACTAAAGATGTCATTTTGGTCAAGAATTTCTGATTCTTGGGAATAGGATGCAATGCTGGGACTAATTTCACTACTGAAGTAACAACCGGTAAACTGGTAGATGTTTAGCATAAATTGGTGACAAGTTTGTCCAAAAGCAATGGGAAAAGAACACATTGTGGGGCAGTAACTGGGGTCTCATGTCTTGGGCCATTTGATTAAGGCAGTTTTGGTTCATACTTCCTATTGTGCTTGTATATTTTGCTAGAAATGTTACGGTATTATCTGGCCATCTATTAAAGTGTTCATATGCCCATTGTGAAATTTGAGTATATGATGGTTTTGTCTTTTGTTTGGTAGTCTGAAGTTGCTTAGCACTCCAACAATGTTGCCTTGCTACCACACATCCTGCAGGTTATTTTTTTTCTTTACCTGAACATGTTTCATCCTTATCTTGGCATTTTTACCTAAATTTGTTTGACTTCTTGCAGCAATTGTGCCAATACTCTGACCATGAATGGTTACAGCTGCGCCATTTGCAAATTAGCTTACCGTTCTCAAGGTACTTTGTCACGGTTAATTGAAACAGCATTTTGATTACTCCCTATTTTTTTCTGCCTGGGGCTTATTGTGTTAATTATGAAATATTCAAATTTGCTTGCAGATTTAAGGCCTGCTTCTCACCTTGAGGCGATAGCGAACATCTACAGGAGCCTCAGTTCTACTGTCAGCAGTATTGTTGCACAGCAAGAGCCTCAAGGTACAGCTTGCTTCCCAAGCTCAGAGACTAATAAAAATAGAAGCCAATGTGGATTAATCTTGTGAAAACTCTCCCTTTGTTCAGTTGCAAAGACACCATTTGAAGGAACTCCAGAATCAGGGAACAAAAATGCAGCAGATAAATCTGACCGCATGAAAGCTTACAACTTGGTTGCTTCAAAATTGGTGTATAAGCAATCAAGTGGACCCGCATTTGGAAAGGTGGATGATGGGAAAGCAAGAGATGCTCCATTTGAGAACAAAGTTGTCGATGTGACTGGCGCACCGTCCATCCTTGTACAAAAGGGACCATGCGGGTCTCAATCTTCCGGTGACCCAAGGGATTTGGATTGTGACAGCAATGACCTTGAAGGAGAGCTGGTAACATTCTTATCTTTTTTAAAGATAGAATTAGGAGGCTTATGCTCCAGAAGAAAATATCCAATGCATTTACTGAACTTGTTTTTCAAAGCATATGTTGCTTGATCTTTGACTATCTGAATCTTGTTAACCTTATTGTTAATTCTGTTGGCAACATGGTAGAGATGTAAGGGACTAAGTGAACTGGATTAACTGAACATAGTAATAAGAAGTATTCATACATGGTGAATGGATTTGTCAAGTAGTTTAAGATTAAGCTGCCTTTGCATCTTCTTGGTTCCATATCCCACTCTTATAAAAGCACTCTCATTCCATCAGATAATGGGTAGATCACCTCCTCAGAGTGGAATAAAAAGAAATCTGAATGTAATGGATGATCATACTAGAGAGTTGAAGAGGCAAAAGTCCAGTGATGACAGTGAGAGTAAGTGCTCTTCATTTTCTAACTAGTCACTTTCTTTGGGTAAAATGTTTGACAAAGGAAGATGCTAAACATGATTGCAAACATGAATTCAGGGCAACCACCCATGGCCAGCACTTGGAAATGTGAATTTTGTCAGACTTCAAAAGTCACTGAGGCAAGTCAATGGCCAAGCTTAAGAAAGACTTGAGCTTTGTTTTTTAACCATTCAGTAACTGAGTTTAGAATATCATTTGCCATGGGATGTCTCTGAATCTAATGTAAATTTGGCACTTCCAGTGTTCTGGGCCTTTGCTACATTATCTGTTTGGAGAACCAGTAGCAGATGATCAAGCTTGGAAATCAAATGTTCTGCATGTCCATGAGAGATGCATTGAGTGGTATGTGCACTTGCAATTTCTGAACTTGTAGTATCTTTATGCATCATTTCCTAGTTACAATAGTAACAAATTAATGATTTTAATACAGGGCTCCTCAAGCATTCTTTACTGGAGATATTGCTAACAACTTGGAGCCTGAGTTGGCACGTGCTTATAAGATCAAATGCAGTGTTTGTGGATTGAAAGGTGCGGCACTTGGTTGTTATGTCAAGAGCTGCCGGAAAAGCTTTCATCTCCCATGCGCCCATGAGATCCCAGGATGCCGATGGGATGATGTAAGTCTAGCCTAATGTGCATTCCCTCATTGTGCTAAAACATTTTGAAATGAATCTTTTGTGGTTTAGGAAAACTTTGTTATGCTGTGTCCATCTCATTCATCAAACAAGTTGCCATGTGATAGATCAAAGTCTAAAAAGAAGAAGGTGAAGCCACAGCTGTATGCTTCGTATGCCCTTTATTTATAACTGCATTTTATTGTGTTTATCTGAAATCTTCTGACCTATCTTTTATGTGCCAGATCATCTTCAGATATGACACTTGATGATCTAAACTCACCTGCACCAATGAAAAGGGATGAACTTTGGACTGCCTCGCCTTCTCTGACTAGAGAATGGGTGATATGCGGATCTGCCCTCACTGGTCCAGAGAAGGTAAATGGTGGTAATTTGATTAGACTCTTCATAGACCACTTTAGGTGTCATAGCTCTTTCAAAAAAGTAAACCATCTTGATGTCTTGGAACATTTCACAGAAAATCTTGGATGAGTTTGCGCATCAAACTGGTGTTGTGGTGACTAACAACTGGGGATCAAATGTGACACATATAATTGCAAACACCGATGAGCGCGGGGCATGTGGCAGGACACTCAAGTTTCTCATGGCCATACTATCTGGGAAATGGGTTCTCAGTGTAAATTGTAAGTACCAATTCTCTGACTATTACTCCTGACTAATCCAAATTCTGCTTTTATGGTCCATTTCTTCCATGTTTCTTAACACTGCTCGAATTAGAATTAGGAGTATTAGTTGTCACTAGTTTGAAGGAAGTTCTTCTGATACAACTTGATGTGCAATATTTAGGGCTGAAAGCTTGCCTGGAGGCTAGAGAACCAGTCCCAGAAGAGCCTTATGAAATCAATTCTGATGTTCATGGTACCTTTGATGGTCCTCGCATGGGAAGACTAAGAGCAATGCAGAGGGTTTGTAGATAGGTTCCACATTCAAAGAACATCAGATTAGGACTGCAATCTCAATGGGTTACTAACTGTATACATTTCTTAATTCTCTAGGCACCAAGCCTGTTCACAGGGTTAACTTTCTACTTCAATGGTCATTTCATGCCGACATACAAGTTTCAACTTGAAGATTTGATTGCAGCTGCCGGTGGATTGATTGTGACCAAGACTGAGCTATCCAGCACATCCTTGATCATTTACAGTATGGAGCCTCCTCAAGGAAGTGATCCAGATGCCCTTAATGAGGTTCTCAGGAAGCGAGTAGCTGAGGCTGAAGAATTGGCAGCCACAACTGGCTCTAGAGCTATTCCTCATACGTGGCTTCTGGATTCAATTGCATCCTGCACTGTTGAATTGACCTAGGTTAGGAGTTTGCAGTAAGGACATGATCAATTTGTTCTTGATTGAAATTATCTTGGAGATGTTGTAACAATGACTGTACAATCCAATTCAAATAACCTTGTGCATTTTTTTTTGCCATTTTACTGTTGTAGGATTTATGTTTTACCTATTGACAGGTTGTCAATCTAGTTTTGTGTTTAGAAAAAGATGGAGGTCAGTTCACCTAATGGATTTTGTTGACCTTTTGTCCTAGATGCAATGCTTGTGTGAAGTTTGGAAATTTCTAAATAAAAATTTACCTAACTCTGGATTTTAGTCTCGTGTCTGTTGTGGCACTGTCCTAATTCATCTGGTGGCCCTTATACCAGCTAGACTAATTTCACATTTAACTATAGAGTCCATTTACTGCTGCAGCAACAGAAAAAGCATGAAATGATTGTGGAGTGCATTGGAAACAAAGCAAGCCAAGTGACCGAAGGCAACAGGTTGCTTCAGAAGCAGCTTACCAACAAGAAGTGAGGTCCCTCTCAGGCTCTCTAATCAGTCAGTCTCAACACTCAAAAGTATCCTTTTGTGGCGCCTTATGAATTTGTTTCTCACCATGCCTTCATGTTAAAGCAACAATTGCCCCTCTCCTTTTTCCAATTTAGGCCCTTTATATAGAGCCATCCATGGAATCTCATCTGCGCTGTTGCTAATGGCATGGCGTTCTTCAACAGCGGATCGCGGGTGCTGGTAGAGATACTAACGAAATTGCAGAGGTAAGTTGCTTTCTTTTGTATGTTGCCTGTATATCTACTGCAGAATTGTCTAGTTCTTTCTGCGTTATTGCAGAAGCAAAAAACTGTAATGTTTTGTTACCTTGAGAAAGATTTTGAAATCCTTCAATTCTTAAGTTCTACATGAAATTTCTCCATGAGTTGGTTGACAGAAGTGCTTAGAGTTGTGATTTCCAAATGCATTGACATTTTATCTTCAGTCAGAACCTGAATCTGTGTTCTTGTTGTTGCAGTGCGGAAAGACCAATTCCAGTCGATCACACCTTCTTTGAATTTGGATCAATTCGATTTAATCTACAGGTAATCTCACAATATTCGAAAACTAGTAGTAAATGATCAGATATCTTAAACAAAACCTAGAATAATCATGCACTAATAATCTCTGTAGTTGTGCAGGCTTCAGTATCAGATTCTGAGAACATATACTTGTCAATATCAACACCATCTCTTTCTCATGAGGCTTCACCATCCATCAGCTTGCCTGACTTCACATTACAGGAGACTAGGAAAATGTATTGCAAAATCGCAGAGATTGTCGAGCCTCCTAAAGATGGATATGTCTTGACACTGAAACTGAACTTCTCTGGTCTTCCTCGACTCAAAGGTAAAACCAACATTCTCTCCTTTGGTGACAGAATTAGCAAAGGCAGCAGAAATAGATCATACATACAAAATGGCATTTGACCTATTCTCTTTCGTGTTTTCACTAGATCGCGTCAAGGCCATCAACCAGATATCGTTGCTGCCGTCAGTCATCCTTAGCTCACAACTCAAAGACATGTTAGGGAACCTTAGTTCTGAGGTTGTTCATGGAATATCCGGTACGATGAGACTTGTATATAACCAAAGGGACCCTTTCTTCGTTAGCAAAACGGTATGTTCTTGCCGAGTTCTTCAGTTATCAAACTTCTCTATAGATATAAAAGAAGGAATTTAGTGCAAAATTAAACCAAAATATTGACATTTTTGTGTGTTAGGAAAGTGACACAGGATTTAACGTGGAAAAACCCCTTCAAGGTGAAAGGGAAAAAACCACGGAGAAACAAATCAATATAATGGTTCAAAATTACAGAGTACATGGGGTGCCTATTTATAGGCCAAAAGGAATAGAAGATAGATTAGGATTAGTAGATAGAAGATAGAATATGATTAGGAGATAGGAGATAGAATAGGATTAGGTGATAGAGTCATAACCTAACAAATCTCCCCTTGACTCTAAATCTATGAAAGAAATGTTTCTCATAAAACCCGAAGAGTTTCAAGCTCCGCGAATACCAACCAAGTCAAGACAATGCTTGAACTTGGTATTAGATAATGGTTTTGTAAGCATATCTGCAGGATTATCATCAGTATGTATCTTTCCCACAACAATCTTGCCTTCAGCAATAACATCGCGGATAAAGTGGTACTTGATATCAATGTGCTTGGTCTTGGCATGATACATATCATTCTTGGTCAAACAAATAGCACTATGGCTATCACAATAAACAGTATTGACATCCTGTGGAATACCAAGTTCAGAAACCAAACCTTGCAACCAAAGAGTTTCTTTAACACCTTCCGTAGCTGCGACATACTCTGCTTCAGTAGTAGAAAGAGCAGCTATAGATTGTAATGAAGTTTTCCAACTCACTGCAGAACCACATAGAGAGAATACATAGCCAGAAATAGACCTCCTCTTATCAAGATCACCAGCATAATCAGCATCAACAAACCCAATAACATTATTTGTCTTCACCAATTTCTTTTCAAACATCAAGCCATAGTCAGAAGTACCTTTCAAATAACGAAGAATCCACTTAACTGCATTCCAATGTTCCTTACCAGGATTATGCATAAATCTGCTAACCACACTAACAGCATGAGACAAGTCAGGCCTTGTACAGATCATAGCATACATAAGGTTGCCAACAGCACTGGAATACGGTACATGAGACATATAGTCCTTGTCTTCTTCATTGGTAGGACATTGACTTGAAGATAATTTAAAATGTGAAGCAAACGGCGTAGAGACAGGTTTGCAATTACTGAGACTATACCTTTCAAGAACTTTCGCAATATAACCTTTCTGAGATAGAAATAAAGTACCAGCTTGGCGATCACGCTGAATTTCCATCCCAAGAATTTTCTTTGCTGGTCCAAGGTCTTTCATCTCAAATTCCTGACTAAGTTGAGCCTTCAACTGAGCAACCAAAGACTTGTCATGAGAAGCAATAAGCATATCATCAACATAGAGCAGTAGATACACAAAAGATCCATTTGGAAACTGCTTAGAGTAAATACAATGATCATAATTGCTTCGAGAATAACCATGAGTAATCATGAACGAGTCAAACCTCTTGTATCACTGCCTTGGAGCTTGTTTCAAACCATAGAGGGATTTATTCAAACGACAAACTAAATGCTCCTTACCGGGAACAACAAAACCTTCCGGTTGTGTCATATAAATCTCCTCCTCTAAATCTCCATGAAGAAAAGCAGTTTTAACATCAAGTTGCTCTAATTCTAAGTCAAATAAAGCAACAATAGCAAGCATAACCCGAATTGATGAGTGACGAACAACAGGAGAAAATACCTCATTAAAGTCAATACCTTCCCTTTGTTCAAAACCTTTTACAACTAACCGGGCTTTCCACCCCTCACCCTTTCCACTGGAATGAGGGTCAATATCAAATTTCTCCTTAGACAACAAATTTGATTTAACGTTCTCAAAACTGAGGGTATCATGACTGCCATAAAGTATAATTTCTTTAAAATGTTTAAAGGTAGCAGGCAAAGAGACAACCAACAAAATAGCCTTATCTTCATCCTCAATTTTCACATCTAGACTCTCAAGGTCCACAATGATAGAATTAAACTCACTGAGATGAGACTGAATCGAGGTGCCTTCTGCCATGCGAATAGTGTACAGACGTTCTTTAAGGCGCAATTTGTTGGCAAGACTTTTCTTCATGTATAACGTCTCCAACTTCGTCCACAAGGAGGCGGCAGTTTCCTCTTGAATGACTTCGCGTAGAACATCTGTAGACAAGCTGAGTTGCATGGCAGACAAAGTTTTCTGATCCTGTTCTTCCCACTCACTTTCATCTACTTTGTCTGGTTTTTTCAGAAGAGCTTTCCGGACACCGAGCTGTGTGAGAACTGCCTTCATCTGTACCTGCCAGATAGAAAAACTGATCTTGCCATCGAACTTCGCAATGTCAAATTTTGCAGTCATAATGACAAAGTGAAAATCAGGAACTTAGATCGAAAAATCCCTGAAAAAATAGCAGATCACGTGAAGTGGAAAGGCGTCGGCGGCTAGATGGAAATTTGTGGAAGGTTAGGGTTTTTTGTGTGGATGGCTTAGATTTTTGTGAAATATGGAACCGTGAATCAGGGCCGTTGGATGAAAGCTCTGATACCACTTGTTAGAAAAGTGACACAGGATTTAACGTGGAAAAACCCCTTCAAGGTGAAAGGGAAAAAACCACGGAGAAACAAATCAATATAATGGTTCAAAATTACAGAGTACATGGGGTGCCTATTTATAGGCCAAAAGGAATAGAAGATAGATTAGGATTAGGAGATAGAAGATAGAATATGATTAGGAGATAGGAGATAGAATAGGATTAGGAGATAGAGTCATAACCTAACATTGTGCAAACAAGAGACAGATAGTTTGCTTAATGATTTTCTTACTTTACATGCATAACATCTCATGTACTAAAGATTCTAAAACTGCAGCCAGGAAAGATAAATGCAATATTTCCTATGCGATTCAGAGATGACACAGATTTGGCTATTGCAACTTCATTTTTTCAGGTTTATGGTTCCTACTCCTGTATTTGCACAATTTGAAGTATTTAAATGCATGTAATTTTGCATTTATATATTCTGAAGAAGCTAGCTTGCAGGAACTGAAGGATCTTGGCAATTCCTTTTCAAAAGCGCCAAATTGCAATTGGTCACCAATCCCGCCACCAGAGCTGAGAGGAGAATGTGTCCAACATGTAACCGCCAATGGAGGATTCGTATCTTTTGGTACGCACCTAAAGTTCTAATAGGTTGATGAAAACTGATCAAGATCACTACTGAAATTTATGAGTGATTGCATGCTTCCTTTAAAAAAAGCTGCACAGATCATAAAGCACCTGTCGATGATTCGGTGAAGATCAGCCTCTTAACTTCTCGTTTGCTTCATGATTTGTGCAGTTATCTTTTAGAAGATCATATAAACACTTTGCAAATTATAGTTTAGGACTTTGAGAACATTAGGGGCAAATCTATTCCGGTGCAGGGTTCACGAAACCGCTGGGAACCAGCTGGTCATCGCCAAACCAGGCGTGGTAGGATACCGAATTCCGGACAGTTTTATTCTGAATTATAATCTTGTTAGCCTGCCGATTAATTTACGGGTTTGCAGGGGGAAAAAAAAATACAAGAACTGGCCGGTTCCGGGCTGATTTCCTGCAAATCGTTGGGGTCTAAAAACCGGTTCCGGTGGCAAATGTTTTGTTCAGGGTGGAAGCAAAATTTAGCCTCTTGTTGTCTGAAGTGAACTTCACCTGATACTTTTGCAGACATTTTCTCATATCATGTCAAAGGGAAAAGGGCGGCCAAAACTGCATGGATTCTATTGAACTTCCAATCATATGTGAAGTACCATATAAAGGTCAGCCTCAACGTTAACTAATCAAAACTTTACTTAAGAAATAACAAATGATGGTGAAAATCTGTGCAGTGCACCAGGAGTTACATACAAAGCAGGATGAGAAAGCGGCTAGAAAGCTTGACAGAGGTATTTATCAATTTATGAACTTGAAAAATATGTAGACAATCTTTACATCATGCACATTCTGATATTTAGGAATCCTTTCATGCTTCTAAAAACCAAACTGCACAACTCTTAAATCACGTGTGATGATTCTTAAAACTAATAGAAAAAATTTCATCCATATCACTAAATTTTTTTTTATATTTTTATTAAAATGGTATTTTTTTTATTAACCACAGAAACATGTACTGATATTTTATATTTATCATTGTCATTTGGTGAGAAACAAATGACATGTTTATTCCTGAAAATAGAACAAACACTATGAAATATTGTAAAAAAAAAATCTCATATTTTAAATAAGAAAATACTCTTGCATCAAAACATATTTTATCCGTAATATACCTCTATAGGAGTAAAAAATATATCTCTACAAAGTAAAAATGTCATTTACTCTAATGATTAATGGTTGATTAAATAGTGATGATAAATACAAAGTATTAGTGTAAGTGATAAATAAGAAAGAACTGATTTTTTTAATGATAGATATAAAGATTTATATTTTTTTTAATGGTATCAACATGATTTTCCCAAACCAATAAGGTTGTTAATTAGCAGTAATAAAAATGTGTTATATCTCAGCTCAGCTCCTCATCGGGTTCATAGTTTGTGTATTTTTTTGATTGAATTTGAAGGTGATCGCAAATGCAAGGGTACGAGGAACTGATGACAGGAGGAAACAAGGTACACATTTGTCATGTGAATGCACAATTCACTCTGCTTGTAAGGCTAACTCTGACCGCGAAGACTCTTGGGAAGAGAGTGTTATATTTGTGAATAATAAAATATTTTAATATATTTAGTGTTTGACGAGATTTTTAATGAATAGAGGGTAAGAAAATATTTGTTTATTCAATAGAAGAAAAGAAAATTAGTTAGAGGAGGCTTAACACATAAGAAAAGAGAAATATTTGTTTATTCACCAAGCATCTTTCTGTGCTCCCGCATGCTGTTGACCTAATAAAAAATAGTTTTTTTTGCACAGGCATTACGAAGTGCCCTGTATTGACTCAGGCTAAGAGAGGTAATATTGCTTAGACCAGGCCCGTTGAGCGGCCCAACCCGATGGGCTTGTATGTTTGGATTAACTTGGTCCGAGGTTTGGGTAGTTTGGGCTTGGGTTGGGCCTGAATATAAAAGCAAAATTTCAAATTTTACAATTTTTTAAAAATAGAAAACCTAACCTCGGCCGACATAAATGGTGTAAGCACTAAGTGTGACATTCTGTATTGGTGTTTTATTTAGTTTGGTTAATCAAGTGGTATTTTACTAAGGGGCAATTCTATGGTAACACTAGAAAGATTTTGGTTTTAATTATATAATATTAGTGTCTCACTAACGGGTCTTGAATCTACATGTCAGTCTTATATATGAGATGCTACAGTAATATCTTTTTTTTTTTTTAGTATTTTGCAACTAATTTTGCTTTTATTAAATTGTTCAAGTTTGAGAGTTATAGGGCTAACTTATCTTTTCTTCTAAAAAAAAGAAAGTCAAATAACACGAATCTTTATTATCTTTTGTATAAGTATATCTCTTTATTCAAATTTAGAGCATATAGAACTTTTTATTATTTAAACAGGAACAATCAGCTCTCTCGATCCAAGAATTGGTCATTAGCTGTCAAACATTCAGGGAATATTTGTGATTAGTTCGACATTAAATATGAAAATATCAGGTATCAGTTTGATAGTGGAAGATCAGCCTTTAGACAATAATGGCAGATCTGCAAAGAGGATCTATGTTCCTCTCAAAAACAATATCATCACACATAGGAAATGCATAAGTTTAATATAGTATACGGATCCAAACAATACATATATATCTATATTCCAAGTACACTAATCAATCACACACAACCAACTTAATAAACTGCCCGGCAATGATGCCTTAAGGCCCACATGCACATGAAAAAGCCACATTCTTGCTTCTTAGGCCCACGGAATCAGATTAATTTGCCCATGCAGGTAGATTACTTTCTATTCTGTTTTGAGGCATCATTGGGACGGCAATCCTATTCTATTGAACCAGTTTGACCTAGCTATAGTTTTTTTTTTTAAAAAAAAAATCATCTTTTAAGCTTATAAATAGAAAAATCCAAAAAAATGACTTCTTGACAAGATCAAGAAGTTATTTTTTTTGATAATTTTTGTTTATGAGTTTACCTATGAGGAGTTGAACAGGGGTGAGCAGTCGTAGAAGCTACATTAGGGCCATGTCAACTTTTTGGTGGATGGTTGCATCTTTGGGAGAAATCACTACAATAAACTACTTATTTGATTTTAGTTTTGATTTCTCTTGACCAAAAATTGAAACAACAATAAAGTTAAACACATCCTTATCGGGTGCGAATAGAATGAAATTTTATGAATATAAAATATGACAATACAAACATAAACAAACTTTTATATGAAATTGCACGGCAATTTGACCTTAGATTTGGATCGCTTATCCATACTATTCTACTCTAAATGAGAGCAAGAAGTAGTTGAACCATGAGTGAATGAAATTTTTTTTAGATAAACCGATCTGACATAAAACTCAACAAAATTTTCATCCATGTAGCCAATGCTTTTCTCCATTGGAGTCCTTTCTATCTCATCCAACTACAAGATTAGGATTGCAAACAAACCGGTTCCTGTTCAATGGATGAACCAACCTTTCCTAGTAGATGCAATTAATAAAAGCCATTAAAATGATACTCCATCCACTCATTTCTACATATTGTTTTAGATTTTTTACTGTCTCTAAAATTAAACTTTGACAATTAATTTTATAATTATATACCAATAAAATTACAGAACAACAATATAGAAAATAAATTTGATGAAAATTAAATTTATTAATATTTTTTTCATATGATAAAAACAACAATAATTAGTAATCAAAGTTTAAAAATTTTGACACACACATGTATCAATAATATATAAAAAAAGGAAGGGAGGGAGTAGTATTAGGAACACTTAATTATTTGGTTTCTTGATCTTGCATTCTTGCCACTGAAATGATACTACGAGTTCATCTAATTTTGCAAAATTGCAATGCAGTAGTGAGAAAGAAGAGTAGAAGAGCATTGATGAGCTTTGCAAAAGCAAGTAAACTGCGCAAGAGTTTCGGTGCCATCGTCGACAAGATCAAACGGCTGCGATTAAGGATTAGACTCATCAGGGTGAAAGGTCTGGACAGATTCATCAGGCGCCAGTGTTTCAGAGTGCCCAAACTACCCATGTTTCAAAGGAAGGAGCATAAATACTATAAACTAGAGTAAATTTTGCTCCAAATTATACGTGTTAGAACCATGCATGGTGATGCTAATAAGATAAGGAGGTAGCACAAGAATTCTGTGTTAAAGTATGGATGAATTGATAGTAGATAGATTGTTTTTTTTTGAATGAGTTAATCGGTGTATAAAATTCAATTTGATATTAGAATCAGAAGGTTTGAGTTTGAGAATTAATTGATGTAATTTATGAGAAAAATAATAATGATAGTTAAGGGTTCAGTGGTAAAATCGGAGTCTCAAGAAGGATCAAGTTTTGGATCAAATCGAGTGTATATTGTAGGTCTGGTAGAATTAGATGTGAGAGAGAGTATTTAAACAGTGAGTAGATTTTCAATTCTTTTCAAACTATTTAAATTTTAAGAAGTAAATTATCAGTTTTTCTTCCCAACAATTTAAATTTACAGATGAAGTGCTGGCCGGTGGGTGGTGTGGGGGTGGGTTCGGTTTATGCATGCAACCTAACATTTCCTGGGGCTTGCATGCATGATGCATGCGCGTGCTTTTCGTGTATAGAAAGTTGTCAAAGTACATACAGTTCAGGAACATCTGAATTATCTTTAGATAGACATACATCTGTATCGATTAGCACATTAGGCACTGGTATGTATCCATCCAAGCGATTCGTATATTATTCACTCACTGAATGAATAAAAGGTGCATGTCTTTCTATATATTTGGTTTGTTAGTTAGAAATCAATAATCCAGTTGATTAAGGTGGGTGAGTAGTTTAAAATTTCTCAAGAGATAATTAATTATTTTAATTTTTTATATCTATATAAATCATTCAAATTTTTATTGGACAATTGAGACGGTAAAAAAAGACATATCTCCATCTTTTGTTCTAAATATAAACAGTTATTTTTTTTTTTTTGGGAGAGTAGATAAGTTGCACCCTGAATAGCTGCCAAGAAAAGGCAGTTAAATGGCAACTTCCGGTTATTGCCACATGCTTGACACAATGGTAGAACAGTGACATGTTTTTTTTTTTTGAGATCATACATGATATGGTTCTTATATTCCAATTTGGACCCATGTAAATATATAACTAAAAATAATGACAATAATAATATGTCAATAAGTCCCTAATTGCCTTGCTCTTTAAGGCACAGGAGCTTCTACACCTGTGACTTGACTGTCCGGCATTCGCTTGCGTGCAAAACTACAGGTAAAACCGTAGCAGGTGGCATCATATTTGTAAGTTTACTGTCTAATTAATTCCTCATGACTGAGTTTTTTTTGTTTGCGTTGCACTATAAAATTAAAGGGCAAGAACAATCTGACACGGAAACGTTCGTTTACCAGCCAGAAAAGTCACTGGCAAGCATGTTTTGTATGCTCAAACATTCTTTAAGCATGAACTAACACATATCACATATAAGTAAATTTCATGAGTAGTCACCCAATTTATTTGATATTTATTTTCAATTTTATCAATTAGATCCTCAAAGTTTAGATTTTGCTAGTTTCAGTTAGATCACTTCTATTAGCAGTTTGTTAATTAAGTATGTGATGAACCATCTGGTGTAGTTATATTGTAAGCTTGTAATGGTGATTTGGCATTACTATGAATTTGACCGTGGCACGTGATGGTTCACGTACTGAAGAAAAAGGAAATCTTCACTTTTTTTATAAGTCATGCAAAATAAATCAGAAAGAGATAGTGTTATAATTACATTTTAAATATGGAACGGTCAAAATATACTAAAGATGATAGACAATATTTGTAATTGGAGAAAAATATTCCTTCCAAAACACCCGGTCTAACTCCCTTCATGTATATCCCCACATCTTCCCATTGATCACATAGTTTTATTCAACAAATTGGACACCAATTAGACGCCATGGCAGATGATTTGTCACAAACTTAACATACTGTTAACAAAAGTGACTCAATTAAATCAAAATCTAAATTTTAGAGATACAATTGACAAAATTGAAAGCATGGGTCTCAACTAAAGTTTTAATCAAAGTCTGAGACTATCGGTGAAATTTATTTTATCATATATTCACATATGCACAGCTCAAATTTGTATTAGAAATATGTGATCCGGAGAGTTTGGTCCAACGAGGATACGAGAGCAAGGTTTAGTCCTCCCAGTTGATCTCATCATAAAAAAATTATCCATTTATTGACCTCATAAGTCAAGACGAGACATGGTTATCTGTAAACATTACGAAGTTATGAACTAAGCAAACGAGCAAAGCAAATACAATAATACGGCATGCGTTCACCTAACGAACCAGTGGCAAATACATTATTATTATTATTATTATTATTTTGGCGGCAACATCGTCCAACAATCTCATTTCCTGACATAAATGCGCAAAAGCATATAAAATGGAACGAGAGCTCGCTCGAAGAGAAGTGATTAGCAAAACGCAAGCACATCACCATGGCAACACGGCCGGGACCTTTGAGTGAATGGCCATGGCAATGGATGGGCAACTTTAAGGTATCCAAAGATGTACTCTCTCTTTCTCTCTCTCTCTCTTCATTTGGTTCTTTTTGTTTGTTTGGAGTTTAGCAAGTAATGAATAAGAGAGTGTTTGTTCCTAAGCTAATGACATGATCAAGAAGCTAAGGACCCTCATTTCTTTGTGTGACCATTCCAAAGAGAAGAAAGTAACGAAAGAAAGAGAATAACTGCACTCACATGTTATTTAGTAAGAGTGTTTGTCTATACAGGAGGAGATCGATAATTCAACTCTCAATTTATTTTATTTTTATATTTGTATTTAATTGGTGTCTTGTGTTGATATAAGTGTAGATGTGAGATTAGAATGAGTGCTAACAAAATAGAGACCACTATTTTAAAATAGTTTTCCAAGAGAGAAGAGAGAACAGCTGCTTGGATGATACGGTTTGAACCAGCTATAAGGTTCTGTCTCACAATATTAAAATGGAACAAATCAATCAGTGGTGATTTGATCCAACGAGTACGATTTATATATGCAGAGGAAAAGACTTCACGTATTCAAAAGATTTTGCGAACACCTTACTTTTGTTCAGGACAGTTTTTGGTTTATATAGAGGATTTTAATGGTTTGATTGAATATAAAATTCCGATTAAATCTCCATTTCCATGAAATTTTTTTCCTAGACACAAATATGGCCTTAGGAAAACTGAACCATACCCTTCTTAACCCCTCATACTCATATCTACTCTTAATTTTGCACTCACCTATCCTTGATCTACACTCTCCAAAATAATTTTGTAAGTATTGTATTTTTTTTTCTTTTACATATAGCATTGCTCATATGGACAGTGTGCTCGTCTATTGAGGTTTTTATAGAAAGTTGCATTTCGTAATGAACAATCAAAGCACCATATTATCCATCCAAGAAAACTAACGTCAAGTCCATGTGCTTTGATCTTGGGTTTACTCAAGAATGTATTTATTGTCTACACAAGCGACCCGAAGCCTGAAAATTGCAAGCCACTACAATAACTTGAGAAAGATCAAAGATTCATCAATGCAGATGACACGTTCCATTTGTTCCCATGGTCCTCAGTTTGATCCAATGTTTCTATTCATGCACAGTACCTGGTGCTGGCTCCTGCAGTGGTGCACACTATACACAGGGTGGCTAGCAAGGGGTGGGGCGACCTTGACCCAGCATATGGAACCATGTTACCAGCTCTACTGCTGAGGATGATCCACAACCAGATCTGGATCAGCTTGTCCCGCTACCAGACCGCTCGGAGCAAGCACCGGATTGTCGACCGTGGTCTCGAGTTCGAGCAGGTGGACCGGGAGAGGACTTGGTGAGCACTTGTGCACAACTGCTCCATTGCACATCAACAGCACATATCCGATTGATAAGTTACTGTACTAAGTCATGTTTTCCTTTCTGTACAGGGATGATCAGATCATCTTCAACGGGATCGTGTTCTACATGGCCTATGCGTTCGTCCCAAATGTTAGGCTCCTTCCGGTGTGGAGAACTGACGGAGCCATCATCCTTGCATTGCTTCACATAGGACCTGTTGAGTTCCTGTACTACTGGTTCCACAGAGCGCTGCACCACCATTTCCTCTACACACGCTATCACTCGCACCACCACGCCTCTATCGTCACAGAACCCATAACCTGTAAGTAACAGCAGCCACTATCAGTGTTAACCCAAAAATGCTGCCAAATTATCTTCTAACTAACATACATACAATGAGCCCCGCAAGACATTGTTCATAAAATTCAACAACTTCACACAGAAGAGTAAAGAATGACCACAAGTAAGCTGAAACAGCAGTCAGTTCACTCTACAATTGCAGTTAATAATAAATCAGAGCATGTGTCACAAAGAGCAAATTGTGTTGGAGGTATCTACACTTTTACATTTTAGCAAAGACATCCCTGCATTTTTCAAATTTAAACACCTGACTTGAATTAGTTGTCCACATCACACTTCTGCCACTTCATTGTCAGTTTTCGATCAACATTGGCTAACAAAGATGATAAAAGACAAAAGCGCCCTTCATTATAAAGGAACTTACTAAGGGTGCTGAAGGTGGATTGACCGTAGCACCATCAGCACTTTTGTCGTTTACCCTCACCATCGGCCGAATCAATCAAAACTCACTGCAAACTACTATTAGATGTTGCATGGGCAAAAAATCCAAACCATAGGTGTATCTCAGAAAAAAAAATTGAATCTATAAGGATAGTTTTGCAAAAGTGTAAATGTATAGTTGTCTATCATGTAGTTTACTCTTCCATAGAAGATAGAACATGCTTTGTTGAGGGTATAAAACAATTCCAAGAACATACTCCACTAAGACTATGCAGTTGTCTTGTCTAATTTACTTGAAATTTGCTAAAAATGCATCTCCATTGCTGCAAATCACTCAATGTTTTCTATATTAACAATAAGTTACTATGCTTCAGCAAGCTTGTAGATGAAATACTTATCCAGTTAATGCATAACTGGTCTTCATTCTAATGTGGTTTACCATATTATTGGCAGCTGTCATCCATCCTTTCGCTGAACATTTGGTTTACTTCATTTTGTTTGCGTCCCCCATGTTATGGACAATTGTTATGGGCTGTGGTTCTGTCCTGGGTGTTGTCTTGTACATTGCTTTCATCGACTTCATGAACAATATGGGGCACTGCAATTTTGAACTGGTGCCAACGTGGATATTCCAAGCCTTCCCTCCTCTCAAGTATCTCATGTACACTCCATCGTAAGTATAACACTATAACACTTCAACATGGAGCTCACAATCTTGGCAATATACTCCCACATGATGAGAGACTGGGATTTGTTGAATTCTTTGTCCACATGATATTGATCAGTAGATTCAGTACATGATTGCACACAAAATCCAAATCATAACTAATAGCCTCACAAAACCATTGTCTAACAACCCATGTTGTTTTTTTTCCACAGGTTTCACTCTCTCCATCATACACAGTTTCGCACAAACTACTCACTGTTCATGCCATTTTACGACTACCTATACAACACCATGGACAAGTCAAGTGACGAGCTGTATGAAAGCTCAGTCAAAGGAACAGAGGAAACACCTGATCTTGTTCACCTGACTCATATGACCACCTTAGAATCGGCCTATCATCTAAGGATTGGGATTTCCTCCATAGCCTCCAAACCCTATGACAGCTCTGTGTGGTATATGTGGCTGATATGGCCTGTGGCATGGTTGTCAATGGTACTGGCATGGGCTTATGGGTCTTCTGCATTCGTCATCGAAAGGCTCAAACTGAAGAAGTTAAAGATGCAAACATGGGCAATACCAAGATACAATTTCCAAGTGATCAATTACCTGTGCTTTATGATTCTCATGCTTTAACAGTTTGAAAGCTACTAATGTTTTTTCCCCTGCAGTATGGCTTGAATTTTGAGAGAGAATCCATCAACAGCTTAATTGAAAAGGCGATATTAGATGCTCATGGAAGAGGAGTCAAAGTGCTTTGCCTAGGACTACTAAATCAGGCATGAAAATCTTACTTCTATCCTATAACGACCTGATGTCATAGGAAAGCACATTGAGGCAGATCAGTAACAGTACATGTTGAAAGAACTGTTTGATTACTTCAAACAAGCCTGTCGAATTAATAGGATTTTAACCTAAAAGTTTTGTACAAGTTAGATGCACAATACACAAAAGTGCTGAGGACAATGAAGCTAAACATAGGTTATTTGCAGTTTCTATTTCATCCCAAGAGCAATGCTGAGTTATTGTGAGTTTGACACTGTTTTCTTGTTGATTCAGGCAAAACAACTCAATGGAAATGGTGAATTATTTACACAAAGATATCCAAAATTAAGAGTTCGACTTGTTGATGGAAGTGGCTTAGCAACTGCCGTGGTTCTCAAGAGCATACCTTTAGGTGCAAAACAAGTTTTTCTTTGTGGAAGTAGTTCTAAGGTATCCCGTGCCGCTGCTATAGCCTTGTGCAAGAGAGGTGTCCAGGTACATCTAACAGCCTGCCAAACTACTTGTCTTGGATAAATTTTTGTTATATTGATTTGCAGCTTATATTTCTGGGGGTAATGAAACGATCTTGCAACATGCAAAGATATGTTTTTAATACTTACCAATCTATGTACTAACATAATTTTGAGCAGGTAATCATGAATCAGAAGGAGGAATACAATGTACTCAAGTCACAAGTTACAGAGAGTAGAACTGTCTATCTGAAATTCTCCAGCACTGACATACCTCAGGTAAAAATTACCTCAAGAAAGGAATGGAAATCCTCAAACAGCAAAATATTATACACAGTAAAAAAAGGAATTGGGTATTATTAGTAAAGGAATGACAGGATTGTGAATGCAATATTATAAACTCAGCAGAAACCCATGCCCACAAAAATCTACAAAATCAGCTAAAGCACATGCCCATGGTAGATTCTTCTAGACTTCTATTGCTAAGTAACAAGGAAATACTAGGGCCAACCTGTATTACTAGTCTACAAATAGCTAAAAAAAACAAAATTCCAGCATATATTCATGATGATGCTCTCATAACAACAGATCTGGATAGGAGATAGCATAGATGAGAAAGAACAAAGGGGGGCATCAAAAGGAACAATCTTCATTCCTACATCACAATTTGCTGTTAAGAAGATACGCAAGGATTGCACTTACTTGAGTACTCCAGCAATGAAGGTCCCAGAGATAATGCAGAACATCCACTCCTGCGAGGTAACAAAAATATATTTCCATTACCTGTTCATTTAGATTTTGAGCTAAGCTAAATTGCAGACACATAATGTAAATGAACCTCATGTCTAAACCTAAAATAGTTCATGCAATCTACATTGGCATGTCCTCACGCTGCAAGCTGTATTAACAGAATTGGCTACCAAGAAGGGTGATGAGTGCATGGCGCATTGCTGGAATATTACATGCTTTGGAAGGATGGGACATGCACGAGTGTGGAGATATCATGATGGACATTGAGAAAGCATGGTCAGCAGCTATTAAGCATGGGTTCATTCCTCTGACTAAAGCTTGATTGTTGTGAAGCCAGGATGCTGCTCTGTGCCACATGGTATTCAACAAGAACACAAGCCTAAGTTCCACCGCTAAGCAGGAGTATCAAATGAGCTTATTGGCATGCTACATTCATCAGGCTGAATTTGGTTGTATGTCATGGAGAAAAGAATAAACCAGTAATACTTATATGGCTGTGTATATTATGAACTATTTAGTAACTTCCATGCATTGTTTGGTTTGCTAGAAAATTATCAAATCACATATCAATGAGCTTCACAAGGAAAATCAGTTGAATTAAAAATTCATGAATTGGGGTGAACAATTTAAGCTGGACACAGCGTCAAAACAGCTAATTTATATTGGCTCAAGCCAATCCAAGCCTACCCCTCTTCTTGGCTTTCCTTGATCTTGAATAGTTCCTTCGAATTTGCACAGGAAGTGGGTTCAATCTTGAATAATGATGGTGAAACTTGAAGCTTCACTTCCACCCACTTCCACAAACACCCACGTTAAACTTGTCACTATAATCCACTAAAAAAGTATTTGGATAACTCCGTTAAGATACCAAAAGATCACATCTACGAATATGATGCCGTCACGTCAGGAACAGTACCGACCACTCACCATGACATATCAATATCAGAGAAGATACAATACTAGTACCAAAATAGATTGCAGAATTTGTTACAAATTTGCTACATGGGCATAGAGATTTTGGGAAAAGTATACTGAATATAAGAACAAGAACCAAAAGAAACCTGCAAGATAGTGAACCATGATCGACGATGTGATGATCCATTCCGGCTTCTTTTCCTCGCCGGCGTTGTCTTCGCCTGTGACGCCGACACTAATGGCACCGCGGAAAGTGGACGACATCAAGGTCCACCTTGGCCACCTCCTCCGCGTCGGCCCTGACGCGCGCGGCGCCGTCGCCTGAGCGTTCTACCTCCTCCGGTGGTGGTGCAGGAACAAGCGGAGACAGGAGAAGGTTTCCCCCCCGTTTTACTAATTACAATATAGTCCTTTAGTGCTAGTTATTGTATGATACTTTGCCCCTTCTGAATTTTAAGATCAAGTATAACTCACTTTAATATTAAGGGTGCGTTTAAGCTGAAGCTAGTTCAAATAGTGGTTTAAATTTTGAGTTTATTTTTTAAACTAAATTAAAAATTCTAAATAAGTATAATCTATTTTTATGGGTTTATTGAGCTTATAAGTTTAAACTGGTTTTGTAAATTTAGACTAAGAGATAAAATAAGTCTTAAAATAGACTTTAGTCTAAATTAAGTTGCTTTATAAAAATTTACTACTATAAACTTTTTATATATAAGTTTATCTAATTCTATATTATAACTATTACTATTATTTATACCATATTTACATTTTTGCCACCTATGTTAGTTGTTGCCTTGAGGAGAGTGATAAAAAAGGGAGAGAAAAGGGAAGATTGCTGGAGGAAAAAGGAAGATAGAGAACATTTGAACTTCGGGATTTTTGTCTCAAAAACCTCTAGATCACCGACATACGGGTTTAAACCTCACACGCTAGTGACATGAAAGATAATTTCTTTGAAAAAAAAAACACTTCTTTGAATATCTAAATAAAAAATTGAGGGTTTCTTTACCTTCAAAGAATTGAGCTCCTAAATAGATCTAGATATGAAGTTTAAGGACAAAAATTCCTTAGAAAGATTCCAATTATGAAAAGATATAAAGGTTAATTCGACCGTTCAATTTGAGATGGATGGTCATATCAACAAGGATGATATATCAGAGTTTATAAAAAACTTTCTATCTTAGTTCTGCTTGGAAGGATAGTTTTTATTCTATTCCCAAGAGTCATTTCGATTTTGGAATTATAATTGGTTTGTGAAATTTAAATTCCAATTCTGAATGATTGAAATTGATTGGAATTGGCTTAATTTCATATCTTGTTTGGATGCCCAACATCCAGAATTTCAGGATTACACATCATTCTAATAAAAATGTAAAGTTTCAAATTCAAATTTAATATTTATATTAAAATTCAAAGTTAAATTAAAAATTCTAAAAATAATTACATAATGTTTTCAATTTTTAGTTTAAATAGATATTTTAAATTTAAATTTAACTTTATAAATTTAGTTCAAATTAAAAGATATTTAAATAAAAAATTTCAAAGTTGACTTGTATTAAATTAAAATAAATTTAGAATTGAAATTAACATTTGAAATTTAAAATTGAAATCCAAATTTTAAAATTTAAATTTTAATTGAAATTTGGATTTGAATATTGAAAATTGAAATCCAAATTTGAAATCTAAAATCTGAAATTTAAAATATGAGATTTGAAAGACAAATTTTAAAATTTAAAATTAAATCTAAATCTGAAATGTAAATCTAAATTATAGATTTGAAACTGATATTGAAATTTGAAATATGATTTTGAATTTGATATATAAATTCAAATTTAAAATTTGAATCTAGTTTTATAAATATAATAGAGATGTTAGAAAATTGAATTCCGCGTGCAGGAATTTGAACTCCTAGGGGAATTTATCCATTCTCATTCTAGTTACAATCAAATTCCATGAAATTTAGAATGGAATTATAATTTTAATCTAGTGTACATTCAAACAATAGAATTTGATATCTAGTCTAGAATTGCAATTGGAATCTCCAAATTATAGACTCAATTCTAGGATTCAGGATCCAAATGGGTCTAAGAGATTCTTATATACTAATATTGGGATTCTAGTCAAACTAATGCAAAATTCCAATGAAATTTCCTCTCCTAGAAAAAATTTCTTTTATCTAAAGAGGTCCTTAATTTCATCTGTGATCCAACACTCCAAAATAAATTCTCATTTACACCAACAAAATATCCTTTTAGTTAATAACACCAAGCACGCCAAATTGGCTAAGCAAATTTCTCAATTTTACACCAACCTAACTTACCCCATATTTTATAATCCAACTCGATCCAAAGATGCCCCACCCCACCCCACCATGCCCGAGATAAGAGTGAGTGAATGTGGGTTTTAAATTGACCATTATATATAATTATATATCTCCTTAACATATTTATATAATTTATAAGTATAAATACATCAACTTAACTAGTTCTGTGACATCTTATATTTAATTATTATTAATATCATATAATTTTCATTAGTTAACTTCTATATATTTATTTATAATAATATTTTTTATAAAATAATTTATTAAAGAATAATTTATTATTTTAAAAATTATTCTATTTACTAAACTTTAAAATTCGGCTCGTCTTGAAGATACCGTTAATTAGTTAACCCTACCTCCCCTTATCCAAAATCAAGTGGATGATGCTGAAACCCGCCGCACCCAGACAGACCATCTAGACCTCTCCAAGGCACTCAACATTATTGGGTCCCATGTCCCCACCAAACCACGATTCGAACGACCTGGCCAGTCGACTCCCCGCGCCTTGGCCTGGCCTCCCTCCCAACGGTCTGATTCCTCGGACGAATCCACGGCAAAACCAAAACTCAAATACAAAGTTCAAACCAACCAAACTCTCTTATACACAACATCAAATCCCGCTTTGCCACTCCCCCCGCATCGTCCTCGTCCCCATCTCCGCCTCAGTCTATGGGCTGCTTCCTCGCCTGCTTCGGCGGCGGCGCCGGCCACCGCCGCCGCCGGAGTCCGCGGAGGCAATCGCCGGCGAGGTCTCCTGCGCTGCCGCCTCCCCCGCTGCGAGACAGTGTGAGGCTCTGATTCGTGGGTCCGCTCTGTGAGCCAAGCGTGCTGTGGTGTTGGGGATGCTCATAATTGGTTTTGAGTTTATTGCGCAGGTTGCTCTGGTTGGCAAGGCGTCGGTGCCGGCGGATATGGCGGTGAAGGAGGTGCCGCCCTCGCTGCCCAAGGCGAGGGATTTGACTCCGCCGCCGGTGCAGGTCGCGGGGGAGGTGGTTTCTGGTCCAAGCCCCAGCAAGAAGCCGAGGTGCGAGTAGTCCTCTTGCTTAGTGTTTGCGCTCGCGCGGGAACTGCGGCTTGGGTGTTTGTTAAGATGCCACAGAGAAGCACAAGAACAGTGCTATCCATGGATGCATACCTTTTACACTTCCTGTTGCCCTCAGCACTGCCACCTCCAGCCTGCTGATGCCATTTACGCGTGTTTCTGGAAATTTTTTTTCCTGTACTTTGCATTTGCTGTCCTTTTTCTCATTTTTGGTTTGTTTGCAGGGAGTTAAGTGAGCAGAAGGCGTCACCTATGCGCTCTTTGCCGCCGGAGAAGCAAGTTACACCACCACTCTCCCCACAGAAATGTTCCCCTGTGGTGGCAGCAGTAGCTTCAGCTCCTGATCCAGAGCTCAGGTAGATGGGTGAAGTGTCATATCCTGTCTTTTTTATGCAGCTTTAGTGCTTGTTAATTTGCCGCTGAAAACCTTTTGTGTGAACTTTCTTTCATGGCATGTAGGGAGTTGAGCGAGCAAGGGAGCCTCAGTAGTGGCAAGAAGAAAGCCACATTTGATATGAATGTTACGATGTACGAAAATGCAACAGTGCCTGCTGAAGAGGAGGAAATGCCACAGGCTGACAAGAAGTCAGTGGATGAAGATGGAAAAAACATGCAGAAGACTGTGGTGTTCCCTGAGAATCATCGGTACCAGCATTGTGCAGAGAGTGATGATGATGGAGATAGGTACGGTGAGGATGATTATGATGATGAGGAGGAGGAGGATGACTTTGAGGACTACGGGATTGGCATGGTGGATGAGGAGGAGATGAGTACTGAAGAGAAGAAGCAGGAGTCTCATGATTCCTTTTTCTCGCTGCCAGTGGCTAAGGGTCAGCAGGATGACCAAGAAGTCAGCAGCCCTGCACCCAAGAGCATCGGTTCCCCTGTCGAGGAACCAAGCCCTATAATTCAGGGAAACAACCCTCGCGATAGAAGCCAGTATGTTCGCCCTGTGCTAAACCCGGTGCACAATCTGTCACAGTGGAAGGAAGTTAAGTCCCGAGCTGTTCCAATTAAGAAATTGGACAAGGAGAATGTAAACTCAGTGCCAGATGTTGATGCAAGCAATGGCTCTGAGCTTGCATCTCAGACAAAGGCAAGCCCTAATCGATCTAGCCAGAAGGAAGTTTCTGTGGATGCAAGCCTCTGTACTTGGTTGGCTTCATCAGATAATGCAACGGTGGACAAGGCACAAAGCAAATCTTCCCATTCCATTTCCTCGGTTAGCCAAGAGGAAAGGCCTGTCCTGGGTGCTCTGACTGTTAATGACCTCAATCAGTCATCAGTTACGTCATCTCCAAGAAGGTCTCCAGTCCATAGCCATGAAGAGACGCCGATCCTGGGTACAGTGGGAAGTCACTGGAGCTGCATAAACCAGGACAGTGTGTACTGTTCATCTAGATCTAGTTCGGGAACTAATGGAATTCCCAATACAACAAGCAAATACAGTGAGGTATACTAATTATTAAACATGTGGATTCATACACTTCTCTTATGTTTGAGTGATGTGTACTTAGCCTTTGTTGGTCTGTTACAGGATAGAAAGGTGAACTGGCACTCAACTCCTTTTGGTGTCAGACTAGATAGAGCTCTGAAGAAAAGTTCTGCATGAGTTTTTTGCTGTTGATTCAATCCGGGATGGATTTAAAGTGTGAGCCTTGGTTTGGTGTGTGATTGCTAGAAATTTTCTCTCTACACTTTCCTTTGTCAATCTGCTTTGTTGCCCTTTGTGTAAGAATGTGAATCCTGTAGCATTTTATGAATTTTATGTACATTGTAATGGAGGTGTAAGGTACCTGGTTGTCTTGCGCCAGAGACAGAATTGCTGGAAATTTGGGCTCGTTTGCCACTGTGTATAGTCATGATCAACTTGTAAGACACTTGTGAAAAAAGAATTGTTTGTTACTCAGTTACTCATTTATCGTGTTGTCATGTTTCTGCTTCGTTTACCGCCAATCGCTGCAAGTTCTCAAGTGTTGGCTGTGGGAGTAGTCAGTAGTTTGATACCAAGAAGCTCAGTGTGCTTTGGTTTGTATTCCTTCCTACAAGATTTGGTCGTGTAGGCTGTGTTTGGTTGTCTGTAATATTGAGTTTGACTCGTTCTAAGTGAAATAGGTCGAGTAGGATTATGGAGATGTTGTTTTATTAGTGTATGAGATAATATATATTAAGATAAGATGTTGTATAATTGGTGTAAGTAGAAAAATATACAAGGTGAAAAAATAATATCAATACTAATAAATGTTGACTAAGAATAATTAAAGTAGATTGCTTTGGTCTGAGATGCAAGCTCCGAGCCATTGCTACAAGATTCACATTCTTACACACAACAATTGGTTTAGTCTAACTTGCAGAAATGCTTGAGACTGTGTTTCTCTCGAACCAGACTCATGGGCATTTTTTGGCATGACTTGAATAAATCTCAATTTCATATGTAGACAATTAAACATGAGATTGTTGTATTTCCTTATCAGACTAAATCTAAATACAGATAATCAAACACATCCGTAGAGTTGAAGCACTAGATGATGTCTCAGTTTTCTCTGTCAAATTTTGGGTAGTAAAAAAAAAAATTGACCTCAAATCAAATAGAAGTGAATCTCATCGGCTACCAATTATTGACAAACTATAATTGACCCGAGATTTTTTATACTAAGACGATCATTAGATTACTCAAAGTTATAGAGGTACATCGTCCGTCATACACTGGACGAGAAAGCCTGGGGGCTCCTCGAGCCACACAGAGATACAACAACTATCATAGCACAAAGCATGTTGAGCTAATGCATTGAGCTACATGATTGGATTCTCGTGGACAGTTATGTATGATCGTGTCTGTAAAATTGAGTGCCATTTGTCGTGCTTCATCCAAGAAAGAGGACCCCATAGCTTTGGTGCTTAATCGATGGTTCATAGCTTCGCTGATTGTGAATGCATCTGTCTCCACCCCACACGGCATGCTAACAAGAGGCCATTACGAAGCGCTTCCTTTTCCGCTTATACGGCAGAATGTCGCAGACAGCCGCTGCCACGAGCTCATCCATGGCATCCCGAAGTACAGGCCCCGAGCCACTCCTGCCGATGGTTGGGTCATAGGCGCCATCCACGTCAAGCTTCGAGAAATCCTCCGGGGGCTTGTTCCATTTCCTCTGAACACGAACCACTGGCTAGACTGATGGGCCACAGCCCACTTGTCAGAGATTGACGGCTAATATTTGGGGACACAATTCCCTACCTTGAGATTTGCCCAAGTTCTGGCAAGAAAAAACAGCCGAACACATGCCCATGACTGAGCTTTGGGCCTTTGGCATACCGACGTCCAATTAAACACCATTCAAATAGGCGGGGCGGGGTATTCCAATTTTTATTGGGGCAAACTGGGTCTCCGATCAAATAGGCACAAGTTAGGCATGCCCCCCAAAACTAGCATTTCATTAAAGATGGGCTGGGTTCTGCCGGCCGAACAATTGGGACTACATGGGCCTAACTAAGGATCCAACCAAACGGGCCCCCGGGCCAACATGGACTAGGCTTAAGTTCAGCCCAGCCCGCCAAGCGGCATCCACCATAACAAACCGCTCCGTCAAATCCTTGGGGTCACTGTGGATTCCCCACCTCCTGATTCGGTGTTCTTCCAACGGCGAAAAGGGAAGAATAGCCAACCAAAACTAAATTCGGAACGGAACGAGTCTGGGACACACAGAATTCAAAAAAAAAAAAAATCACACAAATATTGCAAGAAAAAAAAGGAAAAAAAGAGAAAGAAAGAGCGATTTTTGTCTCCACCACCGCTGATTCGAAATCCTGGATTTGTCTGAATTGGTGTTCGAGAAGGTAACTTTCTGGCCTTTTCTTTTGTAAGGTCATGTAATTATATAATTCTTGTTCTTGCTTCCTTTCGGAAAATTTCTTTGGATTGTTGTTGTTGTTATAGATGCGGCTGCTCCGTGGGTTTCCGATCTAATCTTGATATTTTAAGGGCACCATCGTTGATTCGGGATTATATGTTTAATTATCTGGCTGGAAAGAAGTTACTTTTCGGTGCTTGTGAGTCTTCGCTCGGTTTCGAGTCTAGTTTTTATTAAGGTTTCAGGAAGTAATAGTATTTTGCCCTCCAGGTGTTCTTTAGGATCTGTAGTTTTGTTCGATGTGTTTCAAGTTATGTGACTGCAACTGTTAGTGATTTATTAAGAATTTTCCCTCTTTTTTTTTTCGAAAGATTCGATACAAAGACATAGGAATTAGGCAGTTTTGGTAACTTGATCCTGTGAAAATTGTAAAAAGAAAATAACACTTTTTATGTTCTTGGGGTTTAAGAAATCAGCAATTTGATCTGATCTGATCTGATCTGTTTTGGTTAAGTCCGGTGTGTTTGTTGGTAATCTTGTCTACATATAATTTCTATTTCCTTCACGCACTTGTTAATTTTACTCTGGTGATCTCCAGTTTGATTGCCTGTTTTGAATTGCTTCGAGTAAGTAGCATCCATAACAAATAAAAAAAACCACTCTTCACCTGCAAACCTGTTCAAACTTGTTAGATACTTGAATTTAGGATTTAGGCTTCGAAGCATTCTCATCTTGTTTTTGATGTTTCATTCTCTTCTGCAAATTTGGGTGAGCTTGATATTTACTTGAACTGTGCCTTGGCAACTGTTTCTTGACATTTAACTCTTCTACTTATTTGCTTAGGATTTTGAGCCAAAATTTCCCATCTCATTTGATCCATATGATTTATTTTCCTTTGAAATGATGCTGTTCTTGGTACTAAGGCTGGCAGGTTCTTTTTGTTAGTTTTGTGACCTTGCTTTATATGTTGCAGTAAGCATTGGAGAAATTGTTGAATCTTGAGATGGCATGTGAAGGTTAAAGGGTGGGTTATCAGCTACTAAAGTAATTTGCATTGGGATAATATGGTTGACCTAAATTCAGATCTCATTCTTGAGGTTCCTGACACTCCGGACCGAATAAGACAGTCAGCATGTCTTGTATCTGGCTCATCTTCTAAGAGAGGCATTGCCAAGGTGGATGCAAATCCATTGCCGTCCCGCAGAATTGTACTTAAGAGCAGGAATGATACCATCCAGGGTCAATGTTGTCAAGGCAATGCGAGTAGTGTAACTACTGCACCTTCAGACACTGATCACTTTTTTAGGCAAGCTGCGTTAGCACAATTGTTATCAGATGACCTTGAAACCAATTCGTCCTCACCAAAAACAGATAGGACTACAGAGATATCTATTGAGAACGGGAAGAGGACCAAAAAATTTGATTTGAATCAGAGCAGCAGTCTTTCTAGGGACACTGGAGGGAGGAGGCACAGTTGCCAAATCAGAGAAATTGATGGTACTCAACTGGATGGAAGCCATCAGAATGCAGACTTTCTAGGTGTTGGAGCTGCTCTTCCTTCTATCCCAGTGGGAAGACCACGAAGCAAAACTGGAACTAGCGCCTCTAATAGGTTGAGGGAAGTAGCATGTGCTGATTTTTGTGCAAGCTCGAGCTTCAGTGAGGACAAAGGGGAAGTGATCACTACCAAGGGTGCCGCAGCACTTTCAAACCCTCCGCTATGTGTTCCTCAAAGTCATGCGGGCCAAAGAAAGCTGGTTCGCAATGGTTGTATTTCTCCTTCTAATATAGCCAAAAGAGGTCTAAAAGTTGATGAAAAGCAGGAAAGGAGCTCCACAGTTGGGGTTCCATACCACTCAAATCCTCAGGTTGATGTTTTAGAGAAAAGAAATGTGATTGATCTTATTGATAATTCGCCAACAATAACAAATGAGGGGAACTCGGTCAATGATGGATTGATTTCTGTAAACAAGGAAACAAGGGCAGCAAAAAAGTTGAGAACTGTCAGAATTGGGGAGATGGCTGGTCCAAAAGCTGCACATCAAGTGAACCATAGTGCTTGTTCTAATGATAGTTTGTCAGGTCGTAATAACAAAGGAAAGGAAATTATTCATGAGGTTGCAGCTGCTAAGCAAACTGGGGAGACTAACCTGAGGAGGTATATTGACTGTCTTGTTCACACATTTTTACATTAAATCAGTAACTATTTGTAGACAACTCATTTATGTGTTAAATCCAAGTATTGCATTTGTACTTTAGGCAGCCCCTACGACGCTATGCTGTTTTGAATTCTATAATTCTATTTCCTCATGACAAATTCATTTCACTTTGAATGCTGTTTTATATGAGGTAGTTTCAGGCATAAGTTGCTAGGAAGTCTGTCTATTTTATTGTTGGAAATTGGAACTGTGATAAATTTTGCCTGCTTTTACTACATTTAAGTCTGTCAATCGTGCAAGGTTATTTTGGTATACTTTGTTGACATTTGTCACATGTCTAGAGCATTTACTTGTGCCTCCGCTAATGCAGGGTACGTTCAAGAGTTTCAGGAGATTCCTCTGTTGCAAATAATGATAGCACTGGTGTAAGTTCTGATGACCAAGGTTGGACAACAACACATAATCACACAAGTAATTTACCCATGCCATTATTGTGGAAGACTGCAAGTAGTCGTGGAGGAGAATCTGGATCTGTGGGACCATTTAGTCTGAACTGTGAAACTGCTGCTGGAGACAACAATAACTCAACTGGTGGAGAACCAAGTTTGGAGATCAGAAGAACAAGGGTTGGCAGAGGGAAGCGGAAACATGGCTCCGGTTCTTACCATCCTGGTGAAAGCTCCACTTCTCTTTATGAACCCAAAAGTCGTGTGTCCTCAAACACAGCATTTGACAGAAGTCAGACCACTCATCGTTATGATATCCCTATAGTAGAAATTGATGACATATGTTCCCCAGAAGTTAGACTTATTGGTTCAAGAGGGCCAAGCAATGGAACTTCTATTGATCCTAACACAGCAGCTCAGCTAGAGTCTGATAAGTTATTAGCTCTTCAACTTCAGGAGCAGTTTTACAATGAATCTCCTCGTGTTATTCCTACAGAAGAGGTAGTTCATCATCATTTCTCCTCTCATTTTCTTTGTTCAACGAATACTTTGTTCAGTTTGTGATGAAGATTTTGTGAGTTGTATGGTGAGATTATTGATTTTCATTAAGCAGATTGATGTGATCATAGCGATGTCACTTCAGCATGAGGAAGAAACACAACGAACATCTAGAGTTGTAAGGCGGCATCGAAATAATACGGTGTGTTAAATCAATTAATATCTAGAGTATCTAAATTTAAAGATGTTGATATCTCAACTTTGACTTTTGTGTTTCAATGGATTCTCTGTATTTCCTTTTCTTTTCATTGGTGGGTTATACACTTATACTATACCGACCTGATACATAGGTACTAGTAGGTATCTTGCAGCTTACCCTTTTATCGCCCATGCTTAGGTGGCTGTTTATTCTGTCTATAATTGGGTAAATAACTTTGTTTAATTCATATTGACACATAGAGTGAAGTACTCTTTATGACAAAGCTCCATACTTGTGTTGTCTTCCTGTTCACACTAACATTTTTACCCTTATCTTGTTTTGGCTAGAGAGGTGCACGAACATCCCGTTCAAGTGCTTCCCAGTATGCTACCCAGGATGGATATGAGACAGCAAGCAGTTTGGTATTGCTTTCTCTTGCCCCTATAATTTTTTCATATATAAATCATGTCAATTCTAAAATAAACGTTGGTTTCAACAGACTAGAAGTTGTAACCAATAATATTGCTTATGGTCGAGCAGCTGCTTCATAAATTTGGCTGTGTAGTTTGGTAGTTGCAGATTGACTAACACCCTTGATGAGTTTACCATTTGTGATTTGCTTTGTTTAAATAATTCCCAAATATAAATAATGACATCCAATTGACAATTTGCAGAGAGCTGGTAATGCTACCAGATTTCCTAGTGCTTCGCGGATTCAACCTAACATTGATCTGTAAGTGATCATTATCCTGTTAATTTACTTTCATTACCCCACTTGTATTACCTGGTTATTTGCAAGTGCTGGATAGAAAGGGGAAAAGTGGTAACACAGGATAAGAGTACATTGATTCTTACAACTTTCACTAATGAAGCTTTCATGCTTGTAGAAATGACTATGATGCATTACTTGCATTAGATGACAATAACCACCAGCATGCTGGTGCTTCAGAAAGTCAGATCAATATTTTGCCGCAATCAGTAGTTCAGGTACAAATTTTCTGTCAACAGTTACAAAACGGAATATGCTTTCTGACCCTTCAATTTGTTTGGATCCTAACAAGTTGTTTTTATGATTTGTTTGGACTTTGGACAGTCGAATAGCATCCAAGAGCCTTGTGCAGTCTGCCTTGAGAATCCCTCTGTTGGAGATACCATCCGCCATCTACGATGCTTTCACAAGTTCCACAAAGAAGTACACGATCCACTTTGTAACATCTCGTCAATCTTTAGTGAATGTTGTTGTATTTCTGATGTCAATTTTGTTTGCAGTGTATCGATGAATGGCTGAGAAGAAAGAAGCTATGCCCAGTATGCAAGTGCGGGATTACATAAAGTCCTATGCGGTATTCATGCTCATTCTTTCCTGAGCATGCGAGATGAAGTGTTCTGCATTGATGGTTGCTTTTTGTCCTTGGTACTGACATGAGGCTGAAGTATCTTCTTCTCACTGCCACATTTGTTATTGTGAATTGTATTCAATATTGCATGCTTTATGCAGTATTTTGTATTCAGGATACCTTTCAATTTGTGATTTCAGTTGTTTTCGTTTCATCAACTGGTATAATGGGCCATAGATACTTGACCTGTATGTCATATCTGCTGTCATTGCAAGATTCAATGAAATATTGCAGCCTATCCTTTTTTGCAAGTGAATCGCAAGTAAATATTGTTGGACAGTTCAGTACATGTGAAGGAAATATCGCATGTCTGCATTAGGCGAATGCGCACTCGTACTCGGAAGGCTTAATAATGTTTCCCGCTAACTTTAGCAGTGTGTAGCTCTGTTTTCCAAACTCGTTTAAAAAAAATAACTGTTTCCAAATTGCAAACTCTGACGATAATTTTCCGAGAAAGGAAGCAAATGTTGTAAATGGAATATTATACGGAAATCATAGAATGCTTTTAAGGCAATCTTAGTTAGAGGCCTATATATATATATATATATATATATATATATATATATATATATATATATATATACATATATATATATATATATATAATAATGAAACTTTTCATTATTATTAATTGCGATTCTATGATTTCCGTATTATATATATATATATATATATATATCCTATAAAGAGAAATTACTAATAATGAAAAGTTTCATTATCATATTCTATGTGTGTAATTGTTGTGATTAATTGTACAAAGTCGGCTTCGTAATGATAATATTGTATCAGCAAAGATTTTAACGGGTGTTAAACTAAGTCCAAAGAAGTAGGCTTGTGGTGATATTTTTTAGGCGAAGTTGAAAGAAGTGTCCTTTAAAATAAATATAATTTGTTTCGAACTTCAAGCTAGGAAGCACCAATGGTTTAGTGGTAGTATAGTACCTTGTCACGGTACAGACCCGAGATTCGATTCACGCGGCTGTTGTATTTCTATTTTTGGTGTAACGTATCTCGTTTTGAATACAAATTGAGATTTTTTACATCTTTAGAGATAATTAGTGTAAATTTGTGTAAAAAAACAGAAGAGAAAAGAGAAGAAGAAAAGGGGAAAGGGAAGGAGAGAGAAAGAAAAGAGAAGAAGAATAGATTCAAAAAAGATATGAAATTTTGAAAAAACTCTAGAGATAATTAGTGTAAATTTAATTATACGTATTCTTCTTTAAGTTTAAATATAGTTGTAGGAAATGTGTAGAAAATTTGTGAATAATTTAGATCTGACGTGTGTGTATAATGTAGATCTGCTGTATAAGTATAGATTTGATATGTAGATCTGATGTATAATTATAGAAAATTTGTGGATAATCTAGATTTGTTGTAAGAAACACTATACATATTTTAGATCTGTTGTACAATTATAAATATGATGTGTATATAATTTAGATCTGTTATACAACAATATGTAAGTATAAATTTTATTTATTTATGAGCTGTGCATTTATGAATATTAGTAAATAATTAGATTATTTACATGTGAGATGAGAATGTAGGAATTTTAGATTAGATGTGATACAATAATCCGGATTTAAATCTATCACATAGGTCTTAGACCTCTTCAAAAATTTCATAGCAATGATCATTTGGTGATAGTAGATTAGATGTCTCGTCCATTCCCTCTCCATGTCTCTAACTTCTTTGACAGAAATTATTGATCTGCAAATTATATTGGAGATATGATCAATAATGATTTATAATATTAAATTTTGTCATTGTAGACAATGTTTGAAAGAAAAACAGTTTATATTTTTTATGGGGAACAAATTATTAAAAACGGACCATACGAGGATGACATAAGTGCCTGTCATCATACAAAAATGGATTTGAATAATTTTAGTACTGTTAAGTTTTGAGGGGCCTATTGGTGGAAAAAGTTGTTGGAAACTATGTAAATTTAGAGGTGACATGTTTTAGAGCTCTTATGTTAGGGGGTGAGAAGCCCTAATCATGAACTGGATAAGTGTATACTGTATGTGATGATTAAAGATAATGTGACACATACAAATATAAACACCGGAGCAACAAAGCAATTAGTTGAGGCATGGGAAAGAGGGCAATATATGAACATTAATGCAACCATCTCACAGGATTTTGTAAATGTTCCAAATACAAAATTCATGGGTGGCTATTTCTGACCTGGGGATGAGGTTTATGTCGACAAAGAGGGTCTGCAATTTTTGGAAAGTGAAGGTTTAAAGATCGATTCAGACTATGCGGATTCCTCTAGTGAAGAAGAAGATCACCATGTGATGACACCTCCCCAACAATGGGGAGATCCAAGTGAGTTTGATTCTGCACGAATCCACGATGATATCGGTTCAGATTGGACATCCAATGAGTACAGATTAACATTAGGCCAATATTTTTGAAGTAAAGAAGACGCCAAACAAAGTGTGGCAATATAGGTCATGTCCCTATGTCGATCTTTTAAGGTTGAGAGAACAAATCCGCATCTCTATGCGATGAAGTATTCGGTGGAAGGATGTCGATTTTATGTTTGTGTTGCCCAATACAAAGACAGTGAGCATTTTGTTGTTTCTAGAATCTAGCTTTCGATCCCCAGAAACATAAACCATAACTATTTTTTAACTTAGAAACAAAAAACCTAGCAATTAATGCTCGGAAACAAAAAAAAAACCTAACGTTCACTCCCCGAATACAAAAAAACCCTAGCCTGTATATCCCACAAACTAAAAGTGTAGAAAAACTACCTTCAGTTGCTTACTCCAATCTCCAGGACTCGGCTATCGATGTGGCAAGCTATTTTAGCAAAATTGCACAACTTTGCGTCATTTCTCCAATTGTTTTTTTTGTTATTCAAAACATAAATCCGAGGCATATGTATGCATTCCACCTAGAAAATAATAATAATATATGTAGAATTAACAATATTATGCATTCATACAGTCCGAAGTTTAATATGCACTCAATCGGTTATTTTTTTATGTTTTCAGTTGCTTTTCGATATTCATTTTTTTGTGTTATTTTTATAAATTTTACATATTTTCTAATCTGTTTTTATAATTTTCAAAGGAGAGGGTATCAGTCCCAGCTTCACTAGTGACATGTGCTGGTAACTAATGAGGTGACACAAATCGTCAATGGAGTTGACGACTTGTGCATGTCATGGTTAAGTCATCAATAGAGCTGACAACTAGAGTCTCTTTTGGAATTATTATTTCTACTATATTATTCTGATTTGTTTTTATTAAAAATTATTCGTAAAATTTTTTTTATAAATTGAAGACTACCTAATTGCTTCATGATCATATACTCTTGTGCTTTTCCTGATCATATAGTATAGTGGTGGAGCACACTATTGAGAGCTATGTTTTTTTGACGTCCAAGTTGTCCACTCTTTGGTTTTGATTTGGACAACTGAGATTAATTATTAATAAGAAAAAAAGTCATGTCTTTGAATTTAAAAGACAGAAAATTCCAACCTATATAGAAATAATCTTTACTATTAAGTGGTGTTTTTTCAATCATTAAATGCTTGGCCCAACTAGAAGAGTTCATCCAAAGGATGCCGACATCCTCAGAACCAAACATTTCTTCGCATAAACGAAGTTAATGCACATATATTACTCCCCTTGGAAAATACTACATTGGATCGAAAACAGACGTTTCTCGTGATGTCACCATTGAATGCAGTTTCCAACATCAAATTTAAATATTGGAGATCAATCAGATGATTTCATAATTTTATGGTAGATACAATTCTGCTCTTACATATTTTTTAAAAAAATTCCTTTTGCAGTCTTTCCAAATTTTTTAAAACCGTTCAATTTACTAAAATCAAATAGTCTATATTTATTGATATCTCCTCATGTCATAGGACCGAGAAAATGTTAGATATTCTAAAAATTAAATAAGTTTATTAAATTCTTGTTATCCAAATTTTCTTTCTGACTTCCCTATAATTTGGCTCCTCATGCATGTCTCCTCTTCCTCTGAGATGACAAAAAAAACCCCAGATAGTAGAGTTCAAATTTAGAGAATAAACGTGAGGAAAAAATCTTGGATGCATGTATATTCTTTCTCTTTTTAACGAATAAGTACATTGTACATGCATTTTCTAAAAGATAATACGAGAAGGCAGTTACAGACGGGATGAAGCTGGAGTTCTGCATGATCATGTGAATAGGAGAAGTTTTACCGGGACCGGGGATGAAGCTAGGATTACGCCAAGTTTGTTATGTAAATATTTTTTTAATTGAATAGGGAAGTTAGGATTCTGTTCTAGGTAGATTTGTTTAAAATAAAATATAAATCTATCCTTATTAAATCAAGAATTAGATTAAATTAGTAACTCTATAGAAGTGAAGAGATATTTAATTTCTTAAAGAATCTAAAATTTCTCTTTTAAAAATAGACTTTGAGTTGATTTATAAAAATTGGTCATACCGAATTTTGCGAGGACAACAACCTGCTTGCTATTACAGTGGCAGGAATTCGGCGAGTTAAAAGGATCAAGGCTTTTTCTAAAAAAAGGAAGGGGGATGTTTTAAGTTAAAATCCACATAATTAAACTCATCAAAACTCATATCTCATTAGTATGACATACTTATTTATTCCAAAAATCTAATCCGCAAGACAAAAACACAATCTACGCCGGCTACTTACAACCCATGGATTGATTAGTTGTGGCTTATCCGCCCCAAGTTTTTTTTTTTTGGTGTTGTATGATCTGATCGCTGCCGCATTGCTATAATTGTCAAGTGCGCCTGCATTGAATTCATATAGAGCCCTCTGGTTTCTTGGCGTTTTAATTGTCGTGTTTGCCACTTGTTCGTCAGTTGCGGTGTTCGTTTGGGCAGGTGGAGTTCTTGGAGGAGTGGCTTGGAGAAGTGCTCTCTTCGTTCTTGGTAAGGATTTTGGTTGTGTGAGAGGATTTGAAATTTGTTTGTGTGTTTTTGGTTTGCTTTCATATGGGAAGATTTGAGTTTCGTGGGATTTTTTCTTTTTTGAGTTTTTCCTCCTCTTTTTTTTTTTTACGTTGCCTTGCCTCCTTGGGATCCTAGGTTCATAAGATGGGTCTTCACTTTTCTTTTTCTTCTTTTTTTCATGCATGCTGTTATGATCACTTCAAAACCTTGTTATTCCTATAAAAATTAAAAAAAATGGATAGGTGGCTCCCCTCCAGAATTAGTAAAGAAAAAGAGTGAATTTTTTTTAAATAATCCATTAAAAAAAAGTAACTTCAACAATGACTTGATAAGAAAAAATTACAAAATTGACCTTCAGTTGTTAACCCTTTCAGTTGTTGATTGGGTTAGTGACCCACTATGCGCATGATTCACCGACAGTGGGTCCAGTTCAATCATTGTGCAACTATTTAAGCATTTTCGATGACTTTTTGGGTCCATTCGGACCATAGAGAGAAAGAAATAAAAAAAAGAGGAAGGAAAAGAGAAAAGAAGAGAGATGAAGGAAGAAAATCCTCACATCAATTTTGTTGTCAACTCGTCATATTTGTCAATAAAATTTATGAAAAATTTAAATTTTTTGCATCATCTTAGGGTTTAGAATATGTAGAAAATTTAATTTTCGCACCACTCTGGGGTTTAGGACAAGTAGACATATAATGTGTGGTTGATCAAGATGTAAGGTTTAGGACGAGCATTTTATATTTAATTTAGTCATTGTCCAGGATTGATATCATATACATACCTAAAATTTTACGAGTTATGGGTGCAGATCCCAAACAATGACTAAACTAAATATGAAATGCTCATCTTGAACCCTACATCTAGATCTACCACAGATTATCTATCTACCGATCCTAAACTCTGGGATGATCTGAAAATTAAATTTTCTATGTGTCCTACTTGTTGGCATGCAACGATGTGTGCTAGCTTAGCTCGCGTGTGTGCTGCGACATCTATAGTCGCTGGCCTAGTCACTGATTGAAACTCAGTCGTTGATTGGTCAACGATTGGAAGTCAATTTTGTAAAAAAAAATTCCACCAATTGAAATTACTTTTTTTAAAGAGTTATTTAAAAAGTCGGTTTAAACTGGTCCTTTGATGGATCCAAAATAGAAATGTTTCTCCTTATTGAGTCCTTTTTTTTTTTATGTATGTTTAGTATTGATGATTGTGATTATATGGTACATGGTGCCCTAGATTAGTGTGGGAAAAACATTTGTTTATTGGTCTCGTTTGGAGATCTTAGTGTTTGAAATGCGGTTATATCTTTGGAACATCAGGACATGGTCACATGAGTTTGAATTTGTGGTTTGGGGCATATGGTTAAAATTTCCAATCATTTTCTAAATGCAGATCGCGCCATCCTAGAAAGATAGATAGGACTAGGATATGATTTCAAACCTCTAAAAAAGCAAGGGTTTTTATTGAGAAAAACGGTGAAACAAGCGGTCTTTTTCAACTACTCAATATGTATCTAAGTTCTATTTGAAATTGCTCTAATGGATTTTTTTTATCTCAAAATTTAGTATGATGCGACTCTAGCTTCATTTTTTTTCTCTCTTAATTCATACTCCCAGCTGTTACACAACCACAATCTTATTTAGTCCGTTGCCTCTATTTCCTATGCTAATCTTCGTGAGTTGCTGTTGCATTTGTACACTACAGTACTTGAACAAGCTCATCTGAACCTAGTAGCTATTCATCAGAAAGTGTTTAAAGGTCTTCGCATGCGATGGAAGGGGTTGCAACTGTAGCTGATAAGGCTCAGTTTAAGGAGTGTTTGCGGTTGACTTGGACTCAGCCTTACATTCTTCAGCTTGTTCTCTCTGCCGGCATCGGTGGTCTTCTTTTCGGATATGATACAGGTATCATTGCATCAAGCATTATTGCATAATTTAGTCTGTTCCTGTTCCTATGACTTCATTAAGACAATGCTGTTGATGCCTAGCATCAGTATTGAAAAGGGAATCTGAACCTGAATAATTTTCCTATAGTATAACAATTTAGATGATTATTTATATTCTTGTTAACAATTTGCCACCAGGTGTCATATCGGGAGCGCTCTTGTACATTCGAGATGATTTCACCTCAGTCGAAAAGAGCACTGTATTAATGGTACTTGTGTCTTTTCCCCTGATTTATGGACCACAGTTTAACTTCCAATTTCTAAAATTTTCATTTATTCAGAAAATAACATCCCTTGTGGCTAACTATGTAATCATCACATTGTTGATTTAAATACAGGAAACAATTGTGAGTATGGCTGTAGCTGGAGCCATTATTGGAGCTGGATTTGGTGGCTGGATGAATGATAAATTTGGAAGGAAGCCTTCCATCTTACTTGCTGATATTCTGTTCTTCGCAGGCGCCATAATAATGGCCATTGCCCCAACACCTGCAGTTATAATTGTTGGAAGGGTCTTTGTTGGTCTTGGGGTTGGAATGGCATCCATGACAGCACCTCTATACATTTCCGAAGCCTCCCCTGCCAGAATCAGAGGCGCGCTAGTGAGCACGAACGGGCTACTCATCACCGGAGGGCAGTTCCTCGCATACCTGATTAATCTGGCCTTCACCAAGGTACTCACTCAGTCATTGAACTCTCATCATCTTATAACCATTGAAAACCTTTTTATCAAATAGTAGCAATAGTAATCTCTTCATTGTTTTGATCAGGTACCGGGAACCTGGCGCTGGATGCTCGGTATTGCAGGAGTTCCTGCTCTGGTTCAGTTCATACTAATGTTGACACTGCCAGAATCACCTCGGTGGCTATTCAGGAAGGTTAATATCTCTATATAGATGTCAAAACATATGCAAGAATCACAAGCCAGCAACATATGTCATATGTTCAAAGCTACAATGTCAACTTAAAGCATTTCTTTCATCCTTCTAATTCTATCCTCTTGGTTAAACAGGATAGGAAAGAGGAAGCTGCAGCCATTTTGCGAAAGATTTACCCCGCGCACGAGGTCGAAGAAGAGATTGACGCATTGCGCCAATCGATCGAAGATGAGATACTCCAGGAGGGTTCCATCGGTGAATACGGCATATTTGGCAAGCTGAAGAGGGCACTGAGCAGTGTGGTTGTTCGGAGGGGGCTCACGGCCGGCGTTCTTGCCCAGGTTGCCCAGCAGTTCGTTGGCATCAACACCGTCATGTACTACAGCCCGACGATAGTTCAGCTTGCGGGCTTCGCGTCGAACAACACGGCTATGGCCCTTTCTCTCGTCACCTCTGGCCTCAACGCCGTGGGGTCGATCGTTAGCATGTTCTTTGTTGATAGGACCGGGCGGCGTCGGCTGATGCTTCTCAGCCTGGTCGGCATTGTCACGTTTCTTGCCGTGCTTGGAGGCACGTTCCTCGGAGCGGCACACCATGCCCCGCTCGTCGGCGACATGGAAATGCGCAGCTTCACGAACCAGACATGCCCGGAGTACAGTTCATCCGTCAGATGGACTTGTATGAACTGCTTGCAGGCAGCCTCTACATGCGGCTTCTGTGCTAATGAAAAGGACAAGGTAAGTCTGTCTGTGTTCTATATGAAACTGGCACCACGATCCGCTGTAGTTATCACTGCAACTACAGCAGTGCAATTATAGCATATCTACAAATCGGATGGTCCAAATTAATACATTTGCTTTGAGCAGAAGATTTGAGCTCTCGTGGCAACATTTCTGACATGCAGCTTGCTCCTGGCGTGTGCTTGGTGCTGAACGACGCGACGAAGGGAACCTGCCACGCTGCCCGCCGGGAATGGTACACGGAGGGATGCCCGAACAACTTCGGCTGGCTGGCGCTCTTCGCCCTCGGCGCCTACATCATCTCCTACTCTCCCGGCATGGGCACCGTGCCGTGGATCGTCAACTCGGAGATATACCCCCTCAGGTTCAGGGGCATCTGCGGCGGCATCGCCGCCGTGGCCAACTGGGTGTCCAACCTGATCGTGACACAGACGTTCTTGACCCTGACCGAGGCGCTCGGCACGTCGGCCACCTTCTTCCTCTTCTGCGGTGTCTCGTTCTTGGCGCTCATCGTCATATTCTTCACCGTGCCAGAGACCAAAGGCCTGCAGTTTGAGGAGGTGGAGAGGATGCTGGAGAGGAAGGACTACAAGGCTTGGAAGAAGTACAGCAGCAACGACCTGCCAAAGCCTTGACATGCCAATGCATCATGGAAGTTTTTGCACTTGCACCTGTTTTTATTTGGGTTATTAGTAGTAATAATTGTGAATTCCAGATTAGTGACCCTGTCATGTATTATAATTTAGAGCTGTAATATTGGATTGGTTAACTTGTTGCTTTTGTTAATATAATCAACTGTGTGACAAGCTGTTGTTTCAAGTCTATTATAGGTTTGAAGTAAGTAATTTTAAGCATAAGTTGAAGCCCTTTCAAATAAATATTTTTTGTCATCCCAAGTTTTGATGATCAGTTAGGAGGTGTTTGATACAAATAATTTTGAATTGTATTCACATTCCTTTGAAAGAAAATATATTATTTGGTGTTTGATTGGATCACTTCTTAATCATAATACACAAATTATGAATACATAACAATAGAAATTTCAATACATTTAAAATGGATATTTTCCTAATCTATTCAATCTCACTTCCAATAGATTATAAAATCTATTACAATTCCGAATTAAACGTCACCTACTAATCTCATCGAGCTTCGGCTTTAATTTAAAACCACAATAGGCCTCCCAAATAAGATGGGTTAAAATGATTTCTCATATAAATCGAACCTTCTTTTTAAAACTACAGTATGATTAGAACATAAGATCGAAACTCGCAAACAACTTCAATTCAGCTTAGACTTGCCTTGAAGAGGATAATGAACCGAGCCAAGATAAGTCTCTTCTCTAACTCATGAGACTTAATGAGTCGATCTTGTGTTAGCTCGCTCAAACTCAATTTGATAAGACTCATTTGCAATTAAATATTTAATCATTTTATAATTATTTAATTATATCATCAATTAGACTATACCACTTACTACCATGCCTATCAGACCAACACAACAAATTCCTACCCCTCTTGTCCAAGAAGTAGGCAAAACTTTTGGGTTATCCAATGTTCCTTCTATCTTAGTCATTTCAAAAGGTCCAACTTAATCTGCTTTTCATTTTTCCCTTTGTTTGCATCTCAAGAGGTGGGCTAGAAAGGACGGTATCGTCCATATATGAACAATGTGACACTCAACTTTTGACATGAGAAGCACACAGACACATCTTTATATTTAAAAGAGACATACAATTCTCGTTACTACGGGAACCGTAGTGCTTTTCCGAATCCTGTCTACCTCGACCACATTGCAAGGGGCTAGTTCACTTTGCGTTCCAGCTACCTCCACTGGTGAGGTGTATGTAAGAACATACACACAATGTCTTTTGCTTTGTAACATATTTTCTTCATGAGAGATAAATGTGATAGAAAGAGCGATATGGCGGAGGCTACGGACGCAATGTCACCGGTGGCAGCGAAGGCGCCGGTGACGGCCGATCGGCAGGTCCGGGAAGACTTGGAGTCACATCTTCCAAAGCCTTGTGAGTGCCTAAACCTTCGAAATTTTTATTCTTAGATTCAGATCTGATAGTTTCGGAACATATCCTCAAGTGAGAACGTCTGCAATGAAATTTTTTCGTAAAAGATTTTATCAGAAAGAAAAATTCTTGACTTTTGTTAAGAGCATGTTTATGTTTTTCTTAATCTTACATACATTTTTTTCCCAACCATTTAATAAGAATTTCTATTGTTAGATTTTGATTTAGTCTCTTTAAAATTTACTTAAATTTTTTTTAACATCATTAGTGGAGAGCAAGTGGCGAGACGGTAAAACAGTAGAGGCACCGACTATTACGAGTGGCAGTGAGGGAGACAATAGGTAATAATAGGGATATTGATAGTGGTGTGGTAATACAAGGTTATCATCAGTAGGGGGAGGAGGTAAGGAGAAGATGAGGAGGAGGGGAGGTGGACAATGCCAATGTCATTCTTAGTGTTGGTGGTCATGATGGGATGGTGGTATTTATGGATAGGGATGGGGTGGGGGAGGACTAAGGAAGAGGAAATGTGTGGGAAGAAGAGAGGAGAAGGATAAAGATTTAATAGAGTATAAATGGATAATGTAAATGATGTAAGATTTTTTTAAAAATAATAATAAGTACATATCTTCTAACCAGTCAAAAATTTCTTTTAAGAAAGTTTTTTTTATGAAAAAAATGTGATTGTCAATTGCAAAGTATAGAATATAGAAAAAAATGCAGAAAGCAATTAGAGAATGAAAGAATTTTTGTTTTCTTCAAATATTGTTGTTGTCCTTCCGATGTATATAAAGGAATCTTTATTTATAAGTTAATATGGATGCATAAAAATTGAAGAGACTAGAATATAAAAGACTTAAAGAGTTACGCAATTTATAGTATAAGATGTTACTCTTTTATTACATAATAAATAGAGGACTATCTCCTTGATGTTATAAGTGTTACATTATTAAAATCTTGATAGTGTGAGAGATTGTAGACATCCTCTAAATAAAATTTATTTATAACAAGTTTCATGTTGTTGCATCATGATTGAGAAATTTTTTTCAAGAAAACCCGACTGTTGTGATCTGAACCTTTTCCTGCTTTGTTTTGTTTCCAACTTTTTGTGACAAAACCAGACTTGGCACGGGCTCTGGTTGCGGCCGATGTGCAGCATCCTGAAGGGAGCAAAGAGCACCATCACCGTCAGATGAGCGTTCTGCAGCAGCATGTGGCCTTCTTCGATCTAGACGGCAACGGCATCATTTATCCCTGGGAAACTTACGGAGGTAACGACGCTATATCACTATATATGCCCAAGTGGTATACAAGTATCGATATGTTTGAATCACAACTCTAACATCTGATCATGATCAAAAAGTGCCAAAATTTTGGACATGAATAAAGTTTTGGCTGTTCTATAGTTTGTTTTGGATTTTACCCTTGGCCGTGTGTGAGTGCCATGGCCAAATTTTGGCCTATGATTTAGATTTGATCAAATTTGAGACTTGATACAAAACTAAAAGAGCTAAGATGAAATTGTAAGGCTTTGTATGGTAGTGGAAGAATAATAGTGAGGTTTACTTATTTAGATATGTATATATAATGCTTTATTAGATTCAGGTGGACAATAAATATTATTTGGACACGAACTTATTAATTAAATCCATATCGAATGAGACCTAGTAATCAGATATACAATTTTATGCTAGAACAGTAGAAGATGAATGCAAATAAAATACTTTAATTAACATTTATCTCCATTGCTATTTTCCTATTACAACTCCAGTTTATGATGTTATAAACTCAAACTTGTTAATACTCGAGTTCAAGAACGTACTGAATGATGAGTATGTTGGAATTCCAGGACTGCGGACATTGGGCTTGAACGCAATTGTGTCGTTCATCATTGCGATTCTCGTAAATGGAACCCTAAGCTTCCCAACTCTGCCTGTAATTAAGTTCCAAGTTAGATTTTATTTTCTTGGAACTACAAGTGTATACATACACTGATCTATACGTGTTATTACACCTGATAGGGATGGATACCATCTCCTTTGTTCCCAATATACATCGAAAACATCCACAGGGCCAAGCATGGCAGTGATTCCTCGACATATGACACCGAGGGAAGGTAATATTCATATCTCCATATATGCATTGCACCGTTTGTTTTTAATTTTGCATCATATCACAACTTCAACTTGTCATGCATCCTACGTATTTTCATGTATGCAATGCTGAACATATTTTCCAACGTTGAAGGTTCGAGCCTGTTCATTTCGAGAACATCTTCAGCAAGAACGCCCGGACGGTGCCGGATAAGCTCACCTTCGGCGAGATCTGGCGGATGACCGACGGCCAGAGGCTGGCGAATGATTTCTATGGAAGGTGAACTTTGACAGTTGCCACCACTCTATTATAGATTTATCATGTGCTACAACTACATGCATGCATGGTGTTTTTGAACAAGCAACTAAGAATAAGTTGGTAAATCTCTCAAGCAAAATAATTGATTCATCCGTTTAGTTTATCCTTGGAAACCGGCCGGTTGACGCTAGTTACCGATTTAATTTGTTCGGACTGGTACGATCTTGAGTTTTATATACTAATCAGTTTACTTAAAAAAATTTAATTTATTTAGAAAAGATAGTCAATTTATCCTTTATCTTGTTGTAGAAGTTGTAACACCATGTAAATCAATTGATCATTATATAAGTTAGGTACACAAGAGTTCTAATCAGAGAAAAAAATCTTAAAGTTATGACACTAAATCTAAGTTGATATAATAGATAGCTGGATATATTAATAATATAAAGTAGTACTTATATAAAATTGAGGAAATACAAAAACTTGAAAGCATACAAAGAAAAAAAATGTATGGCAACTCGGCTGAAATCACCAAAAACTAGCCGGTTGCTGGTCTCCTTACTGCTTCCGAAAACCACCCAAAATGGAAGAAACTGAACCCTGACAGTACTTGACAAGATCAAAGTAACCAATAATGCTTCATTTTATTCTCTGAATAGCATCCAAACAACAACTCAAAATTTACGTCATCTTCTTACTGTTTACTTCTCTACATCCATATGTGTTCAGGCTGGCAAGCAAGGGGGAATGGATACTGCTATATATACTTGCAAAAGATGAGGAAGGATTACTTCCAAAGGAGGCTGTGCGCCGCTGCTTCGATGGGAGCCTGTTCGAGTCCATCGCCCAGAAAAGAAGAGAGGAGCATGACAAGAACAACTAGATTAATTATGTATTAGTTAGTATAAGAAACAACAAGGGAAAAAGACTCCAATGTGATCACAAGACACAAGCATTGTGCTTTGTCATAGGCATCTCAACATTATGTAATCGGTAATACAGTGAACTGTACTTTTCCTATCATTAATAGAAATAAACATAAAAAATTGTTATATATCACTCAAAAGATTAATGAGTTCAAAACTCGAATTTCGGCCATTAATGATCCGGCCCAAAGCACAAACTTTTGACCAAGCTCGACACGAGTACTTTCGAGCTATTTCAACCCATTGGGCGGCCTAGCACGGCACGGCTGATTAACGGCCCAACGCAGCACATCAGTGGCAAAAAAAAAAAAATACTAAATTTGGAAATGTGAAGATCACTAGTACTTAGCATACTGGAGTCTATCTAGCATAATAGGTTGGTAAAGTTTATTAATCTTTTTTTTTTTGACGGGTAGGCTGCCAAGTAGGCTCGCCTGCATGTCGTGTTGGGCCGCCTGGGCAGCCTAGCATAATAGAACTTAGCATCTACTAGTATTTGATAATTGATAGGATTATACAGAGACTGGATAGCATATTACATGATAGGAAGGTGAAGTTTATTATATTTTTTATTTTTTATTTTCTGGCGGGCTGGCTGCCGGTGTGCCGTCCTGGGCCTCCCTCGCCGGCTGTTGGGCCGGCCCGACCCGTCATGGCCTAGGCATATGGCCCGACGGCTCTATGTTGGCCCGGCCCTGTCTAATCGCCAGTGGGGATGACCAAACGCTGAGATCAACAACTCGGACCAGGCCCAAAACGCCAAAGGAGGGAATTATCCAGACGCTATCCAAGTCAAGGACAATAGCTGCGCCCCGCGCCACGTTAGGGCCGAGCGACACCGAGCGCCATGCACGCGCCCACGTTGTGCTGAGCCGTCCTTCCTCCCGTGCCACGTCCCACCCCAAGCCGCTTTATAGGCCTTCGTCTCTTCTCCCTGCACTGGATGCACACTAACTAGTGACTAGAGTTCACCTCTCCGCTACTGTTTTGTCAAGGTTCCGGCAAAGATGCAGGGGGCGACCAAGGTGCGCGACGGCGACCGCGGCAGCGATGCCCGTGGCGCCGCGGCGAAGACGGAGGGGAGGGGCGACGCCAGTGAGAAGGCCGGGAATTTGAGGGGACTCTTGGCCACGGAGGGGAAGGACTCCATGACCATTGTCGCGCTGCAGGCGCCGGTGACAGTCCTGCGCCCCGTCCGCGGCGACCTCGACGATCACCTTCCAAAACCTTGTGAGCATGCATGCATATATGTGCTCTTGCAACTTTTCCTTAATTCTTTACAATATTATGATCTATTGAGAGGTCTTACTTGACTGATCGATGGACGTACTGGGCAGACTTGGCCAGAGCTCTGGCGGCTCCAGACATCTACCATCCTGACGGAACCACGGATCACAAGCACAACCATCTGAGCGTGCTCCAGCAGCATGTCGCGTTCTTCGACCGTGACGACAACGGCATCATCTATCCCTGGGAAACATATGATGGTACACAATTTAGTCTCACTTCCATAGTTCCATGCATATGAAAATGCATTCTACACTGTGCAAATAAGGTACATTAACGTCATGTTATGATGTATTAATCTAGGATGCCGAGCACTTGGGTTCAATGTGATCATGTCTTTCCTCATCGCCCTAATCGTGAACGTGACAATGAGCTATGCCACTCTGCCTGTAAGATGTCTATCGCAAATTCGCAGTATATTTCACTAGTACCTTTATTTACTTAATTCTTAACATGCAACATTGTTAATTTGTACTTTGTAGAGTTGGATGCCGTCTCCTTTCTTCCCAATCTACATCAACAACATCCACAGGAGCAAGCATGGGAGTGACTCCGGGTCATACGACAACGAGGGCCGGTATTATATAATCTCTCGGAGTCATCTCTCTTGTCTCAATTACGGTCTCCGTAGCGACTGTAAATATGTATAATATTATACACAGGTTCATGCCGGTTAACTTTGAGAACATGTTCAGCAAGTACGCCCGCACATCCCCTGACAAGATTACCTTCAGGGAACTGTGGCAAATGACCGAGGGAAACCGGGAACTGTTCGATTTTTTTGGTTGGTAAGCACGTACTGATCAACTCAAATCACTGTGCTTGTAATTTTTCTGCGCTTTTGATTCGATTCGGTTGTGAAATGTGCTTGGCAGGTTTGCGTCCAAGTTCGAATGGACCGCCTTGTACGTTCTTGCACGAGACGAGGAAGGTTTCCTGTCGAGGGAGGCCATGCGGCGCGTGTACGACGGAAGCCTCTTCGAGTACGTGGCCAAGCACTGGGAAGCACATGACAAGCTGACTTAGATCGATCCTTTCGTGTAAATACTAGCTAAAGCTAGGGTCCCAGATCGTGTACTGTATCTTTGTTGTGGAAAAATAATGGTGTATGCGATGCACAAGGTTAAACTTCCCGACCTGCAGCTTCCTATGATCTCCTGCATGAATTTATATGTTCCGGTGGTGGTTGCCGACCTGTAGTGTAGATACATGTATACTTGCAAATTGGGCCGGCTGGCGCCGCACCGGCCCGTTGAACCAGTTGCTTGGGCCAGGCCATGTCGGGTTGGCCCAGTAGCTCGCTCGACGGACAAGCCGGGCACGGCATGATAGTTTGTGGCCGCATTTCGTGTCGGACTAGCACGGAAACGGTCCGTTTCAAATTTTAAAATTAGTTTAAAATTTTAATGCATTAAAATTAGTGGTGGTTATGTTTGATTGGTCGAGGTCTCTGGTCGTTGCAGAGTCGTGGTGGCGAGGCCGCACTATGTGGAGTGGGAACGTTGTGGTGAGGTCATGTTGTGTGGAGTGAGAATGACAGTGAATCATTGGTGAGCACACGAGATCTACGGTGTATGAGTAGTGAGAGAAGACGGGAAGAAAGAAGAGGCGGTGGTCCTAGTAAAGAAGGGGCTGACAATAATTTAAGCTCAGAAACATAGAGGTCTCTCCCACCATTTTTGTCATATATCTCTTGAATAGTGTTGAAATCACACGTCACTAAGCAGGGCCCTAAATCCAGTGGTTTATCTTAGTATGCGAGCTGTTATTTCATTTCATATAGCGATAACACTTTCTCTTTCTTAGCACTCCACTCCACAGACGCGCTTGGGTTGGCTTTCTTTTTTTTCAATTTTCTCTGACTTGACTCAGTTTGACGTACTTGACTCAGCGGTTAGAGTATCGCTTTCATACTGCGAGTCATTGGTTCAAATCTAATAGTAGGTAAAATCGACCGGAATTGCTTTTGCCAGCATGGCAGCAAGCAAAGACCGGCATCAAGGAGTCAAATGACCAAAGCATCGGTTGCTTCCACTTGTTTGTTGCCTTCTTCGATCGATAGACAAGGAACCCCTTTTTTTTCTTTTCATGTCTGTGGGCTGCCTGCCCCGTCCCGAATAGACGAACAGGAAGAAGCAAGCTCTGGAAAAGTCTTTATGGCCTTCAACAAGCACCAAGACTACAAAAGGTGTAGCATAGACCATTGTGTGTTCATTTAGAGGTTCTCAAGTGATGATTTTATTATCTTGTTGCTTTATGTTGATGATATTAGGGTCTGGACACTAGGTGTTTGAGGGCGGTGTGACGAGGAATCAAGTGTGGTGATGAAAAACTAGGAGAGGTATCGCTGTCTGAAGACCCAGCGTCGGCAACAGAGAGGGCGAAAGAGGCGGCTTAAGTAGAGCAGATCTTGTGGATTTGGCAACAAGCAGCACGAAGATGTGATGTGGTGCAGCGGCGCAGCACGTGGTCCAGATCTGCGGCGACGCGGCATGAGCAAGAGAGATCTACGGCATGTGAGACGCGATGAAGTTGTGGTGCTTTTACGAAGGCAGCAAAAGGGAGCTAAGGAAGACGAAGGCACGTAGAGGAGGGCATGCTAATGGGCCGCGCCAAGCTGGGTCGGCTTGGGCCCGACACGCTTTGTCGGGTCATATCGTGTCACCTGTTAGGTCAAATTTTGCGGCCTGGCCCGACCTGGTAACACGTGTCAGGCCGATATAGCCTGTTAGAGTTTCGTGTCGACCATGTCGCATGCTAAACCAAAATTGCGTGCCTTGAACCGGCCCGACAACAACCTGGCTCAACTTACATGTCTAGATATATGTAGTTTAGCGACAGGTGCAGGCGTGTGGGCCGCATGGGTTTGGCTGGCTAAGAAAAATGCCTAACCGAGGCATCTGATGGGCAACGAGATTGGTTGGTCAGGCTTGGTTAAGGTTTTACACTCATGTTGGGTGGGCCCGTGAGGCTTTTTGTTTTTGCCTGTGCGCGCAGAACAAGTATTGACACGCTCACAAGAACCAGGTCGATCTTGTCCACCTAACAAGTTATTTAGTTGCCTATATCAGATTTAACATGGTTCATGAGATATAATCATTTTTTATTGTTTGCACATGATTTTAGCTTTGACGAGCAGATGCAAAATATGGTTGTAAGTTTAGCCCATTGGATATGCTCCCATCCACTGTTTCTCTGTAGTCTGACTCGCCTAATTGCATAATTAAAAAATGATTAACGTATATTAATGATTTTTAACATGAATTAAGGTTGATTAAAGATTATTAAGTTAAAATAAGAATCATTAAAGAGAAATATGAGATAATAATAATTCATAGTACTATGTGATTAGATGGTAATTAGTGTATATTAATAATCCTTAGTATGGATTAATGTTGATTAAGAATAATTAAAATAGAATAAGAGTTATTAAAGTGATAAAATATTAACTAGTTTTATAGTATTTTTTTTATTTTATATATTTTTTTAATTAGATCAATTATACAATCAATCAAACAATATTTAATTGCATTTCTATAATTTATTCTATTTAATCTATCTCACACGTACAAATCAGATCCAACATTATACAAATAATTAAACACCACTAATTCCCCAGTCACATACGTCGAGTGTGATCGGGCGACGACAAGGGATGGATAGGAAAGTGCACGATACAAATGGCATGTGTGCACGATACGGTTTAACATGACATTGCGGTTTAAACACAAGGCTTTTATGGGTTTTGAGTTCTCGCTGGAAGGATGGTTCTTCTTGTGGTTTGAATACGATTGCGTAGTTCCTTTTTTATGATTAATATATTTGTAATTGACGGAGAAAAACGTAGTGGCCTATTAGCTCAGTTGGTTAGAGCGTCGTGCTAATAACGCGAAGGTCGCAGGTTCGAGACCTGCATGGGCCAATTTTTTGAACTTTTACCTGTTCCCAACTTTCTTTTTTTTCTTTTATGGTTTTACTTCTATGCCGTTCTTTTGGGGGTGTTAGCTCTTAGGAGAGTACTATGTTTCTCAAACCAATCTCAACTTGTAAGAATGATAATATTTCAATCTACAAATTCATTACTACTGCACAACCATCGCAACTGGCGAGACGAAAAACCATGCCCAAACTCATGTATCATCACCATTGATTCTTTAAGAAAAAAATTTGGAATCAATTCTCCGTGATCCATGTTCTAATAATATTGTTGAGTGGGATCTGCATGTTATATCTTCGAAGACAAAAAAAAATAATCACAATTAGTCACATCCATTCACAAATCAAATATGCCTCATAAATCTAACTGTTACGGTGAAATCGATCTCCCCCTTCTTTTATCCTTTCTGATGATGGTAAGTTTTATCAAATTTTTATTCGGCCCGTGTCACACTGGTAAGTGGGACCCGCATCTTCCCTCCCAACTGCAGATTTGCTCCATTTGCTCCGCGTCGCCGCCGCCACGCACGCGTACACACCCAACGAAAGGGAGAAAGACACCATGTGGAGGGCAGCTGCATCGCGGTGCGTCCGCAGCGTCCGGCGGCTGTCTTCGGCGACCGAAACGGCTGCGGCAGGCGCTCGGCGCCAGCCTCTGGACGAGGGCGACTGGTCGTATTTCCATGAGTGGTGGGGCCAGGACGCCGGCCCCGGTGAGGACGGCCAGACAGTCTTCCGTCGCCACTCCGACCACGGCAACGGCGTTGTCTCCGTAGTCGCCTACCCTGCCTCCCAACCGGTATCTTTTGCATCCCTTCCACGCTTGGCTCCCGTGTGGAAAAGCATAGTTCGTCGAACTGAACAAATCGTCGTACTAGCATCCAACCCACCTAGTTGAGCTTCTTGTTCCACTTTTGGAGATGCTATAAAAATAAAAGATTTGATCATTTGGATGGATTCTAGAGGAGCAATGCTCAAAAGTTTGTGAAAAAATGAGACCTGAACCTCTCTGTAGTGTCTACTGTCTAGAGATTGGGGGTTCTTGTTGTTTCTAGGTGAAGAAGGTGCTCTCTTTTCTGTAGTTTCACCCTCTAGCAAAGCTGTATTGTTGGATCAGTACATAGGAAACAATTACACTAAAAGTTATCATACTTTTTTCTTCTTATGTTATTTATCGTGATAATCACTGCGGCACCCCAATCATCTTATCATATTTTTCCTTTTTGAATATTTAATCTTTCTTAGTCAATATTTGAGTGAACTCATATTGAAACATGAATTGTTGAGCCTCATCAGACCATTGAGCAGTGGCCAGTAATGGAGAGATGGCTTCAAGAAAGGAATGCAAGAATTCATCCAGGATCCACTTGTGCTGACCAATTTAGGATACTTGGTTACCAGTGGCGAGTAATGCGTTTTAACGATCATACGCGGCAAAGTACTGCCAAAGTAATGGCCTGTCACAGGACTTCCGGTTGCACCCCGTTATACTTGATGCAGCAACCTCATTGTTTAGCAGTTCCTTGTGAGTTCACTTATACCATGTTCTCATTGATCATCATGGCAATGATTTGTCCTTGTTAGAGTTTTCATTTTTAATATGATCCAAATGACCATAGCATTTCATCTTAAACCTGGAAACATGTTCTTATTTGAAGCTATATACTAATCCAAGGTATCAATTACATCATTTCTCTGTTTATTAAATTGCTGCATGTTTGACTCCATCATCTTCGTAATTTCTCTTTGTGGTGCATACAGTTAAACTGTCTAGATGCAAATAGTAACACATTTATGTTGACATTGGCATATTATCTTTGCTATAATACCATCCTGCATATCTGATATTTAGCATTGGCAGATCTAAAGAGTATGGTATCAGCAGGATTGGCGACACTGCCTTGTAGTTCTTATGATCTCCCTCAAGCAGTTTTTGGGCAGAGCACTATGAAAGTTCTTTGTGTTGGCCATGGTGGTGGTAGCTTGCCATTATTCTTTGCTAGTAAACTTAGAGGTAAGAAACTGCCACTGGTTTCCCTAATGCTTTCTTACATTGTTACTGCAAATTTCATTTTCTTTTACTTTTTTCCTTTGATATTGTGGTGAAGTGATTATGATGTCTAGTTTCAGTCGGTGACTAGTGTCTCTGACTTAGAATCACTTGTTCATTTGGATGCCAAATTTAGTGACTTGCACTTGATTGTTCATATAGAATAACAGTACGATAAAAAAAACATTCTCTGTACAAAAGTGATTAAAATTTGACCAGTAATCAACCTAACATGTTGTATGGAGTTGACTTGCCTTTGCCTGCAAATATTGAAGTTCTCTACTTCACATGCATGTCTGAAAATAATTAATATTTCTCAGGTGCCACCATCCATATTGTGGAAATTGATCCAGTTGTCGTTTCAGCTTCAGTTGATTCTATGGGTTTCCCTGCATCTGTTGTTGAAGGGTCATCGCCTCAGTGCATGCAGCCTGCTGATGCTGATGAGCTATTATGGGGAGGCATCCAGGATCGCCTCTTTCTCCATGTAACAGATGCTGAAGATTTCCTGGTCAAAGACAACAATGTGTATGATATAGTCTTCATAGATGCATATGATGGAGATGACATATTTCCTCGTAAACTCTGGGATGTAGATGGGATGTTCCTGAAGCACTTAGAGAAGAAAGTTCATCCTGTTCATGGTACTGTTGTCGTGAATTTACATTCAGACTTGGAGTTGTCTCATGCTGATGTGGAAAACAACTCGCATTTCCAGAACATACTTCCGATGGGCAAACATGTTTCCCAGGTCTGTAGGGCATACAAGCAGCATTTGGGGTTCGCGTTCACGGTGGCTGTCCCTTGGCTCTGCAACATCACTCTTGTTGCTTGCCGCAATAATGCAATTACAAGTGGTGCACAAGAGGGGCTCAGTAATAGGGACTTTGTTCTTAGCAAACTTCTGTCAAAATCAAACATGGTTGAATATGCATTGGACTTGCCATTCCCTTGTTTGCAATACATCAAGAATGGTTTCATGCTGGTTGAATGATATATTTTGATCAAATATGATTCTTTTTTACCTTACATCTCGGAAATTTTTGAGCTGGAGCGCATCTGCGCATGTGATTTTGTTGTATATTTTGAAATGGCAATGTACACTACTCTCCAGAATGTACGTTTTGGTAATATACCCTTGTTTGTGTTATGTTCGAAATTTTCTGAGGTGTAAGATTTCTAGCTTCTCTTCAGTTCATGCCCCATCGTCTACCAAGTGTAAGTGTACACCGAGAGCTTAAACTTATGTATAGGGCTAATAAGTAATAAAAAGCTGAACTTAAGCAAGGCTAGGCAAACTCGTTTCGAGCTCATTTGGATTTCTTTTTTAAGAAATAAAGTGAGAAGCAAAAATATTTTGATAAAGATGTTTTTCAGTAATACCATCATGACTTTCGAAATCACGTGCAGTGGCAATACCAAATTTAATACGGCGAGTAGTAGGGTCCTAAGCTAGCATGCCATCTACAAGATATACTACGTATTTGCTCCCAAAGGACTTTTCAGTACTTTGTCTCATACTCCTTTTCAGCTCAGGAGCTTCTAAAGAATCATCTAGTCAGAAATAAAATGAGTTTTCAGAAGGGGTAAGAGAAGTAATTGCAGAACTGGGTATAAGATGAGAAGAGGATGCAGTCAAGACTTGCGAATGTGACTCCCACCCCTCAAATCTCTATTTCAAACCATAATTTTTCGATCCCTTTACCGAAGTGATTGATAGTAGGACTAGGCTTGCTTTTCCGTCTTGCCTTTGACCACGCAGCTCTTCCACTCATTTTATTAGCAATCAAATCTCTTCTTTGAGGTAAATAGTTTTGTAAAAGTGTTATTTTGATAAAATATTATTTGTTGTGAGTATGGCATATAATAACTTGATCTGTAAACGTGAATTGTGTTAGACAGCTAGCTCCTGTGCTACATCTACGATGGCTTGAATTGTCAAACTAAGATGCATCCCAATGGAGTCAACATTGTTATTAGGTTACTTAATGGGGAGCAATGTGATCTCCCGAAGAAAAGAAAGCCCTAATGGGGGTCAGCGGTTGAGATAAGACGAAAACCGTGATGTTTAAAACTTTGAATGATTCAAGAAGTAATTGCTAAAAACGGTGATTCACAAGCACTATTAATTGTTTTAGGCTTCTTGATCTCCATCAGGAACTCGGGATTACAATTTACACGGCATACTTTCTTGACTTGCGAGGGATACAGCAACGAGCACGTGAGGTGTATTAATTCGGACGCCCCATGTTTAGCTCAACATGCACCCACGGGATTCTTCCCTTTGGGTTTGCAAAATTGACCTGTCCTCCGTCCTCAGACGGCATGTTCGGCTCAGGCTCAGTTACAAGCAACGTCGTTGACAAAAAGCTTCCTCGATTGAGGCTTATCTGTATTTCTTTCTTTAAAACACATAAACCGTATCAAATATACCCTCTCGAAAAGGCAAAGAATACTCTTAAACTTATGATCTGAATCAAGTGCACCGTCTCACACCATGATCATATAAACAAATGGTAAAGAATGATCTTAAACTTTCCTTTGGAAAATAAAGACCAGTCTCTTACAGAAAATTTGCACCTTTCCCGAGTACTTGTAAGCTGAACAAACATCTTGGACTTCATTTAAGCTTGACAAGCATAATCCTCACTGAGACTAAACGGTCAAAAATCACAAGATCGGTTAGAGAGAAAACTAGTCGAGGTCGATCTTTCTAGCTCAAAGCCTCAAATACTGTCAATCTCGACCATTCAGCTCTATAAAATCACATGCAGCCACCTAGCACCTGTCCAGAATGATCTTTGGTGAGGACAGTCCTCGTATAAACACTTACTCCTCTATCACCGAGCGGTGCATGTTGATTCGAAGATAAAGGACAAGGTGCTCAAGCGAAAATGGTACTGATTTAAGTTTTATTCCCACTTGTCCTCGTGGTAGTTAGCAATATATATATAATCTGTCAAACTGTATATATTAAATGGTAATGAAAATCAAGACTCGAGAGGTGAGATACTGAGATCTCAAGAAAGCCCAGAGAGAGAGAGAGAGAGAGAGAGAGAGAGAGAGCGAGCCAGAAAGAAATGTTGCTTAGGAGCTCCTCCACGCCATTTCTCCACTCCTTCCTCTCGTCTCCTTCCTCTCCTTCATCTCTACACCTCCGACGAGCCATCTCGGACAGCCACCTCCCCTCCCTCCACCCCTCCTCCGACGACACCAGCAAAACCACCACCCTCCACACCGAGCTCTCCTTCAACATCTACAACACCTTCAGCAACAACCCTCCACAACACCAAGAACCCCACAAAGACAAATCACAAGAGCACAAGCAGCAACAGGAGCAGCAGGAGATGCCGCTGTTCCTCGCGAGGGGCCTCGGGATCGACCGCATCGCGTCCGGCCTGTTCACGGCCGGCGCGAAAGGACCGGCTGTTGCAGATCGTAAGATGGAAGGCGTGAAGGAGCAGGAGGATGAGAAGGTGATGGAGCTGGACGCGCAGTACAAGAAGATGCTGGACGAGCAGCCCAGCAACGCGCTCTTCCTGCGCAACTACGCGCAGTTCCTTCACGAGGTATTACTGTTGGTTCAGAGGCCATCCTCCCAGTACGTTTGATGCTTGTTTAGAATTTTCAGAATTTTATGCGGTTATAGCGAGTTTGCATTATTTAATTAGTCGGTTTGTTTTTTACAAAAATGAGATTGATTTATTTAATTAGTAAAGAATTTATTGGATATGTTTGATTGTCATAGACACTAAATTTTGAGTACATGAGACTTTTAAATATATGTACTGGTAAAATTTGATGTATAAGTAGTTTGAATATAATGAGAATATAAAACAAATAGTCTTTTATTATATATCATGCAGTTATCACTACTCTATAGATAAGTTGTGTGTTTTTTTATTCTTTGGAAAAAAATGATTGAGTTAGGGCTTAGTATTTTTTAAAAAAACTGTCTTCACATAGACGTCAGGAAAACCGAAGGGATGTTTAGGTTTTTAATTGAAAAGGCGCTTCAATCTATCTCAATTATCTGAGAAGCTGACGATTCGTCGAACAAGACCTCATGGTTAGAGTAGTTCGCTTCAGTCTCTTTGGTTGATTTGTGACGGCTAAGAGCTAAACATACCAGAATAATTAAGTTATTCTCGTGAATTCAACATAGGAAATCCCACAAGACCGCCAGAATGAAAAGTGAACAAATCTAAATCTAACATGTCAATTGCATACTGCAAAATACAAGCTCTGGCAAGATTGTCGATCGATTAATATTCAATATTGCTACTTTTTCACCCGGAATTAAAATTGGATCCCATGAACATAAGTTATGTGCTAGAGCTGTTTTTTATCTCATATTTAGGAGTTTGAGTTATAGAGAAGATTATTAAATTATTTCTCATCTTATATATAAAAATTTGAATAAAAGAGAAGATTGTTAAGATTATCTCTTATTTTATTTATAAGAATTTGAATCAAACTTTAGTTAAAATCCTGGTTAATTCCGATTTAAACTTAGACATATATAAAGATTGAGTTCTTTGTAATTCGTGTGCTCTGTCGTGAAATAAAACTCATTTTTAGTTTTTAAAAAATATGAGCGATTTAATTCTGGTCAAATAAAATAACAATCATATGCATTTGCCACAGTAAAAAACACGAAATTGCATAAAATTTAGTCAACATTACAAAATCTGAATTCTCAAATGCATCGCAACCTAAATGGCAAATCAGAACACCTTAGATACTAACTGTCTTCTTGCCCAACAGGTGTAAAACAAATTGACCCAATTGACCCAAATCATAGACACAAAAACTTTGAATAAATCAAAACGACATAACTACAGAAAAATCTCACAACTCAACAAACTTCCTTAAAACCAAAACCTCCAACCAAGAAAACACATGATGAATACAAGCTGCCTACTCGACCAAACTCTTACATGAAAGAACAACTTACGATAACTTAGTGTTTCAACAGAATAAAAACCGAAATGACAAAGGATCATATCAATAAGTCGACAAAATCGGACGCAAAAAATGCACCGATAAAACTCCTTCAAAAAAACATTAAATTGATAGAACCGTTGACAAAAGAAAAGAATGGTATATGGACGTTGTACCAATCGAAACGATTGCAGCAACAATAATCTAGAACAGAATCAATAAATTAAAAGATATGATCTAGAATATGACTCCAGAAGGAGATTCGCCAACAACGACCAAAATGAAAAAATAAAAATAACAATACAACATATCTAATTTGCATAACAATTAGCAACATTATGCACTAAAAAATAGCAACAAGAAGTACTAGAGGACAGATAAATAGATCTGTTGCATAGTATTTTTCATGCAAGTGCTCAGAACTACCACATTGGTCTTGAAGAGTTTGTAGTCTTCATTTAATCATTTCTTTTTTCACATGGTTAATTGTTTGGAATAAAAGTAGTCTCTATTTCATAGTAAAACACACTTGTTATAATGAATAATTATTATATATATCTAAATCTTAGAGATAGAAACAAACTAAATATATCAGAATTTTAACTATAACTCAATCTAAATAATCATTAAAAAGATAAGAGACAATCTCAACTTTATGTATTCTAAACCAGGTGAAGGGGGATCCAAGAAGAGCTGAGGAGTACTACTCGCGCGCCATGCTTGCCGATCCCAGCGACGGGGAGATCATGTCGCAGTACGCCAAGCTAGTATGGGAAGTGCACCACGATCAAGACAGATCGCTCAGCTATTTCCAGAAATCGGTGCAAGCTGCCCCACAAAACAGGTAGCCAATTAGCCATGCATGCATCTCCCGTCTAAAACTCTTTTCATAGTTTGTTTACTAGAAATTTCGAATTTTGCAAGCCGATAACTAACTGTGACATATATTGTGTACTCTACTGGCAGCTATGTTCTTGCAGCATACGCCAGTTTCTTGTGGGAACTGGATGATGGCTTGGGAGAAGACGAGCAGGACGCGGGTGGATTAACACTCGAGCATACTGCACCACCAGTCCAAGAGAGAGAACTGGCTTCTGCGACCATCTGATATACATATAAAATATCCCGCGCCTGGTGAAGCAGAGGCACTATCTAACTTTGTAATACAAATAAACGTGCCCTCGCACAACCCCATTTATTCCATTCGAAGTCTTCCATGGTCCATGCCGATTTGGCTTCAGAGTCTGGACATTAGAGAATGGTGCTTTGATGGGCGGACGCAGGCCATTGTTCCTATCTGCAACACCTGCTTCTGCTCCACCGGCCATGTAGAAAGTCTTACCTTATGATTAATAAATGTATCCTATTGCAAATCCACGGCACGGATTTCTAGGGAGATTAATGCGTATACTGAAGCCAACAAACACATGAAGCTGCAGCGAGTTCATTTGCCCTGCAGAAATCTGCACGATTCACCTGGCACATCGTAAGCAGTATTGAAGGCCGAGCTGCAAGCGGTGGCCCCTCTTGAGGCCACGCCACTGCATTCTCCAAATCCAAACCCACAAAATCCATATCCTATGGGTCCTCTACTCGCATCTACTTTAATTTACTATACTCATATCCAATAAAATATAAATATACCCATTAGATATGAGTTTTCCCATTACCGACATCCCATCCCCAATACCCCTCAAATTCTCTCAGATTCCTCTCTATCTCTCCCCGTCTCTCTCGTCCCCCTTTGTCTCTCTACCTTCCCCCTGACTATCTCCTGTCCCCCTCTCCCGGTCTCTCTCTATCTAGAATCTATTTATCTCTCTTCCCCATTCCCCTCTCTCCTGCGTCTGTGCTAATCAACTTAAGGCAAAAGCAAACTCCCCCCTCACAATCTCACATATACCCTACTCATACCCTCTTATTTAGCGGGTATACCTGATTTGTTTTATTACAGTGAGATTTTTTACCCATATCCACAATAGCAGGGAGGATATGAATTTGAGCATCGTATAGCGGGCTCCATTGGCAGCCCTAGTCGTTGGATTCTGCACGTGCATTCTTTGATTGGGCCAATATAGCTTCTTTCACTCCTTGGGTGTACTTAGATATTATCTGTCGCAACCAGGCGGCACCACTTATCTTTAGCAACATCATGTCATGTCCCAAAAAAATTCAAAGATGCTCCTTACTCCTTGCAGAGCCATAACAACCATATCACACTACAAATTGTGTTGTTGTGGCATCGTTACACGAAGCCACCGGCAGCAACTAATGCAAACTATAAGCCAGATAGGGGGTAACAATTCTGTAGAAAGTAGGCTATCGTTACAAACAAGTAGGGCATCAAGATGCAGAAGCAATGCTCTGATCCCAGGTGAATAATCCAAATGTTCATCGACCTCAGGAAAATTAATGTGCTCAACAGATGTATCGATCCAATGATAAGAAACATTCATCCTTTTCTGATTTCCCGACAAAAGTCCTGCTATTACCAGATAAAGCCAAAAACTATCATGTAACAAAATAATAACAGAAGCCCATGCAAAAACGGCTCCCGCTCAATATCGGCAAAGTGAGGCCAGTTCTCCAGAGAAAATAAGCACACTTTGTTGTGACAAGAAAGCTTCATATTGGGGTACGACAATTCACCAGCAGAGTCGGCATGGCCACTAATCATAACCTTCATATTGGCGTCCACCCCTTCTTTGGTATCCATTTCCCCTTGACCGAGCAGTGTAATCCCTGTCATAATCTTGTGCTCCTCCCTTCCCATATGACCTCCCACCGAATTGTCCCCTTGAGAAATCAGAAGGGTACCCAGCTCTTCCTCGTCCCCGTCCTGCAGAAGAGCAAATTAGATTGAACACTCAAAAATGAAATAACCACTATCATAAATCATAGAGGGCAAACATTGTACATCGTAATCGATTATTGGAATCGATTATTCTTTTAATCATATTCTATAGGATATTTCACAGTAAGATTATCATAATGGAAAACATCAACCCTCATAGTTCTGCAAATCATGTGGCAGAATTCTTACCTTAACACTATCAACACTAAATCATGAGCTCTGAGAAACATGCATTAGGGTTCTACATATCCAAAGTAGTCGGCGCAGCCACATAGATTCTAAATTAGCAAGCTGTCTAGCTATTTATGCTTACATTTAATACTATCAGAGCAGCCTACACAAGGTAGGCATAACAATGGTTGAAACAAAATCAACTTAACTATATGTGGAGTGGAAATTTGAGTAGATACTTACTTCCACCTCGGGAGAATCCACTGTTAGGTCTCCTCTCTTCAACATGTATTGATCGCCCATTCAACTCTATTGGAGATGCCTAATGTAAAAGAGGTAATCAGAACAAGATAACATTCAGGTCTACAATATACATGTGACATGAACATATGGCATTGGCATTGGCATCGGCATCAACCACAATTCTGTTTTAGATTTTCCTATGCACATTGACCTGAAATAGAACAATGGATTATACATTTTTTTTTATACCCTAATGCATCCAGTGTGCCTTACAAAGTTACACCATAAAATGTGATGAGAGTATGCGGAAAATGTTTAGCAAAGTAGATTGTGTATGAAGTAAACCAAAGCATGAAATTATTTTTCTAATTGTTCTGAAACCAGGGTCACCTGCATCAGTAGGAATATCCAGTATCACCCCATCTATCAATAGCGAACACAGTGCTGCCAGTTGAGGCACCTGGCCAGCACATAATGGCATAACAGATTGTTTGCCAAAAATATCCAGTACATAGCTGGTCTAATCGGTTTCTTATGGGCAAGTTACGATAATGTCATTGCACGATCCTTCAAGGAAACCAACCAAATGAGCCAGATTACCGAGTTAAACAGGCAAGTCAGTATGCGTACTGTTTACCAGTTCCAGCATCAGTCTGTGATTCTTGTTGGAAATAATCAAGTAATCAAGGTTTTGCGGCAGCAACTGATAATGCCAGTACTGTTAAAAAGTCGCACACTGATCACTTGTTCATTGTTGAAAACAAGGTTCTCCAAGTAATGATTCAGAACATGTGCACAACATATTCATATTACCTATTTATTTGGAACTAAGCAGCTATGCAGTGCTAACTGCTGACACAAATGTGCATCAAGTGCTCATGCATATAATTACATAAATATGAATATCTGATAACATATCAAATGATAATGCAAAACATCTTATATAGGAGAAAGTTGATAATATTTTCAAGATGAAATGTCAGTTTTAATATGGACAGATGTTCTCTTATTCTACTATCATATCGACAGCATAAAAAGGAAACTCACCCTCAGAGCATTCTGGATACCAGCCATGTCTTCAAACTCAACAAAGCCATAGAAAACTCCAGCCTCCTGCATATAAGCTCATGAAATTAGGAAGACAACAACATAAAAATTGCAAAAAACACTACATAGATAGAAGCCAACAAACCTTGCGGCTCCGTATAGCAACTCCGTCAGGTTTAATCCTTCCGAAGGTCTGAAACACCTTCTCAAGGTCGAAAACTGAAGTAGATGGAGCAAGATTTCCGACATAAACTGATAAAAATTCCTCTGGCAGGAAAAGAGAAACATCAACAATCAATGCCACTAGAGAAGGTATCATCAAATTAATAGACTATACCCACAAGAAGTTTTTGGGCAACAGGGCAAGCACTAGTACATATAAAATCTGCAAATAAAAATTAGTTAGTCATGTAAGTTTAAGGTGGCGTTTGGTTGAGAGTTGTAATTGTAATCATGATGGGTTTCATAATACATTGGAAGTGTTGGTGTAATAGATTAGAAATATATCCAATTTGGATGTATTGAAATTTCTATTGGAGTGTATTTTCAATATGAGTATTGTAATTACAGAGTTAATCAATCAAATACCAAGTACCGTATTTTCTTTATAAATAATGGGAATACGGAGCAAAAATTTTTGAACCAAACACCTCCTACATGGTTATGAATAAAATATATATTCCAAGGGACACTACAAAATTGGGTTCATTGTGTGAGCAACATTAGAACTCCCCCAGTAACCCATAAATTATCTAATTGTGCATAGATATGAAAAAGAGAACCTTGGGTTATTTATCAAGTTTGAGAAATTATACAACAATACATAAAATCAGTAGTTTAAATAGCGCACTATAGCACCACAATAGTGTCTATAGCAGAGTATGGATCGTGGCCCCACATAGCAGCTTCTGTAGCGAGTACTTGCAGTTGCAGTTTTGTAGCAGGCCGCTACAGCGGATAGCATGTAGCAGGCAGTTCTGTAGAAAGATGTTGTATGCTCTTACATCAGCCACTTATTGAACATTCTTACCTTCCCACAGGTTTTCTATGACACACACACCACCCCCCCCCCCCCCCCCCCCCAATATTCTAGAAGCACTTAATAGATAACATCTGTGCCTGACACCATGTACCTTCCATGTGCTTCTCATCTTCCTAATTCCTATCAATGAATTTCTACCTGGTCAGGGACAGAAGAGGAGGAATGAGGATTTTGGTTCATCATCTTCATCTGTGAATGAGGATCGATTGATGACATCATCATTTTTTTTTGTGTGTGTTTTTTACATTTATCTGCGATCTTTGGCATTGTCTTATGGCTTTTATGCTTCAGATCTTTTATATTCTGGATGTTTCATTTTAAGATTGATTTTCTTCATATTTCTACAAATATAGTCAAGTGTTTTGCGCCGCTACATCGCCACTAAACGATATCCGCTACAAAATCACTTCAGCGTCACTTAAAACATTGCATAAACAGAGGGTTGAAAACAAAAACACATCCACTTAAGTCAAGCAGAACCTGCAAAGTTAAGAACATAATAAGTTGTGGCACCACAATACCACCAGAAAGCAAACAAAGTGCAGCTGGATTCCCATAGATCACTAAGCAACAGTGGGCAGATGAAAATCTTAAAATAAGGTCAATAAAACTTTGTAAGCATGAGTAGCCAATTGGTTGCAGGGCAACGATTGTTCAAACAAGCAACAAGAAACTAGAACGGTACATTCCCATTATTCAAGATGATGCAATAGCTCTCCAATATTGAGAAGCGAGAAAGAAAATACAAATATAGAACAATGACCTGAAAACCAACATGTATATTCTTAATAACAATTTCCCACTTATCCATTAACATAACCTGATGAACTGGTCACTCAAAAGTAAAAGGGGACTTCATAGCATTCAAGAATTCAAGAGTAAATCGAAGGGCAGGAAAGTGTGCCCATTTCAAGTACAAAAGGGTAAAGCGTGTTGCAACAGATATGCATGATAAAAAAAACAAGAATTAATGGGGATAGAAATGAAAGAGACCTTCATCCTCAGGGATGCTTACATCCTGAAGGGTGTCCATGTTGGATTTTTCAGGCACTGGAACAGGCTGAGCCTGCTGCTGTGTCAAATTCCCTACCTGTTGCGAGTCTCCAGTCCCCATAGTGGCCTTGTTCAAAGGACTTGAATGAGTAAAATGGTGACCAGTATGTCCTTTGGTTCGCAGCTGGAAAGATTGCAATCAATCACCACAAATGGAAAACTAGGAAACCAGTTGGAATATGTATAAATTAAAAAAGGTTTACAAATTCAGATCTTACCACTGAAGCATATGTTTGCTTAGGCAGCTCACCCACGGGCTCTTCTTCAGGGACAGGTGGGGAAGGAGGGTGAAGAGAAGCAGGAGGTGCATCCTGTTTAATGTTTGTTGAACTGGGAAATGAGGGAGCAATCTCTTCAAAAGGAGTATCATTGATCACAGCCCCACACTCCAGCGGATCTTGCTGCTGCATTTCATGGTTCTCATACTGATCAGCAGTATCCCTTTCCTCAGAGTGGGCTCGAGCTATAATGTCCTTTGCCTCAGCTTCTTCTCCAGTCACATATTCAGGTACTGGTGGATCAAGCAACAAGAAAACATGTATGATTCTAATTATAGCTGTAATGCTTGAATAAAAAAAGGACAATAGAAGAGAATACATGAATTATCTGGAAACTGAAAAATAGAAAGCTGGAATTGAAATGTGGAAATTTCAAACATCTGGAAAGACCACAACATGCATATACAGGTTCCAACAGATACTTGCTAATAGAGACGCACCAATGAAGGGTTGCAATGTAGTGCTAAAAGTTCTGACATGATAGAATTTGAAACTAAAAACCGTGCTGAATCTCTCATTTCTAACAAATTTGTTAAATTACAACAAGCTTTATATGTTTGAATAAAAAAAAACAAAAGAATGCTGGCTTGGCAATGAACAAGAGGTAAGTGCAGACAAAAGAGCTTAGACTAATCAAACATGACAACCTGTCAAAATTGGTGCTACACAAATTTGTTTTTCCGTTCTAGACAGAAATTTTCCTTTGCTCTCAATGGTTACTGTCGGAACTTTGTAAGAAACTCTCTTATGCACTCGAAATAAAATGATACAGTTACCAAAAGCAAGTTTAGAAGTTATTCTGGTTTAAGGGGTCACTGCTCAGCCACCAGTTAAAAACATTGCATTTGCTGGCCATATTATTAGTACTGAAGAACGAAAAGAGATCAGGGACGGGCAAAATTTGGTTGCATAAAGCATTACAATTATTTGGTGATCTTTTGATAGAAGCATTGTCAACAGAACGAGCAAAACAGATGCACCAGTTGCGAATTTAAGGATTGTGAAATATAACCCCCAAAAAATTGTGCAAAGGAGAAACAAGTGTTACCATATACTAAATTTCTTAATACAGCATACATTTAATTGAATACAAATTATGACACCTATAAACAGAGAAAAGGTATAACAAACAGTGATGCTAGACTGCTAGTTATTGAGATATGTGATGCACCCCAAAACTGCTAGAGCAATACCTGTTTCAGTCATGATACCAGGATTGTCCATCATTGGTTTGCTGTCAGCATGACTGTAATTGGCAACTTGATAGTGATGATCACACTCATCACAAAGGAACTTAAAGATGTCATTCAGTACAAAATATCCTTTTTCTTGAGGAGCAAGAAAAAATGTCTGAACAAATCTCCTCCGAGCATTGTACTCCTTCAGTTGTACTAGGCCAGTAACCAACACCAAAATCCCCCCACCCCATGAGTCCACAAAATTAGCTGTTTTAATCTCGATCCCATTCAGATCCAAGCGCACCGCAATATCATTGATTTGCTGCAGAAGTTTACAACAATTAAAAATAGATAATTATTATACTAATAATGAACAGTGAGCAGTCCAAAAAAAATGGCTCATCAAAGTTCTCAAACTGACAGGGTGAAAACCAAACAATATACAAATTCTGGTTTTCAATGCCCAGTTTTGCATGAAAGGAACCATGAAACATCCAAAAACTCCACAAAAGACTAAGTAAGCATACACATTATGCAAGAACTGCTTCCTCCATAGTTACACGACATGAAACCTAGATCCAAAATCATAAAATACAAAAGAAGTCTTTTAACTACCATCAGCAACAGTTCATCACAAAACAGCAACGATGAAAACAAACAGATTACACAAGAGTTCTGCTTCCTAAAACCACAACATAAGCAACAAATTTTTTTCGCCTAGGAAACAAATCACAATCCACAGAACTGGCTTTTCCAACCCTTGAGCACTAATTTTCCCATCTAGCAAAACTGATATACAGCCAGGACATGCCATGATAACTAAATAAACAAACAAGTTACACATCAATAACTTCATTTCTGAAATCCACAGCCAGAGAACCAGATTTAAGAACCAAGCATCCAAAATTAAGCATCTTCATAACCTAGTTTTGTAATGCCCAATCACTGATTCTCACTAAAAACATCTAGAGCTTATTCTCCAAACTCAACAAGCACCAGACATTCTCAAGATAAACGGAGCGTCAGACAGAACTAACAGACACATACATGACTGACTATGCAACCACTTGTTCTCCCTACTTCACGACGCAAGGATCTAACAGCAACAAGGTAGACCAAAACTGTGGCATAAAAAAATTACAGGACGAGATTATACCAACAGCCCAGACGCCGTGATTGTCTCCATCGTGTCGGTGTCCAGGCGCACCATGGTGCTGACATCAGCGTAGAACTGGCACGCCAAGTGCGGGTGGCTCTGCAGAATCTGGTAATAATGCTTCAGGAAGTAGGAGCCCACCTGCGCGCAAAACCTCCCACCATCAAAAACCCACCCAAAACCCATCAAAACCACAACTTTTCCCCTATTTTCCAAGGATTCCCGAGCGTGCGCTCGATCTGATGCTCGCCTGAAATGCATTGCCGTGGCCGGGGAATGGAGACGCCATGGCCGACCAAAACCCTAGAGAAAGCTCAGATCGGAGCCGAACCGCGCCTCGTGCAAGGAGCGACTCCGGGGTTCTCGAAGGTTCGCGAGAGAGCGGCTAGGGTTTATGGAGCTTGTGGGTTTTACAACAGTTTTTGCTAGCAGCGAGGCGGAGAGGGAGACAGCTGTGAGAAGAGAGGAGGAGATCGAATGCAGAGGGAGGGGAAGGTTTTAAATGGCTTTTGCCTGGTTTTTGTTTGTCCTGTCTCTTGCATTTTATTGCCTGCCTTTTTTTTTGTTTTTGGCTTTTCTTCTCTTTTTTTTTTTCTCTTTTTCCTTTTCTTTTCTTTTTCTTTTCTTTTTTTTTACATCATCTATTGGGTCACAAAGAAAGATTAGTTGTAGGGGTTGTGTAAGACCTCTTTGATGGCAATAGGGCCTGATAGAGGTGGTTGTAGAGTCCACATGTCAGTGTTCAAGTGAGAGAAGAGTGTGCGAGGATTGTGATAGTTAATATAGCAATGGGTCTTCGACTCTGGGCACCGCGTACAATTTTGGCTAATTTAGGGAGTTGGTGGTGATGTGATGTTTCTGTGGCCGTTGAATTAACAAAAGAAATGATCAAAACATCATTGGCTGAGATTGAATAGGCACCATTGATTTCTTCTTTTTATTTCTGTGGTGGTTTTTTAGACAATAGTATCTTTTGATGGAGACGTCAAGCAAAAAGATTAGAAATTGCCGAAAAGATATTATTCTTTAACATAATAGACCGAATGAGAATCACAATAATATTAGTAGGAAATATGAAAAGAGAAAGACACATTATATCCTTGTGAGTTCACTCATTTCCCAAACTATAGATTTTGCTTATAAATAATGATGGAATGGTGGATCGACAATGGTTCCATTAATGATGGTATGCTGGGAAATAAGGACAAGTATGAGGCAAAAGAGGAGTCGACGGAGAAGGAGAGTATTTGGGCAACAAGGCATATGATTAGAGCTAGCCATCAAGGCAACGGAAGAGGGGGGAGGAGGTGTCAATGCCAAGCATGTCTTCGGTAGCTATGGTGAAGTCCCATGAGAGAAACATAGAAACTAGAATCAAAAGAGGATTGTGTGGAGATGGAGGTTAGTTTGAGGGGATGAATGATATCTATTGAATCGAATTAGCTCAGCACCCTCAAGTTATGTCGTGGGAGGTAGATGGACTAGGTGGGATACTTTTTTTTCTAAGTTGACTTAAATTTATAATCATAATTGGCATGACAAAAGTTTAGAACATATTTGATAATTTGATTTCGAGAGAAAAATACACCCAAAAAAAACTATGGCATGATATGAGTAAGAGTTGTCTTTTTCCCTCAAACTAAATGCATGCCAAGGTTTATTTGGAAGGATTTTAGCTTCAGATTAAAATTGTTAGAAATTTGAGTCATCTCAAACAAGGTACAATAGTAGGAGAGATTTCTAAGAAAAATTTAAGATCATTTTGAACTGAGAAGTTTAAACTTCTCTCTTCAACTTCTCTGAGAAACCTCTAAAAACCACTTTTGATAAAAATTTAAGTTTTCTCAAGTGAGCTCTAAGAAAAGTGTTGCTTAAATGTGACCTTTTATAACACATAGTTCGGACACACTCTTTGTAAATGAGTGTTTTTTTATTGATAGAATATCTAGGCCACGTGGCTTATCATGAATTGTTGTCTAGCGCTCATGAATTTAATAAAATATAATACATTTAGGTCATGTTTGAGTGTCTAGAAAAAAATTTCTAATTAGAATAAAATCTCTTTGAAATATGCCCATCACGTAAAATCCCTTGTATTGAATCGCACCAGAATTAGGATCCTTAGGGTGTTTGGATCTCACCAGGATCAAGATCTTTGGGGTGTTTGGATGCAAGTTTGAGATGTTTATATAAGAACAATCTGACCAAGTAATAAAAATACAACATAAACACTTTTTTAGAGAGTGCTATAGGATGTTATCATTCAGGCCAACTAGATGCAACTCACAAGCTCAATACACACATCTGATCAAAGTTTGATCCTTAGGAAAAGGAATAGCAATAATCCAAAATACCCACAAACATTCCGATCAGAGTAGCAGCAGGCCATGTAATTTATAAATGAGTACACACATACACAAATGCACACAGTCACATACCCAAGATTATTACGGTGAAAATGAAACAACCATTCGTCAAAGAGTTTACTCTTATGAAGAGAAAGAGAAAAAAAAAATGAAGATGCCTAACATAAATTTTTTTGTGCCAAATTGAAGACTACTTGTGTAATTAACTACAAGTGGTTAATTACTTATTGCAGTAACCGTAGCAATGCATCTCTTTGAACAATCTGCAAACAGGATACACAAAATTGCAGCTCCACATTCAGTTCTGTAACTATAAACACCAGAAAGTAGCATTTATGATAAAACAATGTACAACTGTACAAGTAGTGTTAGTATATGCTACATCCTCACAATTCTCAGGCTCTTAGTACACAGCAAAACTTCAGAGGATCACATGGGGCTCATACTGCAATTGATAGCTCATATGACATCCAAGTGAACATGGCCCTAATGGAAAGAATAGTCCATGGACTTCAAGACTCCAATCAGGCTGACTACTGCATCCCAACTGTCTTTTTTATTATCCAGAATGATAACATTTCATCCCACGTATGCAACTCAACATTAAACCATAAACTATGCTTCTTTCTTATAGTAAAGTTGAAGTGAACTTTTCAAGACAAAATATCACAAACGGCAACGATTTATACAAATGAAACAAAAGGAGAAATCAAGTGATCTTCAAAGATATAGAATACAGTCTTTAGTAGAAAGTTAAACCTATAGTGTTCTTTGCCTCAAATATCTTATGTTTCAAGAACATGTCCCAACTGTCTTTTTGATTATCCAGAATGATAACATTTCATCCCACGTATGCAACTCAACATTAAACCATAAACTATGCTTCTTTCTTACAGTAAAGTTGAAGTGAACTTTTCAAGACAAAATATCACAACCGGCAACGATTTATACAAATGAAACAAAAGGAGAAATCAAGTGATCTTCAAAGATATAGAATACAGTCTTTAGTAGAAAGCTAAACCTATAGTGTTCTCTGCCTCAAATATCTTATGTTTCAAGAACATGATATATACAGTCAATTAGGGATAAGATTCCATCTATGATTACAAATATATAATCAAAGATTACATAAAATTTGATACAGTTGTAAAAATTCTATCTTTTTTTTCTTCTCCAAAAACTTTGTTTTTAAAAGAATGACACATCATAGCAAAGACTAGAGAGACCAATCAAGCAATCCAAATACAAATACTACTACTACCTCTTCTTGTGCATACAGATAGATAGATACAAACTTGAGACATACAAGTTGCAGCTTTCTTGATGTAAGAGAGGCAAGCTCTTTGTTATACATCTAATTAATTAACAGCATCAGGAAAGGCCACAGAAAGACATGTTATTGCACGAACCACTAATCAAGGACCACATTTTTCCATGTTAAGGTTAACGATTGATGGGCTGGTCTTTTCAACCACATCTTTCCAGTGATCAATTCAAAACCAAATAATTCTTGCATGAGATTCACACTAATTTTCCCTTTTTCTAGAGTCAAGATTCACACTAATTCTTGCAATGCAAGAATTCCTGCAAATCCAAGAACCCTATACTAATCATCACACTCCAATCATGATTACTACACCACATTCACCTCGTCAAATACTGACCACAATCTGATCCTTCAAACTAAGCACTTTGTCTGAACTTGCAAAATGACTAACTTATGTTGATGGGCTATAAATACACCTCATTTAGCATTCAATTGGGAACTTTTGCACTCATAATTAATTGCTATTATTGTCAAGTCCTTAAGCTCATAAACTCTTTGCATATAGAGCTATTATTTGTGTTCAATTTATTGATTGCATTGAAGACTAGTTTCGAGAGAGAATTTTATTGCATCTTGAGTTTCTAGAATTAAATTTGATCAAGTGAAAGTGCTACACTTGTTACTCTTGGTGATTGTCATCACCTAGATAACCAAGGAAGTCCAACGATCTCTCCATCGATGGTGTTTATCATAGAGTCCCAGTGATTGAGTGTGAAGGCTCGGTACTCGCCTATCCAGAGAGAAGAGGGGCAACCACTAGTGAAATTGAGACAATACTTTTGCGTAGAATGCTTCAACGAGAATTAGTGAAAATCGGCAAATTTTTGATACCTTGAGAAAAATTGTTTGAGTCTTCGGCCATTTCTCTCCTTTGTAAATTTCATATTTAGAATTATTATGTTGCATATATTGATCACCTTAGAGGAGCAAAATCTTGATTTGTGCAATTGTCATTGAATTGTGATAGTCTCAAATTCTTACTTTAAGCTAAATTGTTAGTTGGGATTAAAATTTTAAAATCACCTATTCACCCCCTAATCGGCATCCTTGATCCATAGTATGGGCATCACAATGTATTCTGTGGAGAAAAAACAAATTTTTGATTGATGTCACAATTATTGGTTGTCTTTTATTTTAGAGTAAAATGCACACCATGCCACTAAATTTTAGTGATTTAGGTTCTTAAACTTGAATTTAACTTGAAAGATACTTAAACATGCTCGATTGTTTCATTTAAATACACTCATTAGTTAAATTAATAGAAAATAATGTAATTTTGTTACATATCACTCTAAGTTAACATAACATGTTACAATAACTATTTTAGTATAGTATTGTGTTACATAGCATATCACATCATCTTTTGATGATATATCAAGCTAAAATGAAAACTAAAAATGTTTTATTATTTTGATTAAATACTTTTAAATTAGTAAAAAATATGAAAAATTCCAGAACAAAAAAATGTGGTGCTATCATGGAAAATTTGCATTAAATTCCAATATTTAACTAACATAATGACAAAATTAATAAATATAGATAAATTTAGGAATCAAATTGACTATATAAGACAAATTTTAAAGACTTGTCAAGTTAAATTTCAAATTTTAAAAACTAAATAACACAACCACATAAATTTAAGACCCATAATTTAAACTATTTTTTAGAATTTTCATAGACCCCGAGATGTCAAGTCTACTGTCCGATATGTCGAGATGCTATTTCAGAATATTTACCCACCCACAAATTTTCTTAAAAAAACCTCATTCTTATTATTTTATTATTAAATATAACAATTCTTTATTAAAAGATTATAAAAATAGTCACCGGCACACGGCTCCGCATATAAGTCTGCTTTTTTATAACCACTTTTCCAGTCTTGCCTCTCTCCTCTGTTACCTCTCGTCTGGTTCTCCCGGTGGAGGCGGAGGGTGTGGCGAGGCAAACGCCGGCAGCGGTGAACACTGCGAGGCTCAGCGGTAGCTTTGGAGGAAAAGAAATCCAGGTGAGTGATGGATCTGCTCATGCCACCCACATGACTGGTTCCGGTCTCCACGCTGAGCTTGATGAACTTAAACCTCTCGCCGCCATGGTAGCCACTCACCGTCGTGACCACCGACTCATCCCTCCGATGGGCCTTCCCATGTTTCCAAGACCAAGAAACACAAGAGCCAAGATTATATTTCAAGAAAGCAAGTGGTTAAGCCAAAGATTATATGACAGATCGGTCGAGGGAATGGAGCGGCCAAAATGAAAACCAAATTCACGAACTCATCATCCATCCAATCCGGTCCTAGGTTTCCAAAAAAAACTAGACTTTCCCACCAATTAGCACACAACTAACAGACAAAGCTCTTGTCATCCTCCAAATTTCTCAGCTAAAACCATGACATTGCACCATTGCAGGCCCCAGAAGCAAGAACAGCCAAGAACTCAAATCACAATTAAACCCTTGATCCAATCCTCACAACAAAAATAAAATGTGCGCTTACAGAATACAAAAGAAAGGTTAGATCTGCTTGTGCCATTAAAGTTGAGAGCTTGTCTTCTTCGGAGGAGAGCGCCATGCCGCCGTGGAAATTGGGAGCGGGGAAGGGAGCGACCTCCAGATCGGAAAGAGGAGCAAACGGTGGCGGTGGGGCTTTAGCCTTTAGTAGGCGTCCGCCGCAGTCGCCACGCCCGCCTCGCCGGCGGGGAACCAGAGGATTGGGGGCAGAGAAGAGAGGACGGCAAGAGTGGAAAAAAGAGGTTTTTAAAATATAGTCCTGCATGTAAAAATATTATATTTACTACTAAAATAATTGGAGGAGTATTTTTTTAAAAAAAATATGTGGACATTTCATATTCTGAAATGATATTAAAGGGTATCTGACAGAAGAGTTGATACGCACTCAAAAAATTCATCTAATATGCTACAGTTCATTTGATTGTTTATTTCATATCAGACGGTTTGCTTTTAACCGGAATTTTCTTCACAGAAACTCAAGTGATCCATCACTTCAAGGGCTAGAGTGGATCCCTTCGGACGTGCTCGAGTTTGCAGGTCGCTGCACGCTTCATGCAATGATGCTGAAAAATTGAAGACTTGATACGATGATCACCATTAATTATAGAGAAAATATATTTATAAAACTTGCCTCAGGTAGATGGTTCGTTGTGTTCTGACGACGGTGTGTTTTATGTTGAAATCTTGTAGCATATCATGTTGTTTTCGCATTTTTTCGAGTACAAACTATTGACTTAGATTTCATTTGAGATATAATACTTTCTAAATGAGCAACTGAGCATGTATAATAAATTAAATAAAGTTAATCTCTGTTTCTCTCATGCACACACATGTATTTTCACAGTTTTACTTGAACAAAGCGTAAGAATTGCACGTTTATAGTATTATAGTCACATCAACTCAAAGCTAAGCCGTCTTGCTGATTCCACAATCTATTGATGTAAATATAATGTTATAAATGTGCAGTTCTCATACTTTGTTCGAGTTAAACTATGGAAATATTGTTGTGCGTGCACGCGAAAGAGACAGAGATTAATTTTATTTAGTTTGTTATACATGCTCATTTACTCATTTAGAAAATGTTATACACCAAACGAAGTCTTCGAGTCAGGACCATAGTTCGTACTTGAAAAGATGCGAAAGCAACATGATATGCTCCAGGATTTCAACATGAAACGCACCGCCGCCAGAACACGACGGGACATCTGCCTGAGGCAACTTTTATAATTGTTTTTTCTCCACGATTAGTGGTGATCATCGTATTAATTCATTTTTCAGCATCATTGCACGAAGCACGCAGCCACCAGCAAACTCGAGCGCGTCCAATGGGATGATGCACTCGAGAGTAGGTTTTAGGGTTTAAAGTTGACAAAAATAGAACTGATTTCACGATAAAGCTGACCCATCCCGCCGTAACACTCGCCTCTCCCTACACTGTCCTTTTTTTCCTGTCCCCTCGTCTCGACCGTCCCTTCGTTTCCACCGCCGGCACGATATGGAGGTCGGAAAGCCGAAGGCGAAGAAGCAGATACACCTCTTCTACTGCTCCGAGTGCGAGGAGCTCGCCTTTAAGGTGGCCGACCAATCCGACGCCATCCAGCTCCAGTCCATCAACTGGAGGTACGGTACTACTCCCCAATTTATTCTTGCAATCGCAGCACAAGTTCTTCTAACTTTGTTTGATTTGGTAGGAACTTTGACGACGGGTTCCCTAACCTGTTCATCAACAACGCGCATGACATCCGGGGGCAGCACGTGGCGTTCCTGGCGTCGTTCAGCTCGCCGGCTGTCATCTTCGAGCAGATCTCCGTCATCTTCGCGCTGCCGAAGCTGTTCATCGCCTCCTTCACGCTGGTGCTACCCTTCTTCCCCACCGGCTCCTTCGAGCGCGTCGAGGAGGAGGGCGACGTCGCCACCGCCTTCACGCTCGCGCGCATCCTCTCCATGATCCCCAAGTCCCGCGGCGGCCCCACCAGCGTCGTTATCTACGACATCCACGCCCTGCAGGAGAGGTTTTACTTTGGGGACGACGTCCTGCCCTGCTTCGAGACCGGGATTCCCCTGCTGATGCAGCGCCTCCGGCAGCTTCCCGATGCAGACAATGTGTGTGGCATCCGCATGTTTCCATTGTCTATTCGATCTCTGTAATCTGTTGCAGTTTTGATAAATTACTCCGGCTTGTTGTTTATTGGGCAGATCACCATAGCCTTCCCGGACGACGGGGCATGGAAGCGCTTCCACAAGCAATTGATCCACTTTCCAATGGTCAGCTTGGTTGTGTGCATGACTAGATTATTGGCCCAAGCTTGTTTCTTAGATTGACTTAGCTAGAGGGCTCTACATGTGGATATGAAATTGGCTAATTTTTCCGTATTCGATTGAAAGACCGGAGTTTTCATGGTGACTTGATCAACTGCAGGTTGTATGTGCAAAGGTTCGTGAAGGTGATAAGAGGATAGTTCGTATTAAGGAAGGGAATCCAGAAGGCCAGCATGTTGTTATTGTTGATGATTTAGTGCAGTCTGGGGGAACTCTTAGAGAATGCCAGGTATTGAGTGCTGTTTGATTGATTTGTCATGAAACTAAGTTGAACTTGATGCTCTCATTTCAAACTTACTTTCTTCCACAGTACTGTTTCTAGCAAGTTACATTTCTGAAAAGTAAGATTAACAGTTAGCTCCACTGTAATTTGGTAGCTTTAGTGCAATCTTGTTCGTCCATTTGCAATTTGATGTAGGATCAAACTCTTATGAATGGTGTGGTATTTTATTTAAAAATTTACAAACTTCTCTCTATCATTAGATTTAAAATTGACAGTCCCATTCAAACTCCACCGAGGATTTGGACCTGTAAATTTACATGGCCCATCTGAGTTTTGATATTGTTGGTAGATTTGGTGCCATCTTTACTCCACCATTATTTGCACGGTTGAATTGGCATATACAGTTTTAATGATGATGCAATATTGCAATGTATGGACTTTTAGCAGCATAATAATGTTTTGTATTGCTTTTGCTATTAAAATTGCCACTATGTACCATTTCTATTTTGTTCTATTGTGTCTTGCAGAAAGTTTTGGCTGCCCACGGTGCTGCAAAAGTTAGTGCCTATGTGACTCATGCTGTGTTCCCCAAGCAGTCATACGATCGTTTCATGTCCACTAATTCTGGTAATCAACAGTTTCTCCTTTCCTCCAATTCCCTAGGTGCCCAAACTTCTAGTTGCTCATTGTTGGTTCCTTGCAGATGGGCCCGGCAACCAGTTTGCTTACTTCTGGATCACAGACTCCTGCCCTCACACAGTGAAAGCCATCGGCCAACAACCTCCATTTGAGGTGCTGAGCCTTGCTGGCTCGATTGCGGATGCCCTTCAGATATGAACTTGTATTGAGAGATGGGCTACTCCCCTTTTGCCTAAATGTTAAGAGCTCGTTCTAGTTTGAACACAACCGATGATGCCAACGAGTACCTAATTATTGTACTCCTTTTATCATAAAAGGCTCCTCCTTGTGGTAATAAATGCAGGCATTAGATGTTGACCTCTTTACCTGTGGAGTCCTCAGTAGGTCAGTATTTGGTTGTAGAGCAAGTACCTGAGATCAATCTTTCTCTCATGGTTTGCCAACTGCTGAGACTTCAGTTAGTTGAATTCGATAAGAAAAAAAAAACTTTTCTGGTGGAATGCAAGTCAAGTTTCGTTCTGTGGTCTTGCCTATTGAATTTTCATCAAATTGGCTGATAGGTGAGTTATTGCAATCAAAACTGCCGATTTATTTAGCTCATTCTTGTGTTCTTTGAAGAGAAATTTCTTCTTGTATGTTGCGTTGTGTTGTGAGACGCATCATGGAAGTGTCGAGGTAATTTAGAGAGGGGCGACCCTGTAGTTTGTGTTGTTTAGACTTCAATCTAACTGCGACCTCTTTTAACTAGAGGACTAACTTTTTTTTTTGTCCCTGTACTTTGGTCCTGGGTTAATTTGATCCCTTTACTTTAAAGTTTGTATTTTTATAATCAGATATCTTTTACTTCTTAAGTGAATTTTATAGATTATTCTGAAAATGTGACTTTAGATACAGGGATCCTCGACACTCTAGGAACACTAAAATTGTCTTATTTTTGTTCCCCTTCAACAAGTTGGGAACACAAATGACAGCATAGATACTGTTGTGGAAAGCATAGTGATGCTTCTGCTAGTTGAAATCTTAGTCATCTGTTAGTGTAATATCTCGTATAAATACTAATATATATTATGATCAAATAGTATTATTGGACTTTTAACTATAAGAATTAGACAAAAATCTAACATCAATTAAACAATAATTCTATAAGGATTATTTAAAAAATTAGCTGAAGAGTATTATCAAATAGGATATCACTATAGAATCATAAGTTATAAGAATGACAAATGAGGTCGAAACCTCTAATATCATTAAATCACCTGGATTTGATAACTAAACCCAAAAATTTTTATATGTTACAAAATAAAATTATTTATATCTAATCAAGAATAGGATTTTTATGTTAATAACTATATATGTACATGGGATAGAATTGAGTTATCTATTTCTTGAATAATAGAAATTCAATTTATATTTCTATTGGGAAAAAAAAAAAGAAACAACATGACTCACTTGAGAAGGAGGTAATGTGTCCATATATCTCTTAGCAGCATTCATGCATGCCCTCGAAGTTGATGAGTTAGTGGTTTATTGCCTGAAGACTTAAGGCCCTAGAAATATAAACCATATTTTTATATGCTCATGATGAATTAGTTTTTAAACATTAGTCCATTGTAGAAACAAGTTAAGAGAGGAAGTTGTAGCTAAGTCGAAATATTATCAAAAATAGCTTTAAAATCATGAAGTATAAGACAAACTGTGCATGTATTATTATCACTTTATCTTTTTAAATTATTTTGTCGCAACTATTGTAAATTATATGCTATTTTATTGCTTGCACTTTTTACTATCTCAGTCTCCTTTACACTGAAGTTTTTTGTAAAAGTAAAATGATCTTATTTTATTGGATATGGGAAAAACATGGACTAATGTCCTATAAGAGTATATGGTGATGGATCTGTGAGAGTCACCTATACCATTTGGGTGGATAGTAATAATATTAGAAATATGTTTAAACGATTGACTAAAATATTTTTCGTATTTGGTTCTATTTTATTGTCAATACTAATATGAAAAAAATAGTGTATTATCATCTTAATTCTTTCTACTTTGTTTTTTGTTTTGTATTGGAAGAGGAAGAACTAATTTCCACTTTACTTCACTTTTGTAAGAAAGATGGTGGCTGTATCACTATTTTTACTTTTCTCTTTTTATTTTAGTAGTTACAGAGAGATAAGTTGTAATATTATTCTTTCTTTCTATTTTACTTTTAATATGTAAGAAAGTACAAATTATTATGTGCATATGTTTCTTGTAAAAGAGCTACTATTATAATTTTGTTTCTAACTGGTGCTACGACTACAACCACAACGTATTGTACTGATTAAAGTTTAGGTATGGGACTGTCTGAGTTCTCCCTTAGGGACAGCTCTTGTCCGAACAAAGTACACAGTGATAGATCTGTATGAACGACCATTACTAGTAAGTCAAAGATGACAATTATAAGTGGATAAAAGAATTTTTCTCTTCTAGAACAGAAGTCTCATAAAAGAGACTATGATGTCAGAGTACCCCTCTATCGAGTGTAAAAGTGTGTAATTTCACTTCGGTAACTCTCATGATTGGAAATGTTTGTGGTCATGTGTGACGTCAAAATTGTATTATTGCTACTGTTATTATATTTTTTTGTTATTTTCTCTTTGTTTTAACTTAATCAAAAATTCCTTGTAAATAATTTTGTAATATTTTTATATAAGATCTCACATTTTTTTCAGTATCTATTATTGTATATGCCAGTTTGCTGAGTGTGACACAATATGACTTGTCATACTCATCCCTGTTGATTTTAAATTTTTGCAGTTTTCGAAGTTGGAGATAATGTTGCTGAAATATCATCAAAGCATGAGTGTGAACAGTAGGTTAAACCAGCTGGGAGAGATTCGCGTAGAAACTTTATATTTTGCTCTTTTTATATTTGTGCTAATATATCCCATCTACATAATGAATAAAATCAACTTATAATATCTTTCTGATTTAAGTCTATTTTGTATAAGATCTTATACAATTGTAAACTTTTTCCTATAAGCGTGTGGCAACTGTTACACCTTAACTCTATTTGAGGGCGTGATAGTTAGACAAAATTTTGTAACAAAATTCATCATACGTTTATGATATATAGACCAAGGGTTAAAATGGAAAATCTCCGTGCATTGGCTTGCAGGAGCAAATAAATATAAAGTTGTATTCTATTTTTCAATATGAATATAATGATATATAATTTGTCCCATAAATTTGTACCGGCAATGTATTATCTTTTATCTTGTTTGATGTATCGGCCTAGTCGGAACTTGATGCACCGACTTTGCTATGTTACATGATTAGCCCAATTGCTCGTTATGACGAATCATAATTCAAATATGCCCTCATGAATCAGCTCAAGTCGTGAGAAATTTATGAAAATTACAGTTGACCGACATCTCGTTGGTACTGTTGCAAGGACCTATTCATAAATGGGTCTTAATTTTTCGTTTCTCATCAAAATGAGGCATTCTTTGTCATTTTAAAAACTTTATGACATTACAAATATATTCAAATCAAGATTGCATCATGAAGAGTACAAAAGACATAAAGTCTAATTTTGTCAAACTGATATAGGGATCTAGTCGTAAATCGACTGTAACTTTTTGTTCCTTAAATAAAATGAGTGGTTCATGATGTTTCAGAATTCTCTAATGGATGGTTAATCTATATAATGAACCATTATGGTATAAATGGTGCATTAGAAGGTTTACAACCTGCCTAAATGCTTTCTAGGTATCAAAACATAAAATTGGTTGTAATTTTTTATTCAGTGACCAAATAAGGCAAATAAATATTTTATCGTACTCTTCTCGTTGATATAAATGTAACAGTATAAAATTTTCCTATGTAAAATTTTATTTTTATATATGATATATTTTTGAGACCTAAATAATGTGTCGGACTAGACTCAAGTCAAGTCCGATTGCACGAAATCTGAGCCATATCAATTATACTCGAATTAAATATTGAAAATATTTTAATTTAATGCATAATTATGAATTAAAAGATAAAAGGAGATTATCTTTACAGTTATGTTCTCACCTCTTTGAAATAGTTATATTTGGGAATATTCTTTTTACAAAAATCAAATCTCTGCATTATTTTCTTGATGTTATGTGATTTGAATCATCTCACACCCTTTATAAATATATAGTGGTCTCCACATGTTGAAGATTGGACCTTCTTTTCTCCCCTCCACGAAGAGGTCTACTAAGTAACATCTCACAAGAGTCCTATGTCTCATATCTCTTTTCGCGAGCGAGTATGTGAATCTATGAGAGCCATTAGTAATGGTGAGTGATGCTCATTTGTATAGCATGCATCATGCATTGCATTAAGGGTTTGTGCACAAACAATGGCTCGATAAATATACCATCCAATTTGAAGTGGAGAAGCTCGTTCGTTGGTACCCATGCTAACAAGTACATTAAGATGAAGATGGGCATGGGGCAATGTGATTGTTGAGGAGTTGTGATGGTGAGATGTGATGAGGAGTTGTGATGTTGATATGATGAGGAGTTGTGACATCGATGTCATGAAGAGTGGTGATGTTCAAGAGTTGTGATGTCCGCTACAAGAAGATCCCAATTTCCCGAGTAAAGGGGAGCCAGTTCAATTGGATGATAGATTGGATAACGAAAGATGCAAGATGCATTACTCCAAATCCCTTCTCATTCATCATATCACGGGATCAGATCTAAGGGAGGTGTAAGACGAGTCACTTTAGATCCATTTTGATATTATTAAGTCATGACATCTAGAAGTTGTCTGATGTTGTGGCAAATAGCGAGCATCTTGCTGAATTTCAATTTGATGTGTTGGTGATGCATTGATAATAATTTATGATTCAGAAATTTGATTGACCTCAAATTTTTATAGTAGACAAAATACTTATAATGAAATAACTCCACCAAGTTTCACCTTGATCAGAGGTCAGAAAGGTCTCCAGAAGATCGTGGTAAACAAACTGTCCTGCTGAATTTCGGTTTGACATGCTGAAGGTGCATTGATGCAACTTTTGATCCAGCGGCACAATTGATTTCAATTTTTATGGTAAGAAAAAATCATGTGATGAATTAATTCCATAAAATTTCACCTCGATCAGAGGTAGGGAAGGTTTTCTAGAATATTGTGGCAAACAGGTTGTGTCCTGTTGAATTCCAACCATATATGATGATACTACGAGATCAGTAACTTTTAATCCAGAAATCCGATCGACTTCAAATTTTTATGAGTATCTGAAAACCCATTTATAAAAAGCTTCACCAAATTTCATGCCAATTAGAGGTCTGAAAGGCCCCCATTCAGTCGAGTGAGTGGAGCTTAGTTCATTGTGTCAATAGATTGAATTATGGAAGACGCAAGAGCGTTACCTCCGATTCATTCCAGTCACTCCAAAGGAATTGATTTGAAAGAGATGCAAGGAATATCACTTCAGATATATTCTAAGATTACCAAGAAAATCAGAAACTATCTGTCGACGATTCGAACTCGGGGTCCTCAGCCGAACTTATGCAAAATTTATAATAGCGAGACCTTTCAAGATAACCCGTGGTCTCGGTGATTTGCCGATTTTAACAATTTAGCAATTAATCAAACAATTTAAAGATAATGAGAGAAAATAAATAACACAATATGAACAAAGCACAATTCCAACACAAGGATATATCCCGTGGTCTCGGTGATTTGCCGATCACCCATAATCCACGTTGAGGCAAACTCAAATCTCTAACCGCTCCTTTATCTAGTCAACCTTCTCTCGAGAAGTGACCTAGATCTTGAGCCGGATTAGTGTGATGAGTTATCCAAACCTCGATTTCACTAAGGATGCACTTTACCGCTCCAGCAAGGTGTGCTCAACCCTTTCAGAAGACGTTTTGAGGCTTCTTCACAATCTTCCTTGAAGAGCTCTCCAAAACCCTTCTCCTAGCCGTCTAGGAGCCGGCAAACTCCAAGAGTAACAAGCTGGTGATGATCACTTAGCCTTCTTCTAGTGCCACGAGGATGATTTAATGATCTAGATGCAATGCACTAGAAGACCTCAAATGCACACTCTCACAAATTCGAGAATTTGAACCCTAGAGTGTATGAAATGTGCTAAAGCTCTCAAGGATGATGACAATGCTCAAATTATGCCAAGAGTTATGAACAAGGCCGTGCATGGGAGTATATATATCCCCACAATAAATATAGCCGTTACAGGCCGTTGGGAGAAAAATCTCACTTGGCGGTCAGACCGTAGGTATAAGCTCGGTCAGACCGCCGCAATTGCAACGGCATTAAACATGCGCAATAAATGCTCAACTGCCCTTGTCAAGCACACACACGGTCAGACCGGAGCCTATTTCGGTCAGACCGTGAAGCTGTCCAAAGACGACCTAGTTTCTGGACACCTTATACGGTCAGGCCGAAAAATACGGACAGACGGGCCATACGGTCAAACCGTAGTACAAAAACACGGTCAGACCGGTCTAATAAAACGGTTAGACCGTAATAGCTCAAAACAACAGAAAGATAGTCATGAGGTTCCAAGAGACTGACCTAAGTTTTAACTACGGACAGACCGACCTTATAAAGGTATAAACTATACTAAGACATAACATCGGTCAGTCCAAGAATTCTAATCAGTCAGTCCGTGAATTCGGTCAGACCGGTCCAACATACGGTCAGACCGACTGAGATAGTGCTGAGCAGAAATGAGGTGAAACAAGCATATTCAAAGTATATGACCTTCTAGTATGCAATGCAAGTTGATTTTATGATTTGTGGCACATAAATGAAGTATTTTGTGATACACCACATGCTCCTCTTAATAGTATGGCAATTATCCTAAAATCCGGTCAAAATTCTTCTCTAAACACCTTAGACCGGTAAAAATGGTAAGGACCCTATTTCGTACCTTTGCCCTTTTGATCAACGCCCTTTCTTCATCATGAGGCTCTTTCTTCGTAACCTGTCTTTAAAGTTTCTTCTTTACACAACTAGGCAGGTAACATTAGTGTAGCATTTGTAGTTGTCATTAATTATTAAAACACTCTTTAGGGGTCTAGAAGCTACACCGTTCCACAGCACCATTGCTCTGTGGATGCGCCACAGAAGCAAAGCAACCTTGGTTCCGATCTGATCGCAGTAGTCCAAAAAAAGACCACTAGCGAACTGAGAACCATTGTCTGTGATGAGACGGTTTGGAACACCGAATCGAGCAACAATGTTCTTATGAAAGAACTTTTGGGCTGCTGAGGCGGTAATATTTTGTATCGGTTCGGCCTCAATCCACTTTGTGAACGTGTCGATGGCTAAGAATAGAAACTTGTACCCATTGACCGCTTGTGGCATAGGACCGACAATATCCATTCCCCAGACCACAAAAGGCCATGCGAGGGGAATGGTCTATAACGTGTAGGCAGGCTGATGAACCTGTCTCGCGTGGAACTGACACTGAGGACACATCTTGACCATATGCTTGGCATCATCGAGTGCTGAAGGCCAGTAGAATTCTTGTCGAAAAGCTTTTCCGACCAGTGTGCGATATGACGCGTGCGCACCGCATACACCGTCATGTATTTCCTTCAAGAGGGATTTTCCTTCCTCCTGAGATATGCAGCGCATGAATACTCCTTGAGTACCCTTTCTGTACAAAACCCCATATATGAGCTTGTACAGGCGCGCTTTCCGAATTAACCGATCACTTTCGGTTTTGTCCTCGGGTAGGGTCCCATGTTCAAGATAGACTCTCAATCGATGAGTCCAATCCTGTTCCTGGCCGAGGTTGGTAACGCAGACTGTTACCGGATCATCCTCGACCGAAGTCGTGATCGAAGGACGATCCAAGTGTTCAATGAACACTCCTGCCGGAGCGGATGTGCGTGAGGACCCAATTTTGGATAATTGGTCTGCGAGAATGTTGTCCTTTCGCGGGATATATTGGACTTCGAAATGACTGAAGTGTTTTTCCAATCTCTTCACTTCCCCCAGGTAATGAGCCATTGTCTCATCGGAGGTGTTGTACTCCTTGTTTACCTGGTTTACGACTAGCTGTGAGTCTCCCTTCACCACTAATCGACGGACTCCGAGGAATTTTGCTGCCCGGAGCCCTGCAAGAAGACCTTCATACTCTGCTGCGTTATTGGTCGCAACAAAGTGTAGTTGGATGACATACTTAAGCTGTTCGCCCTGAGGCGTGACCAAGACCACTCCAGCCCCCGAGTGTTGAAAACTGCGGGAACCGTCAAAGTACATTGTCTAGTGATCGGGGCATTCCAATTCCTCTGGCACCTGCACGGGTGGCTCAAGGTTGGTCCATTCGACAACAAAGTCGGCTAAGACATGAGACTTAACCGCCGTGCGGGGCGTGAAATGGAGATCAAAAGCACCGAGTTCGACCGCCCATTTAGCGATTCGACCAGATTTCTCTGGATTTCGGACAATGTCCCCCAAAGGAAAGGAGGAGGGTACTGTGATCTTGTGAGCTTGAAAGTAATGTCGTAGCTTACGGGAAGCCATCAGTAGTGCGTAAAGTATTTTCTGGACCTCAGGGTATCGCTCCTTGGGTCCATGAAGTACCTCGCTTACATAGTAGACGGGTCTGTGTACTCCTTCCCTATCCGCGATCAGAACAACGCTGACCGCGTGTGGGGTGGCCGCCAGATAGAGAAGTAATGGTTCTCCTTTGTCGGGAGAGACCAATACCGGCGGACTGGACAAATATGCCTTTACCTCCTGAAATGCTTTTTGGCCTCACCAGACCATGTGAAATTGTGATGCTTCCGCAAGGCTTTGAAGAAAGGTAATCCCCTTTCATCTAGTCGCAATATGAAACGACTTAAGGCCGCCATGCGACCAGCCAGGCGTTGAACATCTTTCATGGTCGAGGGCGACCTCATTTGTTCGATAGCCCTGATTTTCTCAGGATTGACCTCAATGCCTCTGGAACAAACAAGGAAACCAAGAAGTTTTCCTGAAGAAACCCCGAAAGAACATTTCTCCGGGTTTAATTTTATTCCAAAGCGGTTCAAATTACAAAAGGTTTCAGCGAGATCGTCCAAATGGGATGATCTCTTAGAACTTTTTACAACCAGATCGTCTACATACGCTTCGAGATTGCGCCCTATCTGGGAAAGAAAGGTCTTTTGCATCAAGCGCTGGTACGTGAAACCTGCGTTCTTGAGACCGAACGACATCCTGATGTAGCAGTAAGTACCGAACGGGGTGATGAAGGCAGTCTTCTCTTCATCTTCTTCTGCCATGCTAATTAGCGTCCAGGAAACTCATCAGTTCGCAGCCCGTGGTTGAGTCGACCAGCTGGTCGATGCGGGGAAGGGGAAAGTCATCCTTCGGACATGCACTGTTGAGGCTAGTGTAGTCGACGCACATGCGCCACTTGCCATTTGACTTGCGTACCATGACCGGATTGGCGAGCCATTCCGGGTGATCGACCTCGCGAATAAACCCGGCTTTTAGGAGTTTATCCAACTCCTCTCGGATAGCTTCTTGTCGGTCAGCAGCAAAACGCCTGAGCTTTTGCTTTATTGGTCGTTGTCCAGGTCGAATCACTAACCTGTGCTCGATTACTTCCCTTGGGACACCGGGCATGTCGGACGGTTTCCACGCAAACACATCTGCGTTTGCCTGGAGAAAAGTAATGAGCTCGAGTTCCTATTTGTCATCCAGGCCTGATCTGACCCGAATCGTCTTGGATGGATCAGCTGGGTACAATGGAACCAGTTTAAGTTTTTCATCTGGTCGAGGAGCAGCCTTGACTGTGTTGGTGGCAACAGTGGCGACCTGAGCGTCCCGGAGAGGAAGCTGGTCGACCATCTCCAGAGATAGCCGGTCGCATGTTAGCGCCACGTTGCGACTTCCTCGGACCGAGATGACACCTTTGGGGCCAAGCAACTTACCGCACTGATAAGCATAGTGCGTTGCCATTATGAACTTAGCAAGAGTTGGCCTGCCAAAGATTGCATTGTAAGCCGAATCACAATCAATTACATCAAAAGTAACCAATTCTGTTCGGAAATTATCCGGTTCTCCCAGTGTGACCGGGAGGACCACCTGTCCCAACGGCATCATGGAGGGACCAGGGATTATCCCATAAAACGGATGGATTATGGGCTTAATCTTCGAACGAGGGATTTGCATCTCGTCGAGTGCCTTGACCAATAAAATGTCAAGGGAACTTCCCCCGTCGATCAGGACCCTTTCCACTCTCGCATTACTGATGATCGGGGTAATGACCAGAGGAAGCCTCAATGGCCGAGTAACCCCGCGGGACAATCAGAGCGATCGAATGTCAAAGGTGTATCCGACCAACGGGGGTATTGAGATTCACCAAGGGATGTCTCCGTTTGGTTAACCTCTCGATAGAAGGCCTTAAACTGCCTTTTGGGAACAAAAGAGGAGGAACCTCCGAAAATAACATTAACGTGATTATGAGGTACCTGGTAAGACATCTCTTCGTCTCCGTCCGTGTCCCTAAGTCCGCATGCTTGTTCCTTAGCCGGTAAAGTCGGCATAGGTCCAACTCCCTGGTAGAAGTCGTCCAATTGCTTCAACTAACTCCAACAGTTTTTGAGGTCGTGGCCTGCGGAGTTGTGGAGTGGACACCATTTCTTGCCTTCCTGCGGATTAGTTGACTTTTCTGGCTGGTCGGTACTTCGACCACCAGAGGCAGTTTTATTCTTAAATGGAGGCTTGTTACCTTTAGTTGAAGAAGGCTTCTCTGCAACTGCGACCTCGCGGTACTGTCCAGAGCGGTTCCTCTTCCCCTTCTTCGATTTTTCGCCAGTTGAAGATTCCGGCTTCTTGTTTGAATCTTCTTTCTTAGAATCTTTGAAACCTGCTTGGGGCGGTAGGTCACCTTTATCCACCATTCTGTTCCACTCGACCGCTTCGGCCGCGTCGGAATACCGATCGGCCATATCAAAAAGGTCGGCCACTGATCGAGGAGGATGGATGAGTAGATCTTCGGTAAATCTCTGATATCAAACGGCATGTTTGAATGCCCTAATAACGGAGCTATCAGTTATGTTCGGGATGGTATTCCTCACCCCGACAAATCTCTTGACAAACTGCCGAAGAGTTTCGGTCGAAGTTTGTCGCAGCCGATGGAGGTCGTCTTCTTTACCCGGCTTTTGGTAACAATTTTGGAAATTGCTGAGGATAGCATCACACAGCATTTCCCAGTTGTAGATAGAACCCTCGGGCTGATTAAATAGCCAAGTTCTAGCCGGGCCTTCGAGGACTGTAGGCAGGTAGTTGGCCATGACCCGGTCATTGCCTCCTGCCGCTTGGATGGCAGTAATGTAGATCTGAAGAAACTCTGATGGATTCTGAGTTCCGTCAAATCTTTCTATGGCCCCTGGTCGAAACTTGTCGGGCCAAACGACGGCATGAAGACCAGGCGAAAAAGCCTTGCAACCGACGTAGGGACCATGAATCGCCCTGTGGCTTTCGTTCGGATCGCGAGTGACCTTACGCAAGGGAGAAGTCTTTCGTGGTCCTAAGCGAGAGTGGACAGGGACTCGGTTCCTCCCACGAGAATCTTGTGCCCGCCCGTACTTATCCTGACGGGATGGTACAGGCGGCTGGTAACTGTGTCGACCAGAACCAGAGTGAGAACGCTCTCGGTTGTGGGAATGCATTACCGATCGAGAAGAAGCCGTAGGGGTCCCTTCAGATGCGACCTCATCCAACCTCTCCGCCAAGATTCTGGTGAAAGCCGGTTTCTGCGCATCTGTGACCGTAGGAGGGAAGTTGCGCATGACTTCCGCGATGGATCGCGGTCGTCCATGCGTACTTCTCCTAGGGGCACCAGGTGTTACAGTTTCTTCGTCCGCCGGACGGCGCTCCGGGGGCAAAGAAGGGGTATGGTCACATCTGTGACCACGTGATCGTCGAGAAGAAATCGGAGCGGCATCGTAACGAGCCTGCGCATCTTGAAGAGCCTCTAGGGCAGTTCTGCGTAGTTTGTTGTTTTGTCGCTCGAGATCTTGATCCTCCTTCTGTTTGCGTTCCTATTCTTCCCTAGCAGCCTGTTGATCAGGAGTTTCCTCCGATAATGCAGCAAACTGTCTAGGGAGGGAAGTCACCGATGGAGAAAACATCTCGGTTTGTTCCGAGTCGGACTCGAAATCAAAGAGACGGTGGAGGTTATTAGGGTCGAATCTCCCCGGGCTGATTTCTTGGTCGACATCATCCTTCCCCTCGACGGGGTCGTATGATGGACCGGATTCACCCTCTAGCGCATTAAGAATCTCGGTTGGTTCTGACCTTGCGCTGGCAGCTCCCTGGTCGATGGACATGACCTGGGGAGGGGATTCGACCTCTGGAAGGTTTTCGCCTCCAATTTCTTCCATCGGAACAGGATCGCTTGGAGAAGGCGTTTGAATGTGAGCATAATCCTCGAGATCGAAATCGTTCTCGGAATCATATACTCCAGCCATATCTCAGCAAACCTCCGGATGAAAATTAGGACGCCTTGAGAAAGGCCCCACGGTGGGCGCCAGCTGTCGACGATTCGGACTCGGGGTCCTCAGCCGAACTTATGCAAAATTTATAATAGCGAGACCTTTCAAGATGACCCTCTGGGAAGGTATGTAGGAATATGGAGAACAGGAGCACAGAGAGGTTTATACAGGTTCGGGCCCTCGATGGTGAGAGTAATAGTCCTACGTCCTGCTGGGATTTCACTATACGTGGTAAAGATTTACAAGATGGCGGGAAAAGACCTTCACAGGCGAAGGTTTTTCCTATGTAAATGTACAAAAAGAAGCCTGGGAGGCTTACAAAAACTATCTAATCTAGGCCGTAGAGTCGGTTGTTTGAGTGGTTGAGATGTGTTGTATCTCGCTTTGATCAGAGACGTTGATCTCTCTCTTTCTTCTTCTGGTTCTTCCTCTGTTTGATGCCCTTTTATACTAGTCGAAAGGGTGCCATGTCGTAACTGCATCATACAGTTGCTTGGATGCGGTTTAGAGAACCGCTCTTAACCCCCACGCAGGTTTAATACGTGTTATTTATGGATAACTGCACGTATTAACCTCCTGACGGTTGTTCCCCCACATGGAAGAATCTTCGGGATACTTGGGATATTCCTTCTATAGGGACAGGTGAATCCCATATCCCCTAGTCGAAATTGCTTTGACCGCGGGATGTTGGCTGACCGCACAACATCTCCAGCGTTCTGTTCGCATATAGCACAGGAACTCCTGATCGCGCACTAGCTGCGGTCTGATCGCGCAAAGCCTGCGACCTCGGGCTGATGCTTCTCAGAACGACTTGAGTTCGCACCGCCAGGCACGTGTCTGGCTCGAATCTGTCCTGAACCAACAGTGCATTTATTTGAACTGACTCGGGTGTCAATCCTCGTCACTATCCCAATGATTGAGCCATCTATGCCCTGTCTCGGAAGCATCATTTGGAGCCATCGAAACACATTTCGATGTACCTCCCATACTATATGCATCTCTAGAAGTTGACGAAGTCAAGATGCTAACACAACCACATTATCATCCACACAATGTGTCGTTGGGCATTGACAAATCGAAGGTGACCATTCTATCTGTGACTGACGAGACCGGGCACTATTAATGTCAAGCACGGACAAGGTGAAGGCATCCATTTATTCAAGACCGACGGGACCAAACAACACCCAGACCAGGCACTGACGAGGCCAAGACTACATATTTTGTGATAGCACCATAAATCGACGAGGCTATGGATTTGGATATATACATGTATGGGTATGTGCATCGCATATATAGAAGGAAAATTTGAAGTTTGAAGACGATGACCATTGGCAACTTAATTGGAGGTCTTTTGCGGATTTGATTTGCAGATATAATTAACCAGAAGCTTATGAAGCCCTGAGAACCATGAATCGTGCAATCTTTTGATGTCAAGATATATTTGTATTTTATAATTTGAGACAAATTAATAAAGTGCATTTTCCCCTCATGTGTACATGTTCTCTCCTTCTATATGTATATTGACACGTCCGCAACACAGAAATTTTACTTGGAAGAGAGTGAATATTCTCGGTGAAACACTATCTCATAATTTTAATGTGCTCTCATACATCAACAGTATACAATAGCCCACATTATCAGAATAACGCACAAAACCGTTTAGGGACTAAAAAGTATTTGATTTTAAAAGTGGAGGGGCCAAAATGAGTGAGGAGGCAAAATAGAAATACTAAGAGTGTATTTTACTCCCTCCAATTTGAGCCATTGATCGTGGAATCAACGGCCGACTTAGCTTTGAGTTGATGTGACTATGATATTATAAACGTGCAACTCTTATGCTTCGTTCGGGTTAAACTGTGACGTGCTATTCTGCTTTGCATGCGTGTTTGAGAGAGAGAGAGAGAGAGAGAGAGAGAGAGAGAGAGAGAGAGATTAATTTTATTTAGTTTGTTATGCATGCTCAGTTGCTTGTTTAGAGAGTATTGTACACCGAACGAAGTCTTCAAGTCAGAACCATAGTTCATACTCGAAAAAAATGCGAAAGCAGCATGATATGCTCCAGCATTTCAACGTGAAGTGCATTGCCGGCAGAACACGACGAGCCATCTGCCTGAGGCCACTTTTATAATTGTTTTTTCTCTACGGTTAGCAGTGATCATCATATTAAAAAAGATAAGTCTTCAATTTTTCAACATCATTGGATGTAGCGCGCAGCCACCTGCAAACTCGAGCACAATGTCCAATGGGATCCACGCTAGTCCTTAAGTAATGGATCACTTGTTTCTACGAAGAAAATTCCGGTAGATGGATCGATCAAACTGTCTGATATGAAATAAACTACCAAATGAATTGTAGTATCTCAGATGACTTTTTTTAAGCGCGTGTTAGATTGATTTTAGTTGTCTATTTCCCATGATTATAAAATTTCCCATTTTAACCCCTTTTTTTAGGTTTGATCCTCAACAGTGAAAGTTTTGGGATATTTTTTAATTCAAGTTAAAGTGACTACTGAAAATATTCTTGAAGAGAGATAACAAGAATCAAAGTGATTATGTTACGGATCACTCGAAGTTAGAGAGAGAAAGTAACATAAGAGATTTATGTAGATTTGAGATTCAAAGGAATCTCTATTATTGTCGATGTGCCTTCAACATTGGGTTAGTTGAGAATGTTTCTCAAGGGAGAAATGGTTCCAAGACACCCCAACTTTAGATATTCAATTCAACATATATCTCAAGAAAAGATTACATGTGCCATTTATAGTCTTTCAAAACTTAAAAAAGACCAAAATACTCTTACTTTATGTCAAGGGGAAGAACAAAATGGTCTGCAAGGTTGGTAACAAATTGAATATTGTATGCAAATGATCTGTTATGGGTCTTTCTCTTTTGACATGCGGGTCCATGAATTTACTCTTTCAACATCGCGGGTCATCGAGGTGATGATGATCACTCCTCATCGATCAAATAGTCAACTTGGCAATACTCGGAGCAATATCGTCCAGGTATGTTACACCCGAAGTGAGGTCGTCTAGGCGTGTTACGCCAGAGCGATGGTGTCCAAGTGACACACACCCAAAGCGATCTCGTTTGGGTGCATTACACTGGTGTGATAGCATTTGACTAACTTACACTTGGAGTAATATCGTCTGGGTGCATTATATCCGGAGTGGTTTCGCTTCGTGTGGGTAACTCACATCTTGAGTAATCTCGTCCGGACAATTCACGCCCAGAGTGATGTCGTCTAAGTTGGTCATACTTGAACCAAATGTCTCCGGGCTTCATGCCAGACTCATTCCATCCGGGTTAGTGACACCGAGACTAAATGTGTCCGGAGTAGGGCACCCGGGCTGAAGTTGAAGTTCCTCCGGGAATCACTTTCAGAAATTCTAGGACTGATCAATTAGGTCCTCAAAAGTTGAGGCTAATTGGCGGCTCAATCTTTGTTTCTAAACTATGTGAACCGAGCCTCATTCAGCTCGCTCGAGCTACCAATTTATATGAGGCGCCAAAATTTGAGCTCACCCCAGCTTCACGTGACCTCGCTAAGAGCTCAAAAGATCCAAAACACTTGCAGCTCCAAACCCTAAACCCCTTCCACCTCCCCATCACCACCTGCTCCGGCCGCCTCCACCTCCGATGGCCGAAGCGCCGCCGCAACCATCGTCGCAATCCTCCCCTCTGCCTCCGGAGGCTAGCCGAATCACTAGAAACAAGAAGAAACGCGGAGCGAAGCGCCCCAAGCGGGCCGCCGCCGCCGCGGGCGCCACAGCCGTCGAGGACCCGTTCCTCGTCCTCGCCGGCAGCAAAGAAGGAGGTAATACGCTCTGACCACCGATTAGAACATTCTATCTGGTGTTCGATCTGCGACGTGGTTTCTGACGTCTGGGTTGCGGGATTGGGCGCAGGGTTCCTGGAGCTCGAGGAGATCGACGATGCAGACTATGGAATAGTCGGGGGCGCCGTGGAGGATGTGGGGGCAGGTGAGAGGAAGGCACGGAAGGAGCAGAGGAGGAAGAAGCGGAAGCGAGGGGGTGATGAGGGTGTGAGTAGCGATGGAGATGCTGATTTGGTAGTTGAGAGTGAGGAGGAGGGGGAGAAGAGTGAGAAGAGGGCGAAGAAGAAGAGGAGGAACAGGAAGAAGACGAAGGGGAAGAATAATGATAGAAATGTGGAGGGCAGCGATGAAGTTGCTGATGACAATGACAATGTGGAAGGTCCTTAGTTCAATTTTGCTCTCGACTATTATTTCTGAACATTATCTGTTGAAAGAACCAGTTTGTAGGACATCCTCAGAAAACTTGAAAGGGAATATAAAAAACTGTAGTTGTGCTACGTTCCCACTGTGATTAAGTACTGTATAGCTGTGGGCAACTGTAATTCCTTCTCTGATATGCAGAGGTGTTAAGGTTTTATTTTCTGTTCAATGCTAGATTGTAATTTTTTGTGCCTAGTCTATAAAGAAATGTAGGTTAGAATTATATGAGCAAAGACAAGAAGGCCTTGCGAATTGTAACTTGCAACAAAATGTTTTTTGTTCAGCTCTTGTTTCTGTGGAAATCAAGTAACAGTATAGTGAAGGGGGGTGTGGAAGACCGCTTCAATTTCTATGGTGAAGGGCAATTGTGTTTCTATGGCGTGTTTCAGTTATTCTCTCTTGTGCTATCAGTAACTGAGTGCTTATGCAATGTTAAATCTTTTTTTTGATGCCTGTCCACTTATTTTTGTAGTCTCTATTAAATATTCATACCTTCTTAGAACTATCCATTTACTTAAAGCGGGACAGTGTATGTTGGTGTATGAAAAATCCATTAAGGCCTTTAATCATCTCTGGTTTTTGAGCTATTATTTGTATATGTTGGAAGTTCTGTGGCAGCCAACTAAGTATTACTGAGTTCTCATAACTATTTTGTGGCAAGTAGTTGATTGCTTGGAAAACAATGTATAACTCAAGTCTGAAAATTTATAACCTTAGCTGTACATGTTGAGTGAAAATCGTTGTGACAATCAGCTAGAATTTGTAGGACTTCCAGAATTAGCAAAAGAATGATGTTCTTACCACAGTATTATCCTTGTTATTTTGTAGAACATCAGCAGATCTGTTGTTCTACATTTCATATACTGCAAGATAAGGTATTATGTGCTTGTAGTTGATCTGTAAATTTGGACAAATCTTTACAAATGAAATAGTATATTGTAAAAAGTATGGTGTCAATCAGAAACTATTGCTCATTTCAATTTGTATGCCCCCGTTCCAAGACAGCTGTGTTTTTTAAATTCATTTCCTGCTTGTTGTTTCAAGACATTTGCCTCTGTATATTTGAGTTGTGGTTATTTGGTTTGACTTCTTGTAGTTATTATTGTAAATTAATTAGATAAGCAGTGCAAGTTTACTTAATACTGTCGTGTGCTCCCAGATATGCAAGATGACAATGATAATATGGAAAAAGAGAACAATGATGATCTACTTTTGGGTGAGGATGAAGTTGATGCATGGAAAGAGCTAAGACTGCATTCCCTCCTTATTAAGGCAATTCGTAGGCTTGGATTTAGAGAGCCAACACCCATACAAAAAGATTGCTTTCCTGCAGCAGCTCATCAAGGCAAGGTTTGTCTTAAGTCTTAGTAGGGAAGCTGTTGGTCATTGACTTTTGCTACATGAAATTTCTTTGTCATTATTCATATCTTTGGTGCTATTCATTACTAAGATGATTAACTTGTTTGCCTTGTTCATTGATTCAAGATAAAGCCTATTTCTCTTATGTTTGGAGCTTCTATTAGTTTTCTTATGGATATATTTATTAGAAGCTATTGCTATTTTTGATCCCTCTTGTTTTATGAACCATAAACTTCCTTATTTTTTGCTCCAACTCCATCTTTAGGTCTTCTAACTGTGCTAATGTTTATGTCTCAACAGGATGTTATTGGTGCAGCAGAGACAGGTTCCGGTAAGACACTTGCTTTTGGCCTGCCTATTTTGCAACGCCTTCTTGAAGAACGAGAAAAAGCTACAAGATTACATCAGGAAGATAAAAATCCAGCTGAGGAGAGTTCTAGAGGAAGCCCACTTCGTGCTCTTATTTTGACACCCACTAGGGAGCTTGCCAAACAGGTAAACAAATGACCTCACATAGTGTAATGCACTTCAATTGCAGAATATAAGCTTTTGATGTGGCTGTTGCCATCGATTTAGCTTGTTCTCCTGTTTCCCTTATTATTGTACATTCAATTGCTTTTACCTTTCCAATGGATTATCGAATTTTTTTTTTTTAAAAAATCTCCTTTCAGTGAAGCTACCTCTTGGACTTCCAATTTGAACATAGAGTATTTGATCATACACAAACATATTATCATGCTTATTGGTAGGTCTGTGACCATCTGAAAGAAGCAGCCAAGTTCCTTAGAATCCAGATTGTTCCTATTGTTGGTGGTCTATCCATGGAAAAACAGGAACGGCTTCTGAAAAGAAAGCCTGAAATTGTTGTTGGAACTCCAGGAAGGTTGTGGGAGCTTATGTCCACAGGCGATGAACACTTGGTTGAGGTCAGTATATGAATGTTTAAAAAAGTGTATATCTTAAGAAGTTCTGGGTGTGCATGCTATTGCCTCAACATATCATCAACATACATACCCATAGAAACATAGAATCCAAAATAATAAATGAAACATGATTAGATGAGGTAGTTTGCTTGAACTTAGCTTGCATGAATAAAGTTTTCCTTCTTTTTTCTCATAAGCTTAACTGTATAGGATGTATTCTTCATCTCCTTTGGTTTAATGATTTCCATCTTGTTGGTCCATTCATTATTTTCATGTGTTTGTGCTTGAAGAGAGAAACACTAACTGATTCATTTTATTTGTTCCCGCGAACCACAAACTAAAAGCCAAACCCACATGTTCAGTTTGGAAAATCATGGTTTACTCGCACAAAGGTTTCCAGGCAATCAGGAACCAAGTGAACCCTTGTTCTGAAACTGTGGTTGCACTTAAACTCTATCTAGGCAGAAGTTTTTTCTGCACTTGTGATATTATGTCATTTTGGGCTGGCTTAGTTTGCTCTGATTTACAGTTCAATGGGAACTTAGTGCCTTACTGAAATGCTGGATAATTGGATTGATTTGCATCAGTTGGTGGATCACCCTTAGGTTGCGTTTGATTCACGGCATCTTTTAAAGATTATCAACAATCCTTTTGTAATCTTACAAGATTACGTTATTTGGCAAAAATCCATGTGGTAATCCAATCAGGTAATCCAAAATTACCATTGTAATTAGATTACAACAAACTATTGTAATCTAATTACCATTTTGAAGGGTGAATATCTTAGATTACGGAGATTAGGTAGTCTTGTCTCTTATGCTTACACGATATATTTAGAAATTTCAAATCAATAATTTAAATGTATACTTTTCAAACTTGTAGATAAAAATCTTAAAATCCAAAATTTCAAACTTGGGAGTTTTCAAATTGTGATATGTTCAAAATTTAATTTCAAAATTTTTAATTTCGAATTTCATATTTATAAATTTGTATTTTTCAATTTTTTAAATTTATGATTTGATTATTTGAATTTTTAATTTTCGAGTTGGAATCATGAAATTTTGAATATTTGAAATTTCAAAATTTCAAGTATTGTGTAGGGGTGTAATCGGATTCGGATCTAATCGGATAATCCGGATACCGAATTCGAAAAAATCGGATCCGGATGTCTTTTCGGATATCCGATTATCTAATCGGATTCGGATTCGGATATATATCCGATTATTTTTGCGGATTCGAATTCGGATTTGGTATGAAATATTGACTCCGGATTCGAATTCGGATTCGGATAATATCCGAATCCGTTAAGAATTTAGGTCATATAAATAGAAAGTTAGAATTTAGAAACCCTAGCATTCCTCAATCCTCATCAGCTCATCTCCCGTCGCCGCCTCCTCCCCGCCGCCCGTCGCCGCCCCCTCCCGTCGCCGCCCCCGTCGCAGCCCCCGTCGCCGCCCCCGTCGCCGGCTCCTCCCCGCCGCCCGTCGCCGCCCCCTCCCCGTCGCCGCCCCCGTCGCCGCTCCCTCCGCGCAGCCCCCGTCGCTCCCGTCGCCGCCCCCGTCGCCGCCTCCTCCCCGCCGCCCGTCGCCGCCCCCTCCCGTCGCCGCCCCCGTCGCCGCTCCCTCCGCGCCGCCCCCGTCGCCGCGCGGGCCGGCTCGCAGCCCCCGTCGCCGCACCCATCGACGCACCCGTCGCCGCCCCCGTCGCTCCCGTCGCAGGCTCGCAGCCCCCGTCGCCGCACCCGTCGCCGTCCCCGTCGCCGCTCCCGTCGCTGCCCCCGTCGCCGCTCCCTCCCCGTCGCCGCCACCGTCGCCACTCCCTCCGCTTCCCCCCGTCGCCGCCCCTGTCCCCCGTCGACCCCGTGGCCGTGCCAAATCTGCCACCAAAGGCGCCTTCTTCTTGAGCCACGCGCCTTCTTCACCGGAGCCGCTGCCTCGCAATTTTTGCTGAGTACCAAATATGCACTCTTGCAACTTGGTGACGGCGACGGGGGCTGCCTCGCAATTAGTGATTTTTACTGAGTACCAAATATGCACTCTTGCAATTTTTCTCCTTGAATTTATAATATGTGATATTAACTAATGTCTTATACATATTTTCTTTAACCTGAAATTTATTTGACAATTTTATAGAAATAATATGATGTTAAAATTTTAAAACAGCAGTATAATCCGAATAACATTCGAATTCGATCCGAATGAAGTAAAAATCCGATTCGAATTCGATAACTATCCGATTCGTATCCGAATCCGAGTATATCCGAATTCGTATTCGAATTCGATTAAAGTTAATAGGATTTGGATTTGGTATGACCAATATCCGACGGAATTCGATCCGATTACACCCCTAGTATTGTGGTCTAAAAATTTAAATTTGAAACTCAAATTTTGATTTTTCAAATTTCAAAATTAATTCAAACTATATTGAAACTTCAAATTTGAAATTTTGAATTTTATAGTTTTAAAATTTTGATATCAAAATTTAGAACCCTTTTATATTCTAATTTTTAAACCTTTATCAGTTCAATTAATAATATTTTTGAGATATTACCGAACTACTTTGTAATCTTCGTAGAATGTACTAAACATTATTGAGTAAGATTACCAGTAATTTGATTATTGGCAATCAGATTGAGGAGAATCTTAGGATTATGGAGAATGTAGGATTACGTGTACGAACTACACCCTTAGTGTTGGTGTCTAGCTCTTGAACCATTATTTGGTTGGATGACCAACCCTTTTGATCCTCATTCCTGATAATTATCTTAATAATAGAAGAATCATTGGGTTGCCAAAGTTAATTTATTCATCATAGTAGAGGGGGTAAACTTCAGATTTACCTTTTTTGAGTTTTGGTGGAATGAATCCAAGAGGAAATCGAACGTTTGGAGGACAGCTTGCAGCCAAGTCCCATATATTCAAAGAGAGTAGTAGAACGGAACTTTTGTATTAAGTTTACTGCAACCTTGTAAACATTGTAATTGTCATGTTCTATTGAAGACACTAACCTAATTGTCATAATGCTTCTTTGTATTATTCAGCTGCATTCGTTATCGTTCTTCGTGTTGGATGAGGCTGATAGAATGATAGAGCGTGGCCATTTCCATGAATTACAATCTATCATTGAAATGCTTCCACTGACTAATGCTTCTGATGAAAAAGCTGTACGAACTACAGCAAGCTGTGAAACTGTTCCAATTTTGCGAAGAAAGAAGAGGCAAACTTTTGTGTTCTCAGCCACACTTGCCCTCTCAGCTAATTTTCGCAAGAAGCTGAAGCGTGGTTTATCTACTTCAAATGCATCCATGTCTGATGATGTGAGTTCTATTGAAGCACTTTCAAAGCAAGCTGGAATGAGACCTAATGCAGAAATTGTTGATCTGACAAAGGCTTCAATTCTGCCTGAGAAACTCGTGGAATCTTTTATCGAGTATGCCTTTTTTGCCTGCACCCAACCCCTCTTTCTAGATTAATTAAATGAATTTCACAATTTAACTTGCAAAAAGGTTAGTATCAATACTGTGTCCTTTATATCAGTTATCTATTGTTAGTAAAAGATCTAATATCTTTAGTGCCATAGAAATCAAAATCGACGCACTCAGAAATTAGTGATTGCTTGTTCTGCAGGTGTAGTGATGATGATAAGGATGCCTGCTTGTATTATATTTTAAGTGTTCATGGGCTTGGCCGCACAATAATCTTCTGTACATCAATTGCTGCATTACGCCACATCTCTTCCATATTGCGTATTCTTGGAATTAATGTTCTGACAAATCATGCTCAAATGCAACAAAGAGCTCGCATGAAGGTGATTCTTACATAAAATTATACATTAGACTTCATCTTGTTCTTGGGTCATTTGATATGTTGTTGGAATTGTCATTCAATTTGCTCAACATCAGGTTGGCTCAAGATCAATATGATTGCAAATCTTTTTCGCATTATCTATTCTACTTTGCTGCTTGTTAGTTTAGAAATCCTGCTGGCACCCATATGAACTTCACTCTTTTTTCTTGATCCCCTAATAACTGAATCTGGAACCAGCAAATGTTTACTTTTTATGTTTGATAATCTACTTTTACACTACATGGTTACTTGCTTTGTTGCATATTTAATGTTAGACTGTGGTTTGCATTTAAGCTCAAGTGGAAACACAGTGATCTATATTCTAAGTACTAAAGTTAGGGAGCAACATAAATGCCTTTAAATTGCTTAAGGAAACTATATTCTTGAGTCCTATGTTGAGTTGGTAGAGCCTGTGGGGAATTTAGCTCGGTATCCTTGTGGAAGCTGGCTCGGTATCCTTGTGGAAGCTGGACATCTTTTTTGTTTATCTCCTGTGAATTCAGAATAGTCTGTCCCAGATAATTGTATGGTCAAAAGCAAACAGTGCCAACAACATTAATGTATTGAAGTCTTACTTTGCATGCCACTCTTATTTATTGTGCGTTTCCTAATTCTTTATGTTCATTTAGGCCGTGGATCGTTTTCGTGAAAGTGAAAGCTCAATTTTGGTCGCCACCGATGGTTTTGCAAGGGGCATGGATTTTGATAATGTCCGAACTGTTGTCCACTATCAGTTGCCACACTCGACTGATGTAGGTGTTTTGTTCTTTTCTTGAACCTGTACTTATACTATTGTATAGATGTTATGAAACTAATCTCTCTAATTTGAGTATTTCAAATTCTTTTCTGCCTCTTAGGTTTATATCCACAGAAGTGGAAGAACAGCGCGTAAATCATTGGCTGGCTGCAGTATTGCATTAATCTCTCCTGCTGACAAAGCCAAGTTTTACTCTCTTTGCAAGTCATTATCAAAAGTAACTTTCTTTTGTTTCCTGCTGTTTCTAATCAACTTGAAGCTTTTTCCTTTTGGCGTAACTTGATCTACTGCTGACAAACCCCTTAGGTTTATGTTGTCTCTTTGTTGCTCTTCTTTTTTATCCATACATTGTACAACTCATCTGCTTGTGGTGGGTATTTGGTAATATCTCATGGTTGGCATAACTGATGTTTGTGGGCACCATTTTCAACAATTCATTTGCATAACAGGCTATCCTTTCTTATTGCTCTCCTTGTTGGATGCTACTGTCTTCTCTTATCACTGGTCTCTGGTGGTACAAAGAATGCTTAGTTTTTTTTCCCAATTTTTCTATGTTGTTTTAATATGTTGAGAGTTGTGGAGATATTATTTTCTTCCGCATGTTTTTTATTCTATTTTAACTTGTAACTAATAAGTCAACAAGTTATAACTGTTGATTGAAAACTACAGGAGAACCTTCAGCAGTTTCCTGTAGATGCTGCTTACATGCCTGCAATAATGAATAGGCTCTCCCTTGCTCGGCAGATTGACAAGATTACCCGTAAAAATTCACAGGCAAGGCCTCATTTTTGCTAGCTTTTCTGTCTTAAAGGAACTGTTCAATTCTCTATATGTATGCTTTGTTAGTAAGTTGATTGGAACATCATTTCATGATATTGCTAGTACTAGCATGCATAGGTTTATTGGGAGGGTTGAATTGCAGTTCAAATTTTGAACTGAGATATCTACCTGAATATGATAATTGTTTGGTCACGGTATGGTGATCTGTTGCTTGCAGTAGTTGAACAAAAATCTGATAATAGTATCTTTAGTAGTTGTAAATGTGTATCCTTAAATTATAAAGTGAAATCTGACAGGAGCTTAACTGCCAGTTATGTTCGTTAGATTCATATATTTCTTGTAGGACGTTGTCCATAACTCGAGGATTCTTGGTCCTCTTGGATTTATCTAAGAACAGTGTAACCAGAGATATTTTGTTCTATGAATTGAGTGTATATGAGCTTCAAGGTTTTATAGAATTGAGGAGGAAAAATAGATGTTGGAAATCTTGAAAAAAATTCTTGGCACTGGTTACTATATAAGTTTGATGACTAAGTTGGGAGTTGGGACTTACATGTTAGCGCTGTCATTATGCTGGACAGAGAATAGTAGTAGACATTTATTATTTATCTGCAACTTTGCTGTAACATTTGAGGGGAAGTATTTAGTGCATCCCACCCCCTCGGTATTCTCGTATATCTCACCTCAAAACTCTATATAAATAGTTATAAAAATTTATACAAAAATTTGGGAATGTAGATATAAGATCAATCTATCATCTCACAAATTTTCAAATCTAAATTCAATCTACACAAGAAGAAACAAAAAAGACAAATTCTGTTGAAAAACAAATCCGAAAATAAAAAAATAAAAATTATTATTCACTGAAATTTGTTGTTTTTGTTTCTTATAATATATTGAGTTTAAAGTTGAAATTTTATTGGTCACTTGGTTATCCCGATATATATTTTTTATAATTTTTGTTGAATTTTTCATGATCATTTATATAGTTTTTGAAGAAGTGATGTAAGGGTGCACCGAATAGTTAGGATGCATTGGATATTTACCCAACATCTGAAACTACATTGGTCTTGGTCAAGCATCCTACCTTTTCAGTACCATACCATGTAGATGGTTATACTCTGAGGATAGTAATGTATGGTATCTAAGGATTTATTTCTTATGCTTGATTGATCTGAGTTTATGGTTCTTGAAGATGATTTAAACCTTGAAGAGATCTCCACTTGAGTTATTATATCTACTTTCTCTTCAGGAAAATGCGAACAAATCCTGGCTTCAAAGGAATGCTGAATCCATGGGATTGATGTTGGATGCTAGTGACAGTGAGGAAGAACGTGTGCAGGGCCACAAGCAACGAAAAGCAACTTCTGCGCGGCTCAAGAAGCTTCAACAGGTTTGAATGAAGATTGTAATATTGTTATCCATATGGTGTAAATCTTGAGAAACTAATCTACTATTGGAAAGTGTGTTCTTTACTATGTTCCCTCTATCCAATCGGCCCATATTTCACCATGTTTTGCTTTGAATCACAGGATTTGGATGAACTCTTGCAACGTCCCTTGCAGCCCAAGACTTTCTCAGGACGCTATTTGGCTGGGGTTAGTCTTCTGACATAGTAGAGAATCATTTTTTAATATTTCAGGTTGACACTATTACCAATGGATCAATCATAGTACTGGCAGCCTGACTTATATCTATGGTTGTCTTGCATGTACTGTATGTTGGTTCACTAAATTTTGTTTGTCTTTTCAACGTGTTCATATCTTTCAATGTTGCTGCTTCTGGATACAGTCAAAAAATTGTCTGGAAAGCACTTCAGCTTCTCAATTTTTTTTAAAAAACAGTTTCTTTGTTCTGACAACCATGAATTTCTTATTCAGGCTGGTGTGTCACCGTTACTTCAGAAGCAGCTAGAAGAGTTGTCTAACAGAAATGTAAATGGCAACAATAGTTTGAAAGAAAAAAAAGGATCTAAATTTGTTGTTATTGGTCAGGATTGTGTTGAACCCTTGCAAGCTCTTCAGAATTCTGGGCGAGAGGTATGTGCACATGGATTGTCTACATATTATTTATGTTATTTGGAGCAAGAATCAAGTTTGCAATGTGCGAACTTGATTCTTTAGAATTTTTTGGTGTCTTTTTCTGTTCTTTTTCTAATCTCTTAGTGATGTTACCCTTCCAGGTTTGTGTGAACATAGATAAGCAAAGAGAAAAGCGTAGACTTGCTGAAAATTGGAAGCGGAAGAAGCACGAAGAAAAGAAACGTAATTTTTTCATCCTTCTATTCATTTTTGCCTTGCAGTCTAGCCTTGCCATTTGTTAGAGCTGCCCAATAATATTAGATTTCCACTTTCCCGAGAACAACAATCCTGCTCTCTAGGACTCATCTTTTGTAGTCAGACATGATAAAATGACCAACTTGCATGTTTTAGAAGCTCATCCCCCATATAGAGGGTTTAGTCTTTTCATTGTGACACCTGTATACAGATGCATATTGAGCATGTTTGCTGGGTTTTCCTTTTAAAAGGCTGCATAAGTGCATATCATACTAGCTTCCTAAAATTGGTATTAGACTGGATATCGCTTGGCCTATCTAGCTGAGCTCCTGGGGCTCTGGCTGAGAAGCTGTCTTTGTTTGCATGTGCAAACATGCCTACAAACACTCATAGGCCTTCCTGCCCACCTGCAAAGATGAACAAAGAGGCAAATCAACAAATAATGCAGTGATTAGCATCTCAGAAGGATAACTAAAAAAAAAAAATCAAATAACATTCTCTCAGTAGTTAGCAATTAATTTCTGCTTCTCTTTGTCAGGTACACGGGAGCAAAAGAGAAAGGAGAAGAGAACAGCTAAAGAGGAACGAAATAACAGATGACTTGAAACAGGGTATATGTATATATATCCACTGATAAGTTTACTAGGTAACTTATGTTGTCAGTCTATTCCAAGAGTTCCTTTTGAAGAATGCGTCCATTGACATTTTGGATAGAAGGCATTAAATTATCAGTGATATAGCATCTTCGGTGGGAATCAGTTGCACGAGCACCTCCTCTGGATGATTAAGTGAGATAGTGTGAGCACATTGGTTGTGTGAAGTTGCACATGATCTGCGGAATGGTGTGTGCTTCATCACAGTTTATTTATCGTCTGTAGGGTTATTTCTCCTAAATTTTGTTCATATGGCCTTATCTCCTCGGATGCCTGGTAGAAACATTGAGCTTATGTTAGGTCTCAATCGGACGGACCTCATGAAACTTTTTGCTTGAATCACATGAAAATGTGAAATAGTCGGTGCTTTAGTGCAAACTGTAATTTTCATGGATGGTCCCTCCTCTCTTTCAATTGTTTTACACTAGTTTTTCTTTTAATTTCAACAATTTGGTCCCGCATTATCTGTAATCAAAGTTTGGCTAAGGAATACGAGATTTTATGTATCTTTCTTTCTTGAACTGTGAGAAATTAGTCAACAAGAAAATGAAACCACTTTGAAGAATTTAGGGGCTGTTTAGTTGGTGTCGTTGTCATCAAACCTGGGTTTTAGGTATGCTTGAGGTTGATCTGGAATATTGAAAGCAAGAGGTTAACTGAAAAGCATAATTTGAAAATTCGCCTTGGTTAGTACATAAAGAGCAAAATAAAAAGAATACTTAATAGTTATAAAATATTTTAATCAAATTCGCTCCCTCCCAACTATTGTTGGTTGTGAGCAATGTTCGCCACAATGGTAGAGGTGGACTGCAACCAGCGACACGGGGACCTGTGGTGGTTGGATCGATGGCTACAGCAGCAAAGACCTGCGGAGATAGAATTTCAGTGGTAGAGACTTGCAAGGACGCCAAAGGACGATGAATGCCCAACGAAGATTCCGGCGCCGCTAATGAACCAAGCTGCAAATCATTGCCACTACTGATGACCACTCGACGTGGTTGAAGGTCGTTGCTACCGCAACAACAGAAATCACGAGAGGCTCATAGGTGGTGGGGAGAATGGGGGAGACGATGATGCGAGCGGTTGCAAGGATAATGGCGACATGGGCCGTCTCCGCCACAGGCCTTCGATGCCAAACACCCGAAGCTCACTGTAGTTGCCTCCGCCACAACCGCCATCATAGATGGTTGCTCGACGTAGTTGAAGCTCGTCGTTGCCACAGCCACCTCCAAGGATGAAGCTTGCCGACGTCGCCATTGCGGTCTTCGCAGCTAAAACTCGTTTGTGTTCAACCGCAGGGGATAAATTGGATTAAAATATTTTTAGAAATTAATATTCATTCTTAAAGCATATTTAAACCATATCTATATATTATATTTTTCGATAACACTACCAAAACACTTAACAAAAAAAAATCATCACAAGGCAAAGAAAATTGGAGCGAAGTGCATCAACCAAACAACCCTGCCTACGTGCACTCGCTTTTGTTCTTCGTTTTGTTCAAGTTTGTCAAAATGCCCGCATGAGCGATGCTCCGGTCGCACCACTTGTTGGGCCGGGTGTGTCCACAGTTCCCGTGCCATGCAACACGCGCGTTTGGTTATGCCGCGCCGGCTAATGCACCCTAGCCGTGTCCGTCCTCCCGCCCCATCCGCCACCAAATTTATTAACCAGCTGACCTGACCCTTGCTTGCCGAGTGCTGCACTGCTGGGTGGTTGTCCGCTATCCGTGCCCGAGTGACTAAGGGTAGAAATGAGTCGAGTTCGAGTGAGTTGGCCTTGGCTCGGCTCAAGCTCGGTCAGGTTAACGAGCTGACTCGGCTCGACTCAGTTAGCTAACCGAGCTAAAAAGTCAGCTCGAACTCAGTTCAGTTCAACTTCCGAGTTGGCTCGTCCAGCTCACGAGTTAGACTAGCTAGACTAAGGCAGGGCAGCGAAGGAGGCCTGGGACGGGGGAGCGGAGCAGGTCCGGGCGGGAGTGGCGGCGGCGGAGGAGGTCCGGGACGAGGACAGTGGAGCTAAGAACCACTAGACTGTATGTGGGTTATTTTGTATTATATATATACCGAGTCGAGTCTGAGCGAGCTGAGATCTAATTCAGACTCGATTCAATTTTGAACCGAGTTAAGAAAAGAACTTGAAATCAGCTCATTTGTTAACAAGTTAAACTCGGGCCAAATCAAATACCAAATTGAAACTGACTTACTTGCGAGCCACGAATTAAAATTCCAACCCTATGAGTGACTCCCACAGACAACACAGCACACGCAATATACGCACCCGAGTCTTATCTCTCAGTTCTCATCCACGGCTCTGGTCCCGAGCTCTCCACGCCCGCGGCCTGGCCCAACAAAGACAAAGTACACGTGAGTGAGACATGGTGCAGTCCAGTCATGGAAGATTGCAAGAATAACTTAATCTGTACTTCCCACTTCGCAAACTTGCAATCATATTTCATAGACCCTTCCTATGGTCCACTTGCTGGTCCTGTGCTGCCCATGCATGCAGATGCAGTACACCATGAGCGGAAAAACTTCCATACGGATCCCTCGAATGAAACCTATGAGAAACCGTCAAATTATAATTGTTTATGAATTGCATGATGATCGAAAAATTATTAATTAGATCTAATTATCACACACACACACACACACACACACACACACACACGAGAGATGGCCTGATATGGATTCTACCTATTTTGACCTTCATATTAGGCTGTCTTCAACCCATCGGCGCTTCGCAAGGCGCTTCAACAGAATATTCTCCAGTATATTCTGTGCCACGTATGCGAAGCACCATCTGAAGCACCCCCTACTCCAACCTATCGGCGCTTCATACGGGCCCACGAGTAAACTAAATTTAGGTAGTTTAATAAAACATCAATAACTTTTAATTTAAAAATCGAATATATGCGATGTTTGGTCTCTATATGAAGATAATTTAAATATATACAATTTTCTCAATATAATCAACATCTAATTTGAACTAAATTAATCATAAATTAAGAAACAAAGATTAAATGTAATTTGATAGCACGCAAACCGAGGAAAAACAGTACGCGGGCCCACATACAGAGCAATTTTGCCACCGCTTGCTGTGGCGTCTTCTCTCTCTTCTCCAACTACGAATATTAATTTTTTATTTCGTGGGCCTACCTGCAGACCGTGGAAGCAGCGCCGATGGAGTCAGCCTTAGAAATCACAATCTATATTGCTGGTGGCGAACTTTAAACTAATAATCTAATAGAGAAAAATTAACCAAGAAACACATGATAAATCACCGCCTCTCAGACCTCCTCGACAGGTTCTACCATTTCCTTGAATTTACTTTTTTTTTAATTCCTTTTTGGGCCGATGGAAACCATAAATTCCATATACCAGAGAGAGAGAGTCCTACTACTAGCATCTCTATCACATACTTGCGAGTTGTAGCAGTGTATTCTTCCTATGGTACATTTGATGCTGGTCCCGGGGTTGCACATACATACCATGAGCATCTAGGCACAGTGCTCCTCTCTCTGGCTGAAACGAGGCCCTTAACAAGAGTCATATATCCCAAGTCAACCCTGAGGTCTTCAAACTTTGCTGGCAAATGTCAAATTTTCTTCCACGGCCCACAAAAGATAAACTTTTTTTTTGCAACCTGCCGACTTGTTAGCCGCGTCTGGAAAATGACAACATCCATAATTTTCTCTTATCACCCAATTGTACGAGTTTGCTTTAGTTCGCACTTTAACATCCATCTTTTACTAGTTCTTGTCAACAACGTGGATCCATCAAAGATTTCTCCTGGGCTAGCAATAATTTCTTGTTGCTCTTTCTCGGTATGTTCCCTATATTGCGTAGACTTGTGTATGTTCGTTTATTTCAAATATCTTTGTTCAAATATGAATGAGCAATTGTTATTTTTTTTATGTGACTTCATGTGTATATCTTATATTTTAAATTAATAGGTCACTTAAGATGTAGGTACATGTATTTCTTTAAAAACAATTATCTTTTTCTTTCTACTCTTCACCATTATCTCCAACCATGCATAATATCACCATAAAAATTATCGGTGTCATCTTACCACTCTATTCTTTTTAGTCCCAATTTGTTGCCAACCACTATGTCCACTTGGTGGTACCACTTACAACCAACTCTATCACCGTCATCTAGTCGTCTATCATCAATGATGTCAAAGAGAGGATTATGTGAGTTCTAGATAGATTATATTAAAAAAGAGAATTTTGATCAAATGATGATAAATGATGTGGGCATCATAAATTAGATTATATAGGCTGTAGCATATATGGATCCACCGTCTCTTTCAGCGCAAAGGTGTGGCATGCCGCATGCGTAAGGCAGAAAGCCGGAAACGTGTGGCAGTGCCAAAGAGGCAATTCGCCAATTCCGCCAGCCAATGCTTGCTCTTTTCAGGCATTTTAGGTACTAGATTTCTTGCTTGTTTCTATACCCGTCCAATTTCTTGCACTTCACAATGTTCTGCACTTATTTCCAGAAAAAAAGGAGAAAACCGTCTGATCACTTTTGGTAGTCCATAAAGTTGGAAGCAATGCATAACCCAACCTCGTCGTAGAAAGATTCTATGTATTGCAAAATAGAATAAGTTATATTAGATCAAAATTGAACTATTACCTTCTTCGAAATATCCATAGATACTACATCTTAAAAATCATATCTTTCAAAATACCCATAGATACTACATCTTAAAAATCACATTTTCATAAATATGATTCTGGGTGATCAACCAATCTCTACTTCTCAAAGAGTAATTTTTTATATATACAACTAAAAAATAGTCATTGCTTGACCTAGTCGAGCTGGCAAGAACTATGGAAATAAGAGTTTTTCCTGCACCTAAACATTTTTGGGCACAAGTCAGACTGACTCAACCTCAGCCTAACCCAGCCCAATATATATGTCAGCCTAGCCGAATTCAGGCTAGATGAGTTTAATTGAGCTACATTCAAAAAATTAGGTAGGACCAAATTCGAGTTGAACTTTTTGAATTTTGGGGGTCTTAGACTGGATGTATGGAGCTAGTGTCTAATCCGAACCTCAGGCTAGGCCAAGCAAAGCCCGCTTGGGCATGAGTGGGCCAGATCGAGCAAATCTAATTATGCTCAAACTTAGTTTTTCGTATAGGATTTATTGGTAATTCCAATTTTACTATATCTATACCTTGTTTATAAATGTATGCCATTTTAGATTCATACACAAGAATTAAGACTTTGTTTGAAATGATTAGTCTAATCCTATTGAAGTCTACATAAAATATTAATCATAGTTAGGTAAATTTTGTAGAAAGGGATGGCATAGAAGAGATATTTTTCTTGAAAATGTAAAACAAGACCTTTATAAACACAAAGAGATATATATATAACATATATACATTTATAGCCAGAAGGGAGTATCACATTATTAATTTAAGAGAAAATTAGTTGGGAAATAATGTAAAAATACAATTTTACTATAAAATACTGTATATGAGATTAATATGTGGATTTAGATCTATCATATTAATAAGACAGCAACGTCACTATTTACTTAATTTAATGTGACCCTGCTCACATACACAAAATTGTTAATGTACTAGTAGGTGATTCTCAAAACTGAAAGCACACGCATCTAGTTACACAATTAGAAAAAGAAAAAAGGATAAGAAGAAACATACGTCGCCCCAATACAATTTACACATAAAATATATAGAAATTGTAAATATATAGAAAAGGGAAATGATAGAGGACGGCTGACTATTTTTCCTGATTATGGTGGTACAGAGAGGTGCCAGTAGTGATGTTTGAAGATGACAATAGCGGACTTTACACCAAAATCTCTCAAAGATTCACTAGTCCTCAATTTAAGATCCTAAGAGATAAAGTACCTGGCAGTAGGCGGCAGTGGGACATCGAAGTGGCGACGGCGGGAGGTGGCAGGGATAGGGGAAGGGAAGAGGAGGATGTAGATGCCCAAAATTTTATGAACATTCAATCAACTAGGGGTTCGCCAGGGTGTTCGAACTATAGTTGATCACGATGTTGGTCGAGTTGTGTTGCCGACGATAATGCTTTGTTGTAGCATTAGAGTTGAATTTGTGCATCGAACGTTTTAGCGATAGGTGATTTTAAAAGTTATTTCAATAGTAGTTATAAGTTTAGACAATACCACTTATTCTAGTATTAGCAATAGTATATATAATTAATATAGCTCTATTTTAAAAGGGGTTCTTAGACTAGAGTGCACTCATATTTTTTTGCATAAAACTCCCTAGTGCGCATTTTAGCTAACCTTAAGACCTAGTGCACCATCATTTTTACACAAAAGCCCCTGCAGAAGACAAGAATTTAAAACAAAACCCATAGCCACTGTTTTGGCATTTTTGCACACAAATCCCTGGAAACTAGGAAATCGTAAATGGGTCCTTTGAGGGTTTATGATGTGAAACTAAATGAAGATGAATTCCAATCTAGTCTCTGAGTTTGTCCCTGATTTTTCAAGGTAGATTGATCTCACCCAAACAGCAAAAAATAAACTAAATCGATTAAAATAACATATAGATAAATAAATGAGAGGTGTAACCTAATAAAAATGTCGGCTAACTTGTGTAAATTAGATTTAACACAAACTAACAGATCACAATATACTAAACTACAGCTCAATTCAGTTCCAATCAACCTAACAAGTTGAAAACTTGAAGAACTAATTGGATTCAACAGAACCCACTCTTGAATCTTACCCGAGGAAGAACAAGAGCAAAACTAGAGAAAATACAAGATAAACTCCTAAAAAATTACTGGAAAGTAATAAGAATTGTATTGATAAGAAAAAATTGTTTTTAGAGAACGGATTATATATATATATATAGCTGATGGGGGATAGGCAAATCCTCACCGCCAAACAAAATATATCCAATCAGAATATTAACAAAAATATCTCTAAAATAAGAGGAAACCGATTTGAACTCAAACTCCAAATCCAATTCAGGCTGAATTTATATAGTTGGCAAGAAACGTGTGGAAATCTATTAAATCTTGTTCAAATTTTGGTAAATTTGAGTTTGACTCGACCTTGACTTGGTCCCTCACTGTTCCACCCATTTTGGAGAGAATTTGACCAATATTTGACTCTGATTTGATCAAATTCAAACGTCACAGCTGGCTGGAATTTCCAAATTTTCCTCCTTATTTATTTTCTTCACCCAAGGTGCAAATGAAATCTAAATTTAGTGCTCTTGGGTTTGTCGGAAAACTTGTAAAGTTTACTTTCAAAAAATTATAATTTCGTATATGTTTGGAGCACTTTTTTAGAGTCAAATCTCGAAATATTACACCAGTATTCGCTGAAAAATATGCAGCAACAAACAGAACCCAATGTGACTCTTTGTTATGACTTCCTTGATGTTCTTTGAGGTGTTCTAGGAACTCCTCATGCATTTCCATGCCCTCATACCTAATAGAAATCAAAGAATTCCCAATAGACAGTACCTTTAAAGAATTTAAATTACAATTGAAATCTGAGAGAAAAACTTGTCTTTGGGTTTAAAGCTCTATTGATTTACTCCTAGTAAGTGGTCTCTGCTACACGTGTCTCAGTTTTTGATGGAACATAACCCAAAACCAACTCAAACAACATGCAAATGCATCCAAAACACACACACACGCACACAATTCCTTCTTCTCCAGCCCAACACAACAAACAACATACAAACATACACATATCTTCTTGCTGCCCTTCTCCTCTAGTAGTAGCAGAGGTAAGTTCAAAGCTTGTCAGCTAGTTCTAGCAATCACACATAAACATACAAACACATACATGCTTTCATACACACATACACACAGAAGCATACACATGCATACACCTTGCAAAGAAGAAATAAGAATAGCAGTAATAGTAGCAGCAAGAGTAGGGTATGGTACCTGGAGGCGTGGCGCATCGACGGCGAGGCTCAGCGATGTTGAAAACACATGAGGGGCTTGTAGTTGCGGCTTGAGGCTTGGCCGTGGCCGCATTGGGCATGCACTAGAGTGTGCCAACATGGGATAGGCTTGTGCCAACACACACTGGGCGGCGCACGCGGCGGGCATTAGGCATGCGCAAGCACGTGTCTAGGACGCGGCATGCACGGCGAGCAAGCGGCGTGCGTGGCATGGGCGTGAGTGTGTGGGCACCAAAGCTGTGCAGCATGCACGCTACGAACAGAGGTAGCGGCCACAGCTAAAATTTGTGGCGACCGCGCCACGATGCTAGTGACTAAACTGACACGCGGTGGCGCCAGTGGCTTGGGCAAGGCAGCGGCTATGGTTTGAGTTAGGTAACATGGAGCTAGGACGCAGGAAGTGCGACAAGAGGTGGCGATCGCATGGAACAGCCCGCGGCGAGTGGCAGCACAGGGAGTAATGGCGGCAAAGCAACGGAGCAAAGCAGTGACAGAGTCTCAAAGCAGTGGTGACTCAAAGGCGGCAACGATGGCGTGTAGATCTAGGGTTTTAGTGTGCGTGGGTGTTTTGCGGCTAGATCAAAAAAGAGAGTGATGGAGCAGAGGGCAATCGAAGGCGAGGTGGTGGTCGGAGGATCATCGGTGCCGACGGCAGCAAACGAATATAGTGTTTCGAGCGAGTGTGTGTTGTGCTTTGATCGGGAGAGAGAGAGGGCGAGAGAGAGAAAGGAGGAAAAAAAGACAAGGAAGAGAAAGAAAAGAAAAAAAAAAGGAAAAAGAGAAGGAAAAGAAAAAGAAGAAAAAGAGAGAAAAAAATGCAAAGCAGAAGAAAAGGGGAGAATTTAAGAAATTTCTAAAGTTCCGAAATTTAGGGTTTCAGATTTTTTTGATGGGAATTAGCCCTGAATTACTCGGACAGACCGCCGTAAATTGGTTTAAGAATTAAAAAGGTCGACTCAACACTCATCGTGATCATAACGAGAGCATTGCATCTTCTTACTTATCGGCTGCATGGTTCAATTTTTTTCTTTGATTTTTGCAAAATTGCAATTATTTATTTTGGACTAGAGGAGGGCGCAGAATGATCAGACGACAACCTGCCTTATTACTTCCCGAGTCAAGGCAAGTCAATCCTCTTTATCATGTTGTGATAATTGTGTGCATAATACTTTGTATCGTATAGGAAAAATTATAATATGGTTGATAATACAACCGAAGAACTTCTTTTCTAAAATTAAATCAAATTATTGAGGAGTTCAATTTGAGGATAGAAATAAAAGAGAAGTTTGAGCTGAGCAATTGACAGTTGATGGAGCAGCAATGTATTCCGTTTAATTGGAGAGGCAGAGGAGTTAAGAGATGAGTTGTATTATGTTGGGCGTTATCGAGTTCCTCTGCATAGGGAATAATTTTTAAGGTTTCATCAACTAGTTGCTAGTTTCTTGCGTCATCCTTACGTATTATAATAGACTAGGGATGGGACAGGCAGAGTAGATTAACTTGTTTGTAAACTTACTCCACAACGGGTGCATTGCATATAGTAAGCTGGGAGTGTATTATCTGAGTGAATGAATAAAACACTGTAAGTACGAGTATCTGAATGAGATTGTAGGAGCGGTCTGTGAGTGTACAGAGTTGTAATAGAAAACCAGCTACAATGGCATGACAAACCCCCATGCCGAGTGGAGGTTAAGTGTACAAGTCAGGTGAAAAGTTCTATTCTCTTAATCTAGTCATGCATTTAAAGAAATGCAAAGCTCACACGATAGTTTGGTTAAGAGTTTTTGTGGGTAAAACTATACACCTCTGCAGAGTTTAAAGATGTAAATGTTCACTCCAGCTCCAAGGACGAGAGTGGTGACGATGGTGGTGTATCCATATTATTAGTAGCAGCATATTTTAAATAAAGTAAGTGTTTTCTATTGAATAGAGAAAATAAAATATAACTTGCATAATCTCATTGATGATCATTTGGGCATGGCATTCAATTCTTATTCGCTCGACTTGCTGAGTACAATTGCACTGATTCTTGCTAGTAATTTCTTGTTTAAAAATTGAATATTCAGCTTATCTGGAGCAAGCAGAAGTGGAGTTCGCCTACGACGAATCCGCAAACATCTACCCCATGACGATAGACAAAGACTTCTACTATAACATCATCGACTGAAGCATCGATGGCTCCAAGATATAAAAAAAAAATTTGATTGAAGTTCAAGTTAAATTAGAAAACTGGCTACTTATTACCTTGTATAATTATTTATCTATTTCAATATATGTGTGATAAATTATGTAAAATTTTCGTGATGTAATATTATGTGTATGAGTGTGCTTGTATGTAACCCACCACATCTCTTATGTGCTACTCTGTGGTAGTCGTTTCCCTGGAAAGCGTGATTTTCTTGAGATGTGTGCCACCCACTACACCTTCCCTACTTCTAGGGCATGACACAGGAGATGAAGATGACGGGCGGCTTGCGACAAGGCGGCGGTGGGGTAAGGTGAGGTGGAGATCGGGAGCAAGAGGAGGCGGGAGCAAGCGGAGCGCATGTGAGAAGGTGAAAACTCTAAACAGTAAATGAAGATTGCGGAGTTGTTGAATCCAATCCAACAACTCCAAAGGGTGTCCTTTTATGAGTCAAAACCAATCATTATGGGCTAGTAATTCCTATAGAAAATAGATGAATATCATCGCAGGTCATTTTCATCCAAAAAACTGCACCACAGAAAAGAAAATTTGTCATTTTCATCTCAATTTCACGCGGACTGAAGCTTGTTGATGTCATTCTAGAAAACAAACATACATTCAACGATGTCTATTTATTATACGAGCAGAAAAGTCAATCTGTCTGTTGGCCAATTTGTCTATACTCTAAAAATTCGAAAAGCTAGAACATAAAGTAACAAATTAGTTATAACTTATAACTAAAACACTTATGTAGCTGTACTTCAAACTAACAAGTCAATTTTGTGTATATTTTAACAGTACAAGCAGACTAGGGCACCTTAACACCTGAACACAGCGTGAAAAATTAAACTTGAAACTAGGTTAAACCCGGTTACATTTTATTAGTAAATTTGTTATTTACCAATTATATTTGGGAAAATTAGTTGGGGGATAAAAAAAAAAGATTTTTCTATAGGACAATGGATGTTAAATTGATATTGTAGGTTCAGAACCTACATGTCTGACACACTAATGTTTTATAGTTAAAATAAAAAATTTTCAATGTTATCGTACAAATTGCTTATTATAGTTTTACAGGCATGAAATATGAATGTAGGTGGCATCTCTGATGAAAAATGTATAAAGAGAGAATAAACAATAAGAAAAAACGTAATATTTCATAAATCAGAAGCTATTCTTTTTGAGCAAGAACATAAGTCAGAAATATTGTATGTGAATTCCCAAATATCGGGTCTCAAACATCCAAATAGCAAAAGGAAAAAAAAAGTAGATAGGGAGAACAAATATACGTATAACCAGGTCTAATCTAATTCCAGATTTTTGATTAAAAGATGGAGGGAAAACCATAGTTGCATGAGTTTTGCACGCTTGATCTATACTGGAGGACAGTAGTAGAGATTGTTATGGCGCAGAACACTGAATTAAAAAAAAATTCCAGTCCAGCAAGAGAGCTTGCTGGACTTTACCTCCGGTGGAATTTGGTAGATTTAGCCTTACCGGTCGTCTCTACTCTCTAGCCCCAGCTGTTCACCCACCCTCTCCCTTATCCTCCGTATTTTAATGGTACTAGTATATTTTACCGTTACCACAGTCCACACCTATCATGATCACAATAGTCTAATAGATGTTTAATTAAGTAGAAAATCACCGCTATAACTTATAATTATTTTATGACAACAAGTTCACCTGTACTCTTGTACTCATTTAACTCGAGTTTATTTTTTAATTAAAGGAAGAAAGTGTCTCCTCGTTTCCTCGAAAACTGATAAGGATTACAAAATATGATGAGAGAGCTTTTTACCCACCTTATTTTCAAATACATAAGAAAAAAAAACCTAATAATCTCATTTGATATATTTTATTAATGTTCTCAACTCTTAAAGCCGCATTATATGTTTTTTTAAAATAATAAATGAATGATATATAGAAAAATGATATACAAATGTATTTCAAAATCGTAGAACAATGTATATTTGGAAACAAAATTAAAAGATTAAAACAATATAAATTTGAAAAGAGAGAGAGAGAGTAAATTTTTATGCTCTAACCTAACAAGATTACAAAAGACACACTAGTGATTAGACAAACGCATAATCTTTATCATAGGCTAACTCTAGCACGATTTATACCACAATCAAATTTAAATCAAATGATAATTATAAGAACAAATCATAAACTAAACCCTCCGTTCTTTTATGACGTGCTTTATATATCATACAAATTTACATAGTTGTATGAGTATCATGTAAGATCAAGGATACCGACTAGAGGGGGATAAATATGAGACTTTTAAAATTTTTTTAATTAAATAATTTTAAAAAATAATTGAGAGACTTAAATTATACAATGAGACTTAAAAACAATTTAATCAACTAGTTGCATTCAATCAAATGAACTATTCAATAAGACATACAACAATGGTAAATATAGCAATTGTGTCAAAATGAATGTAAAACAAATATGAAATACTCAATTTGACACAATATTTTTACCGAGGTCTCGGAGACTCGCCCGATCTCCCTTACTCCTCGTTGAAGCACTCACTCGGAGCCTCGCTTCTATATCCACGAAGGATATCTCACTAGGGTTGCTCCTTCTCCATACCGGATAGGCGAGCACCACACCTTTCACAATCTTTTGCCGGCCTCTCCGATAAAATTCAATTGGAGAGATCTCGGCTCTCCTCCGGCACCGTTTAGGAGAAGGAAATCGCCAAGAATAACAAGTCAGACACGCTCACTTGAACAAATCGAGTACTAGAAACTCAAGAATACAAATGAGATGCTTAACACTCTAGTACTAGCATGCAAATGGTGATGGAAGTGCACTAAGCACTATTAGCTTCACACAATTGCTCTCTCTCTCAAATCACTCAAGATTTGGGCTCAATTCTAGCCTCTAAATACAATAACACATATGCAACTCAATTGGCTAGGTTTTCAGCTGAAAAATGAAGTTTTTGAGCACCCAAAAATGAAGCCAATGTCCGGCCATTTCGGACAAAGTCCGCCCATGACGGACAAATGCTCCGGACGGATGCATTTGTCTCTGTTTCATTTCTCGGCTCAAAAAATTTGTACAGGCCGGACAATGTCCAGCCATTTCGGACAAAGTCCGGCCACTTCTGACAGATAGCCCCGGATGGATGCATTTGTCTGGCCACTGCACACTGACAGTAAAATAAGTATAACTTTTGATCCAGAAATCCGATTGGGGTTATTTTTGGCTTGTTAGAAAGATAACTCAGAGCTCTACAATTTTGTCAACAGGAGTAAGACCTAGAAAGGTCTAGAAACTTCTAGAAAACTTAGAAACGTTCCTGTTATCAAAATGTTCAATCCAAAAATCATCTCAAATGCAATTTGGGATATTTGCACATACGGATTTTGCCGTTTTCTCGCGGATGTGATTGCTGTCACCCAACAACGACCACGACCACACAGGTCTGACATCCAATCGAAAACAGGTAGTCGATAGGGTTTGGTCGAGCGTATGCAAGCGAGCCGAAAATTGGTACGACCAGTCCGAACTCCTACGACCACGCCCAAACCCTAAACATAAAGCTGCCAAACAATCAACACGACCATGACCACGTATCAACACTGATACGATCAGAATATGCAAATACGACCATGACCAGCTCTAGATAAATAAACCAATTTAAACAGCTGGCGATCACGACTAAGTGCAGTTTTTCAAAACATTTAATTTAATGCACATGAACTACACTTAGACTCACTAGCAATGCAAGACACTAGTGCAAGATGATATGAATGCATTTGAGCTTCCGCACTAGATAGATTCAAGCTACTAGTTTTCGACCCCTCTTAATAGGACGGTCAAACTAGTAAAAAGAAACATACCAACCCGGTCTGTCTCCAAACACCGAGACTGGTAAAACCCTAAGAAAACAATCCTTAATCTTGGATTTTATCTTAGGTGAAGTTCGACCGCTCGACGCTTGTCCCCACAAGGCTCGACCTCGCTAAGCTTGACCTCGCGAAGCTCGACCGCTTGACACTTGTCCTCGCAAAGCTCGACCTTGCTAAGCTTGATCTCGCTCGAGATGTCTCATATCGACTTCATCCTCTTCACACCCTTGCTCGTTTTTATCCTGCAATCAAACTGAGACTACAATACGTACACTCAATGCACAACATTAGTCTCATATATAAGTCGTCATTAATCACCTCCAGAAAAACTACTTCACACAGGAGTTAGCTCAACGATTTCTCTTTCAAATGACATGACAAACAATATTCAACGAGTAGCAAATGAGTATAAAATAAAATACAATCATATAGATCGTAAATGATAAACATATATGCACACGATCTATACTACTCATATCATGATATCAATCAACCTAGATGACCAAAGTGATGAGCTCCCCCTCAACATGTGCATCGATATAAAATCCACAACTGGAGTCATCAGTCTCAAGATTTAACATATTACATTTTGATCAATCAATCAGCACAATCTTAATGTAACCACCGAGCTCCTCCTCTACATATGCATCAATATCAAACCCGCAACTGAGAAAACATCTAATTCAGGATTTATCGATAATCAATTCAATTCACTTGCGCTAAATCAGGATTTATCTAATTTGTCATTTGACCATCAAAACTGACATCTTCAGATTAACTTTAATTACAATAAATTTATCTAAATCGTCATTAATCATCAAAAACTAGATACTAAGATCTATCTAGATCCAACATATCATTCAAAATCCTAGCCACATTCAAAACATTTTCGTAATAACCCTTTTGATGAATAAACCAAACTCTCTCGAATTTTTTTTTGAAATAACCCTTTAAAAAAAAACAATTACAAAACTAACCCCTAACTTTTTAAATTTGCCAAAATAGCACTCTGTCGCGAACCGGGCCGCGCGATTGATCTTCAGTCGCTATCCCAGATAGCGACTGATGACGTGGCACGGCCCAACGCTCCGCTGGCCTAGTTCGCGTGCCACGTATGCTTTCAGTCGCTAGTCCGGATAGCGACTGAAAAGATATAAAACTATGCTATACCAATAAGTTACAAAAACTGGTTGTAGTCTAGTTGGTTAAGACGCTCTCTCTCCGGAGAGACCACAGTTCGAATCCCACCTCCGCAAGTATTTTTTTCAATTTTCAGTCGCTATCTGGGCTAGCGACTGAAGATGTGAGTTGGGCCAACGGTGTATTGGGCCGTGCCACGTCATCAGTCGCTAGCTGGGCTAGCGACTGAAGATCAGTCGCGCGGCCCAGTTCGCGACAGAGGGCTATTTTTGTAAATTTAAAAAGTTAGGAGTTAGTTTTGTAATTATTTTTTTTAAAGGGTTATTTCAAAAAAAGATTCAACTCTCTCAACACTGCAGTTTTTGAAACCATGCTGTGTTGCAATCTAGTTAACTTATCTGCCGATAGATATTTCCCGTTGAATTGGAATCTCTGAATATTTAAATTAACTCGTCATTAAAAAGGCCAACAGACATGTCAGAAGTAGATCTACTGTCATTGAGATCACTGTAACAAATGGACGAATGGACTTAACAAAGTACAAGGACAACTAAAATAGACGCTATATTTTTTTTAGCAAATAATACGTATACGTGCTCACCAGTCTACCACCAGCCACGGCCAATTCGTCCATGGCGAAAAAACAAAAGCAAATTGAGGCGCTATAATTTGACCGCGCGTTGCGTGCGTAGCTTGTCGTCTCTTTTGGACGGGGGCTAAGATTCTCGTGATTAACCGAAATGACAGGGTGCACTGCATGTCCAAGCCTTTTTTTTTTTTTTTTTATGATTTCTCTTTGGTTGCTTTCTGATCTGAAAGCCAAGCCGGCATGGGATTTGCACGAGGGAGGCAGCTTATTGGCTGTTTGGGCCTCAGTTGTGGGAAAGAGGAGGCGAAAAGCGTGCCACGGTGCGGGAGTAAGCTGGTGGTGGCCTTTCCCACCTATGCCCGTCGCATTCTTGGTTTCTGAAGTGGGAGGTCGACCCCGTGGAAATGCCAATTTTATTTTTGGGTATTAACAAGGAAGGAATAGATATTTTTTTTGAGCTGCCTAATTATTTATACCACACATTCAAATCTAAATTTAATTTTCATCCTCTCTTCTCCCCCACACTCCTCCCTCCTCCTCCTGATCCCATGCCGCCATCGCCGCCCCCATCCTCTTCTGCTCCTCCATCGGCCACTGTTGCCCATGTTTGACGACGCAACCACTATCTCGCCACACTGTCGTCAAAACCGTCACCACAATCACTGCACTTTCGTCATCCGTCTCTCGTATCGATCATCTATTGCCTACCGCCACTTTCTGCGACTAGTAGTGTCACCACCACCTAGTCGTACCGCCTTCGTCCGACATAAGAGAAGTTAAGAAAGTGGGTTAGGTGAACTCTAGATAACTAGATCTAAAAAAGAGATTTGAACCAACAATGGAAAGATATGTATTAGGGTAAAAATGGATTAGATATTAGTCAAACTATACCTGCAACCATATTTTAAAGTCAGATTCAAATTCAAATTTAGATATGATCGGATTCAAATTTGGGTTAGATTATTTTTAATTTTGATCGAATTTCAGACTCTATAGATAATACCAATATTCTTCTAATTGCATTATTTTATTTGTACAAAATTTAAAATTAACTCATTTTAAATTAATAAATAATATATTTGATTGAATTTGTACAATATTTCTATCATTTGTGTAAGAATTTGATTACAAAGTTATTATGCCGCAAATTTAAACAAGTTTTTTTTTATAGAAATAACATTCAATTTGAATTCAAATATGAAAATATATCATTTTGCCGATTTTGTTAGATTTTATCAGATTCAAATACGATACGGGTATCTTTTGTCAGATTTGAATACAAATTCGGATATATAAAAAAACGGAATGGCTATATTACAAACTTTTTTTTATCAACTTTCACTTTTTTGTATATAAGAGTTTTGAGTATCTTAGACCCACCTAATTTTTTTTATGTAAGAGATATGAGTACTAGTTTTACTCAAAAAATTTTATGTAAGAACTGTTAGTACCTTAGTGACACCCACATAATGTCATCAGATGCAAAATTTCAAACAATATCCACATTTTGTCAAATAGGTAATAAGATAATTCAGATTAATCCGTATTCATCTTTCACCCCTATGTATATGCAAAATAAGAAAAGAACAGGTATCCATTAAAAAAAACCATATTATTTTATACTAAAGTGATCTTTGAAACATTAAAATTTCATAAAATAATAAAGAAATAATTAATTGTATTCCACTATAAAAATATTTACATTAGTAAAATACCATATGATATGTAGGGCCAAGTCCTATGGCTTGTTGGGATGAAATTGGCTAGATCCAGTATGAAATTGGGTTTGGGTCGGGGAGGTCCGCACAATTTAGCCACTAGACTGCAAACTCAGCAAACTCAATGTTTAGTCTCGTCCTAAATCCCACTGGCAAGACTGAATTTACTCGTATAAATGAGACTAATCTGTCTTTTACAGGTTCCTCGTGCTATTTGCAGTGTCTTTTTTTTTAAAAAAAAAAGTGGAGAGAATTCCAGTGTCTTTATACAGCCGTATAGTGTCTTTATACAGACGTAGAGAATCTCCACAAAGGGACATCTCCATGCTGTTGTATTCCCGCTCATGAGTCATGTCGACTACATAGGTCTATCTTGTACATGCAATACATATCGAAATGTTTGGTTGTCCTAACTCGGTCAACTTGGTGAGGTCTATGGACCAAAGGCTTACATATGAGGTGCTAGTTGTAGACTTGTACTCTCGCATCTCTTTCGAACTCTTGCCGTCTCACATGGCACTTAGTTGAGTCCAACGAGCGGACAAGCGGGGTGCTTCGCATCGCCTGAGGGTAAAAAACATTTTTTATTCGTCTCAGCGGCGCACGGGAGCAACAGATGTGGTTGAGGCAATTGGTGCTCCGATTTCTTATTTGTTGTATTTTTTATTTACATATTGAATCTTTTCTAATTATTTTTGTCTCTACTCTAATATATAAATAAATATTTTTATTATTCTCTTTCTCAAAAATCTCCTAAAACATTAAATGTATTAGGGTACTTGATTCTTTAATTGATTTTTCGTACAATAACATACACTCTCTCTTCTTAAAAAATCTCTCCATATTAAACTCAACCTTCACAAAATCAATACAAAAATCTTTATATAATAGTATAATACAATCAATCAGACAATGAGGAAAGGGAGAATACAACCAGTAAAGTACACTTCTTATCCTACACGATCACAGAATAAATTCCGGTATGGTCAAAGTCACACACACCGTGCAAATTGCAAAATCTCATCTTCCCAACTAACTATGGTGTGAGGTCGAGAGAAACATAGATAGGAAAGGAACAAGTACCCAGTACATTGTAGATTTGTAGCATAGAATTCTCTATTCTCTGGTGCTTGATAACCAATAATGGCAGCTCAGAAATAAGAATAAGATATGTTTGGGATTACGATGCATTTTTTGTGTTGTACTTCGTGATGTGATAGTTACTAAAATTATTTATTGTATCTAGAAAAGTATAAATATTAATATTAAATTAATTAATTAATTTATTATTATTATTATTATTATCTTAATAGTTATTAACTTACCACATCCAAAAAAATAATGTCAAACAAAATTTTAAAAACATACTACGATGCCTCATGAACCTCATAAGTAGAAAGATAAATAGGAATCTTGTTTTATTGAAGTTGGGTTTGGCTTTTCTTTAACTCAAAATTCTAAAAAAAAAAAGCACCTAAAAACTACAATATTGAGTGGTGGTAACGTGATTGCAAAAAAAAAAATAAAGTTTCTTCCAACTATACCACTTTGAGAGGGAAATTCCAAAACTTTATGTCTCTAGGACCAATTTCCATTGGCTGATGTTGATTTGGATAAATAGAAGTATTTTTTTCCTGTAGAGTTGCAAGTGCAGAGAGGCGAGTGAGTGCTGTGGGGGCAACAATGCACACACAAGAGCGTAAGCTCGCTTTGAGACTACTAAGCACTGCGCTAGACTGCAAGTGTACAATGTTCAATGACAGTGTAAACTAGTAAAAAAATTGAAAACATCAAACAGGTTATTTTTTTAAAACAAGTAGACCAAATACACGAAATTCATTAAAACAAGTTTATTTTGGGAGATTGAAGTTTAAACGTTAACCATTTATAGAAAAAGATAAGACACAAACATGTTGATAAAACTAGATCCCTCCCAGTATCCCACAACCACTGGATCCTGGAAGCTAGTCAAACTTCGAAGGTAGACTAGTAGACCAGAAAAATAAATTCCACCAATTCAGTCATTCACACACCTCAATAGCCACCTATCTTGACCACCACAGTTTTATGATCATAAAAGTCCACCACAAAAAGAACACTGTTATTTTGCTAAGATAATGCTCTAGAAAACACACCCAAGACATTATCTTTCCTTCCCCATGATCCTTCCTACCCATCCCAACTACACAGACATACACACTCAAATACACATCTACACACAAAAAAAAAAAAAAAACCCATGAAAATAAAGAGTACCTTCTCCTATGGCTAACATTGTACAGTGTTGCTATTTGAAACCCAAAGTGGTAGATCAAACAGTGACAGCAAATATGGGATGCAAATATGACGCGAGAACCGAAAGCGAGCACGTAATTTCTTCTTGTAATTTATTTAGACCTGGCTGGTGGCCGCAGCCGCCGCCGGCTCGACGCGCGTCTGCGCGGACTTGAGCATGAACCCACCAACTATGGGGCTCGACCTGTCGTCGGAGTCCTCGTCATGGTAGACGTAAGCGAACCCGCCGTGGCGGGTGAGGTCCATGCCGGCCATCTCGTCTTCGGCCGAGATGCGGAGCAGGTTCAGCTTCTTGAGAGCGAAAAAGAGCGGGCCCATGGTGCAGCTGACCCAGCCGAAGATGACCAGGATTTGCACGATGTGCGCGCCGAGCAGCCGGCCGCCGCCGCCCAAGAACAGCCCGTACGGCCGGCCCGGCACGCCGTAGATCTCCTCCACGTACTTCTTCCGCGCGAAGAGCGCCGTGAAGATGATCCCCCACGCGCCGCACCCGCCGTGGAGCTGCGCGGCCTCGAGCGGGTCGTCGAACTTGAGCCGCGCGGCGAGCGCGTTGAGCCCGATGAGCACCCACGCCGACACGAAACCGCAGATGACTGCCGCCCACGGGTCGACTACCGCGCAGCCCGCAGTGATGGCCGCGAACCCGCCGAGCAGCCCGTTGCAGACGTCGACCACGTTCCAGTGCCCCGTCTGGAGCCGCTTCCCGAAGAGCGTTGTGAGCGCCGCCACGCTCCCCGCGAGCGTGGTCGTCACGGCCGTGCGTCCCACGGCCGACCACTGCCCTTGGATGCTCCCGGACGGGCCGTACGTCTTGAGGATGGTGGTGAAGGACCCTGGGTTGAAGCCGTACCACCCGAACCAGAGCAAGAACGTGCCGAGCACGACGAGGGACGCACTGTGGCCTCGCAGCGCGACGGAGCGGCCGGCGTGGTCGAAGCGACCGATGCGGGGTCCCTCGATGAGCGCGCCCCAGAGGCCGGCGACTCCGCCGACCATGTGGACGACGCCGGAGCCGGCGAAGTCGATTACACCGGACTTGAAGAGCAGCCGGCCGGACGTCCGGCTAGCGGAGGCCCACCCATCCGCGGACCAGATCCAGTGGGACACCACCGGGTAGACGAAGCCGGTGAGGAAGGCGGAGTAGATGAGGTACGCCACGAACTGCGTCCGCTCGGCGATGGACCCGGACGTGATCCCGGCGGCGGCGATGGCGAAGGCCCACTGGAAGAGGAAGTAACTATAGTCGAAGCCGGTCTTGGGCATGTTCTTCAGCCCGAAGAAGTGCTTCCCGATGAAGCCGTTGGACGGCGTCCCGAAGGCGAACGCGAAGCCGAACAGGTAGTAGAACAGCGCGCCGGCGGCAGCGTCGAGCACGTTGGTGAGCATGATGTTCATGGTGTTCTTGGCGCGCACCGAGCCGGCGCAGAGCATGGCGAAGCCAAGCTGCATGGCGAAGACGAGGTACGCCGAGAAGAGCAGGTACGTCGCGTCCACCGCAGAAGCCGTGTCCGCGAACTGGTTGCACAGGTAATCCGTTGCGTTCGACGCCGCCGGCCCCAGCAGCTGCGACAAGTCCGCCGCGCACGTCGACATCTCTCTCTTCTTGGTCTCTCTCTCCCAAGTGATACTACGACTGACACAAGTAGATTGGGAAGATGTGGAGTGGGAGGTTGGGGAGCCAACGGTGGCATCGAATTTATAGACGATTCCGCTGCCAAATATGACGATATAAAACATCTTTACTATTATATTTTGTTTTTGTTTTTATTTTTACTTCTGAAGGGAGGATCTAAGCTAGCTTGCGACTTTGCGAGGATCCAGGAAGAGAGGCAGCCTACTGATTCGTTCAAACTGGTGGGGCCCAGTCGCAGTGAATCTTCCGCGGAGGGATCCCCTTGTGTTTGTAGCTTTATTTGGTGGCCTTTTTGGAATCCTGGGAAGTCTAGCTGGACCCTGCTTAATGGTGGTGCGTTGCAAAACATGTGACGAAATAAGCCGTGCCATTTTTATATGGGATTCCGCAGTGTAACATGCGAAAAATTAAAACACATAGTTTTATGCCTTAACGAAAATTTTATGACCGCAACCATCTCATAAGTCACAATCATATTTTAGCCACATATTTATATAATTTAACAGATAATAAAATTTTTTAGATAAAAGAGCATATAAGTCTCTGTTTGGTAACAGACTCAAAGTACCGGCCGTCGGTTACAGAACACCCTGTGCATCCAGCCAACAGGTAACTAGAGCATAAAGCAGTCTAGACATGTAACAGTGAACAATAAGATAATTCTTAACAAGCTCGAGATACTATAGTAGTCCAAATGGAGAATGACAAATCCCCTCCAGAGCTTGCACAACAGACACGTCTGAATCTTCATCTTCTAGCCCTACAGCTTTGGTCCAATCTTTGAAGTCGTAGGAAGCCCCCGACCAGAACCTGTCAAGATGAAAAAAAATTGTGACGATTAAAGACAATTTCATCCTACATTTCCAAATTCTCCACGAAATATCTGCTCTCAGCATATTTTGGATCTTAGAAACGGAATTAGTTTTTGAAGCCATCCAAAGGTTTGTGAGCTCTCACAGACCTCACACTGGGAATCAGGAATTCCCTCTGGACAGTATCCCATATAGCTTGAGCGACAACACAATCAAAAAACAAATGTTGAATCAATTCATCCTCTTTATAAAACAAACATACTTATCTGACCCATTTCAACGGATTATCCCGGCTAAGAATCTTATAATTGACTACCACATATAAAAAAACTTGTATCCTGGAAGGAATTGGCACGCACCAAATCTTTGGGAATTGAAGAATAGGCACTCCTCCAAAATTTAAGTTGCTATATAAAGATTTGGACAAGTACATTTTATTGGGTTCAAGACCCCAATACAAAGTATCAGATTTGCTCTCTTCCAGACGAAGTCCCTGCATCAGAGACACCAAAGAATTCCACTCCAACAAAATCTTTCACAGGATAGAGTGCTTCTAAAAGTACAAGTTTAAACATTTCTTACCCAGGCTGCTTTGAGGGTAAATTTGCTGATTGCCAGCAATAATGTGCAAGCTGTGAAATTGAATTGCCAGAGGAATATCATTGAGCCGGCTGTCCGTCCAAAGTTTAGTTAGTTTCCAACCAAATCCAGCTTTGCTTGCTTGCCTAGCTTCTAAGAACCCCTTCCAGAGTTTGAGAACATAATCGTTTTGGGCTCTGCCAATAAAGAATATTGTTTTTATCTATTTTATACTCGTGACCAACAATTTGTATCAATGTTTTGACCTATATTTTTCCATGATACAGAATGAATCTAAATATTTACGCAGGTAGTTACAAATTTAAAACATAAAAATGGATAAGAATCAAATATGATATCACCGTATATAAATAAAGAGATTCATGTGAAAGATGATGAGATATCGCCACATATAGGCATTCGTGCGAGTATCAATTGGAAATAATCAATGCCTATTTCCATTACTTTTATTGATTCATTTGATTCTTTGTTTTTATAAACTATATAATTGGTAGGTCAGTTCAAGCTTATATTTCTTTGATTCTTTCTAGGTTTTTGTTATATGGTGCACACATTTTTTTTTTTCATTATGGGTTGTGTAATAATTGATCCGAATCAAATATTTGTTTGTAAAATTTTATTAGATAAGTCCAAAAATTGACACAAATACCCTTTGTACACACATTAATTATATATTGTGGTGTAAGTTTGCATATGTTTTAGTTGTAAAATTATACTATTCTATTATAAGATCATATAGTTCATTTATTTGTTCTAATAGAATTCATTTTTTTTATTTTAAGTTTATGTAATATTATATAATTTAGATTTAAGTTTGATTGTCATGTTTTGTTGTTTTATATTTGTGTATATATATTTCCAGTATAAGGATATACAATTTTATGTTACTGTACAAAATTTATTTTTATAATAATAATTGCAACTATATAGATTTTATACTTAAAGATATTATTGCTTCTTTAATTCTAAACTCATATCTCTTAGGACCGGTTTGGAATGTAAGAAATATAAAATATAGAAATAGGAAAAATGCAAAAATTGAATGTCACATCTACTTAAATGCTACAAGAACACAAACTGATTAGTTGAATTACAAGAAAAATATAGAAAACTAAAAAAATAGGTTTGAGCTAATGTTTTATTCATTTGTTCAAAACACCTCCTATAGAAAATATTCTTAAGGATTTAAAACGTACGAAATTCCTAAAAAATGTTTAGTTCCAAATGGGCCCTTAGTTTTAAATTTGTACTACCTTTATAAGTATTTATTGTAAATTAATATTAATATTAATTATAAGTGTGCACTCGAGTTGTGAGTTTCTATACAATTCGATTGAAAACTCGATGAAATTAATTATGTTTTTTATGAGAAAGTAAGAAATTTACTTTAAAAATCACATGTGATAGAGGAAGACAAGTTTGAATTTTAATGTATACTAAAGAGAAAAAATTTAAAAAAATTTGCACCAAATTACGAAGTCATGTAGTATACCATATTGATGCCACTTTTCTACACTGAAGTTTGTATACTCGATTCATGTGGATACCACAGGAAATGTGTGAGATGAACCCGGAGCGTAATTACGGGTGGCACTATAATCAAGTTAATTAAGTGGGAAGAAAGGGTTGTCGGTGTGGTTTGGATCTTGAAATACTACTATTAAACAGGTGATCTGAAAATAGTGTTCTCTCTACACGGTGGCGTGGCAGGTCAGGGGTGTAAAAGTGCAAATATTAAACTAAGATTAATGGACACCATTTATCAATTTACTGTAATAGGCAACGTCAACGGAGAAGACTCAGAGAAGAATGAGTAGCCCGCGTTATGGAACACTTTTGGTGTCAACAAAAGATGGCATCTCAAAAATCGGAAAGGAATCCTGAACCGTATAAGTTTTTGTTTAGGATCTAACATTTTTTTCTCTATTCTACATTTCTACAAAACAGTCTCTTAATTTTTTTATTTTGATTTTTGAGTATCTCTTTAGCACATAAATTATTGTATTCCTTCTGTTTGTTCACTTACGTGACGGATGTGCAACAACCACACAGTTCGTTTTGGCTTCTCTATGGGTATCGAATATAAATTTATATTGAAATTATTTGCATCAGCATTTCTCCTGCAAAAGGAAAGATTTTTTATAAAGTGCCAATTAGAGGTGTCAAAACTTGTAGTGTCATATTGTACAAAAGAGCCTGATAAGCAATTTAAAATCTTGTTCATTTATTAAATATGTGAAGTTTTGGCCTTTTTTTTTAACTTGAATCCATGTACAGAAAACATATCCATATAAACCATATTATGTTCTTGTGTTATGTTATATTTGACGACTCCAGTTATGTTATGTATTAAAGTTTGATAGTGCTGTGTGTATGAATTTTTTTTAAGTGCTTCTCTATAATTTGAATTAATTATAAGCCTCAAAATATAAATCAAATCAGATCACCATTCCATACAAAATAATGTAAGTTATCTTCAGATCAATCTGAACATAATTATTTGATATAAATTACACAACTATCTAATAAAAATTACAACTATATTTTAGCTACTCACTCATACAATTTAGTAGACAAATACTAGATTTTTCGTTTGTTCTACCAAATTCGGCCTCATATAGATTCTTTTAATCCGGAATATGCATATGAAACAATGTGATCACAATCTCATCTAAGAAAAAAAAGAAAAGGAAAAAAAAAAAAGCGGCAAAGAACACAACAAAAAGATGGAATCAAGGAAGATAGAGCATGGCGTCCTCGGAAGACGGGACGTACGTGCTATATCCTGTGGACCTACCCTCCAACTATTAGAAATTGTCGCTAAATGCTCAGGAGAAAGGAGTTTTCATAGCCGAATCACTTCCAATTAAAAAAAACTAATGATTCCGTTTGCTAAGCTGGTTTCTCTACGTAATCCAATCAAACAAGATATGCACAGCTCATTCTTTCTCGTCTTTCAAGTGGCCCTCAAATTTAAAATCTGATTCCATGCTATAAACTCTGCATTAACCGTACATTAACTCAGAGCTCCATTGAATACTTCTGGACCACGCTAATTTGATCACTTCATCTTATTTTTTTTTCCTTTTATAAACAGATTGTTTTTCAATCTGACTACAGGAAAATATACAATTCGCTTTGAATTCTGTCAAAAGAAGAACCAATGACATGAATGTTGTGAGAAACATTAATGAGCAAATACATTGGGAAAAAGGATTGTTATGATTTTCCATGTATGTATTAATATATCCTTCATTGCCCAACAAATGCATATAAATTCCAATATAGATTGGTTTAGAATTTATGGTTCACAGTTATATGTTTCTAACCAAAACTGCCATAAAAAGTTCAGTACAGCACATGCTAAAAAAAATACATGGCACCCTAATTAAGAGTTGTCCAATTATGATTTATTTGTCGTGTGGATCATGATTTAATAACTCTCAACTAAATCTCTCATTTAAGCAAAATCATTATAAGATTCATTTCAGTTTATATCATTGGTGAAATTAGAAATTAGAAATATATCATAAAAGAATTGATTTAATATCACTGGAATCTCAAAAACTTTCGAAATATGTTAGTGACAAAGTCAAAGCTGTTGATCAGGGTTAAAATGACATTTATGTCCTTTGTCTTTTTTTTAAAGCAATTGGAATCAGCCCGTGGGCACGGCACGGTGGTAGCAACGTGCACGCACAACATGCAAGCTTGACGACGGTAGTGTTCCAATTATTTTAACAAAAAAAAGACAAAAGTATCATTTTAATTCTTGTCAACTATTTTGACTTTGTCAAAATTATATTTTTCGAAAATTTTTTGAGATTTCAATGGTATGCAACCAATTTATCTTTTTTTATTACATATTTTGAATTTCCAACTTTATCAATAACTTAGTGCCAAATTTCTTTTTTCTTTTTTTTTTTGAAATATTGGAGTACTTCTCTAGAAGTTGCTTCGGGCTACTCTTCACAACTTAATTGACTATTGTCTAGAAGATACCCCAAGAAAATAAACTAATCACATATTTCAAACATTTGTATAGAACTAACCACCATTAATCGACCTATCTTCTCATGAGATTAGTGCTTAATAGCTTCAAGTTTACCGAGCCGAAACCACGGCGAAGAACCTAATCAAAGTTTCCCAAATGGCACAGGCAATTTTGTGATCCCACGCCAGGCGAACATGAACATCACCATCGATCACCATAAAGTCTACCGCTCCCTATTATTAATCAAATGCTAATCGCCTGCAGAAATAGACTAATGGCTAATCATAATTTGGAAAAAAGAACAAGTTAAGGCATCAAAGTCTAACATTTTGTTTTCATAGCAAGATAGTTTTCAACTGTCATATTGCCGGTAGCCAAGTTTCAATTTGCATGTTCAATGATTAATTTGCTCGTTTGGTGCGTATCTTTCGTAATGCGAGGAGCTGAACTGTTTAGTTTATACTCCAGTTGTGTAGAGAACAGTCAGTGCTCGAATCTTAATTTGAATTTGCTTTAATAAAACATGATATGATAGCATCAAATCCTACCTGCTTCTGACCACATTAGATTATAATTCAGTTTATTGTGTACTTAATTTGGTGTCCACTTCCATTAGCTAGAGCTCGTATAATTTACTTAGCTGACAAATTAATTAGTGTGTGACGTGATTTCTAAAGTATATTTTCCAGTCTCTACCTGAAATACATTCTTTCAAGAATATCCTCATGCCGTTGTTATGACCCTTAATCTATGAGTGTTACTGACATTTGACATGTTTGCATATAATTACAATCTGTGGTTAACAACTTTGCATTGCCTTCAATCCAATTGGTTATTGATCTAGGGATATGTAATCAAAGGAGGTTTGAAGTCTGGTACAATGACATATCTATTCTTTGGTACTTTGCTTCTGAACATGGCTACATATTTTTTCCCCACTTGCTATTATTCTGCAGATAACTGGCCTTTGATGATTCCTAGTTAGGTACATTCTTGCATCCATGCATGACCTATTTCTTTGGAATCTCCTTAGGTGGCTAAGCAAACCACCCATTGGGAGTTAAACGCTGCATGAGCCGTCTGTTTCTTGTTTAGTCTGTTGTATGATCTCTGAACACACCCGTTTCAAGCTTCGTACAAGTATTCCCCAGCTATGATCCCTGATTAGCACCTGTTTTCAATGAAAGTTTTAAAACTATTGCTGGGTATTTTTCTGAAGGACAGATAAGTTTTGATTCAAAAAGCAGTTGAATACGGATATATTTGATTGTACATTCTGAATCATCTCATACAATATGAGAAGAGTGTACGTATTTAATTGTCTCCGTTCTGCACTATCGATCTTGAGGGAGATAATAAAAAAAAAGAATATTCTCTCAATATGTCGGACTAATCTATTCCTCATTTTCATGCTGGACCAACTCGTTCTATGTTTGTTAAATAAGGTGATTAGTGTTAATTAATATTAATTAGTGTTAGTTAATAGTGATTAGTGTTATATTTGTGTTAATTAGTGGTAATTAATATTAAATTAGTACTAATTAGTTGTAGTTATTGATGATTAGTGTCCAATTAGTGATAATTAATGTTATGTTTGTGGTGATTAGTAGTAATTAGTATTATATTAGTACTAATTAGTGTTAATTAATTTTAATTCATTATCACATATTTTATCATGGATCAATTCATCCCACCAATCAAATAAAATCCAAGGTCATTCCATTCTACACCAATCAAATGTATCTCTTAGGTCATTTCATGACACACCACTTATTATATCTAGGATGATCAGTCTAAAGAACCAAACACAAAGTGATTATAAAGGAAAGCAATTGATGGACTTGGAGGTGGTGCCAACATCTCTTTTGTCAAATCTTGCCATCAATTGCTTCAGGTACACTTTAATTGACCAAGATTTTTTTGATACATTTGCTCTGAAAATATCCATGCCAGAACTAACCAAGTAAGCAATGCAAGTGTCACTCTCAGCCTTCTGGGCAAGTAATAGTTTCTATTTACAGAATTGACTTTGTTATTGATGAGGCACTAATAAAGATTCAGTTAAAAGCGATATGATCACTAGTCTATTGGATGCAAAGTCAGCTCGATATAACATAGTTCCTAGAAGGTTTGACATTGTCCTGTCTATTGGATGAAATGCTGAAAGCTGCTGAACAAAGGAAGACTTTCCTTATTGATTAATGTCCAAACAAAATTGTGCTCATACAATAGGCTGCATAGTTTCTTGGTCCCTATTAGTCCAACTCTAAGAAATATTTCCTGTTAACATGATTCATATAGCTTCATAACATGACACACAAATTCACTGGCCCTTTTTTCTGTCCTAAACAAAATCCTTCTAACAAGCATTCCTACATGATCCTACTTACATAACAAGAATCCAGCAGTTGTTATTCTGAATTAACCTGCTAACATTCAGCATTGCATGTTCCTGATAATCATAATTGGAATATTTAGTTTCATACTACTGTAAAAATATTATTTTAATAAAATATCACTAATTGTGAATACGACATGTGTAATCTGAGTTTATATGTCAATAAGGTATTCAGTGATATTTTGCTAAATTTTTAATTTTAATTGTATTTTGGAACTAATTGTCTCATTATTTAATCTAAACTAAGATTAGGTGGATCCCCTTTATAAAATGTCGCTCACTTGTATAGTACTTTATGAACCTAACAGAGGGTATACAGATTCGGAATTTAGCGAGAGTGTAAACATGCAGAAGCGGTGGAGACAAAAATCTTCTATGTTTTTCTTGGTTCCTTTTGCAGAAGGTGCAGAGTTACAATTTTTCATGAGTAAAAAAATTGGATTAGTGGCAGGTCTAAGATTTTGATCTTATGAAATTACTAAACTATACCTGTGAGATCCAACTTTACTTGTTGGAAAAACATTTATAGCCTGCTTGGATAGTTGGATCAAAGAATTTCCCTCCAAATTTTATGCGATTTCTTTCAAAATCCTGAGGCATATCTAAATTTAGTTGATTAGAGGATTAAGAAACCATATATTGGATGTGGAGTTTACTTCAAAATTCCTGTAGAAATCTTCCAAACCAAACAAGCTATTAGTTTTTTTATTTTACTTAAAGAGCATACAAACACTTATAAGGTCAGCTAAACCGATATGTTTGTGTATCGATCCTCCTCTGGATTGGATGTGAAAGATTATTCCAAGTCTCGCAACAACATAAGGGGGATGTGAAATATCAGCAAAGTCCTCTTTTGTCGTGCCGTGCTGGTAGTATCTGTGCAAGTTGGCATCTCAATATCCCTGCATCTTAAAGAGTTGACTTTTGGGACAATAATATATTGAATTGATGATTAAACATAAACAGCAATTCATGACGAGATCTTTACGTCGGAACTCGGAACAAGGGTATCTCATTAGAAAGTTGCACTGTTCCCATCCAATTAATGTTTGGAGAGCTGGTTGTCAATGACGGACTCGTTTTCTTGTCCACAGAATTAAGTCTTGGTGGTGATGAAATGTCAAAACCCAGCCGAAATTTTATCCTTATTCACTTCTTATTTTCTTTCGGAAATTAAATAAACTGCATTTCACCCGAGTTTCATTTCAAGTTTGGTCACAGGTGATTGGTAGTTTGGTGCATTAAAACAAGTCGTGCGGCTTGTCTGTTCATCCATCTATCTGATTGTGTTCTTTTTGCTAGAATATTTTGTGTAGATTATTGAGATCTATAAATCACAAAATTATAGATAAGAAAACACATTAGAGAACATATAAACTCAGCTCATCAAAACAGGCACTTTTGGTTTCAGTGTAGATTTCAGAACGTTTTTGTCTACCCTGATATAATTGAAAATTTTTTTTGAAAAAAACATGATATTAACTTGCTAATGCCATATTTATTTAGTCACAGTGCTTTTTGTGCATTTTATTTGTCTTTTGGAATCATCTTAATCACAACGCCGGTATTGAAAAGAAAGATGAAATTATCTTCAAAGGAACTGTAGTGTACATATTTCTTTTTTTTTCCCCCTTATTCCGAAGGTGTTTTTCCTAACTGTTAGAACACTTTATTGGCAAGTTGGACTGTATTTGCAACAAATGGAGGCCCAGACCCAAGGCCCAGATGAGGGTCTTCAACTCTTCTTCTGTGTCGTGTGGTCCGGTCTGGACTCTGGATTGTCTCACTGTCCTCTCAGTTTTCTGCTTTTTCATTTCTTTTTTTAAGAGAGGTTTCTGTTTGTTCATTTCTAAGGTATTACTAAAATGGAAAAAAATACTTATACGCTCCACTAAAGAGAAGGTTTTATAAATTTTAAAAAACAAATTAGTTAAGTGGTTAATCTCCACCAATGTAGGAGTACTAGTTACTACATAAATGTTGATGGTGGGGCAAGTGACGAGAGGAGAAGGCAAAGGGGTCGACGATGGACATCAAAAGTACCACACAGGGCGGTGGTGCTAGAAGTTGCGTTGTCGGGTGTGCAGTAACGCATCCAAAATTTTAACTTAGTTTGTGGAACCGAATCTTACATGTGCAAAATGGGGATTCAACTCAATGGAATCAGGCTAAGCCCTACCGCAAACCTCCTGATTTCCCATAAGATCAGGTTTGAGCAAGACACACTCATCCCGAAAAGGACTCAGAATTTTGGCGCCCAGTTCGACCCGAAATTTGCCCAGATTTAGACTGAATTATACATAAACTGAAATTGTGGGCTCAAACTCAAGCTTTTCTTTCAAAAGTCGAAAATATTGCTGTACTCGAAGGAATATAGAAAACTTGTGGGGTCGGTTAACACAGGCCATATCCTGCAGGTGAATGTATCGGTCTGCTACATGGGGATGGGATGGGACTGGAGGCATGTCTGCATAAATCGGACTTTCAGAGGAAGAGGGGAGGGAGTTCTGAAGGGGAGAACCCCCAACGTACTGCTGAAGTAGTTCCCATTTTTTTCATTTCAGTGTAGAAGCAAATTAAGGCTGATAGGACTGCCTGTCATTCTCTGTACGTACAACTGTACAAGTCTTGGACAATTATACACAGTGATTCATCCCACAGTCATTCAGTCATTCATATCCACAGTCGTCTCCACAGATAAGTCCCCGTACTTTGCAGACTGCAGTAAGGCACTAGTGATGGTCAAAGAGAGCAATCAAAATATCAAAACTCGCACACTGAGAACAATAAGTTAGGCTCTCTCCGATCTCTCCAACCCATCGGCATTTCGTTTGTTGTTTCAGCAGAATATTTTTCAGTATATTCTGTACCACGTATGTGAAGCACCATCTGAAGACGTTTCGTACATGCTCACGAGTAAATTAAAAATAAACCACGAGTAAAACATCAATAATTTTTAATTTAAAAATCAAATATATGCCATATTTGGTCTCTATATGAAGATAATTTAAAGATATACAATATTCTCAATATAATCAACATCTAATTTGAACTACATTAATACATAAATCAAGAAAGAAAATTATATACAATTGATTGCACGAAAAATGAGACAAAAAACAGAGGGGCTCACATGCAGAGCCTGGCCTTTGACACCTCCACAGGCACCTCCTCTCTCCTCTTTCTGGGAAAAAAATATTTGTTTAATTATGGGGCCCGCGTGCAGTGCATGGAGGCGTTGGGGATGGAGAGAACCTTAGAAAAAAAAGAAAGAAAGAAAAAAAAAAGCTAAAAACGAATTGATTAAGGAGATAGATTGCTGCATGCATGGCGTTAGGAGGAATCAAAGTTGTAGTGGTTATCAACGGCGACGATGACGTCCCAGCTGCAGCTGAGGCCCTTGGGGAAGACGACGAGGTCGCTGGCGTCGAACTCGACGCACTCGGAGGTGCCCTTCACGTAGGCCTTCACCCTGCCCTTGAGCAGGTAGCATGTCTCCCTTGCATGAAACTTGAGCGGGAACCACCCTGGCGGGCAGCCCCACCAGCCGTAAGTGACATGGATGCAAGTAACAACAGATGTATACAACGGAACATATACAGTTTACACGGTTACACCTAAACATGAACATGAGGCCAGGAATGTATCGCACGATCCTTGACGCAAACACAGATGTTCCATTGCATGGGCAAGCTCGCGCCTAAGCTCGTTCTGTATACGTAGTTGTGAACCTTGGGTAATTGGGTACTTACTTGGGCCATGACTTGACGCCGAGTTGAAGCAACCGCGACTCCGGTGGGTTCTTCTCCACGGTGATGGAGAGGATGGGGGTGTCTGTCTCTATGTCCTTGGTATTCGGGTGTGACCTCGAGGCCATGAGCTGATGAGCTTTAGATGAAGAGGAAAGGGAGCACGTACACGACGTATGACTTGGGACTCCAAATGCAGTTGCAGTGAAGTGTTACCTTCTTGTATTAAGGAGGGAGGAATATGGAATTCTTGCCCTCTATTACATCCATCAAATATATTTGGTTAATTTTCTTAAAAAATATTAGACTAATAAGTGTTGGAAGTTTTTTTTTTACTGTCTCGGTTTTAAAATATAAGGCTTGGTTTTCTACCACACATAAATATTTAGCGAGGGGTAAAGAAAAAATGACCACAGTACCTTAGTATTAGAGACAATTACTCAATTTGATGTTTCCTGCCAGCATTAATAGCATGTAGTGGTGCAAGACTAGAAAAAACTCATTGACAGCACAACTAATCTTGACGGAACCTTTATATTATGAAACATGTCAAAGCGAAAAATGGGGGCTTATATTTCAAAAATGGTGAAGTATAAAGGATCTATTTATGGTTTAAGTTTTTTTTATAAACTGTCTTAAAATTCAAATTTAATGATCATAGTGACACACTTAGATAAGTCCGAGGATATTTAATACAATTTACTCAGTAATTTTACACTCTTTTTCAATTGATTTGGTCGGGATTACAAGTGGTGGAGCAACAAATATATAACCAAGATTAAAAAAAAGAAACAAATATAATAATATTAATATATTTTAGAGATTTGTTTTTAAACTGAGCCAGGAACGTCCATGTATGGTTAAGCACATTGTGTGGCCCAAAACATCCTAAATATTTCAACCACTTAAAGCACAATTGGGTCTAGCCCAGCCCAACCCAGCCCACTCTCTCTTGTTTGTCTCTCGTGCCTTCTAGAAAGAGAATGTTTTACATCGAAAGAGGAGATTTTAGTGTTTCTCATAAAAATGATATTTGTAAGACCTACTCCAACAGAAGATGCATCCCCGTTTTGCATCTGCATCCGGTCACCACGCCTGCGAAATGGGGAGGACAGACTGCTCCAACAGAAGACGCATTCGGCCTCGCAACGATACAGACCGGAGAGAGGATACTGAAATCTCCACATCCTTTCTCCGGTTGCTATCCTCTCCCCACTGGCCGCCGGCCCCAACTGGCGACACTTTGCGCTGCCGTTTGCACGTTGGAGAGGCGAGATCTCTCGTGGAAGGCCTGGCGCCGGTGCATCCTTCGGGTCGGCGGCGTCAACTTGCCGAAAGGTTCTTGCGCCCCTGCGGTTGCAGCGTCAGCGCGAGGCCTCAGGCGAAGAAGTGTCCGCAAGAAGCATGGGACCCGGGTGCCTTCCCACCAGATCTGTAGTCCCTGCCGCCGGCGAGGCAATCCCCATCAAGCCAGGGCTCGTCCTCCTCCGACTGCTTGAGGTGATTTTCCCCCCACCTGCTTGACCTCACCTTGCCCTTTTAGTTATCTAAATAAAGATTGGAAGAATTGTATGTTGGTTTTCGAATTTTTGCAGAGTTAATTCATGCATTAGTTATGCAGTTTATGCTAGCTTTGGATTTTTTTTTCTTTTGGGGCAATTTGTGCACGTTCCAGTTCATGCATACGATACATAGTATTGATCACATACAGATGTTGTTGGAGCTTTGGGCTGGTTGCGATGTGGATTAACCTTTTTAGTCTTCAAAACAGTCACTCGTGATTGAGTTTGTAGCTCTTTGAAGTTTCTGAAATGCATATTAACTTGAATTGGAATCAGCTTTGATTTGTGTGTGTTATCTGTGATGCCCAATGAAATTCTATTGTTGATTTTTTATTGTGTCTGTCAATTGGAATCTATATTTTGAGTTCAGTTTGAGAAATGCTAAATCTGTTATGAAATCCTGGATACTATGAGATGAACTGACACATTGTTTGAATCAAATTCCTGTGATTTCATTGTTGCTCATTCCTGCTTTTGAATTGTATCAAACAATCTAGCTCTATGTGTCATCTGAAACGTTGTATTATGTTTGTCAACTTCATATATTGATTATCTAAGACACTGAAGATTCAAATTGCTATGGCAAACCTACCAGTGCTCATTCCTTTGTATTTTGGAGGTGCTTCTATTTGATAACTTATGATAGTTACTATGTCTTCAAATTTTGGAATTCAAAAAAGAGTCTTTAGATATTGCTTGGATGTTTATTCATGTTGAACACATTCAGTTGAGGCACTTTTCCAGTAGAACAGTATGGCTACAAGAAATTGGATTATTTTGAATTGAAATGTTAGAGCCATCAATTCTATTGATAAATGGGATGCTAAGGAACAAAATTGAAGAATCTAATTGCATTGTGTTATGCTTGCAAGAAACAAAAAGAGCCTTTTTTGATAGTTTCTACTTCAGAAAATTATGCACTAAAAGCTTAAACAAGTTTGAATATGTACCTGCTGAGGGTGCCTCAGGTAGGCTTTCGATTGTTTGGAATGGAGCTGTGTTGAATGGTATATGTGTATTTAAGAATAAGTTCTCTATATCACTTCAATTCATTTGTAAGGCTTATGGTGATTCTTGGCTTTTAACAAATGTTTATGTTCCAGCAGCAAGAAATTCAAAATACGAATTCCTTTCTTGGCTTGGAAATGTAAATATTCCATCTCATATACATTGGCTGATTCTTTGGGATTTTAACCTAATGAGGAGAGCTAACAACAGAAACAAAGGAATGCCTATAATTACTCTTGTTCATTCATGCCACTGTTGTTATTCATTCATGCAATCTTGGAAAGTTGTGATGTTGCAGGCATATGTTGCATGTAAAGCAAGTTATCTGAGTGGGTTACTTGATGCTTCGAATGTTGCTACTTTGATGCTTTCTTAACTCAATACATATTTAAATTATATTTCTAATTTGTACACATTTTAACATTCTTCTCTCAATTTAGACTTGCCTCTTTCTAGGTTCTATTTTAAGACCTGTTTCTTGAAGATAGCAGTAATATGATTAAACTTGCAATATTTCTATTGTATATAGCAGTAAATGGTGAGTTAGCTCAATCTATCTGGTCAGTTATATTCGCTTATTAACTGTTACTTGCACATGCTCCTAACTCTGAACTTTCTAAATCACTTGCACATGCTCCACTCTAAACTTTGTAATCAACTTTGTGAGCCCGACAAACTGATTTCAGTTTCAAAAGAAATATTTGTTTGCTCCCATTTTGTTTATATGGTTCATCTATTGCTTGGTGAGTTAGCTCAATCTCTTTAGTCAGTTATTAATATATGATTCGCATATTAATTCCTTCTTGCATATGCACCTAATTCTGAACTTTCTAATTCACTTGCACATGCTCTTAATAGTAGACAGTAGCTAGTAGTATTTTACTACTATCTTTTACATGCACACTGGTGATATGCCTCATTGCATGTAGTAGTAGTAGTAGTACTAATAATAGTACCGACGCTGAGATCATTGTTTATAGTGATTGGGGGTTTAGTGCTCTATTTAAGGGTTTTGTTAGCTTATTCATTCGCAAACTGTTGGTCAGTTATTATTCGAGGAGAAATCATTAGTACTTAGTTAGTGCACAACTATCTCTGCATTTTGCAATATTTGTTCTAAAGTGCTGCATCCGTGGATTTACATAGTTTTGCTTTCCATTTCGACTAGGCATGACATGATCCAAGTATGAGACATTGCATCAATAGAAACATGAACCTAGGTTGACGTAGCGTACACGAGCCAACAATGGTGGCAGCAATAGATGTTGCCGAAACTTGTATTTTAGTTCATAGTTGTGCATTGCATGTAGATGGCGTCTGATCCGAACAAAGCGACGGACTTGTTGGCTTGGGCGATAAAAGAACTGGAGAGCATGGCTGCCGATCTGAAGAAACTTTGAAACGACAACTTCAACTCAAGCACCGATCCGTCCAGCATTGTGTTGAATAGGGTGCTCCTAGAAATCAACCACTACCACAGAAACAGACATCTAGGACGGCACATCACAGACGGGTATGAACTGTTCAATGGAAAACCGTCTGTGAAGGCCTGTCGGGAGAATATGTTCAGATATCACAGACGGTTCTGACGTCTAAAACAACTGTGACAGTAAACCAGACGGGTCTGAACACAAAACCGTCTGTGATAGTATACTTATCACAGACGGCTCTAACCTAAAAACCGACTGTGATATATACAATCGGTTCCCAGCTAAGAACCGTCTGTGATAGTATACTTATCACAGACGGTTCTAAACTAAAACCCGACTGTGATATATACAGACGGTTCGGAACTCAAAACCGTCTGTGATAATTATACCATCACAGACGGTTCAGAACTCAGAGCCGACTGTGATTTATACAGTCGGTTGTAAACAACGAAGCGTCTGTGATAGTGTAGTTATCACAGACGGTTCTGATGTATGAACTGATTGGAAAAGTACCGGCGCTTCGAATTCTCAACTGTGATCATTTCTGTCTCCGATCTTCACGCGCGGCGCCTAGGAGAACACGAAGCATCGCTTTGGAAGTTCTATAAATTGACAGTGGAAAAATTGTCATTTACTTTACAAGTTTTTATAGTTCTCAGACTGTTTGACTCCTTAGCTTGTCTGCGCCAATGGCATCCTCGATGGCATTGTCAGCCTCGCCCTCCCCGGTATGAACGCTCAATCTTTTTGACTTACCCCTGTATTGTTAATCCATGTTCAATACATTCTTGACCTGTTGATTTGCACAGGGAAGGGGAGCCGTGGAAGACACTGCCAAAGTCAAGGCCGAGCTGAGGGCCCTCCAGGAGGAGCACAAGCTCCTCACGGAGAAGCACACTCGGCTACGGCTTGACCTTGACGATCTCTTCCAGCGCATTCAGCGCATGAAGACGGATGGTGACAATGCTAGGGCGAGGACGAGGCGTCTTCGCGAGGAGAAGAAAGCCGCGGATATGACCATCGCTGGCTGCGGTTTGACAATGAAGGATACCATCGCGAAGCTGAGGGAGGTCGCAGGCCTTCTCGACGCTGAAGTAGTTGATCCTGAGAAGGACAACTTGTCGCTCGAGGAGTCCTGCGTCCTGGCTGCAAGTCAAACTGACTTTATTCTAGATGCAGCCAGGGCTAAGACCACTCCTTGACCTAGCATTCTGTATTTTTACTTTTTTTTGTAAGTGATGAAACAAATTATTGAAAACTTTGTTCTTATGAAAACTTTGTTCTTATGTTAACTTTCTAATTTTCCAGCACATTCTTGGACTGCATGCAATCTTCCCTCTTTCTTTATCTTTCTTTAGCTTTTGTCGAACATTCGACCATACAAAGGTATGTACACTGTGTGCGATCAAGGAACGACTATTGCGATCTTTGGCTTGTGATCGGAGCCCTTGAAATAATATAGAAACAATATAGAAGTTGCAGGTCCCATGCAAATAATATAAAAAGAATATAGAAGTTATATATCAACGTGCTTTGAATATCACAAACGGCTCTGAGGTAAAAAACATCTGTGATAGTCACATTAGAGACGGTTTTTATGTAAGGCCCGACTGTGATAGTCCCAACAGTGTCCGCCGCCTCGAATTCTCAACTTCTATCAATATCACAGACGGTTGTTAACTCCAAACCGTCTGTGATAGTAAAATTATAGACGGATTTTATGTAAGGACCGACTGTGATTGTCGAACATTTATCGACGCTTCAAATTCTCAGCGGTTCCAACTGGAAGCAAAACTCCAGGGAGGGAACAAGTATTTGTAGAAGTCGAACAGTCTAATATTCAACAGACATATTAAAGACGGTTCAGACATCAGAACCGTCTGTAATATTAACGCAGACGGTTTTGATCTCCCAACCGTCTGTGATAGTCCCAACAGTGCAATTCTCTACATGCAATTGTTGATAACCGCACATAATAACTGAGCAGATGAAGAGACTTAATTATTTACTTCAAATTTAATTTGCGTCGAATTATGTAATCTGACTCTTCAACTTCCTTTGCCGTGTTGCAGTTTATCTCCCAAGAAGTTATATATCATGAATTTATTGACCTTGAAAACCAGTAGTGCGCTTTTTAGAACTCGAGGCACCCGCGCATATGAACCGTCACCTTCTGTTTCTATAAATAGCGAGGCTCCTAAATCCCTGTCTTTATTCCCTCCTCAACTCCCACCTTGATGGCGAGCCGAGATTCCAGTGAGGTTATTGAAATTGATCAGAGTGATGAGGAAGAGATAAGGAATGAACTCGATCAGGATCTTCAGAAAGTAAGTCCTCTCTGAAACTCTAATGCAGATCTTTCTTTTATGACTTGATTACCTCGAAACAAATGCATTTCGAAATCCACAGGTGCTTGAGGAAATGCTCCCTCCAAAGAAGAGACTTAGAAATGATGAAAGATCGTACAGTGGAACTGCAGCGAAGACTCTAGAGGGTGCTGAGGCCTGTGTTGCCACATTGCCCCTTGCAACCCCTCCAGTTGCATCGACTCCACCTTTGGAGATCCACAATAATCCTTCCAATATTCCCTCTCCAACACCTTTGTATCATCACACTAGTACAGAAATGCAGTTTTCTATCGGTAAAAAACACCCTTCTACTATCGGTTTTTGTACCGATAGAGATAGACACGATAAAACAAGACTGGACATTTTCTATCGGTAAATAACCGACAGAAGAAGTTCACTATTCTATCGGCATATTATGAATCTACCGATAGAAAACCCGTCGTAGTCTTACGTCCATCGGCAGGGAAAGTACCATTATTCTAACGGTTAATTACAATATTACCGACAGAAAAAATCATAATATTCTATCGGCATATTTGGAGTGTACCGATAGAAAACTCGTCGTCAGCGGTTGGAAAAGTACCACTATTCTATCGGCATCTTACAAGTTTACCGATAGAAAACTCGTCGCTAGCGGATTAAAAATACCACTATTCTAACGGTTAACTACAAGATTACCGACAGAAAAAATCATACTATTCTATCGGCATATTAGGAGCGTACCGATAGAAAACTCGTCGTCAGCGGTTGGAAAAGTACCACTATTCTAACGGTTAATTACAATATTACCGACAGAAAAAAGCTTAGTACTCTATCGGATATGTATGAGTTCACCGGCAGGAAAGGTCACACTCTTCTAACGGTTAATTTTGATTGTACCGATAGAAAAAAGGACAGTAGTCTCTCGGTTGTTGATGAATTTACCGATAGAGCATTCACATATACAGTAATTTATTTGCATTCCCAATACAGTACATTCACATATACAGTACAGATGCAATACAGTATAGATTGGATACATAATACAGTACAGATGCAAGGTAAATTCACAGAACAAATTGACACATTAGGCAGTTATTCACATTTATTCACATATGTATAGACAAATACAGATTGCAATCCAATGTGGACATTTATTCACATATATATATTTATTCACATGTATATGAACAGTCTATGCATAGTACACAAAAAGGAGAAAATTGTCATGCTGGATGGTTGGGCGCTGCTTCCTCCATGACATATTGTGCCCAGATTTGTCGAAGATATATAATCTTTGCATTTTCATATTGGTCTTTCGACATGGCGATATGCAAGCATGTGTGCATACTGAGTAACTAACTTCGATCCTAATTTAGAACGTGACACCCATTTTTGAAATTTGAGTTAGCTATCGATGCTTACCTGGGGGAATCGGGAAAAGTTTGTCTGCACTAGGTCGTACATGTAGCGCAGCACATAAAACCCGCATTCCCACGATTGCGGCTGCTGATGGCACTGAGATAATTGCATATGCGAATACATGTTAGCTATATATTGTTTCCATAAACTAATTAAGCATAAACAAAAAGTCTCGTGAGTACCTCATATTCTTTCCAAGCTAGTACGGAGCCCTGCGGTGCGGCATGCCTCCCTCCAGCGGACACATATTTATCAAAAGCCCTGCATTTCAGTTAGTATTGCCAGTTAATGTATTATCATTAGCTAGTGAGGTCAAAATATAAATCAAACATATAAGTTACTTACGCCTCCATATTCCCCTTGAGCATATATTCCATCGATAATCTGTCACGCATCGAATCGAGGTAGTACACCTCGTTCCTCGGCGGACAGATCACGATGAGGATCCAGTGGCCCCTGCATTGTACGTAAAAGAGGACCGCTAGCTCAAAGTACATCTCAGGTGTAACATACAAGATTGAGTTAAATTAGTACGAAATGCACTAACCTTTGGTGGTACGGCACCAGAATGAAGTCCCTGTCCTGCTGCGCCATCAGCGCGCTGGATATGTACTGCTCAGCGTGTGCGGCGTCCTGCTCTAGCATCGTGAATAGAATCTCAGCAAATGTTCTGTTGATGTTTCTCCATTGAATAGAATCAGCTGGGTGTCTCAGTTTTCCGTCTTGTTTCCGGGCTTCAGCATGCCAACGCAAGTGCTTCGCGACTTTCGGATTTGCAAACAGCCGCTTCAATCTAGGTATCACAGGCAAGTACCACACAGTTTTTGCCGGGGGCCCTTTCCTTACCTCGTCACGTTCACTGTCAATCCGGTCCCTACGCGTATACCTCGATGCGCCGCATCTTGGACAAACATGCAAACTGGAGTACTCGTTACGGTACAACACACAATCATTTGGGCATGCGTGTATTCTTTCGATTTCCATTCCCAACGAACACAACAGTTTTTTGGCTTGGTAAGTAGATCTTGGCAACTCATTTCCCTCTGGAAGCATGTCCGCTAGAAGATCTAATAGTGCCGTGAAACTCTTATCACTCCAACCGTTTCCTGCCTTCAAGTTATATAATCTCAGCACAGAAGACAGTTTTGTAAATGTTGCACATCCAGGGAACAGAGGCTTCTCAGAGTCAGCAATCAGTTTCTCAAATTCACAGAAGTCATTTTCGTTGTAATCTTCCTCTACATCACGTAACATCTCATCTAGATTGTCATCATCATCATCATCTACGTGCACATCGGAATGAACATTACCAAAATTGGGATGATCATCGATATTATTGCAATCCACATCCGAGTCGTGCTGATTGGTAGTAGTGGTGCTTGTTTCCTCAAGATCTTCGCCATGCCATATCCAACGGGTGTATCGCGCGTTAAAACCACGACGAATCAAATGACTCTTAATTTGATCAGAGTTGCTAAACCTCTTCAAGTTCATACAATCTGTACATGGACAGAGCATATTTTTCTCCCCCTTCCTCTCCTTTTGTTGCTCAGCAAATTTAATAAACTCATTCACACCATCCAAATATTCAAGAGTAGTACGTTTTATTCCATACATCCAATATTTCCTGTCCATCTACAATTAACAAAATTTAACGAGTAAGCCATGCATGAAACCTGCCCGATTAAGTTATGTATATGTACATGTACAGCCTCTTACAACAGATACATGTGTTGAACCCTAGCTAGCCTGACGAAATTAACACTAATTAACCTAGCTAACTACACAATACAAGCTAGTTAGCTCCTAAAACATGACGCATTTCCAGCTACCAAGCTCCCAAGCTTAGAGCTACAAACTTGGAACTACACAGTACAGCTAGCTTGCAAGTAGAGAGGAAGGGAGATCTAGAGGGAGAGAGAGATAAGTGTCGACGATTAAGCATACCTTAAAGAGAGGGGCGCAATCAACTTCCCTCCAGCCTGCGCTGATCACCCTAGCAGTGTAGCTGGAACTTTCGTCACAAACAGAGGGACACAGAGTGCAACAGAACAAATTAAAGAGCAGCTCAGCAATGGTCGAGTGGGGTTTTCCTTATAATGGACATTTTTCTAACGGTAAATACATGAAATAACCGTCAGACTAACTTAGGTAATTTGCCGCTCACATATTCTATCGGTACAAACACACACATACCGTTAGAGAATATACATGACTGAGCAAATATATGTATTTTTCTATCGGTAAATATGTGTACTTACCGTTAGAATATGCATGACTGAACAAATATATGTGTACTTACCGTTAGAATATGCATGACTGAGCAAATATATGTATTTGTCTATCGGTAAATATGTGCATTTACCGTTAGAATATGCATGACTGAGCAAATATATGTATTTGTCTATCGGTAAATATGTGTACTTACCGTTAGAGGAGGTACTGTTACCAAACTGGGACAAACATGCACATGCCATTTCTCACATTCAAGGAATCATATCAATGTAACATCAAACAGATCTTACATCAAACGGATCTTAACTAGAAGATAAAGCAATATATTTCAAGAAATGCTAATTTGTGGATTAACTAGGAGACACAAAAATACTTTTCGTAGGTAGTTGGGACTTCATCTTGGCAAAGAAATTACAGATGCCAGTTCACAAATTCAGGTACAAACATACACATGCCAGTTCACCAATACAAATTCAGGTACAAACATACACATGCCAGTTCACAAATTGAAGTGCATGTCTGAAACAGCAGTACAAATACACACCTACCTACCAATACAATTAAATACACAAATGCTCTCTGCACATTCAAGTTCATGTCCCAATTAGCAATACATGATACACAAATATACAACAATATACAAATACAACAATTCACACATTCGATGTATATTACAAAAGCCACGTCTGAAATTAATAACAGAGCACGACGAGGACCCAGTGGCCCATACATGCATTTTACATAAAAGGGAACCTTTGCAGGTTGCCACAATGCAACTACCGACTACAAGTTAGACCTGATACATCACAAATCCATTTATCCAAAACAGCAAATGTCTGAACCACATTGGACTTAACCATAGGAGTTCAGTTCGAAGACGCCCGAGGAGCTGGAACTGCCGTCGACATACATTTGTACGTATTGGTGATTTCCTCGGACTCAAACTCGATCAACTCAACTCAACTCAACTCAACTCCATTAACAAAAAGAACCTACCTTCGAAGATGTTGTTCTGTGTAGTGATGGTGTAGAATGGCTGTGCAAATAACAACAATTCTTCTTCTTCAAGCAGGTAAGCATCTGGCCACAAGCTGGTGCATGCAAAAACATGTAAGATGCTTTCTATAGGTCCTGATTTGAGAAACACGCCGGGCTTAAGCATCTTCTCGACCGAGCCAACCAAGATCTCGCCCTTCACGTCCTTCCAGCTCTCGACGGTGATCTTCACCATTTCTTTCGCCAACAAGCCAACGTAGGCAGCGTACTGCGATGAAGAATCGTGAAATACGTTGCCCCTCACGAGCATCATCCAAGGACCTGAACAGATCATAATCATATTGAAAAGAAGACACATCAAAATGAAGGATACAAAAAAAGCAGAATTATTGCCATAATCGGATTAGAATAATCTAACAATATTGCAGAAATTTTACGTACCTTCCTTGGGATGCCGACGTCTAGAGGGCGTCGATGGAGGTGCGGAGGTGCAGCGGTCCCCTGTAGAGGTGCGCCGGCCGTCCATGGAGCTTATGGGTTAGGACTACGAGCCCCAGATGAACTGTGAGAATGAAAGAGAGATACCCGTGTATTTATACAATTATATATTTTCTATCGGTAAGAAAACAGAATACCGTTAGTAATAAAAACATCTGTAGAAGCCGAATGGTTCTATCGGCACAATAAATATTACCGAAAGGAATTTTTGTACATACTCTATCGGTGTGTACGTACATTACCGATAGAATATTACTAGTTGTAGAAGGCCAACAGTTCTAAGATATTTTGTGCAATATTCTACCGGTATAAACATTCATTACCGATAGAATAAAACTATTTGAAGACGAACAGTTCTAAGCAATTTTCTATATATTTTAACGGTAAAAGAATCCATTACCGATAGAATAAAAATATTTGTAGAAGGTCAACTATTCTATCGGCGAACTACATATTGCCGATAGGAATTTTTAATATACTCTGTCGGTATATTCATATAGTAGCGATAGAATAAGTCTAGTTGTTGAAGTCGACCAGTCCTATCGGCGCACAACATTCTTCCGTCAGTACTTATGCATCTCTTCTAACGGCAAATATGTTCATCACCGCTAGAGTAAATCATACTATTTATTCTATCGGTAAGTTTCTTAGAAACCGATAGGGAAAATACATCCGTCGGGCTTTTATGACCACGAGGCACATTTTCTATCAGTTTTGTGCTGTTTCGCTAATAACCGATAGAAGATAGGGGTTAGTAGACTGCATTTCTGTACTAGTGTCAGCTTTTCTGGGGTAAGGCTTACACTTCCACGTCCAAATCCACTCCGAAGCTTGGCAATCATCTTCACCCTCCCAGCATACGCCCCTAGCAGAAGCCGGAGAAGCATATGTGCAGGAGGAGAAAGCTGCCTTGTGCAGAACTCTCCAAAAAAAAAAAGAGGCGCTGGAGAAGCATTCTGAGGGGATGTCTTTTGCCATTCTGCACTTGGCAGAGTGCATGCTTTGAGTTGCAGCTTCATCTCCACCTTTGTTGTATCAACTTTAATTTCTTGGATGATCCTACTGATGCCAAATCCACTCCTTTGGTGAGAGATGATGTTGATAGTTTTAGAGCCATTGGTAGTTCTCCTGGGGCGGCCAGTGTAGATCCTACTGATGCCAATACGTCCCTAGGAGAACTTTGTAAATTACTTTCGGAACAGGTCGACACTAATCAATTGGTCGCTTAATTAATAGTATCTCTTATGTATGGAAAGATTGTAAGAAATAAGAAATTTCTTTTCCTTATATATCTGACTTTCGATTGATTATGTAACTGATAATCACCAAACGATGTCTGTGTAAAAATGTTAACAAGAAAATACTGCTGCGATCAAGACGGTTTTTAACTCAAAACCGTCTCTGCTTGAAAGATTACAGACGGTTTTAATTTCAGACATATATATAAAACAAATATGAAAAACAAGATAAAACCAAATAGTCTGAACGTTCATTTTTTTAAATACTAACATTGAAACAAGATAGAACCAAATATTTAACAAGTGGAACAACTGATGACCAGTAGTCGAATGCAAACAAACAATCTGGGATATTATAGACGGTTCGGACATTAAAACCGTCTGTGATTACCACATACACAGACGGTTCTTAGATAAAAACCGACTGTGATAATCACATACACAGACGGTTCTGAGGTAAAAACCGACTGTGATAATCACATACACAGACGGTTATTAGATAAAAACCGTCTGTGATAATAAAATACACAGACGGTTTGGAGGTCATAACCGTCTGTGATATATCTTTCATAGTTACACAAATTGCACCGATATTACCGACGGTTAATAGAGTGAAACCCGTCAGTAATATTCTGTTCTTCAATAATGCACTGATATTACCGACGGTATTATATAGAACCGTCTGTATTGAACCTTGTATAAAAGGTCTTTTGGCGGATGTTTTGAGGGAGTCGTACTCTCTTCCTCGACCTACACTGTCCAGTTCGAAGAGATTTGGGGCAAGGAAGAGCGAAATCTCGAAAGGCCGGGGGAGTATTTGGGGGCAAAAATTTGAGGATCGAACCAAGGTTGGTACTTGCTCCCAAGGCATACACATTACTTGATTTCATCATCAATATCGATCTCCATTGATTTACTAATTAGCATGTGTATGAATTTGATTAATTGCAGATGGTCCGAGACTGGATGTATAATGACAACCGAGTGGGTGAGGAATACATGAAAGGTGTTTTTGATTTCCAAAAGGTTGCTGAGCAAGACATGGCGAAGAAGGGTTTACCATATATGTACTGTCCTTGTGTAGACTGCCAGAATATTAAGATGTTCACCAACTCATCTCAAATTGTCGCCCACTTGATAAGACGTGGTTTCAAAAAGGGGTACACGTGTTGGGTCCACCATGGAGAAGAGCCAACTGCAGAAACAACTGCCACTCAGGTTGAGGAACAGGACATGTCGGATCCGAACAACGACTTCGACGAGGAAATGCCAGAGGATGACCATTTAGATGACATGTTGTGTGATGTAGAAGGAAATTACAGTGAAAGGGAGTTTGGCAAATTCAAGCGCTTGATTGAAGACTCAGAAAAGCCGTTGTTCTCTGGTTGCAAGTCGAAGTACACAAAGTTGGCCTCTGTGCTTGAACTGTTAAAATTGAAGGCAAGCAACAGCTGGACCGACAAGAGTTTCACAGCACTGTTAGATCTTTTGGCGGACATGCTCCCGGAAGGAAACGAGTTGCCAAAAAACACCTACCAAGCGAAAAAGCTGTTGTGTCCTTTGGGAATGGAAGTAGAAAGGATACACGCATGCCCTAATGATTGCATCCTTTACCGTAATGACTACAAGAATATGCATGTTTGTCCGGTGTGCGGCGCATCCCGCTATAAGCGTACTAAGGACCGAACAGACGACGGCGACTGCGCGGAGATAAAGCAAGGACCTCCTGCTAAGGTATTGTGGTATTTGCCAGTCATTCCCCGCTTGCAGCGTTTGTTTGCAAACCGTAAAGAGGCAAAATTACTGCGTTGGCACTCGGAAGACCGGAAGAAGGATGGAAAGCTGAGACACCCCGCTGATTCTTCGCAGTGGAGAAACATCGACAGGGAATTTGTTAACTTCGGAGCAGAATTGAGGAATATAAGGTTCGGGTTGAGTACCGATGGAATTAATCCTTTTGGTAACATGAGCAGTCGGCATAGCACTTGACCGGTTCTTTTGTGTATCTACAACCTTCCTCCTTGGTTGTGTATGAAGCGCAAGTACATCATGATGTCTCTACTTATCTCAGGACTAAAACAACCCGGAAACGATATTGATGTGTACGTAGCACCATTGATAGAGGATCTCCTAACAATGTGGAACGAAGGGGTGCAGGTATGGGACGCATACAAACGAGAGAACTTCATCCTACGTGCTATGATATTCTGCACCATCAACGATTTCCCTGCCCTTGGAAATTTGTCGGGCCGTACTACGAAAGGAGCCAAAGCCTGTCCCCACTGCGAAGATGAGACTGAGAGCGTGTGGCTGAAGAATTGCAGGAAAACAGTGTACATGCGTCACCGTAGGTTTCTTCCGAAGAATGACGCGTACCGTAAGAGGAAGAGGGAATTTGACGGCCACAAGGAAGATGGTTCAGCCCCGAAGCCTATGCGCGGGAAAGATGTTTACTCACGGGTGAAGGACATAAACGTTGTGTTTGGAAAGGGTGGTAATAAATTGAAACCCCGCACGAAGAACACTTGGAAGAAGAGATCGATATTGTGGGACTTACCGTATTGGGAGCATTTAGAGGTTCGTCATTGCATTGATGTCATGCATGTAGAGAAGAATGTTTGTGACAGTTTAATCGGCCTATTGCTGAACATTCCAGGGAAGACAAAGGATGGCGTCAATGTGCGGCGTGACATGATCGAAATGAGAATCAGACCCGAGCTAGCACCGAGAGAGGACGATAAAGGCCGTATATACCTCCCCCCGCATGCTACACTTTGTGCAAGGCTGAGAGGACAGAACTCTGTAAGTGTCTCTATGGTGTTAAAGTTCCATCGGGTTACTCCGCAAATATGAAAAAGCTTGTGTCCATGGGCGATTTGAAATTGCTGGGTATGAAGTCTCATGATTGTCACGTGTTGATGACACAAATGCTTCCTGTTGCCACCAGGAGTATTCTGCCGCATAAGGTCAGAGAGACGATCACGAGGCTATGTTTTTTCTTCAATGCAATTTCTTCGAAGGTCATTGATCCCGAAGGACTGGATTCTTTGCAGAGCGAGGTGGTTCGAACTCTCTGTCAGCTTGAGATGTATTTTCCTCCATCGTTTTTTGATATCATGGTCCATCTCACCGTCCACCTTGTCAGAGAAATCAAGATATGTGGACCCGTGTTCCTACGTTATATGTATCCATTCGAGAGGTACATGGGTGTACTTAAGGCCTACGTGAGGAATCGGTCCCGGCCCGATGGTAGCATTGTCGAAGGTTATGCAGCGGAAGAGGTTGTTGAGTTCTGCGTCGATTACATGGGCGAGGTAGAAGCAATAGGAGTTCCTGTGTCTCGTCACGAGGGGAGGCTTGATGGTGTTGGCACTATTGGACGGAGAGCCATCACTCCTGATTTCGATATGTACTCGAAAGCTCATTTTTGGGTCTTGCAACACATGACGGAGGTGTCTCCGTACATCGACGAGCACAAGGAGATGCTACGACAAGACAATCATCGCCGATCCGAGGTTTGGATCACGGGACAACATAACAGTCGATTCAACGCGTGGATGAAGGTGCGAATCACCGGAGAGTCCGCAAGTGAGAACCTTAAATGGTTGGCAAAAGGGCCCACGTTTACTGTACAGACATGGCAGGGATATGACATCAATGGGTACACATTTTACACGAAAGCTCAAGATCGAAAGAGCACTGTGCAAAATAGTGGAGTGAGCGTAGAAGCTTTCCATGAGGGGTTCATCAAGACAGGCCCAACAAGGGTAGTACGTGGATTGAACTCGTACTACGGGTTCATTGAAGAAATTTGGGAGCTCGATTACGTACTGTTCAAGATTCCCCTGTTTCGATGCCGATGGGTCCAAATCCCACAGGGTGTGAAGGTTGACAGTTACGGTTTCACTTCTGTGGATCTGGATTGCGTTGCTTATAAAGATGAGCCATTCATACTTGCAAATCAAGCCATTCAGGTCATTTATGTCACTGACCCGGCCAATAAGAAGTGGCACATCGTCCTTCATGGCAAGAGAAGGATTGTTGGAGTTGAAAATGTCGTAGACGAGGAGGAATACAATCAATTTGATGAGATTCCTCCATTTGGAGATGGCGTACAGGTCGATACTGAAGACACCGACGAAACCAGTTACGTGCGTATGGATCACCAGGAAGGGTTATACTTTAAAGGTAATGAACTGTACGTCTTATCTCTCTGTTTCCATCGGTATAGCTTATATCTCCTGTAATTCTCGTCTTTGCAGGGCCGCGGCAAGTGGAAAGTTGAGGATAACATGGCTGTGTACGTGGAAATTATCGGTGAAAGTTCCCATTTGTATGTAACATTAACTTGAGCATGCTCCACGTACATTGTATGTTAAATTTATTTGAGCATGCTCCACTTTGTAACCAATTATTGGATCTACGTACACAGTAACCAATTTACAGAGCATTTGGACTACATTTGAAATATCTGAGTGTTCATTTAAAACAAGTTTTCGAGCATTCAGAGTTGAAAGCTACAGATCAGTTTCAAGTTGTAAAACTAACGTTCAATAGAGAGATTATCATGGACGGTTTTGACCTAGCACAGACGGGTATGATTCTATAACCGACTGTGATAATCTCGTTCACAGTCGGTTCTCAACTCACAACCGTCTGTGATAATCTCTCCTCTAGTAGATTACCACAGACGGTTTTTATTTGAGAACCGACTGTGATAATATTACTATTACAGACGGTTATGTATATATAACCGACTGTGATGTTTTCAACAATGTCCGACTCTTCGGGTTCTTGACGTGCACCGTCGGTTTTCAATTCCAAACCGTCTGTGATAATAATAGCACAGTCGGCTCTCAACTCAAAACCGTCTGTGATAATCTCTCTAGTGACTATCACTATGTCGATTATTACAGACGGTTCTGATGAGAGAACCGACTGTAATAATATCGTCGCGGTTAATAGTTCAAGGCGGGGATTGTCCCGCTCATTCCAGTTCGCAACTGTTGCCCTAGCTCTCTCCGCCCTCGCACCGTCCGCCGCGATCACCTCCATCGCCTCCCACCTTCTCCTCCTCTCCGTCCGTCGCGATCACCTGCATCGCCTTTCCACCGTCAGGCGCGATCACCTCCATCGCCCTCCCGCCTCCGACGCGATCACCTCCATCGCCTCCCCACCGTTTCTGTCATTCTTGGTTAATTATAAGTATATGGGTTTTGGTATAGAATTATTAGTTGTAGATTTACTTAAACTGTTATCTCTTTCACTTATGTTAGGAACTATGTCTGGTGACGACGTGCATCACTCGGGGAGTCAGGGTGACCTCGCTGGCGATGAGACGACTGGGCCGGAGGTCGCCTCGTCCGCCGTGACCCCACAGAAGAAGAGAAAGGGGCGAGGCCGGACGACATGCGCGCATCTGAACAAGCGGGAAAAGCAGCACGTCCAGTTCGACGACAATGGTGTGCCGGAAGCTCCGGACAAACTTGTCGGTCAGTACCGCTCACTATGCGGCAAAGTGGCAAGGGAGCGGGTGCCCATCACCACCTCCGACTGGGGTCAAGTGCCCCCAGAGTGCAAGGATGCGCTGTGGGAAGAAGTGCAGGCGGCGTTTCACATTCCGGAGGATCGCCAGTTCACCATCCGCCGGAGGACACTGATGTCAATAAACAAGGCATGGAGGAACTTCAAGAGCCACCTTGTCAGGCTCTATGTGAAGGAGTCGAAGACCCCCTTCGATGACTTCCCTTTCGTGACTCCCGAGGCATGGCAGCAGTTCGTCGAGATGAAGGCCAAGCCAGAGTTCCAGGAGCTTAGTGCGAAGGGCCAGGCTAACCAGGCCAAGAACACCCACCCACACAGACTAGGCACCGGTGGGTATGTGGGGAAGAAGGCGTTGTGGAGGAAGCAGGACGAGGAGGCTTCCCAGTCTTCGGCCGGCAGTCCTTATGCGGGCATAACGGACGTGCGCGCCCGCAATTGGTGCCGAGCAAGATCGACGATGAACTCCTCCGGAAGCGTCTCCGTGAATAACCCTGCGGACAAGGAAGTGATCGACCGGCTGGTAAGATTGTCCGATCACGTACTATCCTCATAACACGCATGCAATGGGCTGTATTGCTAAGTTCTCCTGTTGCAGGTGACGCTGAGTGCGCAGGTGGCATCCGGAGAGTTCAACCCGAGGAGGGACAGGGATATCCTCACAGCGGCGCTAGGAAATAAGGAGCATCCAGGCCGCGTGCGCGGCCTCGGCGCCACTGTGCCTTGGAGGTATGGTTTCCCTGATGATGAGGAGGCGGCTAAGAGGAGAAAGAGATCCCACCAAGCCCGTGATGAACGGCTCAAGGAGGAGATGCGATCGGAGTTCGCTGTTCGGGACAAAGCACTCCTGCAGCAGTTGTCGGAGATGCGGTCCATGTATGAAGAGCTAAGAAAGGCGACCCAGGGCACCCCCGTTCTAGAAGCGGAAGTACCGACCCCCATTCTTGGCCACCGTAGTAGCTGCGCGTCTGCGCCGGAGTCTTTGCAGACGGAGCCCTCTCCAAAGTATCCGGTGGACTCTCTGCAGGTAATGACCGTTAATGCGCACTGTTTGTCTATGTTAATTCATTCGAAAGTGAGAAGCGGTGAAATTCAACATGTTAATGCGCACTGTTTGTAGGAACCCGCCTCCTGCAAGCTTATGGTGCTGGCCGGTGTCTTCCCAATCGAGGCTGCCTGTGGGATGGCGCAACCATGCACGGCGGGGGCCACAATCCATGGTGCCCCTCTATGTGAGGGTTTTGCACGGGTCCAGGTGGACAGTGTCGTTGACCATTGCAAGGATTTTCCATTGGAGAAGCCGCCGAACGACGAGATTACCACTCTCGGGGATGCGGTGCACACGTTCGTGCAATGGCCCAAGAAAGACATCGTCCTGTATGAGGTAATTCCCCCACCAGTTTCATAATTTGTACTGTAATAATAGCCCTCAGAGTTAGTGTCCTAATACATAGGTTCTTACATCACAGACATCACAGACCGACACGCGGCCTACTAGCCAGCATACCCCTCCGATGACGAAGCTGACTCCGATTAAGAGGCAACCATTCAAGAAGCTGGCTATGAGGAGAAAAGCAAAGAAGAGCCCGGCAAAGGAGAGCGAGAAGAGTGCGCCAGCTCTCATGCCGTTCTCTCTGGGGATGCCCATGGCCTCCGATACCGCAATTTCGAGCATGGGGTTAGCATGCCAGAGCCTGCATGCATGGTACATGAGGAGGACAAACCAGACCAGGACGCAGCGTCCGACGCACATCATGGTCAAGTACACCGTGGCAGAGTTCCATAACGACGTTGGGACCTACTCGGTGACATTCGAAGACCTGCACAATTTACTGAACAAAGATGCGCTCGACTTGTCAATCCTACGGTCTTGGGTGCTGTAAGTATCCTACTATCCGTGCATATACGGATATATGTCATTTATTAATTGGTTACTTCCGTGCAGCTGCATGGCCAACTATGCCAAATCCAAGGGCATACCTGTTGGTTTCTTGGACCCCCAGATGGTCGCCGAGGTGATGTTTAGGACCGACACAGACTTCGTTGTCGACTACATCAAAAGAGGTTTGCTTGCTCAGGTCGACAAGGAGTATATACTTGTACCCTACAACCAGAGGTGAGTGCTTTCATCAGTACTTCACCCGTAGATTAGTGTCTCCATGTGCACACCCCCAAATTTAGATTAAATTTTTAATTCTCTACGTGTAATATGTAGCTACCACTGGATCCTGCTGCTACTTATTCCGAAAAGCAACAAGGTGTTCTACCTTGACTCATTGCAGAGGAAAGCGTACTCGTATTGCGCCGCACGAGATGTATTCGGAAGGTGATGTGGACCTGTCTTGCATGCATCTAGATTTACTGTCCTCAAATTGTCAATTTCGGCTATCCTCAAACTGTCAATTTTGACTATCTACAGGGCTTTCACGAAGTACTTTGCCGAGGTAGGGAGACAACACGAGCGGCGAGCCGATAAGTTTCAGTGGTTACAATTTTCGGTACAAATTTCAACTGGCATCTGTTTTACTTTATAACTTGTCCCCACCTAACTCTCGGTCTGTAAATTGGCAGTGCCATCAGCAGCCGGACGACAATACATGTGGGTTCTACGTGATGCGCCACATGTATGACCTGATCATCACCCCTCACCGGCCAGATTTCCCCGAGGTATATACAACTGCTCCCCTTAATTTGTCTCGATTTGACAGAATTTACAACTTCAGCTCATTTTTTATGTACCAACTCTTGCTGCAGGGGGTCGACTTCCCTTCAGAAAGCCTTGACCCTCGGCAGATTGGTAATGTCCGAGGGATGCTCGCTGAGTTTTTCCTTGCGGAGGTCATATCACCCAAGGGGAAGTTTAGGGACCCGCAAGGTTCGTATTAGTGCGGCCTTACATTTATTTGTACATCTAACACACTTTAATTGTCGATTACATTTATTTGTTCAATTGTACATATTTCTGAGTTCTGTGCTGTATATATGAAATGCTATACAAATATATTTGAGTACTGTGCATATGAAACTGTATATATTTGAGTACTGTACAAATATAATTCTGAGTTCAATTGTACAAATATATATGAGACTGTATATATTTGAGTACTATGCATGTATGAAATTCACGAACTGTATATATGAAAATGCAATTTGTACAGAGGACATCTGTGACTGTTATAATCTCAGACGGTTTGTAAGATCAAAACCGTCTGTGAATGCACAGACGGTTTTGATCTTACAAACCGTCTGAGATTATAACAGTCACCGATAATAACCCATCGCAGATGGTTTGGACCTCAGATCCGTCTGTGATATCACATTATCACAGACGGTTTCAAGATTAACACCGTCGCTAATATCGCAGATTGGTTTAATATGAGTATCACAGACGGTTTTGATCTCAGAACCGTCTGTGTTAAGAGTATCACAGACGGTTCTGAGATCAAAAACGTCTGTGTTGATATCCAAACCGTCTCTGTCATTCTGAGTACCACAGACGGTTCTGATATCCAAACCGTCTCTGGTAATCTGAGTATCACAGTCTGTTATGACATGAAAGGCGTCTGTGATACTTATACTAACACAGACGGTTCTGATGTCAAAATCGTCTGTGTATACTAAAGTATCACAGACGGTTCTCTTCTCAAAACCGTCTGTGATAGTCTAATTATCACAAACGGTTCCGAAAACAGAACTGTCTGTGTAGTATGACTATCACAGACGGTTCTGACCTTATCACAGACGGTTCTGACCTTATAAGAGACTGTGAAATATGAGTATCACAGACGGTTCTGACCTTAATACAGACGGTTATGACCTTATAACAGTCTGTGAATGGATAGATCACAGACGGTTGAAAACATCAAAAACCGTCTGTGATAGTACATGATTATCACTGACTCGAATATCACTGACGGGTAAGAACCGTCTGTGGTAGTATGACTATCACAGACGGTTCTGACCTTATAACAGACTGTGAAATATGAGTATCACAGACGGTTCTGACCTTATCACAGACGGTTATGACCTTATAACAGTCTGTGAATGGATAGATCACAGACGGTTGAAAACATCAAAAACCGTCTGTGATAGTACATGATTATCACTGACTCGAATATCACTGACGGGTAAGAACCGTCTGTGATGAATGTTTTGACCCGACTGTGATGATGAATTCTGTAGTAGTGAACGCTATATCGACCTCCCTTGATGAAGTGGCACTGCAGTGCTCTAAAGTTGTGAATGCGACGCCGGCTGTGGACCATGACTACAATCCCCACGGAGATGTCAGCCCCGACCTATGCCTTCCCGTGGACTACGAGTCCCCCGACGAGCCGATCGTTGACTTCCGGACTTATTGCGAGGAAAATGAAATAGATTACGATAGTGATCGGTCCGCCCCAAGATGTAGGCCTTGTAATGTTTCAGTACTTGTGTGGCATGCCTACCATGTGGAATGTTGTTTAATTATATTACGACTTTTATGTAAGGCATATGGGTTTCTTTTGTAAACTGAGTTCACGTATGTTTGAAATTTGTAAACTGAGTTCTTGCATGCACCATCCACATTCCTTTCGTTGTGACATGTCCCTGTGTACATGTTGCTGATTACATTGGCTAACTGAGCTCGCTTGTTTGATTATTTATTCTCAGGTCTGTACAGATGGATCCCTTCATGGCTAACCTTCTGGTGTGGGGGGAGGATGGTTTCGACTGGGTCGGGACTCAGTTGACTCCCTTGGAGAGCCCAATTCCGGAGCAGGCAATGCAAATTGAAGAAAATGCCGAGATAAGGCCAAACAACCGATGTTCAAAGAACTTCTCTGAGCAGGAGAACAAGCTTCTCGTCTCGGCTTGGCTGAATGTTAGCATTGACCCGGTCCAAGGTAATAATCAGAAGGGATCAAGCTATTGGGCACGCATCCATGAATACTACCACAAGGAGAATACGTTCAACTCAGTACGTACACAGAACGCGTTGCAGCATAGGTGGCAGTTCATCCAAGAGTCCGTCAACAAGTTTTGTGGATGCTACGACCGCATAGAACGCCACAACCAAAGCGGGAAGACGGAGCGTGACAAGGTAATGTACCCTTACACTACCCTACCGTTGTCATCCCTACGAAGGACATGACCTCTTTGTGCAATCCATGATGCAGATTGTGGACACGAAGACGCTCTACGCAGCTGAGGAAAACTGTGCATTCAATTTCCTTCATTGCTGGGTTGAGCTTTGACTGCACCGAAAGTGGAGTGACAAGGTAGCGCACAAGAGGCAGAAGATGTCGTCCGGAGCCAGCCCGGGGACCTCTTCGGCCCCAACAGATGCGACTCAGCCGGGCTTCGAGGGGGGTCGCCGGGGGCTTTGAGGGGGGGCCAACTGATGAAATAATTGGGCCTATAGGCCGCAATAAGGCTAAGTCTCGGTTCTGAAGTGGTTCGGAACATTCATCTTCCGACAGCCCGTACATGAGTGCCATCCGAGACATGACACTGAGTAGGCAGGAGAAAGAGAAGAAAAGGGACGACCTGTACTCCGAGATGATGGCATACGAGAAGGAGAAGCTGGAGTTGAAGAAGGAGTATGAGGAGCGGATCATGTCGGTCGATTTGAGCAAGTGCTCTGAGTGGCAGAAAGAGTATTTCATGCGAAAGCAGAGGGAGATTGTGGGTAGAGACCGCGACAATGTGGACAACTGAGGGCAATTGGGTGCTTTTATGTATTTTGCATGTGTGCTTATGTACTTTGCAGCAACGTTTAGACTCAAATTTTAGCCTTGTTCAGTTCTATTTATGCAACGAACTATGATGTGTGCTTGTAGTAAAACATTTGGATGTCCTATGATGTCTGCTTATATTAAGACCAGAATGTAGTGCAATAATCTTCGTCTTTTAATACATGCTTGCCTCCTACAGATGGTTACAATCAATACATGCTACCTAATCATTACATTGCATACGTAAACCCTACTCGGCGCCGTGCAACTGCCACAAGTGCTCGACAAGGTCCTCCTGGAGCTACCTGTGTGTTTCACGATTCCGTATGGTACGATGGACGCGGACGAAGTCCTACACGGCCGGAGTATGGTCGTGGGACACATTAACAATATCACCCATGCTGTCGTAGTTATAATCGACGGAACCGATGTCCCTCTCATCTTCCACTATCATGTGCAATATCACGCAAGCAGTCATTATGTCTCGAAGAATTTCCTAATCCCAATACCGCACAGGCCCTGGCAAAATCACGAATCGGGCCTGGAGCACCCCGAAAGCACGCTCCACATCCTTCCGGGCCGATTCTTGAGCTTGCGCAAAGAGCTTCCTCTTGTTCCCTTATGAAAATGCAATAGTCTTAACGAATGTTACCCACTTGAGGTAAATCTCATCGGCAAGGTAGTACCACATGTTGTAGTTGTGGCTGTTGATGGAATAATGCACCCTGGCGCCTGGTTTTCTGCAAGTTGAGCAAATAGAGGAGAACGATGTAGGACATTAATATCGTTGTGAGATCCTGGTAGACCAAAGAAAGCATGCCAAATCCATAGATTGTATGATGCTATGGCTTCTAGGATGATGGTAGGCCTGTGAGCATGTATGGTGTACATCCCTTGCCATGCCTTTGGGCAATTCTGCCACCTCTAGTGCATGCAATCTATACTCCCCGACATACCCAGGAAACCTCTTTGCTCGCCAATGGCAAGCAATCTTCTAGTGTCCTCTTCGTTAGGTGCTTGAAGGTACTCAGACCCAAACACTTCAAGTATAGCCCGAACAAAGCGCTTCAAGCTCTCTATAGCAGTACTCTCCGCTATATGCAAATATTCGTCGATAGCATCCGTGGGAACACCGTATGCTAATATCCTTAAAGCCGCCGTGACCTTCTGCAACAACAACCCGAGGGTTCCAGCTGCGTTCTTTCTTTGCCTGAAGTATGGGTCATGTCGTTCAACGGCTTCCAAGATGCGGAGAAAAAGGTTATGACGCATCCAAAACCTGCGCGACACAAAGGCCGACCATATCATAGCAATAATACGAAAAATAAATTGTAGTCGAACATTGTAAACTTCAAAGTCTTACCTCCGCATGAAGTACCTTGGCCCGTACACCAGCTCGTCGGCAAATTCATTATGGAGCCTAGCAAAGCCATCCTGCCTATCACGATCGACGACATTGTGGCCGAAAATAGAACTGCCACGGCGTTCCGAACTCATAGCTTCTATCTCAGCCTGCCCAGTACATGCAACCGCCACAATGAAGTCGTCGTCCTCACTGAATGACTCATCGCCACCGAGGCACAACGAGGGTAGCGCTCGGCGACACACTGCGAATGGCCAGTACGAGGCTTACGTGAGCTTCCGACTATGCCGCTCCCCCGCTCCCTCGCGCCCCCGCTCCCCCGGGCTACCGCTAACCCCCACAGCCGTTTGCCCGCGCGGCCGTGCCCCCGCTCCCCGTGCGAAAAACAGATGGCAGTTATTTTTTATAGAATATAGAGTGAGATTTGGAGATTGTTGTTGGAGTAAGTTGAAATATAGGGATGAAATCTTTTTAGGGAGGTGTGTATATGAGATATAGAGATCCGATTTTAAGTACTATTGTTGGGGAAGGTCTAAGACGACAACACACGAGTTTGGTAAGACAGGAGTGAGAGTGATATTGAAGTAAACAAGAATGAAAGAAAACATCTATTTTGGAATTATGTGTCCATGCTTTTGTAAAAATCGAAACCACAAATAATTCCCCTGTTATTTACATCTAGTCGAAATTCGGTTATCCTACATAATTGCATGCCTAATTTTTATATAATTTAAAATTTTATCTATATTTTACAGAGAGATGTCTTTTTTAATACTACAATAAAGATAGAGTTCATTTTAAATACGATTTTTCATAAGAATTTGTATCATAATAGAGATAAAATTAGTTTTGGATATGATTTTTTAGATGATGAATTTATATTGTTATTAATATAATAAATGAAATAGATTTTTTATTAATGTGAGAATATTTTAGCATTTTTTAGGATTTGATGTGAGAAATTTAAGTATTTTATATGATGTCATAATTAATATGATATTTCTAATATGACCAGTATTTATTATATAAAATAGATTAGATCTACCGTAATTTATCCTTTTGAGACAATTTAATCCTTAAAACTTGTTTGCATTATGTTAACTCCTACAGTCTTAACATCATCGCACCAAGCATTACGAAAGTGTGCGGTCATTTTCCCGTGACGCCTTCCTCTCATTCAACAGTCGAGACATCAGACTGACAAACAGGTTCAAATTACTTCTGACCCCACACGTCAGTTCCTTAGCCCAAACGCTAAAACATGTCTGCGTCACCCGTCCCGTCGTTCCGCCCCCATTTACTCATATACGAGGACAAGTATCCAGTGACACCTCGTCCCAACCGTACTTGTGGGCCCATCCGTCAGTGGAAGCATAGGGGAGCCCGCTCGTGCATCCCTAGGTACCAGCCTATTTGAAGCGCCACGGCTTCCTCCCAGCCTACCTGCACTTCTCCCGTGCTCCTCCTAACCATTTACTCCTACAAAAAGTGGCAGCTTTGAAGTCTTTTGCACCAAGTCGTCAGTTCCACGTCACTTCAAAGCTTTCCTTCCGCTCTAAGGTTTCGCCATGGGCGAGAGCTCGAGTACGAGCGCGAGCGACCCCAAGGACCCGAGAACGATCGCACGCCAGTAAGCACTCTACCGAGCGTCGTGTTGGGTCCTCCTCTTCCTCATCTGTTATTTTTTTTTGAATTTTTTGAGGTTTTTTTGATCTGGTTGTCTGCGATTTGGTGGATCTTAGCACGGTTGGAGTTTGGTCCTCCTCCAGTCCTCCTCTTTCTGATTTTGGGGGGTTTGGGGCGGTTTTATGGTGTCGTTGTTTGAATTTTTTTTGGTTTAACTTAGTGGTTCACAGATTGTACTGTCTAACTTAGTGGTTTATCTAAATTATAACTAATTCGAGCATTATCTAAATTATAACTAATTCGAACATCTAAATTACCCTAGGTCCCTTTTGTACAGTTTTGGAGATTTAGTGTTTCGTTCACATTATACTGAAATTTCGGAGAACAATGTTGAGGGGTGTTATAATTTTTGATTTAGGTATCAGTTGGATCTTTGCAAGCGGGCTGTGGAGGAGAACATCATCGTGTACCTCGGGACAGGATGTGGGAAGACACACATTGCTGTTCTGCTCATGTACGAGCTTGGCCACCTCATCCGCAAGCCCAGCCGCGAGGTGTGCGTCTTCCTTGCCCCAACCATCCCTCTGGTCCGCCAGGTAGATACCTCCTTGATCCTCCTACTTTAGATAATACTATCGAAATGTGATTGCTCCTGAGTTCTAATAATTGATCATTGTTGCAGCATCATGGATTAGCTGTTTACGTTATCTTCCTGTCCTTTTCAATTTTTTTACGTTAGTTATATTGGCACCGAAGGGCTCCTAAGGCCAAAGAGGATAAATCGCATGCATCAAACTGGGGGAAAACTACATATAATTGTCGTAGTAGTGGTGGAGCATATGTCAATTAAGACAATTGATCTGGTTGCACCAAGTTTTAGTGAAGTAGCCTGACCGAGATTTGGGTAAAAAATGGCAAACATACTAATGCAAATCAATTTAGAAAGAAAAATTCTTGGTAGTAGTTGTATGTTGCATGCATATCTGGCAGAACGGAAGTACATTTCTTAACATACCGTTGATTTATATATTATTACATATCGAGTGCTACTTTACATACTTTGTTGTGTTCACTGAGGGCAAACAGTGCTCTTCTCCTTTATTGATAGCAAGCCATGGTGATCACAAACTCCACCAATTTCAAAGTTCAATGTTACTATGGGAATGGCAAACACTCAAAAGATCATCAGGGATGGGAGAAAGAGATTGGAGAATTTGAGGTATGCTTTGCTTCAGAAGCTCTTTGTAGATCAATTACACTGCTATTCCTGTACATGGTTTTTTTTATATTGAGTGAAAGTTTTTAGTGAACTTGGTGTTTAATCAATTAATCTAAGATGTATGTACCCAAAGACTTTTGGCTAAGAATTTTAAGTGAGGGACTCCTGCACAAATCATGTGTACTTAGTTTTGAAACTTGAGGTCCAAGAGAAGATGAAATCAATACAAATAGATCTTACACGGTTACCTTCATTTTGGTCAGGATACAAGCCCCATTTCAGTTTGTCTTTAATTTATTCTTTTCCCTGCTCTTTTCTGTGCATGACTTTTCTGGCTAACTTGAGGCTACTTTCTCTGCCTCTGCAGGTTCTTGTAATGACTCCTAAAATATTATTACATAATTTGTGCCATTGTTTCATCAAGATGGACTCGATTGCACTTTTGATATTTGATGAATGCCATCATGCACAAGCCCAAAAGCGGCATCCATATGCACAAATTATGAAAGTAAGCACTGAATGAATTTATCGCTCCTGTACAATATTTCAATGCTCAAACTATCTATGTCTATTGGAATACTTAGGTAGTTACATTTTTCGGCCACTGAGTTTTCTTCCATAGCTTCTCATTATTTGATCTTCTTTTCACTGGAGTTCTTGCTGGTACAAACTACATCCATGCGCCAAGAGGACTGTTGTTGGTGTTGATGGAAATCCTGATGCGGGTGCAATGTTGTAATCTTGCTTGGGGTGTATTGTGCATGAAATGGTTGGAGAATCCTGTATGTAGTGCTGGAAACAGCCCGGGTATACAGCAGATATTGCTGACAATATCCTTTCCCGTATTTCTGGTTGAAGACCGAATCAAATTCAAATAGAGCCCACAATGGGATACAGATGGATAGAATAACAAATACGAACACATTTCATATGATAAACTAAAACAAATATTAAACAATTATGAATTGAAATCTTAGAGACATATGAATATGAATTGGTTCAGGTCATGTCTTACCCGTCTATGTGTTCAACTTTGTATCTGGGTTTACTACTTCGATGTATCCAGAATTCATGTTTCATACTCATTCAACTTTGTATCTGGGTTTACTACTTCGATGTATCCAGTATTCGTGTTTCAGTATGAACCCTGCTCATAGGCTAAATCCTCCTAACCATATATCCATTCATAATGGATATGGATGCGAGATGATCCGGATAATTTCTATCCACTTCTTGCCTACTTGCCCATCTATTTTGTGGCCCTTTTCTGTTTATGTAACAAGTTCCTCATCTACTTCCCTCCTTGGCATGATATTGTTGCTTTGAGCTACAATCTGATGACCATTTTGCGTTAATCTCATCCTGCCTTTCTGTCAACATTTGGTCATCGTATTAGCAAACCCATCATATTGGAGACTGTTACACTCTTGAGAAGGCTTGATCATGTTGCCAATTGAAGCATCTAGTTGATCAAATATACTGAAAAACAATGTAAACTTATGCAAAGTAGGACTGATAACATATGTTGGAATTAGAAAGATGCTAGCATATATATTATTAGCTTGCAAAGTAACCCCTATACTCTTACATAACCACACTCTCCCCTCAAGATGCATTGAAAATATCAATTATGGCCATCTTGTTACATATTTTCATGCTATCTTTAGGTCCTGACCCTTTTGTAATACAATCTTCTTGTTACTCACTAGAATGAATTGTCTAATTTTAGCACTCCACTATCTAGTCGTTCTTTGATGAAGAAGCGATCTAACTCCACATGCTTGGTATAATCATACTGCACTGGGTTATTGGCAATGTTGATAGTAGATCTGTTGTCACAATGCAACAATAAAAGCCTTCTTGCAACACACATAACTTAGAAAGCAACTCTTTCAATCATATAATCTCACGTAAGGCACCAACTATAGCTCTATATTCAGCTTTTATAGTAGATATGGTCACAACCTTATGTTTCTTACTCATCCAAGACATAAGATTGCCTCCAACAGACACAATAGCTAGAAGTAGATTTTCTATTATCGACGCAATTCGCTCAATCTGCATTACAATATGCTTTTTCCATGTCCTTTAAACCAAAGACTTTTTTCTGGACTCCTCTTCAAGTATCTCAGAATCCGATAGACTACCTCCATGTGCTCCGTCTTAGAGTCATGCATATATCTATTGACTACACTCACTGCATTTGTGATAACAGGTCTTGTGTGGCAAAGAGAAATAAGATGACCAACAAGCCTCTGATATGACTCCTTATTCACTGGATTACCTGATTGAGCACTTAGTCTATGATTCTGTTCAATCGGGGTAGAAGTTGGTCGACATCCGAGTATTCTTGTCTCAGTAAATCAAGGACGTACTTCCCCTGAGAAAGAACTATATTCCTGGAAGATCGAGCAATCTCAATCCCAAGGAAGTACTTCAACTACCCAAGGTCCTTGATCTCAATCTCCTTCCTTAATTTAGCCTTTAGACGACCTATCTTCACTACATCATCACCGATAATCACGATATCATCCACATATACTAGCCAGAATTGTGATATGTTAACCAGTATGCATGTAGAACACAGAATGATTTCCTTTACACTATGAGTAGCCCGCCTTGCATACTGCATGCCTGAACCTGTCAAATTAAACTCTCCGAGACTGCTTTAACCCATATAGAGATTTCTTCAGCCTACATACCTTCCTAGTAGTTTGTCTAATGTCAAAGCTTGGTAGAATCTCCATACACACCTCCTATTTCAAGTTTTTATGTAAGAACACATTATTAACATCCAACTGATGTAGAGGCCACCTAAAGATAGCTGCAAGAGATATCAGGGTTCTCACAATACTCATCTTCGCCGTAGGAGTAAAGGTCTCATCATAGTCAATTCCATATGTTTGACTGCACCCTTTTGCAACAAGACTAGTCTTGTATCTATCCACCTTGCCTTGGAGAGTTTGCTATATTGTATACACCCATTTGCACTACATAGCCTTCTTTCCAGCAAGAAGTGAAACAAGTTTTCATGTCTCATTCTTCTCTAAGGTATAAAGCTCCTCCAACACAACACCTTTCTATTTAGGATCCTACTTTGTCTCTGTAATTATTCGCAATTGGCACTGATTGGAAAGATGCAATGATTTCTATGCATAAGAAACAAGTGAATATGATATGAAGTTAGTAGTCATGCTCAAAGCCAAACCGGTCAAAATGGTCTAGAGATTTTCTGACATTGACTTGAGATTCCCTACATTGAGCAAGTGGCAATTCAGAGTTTGAAGGACTAGAGGGAGAAGGAATATTACCACTTGTTTCGGGAGAAGAAAAGGAAGTGGAGGAAGAAGGAACCAAGGAGGGACTTGGGACATGAGTAAGTGGCATATTGGATTATTCCACCTCAATCACATTAGGCCGTTGTGTTGCTGCTCTTCTTGCTCTTGAACTCGTTTCTTCCCCTAAACTTGTTACTCCTCTTGAACCTTTCATTGATCCGTCCAAGACTGTCTCCTATAAACCTTCAATTCTGGCACAACATCCAATTGATCCAATTGATCAGGCACATCAACACCTCTCTTATTAGAACTTCCAGTAAGGCATGGTATCATCCCTACAATCACACTGTCACTATCATCACCATTCTCCCCCTCTCGACTACCTCTCCCACTGGTAGGAGAGTCCTCTTGAAACAGAGTTGTTAAATTTGGTTGATCCACGCAGAATGGTTCTAGCTCCCTAAAGTAACATCCATGCACACAAACAACCGATGTTCTGGAGGACTTCAATACTGATAAGACTGGAGGAATATCTCTCAAAGTCGCACTTCACTGCCCAAGGACCCAACTTCCCAACTGAAGTTTAGTGATCTTGAACAAAGCATGTACAACCAAAAAACTTTAGGAAGAACCACAAACCTATTCGCACCAAAAAGCATTTGATAAAGTCTTCCACCCCAACACCCGGGATTGCATTTGATTGATGAGATACGCTGTAGTCATCACGGCTTCACTCTAGAGGCTATTTGGCGTGTTCATCTAGAACATGAGGGACCGTGCCACCTTCAGAAGATGATAGTTTTTCTTCTTGGCGACCACCTCATTCTGTGCAGGAGTCCCAGGATAGGAAGTTTGGTGAACAATCCCTTGTTTAGAGAAGTCGCAATTTCCTTGTTGAAATATACAGTTCCATTGTCTATCCGGAGAATTCAAACTTTCGCATTGAACTGAGTTTAAACAAGACTACATAAACCCTGAAAGCAACAAAGAACCTCATTCTTATGCTTCATTAAATACATCCATGTCATACAAGTGGCAATCAATAAAGAAAACAAACCACTTGTAACCACTTGAAACGCCAAACATTAGAATGTATTAAGATAAAAGGTTCAACACTATGAAGCCGCACATTGGGATAAACAGAATGTGTATGCTTGCCAAACTCACAAGCATCACACATAAGTTTGACCGTATCTATTTTATCAAACAAAAATAGAAATATCTTGCTCAAACTATCAAAAGATAAATGCCTCAAGTGGCAATGTTGCAAATAACTTCTGCTTCAGCTCCTCTAACAATAACAACAAGTGCAACATCCATACTCCCAATTTCTAGGTACCACACTCCATTATACTTGACTCCAGTCCCAATCCTCCTAATTCACTTCTCTTGGAAGAGACATGGATGGTCAAAGAGAAGCCAACAGTTAAATTGATCAATGATGGAGCTAATTGCGAGAGAGGAAACATACAAAACAAAGGATAATGTTAGAGATAGAGTGCACTGGACTGAACCAATTTCTAGAATTGATTGTGAGATTCCATTAGTGGTTTGGACAATCTCGGTTTGAACAAGAGTATGAGGTGAAAATATCTAATGCACCAGTGACATGCCTAGAAGCTCCTGAATCTACAATCTAATCCTTATGAGAATGTCTACATCTAGTGGCAAATGCATATGCATGAGTATCTGTGCCCACATGGACATAGTTGGCAAAGTTATTGAAAGGGGTGGGCGCAGAAGGATCCTGAGTGGCAATGTGCTTCCTCATGGAGCTCTTTGCTTGTGCATGGAACTTTTGCCAATTCTCCATTGCTCCATAGTCATCTCCACAACTCAAGACTACTTCAAGTCTGCCATAGCCATATTGGCTCTAGGGCCAACTCAACCTCTGCTGTGACCACCTCGAATAGCTCCTTTGCTTCTACCAGCACGACCATGACCTTCTGAGGCTTGTGGGTGAGGACAAGCATAGCTCAGATGCCTCTTCTCCCCATAACAATAATACTCCTTGGTATTAGCGGGAGATGGAACTAGCAATGCAGATCAAACTGGAGAGGGGTTAGCTGACACCACCGTTAGGCGAGCCTCTTCCTGAACCATAGCTAAGATGGCTTCCTCAAGACTTGGGAGAGCAGTTTGGTGACATATAGTGGCCTGTCTGTGCTCAAACTTAGTATTTAGGCCCTTTAGGAAGTGCAAGACGCTCCTGCACTCAACCTAGGCCTTGTCCATAGAGATATCCTCTACATCTTGCAGTGTCAAAGGATCATGTTGTTTCAAGTCTACTATCTTGTCATGAATCTCAGCCATCATCATCACATCCCTGCTCCAGATACATCGTGGCGAAGGTCTTCCACATAGTTGTTATAGGAATGGTCTCTACTATATGAGCTATGGATGGGGACATAGAAGTCATCAGCCAAGTCATCACCAAGGAATTTGTGGTGTTTGAAGGCCTTGTTGTACTCGGCTTGTTTATGGCTCAAAACAAGTCTCCTCCGCATGGTGCTCACTGCCCTTTGTCCTTAGAATGATGAGTACTCTCCGCGACCAACTCAGATAGTTCTTGGTCCTTTCGAATTTCACATCATTTGGTAGTAGCTCTTGCTTCTGTACCTTATTGGTTTGCGGTACTAACTCTTGACTGGACGAAGACCTCATCCCTGTCCTGGTCTCAATCATCCCAGCAATCTTCTCAAGCAACTCCATGTTAGTCGTAGTAATTGGGATCCCCATCTCCACAACACTGCACACACAAAGCTGGAGCTCTTCTACTAGCCGCGTGCTTCATCTACAGTCACGAGCATTATCTTAAACACAGTGGATCGCCTTAACAAAGGAATTCATTATCCATGATGAAAGGATCTTCATACCAAGAAAGAGTCAACTCGTGGATGGAGTAGTGGATCCAGTAGTGATAGGCAGGCTCGGCGATAGTGCTCGGCGGCTGCGACCCATAGCAGTAAAGCGGCATTAACCGAGACCTTTGGTGAGCAATTGGTTGAGGGTAGCTGAGCCGGAGCTCGTTGGGGAGAACGCGTGCATGGCGTGGCGGTGCCATGAGAGTGGTGGCGTATGGCTGGTGGCTCTGGCGATGGGATCTTCAGCGGCACTGGCGCGGAAGGGGAGCGATGGGTGGAGCGGGCATGGTGTGGATGGTGACGAGCGAAGCTGGAGGATGGTGATGGGTGCGATGGGCAGAGAGGGAGAGCGGCGTCCATTGGTATCGGGTGGAGCGCGGTGGCCGGCGGCGAACTTGAGGGTGGTGGGTGAAGGTTTGGGTTGTGCTTTGATATCATGTTGAGTTTTTTTGCACTAACCGATTTATCTAAAAGTTTAACTGGTGAGGAAAGACAGTTAATCTACTCATACTCCAATACTGCCTCTCACATCTAGACTCCATTAGGCCTACGACGTGGACTCAACTTGAGTTGAGATCTAGTTCACCCCTGGGACTTTCTTGGTCTCACCACTGGACCCTCCAATTATATTTTTCTCATAAATTACTACACCATGTCTTGAACTCAAGTTCTCTAGGGCCTGGACCTAGTCCACCTCTGGGACTCCCTCACCACCGGATCCTGTAATTATTTTTTTCTCATAAATTGCCATAGTCAGGTCTCAAACTCAAGATCTCTAGACTCTGATATCATATTGGGATTAAAAATATGTCAAATATGTCTCCACTAGCTCACATCATCCATATATATTATTAACTTGCAAAGTGACCCTTGTACTATTACAGCACCACAACATATATTATGCTGAGTTAATAAAATTCAGTGAATTACAGCATTCTAGTCTGACAATATTTGTAATAATGTTCAGGAATTTTACAAAACTAATGGCATGAAATGCCCTCGTGTCTTTGGCATGACTGCTTCACCAATTGTTGGGAAAGGTAATGTCAATTTAATATTAATATTGCATGCATGGATAGCGTTTTTTCTTCTAAAGTCACAACTAACCATAGTCTACATTTTGCAACCTGATATTATGTTAACTCCAGACCTGATAGCAAAGCTTCGCTATCAGCTTGGTGCCTTCGCAATAGTTCTACATTTTGCAGATATCATGCTAGGATTTACAACCAGATAGCCAAGCTGCCACTGGATAATCCATTGCATAAAATATTAGATGAAATAATGTTAACTCGAGACCATTTAGTTGTATGCAATTTATTATCGATATATCATATAATTCATAGTAAGAACAGTATTGTCAATGTGGCACTTGTAGTTTATATATGAGGTGTAAGTAATGACTTGTCATTTTAGGCATGCACCAGGTAGTGTTTTGCACCAACCTACATGTTGGGCATGTACCATCCTTGAAAGTTCTATTCATGGATTGTGATGAGAACATTTTCAATGATCAACAAGGAAGCCTTGCCCATTGCAAAAGAAACATTCAAAACTTGTTGATCCTTGTTCATGGTCATTTTCTAAAGGACCTTATTCATTTTCATTTGATAGTTGCAAACTTGGTAATCCCTGTAGTTTGTTATCTCTACTTAATTCTCTACTATAGTGAATTGCATTGGATCATTATCAACAAGCATGTGTGCTAAATCTCTTTTACTTCATGTTATTAGTGAGGCCCCATAGCTAAACTGAACACGGTGGCTGTATCCGGTATCTTATAAAGGGTTGGGCTCCAGAAGCTTAGGGCATGTCTTTTTGTTAACCACCCTTATTTTTCGAAGGATTCAGCAATTTTATGTATGTCCACTTATTTTTGTTATTTGACATGCATCAATACCTCAATTAGTAAATTGCATCAGATATCCTTACTCATTTTGATGTTTGCTATTATAGTCCTTCAACCTTATTTCTAGTCAACTTTGGTCCTCTGATGTAGTTTAGAATTCATAGGATATTCTTCCTATGTTATTTTTCCTCTAGTGCAAATTAATCATATGTTATTTCTTCAGGCTATCTGTCTTCCTTTTCCCCTATACTGCTATATATGTATGATTTTGTTTTGTGTTGCTTGTCTACATATGTTTAATTGAATATTCATCATACCTATGTCTTCTATCACAGGCGGTTCTAATCAACTTAATTACACCAAATGTATCAACAGCCTTGAGTGTTTACTTGATGCAAAGGTACGTACCACTAATGTTCTCCACCAGGTGTGGTGGGATCCAAGTATATTGCTGATCTATGTTTTGCTTTGTAAAAATTCTGAGGCACTCATCTTGAATAGGTGTGTTCAGTTGATAGCGTAGAACTTGAAAGTGTAATTGCTTCTCCTGATGTTGAGGTGTACCCATATGACCCAGTTAATCAGTTCTCTAACCTTATAATGACATATGGCAAAAATCTTGATGGCCTAAAGCTTCAGGTACAGCTGTTGGTCTGATCTTATACTGGAATTCTTGTCATTCCAATTGACATGAGCTTACTGTGCTCTATTCTCATTATTTTCCTTTCATAATGTCCACTGAGCTATGAACAGTGCGAGTCCATGCTAAGAGAGAGCCAATGTGATTTCAAGGATTCTCAGAAGAAAATGAAGTCTCTCTGGAGGTTGCATGACAACTTGATTTTTTGTTTGCAAAATCTTGGTCTTTGTGGAGCTCTGCAAGTGAGTTGGCACTGATTTTTCAAAAAATGATCTTTTTTGGGGTTTTATGCATAAGTTATATTGCATCAGTCATTCTATGTTTCAACAGCTTTATCTCCAGTTCACAATAGTTCATGCAAAGGATAACCTTGTTTTGATACACCGATAGCTTTATCATGGATCAAATAAGTCTATGCATAGAGAGCATATACAAGAGATAGAATAGGAAACGAATACAATGTGGGTCCTAATCGTAATTCACAGATATACATAAACAATATCCTCTAGTGAATGATAACTGGTTTTGTGGAAAGCTTTAATATAGAGACCAGTAAGTTGAAGGAATTGCAATTTGATGACTAGTTTACCAATTACTCTCCTTTCTTATCAGGGTGGGAATGGGCTGGCATTGTCAGGCTGACGTCTTGTACTTGGACTATCTGGTCTCAACTCTGGAAAGAGGAGTGTAACACCCTAGCCTAGTTCAGACTAGTAGTGCATGGGTTAGTCCTATACTAATAGTTTAACTTACGAAAACACTGTTTGTAAGTCTTTAGGAACCAACCATACCAACGAAGATGAAAGCATAAGTATTGGTATAGGTAGACGAACTTAGGGTGTCCCAAATAGGTAGGAGAACAGAATGTCAGATGTGATATTGCTCATCTGACATTCTAGGTATCATTGCACATTGCTTATTTATTTGGTTTGACTATGCTACAGGCTGCAAGGACCCTTTTATCTTCTGCTGGTGATGATCTTGATGAAAGGGAAGCTGATATTAGTAGCAATGGTGTCAGCTTTGCCAGTCACTACCTAAATAAAGCAATCTCTGTTCTGAGTTGCAACATATTAGATGGTGTGTGTTTTCCTCAACTTCGCTCTGTTCTGCTCATTTTACTCCTGTGTTGGATCCCATGTTTATCGCTACAACTTTTCTTGTGAAAGTTAGTTTATAACAATTTCCTAAGACCTATCATTGGACATCCTCTGATGCTTTCAGACCATAAATTAAGCCAGTCATTAGCACAATGCATTCACAGGAAGGGGGCTTCCTGAATTATGCTGAGCTGAACTTCATATGCACGGAAAGTTTTTCCATGCAATGCTGTCTTGGTCTGGTACACCAAGCTTTGCTCAATGCAGTCTGATGCATATTTGCTGGAATGCAATTCTTTTTGCTGTGCAGTTCAAAAAGCTGCTCATAAAGCAATCAAACACATATCCAGCATTGTCAAGGATACATGCATTTGCGAATAACTGACTTGGAAATAAATATTGGATGAAAATGCATACAAGTAATGCATAAAGATTTATTTACTAATAGTCCTGTAATGTTTCTAACAAGAACTCTGGGTGTGTTTTGTAGGTATTAGTGCTGATTCATTTACCCTAGAGACACTGGAAGAGCCTTTCTTCTCAAAAAAATTTTCTGTTCTTATTGAGGTTCTTTCAAGATACAGGCAAGCCCAGTCATGCATGCTAGTTCTATACTATCTTTTTTCAAGAACATATCTTGCTCAACTGTGTGGTGTTTAAAGGAATGAGCTATGTGGCTCTGGGTCTCCATGTATTGTTGCATTCTATGGTTCACCTTTGTGCACTGACAGCACTGCTGATTAATTGGGAAAATAGCACAAATATTTGGAACTGTGCCTTTGTATAGCTGTGATTATGCATATTTCAGTTTCATTTACTTTTGTACCTTTTGTTACTATTTATATGATTTGTTTATGAATCTTATGATCCTTCGCCAATAAAAGGTCACTATTTGACAAACAAATGAGTCTGGAATGAAGTAACTTTGGGAGGGCATAGTGCTGTATTAGACCAGTGATGTTCACGTCCAGAAAAGGAAAGATAAAAGGAACTTAAATGGGAATTAAGGAGAGAAACATTGTGAATGTCACTTATGAGGTTCATACAGAAGACATTAGTTTGTTATTGTTGAATTATATGGGGCACCATATGCTATTAACTTATAGTTTTTCTTTTTACATATATAAAGCATCCATACTTGATGGTATCTGGGTTGTCATCTCAGTTTGGTAAACTATCTGCTCCACTCAGTCAAAAAGTAAATAACACTCCTTGTTTCTTGCTGGGATTGTAGAAATTTTCCTTGGTTCACTATTCCACCTGAAAATGTCTTTCAAGAAAAAAACACCTGAATACTAAGCAATTTCTATGTCATAATTATGAAGTTCTGGAGAAGTTTGTCATCTTTGTTACTTTGCTTTGGTTTTTTCAATCAACAGGCTAAAGGAGAATATGAAGTGCATTATTTTTGTGAAAAGAATCATTGTTGCAAGAACTATAGCATATATTCTCCCAAATTTGAAGTGCCTTGATTTTTGGAAATGCGAATTCCTTGTGGGATGCCACTCAGGATTGAAGAACATGTCAAGGAACAAGATGACTGATATTGTCGAAAAGTTTTCTGCTGGTGAGGTATGATTGGACATTCATCTGATGTGCAGTATTTACAGTTGTTATTTGTTAAGCTATCTTTTTATTTGTTCTGCCTGGGCCAATGTACAAGCTTCTTTCGGTAAATTGTTTTCAATAGGTCGCAGCCACAATTAATTCTTGACTTGCTCTTTCTTCACTGAGCTAAAGTTATCACTTCAGTTCAATATATTGGGGCCCATCATATTTTGTCAGGTTGGCTAGTGTAGACCTTCTTTGCTGTCCTGGGTTGGGTAGTTTCAACCGTGCACCTGCTAGTAGAGCATGTCAGGCAACATAAATACAGTTTTCTGTGGTACAACCATGGGCCAGCATAGTTACCTGTTTAGTTTGTCAGTTGACTTACTACTCAAACTAGATGTTGGAACAGCACTTGTACAGGACACATAAGCCAAATTCACGGTGACCAGGGCAGTGACGCGCCAGTCTTTTTAGGCTTTTCTTGACAAGCTCAAATATTGCCATGGGTCAAAACTTGTGAGAAGTTACAGATGGTACCAAAGCACCATTCCTTCCCCAGAGATGTGGAGCTATATGTGCAGACTGTATCATGTAAAAAAGTCAAGCAAGTAGTCACATGGCGTACTGGTGTCATCACTTGAATCATGGATGTCTAAGTGATTATGGTCATCTGCTGTGTAGGCAGTGTACTGATGATGATGCCATGTCTTCAAGGTTTGGTGTACAAGGTACTCCTATTGAGATTTAATCCCAGTTTGAAACTAGGGGTTCAATAGTACTTATACCTTTAGCCCAATTTGTGGAACCAGGATAGCCTTTTTCCACTCGTATTGGTAAGAACAAGTGTTGCCAATGTTTGAACTTTGGGGTGTTTCAGATAGTACCAGTGCATTTGAATTCTCTATATGGGTGCAATCGGGCTGAGTACAGGGACATACAATATATGCAGGCTGAGTGAGCGGATGCTTATGATGCACCATGTGCAATGACTGACACTGGACACGCAGGGAAAAAATGTCCTGTATGGACCAATATTAGCAGTCCTGAAATAGTAGTTGGGCCTTGGGGTGGTATGGCCCTCTAATATTATGTATTCTCTAGAGCAGATATATTTTGATATTTGGCAGATTTGGAGTTTAAGAAACATATTAGTAAAGTAACTGTTACAGACCACTCAGCTACTAGTGTTTGTTTTTGCTGTTTGCAGGTGAATCTTTTGGTTGCTACTAGTGTAGCTGAAGAGGGACTTGACATTCAGACTTGTTGCCTTGTTGTACGGTTTGACCTTCCAGAAACTGTTACTAGTTTTATCCAGTCCAGGGGACGTGCCCGGATGACTAAATCTAAATATGTCTTTCTCATGGAGAGGTGATTTTTCTTTGTTTGAATAAAACTTATTAATGTTATAAGATTCCTCTTTGTTTTTGTCCTTAATTTTGGTACAAGGTCTGAATGTCTTCTCCATTATTTCAATATGTTAGAGATAATCAGTCTGAGGAGAAGTTGCTTCGTGATTTTGTCGCTGGTGAAGGTATAATGAATAAAGAGATAGAATCAAGAACTTCAAATGATATATTTGACTGCCTGGATGAGACCATTTATCGAGTAAATGACACTGGTGCTTCCATTAGCACAGGCTGCTGTGTATCTCTGCTTCATCGTTATTGTGCCAACCTCCCTAGAGATATGTATGCAAGGACTGCCTTTTGTTTTTCAACTTATTATCAAGCTATGCTATCTTTGTTAAACTAATATAACTCTATTCGTGAAGGTTTTTTACTCCTTCCCCACGGTTTTTCTACTTTGATGATACTGAGGGGATAGTCTGCAGATTAATTCTTCCACCAAATGCGGCTGTTCGTCAAGTGGATGGCCAGTCATGTCTATCAAAAGATGAAGCTAAGAGAGATGCTTGCTTAAAAGCATGCATAAAGCTTCATGAGCTAGGTGCTTTGACTGATTTTCTTCTGCCAGATCCAGGTTCTAGAAAGATGAAAGGGTCAACAAGAAATAGTTCAGAAAGTAACACATCTGAAGGTATGGGTCAAATGACTCATACATATGTTACTCAAATTATTATGCTAAAACAATGGTGATTTGCTTTGACTGTTCTTTCCATATTTCAGATGACAGTCTAAGGGAAGAGCTTCATGAGATGTTAATTCCTGCAGTTCTCAAAGTTTCAAAATGCAATCTTGATTGTATTTTAAACTTGCATTTCTACTATATTAAATTTATTCCCATACCAGAGGACAGATGCTACCGGATGTTTGGTCTTTTCCTGATCAATCCCCTGCCTAAGGAAGCTGAAAAGTTGGATGTTGATTTGCATCTTGCCCATGGCAGGATTGTGAAAGCAGGAATTAAACATTTAGGAACGATGGCATTCGACAAAGAGGAGGTATCTTCTTACTCATCCATATCAATTGATATTACCATGCTACCTTTCATCGGATGCTATCTAACATCCATTTGAGCTCCTTTTTTTTTTTTTTTTCTTCTTTTTTCAGATGATTCTTGCTCAAAATTTCCAAGAAATGTTTCTCAAGGTTCTCCTTGACAGATCTGAGTTTGCTTCATCTCATGTTATGTTGGGCAGAGGCACTGCATTACAAATTAACTCAACATTTTACCTCCTGCTTCCCATCAAGCAAAAATTTTATGGTGATAAATTTATGATTGACTGGCCTACAGTGAAATGCTGTTTATCGTCACCAGTTTTTCAAGATCCGACAGGCCTGTGTGTGCATGATTCATATTCACCAAACGAGTCTTTGACATTTCTTGATGGAATCCTCAGTAAAGCTGATGTAGTTGGCAGTTTAGTCTTCACTCCCCATAACAATTTGTTTTTCTTTGTGGACGACATTTTGCATGAAGTAAATGCCAGAAGCAATTATAGGAGTACAACTTATGCAGAACATTATAAGGAGAGGTATTATCTTTGCATTTCCTTGCTTAGCTTACTTCACTTGTTTGTTTACAATGTTTTCAAAATAAGTTGAAATATTCTTCTATCATGCTTGAGCTAAATATTCAGAGTACTAATGCTCATTAGGGTAAAATAACTTGGTTTTCCTTTTCTGTCCTTTCCTTTATTTGTCTGATAAGGTCCTGAATCTGGATTCTTGTTTTTTGCTGCGTGACACTACAACCAAGAATAACATCAGAACCTATGTTACAGTTGTTACCATTTTAGAAATCAGAATATTTCGTTCCGTAATTTGATCATGCATATCCTATTTCATGTTCAGAAAATGTCTAGTTATGGTATCACTTAGCTGCTTGGTAGAAATCCCTTTCAGAAGCTTTAACATCTTTTAAGTTGCAAGACAATTATGTCATTGTTTCTATTGTTGCTTGTATGCTTGGAAAATGTGCATGTTAGAACATAGTGTTCTAATTATGTGACACAGCATTAAACTGGTTGGTGCAAATTGTTGCAAAGACTAGAGTCAGAAGACAATGTGAAGGACTAGATTGAATAGGTATTGTGTGAGTTTGTTTATGTTTTTACTTTTGCATTCAGCTACCCTAACTACAGCAGTCAGAGCTCTTCCATGTTTGTGGTGTATGCAATGAGCCGGGCGATCAGCACTTGGCACCCAGTTGTGACTATTGTCTTATTTTTACTAGGGTGCTTCACTAGTGTGCATAGAAGAAAACACCCTCACTAGAAGTTGGCTGTTAAACAATCTTACTGATTTGGTGGCTTGAATTTTTTTTATTTAGAGAAAAACTTGGGAGCAACTTAATTGCAATGGTAGTAGTTTATTATATATCAGTATGTCTGGCTTTCATTGCACTTGTTGAACTTATTTAAACTTACAAACTTTGTTGCTTGACGCTGCTTTATAAATATTCTGCTAAACTTATGCATTGGTGAAATTAGGTTCGGTATTCAACTGTCCCACCCTGAACAGCCACTTCTGAAGGCCAAACAACTTTTCAATCTGCGTAATTTGCTTCATAATCGATTACAGGATAGCACAGGTTTTTTCATCGTTCTCTTAAAACTATTACTCTTGTTTATTGTCCTTGTTTATGTCATTCATACTTTTTTGTTTCCTGATTAAGTTTATGTTGACTATTTTGCTGAAAGCATCATTATATTAGCAGTCATTAAAATATCTACAGCATTGTACTTGATAATGCTCAACTTGCTTAAAGGAAAATATTCATAATATGCTTCTTCAATTCAACTTGTGATATCAGAGCATATTTGTGGTAAATATAGGACCATTATTTGATGAATAACTCTGAAAATACAAGTGCTATGTTCTGGTTGAATTTGGTATGCTGCATTTGACATTCTGCCTCGTATGTCATTTTGAACTCGCCACAAAATTTTGTAGAATTTTGTTTGGGATCTCTGTGTGTGTGTGTGTGTGTGTGTCATCTGGCTGGGTTCTGGGCCCCACCAGCTTGGGCCATGATGACCAAAGGGCTTTCGAACAATCTACTTATTTAGTGATTGTGTTATTGTAAATGTGGCTTTAAGGTTTGTTACTTTCTAGGGAATGATTGCTTGAATTTGACCAGAATAGAGCAAATTTTGAGAACGATGTTATTAGTGACCTTATTTCTTCTATTCTGCATTATCTGATATATGAATTTGGAATTGTCGACTGCTGCTCTTGCAGAGGTGACATCTCTGTTGATTAAATGGCTTATACTTACATAGATATTGGAGAAAAGTCCCTTCAGCTGCAAATGAACGCATTTTTTTCATTAAATCTTCTTGAACTTCTTGCGAATGCTTGGGAATTTATTATGGGAGTGATTGGTTGCCTGCATCAACACAACTTTGGCTCATTCATATAGAATCTTTAGAATGATTGGGTGTTTGATTGGTTGAGTTGCATCAATGAACCAAGTTGGGTGATGCAAAAAAGGATGAGTTGGGTTAAGCTCACAGAGAAGCTCAGATTGAGCTTCCTACTAGGTAGGCTCTATTAATGACGTTATTAGGAAAGTAATTAACACATATTTAAGGTTCTTAGGTGATTTGAGGTGGATTAAGGTAGATTAATGGTTATTTAGGTATAATAAAAATAAATTATAACTCTTGATAATATTTTTCACCTTATGTATTCTCACTTATATCATCTATACAATCAACCAAACAACATCTCATCTCAACCCACATAATCTCATGCAACCAACAAACAACCTCTAGTTGTATCCCTCCCTTATGTTCCGACTGAAACGAGCTCATCCCACCAAAATAGGTTAGACTTATGCGGGCAATCATTTAGTCTTGGTGTTTCTTGTTTCCTGCTCCTCTGGCTTCTAATGATTGGGATGAAGGATGACTGGAATTATGCCATAATGTGGTGATTCAGGCCATTGCTGAATCCTTTTTGGAACATGTTGCTCTACCAAGATTTTGAGATGGTTTGGTCTTGAAGTACTTTTTTGATGTCCTTGCATCTTGTGGTTTTATTGTTTCATAATTCCAAATTAGAGGGTCGTGAATTACTGGAGCACTTTGTGGAGATACCTCCAGAACTATGTTCCTTGAAGATAGTTGGTTTCTCAAAAGATATGGGTAGTTCTTTGTCCTTGCTACCATCTTTAATGCACCGCGTGGAGAATTTGCTAGTGGCTGTTGAGTTGAAGAATGTAATGTTGTCTTCTTTCCCGGAGGCTTCTCAAGTCAGTGCTTATAGTGTAAGTCATGCTATTCTTTGCAACTTTGATGCTCAAATGTTTGTAAATATTAGTGATCTAAGACAAATTCATTTCAGATCCTAGAAGCACTTACTACTGAAAAGTGTCTAGAGAGGCTCTCTCTGGAGAGATTTGAAGTCCTAGGTGATGCTTTCTTGAAGTATGCAGTTGGTCGCCACAGCTTTATTTCATATGAAGGCCTAGACGAAGGGCAACTGACCAGGAGGCGTTCTGCTATAGTGAATAATTCAAATTTGTATGAGCTAGCTATTGGAAGAAAATTGCAGGTCAAGTGAAATTTATTTTAATTTACTCATCTTTGTTTGCCTATTAAGTTCTGTATCAACTAGAAATTAGTTCATCATTCTTTTTTAAGAATATTTTAGTTTGCGCGGCAGTTCTTTTTCCAGTAATCTATGTTTTGGTGGTGCCATAATTGGTATTTTTGATGTTATTTGTAAACAATTCTCTATGTTGCCAACATATTGGTCCACAATCTCACAAGTATTAGATCCTCATGTTCAGGAAGTTGGTCAAGCACCCTCCGAAAATATTTATGCTTTGATGATATAATTAACTCTTTTGAGCATACTGATTAATTGCCCATGACCAATTGTATAATCACACTGTAAATTTTGTGAGTCTACATACAGTTGCATTTTTTTTTCTCAACCGCCTAGTAAACTTACGTCTACTGTGTAGATTCTCACTTCCCGATGAGGACATCAACTGCTAATAATAGATGTTATGTGTTGCACTCACTCTTTTGTATCTATCTACTAACATTGTTAATTTTCTTGCCTGTATCTCCAATTTTATAATCCTTTCTTATTTACATATGTGGCTGACTGCTTTGTAACATCTTTAGTTTCACGTCTCTTATTTTTTAATATGATTTATTGATTCTGTCTTTTTATATTATTACTGAAGATAATTTGAGTTCCCTGTCAAGTTTTTGCAACCAAATCTTACACTGTGTAACAGAACCTGAAACATTTGGTTTCAAAATTCAGGCATACATACGAGATCAGCAGTTTGAACCAAGTCAGTTCTTTGCAGTAGGAAGGCCTTGTAAAGTTGTTTGCAATCCAGATACAGAAGTGGGTATACACCAAAAAAATACTAATCCGGGATCAGATAGACGAGAAACCAGTAACTTGAGGTGTACCAAGTCACATCATTGGTTGCATAGGAAGACGATTGCAGATGTTGTCGAAGCACTTGTTGGAGCATTTCTTGTTGAGAGTGGATTCAAGGCTGCATTTGCATTCCTCCGTTGGATGGGAATAAAAGTTGATTTTGAAGCTTCGGGTGTCTATAGGGTGTTTGATGCAAGCACCACCAACTTGTCTCTCATGAATTATACGAACATTGTTGAGCTTGAGGAATTGATAGGTTATAAATTCAAGCATAAGGGTCTAATGCTTCAAGCACTTGTACACCCTTCATTTAATAAGCACCCTGGAGGATGCTACCAGGTCAGAATAATTTGTTTTCATTTGGTTTTACTCAAAATCGTTGTGGCTCCTCATCTGACTTTATTATCTTTATTTCTAATCAGAAGCTGGAGTTTCTTGGAGATGCTGTTTTGGAATATTTGATAACCTCGTACCTCTACTCAACATATCCAGATCTGAAGCCTGGTCAAATAACAGATTTAAGATCATTAGCTGTCAATAATAATTCATTTGCTCATGTAGCAGTTTGGAAATCTATCCACAAGTATCTTATAAAGGATTCTAACCATCTTACTACAGCAGTTAGTAAATTTGAGAATTATGTTATGCTTCCCAATTCAGACAAAGACTTGATCGAAGAACCAGCATGTCCAAAGGTAATGGTGTTATCTTTTTTAACACTTTATTAGTCAGTAAGCCTTTCTACTGTTATTGTGCAAGGAAGAAAAGTTATGAACTCACAATTACCTTTGAAGGATAGTTTTGGTTTATTTGTTTGCGAAAGGAGAGTGGGATTGAAACCTAGGACTATTTAAAAGAAACATAAATGTTATTAGTAGTTTCCGGTGTTTTAAATAGCACTGTCGTGGAGAATGGGTTGTGGCTGCTACATAGCGGCTAGTGTAGTAAGTAGTGCAGTTGTGGCGAGTACCAGGGTTTGGATTCTTGCATTTGTGTCGGCTTCTGCTTGGTGATCAATACCAGTTTCCAGCCAATTATTGGCGGAAACTGGGAAAAACTGGATGAGAATTGAATGTCAAGTTTCAGTTTGAAATCTGGAAATGACTGGTTATCTAGTGGTTTCCGTCTAGAAACTGTTGGTTACTGTCCGAGATATTTCTCTTTGGTATGCTGGAGTTTTATCATTATATCCTGTTCATCTCCTCATCCTCTTGCTTCTTTGAAAAGTATGCACACTATAACTAAGTAAGCGAATATATCTGAATGCATGTGAGTTCCCTCGATTGAATATGGTCATGCTACATGCACAGAAAGTTAAGAGACAACTAGGTGGTTTATTATAGATAAGATTTTCTAATAAAAAGGAATTTAATATATGGATGATTGCATTCCCACTAACCTATTTCTGCACTATGATACCAGATTTTTACAGCAACTAATAAGAACATGGATGATTGCATTCCCACTTCCCTATTTTTGTGTCATAATACCATATTTTGCGGGAACTTCATCTAATTCATTGCATTTAATGGGGACAACCATGTGCATGAATCTTTTGGCATTCACACAATTGAAGCCTGACTCACACAAAAAAAAAAACCTCCCAATCCCCCACTCTACGAATAAACAAGTCTCTTTATTTTCTATCAATGGGGCAAGATTATTTTTAGATCTAATCCTGAAATTTTAAATCCAAAATTTTAACTTTGAATTTGAGCAAAACCAGGTGGTTTTTCAAAACAGTCCATAATCCCAGGAGCCGCTGTAATCGGCCAGTTACTACTGGGATTCTGAACCTTGTCAGGCGTTTATGTACTAAGATGTTTGAGATTTCTATGCAAACCATCAATCACACATCCATTTTTCTAAATATTTGTTATCATGCCTCCAATATTCTAGAAGCAATTAACAGATGGGGAGATAACTAGTGTATTCCCATGCACCCCGAGTCTCCCTGACCTTGAAAGCTTCCAAAAATTCCCCAAAAAATAGTTTGGATAGAGGGCGATTTCATATTCAAATTTAATGCAAAGAAGAAACAAAAAAAAAAAAAAAAAAAAATCAGGACGAATGATGACTTATTTTTTATCATTTTGTTCTGCATATATCTTTCTTGTATCTTTTATGGATTAGGTTTAAGTTTGATATTTTGTTACTTGATAGAGCAATCTTTTTCTCTACTAAATTCTTTTGAGAATTTTTGGAAACTTTTGAGGTAGGAATGCACAAGGGTGCACCATAACCAGGGGATGCATTAGATACACCCCTTTAATAGATAATGCCTCTACCTGTTATAGAATCAATGCTCAACAACACATTTATTACCGTCTTGTTTGAGGTGAAAGCAAGTCACAAGTCTCAAGTCAGTCTTGTTTGAAGTGAAAGCAAGTCACAAGTGCCAACCTCAAACACACTTCAAGATAAGAAATAACCGTGCTATTGGTCATTCCTTATGAGAGAGAGAGAGAGAGAGAGAGAGAGAGAGAGAGAGAGAGAGAGAGAGAGAGAGGTGGAACACAATGAATTATATAGGTTGGGATCCCTAGGTGGATAGTCTTGCTTGTGTGCCACTGACCTGAGTCAATTTGGAGGATTTCTGAAAGACTAGGGCTTCTCAAGGATCACATGTTGAGAAGTGTTTCTTTGTATTGATTTGTAAGTGAATGTTGTAAATGAGAGAGTACATGGTGTATTTATAGTCCTAGGCTAACACTAAAAGTCCTCAATGCCTGTGTTCAAGCCACTGAAGGAAGGGCAAAGATGTCTGTCAGATCTTTGACGTCTGGACCCTTGCTTCTCGTAGCTTGTTGACATATATCTTGTGGTCTGCATATCTCAGGTGGGTCCAGATCTAGGGCCAACAGGTTGAGGCCTTGAACCTCGAGTCTCATGGAGACATGATTTCCCCTGTAGATAAAAAATGACTTATACTATTAAGACTTAAATTGACACCAAGAATACCTTGAACACATATGTTATAAAGTGTCAATTTAAGTCTTAATAATACAAAAATATTTTGTTTCCATCTTTGTGCCTTATATTTCTCGGGCATGTGCCTTTTTTGTGCCTCACGTCTTAGACGATTTAAGGACCTAACACCTTAAGTGCGTCTTTCGCCTTTGATTGCATTGATTTTTGATGTTATCTAGATATTTGACATTGTTACAAAATAGTAAGTTTGTAGTTTGTACCCAATTTTTCTGTAGCAACAGCATAGTATCAGTACTAGTTAGATAATGTAGGTGTAGTAACATATATGCTGCTATAATTTAATTATATGGTTTATAGTTGCTTCAATTAGTAGATTGCTTTAACGCATTATTTTCTGTAGCAACTGCATTATTAGATTGGAGCAATCCCTATGTTACAGTATCTATTGTAATTGGTTTCTACAAATGACATGTACTGCTGCTAAAAAGTGGGTGTGACTTGCTTTTTGTACCCAGGCATTGCCTAGTGCTACCCATTTATATTTCTGTCCAGCTGATCTAATATTTTATACTGTCTTTGCATTTAGCCTTTCCTCAAAATCACATACTTGACAGGAGATTCATAAATTTAAATTTTGTTTAGGTGTATCGAAATCTTATGTTCTTTCACTGTAATCATACAGGTTCTCGGTGATGTTATTGAATCTTGTGTTGGTGCGGTTCTTCTAGATTCAGGCTTCAACCTGAACTATGTTTGGAAGTTAATGCTTATGCTTCTAAAACAAGTACTGAGCTTTTCAAGCATGCACATTAACCCTGTGAGAGAACTTCGTGAACTTTGTCAAAGTTATGGATTTGATTTGGGCCTCCCCAAACCTGTGAAGGTGAATGGGGAGTACCTTGTCAAAGTAGAAGTTGATGTAGAAAGCAAGATGATAACTTGTACTGCAGCCAATCGGAACTCAAAAGCTGCTAGAAAGGTGGCTGCACAAGAAGCACTTTCTAAATTGAAGGTATTTTTCTAAGTGTTTTCTTTTCTTTTCTTTTTTGTTGGTGATCTACTGTGCAGTTATGAGAAGCTTTTAGTCGTTACAGCGGTTTCTGTTGTTTGCTGAACTGTTAGTATGTATAAGCTGTGCCATTGATGTAGTAGATTGTTTTCTTATCCTTTTTTATATCTGATATGGTTTTTGCTTAGTCCTCTAACAGATTAAAACTAGCAAGCAACATTTGGTTGTTTTATTATGCAATTTGTGGTTTATCTGCCCAATGCATTACGATACCTGCTTGTTATTGTGTTGATCTTGGCATTTTAATTCACTCTGATATATCTGGATCTTCCTGACCTATTCAATTCTAACAGAAGTTGTGTTATACCCTTTTCTTGAAAGGATCCAATTTAATCAAATAAATGTGTTGTACAAGTAGTTCATGTTGTTACTGTGGTGGTCTGTTCCGTATCTACACAATATAAATATGGGATGTGGTTGTAGTTATATGTCCAATAAACAACCTGAAATTCCAATTAATCATCTGAACATCACTTGTGTTTTCTGTTAGGACTATTGATATTCCAAACATGTAAATGGCTTTTCATCCATTTGGGTAAATTGTGACACCCTGCAAAATCATGGAACCCCAATTGTTCCCCAATTTCCCAAATCCCTAACCCTAATTCTAGACCCAAAATTGGACTCTTTTGGACTCGAAATCGGCTCTACCTTGGATTCCACCGAACCCAAGTCGTTCCCAAACAGGACAAGGCCTAGAGATAAGTTCGAACCAAAGAAGTTGGGATGAAATCTTTCTAAGATGAGTTCGGATCAGAGAAGATATTTGATTTGAACTGAAAAGATTATGTTTGGGAGGCTATAAATAGAGAGGGATCGAGATCCTAAACTCATATCAAGTCTAGGAGCTCTCAGCCTTTGAGTTTGCCGCAGCCGCCACCGGTCCCGAGCTTTATCTGTCTTAGTCTTAGTTCGTGACGCTAGGAGCCCGTGTTGCCCTTGCTGGTGACCCGCACCGTTGTCGCTTACATACCCACGCTGTCGCCGTCGTCGTCGCCCGTCGCAACCAGAGAACTCGAGAGGGGTGTGTGTGAGTGCGTTTTGTGCTGACTGAGGGGGATGTGAGAGAGAATAGGTTAGGTTAGATCTTGGGACCTGTTTGTAATTATTTTATTTGTAAATCAGTCTCTAGAAGAGTTTTATTTAATTTTTGTTTCTTAGGAGGGTAGTGTGGTGATTTAGTTTTGAGCCTTAGAACCCTAGAGGCCCTCAAACCCTAGATTAGAAACCTCACGTATTTTATTAATATTTTCTTAATTATTATTAATTATATTCATATATGTTTGCAATCCTTAGTCGTCGACAAATGTTGGAGTTTATGAGGAGGAAGCTACGGATCTAATCTTTGAGTAAGGCAACCCTGTGTACACCACCCCTTTGATGCATGTTGAATTCCTTATGCATCAATTGTTTCTTTGGGTTGCAATCTATTATTATTTATCTAATTTGAAAATCTGCATATTTTAATCTGTTCAATCCTGTAGCCAGTAGTATGCATAATCTGAGTAGATTGGCATATGTTGTGATCTTTGGTTTAGATTTGTTGTTGAGCATCAGTTGTGCAAAGTGTTCTCTAGTAAATGTGTAGTTGTGGTTGTTGTTGGTTAATCATCTGTTAAGTAATAAATCTTTGTTGAGTGTTCAATATTTGTTCCCTAACCACCGTAGTTTTGGGATGGGGTTGAGTGAGTCAAATAACCTTATGGTTGATAACCTATATGGTAATGTGTTAGTAGTTGTGGTAATAGTGAGTTGCAACTTACTACAACTGCTTATGCGTAGTCAGTGCGGATGAATATGACCTGGCACTCTTTATCATCTATTTGACCAAAGTGTCTGTTTGCTTGGTGCCAATAATGCATTAAGAGAAGCACAGGACATGTGTGACGTGTTTAAGGGATACTGTGGTAGGAGATACCTCTCCAAAGTTAAATTAAATGTGAATATTCGCCAACAAGCACGATGGTCTCACCAATATTGTTTCAAATACTAAACATTGATTTTTTTACTTTACTGTTTTCAACCTCCTGCATCTTCAGTTGTGGAAATCGTGTTCTTTGTGTATTGCCAGTTTCATGTCGTTTTGTGCATATTTCTATATATATGTATTTGTATATATTGCTTGTTGAGTCTCAATGACTAATGACTCATAGACTATAGTTGTATGATGGTGTATGCCGATAGGACAGGGTTTTCCGATGAATAGATCCAGATGACGACAATGACCAAGTTTACACATACAAAGGAGTATTTCCAATAGAACGCGTAGGATGTGAAGAACTTGAATTAGTTTTGGGTTTTATTTTAGAAAACTCTATTTCAATTATCTATTTTCAGATTTTGTAAGACAATTTATTATTTAATTTAAAAGATTTTCTTTATCTGCTTGCCAATATGTCTGTATTTTCCCCTCTATATCCCGAGATGATTAAATTTCCCAGACCCCTAGATTGGGGTGTGACACAAATAGTCAGTCATGTTCAAACCTTAGATTATTTTGATATGTCAAGCATATGTTTTTTATGTTGCTCTGTGGTACTTCGGCAAATTCATGTGAAGAACTTAATTCTATCTTCTCTATGTGTTCAAACCATTCATATCGAATGGCATTTTTTTTTTTTTTTTGGTTTCATTTGATCGGTGTTCATTTCATGTTGCAAATTTAGTTTCTAATTTGCATAAAAAATTATAGTGGAACTTGTTATTTTGTTTTGAATTCAATATTCTTTTAGTTGTCATTGTGATATGAAATGGGAATGTAGGATATAACATTTATCTATCACCATAACTTTGTGCACGCTTGAACTAAATTATTTCTTACAATACGTGCCAAAGCCAACTTGCTGATCATTATGAATCCTTGTGCATTCATGCAGAACTATGGTTACAAGCATAAAAACAAATCATTGGAGGAAATTTTGCTTGCTGCTAGGAAGAAAAAATCAGAACTGATAGGCTATGATGAAGAACCGCTCCAAGTTCAGGATGACATATCTGTAGAAATGGCGAATATGCAGATCAGCTTAGAAACGGATGAAAACTTCCCTTTTCAAAATAAAGAAGTATATTTCTCTGGAAGTTCTAAAACTTTCGCTCAAACAATAGGAAATTCCAAGGTTGACAAGAACAGTTTCAGTAATGAATGGAACGACCAGCCCAAGGAGCCTATGCAAAAAGGATATCCTATGCAGAATGGACTGTCTTGTGGAGCAATTGAGAAAAGCAATCAAAAGGAGTTTCATGGTATGCTAGCTTCCATATTTTTGTTCAGTGTAAAATATGCTATGTAAATGAAACATGCAAGTTGTAATATACATAGGCGACTCAAAACTTGAAATGTAGAACTTTGTATATTCAAAGTTTTTTGCTTAGTAGTAGGTACCCATTTTTTATTATCTTGTATCCATTTCTCTTTATCATTGGATCAAACTCTTCTTTACATTTAGTCCTCTAGAATTCACCTAGTCCCCACAGTTTCTCTGGCGGCAGCATTGGGAAGCGCATGGTGGTGAGGTTGCGAGGGTGTTGCTAGTCGTGGGTGGTGGCGGCAGATGGTGGAGACGGGTAATGGAAAAGGCGAAAGTCGTGGCGGCAGTCGGCAAGAAAGAGAAGAGGATGGGACAGAGGCGGCAGGAGCGACGATGGGGGATGGGGGAGGAGAAGGAGAAGTGAAGGGGAGATAGAGGGTGGAGATGAAATTTAGTTTTAGATGTATGGTATAGATGATGCAAATTTTTAAGAAAAAAATAGGTATCTGTACTCTAGATAACCCCATCTTTAAATATAAGTGGTAAGCATTGTATGAACTATCTTAGCAATCACCATAGCATTAGCCTTTTGATTTTGATTTAATTTTAGTGGTGATGTGTGTAACATTTTTGCTTGCATTTGTAGGTGATATGGTACACAAAACAGCAAGGTCATTTCTTTTCGAACTATGTACAGCAAATTATTGGAACCCTCCTGAATTTGTGTTATGCACAGAAGAGGGACCATCTCACCTCCGAAAGTAAGCTCATCTAGCCGTTGAACATCAACTATTTTATGCAATACCATCACAAAATACTTCTGCTTGTATAGTTGTTCCAGTGTGATCAAGATATTTCTTCAAAAGATTCTCCATCCATTCTTCCATATCTATGTAAAAGTATTTTCCTTTGCAATTTATCCTTGTAAAAGAAAGGACTTGCTTATTGTGCATCTAGGTATCTAGTACAAATACTCTTTATATTAGATGGCTTCAAGGTATGTGTTGCTTAACACAAGAACACAAATACTTGCTCAAAATTATATTTTTTGCTTTTTTGGATTAAAAATATATTCTAAAAGATCAAATAAAATAATTTTAGATAATGAAAAATTAGTTAGAAGACACTGTAAAATTAGGGGTTTGCTACAGGGTATTGGCTGTGGTTTTGAAATGTGCAGCTCGTCAATGACACATTAGTGTGTTGTAGGCTTGTAGCTAAACCCCAAACTTTGACATTTTATGGCACAAATTGCCCTTTTTAGATAAAGTACCTTGCTTTATATGGTTCACTACCTAAATGTTGGGACTGACGAACTTCAGTGAGTGCAAAGTGAAACTTATCTCTTTATCTGTTGTCAAAATTAGTTTTCTCAATTCTAGAAAAAAACCGTAAGATTACATAATATGTACCTACTACCTTATTTGAGATTACTGAACTTGAGATGTGGGACAAAAATGATGCGGGTACCTGGACACCTAGGTGGACCATGTATTTTTAAGTTAAAGAAATGTTGTAAATATTTATTACTTCCTTTTCATGATAACTGTGAATGATTGTGATATACTAAGTCTATATCGCTAACTCTGAAATGACACAGGTTCACTTACAAGGTTATTGTTAGGACCAGGGGAATTACACAGACCTTGTTGGAATGCTACAGTGAACCCAAGCAACAAAAGAAAGCTGCACAAGAGCATGCTGCAGAAGGGGCTCTGTGGTATTTGAAGCAACTTGATTGCCTACCAAAGAACGAAGTTCGTATGCAGCAACCTTTGCCCTGATACAGACTCGCTTTGTGGTCTCGACCAAATGCAGCAACCAGCTATTGTCTTGATTACTCAAAATTGGATCATCTGTTGTAAACATAGCTATAAATATGTCTTTCTCCTCCTCTCAACTGCCTGATCGAAATTAGAATGAATTAGATTGATATTAGAGAAATTAGGACGACTAATTATCTTAAAAAAATTCTAACCCAACTGGCAAAGAAGAGGATACACTACTGTTTTTTATTCTTAAAACAGAACTTATAAATAGGTGTACATTCCTTGCATGTTAATAAAAATATTTGTTCGACAAAAGCATTGTCAACCGTTCATTCAATATTATATAAAATAATAGTTATTTGATGCTCGCATGGGTGAAAATTTTCTAAACTATTTTTGGAATATGCTATGATACTTATGCAAAACATGTAGCATCAAAACTTAAAAATTATGCATAATCAAAAAGAACTTAATAAAGTAATAATTTCAATTCTCTTTGTTATTCCTAAAACATGGAAACTTAAATGCTGAATCAAATAGAAAATATAAGTATAAATATTATTCTTTTTACCATCACACATCCTATAGTCCATACTTTATATGATATTACCGTTAGTGATATGTAGGTAGTCATAGTGATGTTTAATTTTTATTATGTTTATGAACTTTTTGAATGATATGTTATTTTGTTTCTTAAATAAATGAAATTCTTAATTTATTTAGTGATCTTATTCTATAAAAATCTTAATCTATTATCATAAAAATAAAACATTAGTGATTAATTGACCGACACATGTATTGATTGATGGTCATGTTTATAAATTATGTATATGGGATATCAAATCAATAATGTGGGTATATACTAGAAAACATGATATTGGATTAATTCACTTTGAGATATTATTGAGGTTTATTATATGTCACTAGTTGATCCAAAATAATATTTATGATTGATTCTTAGTCTTAAGATTGTTAATTTTCTACATGCATATTAGTATATTTTAATACTATCAAACATAACTCTTAATTAGGTAGTTATAAAGATAATATTCAGATACAATGTGAACTATATGAAGGAATGTAAATAATCAAGATGAAATTTGTCTCTCTTATATAACAGGAGAGATACTTCTAGGCCCTTGATATAAATAAACTGAAAAATGCATGGCCCTCGATATGTGATTTAGTGTCAAATATGAGAAAAATTAGTTTATTATGAGATCAAGAAAGAATTGAACTATGCAAGGATGGTACATACCATGTCTTAGATTTAATCTAGCATCATATAGCAAAAAGATCAACATAAGTATTATATAAGTTTCTTGGATATAATCTTTGTGTATATTTGGGTGGTCGTTATGTCCTGTTGAGAGCCACTATCAACTCACGGTTTGAGTAAGTGTTTTTGGGGCACGACTAAATATGCATAAACCTACAAGATCAATACTTAATGGATTAGAACAACTCAGTTCAGATAAAATATATTATGGGGTTCCGTATCATATTAAGAAACCTAACGGATGATTCTACCTACAAAGTTCTATATAAAAGGAGGTGTGATGGATTATCAGATATCAATCCTGGGAAACCCCAGAAGCCATTTTCACCATAACCGCAACACTTAAACTTTAGTTGTGTGTTGGTGTTAGTACATCAACGCACGACGTTCTACTCCAAAACATGTGGATATTAGTAGAGGCGCTATTGTTATTGCTGGGCTGATCATGAGAAAAATGTGTTACAAGATATATCATCACCCTATTTTTTTTATCTGGTTACTACTTATATTATTGCGAACCTCCTCCAAGAAAGTTAAAAAAAAAAAAAAGGGAAAGGTCCTGCATTGGGAAAAGTCATGACAAACATTTTTTTTTACGTGACTAACCGATGTATTGATGGATGGTTTTCCAACTGACACCAAAACATCATCAGTGTAATGGAGTTTATGATATATCTCATATCGCCCCTGAAGCCCTCTTAAGAATTTATGTAGTTTCATCAACTGTTGGCTCTGGCACTCTTACGGGTTGAAAACGCCTTTCCATCATTGCTGGGTCTTCTTTCCAATATGCTTCCTATATTCAGTGAGTGTAGTTGCTCCAATGCACCGAGCTATGACAAATCAAAGTTATTTGTAAGCGCCTTAACAAAGCTCATATTTTATGAAACAATAACAACGACTTGATTAAAAGAAGACAACAATTTGTTGGTCACTTTATGATAGTATGAAGACAAAGATGGGGTGTGATATGCATGTAATCTCATCTACATACCCTGTAGTTCACCAGTTCTCTTGTTAGTACTCGCTTTAAAATAGTAGCAGCATCAATATCACCTTTGGCAGCTCTGGCTCCTATCAATGTGTGAACTTCCATCAATAGAGAGTATCAGCATTGTTAACTTCTCAAAAAAAAACAAAATAACACCTCCAAATTAACACTTGTCACCTACAACACATTTTTAAGCTTTCCAACTCCATCAACTAAAAAAACCAAGCAGTTTTTGCCTCCAAATTAAGACAAATTTTGTCTCCAATTAGTGTGCATTTGCTTCGGGCTCGCCTGGCCTGGCCATGGGGTGCACGGGCTCCAAGGTGGCGCCCGCAGACCGGAGGCGGCTAGGGTCGTTCTCTCGCCCCCGCGTCGGCGCTGAGCTCTGTCAACCTCTGCCACGTCGGCGGATCTTTCCAAGTACTAACAATTCAGAAGCTTGGGATGTTTTCTGACGGTATTAACTCTCTTCCAGCAATTCCTTTGGATATACAGATCCTGTTAGATTAGATAGAGAACAGATATAATAATAGAAACAATTCAAGAAAGTTAGAAAATAAAAACAAAACATAATTTGTAGTGCTGCTTCTTTCTTAGCAAATGCACATAACATGTGAGAACTTTCAAATTTGTGTGCCTACAGCAAAATTCTCAAATTTTGGATATAATACTACAAGAAGTAAAAAAAATTTAAAGGAGGGCATCTCGATGAAGCTGAGGATTACTCGGAGGAAGAGAAAGATGGTTGTGCAAATATTGTTAATTTTGACAGATATTTATAATGGTGGTGTTAGTAGATAGGAGAGGATAATTCTGTTGGTGGAAACTGTGACATTAGGACGAATCCTTACTTTTAGGAGATGTTGGGATGGAACGTGCATGTTGTGTAAGTTGCCGAAATATTTTGATTTTGCATTGTGTTGTTGCAGATTTTGTTGCTAGGTGATTTGGAGATAAACATGATATTATTTTGTTTCTGGAGATATCGCCTTCATATAAGAAATCATGAACTCATTACGTTTGTGCAATGTGTAATCTCTCTCTTTTAGTGGGGGCGGGATTGGATGGCGGCGGCAGTGGAGCACATTGGATTCACCCCTCAAGTAGAAGAAGCGAAAGAGATCGACAAAGCGGTGGAGGAAGGGCGAGAGCAAGATGATGAGATCCTGCGGTTTATGGACTCGCTAGATGGCTATCTCCTCCTAATGGACTCCCTCTCCTCCACCCTTCGCCAGGTACTGGGGCTAGTACCTTCTTTAACAACTCATCCACTGGCCAGTACTGATCTCTGGCTTGGAATAAGACTTCAACTTGAACTGAAATGTTGGTAACATTAGTTTCGATCTAGACAGTGGAGGTTTTTTGAAGTTAGAAACAAAATTAGGAAATAAAATGATGATCTTTAGCGATAATCCAGTGTGTGTTGACAAACCCGTGCTTAGAAACTGTTCTTAACCCTTGTATAGTGGGCAAGTTTATTCTGCTTATGTTGTCCTGCTGTGTTGAGAGTTGGAGGAGCAGCAGTCAGATATTTGGCAGCTATGCACCGTTCGATGTTTGAATGACATGCATTTGTAGTTGTGCTGTATAGCATCAAGTAGTTTTTCAAACTTCCCTGATTTCGCTCTTGCCTCAAGGACGAGTAGCTGTTTTTCTGCTTTGTATCTAGGGATGGCTTGACCTGGCGAGTGCTCGCCATTTGATGGGTCCATTGCGTATCTCAAGTACATTGTTTGCTTATAAAAAGCAATCTGCTGCCACTAAGCTGCAAGTAGCTGATTCTGCAGATTTACTTCTATCAGGTAGCTCGTTCATTTTGAGTTAACAAATCTACAAGCAATATGGATCCGCTATTACACATCATTGTTGTCTCCTCTAGCTAGCTCTTCTTATTGTCTTAATTTTCTTAAGAAATACAATTAGCATCTATTTCATACACAGAACATTGTGCTTTTTCAAAGATACATTAATTTCCAAACTGAAAAATTCTTGGTCATTATTCAGAGTCAAACCCAAATTTTACTTTATCAAAGTGGGGCTCCCAAAAAAAATATCATTCAGAAAATATTATCAATGTACAAGATAGTACTCAACGAAAATTGAGGTATAGACGGTCAGATACCACCTCAGGTGTTAACATATGTTCTATCTCCTTTCTTATTTTTGGTTTGATGTATTTTTGAAATATGTTTATCAGTTGTCTTTGCTTACTTCAAATTTTTGCTGTGTTAAGAAGAGGGGAGCCATAAATCATATGCAACTACTACAAAGTCTTATACCGGTGGTGATACTAGTTGTCATGTAAGTTCAATATAAAATCCTAATATCTTTTGGAAACATGCAGATAGAAGTCATAGAACTCCTATAGTGAGAACATTGCTATTTTTCCAAGAAAAGAAAAGAAAACAAACTGCTTCATAGAAGCAAAATGTAAAGCATAATTGATTGTGATTTGTGAAAGACTGCTTCATAAGAAGTGACAAAAGTAGAGCACAATTTATGGTGAATACTGACTATGACAGTAAAACAATGCAACAGTGAATACTGCTATGTTAAGAGTCAAAATTTGCCAGTTACCACCATTACCTGTCATACCGGCCAAGATTAGTATTTATTGAATCTGCCTATCGATAGGTTTTAGGGTCTTTTTGCCATGTTTGTCTGTCACTCCGACTTATAATGATTCTGACCATGTTTCACATTATTCTTGCAAGTGAAAACATAACTTCACAACATTCTTTGAAATCATAAAAAAATACCATATCTTGATCAGTATGAGCAACTTGCACCTGAAACCTAAGAATCAAAAATTGCTCTGATCCTTTGCATAGTGTCCATTCAGTTAGATCAATATGAACCCTTTTTTCCTGACCTTTTGCACCTTAGGTTCAAGAAGCGAGATCAAAGGCGTTATCATTGTTTGAAGCATTGGTATCTCCAAAACTACGAGCTGCACAAGTTTCATTTCAAACAGGTTCGATTCTTTCTAACAAAGCAAGTTTTAATTTTTTTTTTTCTATGTTTTACCTTACTGTATATCTTTCGTGCAGCACTTGAACTAATCGTTGACCTAGCAAATTCGAGATTGATCATGCTATCTAGTTTCTCCCAGAGGAAAAGAAAGAGTAAAGTTCAAGTTATGTTTAAGGTTTTATACCTTGCACACAAGTCTACTCAGTATTTGAGGGAATGAGTGACTGTTGATTGTATCGTGTACATTATCCACATGAAAAGTAATTTCAAGCTGCTGTTACATCTTTCGTTTTGCCTTACCCACGATAGCTCAGACAAAAGAATGTTGTTATGTACACAGCCAACTGGTGTAAATTATTTAGAATTGAAATTCAGAATCGTTTGCAATGCTTCAGGAAGGTGTGAGACCTAATAGGAACAGGAATGAACTTAAATTTCCTTTTTTTAATCATGGGAATAGTTTGCAAACGACAGAGATTGTTAAAAATTCTTTTGACACTAGAAAGTCCTCAAGTTGAATTATGTGTATTTGCACTTCATAGCCTTGTTTTCATTGATATACTTGGGAATCTCTCTTTGGTGATCAACAATTTGTTTTTGAAATGCCTGTTCTACTTCAGAAATGACCTTGTACACATAAGCGCACAGATAGAAGATATTTCATTTTAACAACCAATCCAATTTTTCACTAATTTGATGTTCATTTACTAAGTCTGTCAAGTTAGCGGTTATTGAAATCGGATAGAGGCATAGCGTAAGAATACAGTTTGTCTCTGCAAGTATAGAAATGCATATCGATATTAGAATTTCTTCTTGCTGTACAAATTTTGGATGTTGTTGGTCCATGCAGCAGGTAAAAAACAGACAAAACAAGGTTAACCCTTAATTGACATTCCAAAGCTTAAGCAGAGTACACCTTGTTGGATGCCCTAAGATGCATCTGGTTTATTGTATCATAGAAGTTTTCATGTAAAAATATACAGAAAATGAGTAAAACAATAATCTTACAGAATCGAAATCAATCAAACAAACAATGATCTCACAGCATTCCTGGCTCTGGAGACACTTTTTTATTGCTGTAACATTTCTTGGTTTGGTCTCGACATAACCCTTTGCTGGAAAGTAGGCATTGTTAATGAAGTTAGCGTGAAATTCCACCGGCCCTTCTGTCATCCAAAGCTTCCATGATTTTCTATATCTTTGCTCAACTCTTCAAACAAGCTTTTTGACACATCTTTATGGGCAAATGTTAGCAGTATCTCCAGCATCTGTGCCCTCCAATACTTCAATGTTTTGATATTCGATGCATTAACATGAGGAAACAAAATTTTGATAGTTTCCCATGGACTGTTTATTTCATCTGGATAAAACTTCATATATAAATGCAACAATTATGTTTGCTTACACAAATCTATCACATACATATTGTGAATGGTTTTCAGTGGATAAATCACAATTCACAACGATGCACAAAGCAAGGATCACTACACGTCAGTGAAGGTATTGATGTCCATCTTCATTTGTGGTTAGTGTAGAGGTGAATTATCTTATCACTGTCCTGATTAGCCGTACATTTTATCATACAGCTTCTGAAGGGTAAGTCACATCTTTAGAGAAGATTCCTGAAGTGTTTCCATCCACCACAGAAAGGACACATATTACCATCAATTTAGCAAGGGATTCCATGACATGTTGATTGGACTTATATTCTGGTAGAGCAGATTTCCTTCGATTGCTTTGTTCCACAAGATGTTTGGTTCTCATAGGAAGCTGAACATAAAATGCCTGACAAAACTCAAGCAGCCACCACAATCAAAACAAATGCTTGTTAAATAAGGACTGTTAAATAAGAATGTTTGGACAATTAATATATTTGGAAATTTAAATCAATCAACACTAGTATGCCTTCAGGTCCCATGTACACGGTCACTATGTAAAATCCATACAGGGGAGATAAGCAGTTAAGCATCCAATATTGGTGCAACTAAGCGATTAAGTAAAATCCCAAATCACTTCTACTTAATGTGAAAAATTACAAAACCATCTGTGCTGGGACTACTGTTAACTACTACAACATTTTTTAATCTAGAAAAACAAAACAGTGCAAAAAGATTTTGTACTAAGAACCTGATTTGGCGCTCAACACAAGGTTTAAACATTAGCTGGTTATGCAATTCAGCTTCCTGCTATGTACAAAAGTTTATAAGTAAAAAGGTGGGCAGTTTTGTCCATTGGAAAGCATAGTTTTGCCGAGCATGTTCACATCTGATGAAGCGATTGTAAGATACATTATGTATGTTTAAAATGTACATCAGAAAAGTTCAAATAGGTGTGCTGATAGCCTGATTCTAAAATCAGCAATGAAGGCGTTTAAATTGCATGCTTGTCAAGTTTGACTGAGAAGAGTGATACTTACAAGCATCATAACACCTTCACACCGTGTCTCTTCCAGTGTGGCTGCACTAGTTACAGGAACATGAACGTCTGGGAAGTTCAAGCACGCAGTCTTACAATGATCATGCAGTCAATTGACGGTATCCTTCATTTGCATTGTTAACCACTTGGTATCTTGATCTCACACTCTGCAGCAATTCAATTGTTTGCATTATTCAGTTATTTGCTCTTTTGGAGCTTTGAGATAATGTTGTCAGGCTGTCAGCACGAAAAAGCAGAAATAGTTCTTAAGCACAATCCAAAACTATAAGATGTGACAAACCTCTAGAAGTGTAACATAGTAAAAGTCCTCCATGTGCTGCATAAGAGCTGAGCCATCCCTGATTGAGCGGAGTAGATTTATCTCTGTCTGTAGTAATTTTTCCACAAGTTGCTTCTCTCCTTTCATCTGTAGGGAATTTAATTTTATCGAATTTGTGAAATACAAATTGAATAATATCATTTTTTTTTCTTTAAGAATCATGGCTCCCTTTTTTAAAAACAAGTATGCTATTTCTTAAAATAATATGAACAAGCATTATTTCTTCTCGTACTACAATCATCATTTTGTCATAACAATACGGACCATTTCAGCACTGATAAACTTTATATTTTTCCACTAGTGGAAAATTTCAAAGAAACCAATTAGTGATCACCTACCCCTGTTATCAGTAAAACTAAATGCATGTTATTTGTTCCTCTACTTGTAGGAAATTTTAGAACTTTGTAAAGCTTTTTGTACTAACCTTAAAGTAAGTTAAAACTACAGTTATTAGAGCATTAAACATACCAACTACTGAGATATACCACCAGTTGTATTTGCATATGCATCAGTCCATGTATAAAGAATATGGTGACTAACTGATAGTAGCAGATGTTCTCTCTTCAATACATCAGCGAAATAATGTTGTAATTACTTATGGTTCAGAAATATTTAATCAAGAATAGGATATCACCAGTTCAATGAGTTTCAGGACAATTTAGAATATGGATGTTGCTTGATGCAATTCTAAACTTGTGTCCATTGAACTCAACATGTCCTGACCCGCGATTCAACAATAGTTTTCAGGGGAAAAAATAGCACTGTACTATACTATGTTTTCCAAGAAACAAAAAGTTGTAAATATATATGAGCATATCAGTTTTTAGCTGGCGATTGGGCAATTGGAAAACCTGCAACATCAGATAATGAAAGAAACAAAAGATACTTACAAACTCGCTCACAAGAACATCCGGAGTGTACTCTCCTATAACATCACCTTGATCTTCATCATCTAAGACTTCCCTGTTTATCTGTATAACAGTACAGACAAAATCCTAAGTGCTCAAACATGGTCAAGTCTAGCTTATTATAGTAAGCCAAATTATCCAGAGAGAACTTGAGGTTAAAACCATATCAATGTAAAAAACCGCACAGAAGAGTCAACAAGGATGGACTAAAGATCTAAGCATTAAAATCATGATTGTTGATAAAGACTAATTAATAACACCACTAGAACAGCTGAACAGAAGTGAATTAAAACAAAAGAAAAAAAATACTCACCAGTGCATCTTTTAGATCTCCAAATTTAAGATAAACTGGTGTATCCACATGGCAATACCCCATAAGACGAGGAACTGTTGGAATGATATCTCGGTGATTGACAACTCTCCAGCTGTCTTTTACCTTCTGCATATATTAGTCCAGAAATAGAGAACTTAAAAAAGAAATCAGATTGCCGTTGCTTTTAGTTTTTCTTACTCAGAACTAAATAATGATTAAAAGAATATGCGTTTAAACTTAATTCATCATGAATTAATTACATAGTGGTTCCAGTCAAACAACCTTAGCCCATAACGAGACTGATCTCTACACTATCTTCAACTGTACAAAATAAACTTATAACCAAGAAATATGACTGCAAACAGATAGGTTTGATTATTTTTCATCTCCTATCTTCCCTTCTCTCTCTCCTTCCAAACAGATATCAACTAATATTGTATATGCTCAAGGGTAAGGGACCATATGCCTTTTGTCAACAATTTTATTTTTCATAAGCTTTTTTTTTAATATTAGCCCCTATATGTGGACACAAATACTACTATTAATTTATTATTTATACTTGCAAGACAAATGAACCATTGATATTTCAATACAAATTCCCATCCCATCTATACTTGAGTTGTACACCCTTCTCTAGGTTCTGTCTGGTAGTGACTTCCCTATGATTTTTGTATTTGATATGTTCACCAGTGGAAAAGGCTGATGAAGCCAAAAGAAAAATAGCACTGTCCAATATTCACATTCATTTCTGTAACTCCAGAACAACATAACAATGTTAGGAAATAAATGCTCCAGAATTCCAGACCCATTCCATTTCCACAACTGTACAATTACATCAGATGAATCTTCCTAGAAGAAGAAAAATAATCCAAGATAAAATCAACTAATTAGGAATTAAATGATATTCTATTTTTATGTTGCATTTTAACAAGCACTCCAATTCAAAACCAATCATTCAAGCAGAAAATTTAGCTTCTTCCTATTAGTAAATGGTCTTATGATTACCGCATTGTAAACTTCTGCAAACCTTCTACTTCCAACCCTAGGAGAGCCAAAGTTGTACATTGTCACGAATATCACACCATCCCTATATATAACCATGAGTTCATATCAAAATTCTATTTAAAAGTGAGAGACAAATAATTGGAGAAAAGAAGCTGTAGAGGAAATGTTATTCCAAAAAAAAAGCACATAGTTGTAGAAAAGAAGCTTTAGGAGAATTGGAACCCATTATCCAAATATTAGACTCGCCAACTGCAGGGGGAGTAGCAGTTGTATATACATAAGTTGCTGGTATCCTATACTGACAGTTTCTAACACCATCCTATAGGTAAACAGTGTAATTTTCATTATTTGATGCACCAATATTTTGTTTATGGAAAAAAAAAATCTTGACAAGATTTTCTTACTTTGTTACAAGGGGAAATTACAAATCCACACCCCCCGACCCTGCCCTCCACACCAAAAAAAAAAAGTCATAAAAAAGGGTTCCAGATTCCTCCCTACAAGTCAATTTGTAACATTATCATTCCTACAAGTATGTGATGAGTTCAAAAAAAATACCCTCCTATCAAATTTTCTCGTTAAGTTTGAATGAAAAACATTAAATAAATTTGAAAAACCCCACATGTCAGAGTAATGTTTCTTTGGTTTATTCTCTCCTCTCGGGCTCTCTCCTTCCTTCTTATCCCCCTCTCTCACTAATGCCAATGAAATCTACACCACCTACAACCACCACGGGGGCGCAAAGTGGTTGTCGGCGGTGCCATCCCAACGACCACCCACCCCATCGAGGGAGAGAAGAGAATTACACACCCAAAAAAAAAAGTCACTGTCATGTGGCCCCACATGTCAGTGACTATTTTTCAAATTTTTTAATGTTTTTGTTTAAACTTAACGGGAATCTAATAGAAGGGGGTTTTTGAAACTGTCACGTTTCCCTTTGTGATAAAGCCAACTATTTTGAAATATTAGTGTGATTTATGTGAACTAGGTTAAATTGCTTTGGCAAAGTTTATCTAATCTTTTTTAATCTAAAGACTTTGTCATGGTAAGTGTATAACACCTCTTGATCCACATTAAACCTAAACCAAACAAGCGAATGGTTTTTATCTAGCATGAAAAGAGAAAGAAGGTTTGGATCAAGCACAAGTGCACAAGTCCAGATTTTTAACCTACTTGGCCATTCGACTTGATGAAAGTTCAAGAGCAAGAAGGGTTGCTAGTGCTCCACCTAAACTATGTCCAGTTACATAGACATGCCACTTAGGCATGGTTTCCACATTTTCTTCATCCCTGCAGAGGAAATATGAGATGCTTAATTAATAGGACTTCAGAGAATTACTTGGTAAAAATACATATGTGGCAACCAAAGCATTGAAATTCTGAATCCGAAGAGTTGTTTTTTCCAAAAAAAATTTTAATTTGAAAACCAACAATTCCGTGCACGGGACCAACATGCAATCAGGAATGTGCTCAAAAAGGTAAAACCAAATTTTTGTATATTTTACTGGGCTGGATCTAACGCTAAGGTCATTGCAGTAAAGAACAGAAAAAGAAAACTATACATCTAACAAGTGCAACCTAATCCTGCAATGTAGTTCAGGAACAGTCAGATGCATGTAATTGATCCACCACACATTCATATGCATTTCGAGGATTGAATATATGATGCATGTCATAAGAGAAACCATTGCAACAATTGCTTTCTGTCATCAACACCAAATTTTACTGTGAAAAAAAAAAATCTAGTGTACCAGTTGACAAAATACTTACAGATATCCTATGGCAAATTTGGTAAGAGCCATGATCCTATTCCTAACAGAGTCATATGCACTTAAGAATCCACTGTGAACCTAAAACATAACATAGAAAAAGTAAATTAGCATGCTGTGACAAGATCTACACAAACAAACGTATGAAGAAAATAGATGACTGACTTGAACTTCTTGTTTGAAGTCACCACCTAGCCTCTCAGGGTTTAGTCTGCAATCAAGTTATTCATGAGAGAAAAATACATTGCAATTACTTAAAAGTTAAAATGTATGCCTATAGCAAACAAGAGGAAAGTGAAAAATTGTGCTATATTTAGTCTTACCCAGCAGGAACAAGCATTAAGTCAGTTCTCAAATCCTTCCACCTTGACTGACAGGGCAAACATAAAATAAAACAAAGAAAAATAAGATGGGAGATGTGACAAAGTAACTATTAAATCTTTTTGTTCATAGAACACAAGTGAAGCCTCCATGTTATTGCATACTTGTTCAGTTCCTCGAAAGGCAACAACCAGCCTTCTTCGCAAAGTATCACGCCAAATAGCAACCTGTAGTGCTCTGTTAATATTTGCAACACAACAAAAGAAGACAGCAAAACTCATTAATAGCACAACAATATTAACTCACCTGTGTGTCTGTCGAAACATTATCAAGAAAACATATCTTCTCGAAGTCTGATTTTATAAAACTGTTACGCCCCAGTGAAGTGGCAAGCATAGCCCAAGCTTCCATGGCAGTCTCTGCACTTGAGAACAGCCGCCGCATATCCTCTGCTTTTTGCATGTCCAGAGCCACTTTGGCAGCAGCAACAGCATCATCGTTATTCATGGGATCTGCAGCACTTTGTTCTTCTCTGCTGGAATCATTGTTTTTGTTTCCTTCATCCATCAGAACTGATTCCTTTTCTTGAGGCGAGATGTTTTTGGAAAGGACCATTAAAGCTCCTAATATATTCTCTGTTTGAGACAAAACATCCCAAGACACTTTCTTGATGTCCGGAAAGGAAGTCAGCGCTTCCTTTTTAGTAGATAGAATGCCATTTTTATCATCACCAATCTCACCACTGGCTGTATCTTCAGCGACTGTATTACTGTCACCACTGGTTGAAGTATTGAGAGTTGCTAGTCCAGATTCTAAATACTTCTGTTCAGCAATTTCACGTGATTGCAAACCCAGTGAACTTAATAGGTCAGCTCCTTCCAACTGCTTGACCTCAGGAAGAGAAAATCCAAAACTTTGGAGAACATTTTGGTTGAGTATGTTAATAAAAGCTTTCCAGAAGTATTCATCCGATTTCTTCATATCAGATAAAGCATTTCCTTTACCATTAACAACTGCAGCAGTTGTGTCAGCCTCATTGTCAGAGTCTGAGCTTTCTCCAGAAATTTCTGAATCATTCTTCTGTTGTTGAAGTTCATCTGATCCAATTACTTTATCCAGGGATTCTTCAGTTTTAGATACCTCAGCTTCACTATCAGAAGATGATGGTTTTGGAAGATAAGTATATGTGAAAGAACTTAGTTGCCCAAATGCGGACTGCACAAACTGACTTGCATTTATACTTTCAGATCCAAGGACCATTCTAAGAGCAGATCCTAGGCTGGTCTTCACAAGAAAGTCTGAGACAAAAGGTATTCTCCACCATTGTTTCTCACGTTCAATGTCATCGTAAGTCTTGTATCTGATCTGATGTATAACACTAACAATTTAGAATCACCAACTAAATGAAACAACCATGCTACAGCATAATGGAAGAACAAAACTGTCAATGGAAAAAAGTAAATCTCTAAGACTAAACAAAGCATAACAGCCAGGCTGTCTGTACACCTGTTTGTGCAAGGAGGATGGCAACACTGATGTTATATAAATATAGTACATCCGTTTGCCCAATGTTGCCTATTATATATTGCATGGTGTTGTATGTCACAGCAATGATTATTGCACATAAGAGTAGTTTTAAGCCATTCTCCTAGTTGAGTCCAAAATCTGGTATGGCTTTCACAAGAGCATATAGGACTAGCAAAGTGACAAAAAATTCAAAATATCAAGACATGAATAGAAAATTGACCAAAAACGGTTACCGGCCAAATTCTGTATGAATACTGGTTGGTAACCAGAATAAAACGGTTCGCAAAAAACATAAATATTGAAGTTTCCTTTGTAGCCTTGTTTTCACATGTGCATATCCAAAACAGCAACTAACTCCTAGATTTTAGGTGCACTCTTCCAAACAAAACCGCAACAAGATTTTTCTGGCTACCACCAAAATCCCGTCCAAACAGCAATCAATCCCCTCATTTGCACATCCTATATATCGCAACAATCCACGTCCAAACAGCAACTCTAGGAATTGTTGTAACAAATCCCTTCCCCATGCCAACATGATCAGATACAATACACACTCATTCGGTCATTCCTACATTTAATCCCGCCCCCAACCACAAGATCAGGAGATTATGCCTTGTTCTCCTCCCATTGGAGCTGTTGATCGTTGCCACTGATATCCTCCCGTTGTCCCTGTTGTCAGATACGGCTGCAAGACTAGATCGGTTTGCAATTTTATCAATAGTTCGCAAATTCATTTGTTTTTTTTTCGTTTTTGATCAATAAGACAAATAACCAAGTAGTTAATCAAGAACTTGTCCAAAAATCAAATTTCAAAATTCAAACTAAACCAGACAGTTTTCTAACGACCTATTTGGCCAAATTTAGTTTAAGCTTACAATCCGGTTTAAAGCTTATAAGACCAATAAACCAGTTGCGAGTTAATCTTATTTGAGACTTCTAACACAAATGGGGCTAATAAACCCAAAATTTAAGACTCGTTTGGCTTAACTTATCAAGACTTCAACTTCTCAAATAAATTTAAGTTAGGCCAAACATAGGACTTAAATTTCAAACTTATCTTTTAAAGATGCCCCCTGTGAACTAGAACCCCAAATAAACTTAAGTCTTTTCCCACCAACTTATTTGGCTTATAAGCTTAAACTAAGTTAGGCCAAACGGACACCTAAGCCCTCCTGTTTGACTCGACTTCAACTTATATGAGAACTTGAAACTTGGATAAGCCGGGCCAAACAAGCCCTAAATCTTGACTTAGTCTTGAATCCACAATTACCGCTAGAAAATGGAACCTTAAAGCTACCATCATTCCAAGAAAAAATATTAAGAATGTTGTGAAGCCAATAGCTTCTCAATAAATCTCATAGTTCACACTATAAAGATTAGTATTAATAGCTAGCTGACCTGTTAAGTGACACTAAGAAAACATTGAGGTAACAAAAAAAAGAAGAATCATAAGGATCATACCTCTAAATCAATAATTCCGCCACCACCAAGGCCTTCTAATTCAACAGTAACATCATGCTTCTTTCCTAAAGAGAGAGAACAATGTAAGGTTTTTCCCAAGGACATCTGTTATGAAAGAATTCACATGAAATTTTTTCAAAGAAAAGAGATGCAAGCATGCACTAGCTTGATGTACCGCACACCAGAAAAATGACCTTTCAAAAGATAACCTTTTTTACTAAATTGTTAAATTCATCTTTTTTTTTCTTTTGGTTCCAGCAAGAGTGTCCCTTGCTTGCCAAATAGGTTGAGCCGTTGAGCTATACATTTTTATGCATCGATAATAAATGGCTTGATGGAGTCATAGATTAGCTGATTTTTTTTATGTGGATATAATTCAATAGTTTAGCAATTACATGTGAAAGTTGTTTGAAGCAAAACTTGCAATAATATCTTGAATAAATTATATTGACTCAAATAGTATGGCATTGTTAAATCTTCTAGAGAAAGGGGCATACTGTGCATTAAATCAACAAGATTAGATGATTCAAGCAAAAATGTCAATGTGTAGTTGTAACTACCACAAGTACTAGAGTATAGGGATCTTTATTTGATATAATTTTTCGTCAGTGCAAAGTTACCATCACAAAGTGATTCAAGGTACAATCCAGCATTTCCCATGCGTTTGTGTGGGGTTACAAGATTAGCATCCCAAGCTGCCACCTGAGGAAGAAAAAAAAGATTCACCACCTCATTTTTCTTTAAAAAATGTATCAAATGCTTGAATACAAAAAAAAAAAATGATTTGTGATAAGACGTCAAGTTATCACAAAGTAGACAATTAAAAGAAATTTAAAGATGTGCTATATGTAGCTTTCGGCACCACCTCTATTTTTTGTTTAAAAGAAGTGTTAGATTCTTAAATGCACAAAAAAGATTTGTGGTAACTAAAAAAGTGTTGTTGAGTCGACCTCTATTATATTGATGATTTTGATCCTTAATGTCAAACCTAATTGTGAGACTTATGTGTTTGTTGAGAATGTCTTTCAGTCTCAATCGGATTGCAAGATAATAGTGAAAAAGATCATCTCAGAGAGTGTATGATCGAGCTTCCTCAAGCATGGACTAACTCAACCAAAAGTAAAATCGAAGATTAAGAATCTATTTTTTAGAATTTTACCGGTCTTAGTGTTTAGAAACAGTCGGATTGTTAGAATTTTGTTTTATAGTTCTGGCCATACTATAATAAGGACTCGGGCTAGTAGCTTCAGTCACAAATCATAAATAGGTGCAGAGTTATGACTTGAGTGTCTTTACTAGCAATAATATAACACCCAAGTCCAATTTAGCCCAAGAGGCCAAGTAGCTATTTATTAGTCCCATATTGACATTTTATCATGAAAACATAATATAAAAATATAATACTTAGAGAACCAAGCAAACCAACTCTTTTAGGCAAAGTGAAGACTAAAACCTAAGTGTTGGTATGGGTTGACGTTCCTATGGTGTTACAAATAACATGCCTTAAGACTTCTAGAAGTAATTGGGACCATAAAAATTATCACTTGGTCATACCTGCAGGAGATTGTTTTCTCGAGATTTGCTAATGTTGAAAGTGAACTCTTCATTCCATGTTGGCTCCTTCATCCTACGTTGTTCAATTACTTCAATCACAATCTGCACGAATGATAGAAAAAATAACAATCTTCAAGCATATCAAATCTTGATCATCAAGAAATGAACCGAATCACTAACATCGCTGTCAAAATGCTCCAAAAATGCTGGCAAAGGCGTTGACATCAACTAAGAAAGTTGCATATTGTAATGACCTACGGCTCAAGACACACCAACACTTTGATCTTTTGTCCTTGCTTCACCTAAAAGGGCTAGTTTGGTTGGTACGATTTGGTCCTTGAGTGTTACACACTAAACAAAGTCAACTACAACTTTTTTTCTTTTTCTTTATTTTTTTTTTTTTGAAAAACAAACTCAACCACAACTAGGGGTGCAGGTGAACCGGGTTTAGCCGACCCATGGCTTGGCCCACAATGGGTAAGGAAGTCTGATGCGGGTCATGGGTCAACTCAATCTGCATAGCTAGCCTAGCCCATGATGGCCTACATAGCCTACAACCCGCACCCATTGGTTGCATCCCCTGCCATACGTGCTGCTTGCAGCCGTGTGCACTCCAAGTGCTTCATGCTCTCCATCCACCAACCACCATCAGTCCTTGCCCTAGCCCACTATCGACTTCGACGTTGTCAAGTGTGTATAGACATGCTTCCTTGGAGCTAACACAGCAATGCCTTGACACCTTGTCACGGCTGAATGCTCTATTCCATACTAACTCTGGATGCTATCCCAAATCAAAATTGGATCGCAAATCAAAAATGGGTTCTTTGCTCTTGCTAGTGTCCCAAATAGAACAATCCTCACATATACCAACCCCTAACAACATTGTCACACATATGAACCAAAACATGAGAATTTAATGTTAATTCAGGTTGTCACAACACAAGTAACCCCTCACATTTCTTGTTGTTTCAAGTGCCAATACACCCACTAATCTCACACACCATAAGGTCACACACCTGGCCCACTATGCATCCCTGCAGCAAGGGCAATGCTCTAGTACCACCTTTAACACTCCAAAGCACAAGTATTGTAGCCTCGAGGCATTACACATATAATATGGTAATCTTGATCAAAGGTCTCCTATGTTTTCAAGTCAACTAACATAAGGAATCGTGCAATCTTAATACCTCCTTTGTTTCGCAATACAAGCCTACTTACTGTGTGCGCAAGAATTAAAGTGAGCGGAATGAGAAAACAAAATTGTAATGGACTTTGGTAGCCCTAATAAAGTTAGGAAGTGAGTAGGAGTATTAAACTATTAATAGAAGAGTGAGAAAGAATATTAGAAAGGAAAAGTTGTAAAGATGTATTAAAAAATATGTTGTGATTGTAACTATATTTATATTGTGACACATCGAAAATCAGAAAGTAAGTTTATATTGTGAAATAGAGAGAGTATGTTGTAAGTGTTTTTAAGCCAATGCAATAATTGGATCATTACATTCTACTTACCTCTATAGTTGATTCTCAAACAAGCATCCACATTGCATCACATCACCCATTTTTATTTAGATCATGATCTGTTTTCTAGCATTGTTAGAAGTTGAAAAGTTGAACCCCTCAATATTGGTGAACTGCCCAACCCCACCTCTTTGATCCCTCCAATCAAAGTTTCTAGAAGTTGAAAAGATGCATCTTGCACAACCACCCACGCCCCCACCCCCCCAAAACAAAAGTAAAAAATACAAAAGGACCGCAGTAACGCATGTGTAGTCAACTAATTAACAAGAAAAATCAATACTCAATCATGAATTGTGTGGTTCAGGATCCACATAAAGCAAGTGTAATGGGGCCAAGTCAGATAACTTATGTTTTTATATGCTGGGATGAATAACAAAAGCAGGCCATCCATTCAAATATACTCTGGATTGCCTTGGGTGATAAAACAAGATTCACAACCAATACTGGATTTGAACTGGAACTTGAGCCAATGCTGGAGATTAGTATTTATGGTTTTTAAATTAATGAGTTCTGGACTGGCACACATTGAGGAAACGTCCTTATCTAGAGAAATAGTCCCAACATACATGCAAAAGTAAAAAAGTTACTCACGCCCATTTAATATTGCTCTTTGCAATTTGACCATTCAGCTGTAAAATCACATAAGGATCACTTGTACCCTGCAGCGGAAGCAGTTAAGAGAAGACATCTCTGTTAGTAAAGTCAAAGGAGAGAGCTTTGGGTGATAGAAATGAAAGGAGTAAACACTCTCCATGATAGCAATACTCATAACATACTCATACCAATGGTGCTATGTAACAATATTAGCCAATTTTACTTTAAAACCTACAACACAATTTAACCCCATATAATCAGCTGGTGTGTAAACTGCAGCTAAAGAAATGTAGAAATGAACATAAAACATATAAGTCAGGTCATTGGCGTTTTCTTAATTTCAGTTCAATGGTTATGCTAGAAAATCCAAGTACTAAACAATACCTACAGTTCACCATTTTAGTTTAGCCTGTAGATACTATACAGGAAAATAAATTCAAATCTGCCAAGTACTGCTCAGACAACTAAGTTCTAGATTGACTACTGCACTTGTATATCATCTGAAAGAATCAACTTTGATATAAGTTCAAATAAAAGCATTTCTTGATGCATGTAGGGTCTGCAAACATTTCATGTGCATCTATCTCCGAGGACAACAAGAAAACTCAGATGATACTAACATTTTTTCCGCCTCACTTTTCATTGATCAATTCCGCTGGTTGTCATTTGCCAAAAATAAGACATTTGCTCATCCATGATTTATTCCACATTCCTAGGACAACATAACTGGAGCAGAAGGCACATCTAATAGACGCAGCAGCTCACAAGGAGACCACAAATAATGATAATTCAGTAGTGTATACATCATCATACCCACGGATCCATTGCAGGAAGATTTATGCCTTTCTTCAATTTCACAACTAGCTGACCATCATATATTTCACGAAGAAACAGGCTGCAATGGTGCAATTTTAAAACCATAATTAGAAAGTACATACAAACGATTAACAGATGCAAAATTCTTGATGTGACACTCAATTGTGCAGTTAAAAGGAATGAAGATAAGGCAAGGAAAAGTAGTACAAATGTGCAAACTGATTGGATGGGGTAGTGTTTATCCGCTGAGCTAATCTTGAGGATGCCACAAGTCATACGATAGCAACTAAAATAAACTTTGATAGGAACCTAATATGCACTTTGTAGTACTTATGTTAATGAAAAGCACTGTCAAAAAGGAAAAAAAAAAGAAAAAAAAGAAAAGCATTGTCAAAAGAATATGCCTTGACATCAAGATTTGTATATAGTAACCAAGTAGAGGCTAAAAGGACTTTAATACCCAAAAGTTGTCCAAGATTTTGTAGAGGTTAAAGATAAAGGGACTTAAAAACCAAGAAGTCACAGAAGATTGTCAAATGTTTGGCACATCCTTAGCTAAAAGCATGGCCAAACAAGTTTGAATGTTTGATTGCTAATTGGTATATTAGCATTCAATTAGGAAAGCATTTTCACATAATTGTGGCCGCATTCCGAACATTTACAATGAAAATAGTTATAATAATGCCTTGAGAAATTTCTTTTTTAAAAAAAAATGAATGCATTGAGAATTCATTATTGTGCCTGTAGCAGCAGCACCTTAGCAACCACAAACATGTCTAGTACAATTTTCAAACATGATTCAAGTTTGAAAAGGAAGGGAGTTCCCCAACTTACTCAGATAGGATCACCGTCTGACATTCAGCCGCATCGGTCTCCCGCCAACCAACATCTTTCTGCCAAATAAAAAAGAACAATATGTACTCCTAACCAATCCAAAAGGGCATTCACAATTGGACATGCAAAAGTTATGGGACATTGTTTGACTGTAAACAAGCAAAAAAAATGTGGGGTTATAATGTTGGAGAACAACATTGATGTACAAGTAAGTATGCACTTAACAAATGTGTAAGACGCCTGAAATAACTGAGTTTACTTCATCGCATGCCGCATCAACATGACACTAATAGATAGTCAAAACAACATAGGGAACAACAGGAACAAAACAATTTTTTTTCAATCCACCACTAAACACACAATAATAAAGTGCAATTTAAAAATGAGAAGAAGAACAAGGGCTCACAGGGGGGCTGGTGTAGGCTTCGAACGCGAAGCCGGCGAGCACGACGGCGAGGTTGAGGTCAAACGGCGGCCGCGGCAGATCGCCGCCGTCCAAACCCTCCCCGGCACTCTCCGAATCCGACTGCACGACTGACTGGCTGCTGCACCTGGTTCTCATGGATCCAACCCACCTCCTCCGCCTCCCCCTCCTCGCGCTCCAACACCTTATCCTGCAGCTCGTCCTCGTCAGCAAGCACGCGGAGACGGAGGTGGCTGCCAGGCTCGAAGCGGTGGAGCAGACGCTTGTGGGAGTGGAAGCCATGAAAACGCACAAGCTTTTGCGCTTTGCAGTTGCTGTTTTGGTTTGTTTTGTTTCACCGATGCTTCGCGCAAGAGGTACGACGAATACCTCTATTAGTGGGGAAGTGCAGGAGCTTCTAGATTTCGAATTCGAGTGGTGATAAGGAGGGGAGAAAGCCACGCCACGTATATGCTAAACTGTTCGCCTGCTTGTTAGACTCGTCCCACTTAAAACATGTCTGGATAAATCTGGAATGTACATCGGATGATGTATGGTTCACATTTATTGTATAAAAGTTTGCACATGACTCCAATATGGAAGTTTCTCATCGAACAGTATCCGGCTGGATCACTCGGCCGTGGCCAACTCACAGTTTAGAACCCAAGCCCAGCCCAATTTCCAAACCACTCTAGCCCAGTTTGCATCCTTCGGCTGTTTGGCAGTCATGTGAGCAAATCAATAGCAAGGAGGAGATCCAAGCCCTCAAGGCCACAACCAACACCAATTTAGCCGCCACCTGCGCCTGATCGATCTCCTCTCGGCACCTTTCTCTCAAGTCTTGACATCGCCCGGCTGCGGCTAGTCGGTGACGACGCTCGCGGCTGCTCCTCCGCTCCTCACCGCCTCCTTTTCGTCGGCGCCGGCGGCAGGGAGATCAGTGGCGTTGGTGGCATCCTCGTCGGACTCGTTGCCCTCACATTGGTGAGTTTTTTTTTCCAATTGCTGGTTATTAAAAGAATAAATATGGTATCCTTACGCTATAGGCTTAAATTTAGCTCCTTTGAGTTCTTATATACTATATAGATTTCCCTTTTGGAGATTGTGCTATGGTTAAATTTTGATTTGGGTGCTAATGTGTTACTGAGACTCTGCAGAATGTGATAGGAATCAGATATGAATTAGAGAAATCAGAAATGGACACCTTTCATTTTAGACAAATGGATGTTTTCTGTAATATTGAATTAATAGATATGAGCTAATTTTGCTTTGGTAGTTTAATTTCAGCAATCTTTTTTTGTGAATGTAGGACATTGAAATATGAATAAGAATAAGAGTCTTTATTCTTTTTGGGGGGTCATGGTGGAAAGTCGCAAAAAGTGGCTGTTTGTTACGCTTGTCGAAACAAATAAGTATAACACGAATATTTTATATAAATAATTTTTTTTTAAAAAATTGCAAATATAAGCCAGTGTTTTCTAAAAATACAAAATAACTCTTTTTAAAAGCGCGATTGAATCAAAACGTAAAACAAGAATGCGGCAAATCTCTCTATCGCACAATGAGTGTGCGGTAGAGAAAACTCAACCAAAAAGTGTTCTGTTGTGCTAATTTTGAATTTTTTTATTAATTGAGATTCAAAGTTTTATACAAGAAATTTTAATTTTTTCGACATCAATATTTTTTTATTTATAATTTGGATTGACAATCCATTTGAACCAATGAAATTGTGAAGTCAAAATGATCAGATTGACACAAATAGATTATCAATCAATATTATATATCATATAATATCTATCTTGTGAATGTGAATTAATCTGACTTAATAAAAAAAACTGGAAAGTTGCAAGGGTATTATCTACGATGAATTATGTGAAGAATATGTTGAGAAATAGTATGGTTGATCAATTTTTGAATGATAGTGTGGTCGCATTTATTGAGCGAAATATTTTCTTATAAGTTAGTGATGATAATATAATTGGCCGTTAGTGACATTGTAATCTTTCTAACTTCCTTACATCTTTTGTAATTGTGACCCTATAGAAACAATATGCAATTTAAACTATTTATATGCGACTTTTATGTATTCTGATTTTTTATTAGACTATTTGATCTTATTTTTTGCACTCCATTCCTAAATTTCTAAAATTGCCCCTGCCCCACTCTCACCGGAGCCGCCCACCGGTGCTTTTGCCGTCACTACCCAGGCCTCCGATGCATTGACGCCATCCTCCCTTGGTTCATATGCCTGGAGAATTCATAAGGGTACGATGTGTGCTCGGTGGCGGGATAAGAGGGAGAGGATGGTGCTCACCAGCAGCAATCTCATTGAATTGGCAATAACAGGAACCATTCTTTAGTTTATCTATATTAATATTGTTGAGTCCCGAAACTTTGTCCTACTTAAGCACTAATTTACATTGCAATTTCCGTTGTCAATACCATATTTTTCATATTAACACATATAAATTATGCCGCCAGCTGTTCCTATAATATGTCAAATAAAAACATTTACATGAGCATTAGATCGTACAATTGCACACATTTCGACAGGTTTCTTTGTTGAAAACGAGAAAAAGTATGGCTGCAGGATCTAGTGCAGTATCTCAGTTCAAATCTAACAAATAATTAGACCGGCACCACAAGAGGTCTGTATCAAAATGCATCTACTAAACTAATAGATCAGAACCAGTTCTTCAAAGCAGACATCAAATGCTTATCAAGCAGCTATACAATTGCAAAAGTAAAACAAGAACTGAAAAGCCGAGAAATCTGCAGATCCCCATCAACTACATCCAATGGCCTTCCATGCTGCAATCTTCTGAAGGATGTCCATGCTCACTCATGCTCCCTCTTAATCTATAAAAATTCCTCCCTTTCTTGGTTCTCAGCGGGCCAGACCAGTCATACATTGCCAAGGACTCGATCTTCTCCAGCATGCTGGACGTTGACCGTGGCCTTCGCAGTTCTTCGGGTCCTGAACTGTAATCCATTGTTGGACAGGAGTCCCGCGCGAATGCCATGCGTGGCGTGGCATCATTCCATGAGCTCTTGCCGTCTGCCCATGGAGACTCCTCTGTGGCATAGCCGAAGGAGCCACTGCAGGTCTCGTCCGTGTCATTGTATATCAGCTTCAACGCCTGCACAACCTCACCCATGAATGGCCGGTGGGACGCCTCGACGTGCACACACATGGAAGCTATGGCAGCTCCCTTGGCCAGTTTGTTAAAGTCATAGTTTCCAGGCATCGATGGGTCGATCAGCTGCTCCAGGCCTTCTCGGTCGGTGAGGAGAGGGCGTGCCCAGGTTACTAGGTTCTCAGATCCCGATGGTTGGGACATGTCAACTGGCTTCCGGCCTGATAAGAGCTCTAGCAGCACCACTCCATAGCTGTAGACATCGCTCTTGACAAGGAGATGCCCAGTCATTGCATATTCTGGCGCAACATACCTGCAAAGAAGTGGATTGATCGATCAAGAAGGTAGCCTTTATTTGCATTGGAATGTGATTTCACCGCTATTCACCGGTGAAATCATTTCGCCATGTGACTCATTTTGGTTGTGACTTAGCAGGGATTGAGGAAAGGAACAGATAACTAACTACACATGAAACAGCTAAAAAAAGACAGAAAATAGGAAAGGGAGGGGGCAGGAGTGCCATACCTAATAGCCTTTTAAAGAAAAAAAAAATCCAACTCTAGAATCAAACAAGAAAAGCAACTTATGGCATAAAAAATATGGATGAATCATCACTTTGTATTTCCATAACTTACTAATTGCAATGATGGGTAATTACTGTCAGGAGCAAACTGAGCCAAAATATAAGCTATAATGGGAGAATAAGATCATAGATCTTACCCAAAAGTTCCCATGACCTGAGTAGAAATATGATCAATTCCTTCTGATGCTTCCCTCGCCAACCCGAAGTCTGCAACCTTGGGGGTGAAATCATTTTCCAATAAAACATTACTAGCCTTGAAATCACGGTGAATAACATGGGGATTAGCATCCTCGTGCAGGTAGGCTAGGCCCCTTGCTGCACCAAGGGCTATTTTCATTCTAGTATCAAAATCAAGTGGTCCATTTAATTTATCGGAACCTGAAATGAAAAAATACAAGTAAATAGGCATACGATGGCAAGGATATACATGTACAGAAAAGTAAGAAATCCGTTCTAGTTTCTTATATGCCAGAGAAAGAGCCAGATCACATACATGGTATTCTAGGCTTTCAAAGCCTATTTCTTAAACAGTGGATGTAACTTTAAGGTGCCAAGTAAAACTTGTAACACAGGTTTCACATACCATGTAGATGGGACTCCACACTTCCATTTGGAACAAGCTCAAATACCAAGCACCTCAAGCTTTGCTCCATGCATATACCAACCAGCTTGACAAGATTGCGGTGATGCAAACGACTCAGCATCTCAACCTCTGCAACAAACTCACGGTCTCTATTCTGATGTTTCCTAGTAAGCAATTTAACAGCAACCTCGGTTCCATCTTCAATTAAACCACGATAAACACGTCCATATCCCCCTTCACCTATTATTTTGATGAAACTGAAATTGTCTGTGGCCTTCTCAAGCTCAGATATTGAAAATGTCTTCACCGTAGGTGGGCAGGTTGCTAATGTTGAAGCAAAAGATGCTGTCGAGCTGGCCATACTGGAGAATGATGACCTCATACCTGAAACAGATAAAAGATGCTATTACAAATTGCAGCATAGTTGCTAGGAATTATTATAGCAAGATCAGGAGAGTAATGAAGTAAAAGGTAAGGTGTAGTTTGCCATCTGAATATTTGTCTGTCAAGTAGCTGCATGCAAAAATTGATCTTTTCTCTCACTTCTTATCAGTTTAGTACAGGATGGCATTAATGGCAGCACAACATAGCATGGCACAGGATCAACTGAGTCATATGATGCAAAGGAAGTAGCAACTTTACTGCTTTGCTATCACAAGTTCCATTTTAACATGGCATTCCCATGCTCCAAATGAATAGAGCAAGAGAAAAGAAATTAAACAACAACTTCCAGCTTTAATTCAAAGACAGGAATGTGCACCTTGATTAATCTAAAAGTAAATGGGAATAATGCAATACAATAAAAAAGTGATATACCAGTTTCCAAAATGATTACCTGCTTTCCGGGTGATTGATGAACTTGAAATATGTCCGATAGCATGAGGCTTTTCAAGTCCTCTATACTTCCATATGATGCAGATGCCAAAGCACACCAAAACAAGCACAACGGCAGATAAAGCAATTATAGCAATGATTTTAGAATTCATCTTTTGATGGTTTCTACTATGTACATTTGCACCAAAAGGGTACTCATTGCTGCTTATTGGGCCCGAGGATCCTGCAAAGTTAGGTGCTGAAGAAGGAAGACCTGCAATGGATTTATGATTAAATAAAGCAAGCAACATAATGCCATTGAAGTATAAATGCAAAGAAAATTATGTTTCTCACCTGGATAATGAACATATATAACATCATAATCACCAAAAATGGACAAGTTTATTGGCACCTTCTTTCGCAAAAATCTGTCGCAAGTCAGTAAGGCTGAAGTCCTATCAAACTTCTCACCTAGTGGCACCAAATCAATTGTTACTGTAGTCTTTTCGGGATCTTGAAGACTGCTCCCAGCACCCATTATTCGAACTTGACTTTGTTTCAGGAAAGTACCTGCTGCAATCTCGATTTCTAGCTCCTCAATTCTTGGAAACAATTGATATGGTGCTACTGCAAGGTCAAGCTGAACTTGCATAGGATATACACAGCCGCAAGGAGAACCAATTGGAGTAGAAGTGAGCGGAGCAGAACAAGTTACTGTACCGCAATCTGTTACAAATTTCAGACACACACATCACTTACTGTTAATTTTTTCAATGCTAACAAGATGATTTGCACTCTACTGGAATTATCTTAGGTAATCTTCAGGAGAGAAGGATATGCTTATAATCATGCAATAAGGTCCTGAAGAAAGTAAAAACCTTGTCTTTGTGATGATGACGATGAAGATGGTGGGACAACATGAGGCCTTTTTCTGTGATGCTTAGGCACTGGGTGACTTATAATGGAGCCTGAGAAGTAAAAAAAATCGATAAATTAAATGAAGAATGCTGAATAAACATAACACTATATACAGATAACTCGTGAGTGATTCTGCTTACGTTGAGGTTCAGGAGAAGGGGACGGAGCAGGAACCGGATGCCGATGTGATTTACTCCAGAATCCAAATAAATATGATGCAATAGTTGTTGAACTTGCTGTTCCCAATGGTACTGCACAGGATATCCAGAAATTTTTTGAATGTCAGTGTTGTCAGGAAAGACACCAATCCGCGTAATGCATATAAACATCAGAAGAACTTGCCCTTCAATTCAATATAACTAAAATGAAAAAAAAATGGCTGTGGAAGCTGGAATGCAAAATTGCAAATGCACAAATTTTGTTTCCCACATTTGGAGCTGTGCATTTCAGACATAGTTGAGCAAACCCTGAAAGCAATAACGACTCTATGCAACAAAATGAGAAGGACAGATTGGATGCTACGCAAAACCCTCACCAAGTACTGCACCAAAATCTCAAATCAAAGTTCAAGATAGCTCACTGCAAATGGTCTAATCAACCATTTTGAACATGCTGGTTTTAGCCCGGCAACGCAACCATGATGAGAAGCGCATAAAAATTCACAGCAGCGCCATTGCAAGAAATCCAACCACTATTTCAGTATTTTGCATAAAAAATCTCAGGACTGCACCTGAGTTCAAGAAAGGCGCCGTCTTGCCCAATGTCCATTCCTATTGGTTTCAGATGTCAAATACAAATTACGAGACGAGTAATTCCACTAAGAAATCTGTCAGGTCTTCGAGAACTGAACTCAAGAAAGGTTTTTTTCTACAGAACTCGCCATGTGCACCATTGCCATCTCTTCTTTTAGGTGAATCCATTACAACACCACAAAACTAGACTAAACTTTGAAACGGCATTGCAACTCGAATCCAAAAAAACGCTGGGACAGGAAGCACAGAGAGGAGAAATTCTTAAGAGCATACCATAAATGGAGAGGAGCGCGAGCGCAAAGAGTAGCAGAGGTGCTTCCCGTAACTGCATCTCGCTGGCGGCGGCGGCGGCCGACGGCGTCCGGTGGGTGTCCCGATTCAAGCCGCTGCCATGCGGGGGCCACGTGGATCCCACCCCGCCTTCTTCTTCGTGGCACTCTACTTCAGCTGTGCCTCCAAGTTCTTTTTTTAATTTTCATCTTTTTTTGGTTCTTTGTATTGAAGTGATGCGCTGGTCCCGAGGAAGCATTAATTGGCGGGTGGGAGATACACCGAGGTCTTTGAAGGCTTTGCAATTTTTCTTTTCGAATGACTCTCCAGTCTCCAAGCGTATCTGATATGAAAAAAAAAGTTCCTAAAGTTCAATTATGGTCGTGCAAATACAAAACCAAATAACAAGCCGATAATTAGTCCAATGACACTGTAAAAATTACAAATTTAATAAAATATCGCACATCTAATAATATTTTATTAAATGAAAATGCCTAAGACAAAATATCTTTTTTTAGTAAGGTCTGTTTGATTTATTATTTTTGATAATCTTGTTAAAATTTGATCATTATCAAATTATAATGATTAAATTCTAGTAAAAATAAAGGTGTTTGTTTTATAGCAATATTAACCAAACCTTAATAAAAATATAAAAAGTTAATATTTTGATGAGTGTCAAATAAAATTGGCAAAAATTTAGTAAAAATCTTGGTCATAGTTTAATTTGTTATCAAATATAATAGAATGGATGTAATACAAACTGTAAAGGTGGGATTAGAATTGGGGTGTCAAATTTTAACAATTAAAAACTCCACTTTCAATTGACAAAAAAAATCAACACATATTGATAAGGTAAGAAAAATTAGTTGAACTTTTATAATCCAAATGACAACCAAACACTGAAAGTGTGATCAAACTTTGACAAGGTAAGATATGTAAACAAACCAAACACACCCTTAGTTTCTACTTTTAATACCAACTATTAGATCTTGATCCAATGATAATCACTTAATCTAATAGATTTTAGATTGTCTTTTTTTAGGTCGTCACATTTTCTTATATTATGTTGTCGTTTTTTTAGTTGTCACTTTTTTTATGTTATCACATTTTCTTGTTTTAGATTGTCGTATTTTTTTAAGTTATTGTATGTTTTTTCTTATTTTAAATGGTTGTATTTTTTTAGATTGTTATATTTTCTTATTTTAGATTTTCATATTTTTTTTTATTGTATGTTGTCATTTTTTCAGATATTCATATTTTAAGTTGTCATTTTTTTTAGGTTGTCGTATTTTTTATTTTATGTGGTCAATTTTTTTAGGTTAATCGTATGTTTTCTTAAAAAAATTTTATATATAAGAGTTATGAGTATCATAGTCATGCCTTTTATTAAAATATCATTTCTATAGTGGCATGTAGCTAAATGAGGTATGTGTGTGTATATATGTGGTCATAAAAATTTTGTAAAAAATTGATATTATAGATATAAAATCAATCTACCATCTCACAAAATTTCAAATTCAAATTCAATTTACACAAGGACAAACAAAAAAAAGACAAATTCAACTGAAAATAAATCTGAAAATAAAAAGATAAAAATTACTATTCACTAAAATTTATCATTTTATTTCTCGTAATATACATCAACTTTAGAGTTAAAACTTTATAAACTATTTGGACAACCTAATATACACCTTATATAATTTTTATAAAATTCTTCATGATCATTTACATAATTTTTTGAGATTGTAGATATATATATTTTTATGACCAAAGAGGTGGGATGCGATGCATCTAGTGCATCTCACCTCTCCGATGCTCCCATACATCACTTTTTCAAAACTTTATATAAATAGGTATGAGAAATTCTAGATTGTAGATATAAAATAAATCTATTATCTTACAAAATTTTAAATCAAATTTAATCTACACAAGAAGAAAAAAAAAGACAAATTCAACTCAAAAATAAATCTGAAATAAAAAATTAAAAGAAAAATATATAAGTTCTTATCGCTAAAATTTTTATTTTTGTTTTTCCTAGTATATATCAATTTTAGAGTTGAAATTTTGTAGATTTTTTGGACAACTAAATATATATCTTTTCTAATTTTTATATAATTTTTTATAATTATTTATATGAATTTTTAGATAGAATACACTAAATATTTACTCAAACACAGACACCCCCGGGCGCGAGACAACAATGAAAAGAAAAAGATCATAAAATTGGAAGCTTATTCGTGGCATATCAGAAATTAACTGTGCATTTGCTATTAGCACAAAAGCCCTGTAGGATGACTAATCAGGTAGATTTGACCTATCCGTGTCATATGCGGTTTTTATATGGGAGGATGCTATTTACCCTAAATATAGAAGGTTTTCTACTTTATTTATTTTTTTCATTTGATATAGACATAGAGGGGTGCCATGCATATACGAAAAATATTTGTATTAACTCCTTGCGAACTCTCTATTTACACCAACTGCAAATAGTGGGTTCCTTGACAGTGGAATCCAGGGAAAAGCCCATCTGCTAGTGAACACTTGTTAAGAGTTTTTGACGAATTTAAATAAATTATTTCATATGCATGCTCTTTTGATTAAACATAATGGGTGATGCACCAAAAGTTCCAAGCCTTTGGGTCTTTCAAATTCTTATTTACCTTTTTCAATATAAATCTTCCAGCAAAAGTCCTGCTATTTATTTGGGTGTATATAGTTTTTTTTCCAAAATACAATATATCAATGATGTGAGGGCATAACTGGTCAAGTTAATCCAACTACAATTCAAGGTCTTGATGTCTATTTACACTTTTCTGTTGCCCCGCAGATCTATGTAGAAATTTTGAGTTCTGATATCAATAGTGATTTTGTAAAATTGCTCATAGGAAATTTAAGTACAGGGAATTTCTATAATTTTTGAACAAATCTTACTCTTTTAGGATGCGACTAGGGTGCATTACCTTTTTTAAGAAATAAAAGATACGATCACCTATTTTTCCCTCATGGATTTAAAATATTATTTTATCTTATCCTTCCTCCTCCTCCATAGCCGCTGTTAGTATTGGATGAGGCGGAATTTTGAACTAAAGGGTCAAAAAAAATAAAAACAAGAATATAGATAGGAGTATAGAGTCACTCCTAATAAATATTCTATAAAAGTAGTGGCCAATCTATAGCATTTTCACTTAATATACAACAAATACCCACCCAATCAAGAAGGCTCGGAGAAAAATATAATCAATTAACCCCACTCAATATATATCAATCCGCCTCTAACACCACCCCACAACACCTCCAAAACACACACACCACCACCACTACCCCCACTCCCAAATTTTGCGAGACCTCACTAGCTAGCCCTCGCCCCTCCCATCTCGGCTGGTAGCACCACTCATCTTTATCATAGACTTTTGCTAACTACCACCACCTCGTAAGCACTTAGGAGTAAGGATGCCAAGAAGAGGGCATTGACGCTAGATCTAAAGTGACATGGTGTTGTTTCAATAGTAAATATGACTAGGGGTGAAATCAGATCAAATATTAGTCAAATCATATTCGCATCTATATTTTTAAGTCGGGCTCAGATTCAAATTCAGATATGTTTAGATTCGATTTAGATAAATATCATGTATGGATTCAGTTTAGATTATTTTTAATTCAGATCAGATTATATCAGATACTACTAATATTTATTTGTAAAAAATATTAAAATTAACACATTTTAAATCAAGAAATAACGTATTTGAATGAATTTGTGTAATAATTCTATTATTCATGTAAAAATTTGATCACAGAGTTGCTACGCCACAAATTTACACAAGTATTTTACAGTAATAATATTCAATTTTGAATTTAAATATACAAATATATCATTTGATTGGATTTTATAGAATTTGCATACAGATACGGATTTTTTTTTGTTAGATTCAAATATGGATCTGAATAGAGAAAAAAAAGTTACTCAGATATAAAATTTCTTATCATATCTATATGTTATCAAATTCAAATAATTCGAATGATATCTCTGTATTTCACCCTAAATATGAGCCATTCAAAATTGCAAGAGAAAACAGGTTTATATTTTTTACCAAAACTTTTTGTTTCATAAGCTGCGGTAGTTGAAATTTTTTTCTACGGTTGGCCTCGGGGCGTGTGTCGGGCACTTGAGTACGGATGCTGTGTGACGCCACAGTGGACCTACCGCAAAATAACAAACTTTTCACGAGAGATGAACAGAAACTGCGGTGCTACTCGTGCTAGACTGGATCTCACCAGGCAACAACGCACACTGGACTAGAGTAAGCTTAAAGGAAGGGCATAATGCCACAGGCCCACTCCATCCATCACACCACAGGCTGGTAAAAAAGGACAACTTCCATACAATCATACACCTTTAGTTGGGCCAAAACAAAATTACCCAAACATATCCTTACAGTAACATATTCACTTTGGGTATGCAGTTGTGTTTGTAAAACCGCAAGTGTATTTAGGCTGTCTGATTGATAAAATAAGAGTGCATTTTTTATTTTGGATTATATCATAATTTGAGTCATTCAATCAATGATCTGATGGTCCAGATTTACTACAGTCTCTTCTATAATTATAAGACTGGTCTTAATAATTTGTAGGTTCCAGAATGAGGTATAGATATGAGACCCTTTCCTGAAACATATATAATAAAAAATCTTGTAAATATATATAACAAAAAATTCAAATTTCGTAATTATAATATGAAACTTCTGTAATACCTCTAGGACTTCACCAACAAAAGTTAAAAGTTCCAAGAATAATCACAAGCATCATTAAAAAATCTATCTAACCTTCCTTCTAGGAGATATGATAAACACCTCAAGTCAAAATATTCATATACAACTTCATGGATATATGACATGTATGGAAAAATAACTAAAATGATCTCCTAATTACCCACCTACAAGTTCAAGCAATATGCCAATTATTTATCAGAACTTTTGAGTTACATGGTAGCATGAACTATAGAGCGCAAAAAATTTGCGATTCCCATTTACACCTCTATACGGATGATTCTCTCTGTTGACCCCAATAAGATATGCAAAATTCGATACTAAAAAAAGATCTTCAAAATTCATTATGAATTTAAAATTCAGGACTAACAACAAAATGAAGCTACAAGTAAATTTTGTTATTTTTATGTTTGTTGTCGCGATACTGTGGTGGACCTGGCAGTATTTAACAATGGAGAAGCAAAAAAATTGAAGAGACGAGGTGACAACAGTTGTTTAAAGGAAGCCAAGAAATTATAACTTTAGAATTGAATCAATTGAAAACATGTAGGTAAGGATTGGAAGATATGGAAATAAGGGACGTGAGATGCAGTTTTTTTATGTTATTATTTTTTTTTTCCTATTGTATAGCTATATTAGTAATAATAGTATTTGTGTTGGGGTCTTAGCTTGGTGGGTCCTGAGTCGTCGTCCATACTATTCTACTCTCAAGATCGGTCTTAAGAGTTACACAACAGTGTCAAATTTTGTCACTCACACTTTAGATGGTTGACTTCGTCAGAGTTTTAAACTATTTTACCATATTATATATGGAGCACAGACAATGGGATAATATAGTGTTGTAAAGACTCTAAACAAGACAATATTGCAGTTTCTCTCGTTGCCGTTTTTAAAAGAAACCAGCAGTAAAATGCGGGCATTCGCGTTGAATAAAGAGGGTCAAAAGCTGCCGGTTAGTTAGCGAAGTTAAACTTAGAAGGCAGGAAATGTAGGTTTATATATATATATTTTTGTTTGAGAAAAGCAAGTGGGTACTGGGCGAGAATTCCATGCTTGCACTGGCAACAACACCGGCCGGAACCCGTGGATAAGTGGTTGTAACAGGGAAAAGGCAATTCATTTCGTATTAGTAACTATTATCTTTCCCGCATATATATGCGATGGAATCATGGAATTTAGGCGTGTAAGTAAAGGGCATCTGTCAGCTTAGCAGATATTAAGTTTATCATTTTGCCAAATTCAAATACGAAAAAATGCTATAAAATGGAATACCGTTTTTTGAGAATCTGATGAGATAGTACCGGTGACAACTGATGGAAGAAGGTGAGCACTTCTAATTCTTATAGGTTCATCTATTTCCTGATCTTAGATCGTGGCAAGAAAGCTAACCAAGAGTGGGATGGTAGCAGCATAGCAAGATGTTGGTGTGTCATCGATTGTGACCAACAGCAAGGGTGGGGAAAAAGGGAAGAAAAGGAGGCGGAGGAGGGGTGGCGGTGGGGTGTTCAGTTGTCGGTAGCGAGGACATTGATGAAGGGGTAACACAGGTGTGGCATTGGGAGTTGGCAAGAGATGTCAAGTTGGGGGAGAATTAAAGAGTAAGAGGGGCGGAGGGTTCAATTCTAAGGAGAGGGAGCATTGTCGTTGGATTCGACTAACCAAATAGTTTTGGACTATCTTATTGAAGTAGGATATTGTTTCTGAGTGCGTCCCTCTTTAAAAATTATACTATAACATTGTATGATAATAAAAATATCAATAAAATCAGCACAATGTCATTTCATTAAATTTGATGGTTACTGTTGGACTAGATATGGCAATTGAGAAGGGGGTGAATCAAATCTAGATTAGAAATTCAATACTCAATGAAAAAATAAAGGAGGATTTTGATCTATGTTACTGATAAAAGTGGAAATTCGAAATATATCATCGAAAAAAGACTAATTGTCTCATGCTACTGGAATCCCGAAAACTTTTGAAAAATGTCGATCTGACAAAGTCAAAACAATTGACTTGGGTTAAAATGACTTTTTTACCCTCAAATTCAAACAACAACAACGGCTTGCATGGTGTGCACGGTGACAGCAGCAACGGCCAGAACAGCTGCTCATTTATATAAGCAATGTCTTATTTATGTTTGATGAAATGTCTCAATAAAATTAGTGCAACCCTAAAACAATTATCAAAAACTCGAATAAAAGGAATTTCTCTTTTACGGTTCATATTTTGGATTGGGTTCATCTCTATAGTAATTGGAAGGGCTGGATTGTAAACATGAAAAAGTAGGAGCTTAGTGGGTCCTTACCGCCCTTTATCTGATTAGAGTGGAAAGGACCTGCAAAATTCTTACTCTTATAACGCGACTTTTGATCCGGGAGGATCTCCAAGTCCTGATCGCATGCGGCTTCGCGACCAAGTCCTGATCGCATACGGCTTCGCTACCTTAACCGTGTTCGGATAGGATTCGCGACCATGGATTGGTCCGCGACCAGGAAAAGGAATTCGTTCCCTGTTCGGAATTGTAATCCGATCCGAATGTGTATAACTAAACTTATCTGTTTAGGATTAGTTATATGAGTCTAATACGTTTAGGTCTCTAATTCTGATACGTACTCATACGATTGGACTATAAATACCTTGTAATAGGTCTAGTTTAGATCATCGAACTCAATCGAAGAGTCATAGAACTTATTTGAGTTTTAGACACTTATAGTTCCTTCGACGTGGACAAGTGTGTCTAACGTTCGACGTGTAAAGCCCTCTTTGAAATAAAGAGTTGTGCAATTACTTTGGGTTTCGGTATTTCCGAGTAAGATCCCGTTATTCCGCATATTGGAATCTGGGCGAGCCTAGTGTGAAAACCAAGACTAGGTCTCAAACGGATCAACTTTAATCTATTCTATAACCATGTATAAAGAAGGAGTACGTAGAGGTATTCTTGCCATCTAAAAAATAAGTTAAGAATGACATTTTAAAAAAAAATTTAGGATTCTAGTGGCATGAGATCAATCAGTCTTTTTTTTATTGCATATCTCGAATTTTTACTTTCGCCAATAGCATACAGTCAAATTTTCTAAAAATTAAACAAACAAAAAGAGAACATATTGATGTTTTCATAGTTCGGACTAGATACCTAGCCCTACGTCTATGTCTAAAAGATCACACTATTAAGATTTCACCATCTCTGTTTTTTCATGTCCCGATCAGAGGGCAAAAGAGCCTTTACAACTTTGCAATCAATTTGGCTATGCCTATACGTTTGATCACAATCAATCTTCAAAGTAAACACCTACTCTAACTAATAAACGCACTGCTCAAAAAATAAAGAAACAAAAGATATTCTCTATGAAAGATGTAACCGTAAAAGTTTAGATCTATTTTCTCCTCAAAATATAGTCTATAAAATTCTATAGAGAAATAGAGAGACGATGAAACCTTTGGTTCTGATTCTCATTGATAGCTGGTTGATGCATTAATCTCCAACTTCAAACTCCATCAGTTTAGCTTCGACGCAAACCAGATTATCAAACTCGGTTGCTGGTTAGGATTCCACCTCTTTTTCAAATTCCATGTGCGTCATCTGTAACTTTGGACGGCAGCCAATAATTCATTTATGTTTCTCTCTATTTTTGATGATAGAACTATTGAGTCATGCACGAGCTCCAAGAAGATTCTTTTTTATCCTAAACTTAAGAGTCAGTGTCTTGCATGCGTCCTTATGTTTTGTAATTAACATGGAGTCTTCTATGTTTATCCTTAAGCTTTGCAAGTAATTAGGATAGAATTCATCATTGCACCTGAGAGAACACTACGACAGCCCCCATCTTGGTAATCCAAGACAACATCAACCTATTGAAACTTTAGATTACCATATTTCTTAGATCCAATGTTCAATACACGATCTATTTACATCATTGAGTTTCTAATGAGAAGATGTTCAAAAATAGATTAAAATTGAATATATCTTAGAATCATTTATAAGCATCTGAAATATATTTGCAAAAATATGACATAGTATAATTCACAAAATTGCATAAATTAGAAAAACATCTCATCATAATTAACAAAAATACCTATAATAATTTATCAATTATATTAAAGGACTATTTTCTCACAGTTACATAGTTCAGTCAGAATCATATCCATTTTTACTCCCAACAATGGCATCTTCATCTTACTCAATTTTCCACTCACACCGAACTAATTAAAGCCACACTTGTTAACATCAAGGCCTCATCACCAATACATGCAAACCGTTTGATAAGTACTGCTATGTTACTACCAGCAATCAACAACCAGTCATATGCTTAAGATATTGTTGAAAGGATTACATCACCAAAAGATGCACAACATTTGGCATTGTGCATTAAACCTCTTCCAACACTTCAACCGCAATCAGCCTCAATGGTAGCTCAGATGGCCAACAAATCCAGGGGCCCCAAAACCGAAAATACTTTACATACAAACTTTTTCTCACAATTTTTTTTAAAAAAAACAGATCTTTACACTCCATTACTATTCACATTCAGACTAATCCTTGATGTGCACCCTCTAACCATGATCTACACCTTTCCATTTGAGACTTTGTGAGAAGTTTGGAACAAAGATTTAGAGCTTGCTTGGTCAGGTTTGGATTCTCATATAAGCAACTTTTTTGGTTTATGGTTTATAAGCCTCAACGGTTGGCTTCTACGAAAAAGCTCAAGAAGTTGTTTGATATTTGGCGATAATTTTCACTTATAAACCTAAAAATGTCATAAGTTGGATATGTTGTGAGGAAATAAATCAGATAAACTGGGGTGCAGCAGTCTCAACTTATACCCCATGCTATATAAGTTGAAAGATCTCTTGATAAGTCTCTTTAAAGTCTATCTGTTTGATATAATTTTGGTTTATCTGATAAACTATAGTCAAGATAAGTCAGATTAAATACGGCGTCCGTAAGTATAATATGTCTTGGCCTATTAGACAGCGAGACTGGCTGCTTCTTAGCCCACACAAGATCTGGTCTTATGTTAGACAATAGACACCAGACACAATGTCATGTGACGCCTTCAATGTTGTAGGGGCATACACATGTTTCTGCTTCGATGAGAAATCACTTCCAAGGGGTAAGTGGTAAGTTGACCCATGACTGGTTTAACTGTGGCATCCCATGCAGATGCAGGCATTAATTCAAAGTCCCATACTTCGTTCAGTACGCCTTCGCCATCAAAAACCGACAAGAAGACGGCACAGCGATGCACATGACTAGCAGCTAAGCAGGATCTATGCACATTGTCTGGTTTAGAAGACATTTATCAGGTCCAAAATTTACAGGCTGATGTAGGAGAAGGGCACCGAGTTATGAACATGCTTGCTATCATGGCCCACCAGACAGACCCAACGAATTGTGGATCAGATCCCCGTAGGCACATGTCTCTATGATGTAGTACATGACTGCAGTATGCTGCAATATATGTGTCATGCTCACCAGTTTCCAGGTTACAAGGAAAAGGCAAGACAAAGCACAAAAAGATGCTGAGATCTTTAGCACTTAAACATCATAGTTTCTGATTCTGGAAACATCGATCAGGTAATTGGATATTCTAGACCAAAGAAAAGTCCTGTTTGGTCAGGAATTGTTTCTGGAAATCTTACATGATCACAAGTTAGCTCCACATACAAGTGCATGCATTTTCTGAGTAGTTAGCTAGAAGAAACTAGAGCAAAACCGAAGGCTGAGAGTTATGGATACTGCCATACTGGAACAGTACAACACCTAAAGCTAACAATAGTTAAGTCTGCGAGATAAGGCTGCGAGACGGCTACACAAATAGTCAGTGTGAAGAGTCCTAGGGGAGAGTGATGGCATTACTGTTATCCAATGTTGCTTGTTTGCATGCTCTAAGGCTGTTAAATGTTACTGTTCCCAACATTTTGATTCACCATGCTTTCAAGTTTCAACCCTTCTTTCCATTTCCGACGTCGTCTGATGCAACTTTGGTACTTCCTTGACAGTATCTGAAAGCATAGTAGTGCAGTACAGTTGAACAAGAACTAACTAGGTTGACAGAGTTTGCTAATGACAGGCAGGACTGCTAGACAGTGATGAAAAAATTTGCAACTAGTAAGTCAAGAATCCCATAAAAACAATGTCCAGCTTTATTAGTAGTTGGAGAAACATGGATGAAGCAAAAGCTATAATATAAACAGACATGCAAGTACAAAAATCAAAAGATGTTCAAGGGGACAACAAAACTTGATGATGTAAGGAAAAAGAGTACATTTCCCCTTATGATTCCTTGACTTGCCCCATTAAATAACCCTCACAGCTAGCACCATAGCAACGGTACCAGATTGCTAGCTGCTAGCTAGCTCAAAATTGTCAAAAAAGCTGATTTAAGAGAAAAGGCAAACAGCTGCAGCACTGTCAAGTGCTCAGGTGAAATAAGTGAAACTAGAAGCTTTGATCAGTTCATTTGCAATTTTATGAAGACATGCAGAATGAAATCACCTTGTCTCTTTCCGCGCGGTTTGGTCGAGTAAGACACAAAAAAATTGAATTCTAATGGAATTAGAAATTGCTAAATAAGATTAAATACTGGAACAATGAATTCTGCTGCAAGCTATAACAGGTGGTCTCATTAACTGAGGAGCTGCAAGCCAAGGAGCCATCAACATCAGAAACCGCAGGTGCGCCAGAAGCAGTTCTTGTTCAGGTCAAAGAAGACCACCTCTGTGCGAATGCTGGACGTGGCAGAGGGAACTCACCACAATGGTGGCGACTTCAACTTCACCGCGTGTCACTATCTGTAATGTTGTTACAGTGACATCGTACGATCGTGATGTCTTGTAAGAACTATTGGAACGGATCTGGCTAATATAAAAGAAATGGAGCGAGTTCAAGAGATGTTACTATGTGGTTATCTTTAAGGTTTATTTGTTCCTACTAGGAGTGCACACTGAATTATAAACAAATAGCCTCATAAGATACAATGAAATCAATCATCTACAAGTCCACTCCTTAGAATTTTCAGTACTATCAAGAACTAGGGTATAGGATCTTGTAGTAATACTACACACTAGCTATCTATGATAAAAGAGAGAAGTACCTGTATTTTGTGTGGTTATTTGTTTGTAACCAGCTGCATACTTTCTAGTGGGGACAAATAACCCCTAAGGATAGCAATATTGTAAAACACCTTAAAGCCGCTTCATTTCTTTTGTATTGAGCTATCTGTGGTCCACCTATTCTTGTTTTTCTTGTTGGAGAGCCACATGCTTACATAAGACTAGACATGTAGAGGTGATACTAGATCGGATTTGGATTGAATATGGGTCAAATGACATCTATATTTTTTAAGTTAGATTCGGATTAGGATCAGATATATATCAGATATAGATTTGATTACTCCAAACACTGTTAAAATGACATATAGTTGGCTAGCGATTGAATTGGCCCACCAGTCAGCCTAGTTTTCATTCACTGGCCCACTAGTGATTGAAATATGCGGGTTTCAATTGCTAGGCAGGCCAACGACTAAAAACTGATGTGGCATTTAGGCACGTCCATACTGGCCAGCGTATCACGCATGAGGGTGTCAAGTTTTCAGTCACTAGATGGGTCAGAAATTGAAATTCAGTTATTAGCAGGTTCAGTGATTGAAGACTAATTTTGTAAAAAAAAATTTCACAAAACTATGTTTGAAATTTATTTTTGTAATGATTTATGTCAAAAAAAAATTCAGAAGATCATGGAGGTAATAGTTGGCAATATGCTTGGATAATTTTGAGATGGGCCTCTAGTGTAGTGGTAAAGTCATTTAATAGAAAATTAGAGGTCTTAAGTTCAATTCCCCACTTATGGGCCAAATCGGCTGTAGCCTACGGTATGCTTGCTTGCTTTCTTGATTCGTTTCCATGCACTGATGCCTTTAGCGCTGATATGTAAACATGAGATATCACTAAAACTTTTATTTATTTTTTAAAAAAGCTAAAAATTTAATATTTTAGACCTATCTTAATTGGGGGTTGTGGGGAGGCCCATATGGCAACTCCCTTGGGCCGGCCTAACTTGCGATGGCCACTTATGAATCCTTCCAGTGCTATGGTTCAGATTAACCGGTCGCACAGCAATAGCAGTAGCATCTTTCTTAAAAACAAAGTGCAACGAACACACATAAAATGCCCAGAGGCGCAAACCTTCCTGGCCCATCTACTGCCCCCGAACTTGCTGCACCCAGCTCCCCCTCGCTGCCGCCACCCCCACCACCCCCTACAATGTACGGCGGCGGCGGAGGCGGCTTCACTGCCCCCTCCACGGCCGCCGCCGGGAAGCGCCGCAACCAGGACGACGACGAGGAAGAGGAGGATGAGGTCGGCGAGGGGCGCGTCCTGGAGGCGTGGGAGCGGGCGTACGCGGACGATCGGTCGTGGGAGGCGCTGCAGGAGGACGAGTCGGGCCTCCTCCGGTCCATCGATACCAAGACCCTCGTCCACTCCCAGTACCGCCGCCGCCTCCTCCTCCGCTCCGCCGCCTCCGCCGCCACCCGCATCCAGAAGGGCCTCATCCGCTACCTCTACGTCGTCATCGATCTCTCCCGGGTTCGTTCGTTCGTTCCCCCGTGTCTTCTCTCTTTTCATTTTTTCGGTTAGTCATTCTGTCCATCACGTCGTGCACATCGTTGGATGATCCGTGTTTGCTTGGGATTAGCGGGGCGAGCGAGCAATGCTACTCGTGGCGTTATTGCTTTGCTTTGTTGTATACAATAGCTTGGTCCGAGAGTGATCTAGTGTTGCCCATTGCCTCTTGTTTCTGTTGCTTTATGCTCGATATGGTTTGCTCGAGATGCGTACCATCTGGGGCAGAATTGGTGGAGTAGTGAGCATTGGGATAGTGCATTCACTTGTTGCTAATGCCTAGGGGTTTCATTGAGCAGCTTGCTGTGTATAGTGGTGAGAATGCATGTCAGTGGCCATCTGATCGTTGGCCTTCTTTAGCTGCCCTGTTTGGTCCGTGTGCTTGGGCTGCTGCTGTTTCCATGGAGGCGGAATTATTCAGTATGGATGATGAGTAATTGGAGTGCAAGGCAATGGATGGAATCTAACCATGTCAATATGGCGGTCTCTGTTATTTGGGGTTCTTCCGGTCTATAGGATCCATACTTCCTTTGATAAAAGACTGCATGAGTTATCTTGTAGATTTCCTTTGCTTTCTATGTTGAGGTCTCATCCTCTTAATTTCAGGGAAGTTCATCAAACACGGATAGTGTTCGATTTGAAAACCTTGAACCACCCGGAATCAATTCCACTGTGCTTGCAGCGAATGGTTTCAAGGTGTCTCTGGGGCTTATTGCTGCCTGAAGAGTTTGGTTCAAATTTAATGTTCTTTCCTCGTGGGCATTTTGTTTAACAGCTACTATGTGCAACCAAAATTTTGTTAAAATGTTTTGACAATGTCCATCAGAATTCTTCTCATCCTGATCCTGACATTACAAGCGGCCCAGAAATTGCGTTTCTGACTTTCAGTACAATCAAGTTAATTCTTGAGTGATTGTTGTAAAATTGCCTTCTAGAACTCCATATGCATTTCTCGACTATGGAAGAATTCTCACATTAAGCCAGAAATAAATAAAAGACAGGTAATGGATATTCAGGCGAGTATCTTCTTTGCATACTAATTGGTGAGTATGAAGCGAACTTCAGAGCTTAACAATGTCCAAAATGTGTTAGGCTTTTCAGCAGAATCTGAAAAGAATGGAAACACTTTTGATGGATCTTCTATTTTATTTTATGTCATAAGAAAAGGGACTTGTATTGCTCAGATAGATCGTAATATACTAAGAAAAGGGACCTGTATTGGGCTCATAGACCTCAACATTATTTTGAATATGTACTCTTTTGGCAAATGTGTTTTTTGTTATCAGAATTGTCTTCTTGCAACCTTTACTTCAGTTGTTACAGCAAGAAGTGTAATAATTAGCATCCTTCTTGCAACCTTTACTTCAGTTGTTCCAGCAATAAGTGTAATAATTGGCATCTATTGTAATGGAGTTCTTAATGATTAGGCAGCTCCAAATTGTTTTGTTGGTAAAGAATTTTGACTGCAAACTGTTGCCATACTATTCATAGTGTACATTAATTCTTCACACTCTCATGTAATCATCTTTTGCTGCTGCTGTACTTTTAATCATGTAGGCAGCTTCAGAGATGGATTATCGTCCTAGTAGAATGGCTGTTGTTGCAAAATGCACTGAGGCATTTATAAGGGAATTCTTCGATCAGAATCCCTTGAGCCATGTTGGGCTTGTCACAATAAAAGATGGCCTTGCTCATCGACTTACAGACATTGGGGGAAGCCCAGAATCTCAGATTAAAGCATTGATGGGGAAGCTTGAGTGTTCTGGCGATTCATCCTTGCAGAATGCTCTAGAACTTGCCCTTGGTTATTTAAACCAAATTCCTTCTTATGGTCATAAGGAAGTCTTAATCTTGTACTCTGCCCTGAATACCTGTGATCCTGGTGATATCATGGAGACAATAGAAAAATGCAAGAAATCCAAAATTAGATGTTCTGTTATTGGGCTCACCGCAGAGATTTTCATATGCAAACATCTCTGTGAGGAGACTGGTGGATCCTACACAGTTGCATTGGATGAGGTGCTACAATATGCTTGTACGGTTGTACTTCTACCTTTGATTTTGCAAATCTTGTGAATGTAAATAATGCTTCTTTTTCTTTTTTTTTTTTGGCAGTCCCATTTCAAGGAATTACTGCTGGAGCATGCTCCTCCACCTCCTGCAATAGCAGAGTATGCTGCGGCTAATTTGATTAAGATGGGTTTCCCACAGAGGGGACCAGAAGATCTTATCTCCATCTGTTCTTGTCACAAGAAAATTAAGTCTGGGGCTGAAGGCTACATATGTCCCAGATGCAAAGTAAATGTCTGTGAGCTTCCAACAGAGTGTCGAACTTGTGGACTAACGCTTGTTAGTTCTCCACACTTGGCAAGGTCCTATCACCATCTGTTCCCTGTAGCACCATTTGATGAGGTCTCCTCTGTGCACCCAAATAAACTAGGTCAAAAGGGTGGGCAAAATTGTTATAGCTGCCAACAGAGCCTTGTTAACCCTGGTATGCTCAATTACATCAACACTTTTCATATCTGCCGATTTTTCATTGTCTGCATCTTCAGATGAGGAATTATATATATTTCATGCACTTGCCCAACTATTTACTTTTCAATGTTAGAAAAAGGGAAAGTGCAGTGCAGTAGTTCCAGTTTATGACAATCCAATTGCATGAGCTTAACTTTTGCAGCACATCGCTGAGTCTAGTCATATATCAGTGTTATTTGGGTGAGTATGTTTAAAAAATAATCTTTGTTGTCGCTTGCACTAGAATTAACCCCCTGTTGTCACTTTTTAGCCTTTTCAACCCAACCTTTACTTTCTTGAATATATGTGCATATGCTCAGTGCTAGGGTCCATTTGGCAATGCTGTAGGTTCAAAGGACTTGTGTCTGCCAAACAACCACTTTGATAATATGGCTGTTTGAAGAATTATGCTACTTATTTTTGTTCCAATGCAACAGTCTGTATTTGCTTTGCTCACAAGATATATATTGCCCGTATTTTTAGATTGTGTTGTAGAGTTGTAGTGGCACTTGCACCTACCAAGCTGATCCTTGATAAACCCTCCTTCATTCCCCAATGGATTTTGTGGCTGCACTAGCACTGGCAGTCATGTTTGTGCATCTGCATCATTTGCCTATAGAATATCTCTAGTTTGAGCAATTATCCTGTATAATGTGTGCTACTTTTTTCTTTCTTTCTTCTAATTAGTTATGTCATCATTTTCAAGAAAAATGTGGGAAACAACCTTATTTCATTTAGAAAACAATGTGGCATAGCAGTTGGTAAAACATAGCTAACACATCTCTGCACTCTTCAGAACTAAGCCCATAGTTCTTATTATGTGAATTGGTGCTATGCTCTTGCATTCTAGTACTATATTGTGACATTTAGTTTACTGGTTTGTTCTATTTTATGCTGGCATCTTATGGGAAGCAATCACCAGATCCATTGACTTTCTTTAATATCCTTGCAGATAGCCTATCTAGTCTCCATGTTCTCTGTCCAAAATGCAGCCAACACTTCTGCCTTGATTGTGATATTTACATTCATGAGAGCTTGCACAATTGCCCTGGTTGTGAAAGTCAGCGTAGTTTCTCTATATAGTGAAGCCATCTTGTGCATTATCCAGGTGTTAATTTTTTTTCTTTTCTTTTTTTTTTTTTTTTTCTTTTTGAGTTAGAGAGCATAACTTTGTAAGCTTTCTTGTGCACTAGCATTATTGGTGAGAATGTTGTTTGATAATTAGCATTGTACAGATAATTATGCTCAGCATCCTTTTGTTGACAACTCCTGGTGGATATCTAGGTAAGCTACTAGTAAAACTGAATGGAGGACTACAGAAGTTTAGGACAGTATTCTGCTAAGAAGAGATCAAGAGATGCTATAAAATGTACAATGAGTGAAAGCTTGTAACTCTTGCTATTTTCCTGAAGCAAGATGTATTATTTTGTTACTGTTATGTCGCTCTGTTCCGCTGTTAGTTATCTGCTAAGTTCATCTTGCACAAGCATGAGATGCATTCAAGGGGTTTCAAATGAAAATTTAATGTAACTCATATCTGGATGGGGCCTAATTAAACCCCAGGACACCATGGTTGTAAATTATAATCCTATTGCTTCAAATGCTTAACCACAATATCATCCTTGCAACTAGGAAGAGAATAAGAAAAGGAGTATTTATAGTAGAGCCCCAATGCCAAAAAGATGCGTCTATGTTCTTTTTTTGTGTGTTTTTCTACGTTTCCTCGCTATTATGCATATGATGTATGGTGTCTATGGTCTGTATAAGTGATGTGATTCACATATTTTAGGGGGAATACAAACAGAAATGCAAAACAGAACAAGCAAGTTGTAGAAATAGTGACCGATAAAGGGACCCTTCTTTCGCCGTTTCTGATGGGATCCAAGGCTTTCGTGGCGCAAGTCAACATAAAAGCGGGCATTGTAGTGCAGACTTTGCACATGGCCTTTCAAAGGGTATCCCCTCCATCTTTTTCTGTGGCTGAGGTGCAGCATCAGGTTCCAGCAAGTGTGATATCGAGCCGTTCTGGCTTCCAGTGTGATATGTAACCTGCCGGAACTTGGCAGAAGGGCATCTAGTCTATTACGCGTACGAAACTTGGAAATTACTCTTGAAACTTAGCTACGGTGTTTGCAAATGCTCACTGTGTAGTACGAACTCTGAGCAACTGAGCATATGTAGAGCTTTTCATGTGGCATAATCCCTTCCAACTTTCTGTGGGGCATCAAGTTCGTGCAATTAATTATTCCTGGACTTGCTCTGGCTTCGAGAGACAATAACATGATTGCCATCATGCTGTTCTGGAGCTGCGTCTGTAGTTACAACTAAAGTATAAAGGCAATGTGCTCCTTCCTTCAAGCTGGGTCGAAAAGGATTAGTCCAGGAATCCTTTAATTTTACTGGAATCGATGTATCAAGAGATGTTACATACGACTATCCTCTTAGTCACTGTAATAATCAGCTGCACATTCAAACATGTACTAATTTCTAGCATTGATTGATTCTACCCCCAAAACAAAGTGTGGCATGTCAAAACCCCAAAAACACAGGTGATTTTCTTGTATCAAATCGTTGACTTCACCAAAAGCTAAAACCACATGCAAAGGCATAATTTCCTTATGCACCTTTTCGACTGTAAGTTTCCCGGGAGGATTCCCTAGCATGAAAAAGTTCATGCCACTTTATGGCATAAAAAAGCACTTAGCATCAAAAGGGTAGTTACCCATTAATTTGCACACTTTAATTCATGATTCTTTGCAGAGTATCGTACTGTCATGGCTGACTTGAACATGAACTTTCTGTTTTGCTTTGCATCTCGCAACTGTACAAAGAGTTGTTTGGAGAATCAAACACTCTAGTGACTTAATTTTTGGGAAAGATTTTTAGAGGACATAGAGTAATCAAAAAAATATTTGTTTATTGATTATAAGAAAAAAATAGTTAGGGAATGATTTAATAAATAAATTGAGAGAGAGCAAATAAAATAAAATCAGAGTGCTAATTGGCTGGTAAGGAGTCTCCTTTTCTCCCGCGTGCCGCTGAGGCCAACAAAAAAAAAAAAAAAAAATTCACTTTGGACCCGGCAAAGCGCCAAGCTATCCAATACGTTGGACTCAGCCTTATGAGCAGAGCGGACGAAGCTTTCAGGGTGATGGCGAAAAGGCAGAAGCAAATGGTCAATCTGGTACTAACTTATGAGCGTAATTGAGTCGGGCAGGATGCCTCGTACGGGCACACGGGCCAAGGCAAATTTTTTGTCATTAAGACACTAAAGGCTGTTCACGTGCTCGCATGCGTGCACACAAACATTTCTGCAGGAAGCCCTTTCGAGTGGTTGGCCGTGCATCTTTCTTCGACCTCACCTCACTTGAGCACTGACGGAGACAACAAAACCACTATGATATTTTTATGAAATCAATACATTTAGTTGGTATTTGATTTGTCTTATATTAGAGAGTGATTTGTAGAATGAATTTATTAGATCAAATTTGATCTAAAACAAGTTGATAAGATATAAATATTAGTTGTTTAATCGATTATATGAGTTGATATAGATTAATTTACTACGCACTGTTACAATATTTAAGAAAAAAATTTCTCATCATTTAAATCAAATTAGCAGGAGGCCCGACCAGATCCACTTTATTAGGCTCAAAAACTTTTTTGAACTAGATTGGCAATAGCGAGTGAAGTGAATGCCCGTCTCTTTCTTCCTGGTAAACGAGATCTGTGAGCGCTCACTTGCCCGCTTGATTGTCTACTTCCATCGCATCAACTAGCAACCATAAGGATTTAAGGATGGCCAGCCAGTGCTTCCATCAGCATATGACTTAACCTGAAGTGCTTAGATTATTGATATATATTTTTTGTAAAAAAATTCTCAGGTGTATAAATGTGGTAACGGCATCCTAACCAATAAACATATTTATTCTTTTATATAATATAGAAGTTTTGAATTTTGACCCCCCAAATATATATATATGTATATATATTTTTTCTAAGTGTTGAATATATACGTTGTGCAATATTTTAGAGACATGTCTCCATTGAATTGCAAAGAGACATTGTCAATAATAAAGATTGTAAAAATGTGATAATAGCAATAGTGCAACAATCAAATTAAAATGATTATCAATACACTTATTTATTGGATAAACTAGATTGGACAATCTACACCCGCTACCCCTAATATCCTCAATTCTAATAGATTTTGTTTGCAATATCAAAAATACAATTAAATGAAGCTCGCATTCACTCATCCAATTAAACTCTCACTCCAATACAACTGCTGTCACCAACAAAGTGTTGCCCGCACCCACCACACCCACCGCACGACCTCTAATTGCCATCTTTTTTAAATAAAAAGTAAATTTCTAGAAGTTACTTTGTATCTTTCAAGTGTATTTTCATGTTGCACTTTGTATGTAAAGAAATGCATTATGTTTTGTATGGAAAAGAAAAGTGGAAAAGGCAAAATTTTAAGAGAAAATAAAATGACAAAATTATATAGGATTTTTTGTATACACTCACATATATATCTAAGTAGTTAGAGTGTGTATCTCATACAAATGAGGATAATAGGTTAAAATTTTGATCTCTTTTGTTTTCTTGTGTATGAGTGAATAGGATAAAATATATGTTATTAATATAACAAATATTATCACATATAGCATCGATTTCCTAAAAAAATTCTTTGATGGCTCGAGAGATTTGCCAACCTGGACAACCATTTGGAGCAGTAACTCGGGAAGGCCCATCACACACACACACACACACACAAAACGCAAGGGCGCCACTACCAGTGGGCCCGCAGATTATTCACTTCATATCAAAACCAAAAATAAACTGCCCCTACCTTAATCCTTCGTACGCTCGCCCGCGTGTCTGCTATCTTTCTGTCTGTCTCCGCCGTCTCCTCCTCCAAAGATCAAACCAACAGCCGCCGCCATCCAGCACTGCCACTCCGCGTCCCCTCCAAAACCACCGCCTTTTTCTCTCGTACCCATAGGCTGGAGTTGGGGGAAGCAATAGTATCATACGAGTCCCAAGTTGAGGTATCTGGAGGTGTCTCTGGCAATGGAGGGCGCGTGGAGGAGGGCCAAGAGGGCGCTGGGCCTCCGGTTCTGCGTGCACCGCCCCGCCGTCGCCCGCGATGAGGAGGGGTGTGGTGGTGGTGTCAGTGAGCGGTGGAGGGCGGCCGGTGCGGCTGAGGCGTACGGGTCGGCGCCGAACACGCCAGCGGCGGCGGAGCCCGACGCGCTCCGGAGGTCCAAGTCCGGGAGCAGGTGCTCCAAGGTGAGGCTTTTGCTCTCATTACGAGCTTTACTTGGTTCTGGGATTGGATGTGGTACTGGATTTGTGTATGGTAGGATTGCGGTGGAGTTTGTTTAGATGTGAAGCGGTGGTGCAAACGTACAATGCGAGCTGCCTTTTGGGGTGTTTAGTTCTTGATTAGGTTTGTATTAGCGTGAAATGTGTCTTCCCTTTTCTCTACAATACTTACATGTAGTTGCAATTTCTTTTACTTGTTGCAAAGTTGTCTTCTGACCTTTACATAGGTTCTGCAAATTTTAAGGATGTTCTTATCCAACTCCAATTGCCTCTTCTTTTGTTTTTTGTTTTTTGCTTTTTGCTTTTTGCTTTTTTGCTATAGGATAAATTGAGGCCATTGCCCTTGTGATTGGCAAGATTATGGCTATTGCTTATTTTCTGTGTTCCTTTCTAATTTTATATCATTTTGGCTTATTTTTCTCTACAGCTTTTAGGAATTCTTTGGAACATTTACTTCATCGGACAAAAATTTCCAAATTTCTTTCGAAGTTTCTTCATTTCCCCTGTTCTAGAGATTGTTAGTAGAGGCTGCGATTCAGCTTGCCAGTTGTGTCCTGGTGCCCTTTGTATGCACTTTGTTAATGGTCACTATTTCACTTGCTAGCGTTGGGAAATAGCATAACGCAAGCCTCTTTTTTATTGTATCCACATGTCCTCCCTGAAAATGGAAAGTTTGCTTCTTTGCTCAGCTCCTGCACAAGGTGGTCACGTGTAACACTCCCCATTCTTTCATCGAACCACCAGCTTTCTTATTTTTTCCCAGCAAATTGTTGAACTTGAGAGCAACTATCCATGATAAGGATTGAGGAATGCGAATTTCTGAAATAATTGTTGCCTTATGTTTTTTTGTGGTGAATGTTCCCTCTATGCATGAGGTGTGTGTGTGTGTGTGTGTGTGTGTTTGATTTGGTGAGAATTGTGTGTGAATGTGCGCCAATCTGACCAACAACCTCACGAGGATTGTGCCTCATTGTGTTTGACATTTACTTCCATCTTCTGATCTTGACGATTTATCAGAGAGAAAACGAAGTTAATAAAAGAGACACTTAGTTACTTTACCGTGATGCCTGCATTCCTGTGGTTAGTTCAGTTTGTTTTTGCCAATTTGATCAGAAGGGTTTATTAGCCGGCGAGTGACATTGACAGTCCTATATCTGCTTTTTCGCTAGGTGTGCATTTATTTAATTTTCTCATAGAATATGTTTCGTGGGTTGATGAGTTCATTTTGTATGCACGGACAAATTTGACCATTTGTAAAGCCATCAAAGGGACTGCTTTTTATGGGATTGAAATTTCTAGTCATGATAAAGTAATCACTGAATTATTTTAGGATAATGATATTTAGATGGTTATTAGCATTTCTGTGCTAGCTTCCTCCTTGGTTGTAGGCATTGGTCAGAAGATGTCTTTGTTTTGGACACATCTTTATTTTGTGGTTCTGGTAAGCTCCCAAGGATAGTTCATCTCTTACTGTATGGTGGTGATGAATTGACAGTTGTATTAATGCAATATATGTCAGTGGACACCAGTCAAAAAGTGCTTGATGCTGGAGATAGATTTTTGATTTGTGGTTTGGTCAACTTCCCAAAGTAAACCCACGCTTTGGCAGCATTTGTGGGGTAGTGGTGATATCAGTTTTGTCTATCTACTTATCTTTTGATGTAGGGTGATACCTGAGCCGCAATGGTAACTGGATGAAAGTAATATCACACACGTGTTAAAAAAAGAATGCTGTCCTTTGTCCTTTAAGATTTGTGGCTCTTTGCATATCCGATTTGGAAAATAGTTGACTTATGGGGACATTGGGTCACATTTGATGAAGAATTAATTACAAAATGACAGGTGAGCTCAGATGAATGCAAAATCACACTGTATAGCCACGCACTGTGAGGTTGAATAAACGAAAATTTTGACACTCGATGGGTATGTGGCTGTCAAATAAATGATGAATTGGAATCCACATGATATATGGCAAGGTTTGAGTTTGATGGAGATAGATTCTATTATGTGTTTTGGTCAACTCACCAAAGCATAAGCCTCTCTTTGGTGGTTTCTGTGATGGTATTTTATTATATCAGTTGTTTTTTTTTTGAGAAATATTATATTAGTTGTTTTGTTTTCCTCTTGAGAATTTTGACTAGACAACTATAACTAGATCTTTGTAATAATCAGGTGTTTTACCACGTGAACTGTGCTGTGTTTTATCGATATATATTCTAAGGTACTCTATACTAATTGGTGATATTTGAGCCACAATGTTAATCAGAATCGAAATCAACACATTACTTGCCCCCTTCAAAAAAAAAAAAGAGAGAGAAAAAAACCTGATTTGCTAGATAGATTCTTGACCTGCAAATGGTGCTCGTGAGTTGCATACAGAGTGAAGCAACAGATGGAATGCAGGGCAAAATTTGTGAGGACTGTTCATGCAAGGCTTGGTCCATGAGTTGCACGTTTCCACCTCCTGCATGTGTGCGCTCATAACCTGGCAGTAATACAGGGTAGATCTTTTACATAGTACATGGCTTAAGTTATTTTCTGTCACTCTATTCTATAAATAGCTAGTCACTGCAAACAGTAGAAGCTTAGTTAGGAGCACCCTAATGAGTTATTTTTACATTTTTTAAAAGATAAAAATAGAGTGTTTCTTTCCATTCAAAAATATTCTGCTTTGTCGTATCTTGTCATTATTTCTCTTCTATGATCCGATCGATGGTGTCTTGTGCAATCTTCCCTGACCATCAAACTTAGTATCAGAGCAACAATCTTCCTGTTCTAGAATGGCTAGCATTTTAGTTGGACAGTTGTATGAAAGAGTAACAACTTTATACTCCCCATCAATAAATTCTTCATTTTACAAAATTTGTTTACCATCTGATAGCATTTCAGTCGTCTTATTTCTTTTTACCTTGTGCTTTTCTGTACTCTCTTTCTAGCTATGCTATTCTTTGTCTTATAATCTACTTCCTGATAGGCTGTATCCTGAAAGCATCTAAGAGGCGCATCAAATTATAATGCAACATTCTTCATCCTCTGCATTTTATGGGCATGCATCATTTGGGAAGCTATTTGTTTTTCTGAGTTATTTAGTAGAACCCAATATTAATTAGATTGACATGGTACTTTATTTGTGTTTCAACAGAGGACATGCGCGATATGCTTTGATTCCATGAAACCAGGCCATGGTCAAGCCCTCTTCACCGCAGAATGTTCTCATATGTTCCATTTTCACTGTATCTCATCCAGTGTGAAACATGGAAACTATGTCTGCCCCATTTGCCGGGTGAAGTGGAAAGAGATACCCTTCAATCGCTCGCTATCTTCTAACATTCCTCTTGGAAGAATTGGAGTTAACCGAGCTCGATTGCCCCAACAAGATGCCTACATGGCTCTTCTCCAGCAAGTTCAATACCACCAGCGAAATGTTCCTGTTTCCAATACTTCTGAGCCAGCAAATTTCAATGATGATGAACCTTTGCGGCAAATGGAGGCTCAAGACAATCTTTGTTTTGGATCTACCAAGACTGCAGAGATCAAGTCATATCCAGAATTCTCGGCTGTTCCACAGTCATCATGTCAAGATGGCTTTGCTATTCTGATCCATCTGAAGGCTCCGTGTGCTAGCTCAGAACAAGTCACGGGCAGAGCTGTCGCTGCAAGCCTGATGGGATCTCCAAGCTTCCGTGCTCCTGTTGACCTTGTTACCGTTCTTGATGTTAGTGGCAGCATGGCAGGCACTAAACTAGCACTCCTAAAGCGAGCTATGAGCTTTGTTATTCAACACCTTGGGCCATCTGATCGCCTTTCAGTTATTGCTTTCTCCTCTACCGCACGAAGGCTGTTCCCTCTCCGACAGATGTCACATTCTGGCCGGCAGCAGGCCTTGCATGCTGTCAACTCACTTGGTTCAAGTGGTGGCACGAACATCGCTGATGCACTAAAGAAAGGTGCTAAGGTGATCAAGGACCGCAGTCATAAGAATCCAGTATGCAGCATCATTCTCCTATCAGATGGCCAAGATACCTACAACATATCCTCAAATGTTCAAGGAACCCAGCCAGACTATAGTCCACTTGTTCAATCCTCCATTCTAAACGATGCAGTCTGTATGGTGCCTGTTCATGCTTTTGGGTTTGGAGCAGATCATGATTCAGATGCCTTGCACTCAATTGCTCAGGCCTCTGGTGGTACATTTTCTTTTATTGAGGATGAAGGTGTTATTCAGGATGCATTTGCTCAGTGTATTGGTGGGCTTCTTAGCGTTGTTGTTCAGGAGATGCGACTTAGTGTGGAGTGTGTGCATCCTGGTGTTCAACTCTGTTCCATAAAGTCTGGTAGTTACTTAAGTAAGGTGGCTGGAGATGGACGAAATGGGTCAATTGATGTCGGTCATCTCTACGCCGATGAGGAGAGAGACTTTCTGCTGTCGGTGTTTGTCCCACAATCTCTTGAATGGACCACACTATTGAAGGTTGGTTGTGCCTACAGAGATCCTGTGACAAATGAGACTATCAAGATTCGATGTGATGAAGTAACGATCCAGAGGCCAAAATCCACCACATTTGAGCCTGTTTCCATTGAGGTTGATCGTGAGAGGAACCGCATCAGTACTGCTGATGCTATTGAGTCTGCGCGGGCTGCTGCCGAGCAAGGTGCTCTTTCTGAAGCTGTGGCCATTCTTGAAGATTGCCGTAGGATGTTGTCGGCGTCCTTTGCAAGCCTGAGTGGAGATCGTCTATGCTTGGCCCTTGATGCAGAGTTAAGGGAGATGCAGGAGAGGATGGTGAACCGCCAACGCTATGAGGCTTCAGGGAGGGCGTATATGCTGTCTGGACTAAGCTCGCACTCTTGGCAGCGGGCAACTACGCGTGGTGACTCAACAGACCGTACTACTCTTGTCTACTCCTATCAAACACCATCCATGGTTCAGATGCTACAGCGTTCGCAGAACAACCAGTGCCCTTCGCCGCAGTGCCTAAGGCCATGAGTCTGGCCAGCCAGGCCATTCCTGGACAAACCACAGGCAAGTTAGGTTTCATATTCCTTAGCTCCATAGTAGAGGTATACCGGAGAAAGTGGGGTGGGCTTGGAGGTATATATAGTTGTGGGGGTATACGGTTTGGCGGGAATACATTATGGGGTTATACTCCTCTGAAGTAAAGTAAGCAAGATTTGGGAAGCAAAAAGCTTGAGGGGATTGGATAAGTGGTATATAGTATTAGCTTCGAGGGTGAACAGAAGATGTAGGTAGTTTGGTGTGTATTTTCTTAATGAACCTTTTAATTTGGTCGTTGGTGACGTATATATAAGGGGTTTGTTTAGCTGTGGTATATGATGGCCATCTTGTGGATTGAAATTTCGTGGGGTGCAGTTCCATGAATCCTAGTTCCTGTTCTTTGGGGCTGAATATTCGGTCAATTTGGTTGATTGTACAAAATTTTGCAATCAAATTATTAATTTTGATTTTGAAATTTCTAGAACTGAATTAACCAAATTATGAAATGGTTAATTAGTTCGGTTAATTCGGTTTTGATATTTTCTAAAGATATCATGTTTTTCATGACATTAATCAATAAAAGTGTCAAAATGCATATATCGAAGAATATGCACAAATTATGTTACTATCATACTATATTATTTAAATTTAAAGCATAATAATATTTTATTAATTGTAATTAGTGATTTTTATCTATGTGAATATGTTCTATATTCTTAAAATACACTAAATTTGGGTAAATAATCCAATATTCATATATTAATTTAATTATTTTAGCTACTTCAGTTTTTCAAAATTGAAAACCAAATTAATCGAAATTATTGAATTTGTTGGTATCGGTTCGGTTAGGTTTAACTATTCCGATCCGGTTGATTTTTACTTTACTTTTCTCTCCCTCGTGGAAGATGCTAAGATGGATAAGTTCGGTTGTTTGATGCAAGTATTGCTTCATTTTGTAACTGTTCCTGATCTTTTGGTTATAAAAAGGGATTACTCCTACCATTGAGTTGTCAATAGAGTATGCTCTATGCTCACATGGATCCTCCATGCCAATCGTATTAATTCATCCATGTCGCCAATATGGAGCAACAGAAAAGTCCAGTTTTCTGTCCATCACAATCTTCTCCCCCATGTAGTCATGTGCATACAGGGCAAGGAATTGTGAATACAAAAGTAAAAAAATAGATCACGCTAACACATCATTGCTTACTCAAGTTCTCTCTCCGTTCATTAAAACATATGCTAAATTCATCAGAAAAAATCAAATCAGCACATTAGTTTATCAAGACAAACTAGACTTTTCTCATAAAACAGAATGAGTAACTAATAAAGAACGACACGACGATCCAAATTACAATTAACTACCCTCTACTCCCCTCTCGTTACTATAGATTAAATAAAAAGTTACCCAGAAATGGATTCAACTAGATGCCCGACGGGCGACGGCCTATTCTTAGCTGACAATGCGTAGATCTTTAGCTCCCCCTGTGCATTCACGTTCCCCGGGGTACGTTTGGGCCTTAAAATTGAAATTAGTTTGTAAATTTTCAATTCTTGTGGAATTAGAATTTGTTCGAATTGAACTGATTCCATATTGTGTTTCAATGTATAACATATAGAATTACAAGATTACGTATCATTCTAATAGTTAAATGTCAAATTTAAAACTAAAATTATATATATAAAATTACAATCAAATTTACAATTAAAATTCAATGTTAAATTCAATATTCAAAATTTTAATTACATAAAATATTCAATTTTAAATATAAATTGATATTTCAAATTCAAATTTGACTTTAAACTGTAGTTTAAATTAAATTAAAATTTTTTAATTTTGATTATATTAATTTAAAATATAAATTTGGAATTTGGAATTTGGAATTTGAAATCTGAAATCTGAAATCTGAAATCTGAAATTTAAAATTTAAAAGTTGAAATCTGAAATCTGATTTTTTAATTGAAATTCAGATTTGGATATTTGAAATTGCAATCCAAATTTGAAATTTAAAATCTGAAATGTGAAATTTGTAATCTAAAATTTAAAATCTATAATTTGAATTCCGAAATATGAAATGTAAAATTCTAAAATTTGAAATTTGCAATATCAATTTTAAATTTTAAATTAAATCCAAATCTAAATTTAAAATTCAAATTTATATTTGAAATTGAAATTGAATTCGAATTTTAAATATCATTTTGATTGATATTTGAATTTAAATTTAAATTTTAAAATCTGAATTTGAGTTTTAAAAATGTAATATTGAGATACTAGAAAATCGAATTCCATATGCATGAATGAGAATTTCTGGGCGTACGGGTAGGAATTGCATAATGCTGCGAATCGGGTTTTAATGAGTTCTAATATGCAGCGCCAAGCAGTTCCGTTTATTGTAGTTATAATCAAAATCTATGGAATTGGTATGAAATTGTAATCTCAATTCCTGGTGTGCATCCTAACAACATAACTTGATGTTTAGCTCACAGCTACGTTGGTATACTGTACCTTTGATTACTTGTAATCTTAAAATTTCCCGTAATCTTTTTCTGTATAATAAGATAATAAGTAATTTAAGATTGCTGTATTTGATTGTTCGATGAAATTTTGTAATAAAATTTGTCAATGTGCTTATGACATGTAGACCCCATTTGATCAAAAGGCTAAAAAGGAAAAAATATTTATGCGCAGGCGTTAGGGAGCAAATAAATATAAAATTATGTTCTATTTTTCAATATGAACACAACAATATATAATTTGCCCCATAAAAATATACTTATGTCATAATTGTGTTTTGTCCTTGTTTGGTGTAGCGACTGGTATAATTAGGAAAATCAATGACTATGGTCAATCATGATTCCAACAATCAAAACTCATCAAGACACAATCAACCAATGAACTTCCGACCCTGCTACAAAAAACCTATTTGTAAATGTGCCCTAATGTTTTTGTTTCTCTTCAGAAAAAGGCATTCTATAGTATTTTAGAAACCTTGCGACACAACGAACATACTTAATATAAGATTACAACATGAAGAGTACAAAAGTCAGAAAGTCTTATTCCAGTCAAATTAATGTAGGGACCTAATTATAAATCAGCCATAACTTTTGAGTCCTTTGACAGAATGAGTCATTCTACAATTTTCAAGAATCCTTTAGATATGGTGAATCTAAATAGTGTGCCATTATGGCTTGAATAGTATGTTTGAATGTTTATAGATTGCTCGAATGTCTCCTAGAGATTGAAATGTAAAAATAATTGTAACTTTTCATTTGGTGACCAAACAAGGAAAATGAATGTTTTATCATGCTCTCGTCGTCAATACGAATACAATAATATATAATTTTCCCCTATAAACAATTGTTTCTATAGTGGATATTTTCAAACCAGAATAACATGTTGGACTAGACTTGAGTTAGGTCTGGTCGCACGTGATTTGAACTGTCAATTATGCACGAATTAAATAATAAAAATAATTTAATTTAGTACATAATTATGAGTTAAATAATAACAAAAAGATTATCCTCATGATTATATCAACATTAATTTTTTAAATTTTGAATTTAAGTAGAAGATAATCATCCCTTGATTCTATTTCTCTTCCATACAACTCCACATAAGGGCAAGAAAGTTCTTTTGATAGACATCTATAAGAACTCATATCCTTTCCTCTTCTACAATGTCTGAGGTCATGGGATTAATGATGTTGACCATCAATATAGCATGCGTCATGCATTACAAGAAAGGCTTATGCATGGGATGTCGATTCAACATAAGTGTTATCTGATCTAGGGTTGGAGAGACGTTTGCTATTTGGCGCATGTGCTAGCAAGTCCACCAATTTGAAGGGAAGTATAGAGAAATTCTTAAAGCATGACGAAGATCCATGGCATCTGTTATTGTTGATCAAAGGATGCCGACTAGAGGGGGTGAATAGGCGGTTTTTCTAATTTTAATTTTAATTGAGTGGTTTACAACCTAAATTACAATATCGATACTCAAATGATAGAGATGATGGCACAAAGTAAGTTTTGCAATTACTAAAGAGATAAGAGCAATAATTCAATTTCTAGAAGTATAAAGCAAATAATAGAAGTAATCAAAAGAGATCGAATTTTTCCCGAGGTCTAGGAAATTTGCCGATTTCCACTAATCCTCGTTGAAACACTCTTCACTAGAGCTTTTGCTTCGATTCCACTAGGGGTAGCCCTTCTCCTCTCCGGATAGGCGAGCTCCAAGCCTTTACACCCAACCGCCGGGCCTCTCCGACACACACCACCGATAGAAAGATCGCCGGACCTCCCGGGTCGTCTGGGTGACGGCAATCACCAAGAGTAATAAGTCTAGCACTTTGCTTGATCAACCTCAAAGCTTGAAGAACAAGTATGCAAATGCAAATGGCTCAATTTCAAACTCTTTCAACTAGCTCTCAATACTTTGCTAAAGGATTTGCTTCAAATGCACGAAGATGTGTATGAGAGGCTTTGCAAGCTGTTTTCACTAAGCTTAGGAGATGAAATTCGTGTATGTACAGCTTTTCCAAACAGTAGGGTATATATAGTTTCAGAAAAACGGTCGTTTTCAAAAAAACTGGGCGAAAGTTGTACTGATCGGACATTGTCCGGCCATTTCGGACAATGTCCGGTAAGTACAAAGAAAGTGACCGTTACTCACGTGTTTTTCGAGTGTCAGTAGCCGTTTAAAAATGTTTTGTGAAGGCCGGACGAAAGGCATTTGTCCGGACAAAAAGTCCACACAAATGTATATGTCTCTGTTAACACTCATGTTTAACAGCTCATATACAGGCCGGACAAATGTATATGTCTTTGTTAATACTCATGTTTACACCTTCACAGAAATTATATAGGCCGGACATTGTCCGACCACTTCGGACAATGTCCGGTGCGTCCCGGACAGAAACCCCCGGACAGATTCATTTGTCTCTGTTGTTTGCAATTAAACTTGCGACAAGAATTGTATTGGCCAGACATTGTCCGGCCATTTCGGACAATGTCCGGCCTAAATTGGACAGTTGTTCCGGACAAGTTTATTTGTCTCTGGTTTTCGTTTTGCAATTTTCAGAGGAAGTTTGTATTCGCCGGACATTGTCCGGCCAGTTCAAAACGAAAACAGGATTTCAGATTTTTACCCAATTTCAATTAGGAACTAGATACATATGCAAATATGTTTCCAAAGACTTCAAGGTTGATCAAATGACTTGTGCTAAAACCCTTCTTAATAGTACGACCATCTAAAGTAGAAATTTTCAAACATAAAAATGCTAGGTTTAGATACTTGTACTTTTGTCGGAGTTTTTCGTCATTCTTGTTTCATGGGGTCTCAATAACCTTGATTTGCACTTTTGTGATGCTTTCACCTCTTTTTAACCTGAGTCTCAAATGCATAGGTTAGTCGCATATATTACGGATGTTATTAATCACCGAAACCCTAATCAGGGCTCAAAATTCAACAGTTATAAGGCCCCATTCAGTCTAACAATAGCGGGAGCTTGATTTATTTTATTGAGAATTGGATAATAGAAGTCGTAAGACTTGTCATTATAAATCTATTCTTATCGTGCTAAAGGATTGGATCTAGAGAAGGCACAAGATGCGTCACTTCAGATCTCCTTAGATTATTAAGGCAAGCGGTCCAGAAACTGCACAATACCGACCCATCTCCAATGCGGGGATATTCACATCGATCCCTTCTTGGGAGTGACATTTGGAACCCGATGTGCTTTTATTCCATGTTGCATTTATCTCCAAAGTTGAGGAAGTCATAATACTATCACAACCCTATTAGTTCATCATCATATCATGTCGTCAAGCACTGATGAATCAAAGGCGAAACCTTGTACTTGACTAATGAAGCTGGACACTACCATTGACAAGGAAACAGCCACACTATGTGATAGCATGGTAGACCGGTGAGGGTTGGGCCTGCATACTTGCATCCATCGACATTGCATACATGGAGGACATATCTGAAGCTTAAAAACGATGACCATCGACATGTTGATCAGAGGTTTTCTATAAACCCAAATTGTAGATGTAATTAACTGTGTACTTTATAAATCTTGGGAACCACGAATCACACAGTTCTTGCATGTCGCATTTCACAGGCACATGAGAAGATATTAACCTCAAGACTTATATCTTGTAATTCAAAATAAATTAATAAAAATGCATGTGCCTCCTATATTTTGCGTATTCTCTCATATTTATGTATATGTATGTTTATGTATACTGGCACTCCTGCATACTTAAAATTATACTTGAAGAGAAAATTTCTTGGTGAAACATTAGGAGAATTGGTGATCTTTTAGATCATTATTGGAAATATTAAATTACTATGTTTGGTATGATATAGTAAAATTCCTCGGAATCTTTGCTTTCTAGTCAAAATCTGTGTATTGTGGCATTATGTATTGGAGTATAATTGCCAAAGTTTGTTGCATAATCATATATTGGAGTTATTTGGGGAAAAATGAAAAAAAGGAAATTGATAGCAGTCACGTATTAAGAGTATGGGGAGCCCATAATACATGTTATACACCTCTTACGTCTGTAATTTTTTTCAACAAACTATTGTAGTCTTTGTTACGGAATAATCTCATATTATGGTTTTCAATTAGGTGATCTTTTAACTAAGTATAGGAATCCTTTAAAATTACTGTAAGATTCTGTGCAATCCTCAAACAAATGGTATAATAAATGCACCCTAAACGCTTCATTTGGTAATTGTAGTGTGTTACCGAAACTTTGTTTGACATATTATTTTTTGGTATTGTAGTGTGTTATGAAAACTCTATTTAACATATTATTTTTTGATATGATTATTGATAATTGTTATTGTAACAATAATATTTTACCAGATATGATAAATATCTTTTATAATTTTCACACCCCACAACCTCAAAATTCTATTACAATCTCAAATAGTATCTAAGACTTAATTTAGAATTGTGATGTGGTGGAGTATAGTAGTTATAGAAAATATTTATCATATTTAATAAGTCAATATTATTATTATATAAATTGTTAATAAATGATCACATAAAAAATAACATGCCAAACAGACTTTATAGAATGCATCATAATGTTAATTCTCGAAAAAAATGTATCACAATATAAAAAAATAGTCATGTCTTATTGGTCAAGTTTCAATCCCTCAATAGTACAGATTAAGGAAATGGTACAACTCTTTATTTGAACGTGGCCGACCAAAGATTTTTCATGTCTCTCAAGACATAATTGACGGTGTTTCTTTCAGAAAACATGGATCATTGGATCAAGATTCAAATAGCTGAAATCGATAGATAAGAGAAATTCATCATAATACATGGTATATCTTTCAGAGCACGTGGATTGTTGGATTAAAATTCGAATATTTGAGATTGAGAAGAGAGAAGCCTGAACTTCTAAGAGAAATTTGAAGTGTCTCAATCTTGTACACCTTCATCCAAACACTAGGTTTGTGATGGGATAGCTCTTTCATATATGCGTTTTGCCTTGAAAGGAAGATGATTTAAATTTGTTGAATATACAACATGCTCCGTGTAGTCAAAAGTACGAAAGGACCTGTATGGATGTTTACCAAGATTTTTTTTGTTGAGATAAAATCCCTGAAGTAATATACATCCCTCATAAAATCACCCCGACATTAGACCATACTAAGATTAAAATCCTTGCAAGTGGTTGTACGAAACTCAACTCAAGTATTTAAATTCCAACAGAGCAATAGAGCATGGAAAATAACTTACACACACAAACTGAGCATTATACATTTGGGGGTAGAATCACTCCGCATCATTCACAAAGCAGTAAATTAACAACAGTATATAATTGCTAGCACTGAATTCATGCTCTCATTGACATTTCATGGAGCAACTCTTGAGCAACCTCCAAAAACTCACCAAATGAAAACAACAAAAGAGTATAGGCAAGCAAAACAAACCCAAGAACATCGATGAAGGATACTGGAGTTAACTCAGTGAAGCTCCGGCGAGGACAGTCTAAGGGCAGCTCTTCAAGAATAAGATGGCGGCCTTGACTGGTACGGCGAGGCACCTAGGCCGGAGGAAGACGGCAGTGGCTCGTCGTGGAGGGGAGGAAGACTAGGCAAAACATCGGTGAGTTGCTTGAGCCATCGGGGTGGACAGGGGCCGGTGAGCCGGTCGAGCAGTCATCATAGATTTACCTTCAGAAGAGAACTTACGTAGAGATGAGACCATCCCACAAAACTGGCTAGGAAATAAAAATTGACTCTCAAGTACTTTTCTTAATCCGTCGGGATTTGAGGAATCTTTTCCGATCCGGATTGAAATCCTGGCCGAACCAAACGAATCCAACAAATTTTAGGATCCTATTCCTGATTATTAGAATTCCAGGGGGATTGGGTCTAATCCCCCTCGTCCAAAGAGGGCCCCGGGAGGAAAATACTTGTTCCAGTATCATTGTCTCCCATGCTCTAGCTAGCTTTGATCATTTGTATGCACAACGAGCCTGAGCAAGAAACAATGAGTAATTCACGTCACAAATCTCACGTCTTTGTTTATATTTTTATCTGACCCCCTAAATTTTCAGTTTCTTTCACCAAATCTCACATCTTTTCAAACAATTTTAATTGAGTCTAAAAATCAATTAATTATTAGTTTATATCGCGTGGCATACAAGATATCAACATGTATTGATGTGGATATTCACATAAATACAAGATACCATCGTATACTAATGTGGATATCTAAGTAGCATATAAGATGTCATCATGTGCTGGTATGAATATCCACGTGGTATTATACAATATAAAAACTAGAAAGTAAATTGATCTGAAATTCAAAACTAAATAAAAATTATTCAAAATATACCAAAAAAATGATAATACTATTAATTATGTTCGGAGCTTTTTTTAACCCACGGGAACTCCAAATTTCATCCTATTTGAGTTAGTACGGTCATTATTATTAACACTTTTAGATATTCTGACTGATGATTTAAACCAAAAATGTAATGTGCATAATAACTAACGCAACAATTGATAGTTCTTTTGAGGAACATAGTGGTTATGATACCACCGAGTTAACCCTCAAATGGAGAAAATTTGATTGTTTTCATTTTAAATATTTTTTATACCTTTCATATTTAACGTTCAATATGAAAATTTTTAGTGTTTTTTCTTTTATTATAAAGGTACATGGACAACCACCTTAATATATGATGACACTTTGTATAAAAGTGAATATAAACTAATAATATGAAAAAATGTGAAACTTCTGAATTACTCAAGAAACAATCTAATTAACAGCATACAAAACTTTGTATACACCATAAGAGGCTTCCTATAACATTTTAATCCACAAATTAAGCCTCAGAGCTCAAAAGTGCCATCCATCTCAAGTTGCACACCAGCAGCCTCCTCTTCCTCCTCACCGATATACAGATACGGGTTCCTCTCCACCGGCTGGAAGTTGTAGAACACAAACAGGTAGAAGGCGAGGCTCGCCGCCTCGACGGCAACATTGACGCTCCACTGGTACTTGTAGCTGAGCACGGCGGCGAACGCCGACACGACGATCCGGGTGAAGTAGAGGTAGCCGACCACCACCTGGTAGAACTGCTTGAAGAGAGTCAGCTTCTGGAGGTTCCGCGCCGCCTTGCCGTCGCTCTTGGACGCCTCTCGCAGGATGCGGATGGACCAGATGATCGGGAAGAACACAGCGCAGCAGCAGATCACGTCGACGAGAAGGAATATCTGGTTCCATGCCAGCCAGTCCCTCCCCGCCGGCCCGGTCTCCCCGATCACCGCCGTCACGAGGTTCTCGATCACTTGCAATGGTATTACGATCATGAGCACGTTCTTCTCCCGCTCCTGGACGTAAGCAAAGCTAGTGTCATGCGCCAAATTCTTCACCTCAAAGTATGGGCTTGTACGTGTTAGCCATTATACGAACCTGGAGGTATGGTTTTAAGAAGGACCAGCCCGTGCCAATGAGCACGATCACCGTGAACAGAAGGACGCCCTTGAAGAAGCCGAAGACGTAGAAGGCGACGTCCCACCCGTGTGGCGTGCCGGTGCGCTGGACGAACCACGCGTCCTCGGCGGCGCACGCCATATTGAGCGCCTTGAACAGCAGCAGCGCGCCCATGACGGCGTGGATCCGCTCGGCGGTCGTGCGCTGCCTGACGCAAACACGAACCCACACGGCCAGGAACGCGAAGTACACGGCTGACGAGGCCGCGAAGATCGCCGGCAGCGGCAGCAGGCCGACGGGCAGGTAGTCCCTTGCTCCGGAGCGGGCGCGCACGTTGTACATCTCGGTGCGCACGTCCATGGTGACCTCCACGCCGTCCTGGCATTTGCTGAACAGCACGGTGTACTCGTCGGCCCTGTCGATGGTCACGGAGCCCTTGCCGCTCCCGTCCGGCGCGATGTCCTTGAGCCGGAAGACGGGGGTCACGTACTTGCTCGTGAGCGGGCAGTAGGCTTTACCGCCGCCGGTGGCGGCGGCCTCGGCGTACTCGGACTCGTTGTTGATTTTGGAGAAAAGGTAGTCCGGGATAAGGATGAAGCCCATGAGGCTGGGGTCGGGGGCCTGCGTCCGGGACCCCTGCGGCACCTTCCATAAGGCGTTGAGGACGGAAACGGTGGCTACGCCGCCGCGGGCGAAGCCGAACTGCTCGAAGAGGATGACGGAGCGCGGGTCGGAGACGATGGGCGTGCTCTTGATCTCGGCATGAGCAATGGAGAGGAGGAGCAACAGGAAGGTGGTGAGAAAGGCGTAGCTATCCATGGAGTTAAATGGTTGTGTTAATTTGGCGCGTGTCAAATGCGTGTAGCTATAGGTTATGATGAGCGAATAGTTGTAAGTGCATGGCGTGTGGTGGCGACCGGAGAGAGGGAGGGGTGATGGACAAGCGGCCCATCGATTAGCATGGCGTGTTTTAGGGATGGCCAAGAGCTTGTGAGAGCGGAGTAAAGTGCTCATGGAGTCATGGTGCACTTCTTTTTTGCCCCGTTTTGCTTTGGCATGGCATGATAAGCGTGGTAAGGTGGGACGGTGGATTTGTTTGTATTTGATGGATCGACTTGTGGGCTGTTAACATGGGCCGGGCTGATCTATGGGTTCTGATGCGAAATTTAGGTGTGAACTGCTTGCTAAATTAATGTGTTATTTTATTTTTTCACCGAAAATGTGGGCTACTGGGACTAAGATACGGCTGGAATTTTCTTGTTTCGGATGTTAGGAAGGTTGATTCAATTGTTCAATCTGAATAATAGTATATTAAATATAATTTTGGATATGAATTTGATCTGTCCTAATAGTTTGATTCTCATGATGGAATCACCAGAATAGCCTTTCAATCTAGATAAAAAAAACCTGCTATCTAATTTCTATTTTCTGGGTTTTTAGGCTACCTTTGTTGTCGGTTGTCACGTCAAACTCAATACCAATGTTTTTTTTTTTCAGTTTTTATTTAACTAGCTAAAAGTTTCACTCAATTGCACAAAATATTAATATTGTATTTTTTAAAAAAAAATCTCTATATAGAATCAAAATTATATCTATTATGAAGTTTTAAAAATCATTTGATTATCTATATTATTATAATCCAGACATATTAAATATATGACATAAAAGAACACTTTTGATGAACCCGAAAATTTCACAACTCGATTTTCCTTATATAATATAGTGGCAATAGGTTCGTTGGATATGAAACATACAGAAGCGCATGATAATGGCCTAAATTACATCCTTTGGTTAATGCAAGCGGAGAATTTTCTTATAGCACCATAAAGACTATGTCATTGCGACGTCTTAGCAAATATTTGGTTCCCAACATACAGATGCATGTTAAATGGATGCACATTAAGAGACAATTTGGTTTTGATTCTAATCGGTATGCGTGGCTTCCAAGTATATTTGAGATTGCTCAAAATACATATATGTATGAGATTAGTTTGTTTGATTCGTAATAGGACTAACTAATTTTTGAATACTTGGGACTTCTAGGTATATATGTCGAGCAAATCCATATATGACTCATTCAAACACGATAAAACCACAAACCAAATACTTCTAGTTCTGGACAAATCTCAGATTTTTTTGTTAATTAACCTATTAAAAAATCAAATTCTAAAAATAACTAAACCTAGAAAAAATTATCAAAATTGGCTTTTAGTCGTTAGACTAAACATTTGACTGGGTTTCAATCACTAATTCAGTCAGCGACTGAAGAGTTAACACAGGCAATATGCCTCTTGATCCAACTCAGTGTCACGCAGACTTTCAGTAGTGCATTGAGCCAGTGACTGATAGTCCGCCAAAAACAATTTGCATGTGCCAACAAATCAATCACGGGTAGGAGAACGATTGGAGCGTAATATCATTTTAGATCCAACGACTGAAGGTCAATATTGATATTTTTTTTTATATTGGGTTATTTTTGAAATTCAATTTTTTTAATGGGTTAATTGAAAAAATATTCCAAATTTCAGCCAACTTCTAGACAGGTAATTGTGGGTGGACTTCCAATCTAAGACCTCTCGACATCAAGATTCTAGCTTCTCTTTGCGCAAAAAAGATGGAGACTCGTGGAGGAATCGGGCTGCTACGTACCATGGAACTGATACCATTAATTTGTTTTCTATTTTCCCGATAGATACCTAGCTACATAGAATCCTATTTGTCCGATGGATCCAACCCAAGTATTTGCTGCCTTTTATCTAATTTAAATGCCATTTTCTCGAGTTGTTTCCTATAAATTAATAAAGTCCTCACCCATGTACTATCATAAAATTTCTTACCATTGCACGCACTAGATATCTCTTGTCTTCATCTTCCAATACTATTTTTCTTACGTGCAAAAAATTGCAAATCCTATTGACACTAGAGAAAGAATTGGTTTCTGATGCATACTGATGGATGTCAATTTCGATATTAGTTAGTTGCCAAATTTTATTTCCTGTTATCAAAAGAAAACACAGATGCTACGCAGGTTACAAGACTCACACCAGATACGTACGAGCCATAAATTAAAGCATAGTTATTTTCTGGCTTGATGCAGTACATTCATCATATGCAAAGTCAGTTGGTTGAAATAAGTAGAAATATCAAGGTAAGCTGGATCAAACGAAGTATATATGAAGATGGAAGGGTGACGTACATGTAATACGGCACTGGTTAAACCTAGTGCAATTTGCCTTTTGTCTTGGGCAGTAAAGGAACTTAGAACAACATTTTAGTAGGTACCAGCTTTAAGCTTTCAGTATTCCTTCACAGGATTTGCCAGACGTCACTGTTGCTAATCTTGCAATCTTTGTGTTGCGAATTGAACCCGTACGTACGTGTCTTCCGCTGCTAGCGTACGTCATACTCAGACACTAAAAAATAAAAATTAGAGCCTTCTAGGCTGCAAAGTACAAAGACGAAAGAGACTTCTAGAGCATTAGCGGATGCTTAATTTCTTTAAGCCTCACAATTACCGCACCTGCAAAACCACATCACGCCACGACTCTTTTCGCCCGTGCCAACACACAAACAAATAAGATCCATTCTACATGCACGAGAAACGACACGGAATGCAACAAACAGATAAAGCACCATACACCTCCAAAATTAAGAAAGCAAATTCCATCTGATTTTCTGGATATATGGCTTAAGATATATCCATGTTCTATATCATTTATCATATAGTCATCCTTAATCCTAACATCTAAACATATTATTACAAAACATGATTTATTAAATTTTTGGGATGTTTATGATGCATGTAGCTCTTTTTTTCTTTTAAAAGACTCGGACTATTTATATTATTAATTTAAAAAATCCAATTATATTAATTTAAAAAATCCAATTATATTAATTTAAAAAGATCCAATCACACTCTTCATTGCTCCCTCTCTTTCTCCTCTCCCTCGAGCGTCACCCAACTGCTGTCATCGCCACTAAACCCTCCACTCACCTTGCCAACCCTTGCCCCCAGTGGACCCCCCCACTCGCCGTCACCTCTTATTGCATCTATCAACACCAAAGACGGTATTGGCATTACTCATCCCCTCCCCTATCTTCTCCTCTTCTTCCCTTGCCAGCCACCACCACCCGCAGTTGACAACCACATTTCCACCTTGTCGCTCCGTCCTCACAACTACAACCTTGATCTTGCTCATCTCCCCCACTATCGCTACCGCCACCGCCGCTATTTGCAACTAGCAACATCTTGGCTATTTCATCATTAGCTGCGTGTAAAAGATGCTAAGGAAGAAGCTAAATTAACAATAAAGAATTTGATCTAATACAAATGATTTTGATCTAACATTAAAGAAAGATGTATATAAGATAAATTGATAAAAAATAAGTGCCTGGCACTTAGCAAAAGTCAAAAAAAAAATTGTCAAAATTAAGCACCAAAACACACACTACATCCTCTCTACAATGATATTTTTGCGATTAGCCTTTCCCATTTCTAGTACCAGGCGGGGGAAGATTTAATTAAGCTTTGTGGTCCTCTCCGACGAGACACCTGTCGCCGGCGTGAGGTGCCAAAGTCACCGCACCCACGCATAAATTAATCCCCCGTGCTTGCTTGCCCGAAATAGCAGCCAGAGACGCCACCATAATTAATCACGGCCAAAAGCACGGCCCTTTGGACACTAAAAGACCATTAAAAACCGAAAGCTTAAGGCAAATTAGTACACCGAGGCGATCTGTGTGTCCAGAATTCATAGGCCAAGTGGTCATCTATCGGTGTAACAGCAAGGTATCCACTGATTAATGGCAGAGACTGGCGGACAACTAGGTAGTACAAGAACATATATAGTAGGAGCTGTTTAATTGATTGATTGATTAATTAATTAATTGTGTTGATGCGATGATGCATGGTGTTTCATTAGGTGAGTACGTGAAAAAAGGGGCTACGGCTCTACGCAAGAGAGGTACGTGGAGGGGCGCGCGGGGGTTCGTACCAAACCAGCAATTTGTTAAATCTGGAGGAGATCTATGATCTAGCTTTGGTGGATGTCACGAGGTCTCTCGAAGGCTATAAGGGCGCATTTGGATCTTGATCGATTCCTTTGTGTTATTAACTGTTTTGTTCCGAAGTTGCCCCCAGGTAATATGCTCTGCTGTGAGGCTGTATTCGTTATCATAATCACTTGAGCTTGGGGTAGAAACAAGCATGTACTCTTTCCGTCCTAAAAAAAATCGCTTCAATTTTGTGCACAATTTTTAATAAGTAAAGTAAAACTATATATTTACTTCTATTAATTATGATTAATGTGATATATATGTTGTCTGTATTTAAATAATTAATAATTAAGTAAAATAATGATTATATCACCTTGAAAACGTAAAACGATTTTTTTATATATAGCTTTGGCTATCTAAAATGATATTCTTTTAGATACGAAAAAAAAATATAAAATGGATTATGCTATGCTCAATTCAATTAAATTTGTGAGCTGTGAGCTGACTCAAACTCAACTCGTAGCAAATCCAAACTAGTTGACTCAATTTGGCTCGCGAGTTGGCCATTCATATCGATAATTTACATGGAGGTGAGGCGGAAGCTCAATTTGGCTCGTCAATGATAAGGCGACCGAGGGGAGGCGGAAGCAGATGGATTGATGAGGATAGCCGGGAGGAAGCGGATCCATAGTGAGGAGGTGGCTTTAGGAGGAGGCAAAGACGGAGGAGGATGGTGGTTTGTATGGGTAGAGGTGGCTAGTATTGGATGCAGCGCTAGAAGGTGGTGGAAGTAGGGGCGGCTGGGACTCGGGAGACAGTGACTATGATTATCTGTGTGAGCATTAGGTAGGGTTTTGAATATTCTATCTAATATGAACATTTTAGTCTTTTTGGTTGGTTTATTTACAAACAAGCCAAACCTGAGTGAACTAAGGTGCAAGTCGACTGATCAGCTCATTTAAACCACCAAACACTCGAGATATGATGCCAGTTTATATCTTCGGCATGGTGCAGATATGAAGACGAGCTATCAACTCATCGCATACAATGTAAAACGATGGTGTGTGTGTCTCATTTCTCCCCACTCGGTTCGTACTAAAGTAAGTGCACACGTGAGATATCTATCTCCTCAATTCACTTCATCTCTGCGTGCAAAAATGAAACTTAGTGGTAGTTACAGTGGTTTGACTTCGAGTCATGTCATATGCATAGCTCTTGAACACCGCGACGCGTATGAGTTTGGTTTCATATTGACCAGATTGACCCGAATTGATTGGTCGATCCATGGAATTAGGATGTAATGGGGATATGGAATGGATATGTACACGTACGTTTGGTCAAAGCTATCCGTGCATCTTTTTTTGTGGAAGTCGATAGCAATATATCGGACTAAGGTTGTCCATTGTCATTAAGCGTAACCGCGTCCTTGCTCCATGTCGAAGCGACCAGGTGCATCCTTGCTTGACGTCTAAGAATGACACCTGCAATTGCCGTCAAACTAAGATTAGCTATCTTAGTTAAACTACAGGTACCGTTGCCATCAAGCGTTATTGCCTAATGAACTGCCACACTGCCAGCATGATGGTATTTGTTGTCCAGCTGGGAAGCTTGCCACTTACCTAAAACATAATTTTTTGAAAGATTGTAAGATCAAATTCCATAACAACGAACTTAATATCTCATGCAGATTGTGGACATTAACCAAAGTCCAATTGGTTGACAGCATATAACAAATTCATGGAAACACAAGTGACCTTTCAAGAAATAGAGGCATTCCATGCCTTTTTCTATCTATGTGTTAGCCGTTAAATTTAGAGCTAAAGAAAATGATGAACCTTATGTTATTACAAGTCAATCTTTACCTCAAATGTAATTCATTTGTTGGAGTGTTGTCAACCTCTCATCAAATTGAAACAGTTTTTCTTCTGATATTGTAGCTTCATTTGTCTGATCTGAAAAAAATAAAGAAGCTGAAGCCAGACCGCGAGAAATCCCCTAAACGCACTTGGCTTGAGCTAGGCAGAAGTAGAAGTGCTATGGTTATAGGCGAAGTCTGAACCAACGAAAACACCCTTGCTGCGTGTTTGTTTTCAGATGTTACTGCTGTTATGGTGGTTTGTTTTATGTTACTTTCAGTTGATGACATAAGATATATCATGTATTTGCAAACAAAAACTCCTTTCTTACTCAATAAAAATATGCATCTCGCTTGCATGTGTCTCAAAAAATACAAAAAAATTCAAATACAGTATAACATCTAATGTTCAAAACACACTAACTTCTTAACATTTTCTCTTTACTTCGCTTAAAATTATTAACCGTGTTGTATGATTAGTTTTCTAGACGTTATATATAACATATTCTTATTTTATATTTTTGATATAAGACTATTTCCATCTACTACTAGGTCACGTTGGACCAAGTTAAACTAGACCAAGCTATCTATCACACCTAGCTAGCTCAATTAGTTGGGTGCAAATGGAAGGCATACACCTTCGATGGACGCCCTCCTCAAGCACAAGACCCAGATCATTGATCATGGTACTGATCACAATTGGATGGACGCCAGATTGGGGTCTCCGGTGAGAGTTCCCACAAAAGAAATTTTCGTGCAGGAGAAGCAGTAAGCACTTTCGGTTTTGGAAAAACAAATACAATGTGGGAACTTATCAATGGAGGAAAAAAATCATAGAGGGAAAATTTTACTGTCTACATCCCATGGGCATTTTTGGGAAATCTACATCTTCCATGAGGGTAGTGGAAGTGGAATTCCCCAGAAAGTGACATGACCTATGGTGATCCAGAGAATAGAGCCTGTGCCCATATATACGCAGCAACGACTCACTCTTTACATGGCCTCACTCGCTGGGAGGCAGCACAAGAGGGGAGAAGAAAAGGTAGCTCTTTTATATCAGTAGCTACGCTCCTGTCCTACCAAAAAATATCTCCAAGGAAGAGCAAAACAGTAGTACTCCTTTTGAGGTGAACTAATTAAGTTTATTGAGGAGAAGAGAAGGTGATTAGGAAATGGCAGGGCAGTTTGCTTGGGGAAGGCAAGACGGTGATGGTTGGAGGAAAGGGCCATGGACCAGCCAGGAAGACAAGCTGCTTGTTGAGCATGTGAGACAGCACGGTGAAGGGAGATGGAATTCCATCTCCAAGTTTACAGGTACTGATTAATTTGTTTTTTTAACACTGACCCAACAAGCCATGAAATCTTTAATTATCTTCCTCTTTTGCTTGGTTTCTTTTCCCTTTTTTTTACAAGCAAGTTGCGGCTGATGAAGTTGCAAGTAGCACGGTTCTATCCTGTACGGTATTCTTGCAAGTGTCTAATTAATTAACTCATTTGGCTTTTTATTTCCTCCCTTGTACTCTTTAGTCTTTCCACTCATTATTAATTCATCATGCACTTACATGTGACAGTACCCTATATTATAGTTGCTTGTAACTCGCCGGGCAATAGCCTCTCTATAGAGTTACCAACTTGTTGGAATAAGCATGCATGCATGTATACAGTTTATGTACTTAAGTCAGCAGATCAATAAGCATGGTGAATACTTCACATGCCATGATTCATATTTCACTGGGTTTTGTGGTTGCTGCAGGCCTGAAGAGAAGTGGCAAGAGTTGCAGGCTCCGGTGGGTGAACTACCTGAGACCTGACCTAAAGAGAGGCAAAATCACACCCCAAGAGGAGAGCATCATAGTCCAGCTGCACGCCTTGTGGGGAAACAGGTAACATACATAGATCAATCACAAAAAACATTAAATAATTCATCTTTATATATTTGTTGTGTATACTAATATTAATTTGCTCATATGCAGATGGTCTACGATCGCACGTAGTCTCCCGGGCAGGACGGACAACGAAATCAAGAACTACTGGAGGACGCACTTCAAGAAAGGCAAGCCATCCAAGAACATCGAGCGCGCGAGGGCACGCTTCTTGATGCAGCGGCGCGAGATGCAGCAGAGCCAGAAGATGCAAGCGCATGATCATGGAAAAGATCATGTACGTGACGGTACCATCAACATGAAGGACGTAGAGGCAGCGACACCATTAGCACAGGAGGACCTGATCATGCAAGACCTGGAGTTCATGTGCCCCATGTCCTGCGTCCTCCTCCATGGCGAAATAAGCGGCGGCGCCTCGACGGCCGAAGAAGGCTCGAGCGATCAGGAAGATGGCACCGCGTGGGGAAGCCTGTGGAACCTCGAAGACGTTGTCGACGACGTCGATGGTGGCGCGTACGCGCTGTGGTAGCTTCTTGCAGGCCTTTCGCCTTTCGCTGCATGACCAAGGTCCAAGAAGTTGCCTTCTACTAGAGAGAGAGGGGGGTGAGTACTTGTGGTGTGATAAGGATGCAACACCAACAATAGTACGTCCACTTCCGAGTAGCCTGAGTTGATGACACGTTAAAGCTATTTTTCGAGCACTTTTTAGGGGAAACAGAAGATTTTTTCCCTCCCTAAGGGGAGAGGATAAAAATGAGGGTGTTAAAATTGTTGTTGTTGTCGCTGTTGTTGTTTTTGTGTGTTGGGGTGGACAGTGTGTGTTAAAGAGTTAAGAATAATTGTCTGATTAATTCCCTATTGGTGCCCATATTGACATAGTAGTATGTAAAGTTGTAAAGCCATACTAGGGGTTTTTAACCTTTTAATTGAAGAGACATCCAGTGCACTTTTTGTACTGTGCGTGACGGGATCCGGATCTTTGAATTGGGCTACTGTCGGTACCTAGAAAGAGTGTATTTTGTTAAAATTTTAAGATGGTGGTTTATCGTTGAATACTTGAGGATTAAATTCATAGAGAATAAAAAGAGTAAGTTTTTGGATTGAAATTATTAAATTAAATATGTCAATGTTGAATATTTTTAAGAGTTAATCTTAAAAGTATTAAAAATTGGTTTAAAGAAAAATCTAAGATTTTAAGATTCCATCATCGTCAATCACAAGTTTTAGCAGAAGCAGTAAATTAATGGATTAACTCTCAATGAGACAAATTACGTCGATGTTTAGAAACCATACAATAATCACAGGGGATTGTGTCTGTTACTCTAACTTAACTAGGCACAAATCCCTTCCAAAATTTAGATTAATCGCGTAGTAGCCATGAGTTATCCTAACATACGAATGTCAATAATCTTATGTAATACGAATGATACCACATATGAAGCATGAATCTAGAATTTAGAGTATAAGAATTCAGACAATTAAATCGACAATCTTTCAAATAATTTAGAGTCAAGATCGTGTCTTTCACATTAGGTCATGTCTAACTCTAGATGAAAAATTACTCACGAGAAATTATTAAGAAGAACCAGTGAATAATATAAAATAAAACATATCAAATTGAATTGGTGAAAAAAGAATGACCGTCTAGATCAATTTACAAATTAACTCAAAAACTAGACTAAAACTGAACTTAAAATTCAGCGAGGAACTAAACTAAATTTTTTAGATGACCAACTAAGCCAAAAGTCTCAATTTATAGCCTAAAAAGTCTCAAACTAATACAATTCTAATCCTCTAAATTTTTCTAAAATAAGTGAACTCAAAATACACCTCAAATTTTGCGCAAAATCCACCGGTGGAAATCGAGCCAGGCAGGGCTCTGGCATGCCTCGTGCTCAACTCTAGGCACAAGCATATCCTGACCTGTGCCGATTTTGGCCTTGACTAGATGGCTAACACATGGAGACAAAGGTAGCATAATTGGCGGCACAACGTGTGCTTGGCTCTCGACATGCCCCATATCAACCCCCATGCCGACCTCAGTTTTGTGTCTTTGGCCTGTTTCTTCGTGCTCCACTTCTCCTTTCCGTTCCATCTTTATTCTTTTGCTTAATTGTTTCAAACTCAAATTTGTCCCAGATTGTCGTGTTTTATCCTAAAATAGATAGAAACAAAATCATTAGTAATAATTTGTCCAATTTATGAATTCAACATGATTACTTACAGCTTTGAACGATTTTGGGATCAAAACAAAATTCTATCCGGAGTATTTGTATATATATAATTCACACTCAGTAAGACATATGCATTACTCATTTTATGTGCCCTTGGATCAAAAATAAATATTTTAAATCATACTTGAGTGAGAAGTCACCAATTCATTATCATGATTCTATGCCTATGAGCGACTATTTTTTATGAAACAATTCCTAAAGAAATAAAATACACTTAAGATATTATCTATACTAACGCAGAGAATCCCCGTGCTGTGTGACGGGTCGATTTCGCTTTTGTTGTACCCACTAATTGAGCATCTAATCATTTAAGAGAGAAGACAGCAGCAAAGCGCACTTATAAACAGTACTTTGGTTTTTGCTATACTCCTCAACAATGTTCATATCGTTCGTTCTAGCCAGCATTCCAGTACAGAGACGTCTATATGTGGGCCGGGCTAAGTCTTAAGCCGAACTAGCATTCCAACTTGCAATATTTCAGCCCATTTAAAGGGATAAACAGTACTTCCACTCCCCCGAGAATGCAGCTGCTGTTCCTTTTGTGATATTTTGTCAACTGCAAATTAACCATGTACTTTCGATATGATTCAAAATGATTGTATTATAATTTTTTGTTGTTTGCAGTACTAAATGGTAAAGTTGGTAACTGAAATGTAAGAAACAAGAAAAAGGAAGCAAATTTGATGAGGATTGTTCTTGTACAAGGAAACAATCGTACTCAGGTCCTCAATTGGAAGGCCAAAGATCGGGTTCTCCTGTTCAAAACCGTTCTACCGAAGTTTTTGCCAATAAAACATAGCACAAATGTGGCCAGATAAGCTTTTTATTATTTCTTAAAAAATAAGCGATGTATTTCACCTAGATATCTAAATCTTACAGATACAAATTTTGTTAATATGTATGTTCATTTTATATGCAACTAAGCTACTGCCATACAGATGATGTGGGCCCTCAATTAGAAGGCCAAAGGTTGGGTTCTCACATTCAAAATGGCCTTAACGAAGTTGTTGCCAATAAATGGGCAACACAAAGGCAACAAGATAAGGTTTTTATTATTTCTTAAAAAATAAGCGGTGCATTTCACCTAGATATCTAAGTCTTATAAATACAAACTTTGTTAATATTCATGTTCATACGATACGCAACTAAATCACTATCATACAGACGATGTGGGTCCTTGATTGGAAGGCGAAAGGTTGGATTCTCACGTTCAAAACAATCCTACTGAAGTTTTTGCCTATAAAAGGATAGCATAAATACAACAAGATAAATTGTTTATTATTTTTTAAAAAACAAGTGGTGTATTTCACCTGGATACCTAAATTTTACAGATATAAATTTTGTTAATACAACTAAACCACTACCGTAAAATCATGCGTGCCTGTTTCCAACCGATTGTGCCAATCTATATTCTCTCTATAGGACACAATTTGATGGATATAGTACGGATCACGAGATATAGTTTTTATATACTGAACAGGTAGGTAAATCAATGCACCTAGTCGGATCGCGCGCGCACCATAACACAAAGGATGAACCAATAAACACGATTCACAACACATTATGACATTGGCATACATATATCCCTCTACCCTTAAACCGTAGTCCGACCATGACTCAATGTCTCCATCAATCCTACGCACAATGCCTTTTGCCCTCTCTATAAATACAAAGGCGCGTCCATGGCTCCATGCGTTTGAAAAAACATGCGGATGCCCAGCTTTAAAACACTAATACGAGCCAAGAAGCAGACGCCGCCGGAAACCATGGCCGCGTCAACCAGCGTCCTCCAGGAGGACGAGACCGCCGACGGCTGGGTCTTCCTCACCACCACCAGGCCGGACGGTGAACCACCGAAGCCATCCCCCATGGCCATGGGCATCGCCTCTGACCAGGCCTTCGACCCAACCGCCGAGAACCTCATCGGCGTGTACCTCCCTTGCCGCCGCGCGCTGCACTTTCACGAGCTGCCCCGGCAGATCCATGACGCCGACGTCTATACCACGCATCCGGCCCACCTCTCCTCCATCTTCCCGGCCGCGAACGAAAGGTTCGAGTGGTTCTTCTTCGTATGCCGCGGGCGCCGAGCCGGCGGGCGGCGAAGGGCAGGCCCCGGCGCGTACCGCCTCACCAGCGAGTCGGCCCTCCCGGGCAACGGCTACCACCATACCTTCCGGTACTACGAGGACTCGGCCGACGTCAGCGCGGGGACGGAGACCGAGTGGCAGATGGAGGAGTACGGCACCTGCAGCTCAGGTGACGCCGGCGACCAAGCCATCGAGATGGTGGTCTGCAAGCTCTATGCAGCGCGCGGTGGGGCCCTCCACGCTAGGCTCACCACCGACTGCGCCGCGCTAGCCGCGCGCCACGCGGACGCGGAAGTGAAGCCGCAGGTGCTAGTCCAGTTCTACATGGCCAGCTTCAGCATGGGGGACCCGCTCCGGTGCCGCATATACCCCGCCGACGACATCTACGGGGCGCACCCGGCCGTGCTCACGACGGCGTACCCGGTGGCCAACGACCGGTTCGAGTGGTTCTTCTTCGTGTGGCGCGCGCGCGCGGAGCCGGGCGATGACGACGCGCCCCGCCCGCGGAGGGCGGGGCCGGGGGCGTACGTGCCGGTGCGTCACTTGTATGTCATGGGCAGCCGGGACAGTAACATAGGTTACCGGCGCTTGTTCCGGTACCGTGAGGACGAGGCGGAGGTGAGGCGGGCGGCACTCACGGAATGGCGGATGGAGGAGTTCGGCTTCGGGCCAGACTTCCCGTACATGGAGCTGCCCGCGGCGAAGGTGCGGGACGGAGACACGGAGCTGGTAGTTTGCAAGGTGTACCAGACGCTCATCGGCGATTCGGCGGTCGGCGGTAGGATGCTTGCTTGGTGATGTCGACGGCATGTATAGTGGCAGATGGTGTTGTATGAGATCACCTCGGTACTTGCGGAGTAGGAGCATGCACGCCTGCACGGCTTGCCGCTTAACACGGTGAAAAGCTGACGTAGTTTTGTCCATTAATTTTGCCTTTTTGGCCTGTCACCTAGCGCGTACTTGGCTGATTGTTCATGCTGTGAACTTTTTGGAAATTGAACGTGCTGTATTTTCCCATTGTTAATTGGAACTATCCGAAAATTTCGTGTAATTGCTTGATAATTTCATGTATTTATAATAAAAACTTGAGGTGCTATTTTAGGTTGTACAAGAATGTAAGTTATGTCCATTCTGCAATTCTAAAAACCCCCTATTAAATCTCAATGATTATGATCCAGATGCACCAACTAAGTGCTATAAGTCTCTTATCACTTATCACTTGATTAAACTAAATATTTCTAAATCTAAAATGCTTCGAATTCCACTTATCGTGGTGTTACGAACCCTACGATAGATTTTCTGACATAGAGCATGTGTACGGCAACGCAAGTTGACTATGCGACGAGTCACTTCGTGTTGGAATCACTGAGAGTGACGCGAATGATTTATACAGATTCAGATTCCAGTGGGAAATCTAGTCTTGTTAACGTACCCCTACTTTCTTGTGGGGAAAGAGCTCCTAGACGAGTGTATTGTTTTGAGTGTATTGAATGTAAATGAAAATTGTTGTTATAAAAGAGGGGGTACAAGAATATATATAGATCTTAAAAGATGTAAATTACTAAACTATCTTAACCACGATGTCAGATTGAGAGCGTAATGGTTCTTTCGCGAGACATAAGACCCGAATCTTCAACACGTATCCACTTTAATTTTTGAGACACCCGAAGACAGAAGTTTCCTGAGAGCAGCTATATTCCTTTCCTGAGTAGCATGACTCGGAGAGGACATACGAGACCTGCGCCAGGAAGACTACCAGAGAGGACATGACCTCTCTTGGGGAATCACCCCGAAAGAGCAGGACCTCTACTGGAGAACTACCAGGAGAAGGCAGGGTTTGCGTCCGAAAAACCACTCAGAGACAGTAGTGCCTCTATCCAGGGAGCCACTTGGAGAGAGTGTGGCCTGCACCAGGGAAACCATCGAGGAGAGTAGGACCACTACTAAAGAACCACCTAGAGAAGTCAGAGTTTCTACCCAAAGAACCGTTTAGAAAAAATAAGACCTGCATTCGAGAAACCATCGAAGAGAATAGAACTTTTATCTAGAGAACCACTTCGAGAGACTATCATTTTTCCCAATACCACCTAAATTTTATCTTATAATAATAAAGACAAGAGAATGGGACCAATTATCATCCCATTAAGACTTCAGTCGCTGCTTAAGATATTAATATCCCAAGTACCTTATCGCATATATCACATAATCTCAAATTTAATCAAAAACTTAGTTTGCCCCCAAATATTTTTATAATGCGCCTCAATTCCACTTAGTCCGTTGACACTTTATCAAAATTTTGATAGTTTTCTCACATTAACAACACATATCATCTAAGTAACACAAAAATGACATCATTATAGCACCAATATATCACTTTATATTTAAAAGAATAGGTATATATTGCACTTCGTATTAATAATTTGTGTTATACTTGTAGTTACGTAAACATATGAGATAGCTCTAATTTTTCATATAAAGTGACGCATTAGTGTCACATATTATGCCTCGCTATATGTAAAACAATCAAAACTGACATACATGGATGGAGGGTACATTAAGATATGATATATCTGACATAATTTAAATTTTTGTTACCTAAATCTTGTCATTTGTGACACACCTGATAAATTAACCGGGGGTTTTGTGTAATTTTGCCAAGTTTTTATCTAATTGCCTTCCTCTAGCCCGTACTCTACAATTCACCGTCCCTTTGGGAACCCTAGCCGCCAAATTTCAGAGCGTTCGTGATTCCATCCCCGTCTCTAACCCTCCAGCGAACAAAGGTATACACTCTCTCTAAATCCATCGGCGCGGCGAGCGTTTAATAACTCGGTCTTGTTTCCAATGCACTCCATCTTGTTAATTCCAGCTCCATCTTCCATAAAGATGATATTTATGTGCGCTTCTGTGTTCTTGTTTGAATAATTTTCTCAGGGCAAGTTAAATTACCCAGCGCATCAGAGATGTATCTTCAGTACTACATCAACGACAAAGGAGACAAGGTCTACACCACCAAGGTCACAAACATCACCTCTCTTAATGTATCATTAGTGGATGGTTTTAAGCTTGGCTAAGTGTATCTCATTTGTTCTAACGCTGCAGAAAGAATCGCCTCTTGGGGTGCCAACACAGTCTGCTCACCCAGGTATTCCCCTGCTTTTTGTTGTATTTGATGTTCTAAGTATTATCACATATGACCTATGAGCCTACGACGTACGTTCTTGTTTTACTTGGAAGTAGAGGAAATCTGATTGTTCTACATGTAGACTTGCATATTTGAGCTCTATATCTATTTGAATTACTTGCAGGCATCTGTAGTTCTTTTTGTTCTAAAAGGACACATCTTTGCTCGTTTGTGAATGAGAAAAAGGACAGAAAGGTGTTATTTGTGGCCTTCTTTACCATCTATCCTTGGTATTGCACCTATACATATCTGTACACCTCTGGTCTAGTAGTACTAACATTTGCAAATTTGCAAAATACAAAGAGAGCCATATTAAAGTCTGCAATGCATTTAGGAGGCATTTGGTTTATGAATTTTACTTTGTATTCTGATTTTACATAATAGAAATACGTTATCTGCTGTTCGGTTGAACTACTCTATGATTACAATATTCGTATTCAGAATATATCCTAATGCATCCAGATGGGATGTGTTCCAAAACTATCCCACTTCATTTCATTCGTCACTTGAACCAAATATATTTTATATTCACTTATTTCAATTCCAACTCTAATGGATTCTAAAACACATTAGATTACTATTATGGTTCCAAACTAAATGCTGCCAAATCAAGTTTCTCTATTTGATATGAAGTGCTTTTTAGGAGGAAAGGCAGATCTTTTGATTTCTCCATTTTAAATAAAATCAAGTTTTCCGTCAGTAACAAAGTCACATGCAATCCTTTTCTTAATAGTCTCAACCATCACTGCAGTATAGTACTTCCTATCTTTATGGAAAACAGATAATGCAGGCTTTAAGTAATCAATATTACTCTTCGCCCTGCACCTTTAAGCGCTACAAAATAAAGACACATTGCTCTTTCGTATTGCCCCTGCCTAGATATATTCCACAAAGCATGATGTTTTTTGTTCATTTATTGATAAGTTATATAGCAACCTAGATCCTGTCCGCTTTTACATCTTGTTTGGGACCTTTGAAAGAACTGCTAAGCAGACTGCCCCTGCTAACATACATACTTTGGGAATGACATTGTCCAGGACCTTAACTTCTCACACTCTTCCGCTTTCTAACTAAGTTTGCATCCTATCTTGGAAGGCACTTTTCCACGAATTGTTTCATTGGAGCACCTTAATATCCCAATTTATTAGTCCACGACACCATCATTTCTAGTACTTGGAAATCTACATAAGATTTTAGATGTATAATAGCTAATAGTTTGTCAGGGCAAGTAGAATATAGAGCTAGTGGTATATGAAGTGCTGTAATTGGTGTGCCATGACATGGGTCGCTTATTTTGCCGAAGCTTGAGTTTAATTTGTTTTTCTACTTGCTTCTTGTGTTAGTCCATAGCTTCTGCATTTGCAATGCTTATATTTATCAATTTTGGTGCAGCTCGATTCTCACCAGATGACAAGTATTCTCGCCAACGGTACCTGCTGAAGAAAAGATTCGGTTTGCTGCCAACCCAGCAACCACCACCAAAGTACTAAAGAGACGAACTGTGCATGTCAATTACATTTCTAAGGCTCATCTGGAGAAAAATGCCCACTGTGCTGTTTGCAGATCGGACTGTGCGTTATCAAGTCTGCAAGAAATTCATTTAGCTGCTTGCTAGTTTTTCTGGTACTTAGCAATAGACTTATGCTGATTTAGCTTCGTGCTGTATATCTTGTATTGTATGGTTTACATCTGAACAACTAGAAAGTCCACTCTGGTGATAAAGCGGTTTTCTTGTGCTCGTAAGTCGTAATGTATCTTTTTTAAGCCGTTTGTTGGGATGTAGCAGGTGAAATTGCAAAATTCAAGTTTCTTTTGAGGTTTTTTTTGTTTTTGTTTTTGTTTTTGTTTTGGGGAGAGGGTATTACCGTGGTCGATTTTTGCTAATGATTAAGACCGTATCCTTTTGCAGTTTTGTTGTGTTTGGTTTGGTTGAAGCTTATTAGACAAGCTTATTAGTTTATTGTTCTATAACACTAGAAGGCTAGTTCATTTATAAGTCTAGAAAATATTTGGCAAGCTGAATAATTTGAGAAAGACATTTTTATGTTTAGAAAGTGTAAAAAACACGTTTAAGGAATGTAATTTTTTAAAAGATTCCTAAATTCTTTTTATATTCTTCCAACTGGGATCCCAAATTCCAAGTGTGGCCAGAGGCATGGGAGGCGATGGTGGGTGTATTGGCAGTGGCAACGATGATGAAGGTGTCCATGAGTTTGATTGGTGTAGCAGGTGCAAGGGCATTGGCGGCGAGGCAGTGAGTGTGAGGGCCATGACAACGAGTGTGATGGCAGCCAATATCTAATGCAACAACAGCGTTTGATCTAGGCTTCGATCGGCACCAAAGGCGTGCGACAAAGAGGAGGCGGAATTGGGAAGAGGCTAAGCCAAAGAAGGAAGCTGGAGTGTGGTTTCTCCGACTCACAGGACCAAATAAGGCGAAGATGAGGGATAAGTTACTTCCATAAGCACGTATCGTTAAATATGCCTAAGTTCGAATCGAGTGCTTCGATTTTGATACTGGAGATCTTGGAGGGAAAACTCTATTGGAGAGAGTCAAGAGACATGGAGGAGCTCCCGCCAAGCGTTCTGCCACGTTTTCGACACCATCAACCACATCAGCATTTTGTGTTGTACGGAACATTTGCCCTTTAGAGGCCTCGCATGCTATCAGCCGATCGCGACCCCTCCGAAGACGCGCAGTGCCTCCATGTTATCAAACACCATCTCACTAGGTGTAGCCGCACTGTATGGCTACCGCTGGTGCCGATACGCGCATTCCTCAAATCTCTAACATGCTACTCTTGTTTACATTTCAAATCACTAATTTCTGCGTATTATTTTCGCATCAACCAGCATCACATCCCACATCACTACACAATTTGTGAAAACCAAAACTATCTACGAGTCTCCCACTTTTTGTTCCTATCCAACTCTCCCAGCTCCTCCCAATTCTATTGTATTGTCCCCTCTCAAATCTGTATCTCTGTGTAATAGTACAACATTGTTTAAATCTTCAATATTTCAAAGTGGATCAGCATTTAAAAATAAAAAATAATAAAATTGATGAACTAGATAAGAGAGAAGATAGAAATGGACCTCTATTAAAATATCAGTGGTATTTATCCCTCTTATTCCATTTTCTAGTGGGCCTAGGAATCATTTTCTAAACACCCACCCATCTGAAGGCGTTTGCACTGGAGAGGGGGGCGGGCTGTCAGTTTGATACTCACTGACTAGTCAACTCTCCTTCAAGATGTCTTGAATTGGAGAATCTTTCTGATATGATGCTGCATCTCACGTCATTCCACACAGCTTCAGCCTCAAGCATTGACAAACATAATAGCTCAAACAGAGAAGATCCTTTCTTCTGTTTCGACAAGGCAGCCACCAGCGAGCTACCGCTGAACACACCACCACAGGCTATGGCAGAGCAGTGGTGGTGGTGCTATTCGACCGTTACGGGAACGTGGCTGAGACCAGCAGCGACAACATAGACAAGCAGCTCTTAACGTCTAAAAGCTGTGTGGGGGATGGGGAGTGGGGGACTGTTGGCAGCAAAGCCTCCCGTTCAGACGGGATGCCATCGGCCAGGCCGTAGAGCCATCACGCAGAGATATATGAGAAATATGATATAGTGGCCATGCCTTAAAAGAGTTTTGTGCATGGCACTCAACGATCACTCAAAGCTACTACCCACAAGACCATATTCTTGACATAATTAGTGAGAACCCTTCGTTCACCTTTATTTCACGACACTCGCATAATGTACTACTTCAAAGAAGCCAAACCACAACCATGACGCTGGACCAAACAGAGCGATTTATCTATGCAGCTGGACTTGCAATAGCTCCGGCCTCCGTCAGCAGAGGCACCAGCTTCCCTTCATTGTTCATCGCCATGGTATCTGCTCATAAAGACACTCAACATCTCAGTTCAAAGAAAATTCCAATTGCAATCCAGGGAGGAAGCATTCACATAACAAAGTTCTGAGCAGATAATAAAAAGGACTGCACGATAAGCAGCTTGGTATACATATTTATACAAGCAGTAGCAGAAGGCAACAACTCACCGTCACAGCCGCCAATGTGCTTTCCTTTGATGAAGACATTTGGAACAGTTCTCTGTCCAGTCCATTCAGCAAGAGCCGACTGCAGTTCAGATCCATCGCCTTCATAAAATGAATTAGTTCAGTAAGAGTTTGTGCCAAGATGATTATCACGATCCATAGTCTATATACAAACTAGGTAGAAAGGCCGATGTTACATGTTAAAGTGAGACTATCTGGGGGCTTGGAGGTGGAAGTATCACCTGAAAACAGACGAAAGAGAAATGCTATGTGTACTAAAACTTTTTTTATTAAATGTTCACAAAATATAAATGGAGAGTGCAGATCAAGGATATGTGGGTGCAAATCAAGGACAGGATGAGATGTGAATCATGCAATAAGTTATGAAGGGTGTGGATTAGTTTTTGTAAAGTTTTTCTAAGAAAATTGAAGTACATGGAGTATTTCCTGTTCTGATATACAGGTCAATGAATTATGAGCATACTTATAAATGTTGTTTGTGCCACAACTGGAACAGTTACATAGCAACAATTGATCTCTATCATGCATCTTGTCTACTTATTAAGGATTTTATAAGTGAGCTGTCAGAAGAAAGACCAAAGAAAGTTCACTCACTTTCCACATCCAACTCAATAGTCTTGAAACTTGCCCCTAGCTTGGCCAACAATTCCTTCACTTGGGTGCAGAAAGGACAGGAAGACTTGCTGCACACAGCCCAATAATAAAAGTTAGCTATAAAACAGGGGAAAAGATCCAAACCCAAAAAGTTTGTCGAAGATGGAATAAAAACATTGGACAGTAAAGATGAATGGAATGGTAGCTTGTTAGCTTGCACAAGCATGGAAACAAGGTCTCCCATTCTAGTAGTGAAGAACAAGTTGGCAAGTCCAACATTAGTCTTGTCGTTTAAGAGCAACACGCACGTTTCTTGGAAGATTTAAAAGATTCCCAAAAAAAAAGAAAATAAAAAGAACTGCATGTCTTGTTATACTAGTTACACGATTTTTCAGAACACTAAAAGAAGAGCATCTGGCAGCTTGCTAATCCCAAATCATCTCAAGAAGCATTTTGAGGATTTAACTTGGCATCAAACCCTCCAATTTACATGGAGAGACAGATTTGCAAGAATTTTGGAGGACGTTCAATGTTATGTACTGAATTAGTTGTCAAGGGGAAAAAAATCTGGTGTTAGTGTTAGTCAGTTAGGATCTTTGAAATAATTTTCCTAACAAACTCAATCCACTTGAATTTTTTTGCTCAAACAATCTATTAGAATAACAAATGCACCATACAATTTTTTAATCATTAGGTTTAGCTTCACATGGGGTTTAGAATCACTACTCCATTCCAAACAAAAAAAAAACACTATCAGATGGATTTGAATTCTAATTGATTGAAAAAAACATACTAGCACGCCTTAATATTATAAAATCCAATTGCTTCTATCAATTAAATAAGATCAACCAATCTCTACAAATTGTATATTGTGCTTCTCGTACCTTGCCTGAATAAACAAACCCTCGATTACCCAATCTACAAAAAATATTCTTACATAAAGAAATAAAAGAACAAAGAGTAAAGAAAGAAGGAATCTGCTCAACACATAGGAGGGGAGAAAAAAGAATTCTCAGGAAAAGAGATGGAAGGAGGATGGAAGCATCTCCTTTTCTTCTTCCACCTTTCCCATTTCCTTTTCTTTTTCCTTCATAATTATTTTTCCTTGTTCTTGGCAGGATAGACCGCAAGATAGAAGACAACCGTATTGCCAAATAATAATCCACTGATTTCTAACTCAACAATGTTATCAGAACCGACACGCGAGAGAGAGAGAGAGAGAGAGAGACCTGAAGACGACAACGGGAGCGGAGGCAACGATCTCCTTGGACTTGGCGAGCGCCATTGCTCTGGATTCCGGGTTGGAGGCTGAGGAAGACGACTGCACTATTCCCATCTCTAAACCTAACCTAAAGACCCTACTTATAGTGGGGGAGAGAAAAGTGGCAGCTGTTGGGAGGATACGATGGGGAGGTTCCTGTCTGCCCTGGCACATTTCACGAATCACGACCTACTTACTCATCACTCGTAGTCGTGGTCCTAAACTTTGAGGGGTGTGTATCTATAATTTTTGGGGCGGCTAATCCATTGTTCGCCAATATACTTGCCGGCCATTTGGGACTTTTTTATTTATTTATTTATCATTTGATATATATAAATCAATTTTATTTACTTTCATATAAAGATTGTGTTATAATTTTCAAAATTAATGATCAAAATTGTATTTATGACACTATAAAAAATTTAAAAATGACAAGTAAAAATATTAAAGTAGTAGCAAACCGAGGATTTTTGTTTCAAAACTTTATCTTATTTTGTATTTTACTATTGGCTCATTTGATTTTGAGGATTCCGATATAAATTTTGAAAATATAGTGCGCATGGATATTTGGTTTCCTTCATAATTTCTTTAAAAACACTATAATTCAAACAGGTCATATATATATATATAAGTTGGTATCAAAACATTATGATTTGCGCTTTCAAAAACAGGTATATAGAAAAAAAAAATTGGGGCAGGCAAAAAGGTCTGCATAGTCAGCAATCGGCATGCAAAATACACCAAGAATTATGTGAACTTTTTTTGGGATAACCTAACGAAATACTAACAACATCTGACACGAGCTCATGCATTGACGCAAAAATGCACACACTGCAAAGTAGAAGCGTGGATCAAAGGCTAAACCAATCTCCGGAATTTAAGGTTACTCGTATTCACCCTTATGAACAATTGTTCCACAACCTTGAGGCCGAGAAAAAATAGCAAATAGATTGTTAACACCATCAAATGGTAGTAATAACAGGTTAGTCAATGTTGTAACAAAAAATATTTCGAGAGCCAAATGTATCACATCCATGATCATCTCATCACCTCAATCAAAATGTATACCCCACCAGGCACGAGCGATCTTTGTCCACTCAATTCCAGCTTGGAGCTGCATGCGGGGAGCATCCACTGCGGACTCCTCTGAGTGTCACAATTCTAAATTACACTGCTGCTGGAATCTGAATCTTTTCTCTCAGTTTCTGAGCGACAGCATCAAGGAATTCCTCGGTGTTCAAGTAAAGTTCCCTTGATACCCTAGAAACACAAATAAGGGTTAAAAACAAGAAAACAGAAACACCAGTTACCACACAAGGTAACAGCAGTAAGCCATATAAAACGTTCCCGTAAAAACTAAAAACCATGTTTGTTGAGCTGTTGAGCTTGAGCTAGGAGAAATTTCATGCTATTTGTGCCATTGACATACCAAGGATCGGAAAGAAAGGAATAGGTAGAAGAAAAAAAAAAATGAAGTTATCGAAAGTATCATCAAGTCAAATAAATAGTAGGATCCTTGGAAATGATAACTCAACAATATTATCCCCTATTAAGCTACAATTAGGATAGCATTGCTTCTTATCCATGCAATAACTAGCTCAACACACATGACCACTTGGTAGGGGTGCCTCGACTAAAATTATACCATAGTCATACCCAATTTAGTTTGTATTACTCATACCTATTTGAATTTGGATATACCCAATGGGTATGAGTAATCCATGGGTCTCACCCGTTCCCTTATTTCTCTCTAAGCTCTCTCACCCTCACCCATCTCCCTCCATTCTCTCTCTTTCTCTAACTCTCTCCTCTCAAAAAAAAAAATCTCCTCTCCTCTCTTGGTCTCTCCTCTCCTCCCCCTTATCTCTCTAATCCTCCACCTCTCTCTCTAAATCTATCTCCCCTACCGGTCTCTCTCTCTCTCTCGCCCTTTTTTCTCTCCCCTCCTGTCCCCCCCCCTATCTCTCTTTCCCTCTCCCTCCCTCCCAATCTCTATCTTTCTCTTCTCTCTTCCACCCTGTCTCTCTCTTACTCTCTCCCTCTCCTCCTGTCTCCCACCCAGCCCCTCCCAGCCTCCTCTCTACATTATTTTTGAAAACTAGAGATAGATTTGTTTCTCTCCATCCCTTATCTCTTTTTCACATTATCACACAAGCAATTGTGGATATGAGAAGGATAGTGGACAAACTGATAATATCCTATTCATACCCTTTATTTTGGTAGACATGCTCATATCCTATATGTTTGTTAATGGATAGAATATTTCTTACCCATACCCATTATAATGGGGAGAGTACGGATTTGGGTATAGAGTAACAGGCTATAGTGGCACTCCTACTACTCGGGGCTTCAAGAAAAGAAATTAGAGCACATGAATTTGTTGAATCGAACAAGGAATCAATACTTTGCATTACTCTCATACGTTGGCACTACTAAAAAATTCTGTATCAGGCAGTAACACAAGCTGCAACAATACGGTTCACCTAGTGACATTTGGTGAACTAATGCCTTAATACAACAACAGTTCATTTGATCCCTCCTCTAGGATCAAGCATTACTACAAGACCGATCACCATTATATTTCTTTGGTTGTTTTCTCATTCTAAAAAATGCCTATTACTTAATATTGATGTGCTTCCAGAATAATGAGCATCCGCAAGAAACAGGCATCAAATATTACATGTTGAGCTGCTAAGGGGCTGTTTGGATCTCTAACCCATCTGGGCAAAAGACAATCTATTCTAGCCCCGCAAGACTAGATGTTTGGTACCCATGCCTAAAACTTGCTTTGCCAGGCTAGTTTGCCCAAATGGGCTAGCAAAAGCTAGCCCAATGTGGAGAGCCGATTTTTCTTGCCTAGGCGAACAAGCCAAGCAAGTGTGTTGCTTCCCCCCACCACATTGTAATAAAGGGGAAGAAAAGAAAAATTGGGTAGGCAAGATCTTCTGGAAGCCCTATCCTCTCTCCTTTCGGCGCCACTGTCACCTCTCAAATCATCCTCTCGCCAGCATCGCCGCCGATTCTGCAGATCGTGAGCATGGACAGCTCCTCAGGTCGCCAATGCTGCCACCATCTCAGGTGAGAGCTCCTTGCACCATCTCTTCCCACCTCTGGCCTCTTTCTCGATCTAATGGAGTTTGATCTATTAACTTCTGGCTTCATCCATATACACGTGAAGATCTGAAAGTGATTCTTCATTACTCTGGAATCAATACTCTTCATGACTGTCATACTCTAGCACTACTTAAAAATTCTGTATCAGGTAGCAACACAAACTGCAGCAATACCGGTTTACCTTGTGACATTAGGTGAACTAATGCCTTAATGCAACAACAGTTCGTTTGATCCCTCCTCTAGGATCAAACATTACTACAAGACCCATCCTCATTATATTTGTTTGGTTGTTTTTTCACTAAAAAATGCCTACTACATAGCATTGATGTGCTTCCAGAATAATAAGCATCCGCAAGAAACAGGCATCAAATATTACATGTTGAGCTGCTAAAGGGCCGTTTGGATCTCTAGCCCATCTGGGCAAAAGAAAATCTAGCCTAGCCCAGCAAGACTAGATGTTTGGTACCTTTGCCGAAAACTTGCTTTGCCAGGTTAGTTTGCCCAAATGGGCTAGAAAAAGCTAGCCCAATGCGGAGAGCCAATTTTCTTTGCCTAGGCGAGCAAGCCAAGCAAGTGTGTTGTTCCCCCTCACCCCATCGTAATAAAGGGGAAGAAAAGAACACTTCTTGCCCTATCTTTTCTTCTCTTGAGTGCCACTGTCACCTCTCAAATCGTCCTCTTGCTAGTGTCACCGTGGACTCTGGAGATCGTGAGCATTGACAGCCCCTCAGGTCACCAGTTCAACCACCATCTTACGTGAGAGAGCTCCTTGCCCCTTCTCTCCCCACCTCTGGCCTCTTTCTCGATCTAATGGAGTTTGATCTATGAACTACTAGCTTCATCCATATACGTGTGAAGATCTGAAAGTGATTCTTTTGATTTACATGCTTTTGATCTTTCTCCTGGGCGGTGGCTTCTTTATTTAGACTAAAGCAAAATACTTATGACAAATGCTCTAAATTATAGTATTAGTGAACAAATTGTGGGAAATTTTTGCAGCTAATATTTCGATGTGCTTAGTTAGAGGCTTTAGATCCAATTAGTGTGAATTTTTTTGGAGAGGTTAAGAAGAATTGATTAGTGTAGCTATCCTAAAGACGTAGACACCAACAAATCAAGATCAAACCCTAGAAAATCCACTAAAAACCGAAGAAAAAGCTTCAATTTATGGTTTCTATGGATTTGGACTTTGGCCATGCTTGCAACTTGTCCCAATACACCTGTATGTACTATTTCTTGTATGTGCCTTTGTAACGCCCACGTAGCATGTTCCATGAAGTAGGGCATTATCTTGTATGCTTCCTGCCATGAATCGATAGTATATAAATCTTACACATTGTATTATTGATTTCTTTTGTCAATTTAGATGGACACTATTACAGATCACAATAGAAAAGTAGCCTTTATGACCTGCTTGTATGGTGGCATACTGGGTGATAATAACATATATACAAAATAAAAAGGACCCTACAAGGTATTCATTGCTGGAGAAAAATAAAGAGAGGATGATAACTACGTGGACTGTGTGAATCTGATGATTCAGATTGTATTAATCTTCTTTGGATGAAGAGACCTGTCTTTTTCAAGCTAGGCACCAAATTAAGAGGCATGGGTGTGATTACAGATACATGGCATTACAGTATTAAAGAACAAGTGGCCATGTTTCTCTAGACCGTAGGGCATAAGAAAGAAAATAGGGAAATAAAATTTCATTTTTTTTGGTCTGGAGAAACTGTCAGTTGATATTTCAATAAAGTTTTGTATGCTATTGGCCAGCTTGGACCTGAGTTGATTAGACAAATCATTGGATGTCCATCCAAAAATCATAAACAATCCAATTTTAAGGTATGGTTGCCTCATTCTGCAAAACATATATAGTTGTGTTAGAACTAGTGGATGTGTTCTTAACTAATTTTGTGTTGGATATGTTAGGATTGTATTGGTGTCATTGATGGAACCCTATACCCTACAATATCCCGGCGAGAATGGTAGATCATTTTAAAGGTAAAAAGCCCTTTCCAACCCAAAATGTGTTAGCTATAGTGGACTTTGATTTGATGTTCACACTGCTAGAATTAGACCAATGAATAGATCATGGGTTAGACCCGAGTATATATATACAAAGAGACAACTAGATCTCTAAGACTAGATGGGCCAATTTGGCCATATACACTAGAGTATATACATGTATATACATAACACCCCTCTTCAAACTCAAGATGGTTCAGGAGAATCTGAAACATAGAGTTTGGAGAGATGAAACCGATGTTATTCTCGAGTTTGAGCCTTCGTGAAGAAGTCGGCAACCTGAAGCTCAGAAGGCAAATACTGAAGAGCGATTGTCATCTGCTGACAATGAGAACGTGTGAATGAAGCATCCACACCAACATGCTCAGTGAGCTCATGTTTGACAGGATCAGTGGCAATCTGGATAACACTAATGTTGTCATAAAGAAGAGGCGTTGGAGTGGTACATGACACCCCAAAATCAGCTAATAGCCAACGAAGCCAGACAATCTCTGAAGTAGTAGTGGCCAAGGCACGAAGTTCAGCCTCAGCACTGGAACGTGATACCGCAGTCTGTTTCTTGGACTTCCATGTAAGAAGAGAAATACCAAGAAATATGCCATAACCAGTAACGAATCGTCGGTCAAGAGGATCACTCGCCCAGGTTGAATCAGAGTAAGCATGGAGCTGGAGCTGACTCGAACGAGCATAAAAAAGACAACGAGAAGCAGTCTCACGCAGATAACGAAGCACACGAAGCAGGTGACCATAGTGAACGGAGGTGGGAGCACTAACAAACTGGCTAAGCACTTGAACGGCATGAGCAATGTCAGGCCGAGTGACTGTGAGGTAGACAAGACTCCCAACGAGGTGACGATTGCGAGAGGGATCCTCGAGTAGAACACCATCAGTGGGGCGAAACTGAAGATGAACCTCCATAGGAGTAGCAGCCGCCCGTGTATCAGTAAGCCCAGAGCGAGCCAACAGATCCTGAACATAATACTGCTGAGAAAGATAATAGCCATCATCCGTAGAAATAACCTGTATCCCAAGAAAGTAACTGAGAGAACCCAAGTCAGACATCAAGAACTGCTCACTGAGATGGCGCTTGATGAAAGCAACATACTCCACATCGTCACCAGTAATTAACATATCATCCACATATAGTAGGATTAGAGTGCGACCACATGTAGATGTATGAATAAATAAGGCGGGATCATGAGCACTAGGAGAGAAACCAGCAGCAAGAACAACCGAACTGAAGTGCTCAAACCAGGCTCGTGGAGCCTGTTTGAGACCATAGAGGGCTCGGCAAAGACGACAGACATGGCAAGCAGGAGCAACAACACCAAGAGGTGGCTGCATATAGACCTCCGCCTGTAAATCACCATGAAGAAAAGCATTCTTCACATCCATCTGAGAGATAGTCCAGGAGCGAACAGCAGCCACAGCAACCAATGTGCGAACTGTAGTCATGTGAGCAACAGGCGCAAAGGTCTCATCATAGTCACGGCCATAGGCCTGCTGAAAACCACGAGCAACAAAGCGAGCCTTACAACGCTCCAGTGAGCCATCAGACTTCGTCTTGACTTTGAAAACCCACTTACAAGTAATGGGAACAGCGTGAGCAGGTAGCGGAACAAAATCCCAAGTGCCAGTACGATCCAACGCTGCTAGCTCCTCAGACATAGCCAACTGCCACTCAGGAAGAACGGCAGCCTCCTGATAGATACGAGGCTCATAGGTAGCACACACAGCAGTAAAGCCATAACGATCTAGAGCCACAATGGTGCTGCGATCACAGAGAGCATACTGTGAAGTCGGGAGAGATGACGTCGGTGGGGGATCGTCAGTAAGGACACTCTCAGTACTAGCCATGCCATCAGAAGGAGTGGAAACTGGAGACTGAAGAGCAGGAGGAACCCGGGAGCGACGAGTGTGTAGAAAGGAAACGGGGACACCTCTGAAGACAGGGGTGGTATGGGTGGGGAAGGTGTGGTGGAAGCAGGTGGCATGTGTGGTGTAGGAATAGGAGGAAGATACAGAAAAGAGACAGACTCTACGGAAGGAGCCCGAGAAGTAGAAGAGTAAAAATAAGGTCTATCCTCCACAAAAGAGACATCACGAGAAATGTGTAAGCGTCGAGCAGAAGGGTCATAACAACGATAACCTTTATGCTCTAGACTATAACCAAGGAAAACACACTTGACGGACTGAGCAGTTAACTTGGTGCGCTCACGTGGGGCAAGAAGAACATAGCAAGTGCAACCAAAAACTCGAAGATGATCATAACCTGGTGGAGAGGAAAACAAGAGTTCTCCGGGACACTTGCCATGTAGACGGGAAGATGGCTGTATATTGATGAGATGGACAGCTGTAGAAACAGACTCAGCCCAGAAATGAGGTGGAACATGTGATGCAATCAGAAGAGTACGAGCAGTCTCAATAATGTGACGATGTTTGCGTTCAGCAACACCATTCTGAGGATGAGCACCAGGACAAGAGAGCTGCGAAAGAGTCCCCTCAGCAGAGAGGAACTAACAAAAAGCAGATGACAAGTATTCACCACCAGAATCAGAGCGACATATCTGAATAGTCGCGGAAAATTGAGTATGAACCATACGTACAAAAGACTGATAAATAGATAACAACTGAGAGCGATGTTTCATAAAATAAACCCAAGTATAACGTGAATAATCATCGATAAAAATAACATAATACTTGTGTCCACCTTGTGAAACAAAAGGAGCAGGGCCCCAAACATCGATTGAACTAAAGCAAAAAGGTGACTAGACCGAGAAGTACTAGAAGTATAAGGAAGTTGGAGCTGTTTGCCAAGCTTACAACCGGTACAGTCAAAATGTGTGTCAACAGAGATACGACCTAAAACACCTTGACAAACTAAAGTAGATAGACGAGAACCACATAAATGACCTAGGCGATGATGCCACTGAGGGAAGGCGACAGAGGATGCAGCGACAGAGGCAGACACTGAAGACTTTGTGGTGGAGACAGCGGTGGAGGATGACGGAAGACTCAAACTATCAAGAATGTAGAGACCCAGAGAACCTCTACGGCGATGGCCAGTACCAACGAGCGTTCTTGTCCGACGATCCTGCACAAAACACGAAGAGTCATCAAACCCAACAAAGCAGTGCATATCAGTGAGCTGACCAACAGACATCAGACTCATAGAGAGCTGAGGCACAAGAGACACATCCGGAACAAGAAAATGAGGGGTGGACAGAGTGCCCTGATGAGTGACTGTACAAGAAGTGCCATCGGCTGTCTGAACGGAGGCACCATCTGTAACAGGCTGACAAGATGCTAACTGAGAGCCATCTGACGTCATATGAAAAGAGGCCTCCGAGTCCAGAACCCAAGGATGTGCAGTACTTGATACAGAGGGAGCAGAAGCAGCAACACTAGCAGATCCACCAGATGAGGGTGTAGACGACGAACGCTCCTGTAAAAGGGCCTGTAGATGACTCATCTGAGTCTGAAGCTGACTCAACTGAGTAGCCAATGGGTCCGGAGAGGCAATAGATGCTGGAGAAGAGGCAGCAGCAGCTCCATGACGAGACAATCCATGTGGTGGCTTCAGCTCAGGATGTAGCTTGAAGCACCGCTGAACACGATGTCCAGGTCGCTTGCAATGAGAGCAGACAATCGGAGTGGAAGAAGCCGCTAGGAGAGCAATAGCATCGGATGCTGTCTGAGGAGAAACTGCTAAAACAGACTGCAAGGGAACCACAGAAGCAGAGCCAGTAAGGGAGCGAAGACGAGTTTCCTCAGCAATCAGGATAGCAAGAGCCTCAGCCATGGTAGGAAGTAAAGGACGCCCAAGGACTTGAGCCCGAATGGGCTCAAAGTCGGAGCGAAGACGCATGACGAAGTCAAACATTAGATTCTGCTCATCATATCTCTCCTTGGCCACACATCCAGGACAACCAGAATAGGCAGAGGGTACCATGGAGTCCAACTAACGTGAGAAACCTGTGAACTCACTATAGAACTCCTCAATAGACATATCCTGCTGATGCAAACCCTGAAGACTCTGTCGGAGAGAGAACCGAAGTCCCTCACTGCTCTGCTGATAGCGACGCCGAAGATACTCCCACATCAGTCTGGAGGACGGCAGATCAATGAAGCTCATCCGAATTGAGATCTCAACATTATGGCACAAAATACCCATAACACGGTCATCATTGGTGCGCCAGGCTGCAGCAGCGGTCTTCTCCATCTCATCCATAGGAGCATTCGCAGTGAGATAGGAAAGCAAACCAACAGACCGGAGTAGCATACGAACCGAAGAAGACCACTCACGGTAATTTTGACCATTGAGTTTGATATCAGAAGCCAAGAGCGCACCACCGCTATGGAGACTACAAAAAGCCATGAAGACTGCTAGAGTGTGCTGAGATCAATGCGCACTGATACAGGAGAGGCAGCAATATATATATGCAGTGGACACTAATAGTGGTGCACACCACAAATTTGAGAGCTGGAGTACACGGCAGCGGGAGCGGGGCTCACGGGCTGGAGTTCCAGTCGGGAAGCTGTGGCGACCCGAGCTGTGGCGAGGCAAGCGACGGCGGCGTCCGCAGGAAGCGGCGACCCGAGCTGCGGCGGCGCCTGCGAGAAGCAGCAACGTGAGCTGCGACGGCAGCGGTGGCGCCCGCGAGGGCAATGCCGAGACGAGGCGACGAAGCCGAACCGACGGCGGCAAGCCAGATCTGGTCCCGAGCTCACGGCAGCGGAACCCACGAAGACAACGCCGAGAACGACAGCGGCAACGCCCGCGAGGACAGCGCCGAGACAAGGCCGGATCGACGGCGGCAGGCCAGATCTAACCAGATCTAGTCCCGATCTAGCTGGAGAAGACGACGGCGGACGGCGACCGGAGTTGGCCGGATCTGACCAGCTCCGGGATTGGTCAGTGGAAAAACTAGATCTAAGAGGTTTCTAGCTCTGATACCATGTTAGAATTAGACCAATGAATATATCATGGGTTAGACCCGAGTATATATATACAAAGAGACAACTAGATCTCTAAAACTAGATGGGGCCAATTTGACCATATACACTAGAGTATATACATGTATTTACATAACACACACATGTTAGTGCTGGTTGGGAGGGTTCAACACATGATTCTACCGTTTTAAGGCACTCCCTTCAGCATCCCAATGGCCTTCAAGTTCCAGAAGGTTGGCTCCTACCTTAATGCATATAGGTCATGTAAAGATGTGAGTGTTGCATACTATTTGATCATTATTTTTTTGACTCGTGTTAGGTAAATACTACTTGGCAGATGCTGGCTATGCAACAATGCCTACGTTTTTGCCACCACCATATCATGGAGTTCGTTACCATTTACGTGAATGGGCCAGAGGAGGTAATAGAACTCGAGGTCCAAGTGAAATATTCAACTTGCAACATTCTTCCTTGCATGTTACTGTTGAAAGAGCTTTTGGTATATTGAAGAATCGATTTAAGGTTCTCACAAATAGACCCTTCTACCCTTTTTCTTCTCAATTGAGGATTGTCATAGCATGTTGTATCCTTCATAACTGGATATTGCAAAATGGAGGACCTGATATCCGTGTTCAAACATTTTTGACATGGCAATCGAGCATACCACCGTAAGTGATTCAAGATTGGGATGATTTGGCTAGAGAAATGTGGACCAATAGACAACCTGTGAGGCACGGTTGATATCTTTACTGTATTGCTAGTTTCTTGAGACAATTGTTGCTACTGTACTATTATGTTCATGTACTTTGAGTTGCAACCCTTTATTTCAACTGTGGCAATGTATTTGTATTTTTTAGTTATGAGATATCGTTCAGTTGTTATAATAAAATGAATATATTACCAACATCATTAATGTGTGTGGTAGGAGCTATCATTTGAACGGTACAGGACATGGCAGGTAACAATGTGAATTGGCAGCACATGAAGTGGAAGAGATGTTCCTCTACTACAAAGAGAAAATCCAAGGTGGGAACTTGGTTATAAGAGAGAATGCGAAGTTTGGCACCCAGTTCAGCTAAAAGCAGGCGTACTACAAGTATCACAAACTCAAAACACTATGGAAGATTATCCTGGCAGCAAAGGGTATGAGCGTGCTACTTTTGATGACCTAAAAAATACATATATGATGAGATGGAAGTCAGAAATATGTCCAAGGTAAGTACTTTGTTATGTGCCACACCTTTCTGTTGTACGTGAAAAGAGTCAAAATTCTCAATGTCCCCATCAACAATTTTGATGAAAAGGATTTTATCTTCCAGGACAAACATGCCACGAGGGAGTTCAATGTACTAAAGGTACAATATGATCGAGTTACAAGAGAAGATGGTCTCATTGGTGATAGGGAGGGTAATCCATCTTAAGTTGATCTCTCTCAACAATATGACTTAGATTGCATCCAGGAGCCTGAAAGTCCAAAGGAGGTTGATTCGCATGGGTCAACATCAAGGCGCCCGCATGCCAATAAGAATGAGAAGAGTGGGAAGCGATCTAAGAAAGATCAAGAAATGGTTTAGGACATTTCTATTGCTATGCGTGAAATGTCTAACACTATGCGATTCACTCATGCTGTCAATCCCAATGAATCTCTTTCCAAAATGATTAATGATATGGAGAAGTATCCTATTCTCATTCGCCTTGAATTGTAGACTTATCTTGCAAAGAATGGTATAATAGCTAGCATGTTAAAGGGTAAACCAGTGGAAATGGGCCACTCGATGGATCATGGATCACTCCCCACTAGTTTTGTGAGTAGTGTCTCTAGGTAGTGTTCTAATTTTGTTGAGTGGGCATTGTCCCCTAAGACATTTCAGTAAACTTTATGTGGTATGGTGATGAACAATTATGGTATTTTATTTTTTTTTTTGTAGCTTATGTGTGATAGTACTATGATATTCTAGCAGAACTTATGTGGTATGGATGAACATTTATATCTATTAGTTTTTATCATATGTGCTTCTATCTTCAGACATTCTAGTGAAGCCCATGTGTTCTTTGTTTTTACTGTATGGTATATGATGGTTCCGTGTATTTTTACTCTATCGGGTGCAAGTTCAACGCAGCTAGAAAAGTTGATCTTACTTGTATATGGTATGAGTTTTTTGTTCTTACCTATAGACTGTAGCATTAAGGACAAATGCTACTTTATAAAAATCGTCATTTGGTGCTAATAAATCATGTGCCGTAGAGGACATAATAATTAATTAGAGAAAAAAGTGAATTAGAAATGTTATATGTAGATGACCTTACCACTAAATGTATTATAATATTTCAATAAACTTATGTAACTGGTACATATTAGAACAAAGAAGGTAATCTCACCCCTAAAGCTAGGTGGTGAGTATACCATACTTGAGCAAGAGATCCAAACACCTAGCCAGGGAAAATTGCCTTAGAAAGAAATCTATGGGCAAAAGAACCAAACACCTAGTCAAGCTAGTTTTCTTTCAAAGGCAAAGAATCCAAGAATCCAAACAACTTGCTTAACCTAATTAACCTTTGCTCAAATGGGCTAGTTTGCCCTTTGGGAAATGGCCATGTGGGGCAAAAGAACCAAACATGCCCCAAGTTTCTGATGTACCATGGAAGAAATTAAATACAGAGATGTAAAACTGCTTACTTGGGGCCATGGATGAGAAGTGCAAGATCCTTTGTCATTTTTCCTGATTCAACCGTTTCAACACAAGCAGATTCAAGCTTCTGTGTGAAGTCCAGCAGCCTATGATTTTTATCCAGCTTTGCTCTAAACAAAGAAAAATGTAGATATTGCATAAGCAAGTACAGAAGACAGAATTGGACTGATCATGGAAAAGACTAAAGCAAGAAGAAATCAACAGGTTCTCACGTTTCAGGGGTAAAGATTATCATTTAATCAACTATTGTGATTACCTATGTTCTAGTCCACGGGTCCATGCAAAAATGGAAGCAATGCTATTGGTACTGGTCTCCTGTCCCTTTTGGTGAAGCCTGAAATGTCTAGTGACAGTCCCATGAGCAGCTTCAGCCTCCAATGTTTTCCCATCAGAAGATAACTGAGAAGAGAACTGCTTAGTTAATCACCTATCACTACTCACAAGCTAATTCTGCAGGAACAAAAGGAATAATTTGGCATACCAGTACAGATGTCATCAAACCCAAAGAACCAAAACCTGCAACCAGTGCACAATAAGAAAAAGCAGAGCAGACAAGCAGGGATAGATGAAAATTCAAACCGCTAAGCAAGCACGCTGCCTATTTCATGAATGCTAAATCCCGACAATGACAGTCAAATTAAAAGTATCAACCAGTAATACTGATAAATAAGTATGAAAAAGGAGTCTGTACCTGTATGCATGTAAGTTTGATGTTTAAAGACCATTGGGAAAACAGATGGTTCTTATTATGCTTATACAAATACAATAGCAAACTGCAGTAAGAAACAGCTAATGCTTCTATGCAAAATCAAAGAACACCTATTCTAATGACATAGAGTTCTGTAACATCCAGTAGAGAAGTCGCAAAACTATCATTGACTCTTGTTCACATCACTTGCAAACTGCACCTTTTCAGAACAGTGACTCAACCTCAGAATGTATTTACATGTTGCAGAAGCAAGGAGAAAACATATGCAAACCTTGGGCAAGGAAATCACTCTGAACATCTCCATCATAGTTTTTGCAGGCCCAAACATACCCACCATCACTTTTGACAGCATATGCCACCATGTCATCAATCAATCGGTGCTCATAGCTGCATGCATCACATAAAGATCATTGTATCAGAAGTTCTTGCAGAATATTTGCACTCAAAATCTGATATAGATGTTTCATGTTTCAATAAAACAGGGGCAGAGCCCTTTGTTCTAAAAAGTCCGATACAGACTAGCACGAACCATATTGAGTTTTCCTCAAACTTCTCCTTCCATTTCTCTTCATATACCTCCTGAAAGATGTCCTTAAACCTATGATCATTTCAATATTGCAAGTCTGGATTAGTTCCCATCACAACATAATCCACTGGAAAATAATGCTTGAAAAAGGTCATTACAGAAAGAAATGAACTCATAAACTGCAGTTATGGAAAATGACAACCATAAAAAATTAAGTTAAATATAGAGTAGTTCGAACTAGAGTAGTTAAAAACATATTGCACTGCATGGTAGTTCCATACCTGCCATCATATTTTTTTAGTATTGTATTCTTGGTGCTTAGATAAAGAGGCCATTTCTTGGCATGTGCCATTGCCATTGATGATTCAGCAAAAGCCCTAATGGACTGAAAAGAGACAAAAGAAGTCAGCATAACCCTCAAGAGAAGAAGAGGGCAGTGAAATCCATCAAGTCTGCTCTCATACCTCATCCACATTATACATCGACAAGGCAATACCAGGCCCTTTAAAATCATAAACATTTAGCTCAACTGGCTCGGCTCCATCAGGGACTGATTTCAGCAACGAACAAAGACACACATGAATAAAATTACCATTTGAATACCGGAGAAAAATATTATTCCCAAATAAATGCAGGAGTTGTCAACAAAATATGAAGGGTTGTTATTAATGAGTGCTCATCATGATTGATGGTACTCAAACTTAGTTGACCACCGAAAATGGACCAATAATGACCAAAACAGGCCTGGGTCTTAGTGTCTGACTGGTATAAACCAAGTTGTTAAGCTAAAAGAAGAGAAATCATGGCAGTATAGTATCATAGCAGCCCATTTAGGCTTAAAAGAAAACTAAAATGCGTGGCAGTCAAACAGAACTCACCAAAAACCATCTTAAGCTTTCCGGGACCATCAATAATTGTATCAGTTGCTCGATACTGATCTCCAAACGCATGCCTGCCTATGCATATGGGCTTCTTCCAACCTACAATAGGATGTTCCTTTTAATCTCGCAACTCTATTACTTAGTTCTCATAGCCATATTTTTAAGATTACCTTACCAGAAAGTATCCGTGGAATGTTTTGACACAAGATAGGCTCACGAAAAACAGTTCCTGCATGGTATGTTGAACAATGGTGCAAAGGAAGAATTAGCAGTCATGATAAAAATATTCGTACACCCAGTTACTACATCAATAATTCAACATGCCTTTCTTGCTGTTAATAGTTCTCAGATGTTATAACTTGTGAAAAAGAACTTCTAGTGGTCTCCTACAATATTCCACATGTCGTATGTTAGTACATTATGACAAAGGGAAATCAAATCATGAAATGGTGGCTTGTAACAGTGCTAGAACTAGAACAATTCAAGAAGGCAACCAAGACTCTCAACGTACAATATGTACCAATTTACTATTTGCCCTTCTTTCATAGGATATAGCAATTTATCCTGCTAGTAAAATATATAATATTGACTTCCACTTAATTCTAGATTAAGTCTCAATAACCAAAAGTTCACAGGTCAAAGACAACTCAAAGATCTGAATAACAAACCATTGAGAATATTCCTGATGGTGCCATTTGGGCTCCTCCACATTGATTTGAGGTTAAACTCTTTGACTCTAGTTTCATCTGCATATAAATATATAAAAGGAAAACATATGAATTCAACAAAAAACTTGTTCCAAATACTCGTAGATAGTTTACATGCATGGTGTACCCAATCAACCTAATGGTGGCACATATTAAAATTAATATACTAATACGCCTAAGATTTAATATCTAACAGAATGCAGAAATGTAACATAGAACCTACACTGCATAAAAATGTACAACAAAGGCAGAAGAGGGTAATGTTGGCTGGAGGCTTCGATTATAGCTCCTAGTGACAAACAAATGGTTCATCACATTCAACAATCTCTCACTGAAAACTTCAGTGCATGAGGATCAACACAAAATCAAATTTGGATTAAAGCTTGTGAGAGATCCTCAGCACCACGAGTGATGTAAGAGAAATAGTACATCTCAAACAAAGAGCCTTGCCCCATTAACTGAGGTGGAATTACACATTCCAAAACAGGTGAGTGATATCTTTGGTACAAAGGTTTGCGGAAAAGGCAGACATCTAAAGTGGACAGTAGGCTGGTACTATCTTAATTGACAGTTCAGATAATCCAAATAAGAAATTGAAAAACTGGTGAGCATTTATCTTTCTCTTGTATTATGGTGTACATTTTTCAATAGATTGTCGCTTCCACATAATATGTTCAAATGTGGTCTAACCTAATCTGAGGCCAATACTGCACCATGCAAACTAGAATACAGTCCTTTCATGTGAGCAACATTCTTGTAAATCTTTTGGGACCATACAAGCAAGCTGATTAGACAAAATTGCAATAATGGCCCAGTTATTCCAATATCACAAACACAAGTACAAAAATTACAATATATATATGTGTATATCTATTGGAAGCTTGGGGCCTATGCAAACGGAACACTAATAAAATAACAATATAAACAAGACAACATTACCATGTGGTACAGTTGTGCCATAAAATACATGCATCTTAATCCTCAAAAATATAAGTCAAGATGGAAAATGGAAGTTTGAGTAACTCTACCAGGAGTAATTGTAGCACACTTAACAGCAACATTATACCTGTCATCAGCAGAAAAAAAGAGATCATTACAGATGAGGAAAGATTTAAACATCAATTTTTCAAATAAGATGCCTTAACAATACTTTGAAGCCAAAACCTACCGACCCTCCACAGATATGGCACGTGCATGCCAAATCCAGTCATTCTCAACCCAACTAATGCAGAAGCCCCACGCATGGGACATGCCCTTTTCCTTGACCACCGCACTTAAGGTTATCTACTTTTAAGCCTAATATGTTAAATACATAAAGTGGGTGTGTATAAGGTCATCTTTTTTTAAGCATACTATGTTAAAATGCAAAGGTCGAATTACTAACTGTCATGTTAGAGCAAGGGCAATTAGTAACTCCCATCGAGCCCTGGTATGAACTCCAATGGACTCTCTCCATGACAAAGAACAACTGTAACATCCATCAGATAGTGGTAACCAGCTCCAAAAATGAATATACATTTGGCATGGGAAGCCGAAATGGCAGAAAACAAACTGCAATTTAAATATTAAAAATGGTCATTCCATACAAGTCAGACCTAGCAATACCTACCAATTGACAGCTCTAAAATCTAAGATCAGAATGCCACTTCCTATATGCTACAAAAATCAAGTTGCTGATACGAAGGGTCAAATTGACTGTAATTTGGATCCGAACTAAAAAGTGAAGGGAAACTGATCTACTTACTTGAGAGTAGCCTCAGCACTCTCGACGGTGACCTTATCATCGGTGCCGTCCCGGTTCAGCAGCCCGAGATCAAAATACTTCACGTCAAGTTCCAGGTACGGGAAGATGAGCTGCGCACAAACCCCATTCCACTCGCATCACCAAACTATCACATTAATTACTAATCCAAGACCGCAATAGATAGCGCAGCATCACAACACGCACCTTATCCTTTATCATCTTCCATATGACCCGCGTCATCTCATCGCCTGAAAAGTAGACAAGTTACCATACGATACGTTTATATTCTCTTGATGGTGAGGAAGAGGAGATGCGTGACACACCGTCCATCTCGACGATGGGATTGTGGACCTTGATGCGGTGCTGCTCGGCGACGCCGGTGGCATAGCAGCGGAGGAAAGCTCCACGAAGCGAGCGGCTGCGGATGGGCAGGCGAGAGGAGAGTGGGAAAGAGAGGGTGTGGCAACGAGGGGTGGGGTTTAAGAAGAGGGCTTTGGTCGCGGCGGAAGAGAGGGCTAGCTGCGGCGTCATGGTGAGGGTGGAGATGAGGCGGCGCGGCAGGAGCAAGTGGCGCATCCCACCCGCGAGGGAGAGAAGACGAGAGCGCCCAGTGGGCCGCGGTGGGGGCGCGGCGCGGGAGGTGGGGAGGGAGAAGGGTGGGGGCCGGGGAGGCAGCCGAGACAGAGGAATCCAAAGCTGGTAAAATGGAAACCAAGCAGTGTGAGATTGGTCTTTGCCAGGACAAAAATAACCTGTTGATACAGCGCTGGGGCAGCTTGCCAGCCTTGCGCTGCGCCCTCGCCTGATGCAAGATCCGAATGGAAGAAATGTCTGATGCTGATGTAGCATGACCAGTATTCGTGGCCATTGGCAAGGATTTGAACAGGGAGGCCACAACATCAAAGTAAATTGTAGAATTTTAAGGATGCGTTTGGTTTATAGGTGTAATTTGTCGTATCAATATTTAGTTATATTTTATTAATTTAGACTTTGTTTGATTTGAACTAAAAATATTTTTATGTGTTTTTTAATCAAAATTGAGATAAAAAAACGTTTGACCTCAAATTGGTAAGTCATATTTTCTCATATTTATGGTATGTGAGTCATAAATTGATTTATCAAATTTTGATAACTGTTTGACTTACAATCAAAATTATTGTCATGTCTCACAATTGATTATGATCAATATTTGACATAATTAGATGGGATAACAAACCAAATATACTTTTACTCTACTTTTAAGCCTAAAACAACCTCATTTCGGAGACACATTTGGACATGCACAAGAACAAGATTAAGATTAGATGTAGTTTGTTAGACCGTCCAATAGATGGGTCTATATATCAAGCATTTTCAAGGGCTAACAAATGAGCTAACCACTGCTCCAAAAAAATGAAGAGATGATTCAAAATATCAATTTTTTATCTGACAGGTCGTGGCCTACCTCCAGACTTATGCAGATCCCGGTAGCTATGCACTGTGAGCCTCTTCAGGTACTGTTAAAACTATCATTATTTCTTACAAACAAGCAAATAAGTATTAATCCTAATCCAAGAAAACGAATGGCCGAGCTTACCCCCACGCTTCCTGGGAGAGGCAACAAGACACTGTTACAGGTGGGCTGGTCAGCCAACCAAGATGGAACGATCAAGTTGCTATCCTAAACTAAAACAAATGAACCATTCAAAAGGGAAAAAACACCGTCCAATTACAAACACACAACGTTGTTCAGGCCATTAACCGTTAAAAGCATGCCAACTTAACTAGCAATGAAACAGTAGCGAACTGGGATCACAACACATTCACATCTTTGTTAAGATCAAAATTAAAACAGAAGAGTTAACCATTTCCCCAATTTTGGAGTTACTTCTTCGTATGGAAGAGCTCGATCAAGATCCATATCATAACATAATAACATACACCGGCATAGGAAATCTGTTGCAAACAACCATCAAGGAAGATATATTACATCAGAGGCTTTGAATGCCTTAGGCAATTACATCGGTATGTTCGTGTTCCATTCCGCACAGGAGTAATAGAAGGAAAGAAAAGCACACCAACTGTTGTCTTAGCTCAAAAGAAAAAAAAACTATACAGTAGGCATCCTATACAACGTGTTCTTCAATTGTATTTAGTACAAAAATAGAAGGGAAGTACGCCAAATGTTGTGTGTCTTCTACTCCAGTTCATAAGAAAAAAACTAGCATCCTGTACAATGATTTTTTCAATTGGATGAAATTCAAGACTAGCACTAAGACATAGTAGGAAGATTTTTTTAAAATAATACATTAAAAGAACACAATTACAGATGTAACATTGTAAAATTTTTGAAGATCTTAACATCCCGAGAAATTTCTGGATTTCAGTCACCATACGTCATGGCGATTGAAATCCACAGAGCTTTTAGTTGTCTGGATGTATAAGCCACTTGGGCTAGTTGGGTTTAAAAAACAATTTCAGTTGCCATTTGGGCCGGTTGGGCTGGAAAAACGATTTTACTCTGCATCCGTTAGATCTGCAAAAATACAATGTTTGTTATTTCTGCAATTGTTTGTTTCTAATGTATTATTTAAAAAAAATCCCCATAGTAGATCACAAACTGGTAGCATGATCAATACTGGCAGCTACTTTCGTTCAGCAAAACATTCACCGCTTGAAAGGCTGCAACAGAGAAAAATTTCAATTAGAATTACTCTTTCGGTGAATAGCTTGTAACTGTCATAAAAGTGAAAAGTCACAGAAATGTTACTGCATACTGGAGAAACATTAACATAAACACTGATTTAATTCTTACATCATCATTGCCGCGGGATTCCTTCCATTGCTCAGTCAACTCCTCCCTCACTTGTTTAGCTGAAATGCAAAAAAAAAAATATGAATCAATTTAAAAACACAAACATGACATTGCAAGCACCAGCATGGGAAAATCATGCTGGGTTGAACTACAGAACATGCCAATGTATGATTTCCACCTAGAGAAGTAATGCCATGTGTTGCATTAGGATATCACACAAGAAACACAGCTGAGGATACTTTAATCTATCCAATGATTATAAATGGTAAGAAAGCAAAGAATCTAGTTCTATAGGTTAACGACATTGTTATTTATTCCGAGTTCTCACCAATATATCATGAAACACATATTAAGCCTTGAGTTAGAGCATCTTTATTCTACTTACTACCAGGGGAAGTTTACCTTTAGAAGACAAGTTCTCCATAGTCTTGTTCGTCTTCACAGCAAATCTCTGGAAGGCGCGGCTGCAAGGAGATGACTCATAGTAAGAAATGACACCACCAAAATGAAGAAACAGAACAGAAAAAAAAAAGCAACTGAAAAAACCAATATTGCAATAACAGTGATATCATCATTTTAAGAGAAACTAATGGGAATGTAGTTCCTCGACGTCCAGTGGCATCAAAATAAACTCTGCCCCAGATAGCGAGAGAAACCAGTTATCCATCCCTTTTGCTTCACCTTTCCAGAGCTCAGGAACCAAAACCGGATCATGAGCATGAACCAAGAGAAGCACAACAAACTTTAGCCAAAAATAAAAGACATGTTTAGACCATGAATCTATTGCATATCCTTCAAGGCAACTCAGTCCCTTAGATGTTCTTAACATCATGCGATCATATCCGCAAGAATCATTACAGGTCTGTAGACTCATCATCATTGCCAACACACATCAAAACAAACCTTAAGACAAACACCAAACCAAACGAAGAAAAAGCACAAAAAAACAACTACGACTCAGTCCCTTAGATGTTCTTAACACCATGCGATCATATCCGCAAGAATCATTACAGGTCTGTTAGGGCTCATCACCGTCGTTGACATTAAACAGGGATAAGTAATTAAGTAAACTAGATCGATGTATAAATGTATGTAAGAGCTGCTGTGCCCTACGTCATCGGACAAATCCGAGGGCACCAAGAGACGCAAGCCCAAGATACAACAGGGTGATGTAGCTTCAAGGGAACGAGTCCGTTGGGAACCGATCAGAGAAACCAATCCTCCCAACGACCAGATGACGAAGCATAGTAGCATCACATCGAGAGAGAAAGAGACGAATCTGAAGGCTTACTTGTTGGCGAGGCCCTCGACGAGGAACTCGTTGACGACGTAGCTTAGCACCCTCCCGAACAGGTTGCCCCCGGCGGCCATGGGGAAGGAGAGGAAGCTGAGAAAGGAGATTTGCTTAGATGGGACACCAAATAACCAGGTTAGAGACGGCGTATTAATAGTGGGTGGAACCGGGTAAGATCTTATAGGCGTGGAGGCTGTTTAGTTGGACGGTTTGGATGTGAGCCTGGGTGATTTCACGGTCCGGATCTTGACGGTTAGAAACCCTAGAGAGAGCGCAGGATTGGGCCCGTTCACAGGACTAACCTAGGCCCCAAGTTCTCCAAGAGTTACATGGGCTTCATAGATGGGCCTGGTTGGACTTGATTTTTGTAGAAATTTTCACAGGTTTTAAATCTTACAAATATTTTTTATAAGATGTGTTTGGAGAAAAGAAAAGAAATGGTTATAACCATAGGAATGATTCCTAACCTCTATATTTTATAGGAGAAAACATTAGCTCACACCTAATTTTTCTAGTTTCCCATGTGATACGGGGTGCTCGATTTTCACGACGTAGGATCGTTGATAACTCATTGATTCGTGTAACCTGACGAACCGATGGTGCCAACCACTGTCAATACAGCAACCTGCGACAAAAGAATTCGCTCAACCACACGCTTTGATCGTTGTCTACTTGATCACGCAAAAGTAGACGTACTGTTCCTGCAATCAACGAAGAAATTATAAGAATAATGGTAAAGAGAATAACTCTCAATTCTAGGCGATGGTTTATGAGCACAAATTCTAGAACAAGAGCAAAAACTTTTCTGAAAATATTTGTGTATTCAATTCGTGGTTGTCTCAAAACTATGATCATACCTCTCTTTTATAGAGGGTGGTATTTACAAAAGATAGAAAGTTTAAACTAGACTTTCAATATGAATCTAATTCAAAACGGAATAAAAATCTTAACATACTATAAAGATAAAAGAAGTCCAGAATCAATCTTCTCAGATTCAGATTCGGACTCGGACTAGACTTTTTCCTTCTGTGCAGTCATTACTCTTTTGGGTCTCTTGGTTGCATACGACGTCAGAATTTAATGATTCTTGATTTGTTGGAAAGCTCTTTTCAATACCTTTTTAACAAGTACTCATGCAATCAAATTGGACATCTGTGCTGAGAATGGTGCTTGGTCGAATTGTCTGGTCGAACGTTGGTCGGCAGACTGCGCTCCGAGCAGAATTCTTTTAGTTGTAACGGTTGCAATCCTTGACGGAATCAAGTGATCTTAGGCTTGTTGGAAAGCTTAGGAAATTACCTTTCCACTCAGTAGGTGTATGACCAGATTTTATGAACTTATTTGGCCCATACGTGGCTATGTCCTTCCTGTTATACTCTCCCTCTTTATATCTAATCAATATTAAACAAGAGCTATTAAATAGCAGCATATTCTCATCATAATTTAATTATTTAAAGAGCAAAGTCACCTGTTGATGTAGTTGTTTGGCTCTTGCTCGAGTGATTAGTCCTGTATGTTCCTTTAGTCGAGCACTAGTGCTACTAGTGCTAGGGATGTCCTCATCACCATGTTTTCTTGCAATTCAATCAAACAATTTGTGTTCTTGTAAAATTCAAGTGGAGTAACATTCAATTTATATATTTTTCATATCTCTATTTTATATTTCATGCATTTCAAACAAGTCCTTGATGTGTCCAGTTGGCTAAGTCCTTGTTTCTCCATGGTCCAAAACTTAAAATGTGTGTTGGTAGAATTTGTGCACAACTATCAATTCAAATCTATATCATACTACTTAATAAAGAGTGAGTTATAGTTAAATAACTCTATCTTTATTTTTTTCGTAGATGCTCTCATTTGGATGTCTCATAACACTCTACAACAAACTATTATCAAATTTAACAAATTAATAAAAAGATTTATAAACATCCTATCTAGTACTACACTAAATTAGAATCCAACAGATGATATCTATCTTTCATAATTACATCAAATGCTCGCATATCTTCCTAGCTTCAACTGCTTACATATATTCCTAGCTTCGACTAAAAATATTTGGGCTCATCCAACACAACTACTGCATAACAAATCTATCCAAATACAAACAACTATTATTCGATAGATTTCTGTACAAATAAATAAAAATAATAGTAATAAATAAATAAAATAATAAAATATGGATCCCTCAAGCTAGATACCCCACGTATCATGAAAGAGAATGTATCAAGTACTTGTTAAAATCCCATTAACTATTTCGATAAATTATGACTCTTTCAAATAAGCGATGCTCTTTAATGGGCCTCATATGTCATAAAGAAGGGGTAGCACACTCTTAGATAATAGAAGAATTATCTCTAAAAAAGAGAAAGGTTGAGTCTTATACTCTTATATAAAAAAAACCCTCCAAACATTCATTACACACACAAGAAAAAGAAGAGAAGAGCTCCCAAGGGAGGTTGAGGAGCAACTATAGTTCAAGAATCACAATGGCCCTGATGGCTCTATCTCTCCAATGTGAGCATTAAATATTACATGCAAACACATAACACCCCAATCTCGAGAGCACAGCTCACTTCCTCCCCCATGATCCATCCGCAAGGTAGAGAGATAACAACCCTATGCTCGATTTTCATAACATTCAGAGTTGTGTTGCGCCTCACTTAAGTTTTTGTAGAGGATCCCATCGATTGGATCGTGACACATGCCCCGAGCTGATTTAACCTGGTGTGACTAAATGCGTCGCATCCAGCAACAAGCTGCTCACACCTTGACTTCGGGGCACAACTTATGCTATTCCTCCATGATCTACCAATAAGCCAGAGGATTAATAATTCTCTGCTCGATTCTCATAAGATCTGAAGTTATGTTGCAACTCATCTAAGCCTTCACAGAAGATCTTTGATCTTCAATTAGATCACAACAAGCATTTGTACGCCCTAGGCCAATCCGACCGAGTGTGACTACATGCATCACTTCTCGTATTATGCTGCTCATGCTCCATCTCTAAGGGAGAGCATATATGTCAACAAACACTATTTCCTACTCATTCTATGTGCAAGGCCATCACGATCTTGTTTCCCCCTTTTCATCAATGCATCACGTCCGCAATCGACGAGACTAGACAATCATTCAACCAGGTTCTGATGAGGTGAGAGTCAACGCTGCATCAAGCTATCTCTACCAACAAACACACTACTAGATATTGACGAAGCGAAGGCAACATTTCCATCCGCAACCGACAAGACTGGACAGTTGTATAGCCATGTACTGACAAGGCTAGCTATGCGATCCTATACCTATCCACAACCAATAAGACTGGACAGTCGAATAGTGGCTCCGACGAGACTAGCTATGCAACCCCATACCTATATGTGATCGATGAGGCTAGACATCTTTTTTGCCAGGCACCGACGAAGTGAAGGTAAACTACATAGACTGGGACTAATGAAACGAAGGCCACATCATTTGCATTTGCATTTCCATCCATCCACATTCATGAAGAGCAAAGACAAAGTTTGAATAAGACAACCCCAAACGCAGCTTAATCGAAAGTGTTTTACTAAGTCTCACTTAGTAGATGTAATTAATCTGAAGTTTTATGAAGGCCCGAGAACCAGTAATCCACACAGTTTCTTGCTGTTGGATCCTCTTATGACTCAGAAGACAAAGAAATACAAAAAAAACACCACGAAGCACTTATATTTTGTAATTTGGTTACGAATTAATAAAAAAACAAGTTTATTTGTGCAACTTACTTTTCTTCCTTTCTATATTTTTGTTATTTTATCTGAAAATTGAAAGGTGCATCCACAACTTAAAAGTCACCCGGAGCAAAATTCTCAATCCAACATGTATATATATGTGCGCGTGCGCACCGAACCAAATATATATTTGGCAAATTAAGAGGAGATCAAGAGATTTCCTTGTGTGGACAGTGTGTTCATGCTAATGAGCGATATGCATGGGTGGATGCTTCACATCCGAAGCCGACACAATCAGGCATGGTGTAACACCATTGCTCGTTTTGGGCTGGCACAAATCTACGGCACATGCACCATCAAGTTAGTTGTTTTTGACTTTCCTTGTAGGCATGAACCTGGGCATGAGCGCAAAGAGCTATATGGGCACACATAGGCAATGAAAATTTTACATGGCTAGAGGTATTCATATCAATTTTGAATAATTGGCAATGATGGTAACATTCGGCAATTCTTTCATTTAATGTTGGATTTGAGAGTTATTGTAGTTTGGGTGGATGTGAAGCCCATGCACAATGCACTAATCATGATCAATGTCATGGACCTTTCGCTGGTAAAATTAATTGGTTTGGTGCCAAAATGTTCTCAATTCTAATTAGGTCTAACACGATTTAATTCAATTCTTACGCCATTGGTAGGATATGAAGTCAAGAAAAATAGATTATTATCTTTCTATGTAGTCTTCTCCTTCTCTCCTCCCTATCTTCACAAAGTGTTCTTATATAGTAGTCGATAAGTAGTTATTACACGTCAGTTAATAGGAGAATTGCTCGACGGTTGTCGAAGAATTGCTCGACAGTTATTGAGGAAATACTCTATAGTTTTTGTGGAACTTCTCTACAGTTTTTGAGGAACCGCTTGGCAATTATTGAAGAACTGCTCTGGAGAAGTTTGTATGTAGTAGTTGCTATCAATTTTCTTCATGATGCAGTTATAAGGGCGGTTCCTGGAGAATCTCATGCTGACTGCCTTATCGTGGGATTTATCTTTTTTGAACTGCCTTGTTGTGAAGATCGTGGAGTGTTGACGTGTCTATGGTCGAAGATAACTGATATTTCGAACAAGTACCTCAGTATTCTTAACCAAAGATAGTTTAAGTCGTGCCTCCAATCAAAGAAGATCATGGTCGAACACACTTCCTTGTTTTTGTCCAGAACGATCGTGGTCTCAGACTGTCTTCAAACAAAATGAGGTGTATAATTCTCGTCATTATTAATCCAATATTTCAAATATTAATATAGCTTCATAGAAATGCCAACAAATATATAGATAATTTATTTGAGTTGCCAAACAGAACATCAACCAAATATGAAAGGATAAACACAAAATTCAAATTATATTACACATTAATTATTAGATCCATCACTGTCAATGTAGGAACATTTGTATAACATTGTTACTCTTCTTACATCCTAACCCATATCTGAAAAAAAATAACCAGATCTGAATATGGATATGTAAATCATCTGGATCTCAAAATCACAACTTATAATAAGAATTTTATGGATACGAAATTAGATAACATGTATCTACCTGCATTTTCACCCATGCTTAAATGAGACCCATTTCAGATATTATCAATTATCATGTGGCTAGCATTGCTAATCTCAAAGCATCTCCATACCTCCACACAAAAGGTAAAAATAATAAATAAAAAAAAAAGAGGCGATCTCCTCAAGCCATCGTGCCTTAGTAGGCAGTGAGTACCACTCCAACATGACACCATGCATGTTTTGTTTTCTAAACACTTATTTAGTGAATCTGATAATACACACACACACACACACACTCACACCTAGAATAGTTATTCTATACCCAGTCTAAAAATCGTCCGATCTAACTTAGTAGAATAAAGTACAACTGTTGGATAGAGATAGCGGTTATCCTCTGTTTAAAAGAATTTAACGTCGTTTTATTCCATAACGACAGTAAATATTTGAAATATTTTATTGTTACTGGTCGATATCCACACCAACCGCCTCTTCATCCTCTTCACTACGCTCTCACGTCTTGTTCACATCCAGTAAATTTATATTATATAACTAGTAAATTTACTAACAATATATATATATATATATATATATATATAAGTGGGTTTTTTTGGTGAACTTTACAATTCCCTAAATAGTTCTCTTTTCAAGCAATGAAATACTTCTATTTCATATGTTTCTCTCAAGTGGCTAAACATGCATTACCATGGGTATTTCATTGCTACATGAATATTCCATCAAGAACATTTCTGACAGGTTTTCAAGGAATGTGAAATGATGAGTTGGCAATAGTGGTAAGAATAATGGTAGTGTTAGTATTGTAGGGAATTTTTTTTATTAAGAAAAGACTGGCTTTTGAGTTTAGTTTGTGTGATCATGATTGGATTTATAGCTATCTTACTTGCATTGGTCTTTTGATTTCCTTTGATCTTTTAGAGAGGCATTTTTTTTGAAATAAGCTTAGAGATGTGTCTTATGTCTAATTATATCAAAATACATTCAAGCAAGCGTTTTCTTCTATTTAAAACAAATGTATGTTCATTGGTTTTGTAATGTACACATTTTGTTTCTATTATTTATGATTGTGTAAATATAAGAAATAATATCTTTTGCTATTTAGTTCATTCTATTGTTGGTTTGCACAACATCGGTTTGTTGTGTACTAAAACTACTATTCGAACATATAATTTTTAAGTTCGCTATAGTTCTTAATATGCATATGCCCAGAACATATGTTGAATGCTCATCGCAAAAACCCATCATTTCAAACGAAATAGTCAAGTTTCTAATGGGATTATTGGTTTAGATATTACTCTATGATATAGCTATCATATTGTTAGAAAAGAGAGACATAAATAATGAAACATTTTATGCCTTGAGTGGAGAAAAGAATTTCACATATTTTTTTAGGACAAGAAATACTATATCTATTCTCAAATAGTTGTCACATGTGATTTTTTGTGAGCAATTTTGACTACCAATATATTTCTAAAGATATACATCAACCACATAAAAATGACATGAATAGATTTGTCATCGAGTTATTTTCATAATAAATACTTTTAATAATTTTTATTGACATATTATACTAAAAATTTATGATCGAAATTGTCTACAAAAAAAATTAAAAATAACAAGTATTGAGAACAAAGGAATATTTATTAAAAGCTAATGGAAAAGATTCTCCAAAATTCCCAATTTTGAAACAAAATGTCATGGTTCATCTTACTCTAAAGCCGATAAATTTGAAGAAAACCATTTTATAGATATATATTACTTCTACGGTATCTATTTTAGTAACATGCGAGGAACGTGCACCTGCTTATTAGTAGTCTAGAATAAAAGATCGAGAGTATATTTTCTAGAATCTCAGTTATCTAATCATAATTCAAATGGTTTAAATTGATATATAAGAGAAATTAAGATGATAAATCATCTTGTGAAAATTTTAAAACTTCTCATCCACTTATCTGGATCGCTAATTTCTAATGTAATGTGATATGCTTGTTTTTCATGCATTTAAAAACCTTAAGTTAGTATCTGTTTCAATCTTGAAAGCATTTAAAACTCATAGATATTTGTGTTATATGTGTAAATCTAATAAGTCCCTACTAAGGACTTATATCCTATCTGTTTTAAGACAAAATATGAAGAGTTCGAGCCAACAATGTGAAGAATACATGAAAGAAGTGGACTCCTGGGACGAAATCCAAGAAAAAAAGACTCCAACGCAAATTGAACAGAGCTAAACACGGTTAGTAGCACATGGCGTACTCGCCATGGGCATGCTCGTGCCTAGCTGGGCCAACTCCGCTCCCCTTTTTGCGTCCACAGGATCAGCAACCGAACCTAGCACGGCCCATGGCATAGGGCGTGCTCGCTACGAGCACACCGATGCCCGAGACTGTCCCTTCACGACGAGGCACCTGAATTGAATATTTTGGGACACAGACTATCAATAGAGAGGTTTTTAGCATGTTTAAGCATCTATAAATTTAGTTTAGTTATCCTCTCTCAAGTTTAGTGTTAGCTTTAGTCTAATTTTTAGTCGAGTTGTAAGCCAATTGGACAATTGTTCTTTCTTCATTAATTTAATTCAGTACGTTTTATTTTATATTATTTGTTGGGTTTTTTAATAACTTCTCATGAGTAATTTTCTCTCTATGGCTAGAGATGACCTAATCAGGAGGGCATCATTTTTGGCTCAGGTTTGTCTGAAATTTTTTCAATTAAATTATTAGAATTTTGATTCTCTAAACTCTAGATTTGTACTTCATCTACAATATCGTTTGTACTATATGAGATGACCAATATTTGTACACTAAGACAATATGCGAATGCTAAATCTTAGTGAAATAATATAGAGTTTGGAAGATTTTTTTTATCTAGTAAAGAGTACTAGGTGCAATTCTCTAGGACCGATGTTTGGGTTTCTCACACATCAACTTAATTAATTCCTTCTGTCGAAAATACCAACAATTAATTCGTCAATCTATAGTCTTTGCTAAAAATCGTGCCCAATGCAAATGGGATCCTGAAACCCTAATTTTTCTCTTCGATTCTTGAAAAATCCTAGTTTAGTAGATTGATTTCCACTCTCAAAACATTCAAACACTTACAAGATTTAGTTTGGTAATTTCAATCCAAAAATTAGTTCAACCTTGTTTCTTGTGGAATCGACTCTAAAATGCTTAGTATAACTGTGCACTTTCGGTAAACCACACCCTTTTTGGGCATATCATAATGGTCGAAATGAGAGAAACAAACAAACTTTATAATAGAGTATGAATTTTGTGTTCGCATGTGTACCCAACACCAATGAAGTACGCACGTTTTTAAGGATCCATGCATTGAATACAACTTGATTATTTTCTCTATATGTTCGTGTGTGTTTGATGTTGTATCTAGGCCTTTCATGCCTAACCCTGATGTGTTTTGATGGTTGATGATTATAAGTATTTTTGGACTAACTATGTGTTTGAGTTAGTGTTACAGATTTCAGACAACCGCACAAAAAGCGAGGGCTGGTAATCAAAATGTTGAAGTTCAATTTAAGCATAAGAAGACGCAAAAAGAAATTGTTTTTGCTGGACTAAACTGATGCATCGAGGTATGTTGTAGTTCTAGGTTTACCGATCTCAGGGTGCATGAAGATCGATCGGTTTAAGGATTTTATTCTTAGTTTAAACCGTACTATAAAGAGGGGACACAAGTTCTCTCTACATCTCCAATCATACCGAGAAAAATCTAGGTCAATGCACGCATATCATTATCTGTGGTTTTTCGACAATTTGTTTTGATGTATTGAATTTTGTCAACAGTTGAGGTTTTTACTTCTTGAGAAAGATCTGAAAAGATCTTATTTTTGTTGCTGTTGTCAAAAATGTTCTTCTCGAAAATATCTTCAAAACAAAACTGAAATCATTTGAATCAGATCTCTGGATTTTGAGTTTTCTCTGTTTTTATCCAGACTGACTGTCAGTCTTTGTAACTGACTGTCAGTATGAATGTCAGTTTGATAAACTGACTAATCTCCAGAGAGTATGTTTTTATTAGGCAGTAAATTTTTTGTTGTTATCTGCTTCAACGGTTATAAAGTTTTTAGCCGTTGCTTTTCACTGTTGCTTTTGTGGACACTGACTGTCAGTCTTTGTAGCTGACTGTCAGTTTGGACTGTTTCTTTTTACCGTTTTAGTCCACAACGTTCGAGCTGTTGTGATCCTATTTTTACTCTTTCTGGTGATACACTAGACTGACTGTCAGTTTGTGAGACTGACTGTCAGTCTTAGTTACTATTTTTCAGCTCGAGTGCAAACGGCTCTTTTGACCACGAAGGCTATAAATAGAGGTGTTGAGCTACTGTTTCAACACAAGAAAACACAGCAACACAGCCTTTCTTACTTTCTCACTAGTGCTTCTTCGTTTTACTTAAAACTTGATCTTTTGATCGAGTCGTGAGAGTTTTAGCCACATCGAGTATATTGTTCTTGCATTCCCATTTCTAGATATTTTCTCGGTGTGCATTGGAGGTCTAGAGTAGACCTTGCTTCTTATTACTCTTGGTGAGCGCCCTCACCTAGACGGTTCGGAGGCTGAAATCGCTGATCTCTCCAAATCGGAGATTGTCGGAGAGACGCGATAACTTGTAAAAGGCTTGGTGCTCGCCTTTCCGGAGGGGACAAGGAGCAACCTTAGTAGATAGTGTCCTGTGTGGATACTGAAGCTATACTCAAGGACTGAGTGCTTCAACGAGGACTAGTGGAGACTGGGCGTGTCTCCGATACCTCGGGATATATCGGTTTCAATCTCTTATCTTTTCTATTACTTGTTTTATCTGAATTTTTCATTTGCAAAAACAAATTTTAAAAGTCTCCTATTCACCCCCTCCCCCTCTAGTCGACATCCTGATCCTAAAAGGGCATGCTTTGGCGAATGGATGTCTGGAGGTGAGAATTCCGACTCCGACTCTGATGATGAGAGATGTACAAAGAAATTAGCCGGAATTGCCCTCAAAAATTCATCAAGCTCTCCAGTTTGCCTTATGGCAAAAAGGAATGAAAAGGTAACTTCTTTTGATCCCTCCTATGATGATCTAGTTGAAATGCTAAATGAAATTAATGAGGCCTATGGCAAAACTAAAAGAAAATATAAGACCCTTAAGGAAGAATTTTCAACTCTTTATAATCAACACTCTGAATTAAAGGAATCTTATGAAAATGCTCTTATGAAAGATGTCTCAAATTTGTCTTGTAAAGCTAGCATTGGTACTTCTTGTGATGATATTGATAATTTTCAACTAGATACACCATGCGCTTCAAATGAATCCACTCTCTGTGAAAATATTAAACTTAAATCTCAAGTTAAAAAATTAGAAAAAGGGTTAGAAAACAGCTATAAAGGTAAAATATCTCTTGACCTAATTTTGGGTAGTCAAAGATGCACCTTTAGAAAAGAAGGTCTAGGATATTTTCCTAATAAAGATAAAAAGATAAAAATTAGAACTGTTTTTACAAAAGCATGTAACCTGTTTTGTCATAAATGCCATGAAGTAGGTCATTCACATGATTCATGCCCTCTTATGACATCTGCATATTTTGATGCTTGTTACATGCTAAAACGGTCAAAGAAAGGTTATGCTATTGCAAAATATGTTGGTGCACCAATGATGAACAAAAGAAAAAAATCTATTTGGGTGCCCAAAACTTTGATCGCTAATATTAAAGGACCCAGAAGTGTTTGGGTACCAAAATCAACTTAAATTCTTTTGCAGGTAAACTACAAAAATGGTGGACGTCATTGGGTGCTTGATAGTGGATGCTCCGAGCACATGACCGGAAATGCCAAACTGTTCACCACAATAAAAGACAATTCCGACGAACATCAGAAGATCACCTTTGGAAATAATCGTCAAGGAAGTGTGACAGGTTTGGGTAAAGTTGCCATTTCAAATGATTTAACTATTTCAAATGTTCTTTTGGTTGAATCTTTAAATTTTAATTTGCTTTCAGTTGCACAAATTTGTGATCTTGGTTTCCGCTGTATCTTTTATCCCAATGAAGTTTTGGTTGAAAATTTAAAAGACAATTCTTTGATTTTTAAAGGTTTTCGTCATGAAAATTTATATCTAGTTGATTTCTCTTCAAAAGATGCATCTCTTGCAACATGTCTAGTCTCACAAACATCTAAAGGATGGTTATGGCATCGGAGACTTGCTCATGTTGGAATGCATCAACTTAAAAAGCTTTTCAAACGTGATTTAGTTATTGGCTTAAAGGATGTGGTCTTTGAAAAGGATAAACCTTGTAGCGCTTGTCAAGCAGGCAAGCAAATAGCTACCACACATCCAACTAAGCGAATACTTTCTACAAGCAAACCTTTGGAACTTTTGCATTTGGATTTATTTGGACCTTCAGAGTTCCAAAGTATTGGGGGAAATAGTTATTGCTTTGTTATTGTTGATGATTTCACTCGTTTTACTTGGGTTTTCTTTATTTCTCAAAAATCTGAAACCCCCGATGTTTTCAAAAGTTTTGCAAAACGTGTTTCTAATGAATTCGAATTGTCCATCAAGAAAATCCGTAGTGATCATGGTGGAGAGTTCGTTAATTCAACTTTATTTGATTTTTGCGACTCTCTTGGAATCAAACATGAATTTTCCACATCCTATACTCCACAGCAAAATGGAGTTGTTGAAAGGAAAAATCGAACATTAGTAGAGATGGCAAGAACCATGTTATGTGAGTATAATACTCCTATTCGCTTCTGGGCAGAAGCAGTTCACACAGCTTGCTATTCTATTAATCGACTCTATTTGCATCCTCTTTTGAACTTGACACCTTACGAACTTCTTTTTGGAAGAAAACCAAATATTTCATATTTTCGTGTTTTTGGTTGTAAATGTTACATCTTAAGAAAAAGAAACTTTGGTGGAAAATTTCAAAGAAAAGTTGATGAGGGTTTTCTAGTTGGTTATTCTACCACTAGCAAAGCCTATCGTGTTTTTAACAAAACGTCAGGTTGTATTGAGGAATCTTGCGATATTGAGTTTGATGAATCAAATAACTCGCAAGAAGAGCAAGCTGTTCATGACACTTCAGGTGAAATTCAAGAACCTTTGAAAAATCTTACCATTGAAGAAGCTGAGGAAGTTGATGAAGATGGAAGTGAAGACTATAATGAACAACCTGAACCTTCTGTGCAAGCTGAGTCTGCTGCAGAAGAAGCACCACAAGAAGAAGCGCCAAGCCAGCATAGAACAATTATCAAGGATCACCCTTTGAACCAAGTTCTGGGTGATATTAGTAAGGGTGTTCTAACTCGATCTCGTATTGCTTCTTTTTGTGAACATCATTCATTTGTTTCTTCTTTAGAACCAACATGTGTTAGTAAAGCTCTAGATGATCCTGACTGGGTAAATGCTATGCATGATGAACTAAATAACTTTACTAGAAATAAAGTCTGGAACTTAGTAGAAAGACCTAAGGATCATAATGTCATTGGAACAAAATGGGTTTTCAGAAATAAGCAAGATGAAAATGGACTAGTAATTAGAAACAAGGCTCGTCTTGTTGCTCAAGGTTTCACTCAAGTCGAAGGTTTAGATTTTAGTGAAACTTTTGCTCCTGTGGCGAGACTTGAAGCAATTAGAATTCTTCTTGCTTATGCTTCTCATTTTAACATTAAACTTTTTCAAATGGATGTTAAAAGTGCTTTTCTAAATGGTGAAATTTCAGAACTTGTATTTGTAGAGCAACCTCCCGGGTTTGAAGATCCAAAATTTCCAAACCATGTTTTTAAACTAACGAAAGCTCTGTATGGCCTCAAACAAGCTCCTCGAGCTTGGTATGAACGCCTTAGAGATTTTCTTCTTTCTAAAGGTTTTAAAACTGGAAAGGTTGACACAACTCTGTTCACCAAGAAAATAGATGATGATTTATTTATTTGCCAAATTTATGTGGATGACATAATTTTTGGATCTACTAATGAATATTTTTGTCAAGAATTTGGAGATATGATGTCTAGGGAGTTCGAGATGTCCATGATTGGTGAGCTGAGCTTCTTCCTTGGACTTCAAATCAAGCAACTCAAGAACGGTACGTTCGTGAGTCAAACAAAGTACGTGAAGGACCTGCTCAAGCGCTTTGGATGGAAGAAGCTAAGGCTATCAAGACCCCCATGGCTACAAATGGACACCTTGACATGGACAGAAATTCAAAATCAGTAGATTCTAAACTCTATAGGTCTATGATTGGTAGTCTTTTATATCTTACAGCATCTAGGCCTGATATCATGTTTAGTGTGTGTTTATGTGCTAGATTTCAGTCAGATCCTAAGGAATGTCATTTAACTGCTCTTAAAAGAATCCTTAGGTATTTAAAATGTTATCCCAGTTTAGGACTTTGGTACCCTAAAGATGCAAATTTTGAATTAATTGGGTATTCTGATTCTGATTATGCTGGGTGTAAGATTGATCGAAAGAGCACATCTGGTAGCTGTCAGCTGTTGGGGAGATCATTAGTATCATGGTCATCTAGGAAGCAAAACTCTGTTGCTCTCTCAACAGCTGAAGCTGAATACGTGTCTGCAGGTAGTTGTTGTGCTCAATTATTATGGATGAAACAGACATTTTTGGATTATGGAATTAAATTTGATAAAGTGCCACTTCTGTGTGATAATGAAAGTGCCATTAAAATTGCTAATAATCCTGTTCAACATTCTAGAACTAAGCATATTGAAATACGGCACCATTTCATAAGAGATCATGTGGCAAAAGGAGATATTGATCTTAGTCATGTAAGAACAGATCTTCAACTAGCAGATATCTTCACCAAACCACTAGATGAATCCAGGTTTTGCTTTCTTAGAGGTGAACTAAATATTATAGATGTTTCAAATGCTAGTTGATAAAGTGATACTTCTATTAACTTCATCATACTATTGATTGCTTATCTTGATTAATGAAGTATAATATACATCTATGTATATATTATTATTAAAATATTTTCTCCCTTAGAGCTCTCTCCTGGTCGAAGTCATAACTGACAGTCAGTTTTTAAGAACTGACAGTCAGTATAGTGTTGTTTCTTGGTCGTAGGATTCTGGTCGTTTTAAAGTCTCACACTGACTGTCAGTATTCAACACTGACTGTCAGTCTCAGCACTTGATTTTATTGAACTGACATTCAGTGTACCACACTGACTGTCAGCTTTTGAAATTAAGTGACTAGACTGACAGTCAGTTTGTGAAACTGACTGTCAGTTTGAGTCCTTAAAACCCTAAACCGATCTTTTCTTTTTATCTTCTTCGGCCGCCGTTTTCTTTTCTCTTCGCCGTCGCCGTCGCTGTCGCCGTTGCTCCTCCTCCTCGTCGCTGTCGCCGTCGCCGTCGTCATCCTTCTCCCGCCGTGAGCTCTCTTTCTCTTTTCTTCTTCTTCTTCTTCTTTGTTTTTTCTTTCTTTCTCTCTTTAATTCCTTCTTTTCCTTCTACTAATCCAAAAATTGCTTTGCTTTTTCCTTTCCTTGATCTGCTATAGCACTCTTTCTTCACAATCTTTGCAAATTCCCTCTCAATCCCCACAAAAATCTCGTCCTTTCTCAGTTCGCCGGTTCCAGGTTGGAACTGACAGTCAGTCTCTCATACTGACTGTCAGCATCAGGTTCGAACTGACTGTCAGTTCATAAGACTGACTGTCAGTCTGAACCCTGAAAACAGAAACTTTTGTTTTCTCCACCCTTGTTCATCCTTGCATTCCTTTAGCTATCCACTATGTCTGATCAGCCTCATCGCCGCGTTGCTCGACGCAAGACTGTTGCGTCCAGCAGCAGGTCTTCGGGCCAGTCCTCTGGGGCTCGGCGTTCCCCCTCTCCAGAGCGTGTCCCCGTGAACTATTCGCGGTGGAACACTAGTCGGCTTCGGACTCTTCGTCAGCCGAACCCCTATCTATCTCCTCGTCCTTCTGGCACGGATGCCTCGCCACGTACCACCTTCTACACCATCACTCAGTTCGACATGTTTGAGAGCATCTACTCTCACATGCCCTTCTTCATTCATCGTTCTGTCTCTTGGCAGACAATAGTTTCTCGCACTGGCATCGCTTCTCTTTCTGATGCTTTTGCCTCTGTAGGGATCCGAGACTTAGTCTCTGATTCTTCTTTGACCTGGGCAGAGGAGCCCATTAGGCAGTTCTATGCCACCCTCCACATTTCTTCTCAGCGTGACTCACTGACCTTTATGACCGGCCTCCAGGTATACACGGTCACAAAGGAGCAGCTTGAGGCCGCTTTAGGACTGGTTCGTCCTGCTTCAGGGCGCCAGCTCCATACTTTACCTGATCTTGAGCATCGTGAGGTCGCTATGCTCTACTCCGGCGCCTTTCAGGTTCGTCACATTGCCGGCATGCGCCGCGATGTTGACCTGGCGCTGAAGATTCTTCGCCTCACTCTTCTTCCGATTACAGGTGACCGCGCCAGGGTCACCTACATCACTCTCCATGCTCTCATCTCGATCTTTCGAGAGGAGCCCTTCGACATCGCTGATCTCATCATTAGTGAGCTTCAGCACGTTCTTCTCTCTCCTCGTCGTCGCCTGGTGTATGCCCCATACATCATGGCACTACTGCTCCACATTCGAGCAGTAGACACTGCTCTTCCTCGCCCTCATCAGCTTTTGGCCTTCTATCCCCCTGGCCAGGCTGATCGTCGCCTTGGCACTCGTCCTCCAGCTCCTAGTGCTCCCTCCTCAGCCTCTGATGATGATGAGGATTCTGAGGACGCGACTGCAGCTCCAGCTTCTGCCTCTGCTCCTGCCCCTTCTAGCAGCTCCCGCACAGCTTCCTCTCTTGCATCTCTGCAGGTGTCTCTTGACCAGGTCATTCAGACACAGCAGGTGATCCAGAGTACCTTGGCAGCTCAGCAGGAGATCCTTCAGCAGATACTGCAGCGCCTTCCAGCTCCTGATGCTGCGATGGCATCTGCTTCCGTTGCTCCTCGCAAGAGGGCACGGCCTGCAGTTTCTTCACCAGCATCATCTGCCGGCACCGCTCCAGTTCCAGCAGGACCTGCATCTCCCGCTGTCGTACCTTCCGCGTCTCCTACAGCTTCTGGAGGCACTGAGATTCTAGGAGACTCAGATGACCAGGAGTAGATTAGGTTTAGTTTCTCTTGTTAGGCCTCCCTTTTTGTGCTTGATGCCAAAGGGGGAGAGATGAATGATGTTATGATGTTTGTTTATATGGATGATGTGATGTTATGATATTTTGTTTAGATGGATGATATGATATGTTGATGATGTGATATGTTTCTTTATGATATGTCTCTCTTATGCTATGATATGCTCTGATACATCTTGAGGGATGTGCACACTTTCAGGGGGAGATTTTTGCACAAAATAAGGGGGAGTATTAGTTGGTATTTGTTTATTAACTTGTTGTCATCAATCATCAAAAAGGGGGAGATTGTTGTATCTAGGCCTTTCATGCCTAACCCTGATGTGTTTTGATGGTTGATGATTATAAGTATTTTTGGACTAACTATGTGTTTGAGTTAGTGTTACAGATTTCAGACAACCGCACAAAAAGCGAGGGCTGGTAATCAAAATGTTGAAGTTCAATTTAAGCATAAGAAGACGCAAAAAGAAATTGTTTTTGCTGGACTAAACTGATGCATCGAGGTATGTTGTAGTTCTAGGTTTACCGATCTCAGGGTGCATGAAGATCGATCGGTTTAAGGATTTTATTCTTAGTTTAAACCGTACTATAAAGAGGGGACACAAGTTCTCTCTACATCTCCAATCATACCGAGAAAAATCTAGGTCAATGCACGCATATCATTATCTGTGGTTTTTCGACAATTTGTTTTGATGTATTGAATTTTGTCAACAGTTGAGGTTTTTACTTCTTGAGAAAGATCTGAAAAGATCTTATTTTTGTTGCTGTTGTCAAAAATGTTCTTCTCAAAAATATCTTCAAAACAAAACTGAAATCATTTGAATCAGATCTCTGGATTTTGAGTTTTCTCTGTTTTTATCCAGACTGACTGTCAGTCTTTGTAACTGACTGTCAGTATGAATGTCAGTTTGATAAACTGACTAATCTCCAGAGAGTATGTTTTTATTAGGCAGTAAATTTTTTGTTGTTATCTGCTTCAACGGTTATAAAGTTTTTAGCCGTTGCTTTTCACTGTTGCTTTTGTGGACACTGACTGTCAGTCTTTGTAGCTGACTGTCAGTTTGGACTGTTTCTTTTTACCGTTTTAGTCCACAACGTTCGAGCTGTTGTGATCCTATTTTTACTCTTTCTGGTGATACACTAGACTGACTGTCAGTTTGTGAGACTGACTGTCAGTCTTAGTTACTATTTTTCAGCTCGAGTGCAAACGGCTCTTTTGACCACGAAGGCTATAAATAGAGGTGTTGAGCTACTGTTTCAACACAAGAAAACACAGCAACACAGCCTTTCTTACTTTCTCACTAGTGCTTCTTCGTTTTACTTAAAACTTGATCTTTTGATCGAGTCGTGAGAGTTTTAGCCACATCGAGTATATTGTTCTTGCATTCCCATTTCTAGATATTTTCTCGGTGTGCATTGGAGGTCTAGAGTAGACCTTGCTTCTTATTACTCTTGGTGAGCGCCCTCACCTAGACGGTTCGGAGGCTGAAATCGCTGATCTCTCCAAATCGGAGATTGTCGGAGAGACGCGATAACTTGTAAAAGGCTTGGTGCTCGCCTTTCCGGAGGGGACAAGGAGCAACCTTAGTAGATAGTGTCCTGTGTGGATACTGAAGCTATACTCAAGGACTGAGTGCTTCAACGAGGACTAGTGGAGACTGGGCGTGTCTCCGATACCTCGGGATATATCGGTTTCAATCTCTTATCTTTTCTATTACTTGTTTTATCTGAATTTTTCATTTGCAAAAACAAATTTTAAAAGTCTCCTATTCACCCCCTCCCCCTCTAGTCGACATCCTGATCCAACATTTGACACAAGACACATAGGTGAAAAAAATTCTAGCCAATTAACAAGAATGCATTATGCAATAAAGTTTCATCAAATATAATCTTGCATCGTCAGATTTGATCCTGCAGGAACTGGACTTTGCAGGTGTTTCCTTCTCAATTGCATCATCAACAAATTACTTATGTCTAGCACACATGGGTGGTACGGTAAGCAACATGACACAACACCGCACTGGCCCATGTTAGCCCAATCCTTCGTCGCGAGCTGTGTCGGGCCATTAAATTGAGTCTATTGGGCGGCACATGCAGCACAACACATGAGGAATCAGTAGAGTGGGTCGTATCCAGGCCAACCCGACAACCTTTTTTTTAAAAAAAAGTTGATTCCCTCCCAATTTTTATAAAAAAAGCTGGCACTACCCTCTAGTCTAGCCTCTAGCCTTTTATTTACAAAAAACCTCAAAAATGTACATAATTTTTTTAAAAAAACTCCCACATTTTTCTTTTCTGAAAACTCCCTCTCCGTCAAAAAATACTATAATTAAATACCCCCCCCCCTGTTCCAAAATTTCATACATATCTTCAATTCTCTCTCTTAATCTCATTTTCACTCTCTAATACTATCATATTTTTTAAAAAAAATCTTTTGTTCTCAAAAAATTGATATGGATCCTAACATCATCGATTTTCAGAACTTTGGTGTTGGCGATGTTGTAGATTGGGAGGAAACCAGCTACGTCTCCAATGAAGATGGCCATGAGAGCACCGACCGATGTTGTCACCTTCGGAGATGGATTCGGTAGTCAAATCGAGCTATATTGGCATCAAAAGAGTGAGAACTTCATAATGCTAGAAGTATATAGTGCCGGGACAGACTGTCGACTCAACTAGAAAAAAGGGACCAATTGCTAATTATATATTTTGCAAAAAAAATTAACTGCTAAATCTAGAGGTGGAATCGGACACTTACTTCGTCACGCAGAAAGTTGTGCAAAAAAGTAAATACATCCACAAATGAGCAGACACAGCTAAATCTCAACCCTGATGGCACAATAAGTAATTGAACTAATGACCATATGATAAGTAGAGAAGCACTTGCTAAATTTATTATTTCTGAAGATTTGACAATTAGAATAGGTGAAACTAAAGCTTTTGAAAATATAATGTGAATGGGATTTTGTCCTCAATTATGATAATGACCTCCATTCTCACTTGGACATGGCCCAACACTTATGGTTATCCTTTAAAAAAAGTCTGGGTTTTCTGATTTTGGTGGTATGGCCTTTAACTTACAAGATTTGCTTCATAACTTCTATATGTATTTATCTCAGCAAGAGGAGCAATTTATTAAAATGGAAATTGATCATGTTGTCAAACATATGCCTCTGAACAAGAGCCCCGGTTCACATGGTTTCAATAGGTTATTCTTCAGATCATGTTGGCCAATCATCAAATATGATTTTGATGATCTATTAGCTCATTTCATAATGGTGAAATTGATCTTGCGAGAATAAATATTTCCCTGGTTACTTTGATCCCGAAGAAAGAAGCAGCTTGTAGGGTGTTAGATTTCAGGCCAATTTCTTTGCTTAATTTTTCCTTGAAAATAATCACCATGTTATTAGCTAATAGACTCCAGGGGGTTATAGCTTCTCTTATCCATGACAATCAATATGGCTTCATTAAGACTAGAACTATTCAAGATTGCTTAGTCTAGGCTTTCGAGTACATACATTGTCGTAAAGCATCTCGCAATCAAATAATACTGTTAAAACTGGATTTCAACAAGGCTTTCGATAAAATTGAACATCCAACAATTTTGGTAGTTTTGAAAGCTAGAGGTTTTGGTGCCAAATGGTTGAATTGGATTGATCAAATGTTAAGCATCGGATCCTCTAATATTCTGTTAAATGGAATTGCAGGAAAGACAAGCAATTGCAAGCAATAAGTTTGTCAGGGGGATCCTTTATCACCCCTTCTCTTTGTGCTTGTTGCTGATTTGTCACAGAGTATTTTAAATGCTCCTAAAGACAAAGGTATCCTCTCTCTTCCTCTGTCAAACTCTTATAATAATGATTTCCCAATTTTCCAATATGCGGATGATACTATAATTATTCTTCAAGCAAAGTCAAAAGAAATATTTTTGCTCAAAGTATTGCTACAATTCTTCTCTACTTCTTAGCGTAATTGCACACTATTTAGATGATAATTACACTTTAAATAATAAAGTGATATGGTTTAAATTAATGGATGTTGCACATACTGTAGAAGCTATCGTCGAACACATATTGCAAATAGTTAACGAGTATAATTTAAAAAATTTTGTTGTATCTATCACTCTTGATAATACTTTAGCAAACACTAAGATGATGGACATACTGACTCTGGAACTAGAGTCACCAGAGGTGCATCTGCCACATCATCAACCTCATCCGGGCCTTTAGATATTATTCACTTGGTCATCATTTATATTATTAGTTCAAATACAAGTGTTGTCGAGTTTAAAAACTATTGTAAGGCCAATAACATGAGATCTAAGAAATTCCCTACAAACATGAACGTAAGGTGGAATTCCACATATATCATGCTAAAGAAAGTACTTCCATACCAAAATATTTTATCTTTATTTGGCAATGTTCAAATTCAAACCGTGTTTCTTACCGATCATGTTTGGACTATTGCTGAAAGATTTTACAATTTTTTGGAGTTACTTATGAATCTACTATAATATTGTCTAGTATTTATTATCCTATATTTTGTTTAGTTTTGCATCATGTTTTTGATATTTCAAAATCATTTGAGCCTTATAGAACATATTTTGATTTTTTTTGGTATCATGAAAGTAATGGAAGATAAATTTTTAAAATATTTTTCAAGTATTTCACATCTTTATTGTTTTGCTTTTGGTTTGAATCCTTAAGTAAAATTAGTTAGTTTGTAATCTTCTTTAGAAGCGATAGGTGTAGCCTTACATATTGATTATTTTGAGGTTTATGTTGATGTTGCTGATGAAATTTTCTGAGTTTTTCATTTATATGAAATTATGTTTGGCAGCTCACACTGAAAGGCCATCAACAGTACTTCCATCACAACTAGAGCAACAAAGGAAGTTAGGTGGTTGATTATAGAAGAAGTTATCAAGTAGAGCTTCTACATCTTCTTCACATAGCTCTACGCTGTTGATACAAGCACTATTGCAAAGAAGTACACAAGCAAAACTGAATCTCTATCTTGACACTGATCATTCTGTGGATCACGAGTTTTCAAATGATCAAGACAACAACACCAACATTCTCATGTAGTGAAAGAATAACCAACAATAGTATCTTGTATTATCTTATTTGGCATAGGATATCTTAGTTATTCCTGTCTTAATAGTGTCTTGCAAAACTACATCTAGTATGTCTAGAAGAATACTTGAGGAATGAAGATCATGCCTAACACCAGAGATGGTTGAGACAATTACCTGCCTCAAAGACTGGGAAATGCTACCGCTAGACAACAACACAGCATAATGTACCTAAGTTCACCAGTGAATTAAAAAGACTAAATCTTGATTTTGAATAATTTGTAATTTTATTTAAAATTTTGTAATTAATTATTATACTCTTTTTTCTTACTAAAATTTTATTCCAATAGGTTTTATTTAGTACGATTTGCAATGAGCCAGTAACATTTTCATCTCATTAATAAAATAGTTCTCTTTTTTCAATTTTCATACATGTGAACTTGTCAACTTGATATAAAATTTTAGCAAAATCATTGTATCTCATTAAAATTGTTCCATGTCACTTGCAAAACATTTTCATCTAATTAAAAATTTTCTAATTAATAAGATTATTGTGTTTTTTTCAAATTTTATATAACTATTTCAAAATTCCAACATTTTTTTTCAAATTTTACATAATTTTTCCATTGAGGTCACTATTAATTCGATTTTAATAATTTTATGTATTTATTCACTATTAATTCAATTCTAATAATTTTATGTATTTATTATTTATTTTATAAATTCATTTTTTTCTCAAATTTATTATTTATTATTTTTTTTGTGCCTTGACCAACCCGGCCTATTAGCCGACTTGTGGGCTGGTGGGCTGTGTCGTGCCTCTTCGGTGCACGAACAGGCCGACCCGATCTGACATGTTTAAAGCCGTCGACTCGACGGGCCGTGCTGGGCGGACACGCCGTTTGATAGCACTACCTAGTGACAGTTTCCTGGACTTGTGTATGCAAATGCATGTTCACATGAGACACGCACATCAAGATCTGAAGAATGCATGGAAAAAGTCCCAGACCTCTCCTCTAAAGCAGCAACCGCCTCCCTCGCTACTAAAAGAACTAGTAAAAGCAGTTGCATTTTTTGCAATTCCATCTCTACTTCTTCTTCCTCTAACTGATCACTCCCTCCATGACTCACACCACCTAGCTCCCAACAAGTTGGCGCCTGCAGATTAATGGCGGGGTGGAGGAAAGCATGGCTGACGGTGCTGGAGCGAGGCGGCAGTAGCGGCTCCCTCCACGTCCATCTCCACGGCCTCTACTCGCCGTCCTCTTCGTTTTCTTCCCTCAACTACAAGCGAAGCGGCGGCGGGAAGAACGCTTACGGCAGCCATGTCAAGGGAAACGCGGTCCTCGTGGCCATCTTCGTGGCCTTGGTGCTCGCCTTCTTCTATATCTCCGCCTCCAGTGGCCCCACCGCCGACGCCTCCTTCCCGTCCCCGACGGCGGCGGCGTCGTCATCTGTCCTCTTCTCGTGGTTGTCGTCTTCGTCGGCGTCGCCGCCGACCTTGCCGAGGAAGTCTCTTCCTCCTCACCCTCCTATCCCTCCTGCCGTGAGCACTGCTGTACAGACCAATGGAGGCATCAACGCAACCATGAGAAAGCAGCAAGTACTGATCACTGCTGAGGACTTGGTGCCTGTGGAGTCCACAGGACAATTGGAGGCAATGCCGGAACAAACCAAAGAACCGAGTTACTCTCTGAATGCTGGCAACACCACCATGGGTCTCAACAGGGAGCTCGTCAACAATGGCACGAGAGCACAAGAACAACAAGAGGAGGTTACACTGCCTAAGCCATCATGGCAGAGTACTGGAGAAGGAGCAAATTCTTCTAACAGTGCCGTCATCGGCGCACCGGGTGAGTTCATGAACAATGATGGCCCTGGCAAGTTGACCGATATTAGCATCAGAAGTCTAAACCAAAAAGGTTGTAACAAGAATGCCACTGGAGATGGAGCCAATTCTTCTCACAGTGCAGTCATCGGCGCTCTGGGTGAGCTGATGGATGATGGCGAAGCAGGCAATTCGACCGACATTAACATTAGAAGTAACCAAGAAGAGAGTAGCAAGAATGCCACCGTCGACGCACCGAATTCGACAAGGGAAAAAGTTACACCATCATCGATGGAGCAAAAGGAACACAAGCACATTAATATGAGAATCATTAGGTACAAGCACCCGAGGCGACAGAAGCAGATCTTCCACTCTAGGCAAGAACGAGCTGCAGAGCAGAGCAATGGCACCACGGTTGACAAGAAAATCGGTGTCCCTGCCGGAAACCCGGGTTCTCTCATGAAATGTGACATTTTCAGTGGGAGATGGGTGAGGGATGAGAGCTACCCTTTCTACCCGCCGGGATCATGCCCTCATATAGACGACGACTTCAACTGCCACAACAACGGCCGCCCAGACAGCGACTTCTTGAAGTGGAGGTGGCAGCCCCACGGCTGCGAAATTCCAAGGTGTGTAATTTTTTGTTGATACTTGTGACGTATTAGTTCTATTGTTACGTTCTAGTTAGTATCTGTCTGAAACGATTGTTACAGACAACTGAACAGACAGACTTACACTTTGGTGCCACTTTTCTTCTTGCATCAGGCTGAATGCAGCAGATTTTTTGGAGAGGCTGAGAGGCCAGAGGATCATATTTGCCGGCGACTCGCTAAACCGCAACATGTGGGAATCTCTGGTCTGCATTCTTCACCATGGACTCAGGAACAAGAGGAGTGTCTATGAAGCATCAGGGAGGAACCAATTCAAAACCAGAGGATACTACTCCTTCAAGTTCAAGGTAGATTAGTCCATTACTTGTGTATAAACTCTGAATGTTCTTTTGATTTTTTTACTGAATGTTGGTTGCTTCATCGCAGGACTACAATTGCTCTGTCGATTTCGTAAGATCAATCTTTCTGGTCAAGGAGCTGATCCGCGAGAACAAAGGCCATGTTGTCGATGCAAAACTGAAACTGGATGAGCTGGATGGAACAACTCGGGCATACCAGACTGCCGACATCGTCGTCTTCAATACTGGTCACTGGTGGACTCACTCAAAAACATCAAGAGGGTATGCCATATTTCTGTTCTATATATGAAACATGGTACTATCTCTCACTTTCACCTTGCCAAGTCATTGCTGAAGTACTAATTAACAGACAGAACTACTACCAAGAGGGGAATCATGTGTACCCCAACCTGGATGTGATGGATGCCTTCAAGAAAGCCCTGACCACCTGGGCTAGATGGGTTGACAAGAACATTGACTCAAGAAGAACTCAAGTTGTGTTCAGAGGCTATTCGCTTACGCATTTCAGGTATGAGAGTTGCGATTACGCCTTCATAGCTTTCTGTATCTTTCTGCTTCACCTGACGGTCCATTTCGCCGTAGGGGAGGCCAGTGGAATTCAGGAGGGAAATGCCACAGGGAGACTGAGCCAATCTTTAACCAGACATACCTTTCTGAGTACCCTGAAAAAATGAGGATACTGGAGAACATCTTGAGGCAGATGAAGACCCCTGTGATCTACCTCAACATCAGCAGGCTAACTGATTACAGGAAGGACGCACACCCGTCGGTGTACCGGATGCACTACGACACGGAGGAGGAACGGATTGCGGCGGTGACAAGGCAGGACTGCAGCCACTGGTGCTTGCCGGGCGTGCCAGATACCTGGAATGAGCTGCTATACGCTTCGTTGCTCCAAGCAAGCAAAGGTTCCTGGAGATTATGATATGATAGTTACAGAAAATGGCATTTATCTTCTCATTTCAATGCACCAGCATCAAATTCTTAACAAGAGATGCGTGAAGTTTTCATCTGTAATTATATGTGGATATAACTCTAGGAAATCCTGCATCCAAGGTAGACCTGATTGGTAGCTAATAATAAGCATGAGACGACTGGATTTGTGAACTATTTGCGAGTAGTTCTTGTACATATGAGCATCTCAATAATTTATGGAAACATGTGAAAATAGAAATCAAAAGGAGAGAATGATTTCACTGGCAAAGAATGATCATTACATTGCATTCTATGGATTGACCTCCACCACCAAGCAAAATACAAATTGGTTTATACCCATGAGTCCAATTTCTTTTTTTTTTCCCTAGTACATTTTTCATATTTTGTGGTTTGGTATTCTCTTACAGCTATACATACCCCTATAGTTTTCCTTTCCTCCAATCGGGCCACTACAGGCTACAGCTTCCGTGTTGAGTTCGCAAGTATATCCATTTGCAATTTTCTTCTGGCAAAGTCTTAGGGTTACAACTTCCAGAATTTAGCTGCATTTGATGGATCATTTCTATCGTTCCAAAGACAAAATATGGAGACAAAACTCATCTCGATAGTAAAGGAATTATACATAAGATCGATGCGGAAGCCTCTCAGATGGCCAACAGGGTGTACAAAACTTTCAGGCAAGATTGTTACGGTGAGTAGGCGAGCCGCAGTCAGCAAACCATCTACACGCGTAGGAAACAATTAGATGACAAATCATTATTGTAAACCATCAATAAATACTATAATAGTATGGTACCATTGTAATTAGGCAACTAGGCAAGGACACAACTACTTAGTTGCCAGACTAATAAGTCTATCTCCAACGACGGCACAATCACTGGCGCGTATTGACGGAGGCAACCACGTGCTCGCCGCTTGCTCGGCAAAATGGGATGCGTGCCTGTTTCGGGCGGAAGCGAGCGACGGGCAAGCATGCATCAACGAACGCATCGTCGTTGGAGATGAAGGCAACGGTTTGTAACATGTTTTTGCGAGTCCCACCAAGATCAAAACCGTCTAACCTTCCTCTCGAATTCTTAAATCTGACAAGTGGATCCACGGAACAAACAATCCTACTGTCACTGAGAAGTGTTTTTGGTGCACATATGAATAAACGTATAACATGGATCCCACCACTGTCGAATTTACTTTATGTCAGCATACACACGCATCGTCCATAATTCGATGTCTCACTAACAGCTGGATCCCACATAATTTGTCTTCACATTTCAGTAAAGGAGTAAATACGAGATACGCCATAGTAAAATCAATAAAACTGGGCCCTACTAATGTGTTGAGTGTTGCTGTCTCATTGCCTTCACCCTTTCACTCACGAGTGGATCCACAATTTCTCGGACCCTCTTGTAAGTGAATAAAATGAAAATTTGACTACTGTATTTATATATTTTAGTCCTCATTTTTCATATATTTGTATAAAAGTCCTTCCATCTGACTACCAATGTTTGATGAGTCTTGATTTTTTTATATTTTGGTTTCAGATTTAAGTAAAATTGCAGATTAATCTTATACTGAGATTTAATTATTGCATGAGTGTGAAACCCGCGCTAAGAGCTAAACTATTGGAGGCTTGACTCTTACTTGATTATCTGAGATTGTCCTCGCACGCTTGATAAAAAATATTCTATTTAAGAGTCAAGTAAGAATCAAAACTGTTGAAGACAGCCTAAGATAAGGTGATCAGACCAGATGTGACATCCGATCTCCACCGACCAGATGCCTAGTCGGCACCCACACAATGCCTTCACAACTATGCAATTTTTTTCTGAAAGCTTCTGTATCAACTGGTAACGCCTTGGTACTAGCAAGGAACAATTACATATGCAGGACAACTTTAGAATGGCTATATAAGGATTAGGAAATAAACCAGTATATGCAGGGCAAATAAATATTGGCAATGGCTTTAGAGACAAACAAAATTTCAGTTCCAGCACTGGTGTCTGTGGGAGCAAGATACATTTTGCAACAGATCTGGACAGAAATAACACAATCTAATTTGCTTGGATCTGTTTGATAATATGAATTTAATCGGTCACTTACCTGTAGAAAGGGATCAACAAAGAATGCTTTAATCAAAAGAGACAGTAAGAAGCATTTTTACTACATAAACATGGCAGTACCATGTTTCCAGAGCATACATAAAACACACATAGTACAATCAAGGACTCAACTCGCGTAGAGATCTCTGATTATTTGGCTTCCACCTGATACAACGGACGGTGGAAAGGGCAAAATAGATAAGGAGTGGGCTCCTGCCGGAGCTCACCATTGCCGTTTCGTGACTTGCCGGTTTGTGCATACCTCATCCAGCAACCTGGGTGGCCAGGGGAAAGGGCCAGAAGAAGCATGACAAAACTGACGAATTCTTGAGGAGGAGCTCAGCCTTTGTTCTCCATCCTCAATCTACTTCTGCTTTCAAGAACCATGCAGATGCTCCTGCCATGCATCTTCCATATCTGTGTAGAGCAGAGAACAAGAGGGGGGGAAGGTTATTTATACCTGGATGATGAGATTGCTGATGTATGCAGGTGCTTATCCAGTTAAAGCTATTGAAGAACCGAGAATCTGCATGGTAGCATTTTAAATAGGCCGGTGTGGCATGCTTTAGTGGAGAAAGAAAAGCGAAAGATAAACTAATGTTTACTGTGTAAAGTGCGCTTAGTTGCTGGGTTCTGGCCTCACCAAACGTCAATTTAAACCATATTCCTTCTCTAGAAAAATTCCCATCCCGCTTTCTACTTCAACGTTATCCAAAGTGATTTACTCAAGAAAAATGCTGAAACTATTATCTAATAGGAAGGACATATACAAACATAACAGCAGAACTACCATCCAATTCCAGTTCCCAAGGCATTTGTGCTGGTAAAAGTTCAGAGTATCTCCTAAATTTTTACCTCATTATTTCTGTCAATTGCCATTTAATTGTTTCTAGTGGATTATTTGTCACTTACCTTTTAATTTCTTTAATAGCAGCTATTGACCAACTTTATCATTTACCTTTTAATTATTTAGTAGCAGCTATCTTCCTGACCAACATGGCACTTAAGCCCCACTATCTGATCTTTATCAACAAATTGGAATTCATCTGGTACTTGTTGAGTTTCATGCACTAACCAATTCATCCAAAAACTTAAACTGTTAAGGAAAACAGTCAATCTACTCATACTCCAACACTTCCCCCACGTCTAGGCTCCACTAGGACTATGACGTAGACTCTATTTGGGTCTGAGAATCTGGTCTATCTCAGAGACTTTATTAGTCTCACAACTGAACCCTTTAATTATTTTTTTTCATAAATTGCTACAACCAGATCTCAAACTCAGGGATTCTGGATTTTGATACCATATTGACTTTCATGCACTAATCAATTCACTCAAAAACTTAAGTTGTTAAGGAAGACAGTCAATCTATTCATACTCTAACAGGATTAAACCTAAACAATCAACAAGATGGGAAAATAAAGACAGCCTTTACAAAAAGCTGAAGAAGCACTCTCCCTCCCTAGTACTATGCTTTTTAGAATGTGGAGTTTGAGCGATATGGCCTTCCTGTTCAACCACTAGGTCACGCTTATCCAAAGCTTTGCATTTCCTAATCCTCCAATGTAAAGCAGCAAGCCCCTTCATCTACTTAAATGAGCTCTCATTAAGATGCCCCTAAAAGGCAACAAGATTTTAGTTCCAAAGCACTCTTGAGTCCCAACTAAACCATCCTTTAATATTCAGAAATAACCACAAGGGATCAACTAGGCATAGTTAGTGGATGACTGTTCCCACTATGAAAGCGAGGATATCACTACTAACAATTGTGGGGTTCCACCAAAGTGGAATTTAATCGTTGGACCCAATCTAGTGACCACTCCAATAGAATTCTGGCACTTTGTTTCTCCTTTTAAATGATGGCTGGGCTGGGGAGGCAGTGAGCTCCCTCTCAGAAATGCACCAATCAGTAACATCACACACACTCCCCTGAGGGAAATACCATTATTCCCACCCTCAGGAATTGGTCAGTCAACACTAGAATCTGGAGATGGCTTTCTGGAAACCAGTCTGTTCAGGGAGTAGATACTAGTGTGTTCTACTACCCAAGTTGCACTTGGGTTACAGATAATTCTCATCAATTCTTACCAAACTTTGCATTATCCATGCATGTAACCACATTATTTCACACTATTCAGGAATCACAGATTCCATCAAGTAGCCAGAAACCAGCTAAAGCTGGATAGTTTTTAGCCATGTGCGACTTAATTGCTGACTGTCAACTTTCTTAGCAAGTGTCTTGACTAGTACTGGACCAATTATTGCCGACAATGGGCCCAGAACAGGTAGCAGTCACCAACTGGTAACATGTCCAAGAACCCACCTTATATACCTGGGAAGGACCTGTGAGCCCTTTTTGACCTATCAGGGTCCATGTATGAGTGCCAACATGTGCAACAAGAAAAAACTGAACAAAGAATTTGGAAACTCATAGTTTCTATCTTGGTATGTGTGTGCCAAATAATTTACTCTAGAGCATAGCAAAACAAGAACCAGTAAATTCATATTCCCCAAAGAGCACCTATTTTTTACATCTGCAAGTTGAACCAGATACATGTGATGCTTTTTTTTTTTCTTTATGTCTGATGCAATTTTGACCCAACGAGTTGCTCTGAAGAAAAGAGGACTGAAAAGGAAAAGGAGTGCACCACAATGCTTCTAAAAGAAATCCTAAAAGCACTTCTTATAAAACTTAGAAAAGAATATCTTGTCAAGGTCAAATTACTATTGCTGCAAACAAATACAAAATATCACCACAAGAAGTTTGTCACTATCTAGTAGGTAGTAACACAGAAAGAAGGGATGTATCTATTAAACTAGATGACTTTATGTACTTGAAAAATTAGAAGACCTTTAGCAAAATTGTGAAAGATAGAGTATGATATTACTTACCAGATAGATCCTGAAATTGAGAAGTGTAGGGGCGACACCCTTTACATCGAACAGTCTCCACTGGAATAGCCAATCATGACAAACCAAATGCAGCAACCACACCAACAATAGAACTCTGGAATCTGGATACCCAATGACATGTGAGGCTCCAGTTCATGAGTTCTTCCAAATATGTATAGTGCTTCAGCATGAAATCTCGAGCAATAAATTTTTGGTCATTGAAACTATAATGTTTCAGAAGTAGACAAACACATTATTTTCTTTTACTTTTTTGAACCAATATCTACAAGACTTGTAACTATAAGATTTATGAAAACATCAACACATGGTGTTAAAGAACATAAAATCTTTAATAAGGGTGTTAGTGACCCTCTCTAAGTTAACACATAAATCCAGTAGGATAAAGAAGTGAATAAACACTAAAAGCTTGGTTGAAGATTAGTTCACCACACCCACTGCATAGCCAGCTAAGAAAGCTAATCCTTGAAGCAAAACTAAACCAGTAGGGTAAGGACCAGACACACACCTTGCTCCAGAATGGTACTAACACAACTGAAACTTGAAAATGGTTTATGATCAAATAGCATCAACAGCAAACCACATAGTTTCCCAATGGGATGTTTGCACCACGTATCAATATCTCTGAAAGCCCAGGTGCCAAACAAACATGCCAGTAGTTGAAGTTCATTGCTGCAGTTAAATTAACATAAGTTCCAACAAATACCTGAATGAAAACAATTTGGTTCATTCAGGAAACAGGTCATGACAAATTGATACTTGAATTGAGCACATGACATATTGGGTGTTAGAGCTTGATTAGGCTCTCTGGTTGCCACAGATGGAGAAGGCGATCATAAAATGAACAAGTAGCAACAACTGAAGAATTCCTGCTCTGTTCTGCTCCTTCTCTTCTCTGCCAATCTGCACCATATGCTAAGGACTCATGCTTTTGATATGTTTCCATTACAGTAGCATCTCCTGCACCTACTTTAACAATCGCAAATCCATTATGCATGCATGCTGCCAATACAACATCCACATTGTATGGATGATACTTAATCCTCCAAACACCGCCTCCTAAATTCAGGGACTTCTCATTAACAGGTTTCACCGGTAATCTCATGTCCCAAACCCTGAGGAATTCATCATAGCTTCCAGTGAGAAGCATGTTTCCATCCAATGGGTTCTGAGCAATGCAACAGACACCCATACTATGAGACTTGTTATTCTGAAACACCGTATTCGATCTGCTTTCTCGCAGATCCCAGCAACTGAAAGAACAGTCATCTGATCCACTATACAACAAGTGTGGCCTGGAACGATCAAAATGGCATGTCCAGACCTCATACTGATGAGCAGTCCATGTTTTCGACACCTCCAAATGGTCCTCCCTCACAGAGACGACAGACAGTGAACCCTCTGACAGGGCAACAGACAGAGACTCTGCAGATTGGTTCCAGTCCGCCCACAAGCACATTGAAGAAGAAATATTTTCTGCACAGAGGTCTCTGAGAACAGCACCTGTGAAATTTTGTTCCAAAAAGTACATGAATCAGTCCATATTCACAATAAACCATGATTGCTCACAAAAGTGCCAAATAAATAAATTCTCAAAATTGACTGAGTAGTTTTTTAGACAAAACTATCATGATAATTGACAAATCATGATCCAACAACTACTTTTTTAAGGAGTAGAAGTGCAAGAATTAATTTTTGCTCTGATAATCGATCAACAGCATCCAATGCAATTAGCATTCTTGTTATCAAGTCTACAACGAACATCCCAGAAAAGAGAAAATTGGAAACACCCTCCTTATGAATCCACCAATTCAGACTAGCCTAAGCATGGCTGTCGCAATCCTAACTGCAATCCGAGAACTATTTTTTCCCCAAATATGCATCATAACTACATTAACCCCCAAGGCTTTCTCCAACCCCCACACTGATGAATCTATTGAGAAGCATACAGCGAATGAAAGGAAAAAGGAAATCTGGTCAAGAATAACTAACTTCGAATTTCGATGAAGCATTGCTTAAACTCAGAGTCACCATTCAATCCAATTCATGAACTATTTTTGTTAACAAGCCTACTGCCTACGACAACTTCGCAGGAGATAATAACTGCAAATGATGACACAATTTTAACCCCAAGAGCATTATTTACGCAGCAACACCTGTGTCGTTTGCTTGCTCCAAGCGGCGGAGCACGACGCGGCCGTGGGCGTCGGCCTGGGCAAGCAGCGGCGCGGTGGGACTCCACTTGATGTCGAAGACGCCGGCCGTCTGCACAGTGTGGAGCAGTTGCAGTAGCCCAGACGCATTGCCGTCGCCGGCGTCCACGTCGACGGAGAAGAGGGAGATGGTGCCCGCGCGGTCCTGCTGGTGCTCCTGCAGGGTGTAGGTCGCGGCGGCGAGGACGTGGCGGAAAGGGTCGTGCGGGCAGAACTCCACCGCATCGGCGTTGCCGTCGAGGTAGCAGGAGCCCAGATCCATCGCTAAATATCGCTTGCGACGGCCGCGAAACAGCAAAAAGCTCGTCTTTTTTTCTGCGGTGGGGGCAAAAGAGTCATGCAAACTGTCTTCTGTTTTATCCTAATCATATGGTAGGGGCAAAACAAGCATTATCGATGGGACCTTTAACGGCAGCGATATCTGTAGCCCCGGCGGCGTCCACCAGTCACCGTCTCCGCCGTCCATCCCTTGGCAGCGCCGTCGTGGTGCGGTGCTCCTCCGCGACCGCCGAGCGGCAGGCCCTCTTCAGCCGCATCGCCCCCTTCTACGACCATGTCCGTACCTCTCGTTCTCGCCACTGCTGTGTGCTGTGTACTTGTGATACTATAGTACTAACAACAACAGAGCGGCCGTGGTCGTGTGGGTTGTGTAGCTCAACGACGTGCTCAGCCTGGGGCAGCACCGGACATGGAAGCGCATCTGCGTCTCTTGGTCCAGGTACAGTGCTATCACTAGTAGTAATGTGAATTGACAAGTTTCTTTCTTGGATTAGTTGCTGCAATAATTTGTATGAGTTCAGAGCAAAGAGAGGGGACCGAGTTCTTGATCTGTGCTGCGGGAGCGGGGATGTAACGTTCCTTCTGTCTCAGAAGGTCGGCCTCGAGGGAGATGTAGGTGACGAGATGTTTATTCTATTAGTGTGCAGAATGGTCAAGCAATCTAATCTTTAGTGCACCAACGCCACCAAATCTTTCAGGTGATGGCTATCGACTTCTCGAGGCGGCAATTGCAGATTGCCGCGACACGCCAAGAACTGCGCTGGAAGCCTTGCTACAAGAACATCAAGTGAGCACCCTCAATGTGAGAGTTTGCAGAACATTGAGACTTCCTGCATATGTATAGCTTTCTGTTTAAGTGTATCAGGGGACGCTCAGATTGGTAATATAAGTTGTGATAAATGCTTTGCTTTTGTGGTTGCAGATGGACCGAGGGTGATGCACTTGATTTGCCTTTCACAGACTGCTACTTTGATGCTATTACAGTTGGTTACGGATTGCGAAACGTGCTTGACAAATTCAAAACTATGCAAGAGATATATAGGGTCCTAAAACCAGGTTTAACATTTCCTGTTATCTCACTTGCCTTACAATTCAGATGTAAATTTTTCACATCTTTCTTTTCCTTGTACTGCAGGTTCAAGAGCGTCTATTCTAGATTTTAACAAGAGCACATCATCTTTTACCGCCTCCTTCCAGGTAAAAATGTCAGTTCATCTCGAATATATGTGTAGATGAATTTGGTCTGTGCTCAATTTCCCTAACAAAGATTAACTTCTTCCAATTCCATAACATCTATTATGACCACATGTTGACCTACTGTATGATTTAATCTTCTCTCTAACCAAATTGATATTTTTATCGAATAGAGTTGGGTGATCGATAATGTCGTCGTTCCCGCAGCTGGTAGTTATGGACTCTCTGAAGAGTACAAGTACCTGAAAGGTTCAATAGAGCAGTATCTAACAGGTTTGCACATATATTTCCTTCCTGAAGACCCCTTGTATGAACAGATTGTGTGGTTCCAAGGTCATTAAGAAAACTGAAACTGACAAAGAACAAAAATCTGTTCTAGCACATAGTTCTCTCACTCTAATAGAACTACATCAACAGACAAGATAAGACAATATCTTTCTCTTCACACTCAAAGCTGCAATCTCCTACAAACGTCAAACCGTGCATTGTTTTGCTCTGAACAACAGTAGTAGTTTGTGCCATTTTGTTAGTGAACTTATGCTGTTGAGCACATAATATTGTCATTCTATTGTAACCACATCTAGTTTGTGTTTGTTTATGTCCTTTCTAGGAGAAGAGCTGGAGAAGCTGGCCAAGGAAGCTGGGTTTTCTACCACGACGTACTATGAGCTTGGTGGAGGGCTCATGGGGAACCTCGTCGTGACTCGCTGAGCATATTATTTAAGCAAGAAATGCCCTTTCTTCGTCTCGATATGTACACTTCCTTATTGAGGTGAGGCTGTTCAATTAGGTCCTCTTCCTATGTACTACGTCACAAATCTCCTGTTTCTCGGCATGTAATCAAACATTCCAACACCACCTTTCTTGCCTGAAGAAAACTGCAGTGCAAAGGAGCAGAAATCGTATCCCATCCTCTGCTATCAGTAGAAATAGATTGTTATTCATAGTGCATGAGCCGTCAGATTTTTAGTCAGACATTTGACATGAAGGCTGGTGGGAAGGAATATCAAGCACTCAGAGCTTTGAATCACTCTACTGCCTCTATTTCTGAACATTGATTTTCTATCAAACAGTTTGAGCGCACTTGCTATTCACGCCTTTTATATTGCACGGGAAATAATATGGTTCCAAAGTACCCTGATGGCCTGATAGATCTCACCTATATCTCTACTCATGTTCAATATTTTTGTAGTGGCCTTGCCACTTTCTTGCAGAATTATGAATCATGAAACTGAGTTCCATTGAGTGAAATGAACCACTAAAAGGAAAAAACATTAATAAATAATAAAGTCTCAGCATCAACAGTTTTAGTCCATGAGCTAAAGCAAATGCTATCTCTTGGAAACACGGTGGGCTTACGCTTATTAGAAGATGAAGAATCTTTCTTAAGCAGTGGATCTGATCACCATTTCACCTAAATCAAAAGAGCCAGAAAACCCAAAACTTTTTCTAGATTCCAAATCACCAGCTGCATAATGTGCAGAGCAAACTCTTCAGTTAACAAGAAGCAGCAACGGTCGTGGCAGCTAGACCCTGTCGTCCATGGCCAGGATGGTGCTGAGGTTCATGGGGCTGATGTAGTCGGTGGAGCCGTGCATGAACTGGCCGACGATAATGCGGTTGGCCCGCTCCGTGGGGTGGAAGGCGTCCCAGTACGCGTAGACGTCTCGGTTCGGGCAAACATTCGACGCCGGCGTGCACAGTCCAATCCCATTGTACGGCCCTTGCCCGCAGCACGCCACCTTGGAGGTGACGAACCCTGCAAATTAAATTAATACAGTTGTTTCATTTTAACTTTGCTATATGTTTAGCTGCAGTGGTTCAATGGGTCTGGTCTAAGCATAGAAGTAAGAACTTGTTGCATGAAATGCTGCAGTCGTATAGAAAGAGTTACAATATGGTAACTAGAAATATAAATTCAAACTTTCAAAAAAAAATTCTCAATCCATCTGTAGTTTGAAAATTGATTCAAGAGGTACTCGTGGCTTCTACTTCATGTGCATGTCATACCTATGCTAACAGACTATCCGAAAGAGGGAGTAGAAAAAAATGTCTTGTCAAACATATGAACCTAGGGGCGTTAAATCATTTGGTATGCTCTAATGCCACTATGCAGTGTTATTAAATTCAGACCAGCGACCTAGGCGTCAGGTCATTGGTTCATTGGTGGCATCGGTGGGTCATAAGTTGGACCACGTTTTTTTTAAATTACAATAAATATATATGCCTTTAAAATATGTAAATCATGTTTTCCATACTATTATACAAAATATGAATAAAAAGAATCAATCTTTCCATGGCAAAAGAAATATAGATTACGTGATTAATATATTGATATTTCCTGTGCTTCACCAAAGGAAGAATCAACTTTCCCACCACAGTGAAGCATCACACAATCTTCACCAAAAAATCTTACTAAGCATCACACAATTAGCACCACAGTGAAGCAAACGTAACAATACAACTGATATCTCTCTACCAAACATCAAAATGCAACAAACTGGAAGCAAAACTCATAAAGAATATAAAACTTTCCGTAACAAGATCAAAATACCACCAAATTAACTAAAATATACCTCAGAAACAAGTTGTCCCAAATCAAGATCTGACAAGAATTAAGCTCTTCCATCTAATACTCAAAACAAAAACATAAAAAAAATCCAAACGTTTTGTATCCATGGGAGAGGCCAGGCCATGGACCACGGAGAGGCTGACCCAGGGAGGCCACGCAGGACAGGGGGCGAGGCGTGCACGGGGGCCGCGCGTAGACGGCGAGGTGCACGCGGGGGTCGCGAGCGCGGGACGGCGACGACGATGGTCAGCCGGAGATGCGTAGATTGCCGAGGAATCTCCCTCAAATGGTCAAGTCTCAATCTCTCTGTCTCATTCCACACAATGGCAAAATGCATGTCCAAAGACGAGTCGCCACTAAAAATGAACCTAGGGAAGTTAGAATGTGATAACCCTGCCTGACTAACATGTGTGCGACCCTCTGGTTTTCTTGAAAACCGGCCGGATCAGCCGGTTTTTCTCGGATCAACTACTTCTCCGGTCTTGTGGGGTGCCTGGCCCAATCTAGACCTCAGGTCTGGTTTTTTTCGGTCCAACTACCGGTCTCATTTGGGTTTAATAACATTGTCACTGAGTACCATTTTTCATGTATTCATATATGTATTAAGACGATTAGAACATATGTCTACGCAAAAAGAAGTTATGAGTTTGACTTCTGGTCACTAAATTTTCATGTATTTGTTTTGTTTTGATTAGTGGTTGGATGTGTGAGGATGAATTGAATTGGAGTGTGTTATCGATAAAATATATAATACCATTTGCAATATAGTTTTCTATAAAAATGTACTATTTTCCTTTGAAATTGGCAGAAAAAGACATGTGTTAACTTTTTTAGATCATACTTAAGTCTTCGCAAAAAATTGAAATCGCATGTGCTCTTACACAATTTACTGGAAAAAAAAGTTGCGAGATTAAGCTTTTTCCCCCTCTTACCGTAGTCCTGTGGATTGAACACGAAGTCGAAGTTGATCTTTTTGGTGTTGGCGGCAATGAACACGTCATCCCCGATGTCGCCGTTGAGCTCCGACAGCATCTGCTCGAGCTGAGGGTTGAAGAGATCCGCCGCGGCCGTCAGCTCGCGCGCGCACTCGCCGTCGATGCTGTGCAGGGCCAACTCCGCCGGGACGCACCCGATCAGCCCCGTTCCTGTGACGATGACACGCCGGGCCCCCAAGCCGTACAGTCTCTGCAGTTCTCAGGACAAAACAAAGCAATCCTATTACAACTGCTGTACCTGGCCGAACCGTACGAGAAAACACAGCAGGTTTTGCATGTGGCACGAGTAAATACTCCAACTACTGAACGAGTACACGCCACAATGCCCTTTAATGCCTACCTCTTTAAAATTTCACACAAAACTTTGTATCTGAATAGAAAGACCAATCCGATCATTTGCTTTGAAATAAATGGACCGATGTAAATTGTCTGTTGTCGATATTGGATGGCTTAGAGAACATTCTAACACTCTCTAGGGCAAGAAGGTCTTGTATGGTCAAGCTCGAGCTTCAAATTCTCTCGAGATAACAGTCATATAGTTCTAACTTGAACTCCATTTCTGATAGAAAGTTTGGAGGTGAAATATGTTCCTATTAGAAAGCTCTAAGTTCCCTATTAAAAAATAATGATTGATATTTTTAACCCTGTTCACTGAATTTAGTCAAAGGTAAAATTTTGTAATTTGTTTTAACTTTTTTGAGTTTTTTTGTCAGCTTTTAAAGTTGGAGCTCTTAGAGTTCCCTAACTGACTTTTATATAAAGGCTGATCTAGGTCTGGCTTCTTTATGTATTTTTGGGGCTAAAAGTTGGAGCCCGGTTGATCGGCCAAGGAGCTCCAGCTCCGAGTCAACAACAGGAGTTAGAGCCCGGCCAAAGTTTTGTGTCCACTTCCATTACCTGGCCTGTGCTGATTTTTACCGTATGAACTAGGAAGTATATTAGATCAGCAGTTTGCACACCGTGGGAATAGCTTGTGCAATTGATTGCCGGCGCAGTGGTACGTGCGGTGGTAGGTGGCAGCAGGCATGCGCCAAACAATACGGAGACATGTATTTACAAATGGTAAATTAAGGTTAAGTGCTACTCTGTATTTCAAATTGTGCGTTTGAAAGTTGTACTAAAACGTTATGCTTAATGAAATGAATAGAGCGCGGCAAGCTTTTTTTTTTTTTTTTTGGGCTCATAGATGTAAAGGAATGTAGACCTGAAAGAGATACGGTGCGTACGGATTATTATTTTTTCATTTTTTTATATTAGAAATTTCATACTGTAAAATATAAGACATATATATATTTTTCAATATTGTTACATAATATAAGTATTGATATATTTTTATTTTATCCATATTTACTTTCCCATTATCCCTATTATTTACGAGTAATCCTCCATTTTTCTTTTGGAACACAAAAACGCTACTTAGAACTTAGAAGTATGGCTGTCGAACAGTTCTCAAAGTTTGTGCCTACTGTTATACTAAGGATTGTTTCTTCTCTTTGTCAATGATGAAAAAGTTAGCAATTTGCCAGATGAAAGTAGGAGTAGTTATAGTTTCTTGTAAAGAACCCAAGCATGAAGTAATAAATTAGAATGCTTTGTTGCTTCAAGTCAGACTGTATAGTGTATAGTAGCTTCCAATGGCCATAATTTGTGCTACTGGCCATGTCAGTTTGCAGTTTTCAGAACACATAACCGAAAGAAAACTGCACCAAGAAATGCTCACCTGTACGGTTATTCCCTTTCTTCTCCCAATATCAGAAATCTAGAAAACCATCTATTTTTGCTACCAGCTATGACAGTCTGCAGCACTTTCTCATGTTTATGTCATGTGCTTCTTATAGTATTTCAGATAAAAATAATTGAGAATAACTAGGTACCCCAAAAAAACCAGAATCAGACTGATTCTTGGCCCAGCAACCGGTCGGTTACTACTGATTTGCTGAATACTGAGTGAATTTTACGGGTTAAATAGTACCGATAAAATCCATAAAAAAATCACTCTCATCTTTGCCGTCCTCTCTAAACTAATTGTCGCATACCGTGAGCTAATAATGATCTTGGAACCAGAACTGGAAATTAGGTGAAACTTAATTACGTACCTCGAGGATCTTCTTGTACTCAGAGATTATGAAGGGTACGTAATCATGGATGGCGAACTGGCGAGACCTCAGGGAGTAGGGTACCAAGTAGTAGTTGTTCACGAAGTCGTTGCCGCCGAGCGTGATGAGCACGAGCGCCTGGTTGACGAGCTGCGTCGCGTCGTCCTCGCCGATGAGCACTCTCAGCTTCCGCTGGTACTCCTGGAAGTTCTGCATCTGCTGCGCTATCCTAATTATGTTCACCTACATGCCCATGCACAGTGCAGAGAAACATTTGTAGCATACAGAAGTGCAAAGTGAAATGAAGCTTGGATCTTTCTTTCGTACGTACAAACTGTATCCCTGTGTCGTTGAGGATCCCGACGCCGGCCGACGCGAAGTTTGCGCCGACGAGCAGCTTCTCGCCTCCGAGTTCCGGGCTCAGGTACGGCAGAGCAGGCTCTGCGCCGAGGTACTCACCTGAGCCGTGCCAATGTACACTAGTGTCAAGAGATTTGTGTGCAGTGTGCATGGCAAACTTGTCTGAAAGATTTATTACTGATGATGTCGGGGATGTTGAGGCCATTGGAGAACCTGCCCGTCGGCAGGTGGTTCGGTAAGTCGATGCCGTAAGGCGGGGCGTCGGCGCGCGCCGTCGTCAAGAGGAAATTGTTGTTGCCGTTGTCCACGAGGGAATCGCCGAAGACGAAGAATGCACGCGCGGCCGACGCCGCCGGGACGGCTCCGAGCGTCGCCAGAGCGAGGAGGGTGGCGAGGAGAGGAACGAGAGAAGCATCCATTGTGTTGAGATGAGACGAGAGCAGTGCTGCACTGGAGGCACAAAGGTGGCAGTGTCTCTCTTTATGGAGGTTTCGCCACCTTGCACCGAGTTAAGTCTGAGTGAGTAAGTGAGTGAGGAGAGGGGCAGTGTGTATGAGAGAGATATTGCTAAGGACCACAGAAATAAATCAAAAGCGGATTGCAGCTAGTAAAACAGTATCAATAAGCATGGATAGATGCAAAGTGGTTGGCTGCTAAATGCAAACTTTTGGACGCTTTTGCCTTGCCTCGGATCATGTGCATTACTACTACAAGCTGCTGTCCCAAACCATCATAAAAATGGAATTTCGTGGTGACCGCTGCAATGTTTATGAATGAAATTCTTATAAACAGGACCGGTCTGTGTATGGGTGGAATGAACAATTTAATATGTATACAGAGTGAATTCATTTTGTGTCCATGTTGGTGTCTGCGTCTATATTTAACGGAGTATAGTGGAAATATGTTTTGGTTCTGATGTAGCTAGCTGTATTGGTGTTTGTCGAAATGTTTTTGCAATTACGAGTGAGATCTTAGGATGCGAAGTGCATGGCGTGTATGTGCATTGCATTTCATAAGGATACAATCCATCAAAGGATATGGTTTCTGTTGTTATCTACCGTGCATGGACAGCTCGGGACAATCCGATAAAGAGAAGTTCCATAAGTCAGAGTTAATGACCAATTTTAAACCGAATAATTTCAGACTGAACAGTTAATGACTTTCTTTCAATGCCGATCCACCATTTGGGAATGTACTACTGAATTTTTTTTTAGTGTGTTTAGGATAAAATAGAGTGTTTATTTTAGAAGGAAGTATATAAAATAATAAAAATATCAAATTTTATATAGTCTTAAGATTAAATTGGAGTCAATCAGGACTCTAAGTCCTCTTTAACTCTTTCTACAAATAAAGTAGAGATAATTCTAATAATTTCTTGTTTGGTTCAAATTTTTATTGATGAAATAAGAAACAACTCTAATATATTGTAATACTGTGAAATTGTGTTTTTGCTGAAATTCTATGAAATTGTTGCCAGCCACTATTACAAATTTGACTATTCCATTTTTTTTACTTCCTGAAAGTGATTACTGATGCTTATGTAACATAACTTTCTTCTGTAGAGGTAATTTCCATGTAATTCTGACAATTAGTTGTGGCCCCATTAGTTTCGTGCCTAGTCTGGTCTTGTAAGTACCAGAGTTAAAGTTTTTTCAGGGTTGTTTTTGGGCTATTTAATGATTTAATCCTCCGATCTCCATGGTGTCCACGTCTCATGCTCTTGCAAACTTTCCCTACTTAAAAAACGCCCACATCCTTCATGCTGTTTGCATTCGACAACTCTACAATTCTTGCAGTCAAACCAAATCTCCTAGATTTACCCCCACTACACCGGTGGATTTCTCCAATCTAAATCATGCGCTCAAAATTCAACTGTACCCTAGAAGGTTGGAAGGCAAGTTTTATTTTTAAAAACTCGGATATCTTCCAAATATTGAATTTGACATATATGACTTAGAATGAACCAGCAAGGTGAATTTAGGGATACAAAAACAGGGGATCATATTCATATGGAGAGGCTGGCAAGTAAATAAATTCCTTGAGTATTTCCATCAGAAAAGCACGGTATAGTCATTGATTCCGTCGTCATACATGTACTGACTATGGCGACCAATAATTCACAGTGAAAAGAGGTATTTCAACTACTAATACCTAAAGTGAAAATACTTCAAGAAATGCCACCCCGTATATATAAATAATTACCATCCAGTTTCATTTATTGTACTGTCCGGAGCATGCCACGATGAAGTAGCAAACCATGTGAAATCCATAAAGCAGTGGGGTAGAATTTCTGAATGGCCCGGCCACCCTAGCCAATGTTGAGATAAATTGCAATATCTTGAAGCTAACCATGAAGAAATCCAACCAACTCATGGTATTTTCCGTGCTCATCTTCTGCAAACTGCACTAACCTTGGTTAAGAAGTACATTTCATCTTTTGGCATGTTCCAGACTCTATAATGCAGGTTTCAGGTTTGCCTCTTAGGAGGAAGTGTCTATCTTTTTCAGACAAAAAAAATACATAGAACGGAACACAACTTTTCTCTTGGAGGAATTCTTGCCTTGATTTAGGTGTTTTAAGATATCTCAGTAGATAGCACCTGTCTTTGCTTATGATGCTGAATAGAAACACTGCAAATACCCTCATTTCTATGGTGAGGACTTGTGTTTGTCTGGATGGATATCCCAACTTGCCAACTTACTGTTGGGCAGAATTGGCAAATTGGGCCGAAATCGTCAAGTGTCAGGTTTGTGGCCAAAATTTTGGCACACTTTAAAAAAAATCAATCCTAATATAAAACATTATCAATTCATAGCCAATTTCAGAGTAATCCAATTGGAGGCCCAAATCTGACTGATCAAATTTGAACAAAGATGAGGCGGAGCAACTTGAGGGCAGCACCCAAACATCCCCGGACTTCAACTCCTCGAGTGACCAAAGTAATATTGCTGCCAATGCAGTCACCAACTCACCGTGTTGAAACAAAACAAAGGTTAAAAATTGGTGGCTGTTCTTCTATCCTAGAAAGAAAGCATTTATTCATGCCTCCCCTAGTGGCAATAAAAACTGCCTCGCTAGAGGTGAACAACAGTTACTGACAAATGTACAGTGGCCTCGCGATCTCTATCTGGCATGCTGGTCAATAGGGAGAGTAATGCATTGTGCAGAAGCAAAATTACTGTCCTGCCGTAGAAGATTCAAAAAAAATTTCCCCCCAGGCGTGCAGATCATGTCTCGTCCAGATCCAAATCCCAGGACTTGTAGCTGGATCATGTGCTTTTATCATTGTCAACTCAATACGTTGGTTGCTTTCCTGCCTCCAAAACGTAGCGGAATTTCATTTCACTAATGTCTACTGGTCCTTGTGCACAGTCTTCAGATCAGCCTCTTGAGCACATCTTGCATGAGGCTTAGAATGTTGGCGTTCTATTTGTGTTTTAAAGATTAAAAAAAAATCTTGAGACAAATCCCAAATCCAGGGACATCATCCAACCAGTGTCATAGTTTATGAAATACCACTGAGGTTGTCTCCAAAGGCGGCTCCAAGCCGGCTCATGACGAGTTGGTTTGAGTTTTGTTAGACTTTATAGCGGTGTGATGAGATATGGTGAATTCTCAGGCCAACAGCAGTTGCAAGTCAAACTCGAACAGAGCAAACACTGCTGTTGGATTGCACGTAACATGATGCAACGTGTTTTGCGGGTCCTACAAAATTAAAGTCAACAACATCGTTACCCGTGTTTTTGGAAAACTGACATATGGACCTAGTTAATTTGGTGGTCCACCTGTCAGTGAAATTGGTGCGCGTAAAACGCATCGCTTTACAAGTTTCGAGTGGGCCCCATATTTAGCATGAGTTGACGTGCTGTCAAACTCTCAAAAATTAACACACCCACGCATACGTAATAGAAATCAACGCACAATTAATGACAATTGGGGCCTCCAATTTTTGTCCCCACATGTTAGAATAAGAGTTTAAATACGCTGCGTGGAACATGAGATGACTGGTGCATGTGGGGCACACACGCTGCATGCGCAATGCGCTTTCTTCGGTTTGCATGCTCACACAACCAACGATGTTGTGCAGCACTGACTTATGAGACCCACAATTATTGGTCCCACTTGTCAGTTATAGTAAATAAAAATAGTCGTTGGAAAGATATAAAAATGGCAAACTTTTGCGCTATTGTTGGTTTTTGAGACGCAGGCATTTACAGGTGGGTCCTGTGCTTTGGTTGGCCCACCTGTCAGTGGCTAATTTTTGCTTTTGTGTTAAAACTAATTGTTGGAGGGTATTTTCACTTGGACTCACCTGTCAGTGGCACAAAAAATGATGTGTAGCAAATAGCCGTTTGAACTAATTTTTTAATGTTTGGTCCTAACTAATCATAAAAAATAGCAAAAAATACATAAAAAATTCTAAAAAATTGTGAAAAATTCAGCCATGTTTCTTTATAAATACAATGGTATTACCTCATTTTACAACCAACTTCTACCACAATCTAGCTACAAATCTACACCAAGTTGCTCCAAAACTTTTGCGCTATTGTTGGTTTTTGAGACGCAGGCATTGACAGGTGGGTCCTGTGCTTTGGTTGGCCCACCTGTCAGTGGCTAATTTTTGCTTTTGTGTTAAAACTAATTGTTGGAGGGTATTTTCACTTGGACTCACCTGTCAGTGGCACAAAAAATGATGTGTAGCAAATAGCCGTTTGAACTAATTTTTTAATGTTTGGTCCTAACTAATCATATAAAATAGCAAAAAATACATAAAAAATTCTAAAAAATTGTGAAAAATTCAGCCATGTTTCTTTATAAATACAATGGTATTACCTCATTTTACAACCAACTTCTACCACAATCTAGCTACAAATCTACACCAAGTTGCTCCAAAATTTCAGAAAAATCATTTATAGATCCTAATTCACCCAGTGGTTTCATAAACTGGCTCAGTTCTTCTCAATCTCACAGTGAGAACACCGAAAATCCCAACAATCAACAATAATCCAATTTTTCGCAAGCACCATATCTTCCAAATTATCCTACATATCTTACAAATTACCCTGCATATCAACCAAATTATCCACCCTATCCACCTTACCCCATTCATTTCCACAAGCCCTTCATTATGGGCAAAATTTTCATTTTGTTGGTATACCAGCAAATTATACGTAGTTCTTTCCACCACAACCCCCCAAGGAAAATTCACAGTCTACGGTGGCATCCGACAGTGGCACCCTGCATTCTATTCGAGTTGATATGGCAGCTCGAATCATCGTTGACGATGACAAGAGCAATGTTGCTGTCGGTGCAGGAGGGAGGCCAAAGCATTTACCATGGTCAGAGGATGATGACACAAGGATGATAATAATTTCTTTTTTTAGATAACTTTTTAGTAAACTTAGATTTAAATATAATCGACTAAATCGACTCTTATATAAATTTTTATTATGATATAATTTTGTTTGTTGCCAACATGCAGATAAGTGCTTGAGTTAACAATTTGCTGGATCCTATTGATGGAAATAATAGGAAGTGAGATATGTACTGAGCTAATGTTGTGGCCGCATACAACGAGACGAGCTCAGTACCTCGGAGAAGAGAAACCAAATACTGTAAGGACCATTGGTAGCGGAGCAATAGGAAAGTGGTCCAATTCAACGGTGTTTGACACGGTATGTAGGAAGTATATGCCAGTGGTCGTTTTGATGACCAACTTATGGCACAGGTCAGTCAAATGTACAAGACAGAGACGTGTCATCTTTTTTCTTGGACCATTGGTGGACAACAGTTCGCAATCAACCTAAATGGTCTAGAGTCTATGTTGAGCCTACTAATAGAAGAAGTAAGTTGATCGAGTTAGGTTCTTATATGTCGTCATCCAATAATGATGATGTCACTGAAGAGAGATATGGCCAGAAGGACGAGATGCTACAAAGGAGAAACGCAAAGGTAAGAAACAAAATGCAAGATTCTGTGGCAGCAGTCAGAGCAGATCTTGATACCTTCGTCAACACTCAAGCTGACAGGGCCAAGAAGAGAAACAACACAATTCAGATGTCTAACTCCTTGCATGATATGGGTAAATCCAAGGAGAGCTGCCTTGTACAAGGCGTACTCTAAATTGATGGCTCTCGACAGATCAAATTTTGACGATGTGATAAAGGAGGAGCACGCGGCAGCAATGAAGATGTTAAGAGAGAAGCTCAGTGGGAAAGAAGACGAAGATTAGGCTTCTAGTTTTTTAATTTCATGTATCTTCTCAATTAATGAATGTATCCATGTGTCTTTTAATTAATATGTGCGTCATTTAATCTCTCTCGAACAGTAACCATTTTCAAACAGTCATTGGAATATAGCCGTTGTAGACTAGCAGTTGGAAATTAGTCGTTGGAATATAGTTGTTGTAAACTAGCCGTTAAAATATAGTCATTATAATATAACTCTATATATTCAACCCCTTCACAAAATTCTCCACAACCCAACTTTTCTTCTAAAAGTCCATATCACTTCACAACCTGTTCCTAAAATGTCATCTCCCTCTAGTTCCAGTACAAGTAGTTCCGAGGAGAATTCCGTTAATAGAATGGAAGAATTCTTGCATGAATTTTTGGAGGAAGAGGAGGCTGAAGAAGAATTAGAAGATCGAATCATCATCAGTCTTCATGCCCATTTGGAATATTGTTCCTCACGCGACCACCGTCGATGTGGAAGTAGGAGACATATTTAGAAGAACCGCGAAGATGGCCATGAAAGGCTCATCGCGAACTACTTCTCCAACGATCTGGTCTACCCCAACAATATTTTTCGCCGGAGATTTCGTATGAGTAGATCCCTCTTTCTTCACATTGTCGAAGCTCTCGGTGAGTGATTTCTCTATTTCACTGAAAGGAGAGTGGTCACTAACTGTAGGGGACTCTCCCCTTTACAAAATTGCATCGTAGTCATACATATGCTAACGTATGGTGGCCTTGTTGATATTGTTGAGGAGTACGTGCGGATAGGGGAGTGCACGACGATTCAATATTTGAAGCACTTTGTAAAAGGTTCCATCCACAGTTTGGCAAGGAATATTTTCGCAACTCCACCATTGAAGATATCCAACGCCTGCTGCAGCAAGAAGGGGCCGTGGCTTTTCGAGTGTGCTCGGAAGTATTGATTGCATGCACTAAGAATGGAGAACTTGTCTAGTCCCATGGAAGATGGAAATTATGGAGTCCATGTTGCATCTAGGCCTTTATGTCTAACCCTAATTTTGATAATTAATGAAAACAGAGTGTTTAAGACTAACTGTGCTTTTTGAGATTGATTACTACAGGACTCCGTTGGGAAGATTGTCGAGATGAACAAAACGAACCCAACGCCAAAGAAGTAAAAGCACAAGTCGCGAAAATGAAGTCAAGACGCAAGCCGGGAAAGCATAAAAGACCTAAGGTAATATTGTCTTTATTTTTACCGATCTCGGTGTTTGGAGGTGATCGGTTTAGGAAAAATTGTTTTTAGTTTTTAACCGTACTATAAAGAGGGGTGGCGAAAGTCCTCTCTTTATCTCTAACATAAACCGAGAAATTTAGGTCATTGCATTGCATCTATTTGGTTGGATTTGATTTGAACTTGATTTGAGTTATTTAGATTTTCAGTTGAGTTTTTGACAACAGAAGAGTATTTGCAATTTTTAGAAAGATCTAGGAAGATCTGGATTTTGCTTCTGTTGACAAAATGTAGCCCTTGAAATTATCTTTCAAACGAGCTATTAAACACCTCTTTTGGATTTCTAGATTTAAAGTTATCTCTATTTTTGTTTAGGCTGACTGTCAATTTGCTAAACTGACTGTCAGTTTAATTAAACTGACAATTGTCCAGAGAGGGTGTATTTTGGGCTCAAAATTTTTGTACTAAACTGACTGTCAGTTTGTCCATACTGACTGTCAGTTGGGGTTTCGACCACAGTTGTTTTTAACTGAGTTTCTATTTGATTTGGTCGAGTTTCTGGTCGAACTGACTGTCAGTTTGTATAACTGACTGTCAGTTGCGAGTTTCAAGTTTTCTTAAACAACCACAAACGGCTAGCAATTTTTTATCCGTAAATTTTGTCGGCCGTTGTACACGAAACGGACTGTCAGTTGGGAAAACTAACTGTCAGTTTGAGTTGCTGATTTTCAGCCCTAGCTCCAACGGTTCATTTGATTCTTGAGGCTATAAATAGGGGCTTTGAGCATGAGTTTTATACAACAAGCTGCAACATTCTCTTATACACTCTTGAACTTTAGTTTTCTACTTCAAATCTTGATCTTTTGATCAAGTCGAGTGTTTTTCGATCCACCGAGAGTTTCAGTTCAATTGCATTTGCATTCTCTTAGCTTCTCGGTGCGTGTTTGGAGGTCGAGAGAAGACCTCGCTGCCTGTTACTCTTGGTGAGCGCCCTCACCTAGACGGTTCGGACGAGTGGCCGTTGACCTCTCCAGTTCCGAGATTGTCGGAGAGGCTCGGTAAGTTTGTACAAGGCATCAGTGCTCGCCTTTCCGGAGTGGACAAGGAGCAACCGTTAGTTGATAATACTCTTCGTGAGTATTGAGACAAAACTCAAGTGACTTGAGTGCTTCAACGAGGACTAGTGGAGACTGAGTGAGTCTCCGATACCTCGGTAAAAATTATTGTGTTCATTCCCTTCTCCTATTGCTCATTTTATTATTTGTTCTTGTTTTGCAAATATTTGTTTAAGTTTAAAGTTTTTAAAAGCCTCCTATTCACCCCACTCTAGTCGGCATCTTTGATCCAACAGTCCATACTATTATATTTGAAGCTGTGGCTTTCTATGACCTCTGCATATGACATGCTTGTTGGTGTCGCTGGCTCTAACAACGATATTAATGTGCTCAACCAATCGCCCTTATTTATCGATGTACTGAAAGGTCGAGCTCCTCAAGTTAACTTCACTCTCAGTGGCCGACAGTACAACATGGGGTATTATCTTACTGATGGTATATACCCAGAGTGGGCTGTCTTTCTGAAGACAATACCGCTCTCACAGACGGTGAAGGATGGTTCTTTGAGCAGGAAGGGGTAAGGAAAGATATTGAGCGAGTTTTTGGAGTCTTGCAGTCTCGGTTTGCTATCGTGCATAGTGCAACACGATTTTGGTAACGCTCAGCCCTCTCCAAGATCATGCGAGCATGCATCATCTTGCACACAATGATCAGAGGACGAGCGAGACTATGATGGCGAGAACTTTAATTACAATGATCATCCGGACACATCCACCATAGTACCTCCTATAATCTACAATGGGTCTACACCTGTCTTCGTCGATGTACTCACAAGAAATGTTGTAATCCGTGCTCACCCTACACATGCGCAACTAAAAAAAAGACTTGATTGAACACATATGGCAACGTTTCAGAGGTGAACACACCGACGAGTAGTACCTTGTTGTATTTTTAAGTATTTCAAAAATATATTTATGTTATGTTTCAATATGCGAATGTTTAGATTGTTATGCAAGTTTAATTCTAATTTAGTTCGCTCAATGTCTTGTACCAATATTTGAATTTAATAAAAATATTGGTACATGAATTTAGTTCATCATGTCACATATTAATTTGTTTCAATCATGATAAGTTGTGTTGATGATAAATTGTTTTTCATGTTTTTGGCCATGATGAAATGCATGTAAAGAATAATGAATGTAACCCTTATAACACAGTGCTAAACTTAACTCTTAAGCTTATGTTTGGATTAATACCAAAATTTTTTGTTAATCGATGGCTTGTTACCTGTATTACCTATAGTAACGCATGTTACCCTTATAGTATAGTGCTATAAATTTTTTGTTTTCTTGAAGAATACCAAAATTTTTAGCACTGAATTTTACTAGATGGATGCAATGAGTAGACGTTGGTTGCTTATTACAAAAGTTGCTGCTCTTTTCACTGCGGCATACATTCTTTTCATGGTACGCCTTAGGAGGTAGTGAAATCGTTCATTCGCAGTGACCTATGGACCTCTACTTCAAAGAGACTTAAAGAGACAAACTTTATTGCATAGGATTTATGAAAGCAATGGCATACATTGCATAGAGATGCTGCAGTTAAGAAAGGCCTTATTTTTCCTTTTATGTACCTTGTTGAGGGAGAGGGACTTATTGTGGGATAACTTTCATAGCTTGGTAGAGGAGCATGTGGCAATGTTTCTTCATATTGTTGGCCACAACCAAATATTTAGGGTGATCAAGGTTAACTTTCGAAAGTCAATTGAAATGGTCAGTCGATACTTTAGGGAGGTGCTTTATGACATTGGATAGTTAAGCCATGAGATGATCCAACCCCCATCCAGTGATACACACCTCAAGATTGCTAATAGCTTGAGATGGTTCCCTTATTTTAAGGTAAACTAAGTACTAATTAACTGTTTAGATTAGACAAAGCTTATTTTTACCTCTTATCAACAATTGTTCCAATTATTCTATAGGATTGTATAGGTATGATCGATGGTACACATATCTATGCTAGAGTACCAAAGGAGACTATGGCCACATTTAGGGGTAGGAGGCACTACCTGACGCAGAATGTCATGGCTGTTGTGGATTTTGACTTAAGGTTCACCTATGTACTAGCTGGTTGGGAGAGATCAACCCATGACGCCCTGATACTTGCCGATGCTTTGCAGCCGCACGATGGATTAAGGGTTCCACCAGGTAAAATTTCTCATAACATATCATGAAATATTGACTACTAAATGAGTAGTGCATACTAATGAAATAACTTATATTTATATTATATTTCTCATTTATTAGGCAAGTTCTATCTAGTTAATACTGGATATGCAGTTCGACCAGGTTTCCTTCCACCATACAGGGTAGTTCAGTACCACCTATAGGAGTATGGTGGAAGAAATTACCCTCACGATTGCAAGGAGTTGTTCAACTTGAGACACTCCTCCTTGCGGGTCATTGTCGAGCGGACTTTTGAGGCCCTAAAGAGAAGGTTTCCCTATCTTAGACAACAAACCCTTCCACACATACAAGACACGGGTGAAACTAGTGCTAGCCTGTTGTATTCTCCACAAGGAACATTTCTCACAGGCTAGACGAGGTCATTCCATCGGAGGAAGGTTGGACTCCCAGCCTTGATGTGGCAGCAGTACAATTTGAGGTTGTTGTCGACAACACTGCTTGGGCACAAATAAGGGATGACATGGTTAAAGAGATGTGGGAAAACAGATGATCCTCTCGATTGTAGATTATTTATTTCGGTTGTGTCTAGACTTGTTAGTTTTATTTTCTATTTGTAACCATGGTTGTTATTTATATTTCGTATTTGTCACATATTCGACGCTACTGTTTATTTAATTCGATTATGAGAATATTCTTATCATGATTATTCTTGTCTTCCAATATTATTGGTGAGTATGAATATATTAATTTGTCCAATGTGATTGTTTCAACTGAAGTATGATTTCACTTCTATTTATTTGTTATTTTCATGATAATCTGTTTCAACTGCTTGTCATCATTTATTACCTTTATATTGTTCTCGAATGTTTCATACTGCTTGCAAGCATATTCTTATCACCGTGCACTATCTTATGTTCTTTTCCAACTTTAGGGTATGGATGAGTGTAGTGTCACGAGTGGGAGAGGGGGTAGGGTGGTACCAGTTGCAATAGATCTTCGATGCGTTGGACAAATTTGGGTTTGTCCTACGGTGCATGAGTGAGTTAGTAGTCTCTGGTGTTATGATCTAACAAGGGCTTCAAGGGGGTCCATCTAAACCAGGTTGCTAGGGTTTTGTTTGATTTCAATGGGATTGAGGTGACATTGATGCAAGTGTACAACCACTTGCGTAAGGGACGTCGGAGCTGAGTCATGATATGTAAACTCAGGGAGTTTAGTGGGGCACTGTGGGATGACGCTAACCACAACATAGTGCTAGAAAATGACCACTACAAAAGTCACATCAAGATTTGACTATATCATTTAACAATGCATTAATAGTAAATATTTGTGTAGACAAATTTGATCATTTCCCTTTGATATTTTGTTGGACCGTCCTACAGATACTAACTATCTGAATAAACCAATAAAGAATTACACTGAGATGTTAACTATCTTTGGCAGTGGACAAGCCACGGAGAGGTTTGCTATGGGCTCAAATGAGGCCCTAGACACACCCCCCACCTTTTCTCAAATTAGAGGTAGATGAGAGCTCCCACAGCGCTGAGGATGCCGATCTTGATGCTATTGCGGGGGAGACAGTAGGCCATAAACCTACTATATCCAAGGGTAAAGATGCTACAAACTCCTCAGGGAAGAAGAAGAAGAAGAAGCCCTCATTACCAGATGAGGAGTTAGCATTGATGGATAACATAACAGAGGTAGTACGTGATGTTGCACAAGCCATACCCGACACAATTCCACAAGAAGTTCATCCTGAGTTGTATTCGGAAATCATGGGCACACCTGACTTCAATAAGGAGACTATGCTTGTAGTCTTCACAAACTTGTTGGACAACAAGGAGCAAGGTATAGTATATATGGTTATGTCTGAACAGCATTGTGTACTTTGGCTTAAGACTTTCCTAGTCAAGCACCACCACGTCTAAGTTCGTGTTGTTCATATTGTGGTATATTATGTTAAGTGGTGATATGTGGACATCTCCTCACTTGTACATATTTATGTTTTGAGTACTAACTATGGTATGTGTTTGCGAGGTTGTGCATATAGTGACCTCTAAGACAAATTACGAACATGACTACGTATTTTGCACTTATGTTATGTATGTGTAGGTATTTCTATTGTGAGTATTGTCTTACTGCTAAGGTGTTTTCTCGTAGTGTTTTGTTATATTATTTTACCTTTATTAAGAAAGGTTGTATGACTTGGAAATTTATTTAGAAATAACCAAACAAAAAAAAAAGAATTACAAAAATAACCCACACTAATCATATTCTGCATAAATAACCCTTCACATCAATCCCGGAAGAATTTTAAAATTAAATTGTAATTAATTAAGTTGTACTGAAACTTTCAAATTCTTCCGAACCAGATGCAATTACTATCCAAATAACAGTTAAATAATAATTTATTATATAACTAATTGAATAACTCATGATTAATTTAACAATTTATAATTATTTTGAAATTAAATTTAAATATTCCAAAAATATTTTGTGTTACGATACACCCACATACTCATCTCATCTAACACTTAATCAAATCTCCATTCTCTCCCTTCAAATGAAGGGAGATATCTTACCATATCCTACAGTTAGAGGAACCACATTTAAATTCATACAACCAATCAAACAATATCTCATCTATCCACTAATCAAAATTAATCTCTAATACAGTCAACTAAACAAAATGAACATTCATCCAAAACTCAGAAATTCAACCAATTAAACAACATCTCTACGGTCTGTTTCATTCAACATGTCTCACTGATACGGACTAGTTTATGCTACATACAGACAACCAAACACATTATAAATGATTCATTTGTCTGAGCCACAACGACCTTCTCCAGTCATCTAGTGTGGCTCTGCCACCGGGTAGGCATTGCCGCCTGGCTTTCAAGCTATCAGGTAGATCAATGATAAATAATCTCCGGGTGGACACCGGCTCCCTGGCCGACCATGTCACCGGGCGAGTTGGTGATAAGTGGTCAGTGTACACTGGAACTCTTGCTGATCAAGCATCCGGGCAAGACTGGTGATGATTGGTCTCGGGGGAAAATCCCCAAGCCTCGTGTCTCTCGGAACACTTCACAATGAATTTAAAAGTACAGCCATTGATGTGTTACACCAAAAAATACTTCTTAAAGAGCAAATATTCGGAATATCCGAGAATTGAGCTGAGTGCCATCACACACTGCCAGTCCACTAGTTTACAATCTATTCTTTTCTCCGCCACGAGACGAAGCATAAGTACTGCGGATTTTGGTTTATACAAGACGCCAACAAGCTCAGCTTTTGCAACGGCACTGATTGTGGTTGCCTCTTTCTCTACTTTTTCCCTCATCTTTCACGAGACAACAGAAAATATTTTTTAGATGCATATATATCTGCATAGTGGCTGCACTGGTGATCTGAAGCCCACTAATAGCGTCATCAACAAAAGAAAACAAAATGGTGGCAAGCTACTTTCAAGTTTCAGTAGATA